>JADWQK010001429.1:3207500-4696916 GCA_017933935.1 Sesamia nonagrioides | reverse complement strand
TCTTTATTATATCATCATCACCATCATCATCATCAACTTTTTATCGTCCCGCTGCTGGGAACAGGTGTGGTTCTCATACAGAGAAGGATTGAATGCGGGTTGGCGATTACAGTCTTGAAAGTCCAGGTTTCCTCAAGATATTTTCTTTCACCTTGTAATCAGTCATTGGTGGTATATGTACTGAGAAAGTTCATAATATACCTAATATAGAAAAGTTACATTGGTACTTGCCTGACATCGACGTGGATTTGTTATTCTACTCTAATAGACTACTCTTTATTATATACTTATTATTAAATTATAGCACATACGTATGAAGATTTTACAATGGGCGGTCTTATCGGCAAGAGCGATCTTTTACATACAACCTGTTGATGGAATACTAAGGGCGAGGAGGGAAAAATTTCAATTCATCACGATTATGAGCATACCTAGTATAATGATTAAAAATATGTTTAATAATATAAATGCACAAATTTATACTAATCTTTAAAGCTGAAGAGTTTGCCCCATCAGCTATCGGCTCTACGAGCTTTGTGCAACGCCCACTGCCACTTCCAACCGTTCTTTTTGGAAATCCTTGGGTCTCCCCCAAGCATTTTCAAAAAGAACGGTTTGATATGTCCAGCAGTAGACCTCATATGGGTGAGATGATGATGATGGTAAATAAACCTATTACGTTGGTAACTTTTGTAACCCTTTTTTGTTGCAAAGAGTAACGTTTGAAATGATTACTAGACTGTTTTGACTCACTCTTGATACATCTTCTCCTGAGCCTTAGGATAGCTGCCGAGCATCATCATGATGTAAGCCAACAGACAAGACGTGGTGTCGTAAGATGCAACAATGGCCGTATCCACTTCTTCCCTGATCTCCTTGTCAGTGAACGTGTTTTCTTCAGATAGCTCCAGTAGAAGGTCCATCAAGGCTTTGCATTTGATACCTGGAACAGGTAGAACATAGTACTTACTAATTCCATGTTGCGTTTGGAAATATGACGTCATAATATTTAAAAAAAAAGTGTAAAGCTATTTTTGCCTTGCCGTTTATTTGTGATGGGTACGGACCCTGATTGAACGGAATAACTTACCCCTTAGATAGGTATGTACTATTTAAATAAAAAGTTAATTAAATATCAATATTTGTGAATAACAATATTTTACCTTAGATTAAATTCATTAGAGCAGCGGTGGCCTAGTTGTAGCTACCGCAACTTAAGTTCAAGTTGTAGATCGTAGGTTTGAAATCTATCAGGCGCTTAACTTTGAGTGAATGATTGCTCTCAAAAACAGTGAAGGAATACATCGTGAGAAAACCGGCAAGTCCTAGAGATAAAACTGAAATGTGACATTTATTAACCCGCACTAGGCCCGCATGGTAGATTATGGCCCACTCCCTCTCAACGAGAGGAAGACTGTGTCCTAGAAGTGGCAACATTATAGATTGATTAGGTATGTCATGTTATATAAATTCATTCACTCAAGTCTATTCTGATAGTTAATCCCCTTGATTTGATATAAATATTGAGGAAATTAAAATGATAGCCTCCTTGGCGTAGCGGTAGCGGACGCGGCCGCTGCGCAGGGTGGCGTGGGTTCGATCCCCGCGCAGTGCAAGTATTTGTATGCATGAATATGAATATTTGCACTGGTCTGGTCGTGCCTCGGAAAGCACGTTAAGCCGTTGGTCCCGGTTGCCATACGAACATCTAGTGGCAGTCGTTACGGGTTGTTGGAGCTCTCAAAAGTCCAACAATTGGTCTATCTGCAATGCTTTGATGTCGCCTCCGAGTTGTGGAGGTCAGACGGCAGTCGCTTCACGGAAAATGTCGAAGCTTAGCCATTTCAACAGTTTGACTGGTAAAGCGGACCCCATACTCCAAAGCTGAAAAAGGCTTCGGATGCGACTGGGATTAACGCTGTGATGATGATGATGATGTTATATAAATTCATGGCCTAGGTTTCGCGTGGGAATTTGCATGGCTTCCCCACCACATGCAACCCCTGTACTATAAAATTCCTCTACGTCGCACACTCATTGGTTGGAAAATCCGCTTTCAGGTATGTTACGGACGACATCGCGTTGATTAAATAAAAACATGTAAAATACCAATAAGTAGATTGTATAGCTAGAATAAGTACTAAAATGTAAACTCTAATTTCATTGGTAAATAAAACGTATTGTGATTGGCTGTAAAGAGGTGCGACAAGGACTAGAAGGAGATAAAAACATCGCGTGATCAAAGCCGAATCAGGATTGGCTGATCAAAAAGCTCCATGTCGCGCCCCTAGCACAACTTGTACCCAGGTAGAAAAATACTTAAGAAGGTGGGTTGTTCACAAAAATCGTACGATTGTCACGCGCGCATCTATTGTTTACGCTCACGTCGCTAAAATTATTACCGAACACCTACACACTATTAAAAAAAAAAAAAAAAAGTGAAAGTGCATCATCAGTGCAGTGAAGTGGGAAGCAGTCGCACGGACCCTCTCACCTGCACCCGGCGTTCCTAACGCCAGGGTCGCGACAACCGCGCGTTCCCAGCGGGATGCCCCAGCCGGGGATTCCGCCCAAACCCCCTCCCCGTGAACAACACCATGGCGGGGGGGAAGAAAACGCCAGAACCAGGAGAACCACGGTGGCACACCTGGCCTCACCCGCGTCGCCGTCACCCAAGACGCCAGCGACCAAGCTCCGGTCATCGGGAGCACCGCAGACCACAGCCCAGATTACAAAGTACCCGACGCCATCAAGTGCGGGTACTTCGAAAAATGCAGCCCATCCGCAGAGTGGGCCTGTGAAGCGGACGCCACCGCCCTCACCGAGGTCCTACGCACCCCCCCTCGCCCCTCGGAGTTCAGCGCCGGCGTCGCCGTCGTCGAGATCGCTGGTCTCGCCCGGGACGAGCGAGTCAGAGGCGTCGTCGGACGGTAGCAGCGACGACGACGAAAACGACACCACATACCGAGAGGTAATAAAAACTAACATTCCCCGGACAACCCGAGCAAGCCTCGAACGCCGAGCACCCAGCGCGTCGCTACCGGACCTGTCCACGGCCGGAAGCATAGAGGTAAGCACTTTGTTACCTAAAGTCGCCCCCCCTGCCCGCGCAGCTCAACGCGCAGCTCAACGCGCAGCTCAACGCCGACAGCGCAGCCCGGACGAGCAAGAAGAAGCGCCGAAGCGACGTTGCAAAGGTGAGTCGCCCCCCAAGACCTTCTCGGAAGCGACGCGCAACCCTGTAGGAGCAACAGGCGCCGCAGCCCCCCCCTCCCTCAGCCCCTCCTGGCCGAGCGGAGGAAAAAAATAATCAGAAATCAAGGACCATAATAGGAAATTGAGATCTGATTTAAACGCATACGAGCAACGTGAAAGGCTATTGAATGTTGAAATTGTCGGCATACCTGAACATAAAGATGAAAACCTAAATGAAATTATTTTAAGGATGGGTAGGCAGACCGACATAGAGGTAACAAAAGAAGATATTCTTCATGTTAACAGAGTGACGGCAAAGTCTAAGATTGAGGGTAGGCCAAGAAATATAGTAGCAAAATTACGCACCCGACAGCTGAAAGACAATATCATTTCTCAAGCACGAAAACGTCGCTTGTCAACCAAGGATCTGGAAATTCAGGGCAAACCTGTTCCGGTCTACGTGAATGAGCACTTAACGGTATTCAATAAAGGTCTCCTAAAGAAAACTAAAGACTTCGCTAAGGTGAAGGAATACCAGTTCGTATGGACAAAAAACTGCAAAATCCACGTGAGGAAAGCAATTACTATCCCTGCTATAGTTATCATGGACGAAGAGGATCTGAGAAAAATTATTTAACTTCTCGGACTGGTCTTCTGCTCACTTTTAATATTTTTTCTTGTCGTTATGCATTTGTCTGTATCTTTTCGTGTGATTGTTTACCTAATATTGATCAGTGTAAGGTTGGTTGTTTGTCATTAATTCTTGCCGAGTCTTTGTTTGCTGTGTTCTGTGTTTTATTCGAGCGATGTGCGGTAGTTATGAGTCGTATAAAGGAAACGCGCTTAGTGAGGGTGCAACTATTGAGGTACGTAACATACTTACATAATATGGTTGCTCGTGAGTTTTATTGTTACGGGTATGAAAATACGATGTTAGGAAGTTTGTTTGAAATATGTTATTATATTCTCCTACCTAGACTAACTAAGATAACGTTATTTTTTGTAAATGTTTGTTTACAAGTTTTGCTTACAAGTTATTTCCTTCGTTCCAATTATGTGGATCTATATGGATATCTTAAGTCGACTTACCTAAAATATAATATAACATTTACTGCGCCTATAGTCGCACTATCTCAGGACGCACCTACGCGTAACGTATGTGCTTTACATGTTGGTCATTATGCAATAATATGCTTTTATAACTTTTTAGTAGCTTACCCGCATTATGTTGTGATTGTGATTTGTTTATTACTTATTCCAAGCATCGGTGGTTACTATTTGAAGATTAAGCGAATTATTTTAACTGTAATTTGTCATGCGTTGCACTTGGGTCACTTCCCCCCGGGAGGCATGCTGTTGCAAGACCTAATTACTCCTAATTATTGTTATTATTCTATCCACGGGTGGCTCGCTACGTTTGCCCATTTTTTGGCAAATCGCCCATTGTTGTTGTTAGTTATTTTTATTGTTTATACCGTCAGTAGAAGAAACTTTTTACAATGAAGCCTCGATCTTTAAATGTTTACTATCAGAACTGCCGTGGTTTAAGGACTAAAATTACACAGTTCCATCAAAACATTATGTGTAATTGTTATGATTTAATAGTTATAACGGAAACATGGTTACATAGCGGCATTTATGATAGGGAATTGTGTGATGATAGATATGATGTGTTTCGTAAAGACCGTGATTTAGACGCGACTGGTAAATCCTCAGGTGGCGGTGTCATGATACTTTCGAGGCACGAGCTGGGCGCCTGGTGCGTTGAACACGAGCAAAATACGATTGAAACTGAATTGTTGACCATAGTAATACCGGCTCGCGCGCTGTCGGCGACAGCTGATCTTTGCATAAGCGTTGCCTACGTACCGCCGGATAATCATCGAATACCCTCCGATATTGACTATATCTTGCGAAGTGTCACGAACGCAGTTACTCACAGCACTAATAATCGTAACAGTTTAATTGTGGGCGATTTCAATCTTCCATGTATAAAATGGGATTTAGGTGGACCGAGTTTTCTGAAGCAAGGTGCCGTCGAAGTACAAAACGCGGCCGCGCGCTTAGTTAATGAAATGTCGTTTTTAGGAGTAACACAGTACAATACACTAACCAACCACAAGGGGCATACTCTTGATCTAGCCTTCTCCAACATGCCGCTTGAAATAACTGAGTGCCTATCACCCCTAGTAAAGTCTGACCTACCTCATCCAGTAATTACAATCGAAATATCTGACCTTGCCATTTCTCCTCTCCGTGAGTTATCCACACCCAGACATAATTACCGCAAAGCTGACTTTGCACGGTTGAATAGTTATTTTTCTGATCTTGATTGGAACTCAGTTATAAATAAAATATCAACCAATGATGCTGTGGACGCATTCTACGAAATAATTAAAACCGGAATTAATAAATTTGTACCTATTAATCGAAAGTCAGGATCGCGTAAATATCCTGTCTGGTATAGCAACTCTTTAATTAAAATTATTAAAGATAAAAGCAAAGCACACTCGCGATGGAAACGGTATGGTAACTTCTTGGACTATGACGAATTCGCTTTATTACGAGATAGACAGCGACAAGTTCACGAGATTTGTTATAATAAATACTTGCAGAAAATGGAACGCAATTTAAAAAATGACCCAAAAAAGTTTTGGACCTACATAAAAAACATGCGTGGAGGCTCCAATTATCCAAAAATGTTATCTCACAATAACATCAGTTATTCTGAGGGTCAGGATATATGTGAGGCTTTCAGTGACTTCTTTCGGGGTGTATTTGGTGAATCCTCTGACTACAGCCTCGTTAACTCATTGACTGACTTAGAAAAGGATCCCTGCCCTGACATAGTTTCCAACCTCCAATTTACTTCGTCAACCGTGGAGAGGTCATTGAGTGCCTTAGGCGTGGATAAGGGCCCTGGATATGATGGCGTACCGCCAGTATTTTGGAAGAACTGTGCAAAATCATTGGCGCCACCAATTAGTACTATTTTTAATATATCCTTAAAAGAAGGCACCTTCCCAAATCAATGGAAAAAAGCTCTCATAGTTCCAATTCACAAAAAGGGTTCACGGACAATAATAGAAAATTATAGGGGTATCTCTATATTAAATACTATTGGTAAAGTATTTGAAAAACTGGTATACAACGCTATCTATCAATATATTGTCAGAGGAATCTCCTGCAATCAACATGGTTTTTTAAAGAAACGCTCGACCGTCTCGAATTTAGCTTATTTCTCAAACTTTGTTCTTGAGAATACAGACGGCGGGGGGCAGGTTGACGTGATATACACAGATTTCGAAAAAGCTTTTGATCGTGTAGATCACATCATTCTGCTCGGTAAACTGTACAGACTGGGTATACGTGGTGATCTTTTACGATGGGTACAGTCATATTTATCTAAACGTTCTCAAGCGGTCGTTCTTGGAGGTTACCGTTCCAACTTTATTGAAATTCCTAGTGGTGTTCCCCAGGGATCACATTTGGGACCTCTTTTTTATAACGCGTATCTATTTGACATCACTGATTGTTTTGAAGACTCTGTTCACTTAATGTACGCTGATGACAAAAAAGTTTTTAGTAAAATAAGATCACCCGATGATTGTAAGGCACTTCAAGAGGATCTTAATCGCTTAAACAATTATTACTCCAATAACAAGATCACTGTTAATGTTGCAAAATGTCAATGTATCAGTTACACACGTAAGAGGAACCCGATTGTTTACTCATATAATTTTGATGGAACTGTCATAAATAAAGTCCAAGTGGTTAGGGATTTAGGAGTTCTGTTTGACAGTAAATTGGTGTTCTCAGATCACATAGACAACATTAGCACAAAAGCCTATAAGAACTTAGGATTTGTTCTTCGGTCATGTAAGGTATTTACAAACATTGAAGCTATTAAATCTGTATATTTTGCATATGTGCGCAGCATTTTAGAGTATGCGTGTCAAATTTGGTCCCCCCAATATATAATTTATAAAAAACAAATAGAGAGAATCCAAAAAAAAATCATTAACCATCTTAATTATCGCCTTCGTAAACCTCCGATGGCTTACAAAGATAGCTGTCGATCATATGATCTGCTACGCTCGAAGAAAGGCGTAAAGTGATGGACATGTGTTTGCTCTATGATATAATCAATGGACGCCTTGATTGCCCGGAGTTGATCGCACAGATAAAGTTTAACACTCCCTTACGGCGCACTCGTCACACGCCAATGTTGCACGTTCCTAGGCACTCCACCAACTATGCCAGCAACTGTGTACTGACTCGCATTGCTCGGGCGTATAACTCGGAATTCTCTAAAGTGGATTTATTTTGCCATAATAAACGTACGTTCAAGAAGCTAATAGTCGAAACTATAGATGCAGATAAATGACAACCAACTAATTTTCTTCATCTCTTTCTTCTGTCTTCTGCTGTCAATGTCGTAATTTATTTGTTTTAAATTCAATTTCATAGTTGTTGACTGTGTTATGTATTGTTTATTCTTCTGTATTGTTTTATTATTTATAACTGTGTATGTGTGTATTTGATATTGGTCTGTTCGCATGCGTTGGAATTATACTTTACAGTTACACAGGGAAACCTATTATTGGCCATAATATCATAATGTAATATTCATACTTGTAAAATTTATTATGTATCGCTGTTGGTTACCTAAATAAATAAATATAAATATAAATCCGACGGTAGACGCAAAATCTACCGACGGAACGGATAAGACAGCGACGAAAAAAAAGTTGCGCTACCCTCCACTGGTGGTGGAGAAACTCCCACAGTGGGCGCACCACTTCCGCGTCCTTAAGGGAAAACTGGGGCGTGCCCCAAGTGCCAGACCGTTCGGGGAGGGGGTGAAGTTCACCCCCCAAACGGACACCGAGTACCGTCTGATACAAAAGTATCTGACGGTACTCGAAAAAGAGGAAAACATCCCCTGGTTTTCCTACTCCCTACCAGCGGAGCGGAGCCACAAGGTGGCCATAAGGGGGCTGCCTGCGGACACGGCGCCGGCAGATATAGAGGAGGACCTACGCGCGCTGGGGGTCCAGCCGGAGTATGTTCGCGTCATCAAGGCGCGACAAGGACGACCCGGCTGTATATTCCACGCCGTGCTGAAGAAGACTCCGAATCTTCTGCCGGGCATCTATGAGGTAATGGAGATCCTCTGCATGCCCGGTGTTAGGATCGAGGCGTGGCGTGGCAAGAGGGGGCCTGCACAATGCCACAGATGTCAGCAGTTCAGGCACTCCTCTGAACAATGCCACAGACCGCTCGCTTGCGTCAGGTGCGGCGGGAGTCACGTGGCCAGAGAGTGCCCGCGGCCAAGGGAGGAGCCCGCCACCTGCATCAACTGCGGGGGGGCGCACCCCGCAAACCACACCAAATGCCCCCGTAATGCGCAAGGAGGTGCGCAACAAGCGAGCGGGCACGGTCGCCATCACCGGTAACACGCGCCGGTCAAACACGGCCACAGAGAGGCCGTTACAGCCGACGCCGCTAGGGGAAGCCCAGTCGGCGACCCTGATGGCGGCCGCTAACGACCCACCAGCGCGCAACGCGGCCACCACCTCCTCAGGACGGAGGAGGAAAGGACGCGGCGGCAAGAGGGGAAAGGTCAACACGACCAACGCCGCTGCCAACCCCGCCACTGTCAATGTGACAGTGAACGTACCACCACAGAAGGGGGCGGGGCCTAAACAGGCTAGAATCGACGACCTCTCCCACCCGCCGACCAAAAACACCTCGCAAAACACGGTGAGTCGGATGGTCCGCGGCCCCGCGCCGAGCAGCTCCGCTCAGGAGAGGCGTAGTCGGCCGCCGCCACCAAAACAACAAACCGCCATGTCGGCGGGCGCACCCGGGGAAAGACACCCCGGGTCTACAATAATAGAGGCCGCTCTCCGGGTCCTCCAGGACATCCTGCTGGCGCTCAGCAGGGGTCAGGACCCGGTGCCAGTTGTTCTCACCGGCATAACAGACCTGATCATGTTGAACAGACATGTCTAGGCCGGTGAGAATACTCCACTGGAATGCCCGCGGCCTCAGGGAGAAGGTCGTGCGCCTCCGTCCTCTCCTACAGGAACAGGACATCGACGTGGCGCTCATCAGCGAGACGCTCCTGAGACCTGGGGACACGGTCAAGTTCCCAGGTTATCACGTCTACCAAAAGGATGGGCAATACAATGAAACCAATAGCCAGCGACACCGGATCTCCCAAGGCCTGGTGGTGCTGGTGAAGCGAAGGGTCGTCCACCAGGAGCTACCGCCCCCAACACTCAGCAGCATCTCAGCGCTGGGTGTGCAGCTGCATGTCGCCGGTAGGCACGTGTGTATGTACGCGGCATACAAGCAGCCTCAGAAACCACTCAACACTAGCGACATACACACGCTGCTAGCCTCACCACATCCCACCAGCATCGCCGGCGACCTTAATTGTAAGCACCCGGCGTGGAACAGCGGATCCACCAACCAGGGGGGCCGACGACTCTTCGCCGACGCGGAGGCCAAAGGGTACGACGTGTCCGGACCGGCGACGCCGACCCGCTACCCAGACAACATAGCACACTCACCCGACGTGCTGGACATCGTCGTGCACAAGGGCCTCACCTGCCAGATCGCGCAGGAGGTGCTTGACGACGAGCTGAAGTCCGACCACCAGCCAGTGCTCGTCCGCCTGACTGACCACACCACCAGAGTTGCCCATCCGGCGCCACGTCGACACACGGATTGGGACAAGTTCAGGAAGGTAATGGAGGCCACCACGCCCACTCGGCCCGTCACCGGCGCCTTGGACGTGAACGAGTTGGCTGAGGGGCTTACCGCCAGCATCAAGAGCGCCTTGGAAGCGGCGACATGCACCTCCACCGCGTCACAGGGGCGCTACCAGAAGCTCCCCGCACACATCGCAAACATGATCGCCGATAAGAGGCGTCTGCGCAGGCGGTGGCAACAAACAAGATGCCCCACCATCAAGAACCAGCTCAACCGTGTCACGGACAAGGTAAAGGCCGAGCTATATGCGCACACATCGGAGAGCTGGGAGTACACCATAGACTCGGCAGACGGCGACTGGGCGTCGGTACACCGGCTATGCCGACGCCTAAAGAATACCCCAGCCCCGGTGCGCCCGCTACGCAACAGCGACGGGGCGCTACGCCACACGGCGGCCGACCGGGCCGAAATATTCGCCGAACACCTGGAGCGTCAGTTCACGCCGAACCCGACAGACGCCCTGGACCATGTCGCAGCAGTGGAGCAACACCTTGGAGAGTACTTCAAGACGCCGGTAGCTCCAGAAGAAGACCCCATATTTTTCTCCCCGGGCCAAGTACTGGGGGCAATAAGGAGCACTAAGCCCAGAAAGGCACCCGGTGCGGACGGAATTACAAACACCGCCCTCCGACACCTGCCACCGAAATCGGTGGCGGCAATAGCGCGCCTATATAACGGCATACTCCGCACCGGAACCTTCCCCAGCTGCTGGAAGCAGGGGAAGGTGATCATGTTGCCCAAGCCCGGGAAGAACGTCTCAAAGCCGGAAAGCTACCGGCCGATCACGCTCCTCTCCACAACCTCCAAGGTGTTTGAGACACTCCTGCTGCCGCACACCACGCCCCGCCCGGAACAATTTGGCTTCCGGGCGGAACACAGTACGACGCTCCAGTTGTCGAGGGTACTGCACACACTCACCGCGGCCATGAATAAGAGGGAGTACGCCGCTGCAGTATTCCTCGACATGGAAAAGGCTTTCGACCGGGTCTGGCACGCCGGCCTTATTTACAAGCTGACCAAGTCCACCGCGCCTCGTCGCTTGATACAGGTGGTCTCCTCCTTCCTGAAAGACAGGACTTTCAAGGTTTCGGTGGAGAACGTGACATCGAGCGCGCGCCCTATTGGAGCGGGCGTGCCGCAGGGAAGCTGCGTCTCGCCTGCGTTGTACTCGGTATACACCGACGACATCCCCGCCACGCACACTGCAACCCTCGCGCTGTACGCAGATGACGCCGCGTACATCACCACGTCGCTGTCGGCTGACCACGCGGCCATCAAAATGCAGCGCGTTCTGGACGACCTCCCCGACTGGCTCAGCAAGTGGAGACTGTCGGTGAACGCAGGTAAGACGCAGGCTATAATCGTCACGGCACGAGGCGGACGTCATCCACCGAACCTTCGGCTCATGGGGACCGAGGTCGAGTGGACCAAGACCGCCAAATACCTGGGGGTCACACTCGACAGCCGGCTCACCATGGGCCCGCACGTCTGCGACACCGTCGCGCGGGTTAAGGTAAGCCGAAACCTATTACGCCCGGTGCTCTCGTCACGCCTCTCCACGCGAGTCAAGCTGGGGATCTACAAAACCTACGTGCGACCGCAGCTCACCTACGCTGCCCCGGCTTGGCTCGCCCTCACGGCCGAGACGCACAGGAAGAAGCTCCGGACGCAGCAGAACATCACGCTGCGTCAAATCGTCAAAGCCCCCCGGTACGTGAGGAACTCTGTAATCAGCAGGGACCTGCGTGTCGAGAGCATCGATGACTTCGTCGTCCGCCTGGCGAAGGGGATGTTCTCGCGTGCCAGCACCTCCGAGTTCCACCACATTAAAGACATTGCGCCCTGGCACGCGAGGCCTCCCGACAAAAAGAGATTCCCGCGCGACCTCATAGCAGACGTCGCGCTACCGGATTTGACACCCGGGTAGGTCACAAACACAAATACACGTGACCTACTCAGACAAGGATAGACACTATTCATTCGCAATACGACGCCGCCGTGCGTATTTGCGGACTGTATTTATATAGGCGCTATGCGCACGACGAACACACATGCACTACTCCACATGCAGGTACACACTCAGAATACCACACGAGCGGTGAATACACACCCACAAACCGCTCGTAACATACACTACCCCCCGTACCCTCGCAGCCTACCGTACATAGCTGGTTGAGCTGTTAGGGGGGCGGGGTAATCACCCGCTGTAGCAGAGCGCCAACCAAAGCCGACGCCCGGTCGCTGATCGACTCTTGCTGGGCCTTCACGGGGGCAACCCGTGATCCAGCCTGGTAGGGGTCTGATCGCACGGGCGTCGTGAAACACTTCAGGCGCTCCTACAGCCACACACAACAAAGCACACCGTCCACCGCCGGAGGGAAGGCACATCCTCGCGGCGTCGACTTAGGTGTGCGAAGAGTGTAGAGTAGCACCCCTAGGGTGCACCCCAAGGACGGGTCTCCATTTTTGGAGGCCGAGAGACCGAATCCACGGTCATGGGGCCATCAAGGAGCCCCCAAACCGTCTCCTCGCGCCCCCAACTCGGGGTCGCAGAGAGGACCCGAGCAGCAAAAATCGTAGATCGTTGGATCGTCACGCGCGCATCTAGTGTTATACGCTCACGTCGCTAACGTTTCTACTTTTTACCGAACACCTACACATAATTAAAAAAAAAAAAAATAGTGAAAGTGCTCAAAAAAAACTCAAGTGAAGTGGGAAGCAGTCGCACGGACCCTCTCACCTGCACCCGGCGTTCCTAACGCCAGGGTCGCGACAACCGCGCGTTCCCAGCGGGATGCCCCAGCCGGGGATTCCGCCCAAACCCCCTCCCCGTGAACAACACCATAGCGGGGGGGAAGAAAATGCCAGAACCAGAAGAACTACGGTGGCACACCTGGCTTCACCCGCGTCGCCGTCACCCAAGACACCAGCGACCAAGCTCCGGTCATCAGGAGCTCCGCAGATCACAGCCCAGACTATAAAGTACCCGACGCCATCGAGTGCGGGTACTTCGAGAAATACAGCCCATCCTCAGAGTGGGCCTGTAAAGCGGACACCACCACCCTCACCGAAGTCCTACGCATCCCCCCTCGCCCCTCGGAGCTCAGCACCAGCGTCACCGTCGTCGAAGTCGTTGGTTTCACCCGGGACGAGCGAATCGGAGGCGTCGTCGGACGGGAGCAGCGACGACGACGACAACGACAACACATACCGTGAGGTAAGGGATGCCATCATTCCCCGGACAACCCGAGCAAGCCTCGAACGCCGAGCACCCAGCGCGTCGCTACCGGACCTGTCCACGGCCGGAAGCATAGAGGTAAGGACTTTGCTACCTAAAGTCGCCCCCCCTGCCCGCGCAGCTCAACGCCGACAGCGCAGCCCGGACGAGCAGGAAGAAGCGCCGAAGCGACAATGCAAAGGTGAGTCGCCCCCCAAGACCTTCTCCGAAGCGACGCGCAATCCTGCAGGAGCAGCAGGCGCCGCAGCCCCCCCTCCCTCAGCCCCTCCTGGCCGAGCGGAGGAAAAAAATAATCCGACGGTAGACGCAAAACCTACCGACGGAAAAGACAAAACGGGCGCTAAGAAAAAGTTGCGCTACCCTCCACCACTCAAAGGAAAACTGGGGCGTGCCCCCAGTGCCAGACCTTTCGGGGAGGGGGTTAAATTCACCCCGCAGACGGACACCGAGTACCGTCTGATACAAAAGTATCTGACGGTACTTGAAAAAGAGGAAAACATCCCCTGGTTTTCCTACTCGCTGCCAGCGGAGCGGAGCCACAAGGTGGCCATAAGGGGGCTGCCTGCGGACACGGCGCCGGCAGACATTGAGGAGGACCTACGCGCGCTGGGGTTCCAGCCGGTACGTACGTTACGTACGTTCGGTACGTACGTACGTACGGTACGTTCGCGTCATCAAGGCGCGACAAGGACGACCCGGCTGTATATTCCACGCCGTGCTGAAGAAGACACCGAACCTTCTGCCGGGCATCTATGAGGTAAGGGAGATCCTCTGCATGCCCGGTGTAAGGATCGAGGCGTGGCGTGGCAAGAGGGGGCCTGCACAATGCCACAGATGTCAGCAGTTCAGGCACTCCTCTGAACAGTGCCACAGACCGCTCGCTTGTGTCAGGTGCGGCGGGAGTCACGTGGCCAGAGAGTGCCCGCGGCCAAGGGAGGAGCCCGCCACCTGCATCAACTGCGGGGGGGCGCACCCCGCAAACCACACCAAATGCCCCGTAATGCGCAAGGAGGTGCGCAACAAGCGAGCGGGCACGGTCGCCATCACCGGTAACACGCGCCGGTCAAACACGGCCACAGAGAGGCCGTTACAGCCGACGCCGCTAGGGGAAACCCAGTCGGCGACCCTGATGGCGGCCGCCAACGACCCACCAGCGCGCAACGCGGCCACCACCTCCTCAGGACGGAGGAGGAAAGGACGCGGCGGCAAGAGCGGAAAGGTCAACACGACCAACGCCGCTGCCAACCCCGCCACTGTCAATGTGACAGTGAATGCACCACCACAGAAGGGGGCGGGGCCTAAACAGGCTAGAATCGACGACCTCTCCCACCCGCCGACCAAAAGCACCTCGCAAAGTACGGTGAGTCGGACGTTCCGCGGCCCCGCGCCGAGCAGCTCCGCTCAGGAGAGGCGTAGTCGGCCGCCGCCACCAAAACAAACCCAACAAAAAACCGCCTTGTCGGCGGGCGCACCCGAGGAAAGACACCCCGGGTCCATAATAATAGAGGCCGCTCTCCGGGTCCTTCAGGACATCCTGCTGGCGCTCAGCAGGGGTCAGGACCCGGTGCCAGTTGTTCTCACCGGCATAACAGACCTGATCATGTTGAACAGACATGTCTAAGCCGGTGAGAATACTCCACTGGAATGCCCGCGGCCTCAGGGAGAAGGTCGTGCTCCTCCGTCCTCTCCTGCAGGAACAGGACATCGACGTGGCGCTCATCAGCGAGACGCTCCTGAGACCTGGGGACACGGTCAAGTTCCCAGGTTATCACGTCTACCAGAAGGATGGGCAATACAATGAAACCAACAGCCAGCGATACCGGATTTCCCAAGGCCTGGTGGTGCTGGTGAAGCGAAGAGTCGTCCACCAGGAGCTACCGCCCCCAACACTCAGCAGCATCTCAGCGCTGGGTGTGCAGCTGCATGTCGCCGGTAGGCACGTGTGTATGTACGCAGCATACAAGCAGCCTCAGAAACCACTCAACACAAGCGACATACACACGCTGCTAGCCTCACCACATCCCACCATCATCGCCGGCGACCTTAATTGTAAGCACCCGGCGTGGAACAGCGGAACCATCACCCAGGGGGGCCGACGACTCTTCGCCGACGCGGAGGCCAAAGGGTACGACGTGTCCGGACCGGAGACGCCGACCCACTACCCAGACAACATAGCACACACACCCGATGTGCTGGACATCGTCATACACCAGGGCCTCACCTGCCAGATCGCGCAGGAGGTGCTGGACGACGAGCTGAAGTCCGACCACCAGCCAGTGCTCGTCCGCCTGACTGACCACACCACCAGAGTTGCCCATCCGGCGCCACGTCGACACACGGACTGGGACAAATTCAGGAAGGTAATGGAGGCCACCACGCCCCCTCGGCCCGTCGCCGACGCCTTGGACGTGAACGAGTTGGCTGAGGGGCTCACCGCCTGCATCAAGAGCGCCTTGGAAGCGGCGACATGCACATCCACCGCGTCACAGGGGCGCTACCAAAAGCTCCCCGCACACATCGCCAACATGATCGCCGACAAGAGGCGTCTGCGCAGGCGGTGGCAACAAACAAGATGCCCCACCATCAAGAACCAGCTCAACCGTGTCACGGACAAAGTTAAGGCCGAGCTACACGCGCACGCATCGGAGAGCTGGGAGTACATTATAGACTCGGCAGACGGCGACTGGGCGTCGGTACACCGGCTGTGCCGACGCCTAAAGAATACCCCAGCCCCGGTGCGCCCGCTACGCAACAGCGACGGGGCGCTACGCTACACGGCGGCCGACCGGGCCGAAATATTCGCCGAGCACCTGGAGCGTCAGTTCACGCCAAACCCGACAGACGCCCTGGACCATGTCGCAGCAGTGGAGCAACACCTTGGAGAGTACTTCAAGACGCCGGTAGCTCCAGACGAAGACCCCATAGTTTTCTCCCCGGGCCAAGTACTGGGGGCAATAAGGAACACCAAGCCCAGAAAGGCACCCGGTGCGGACGGAATTACAAACACCGCCCTCCGACACCTGCCACCGAAATCGGTGGCGGCAATAGCGCGCCTATATAACGGCATACTCCGCACCAGAACCTTCCCCAGCTGCTGGAAGCAGGGGAAGGTGATCATGTTGCCCAAGCCCGGGAAGAACGTCTCAAAGCCGGAAAGCTACCGGCCGATCACGCTCCTCCCCACAACCTCCAAGGTGTTTGAGGCGCTACTGCTGCAACACCTGCTGCCGCACACCACGCCCCGCCCGGAACAATTTGGCTTCCGGGCGGAACACAGTACGACGCTCCAGTTGTCGGGGGTACTGCACACACTCACCGCGGCCATGAATAAGAGGGAGTACGCCGCTGCAGTATTCCTCGACATGGAAAAGGCATTCGACCGGGTCTGGCACGCCGGCCTTATTTACAAGTTGACCAAGACCACCGCGCCTCGTCGCTTGATACAGGTGGTCTCCTCCTTCCTGCAGGACAGATCATTCAAGGTTTCGGTGGAGAACGTGTCATCAAGCGCGCGCCCCATTGGAGCAGGCGTGCCGCAGGGAAGCTGCGTCTCGCCTGCGTTGTACTCGGTATACACCGACGACATCCCCGCCACGCACACTGCAACCCTCGCGCTGTACGCAGATGACGCCGCGTACATCACCACGTCGCTGTCGGCTGACCACGCGGCCATCAAAATGCAGCGCGTTCTGGACGACCTCCCCGACTGGCTCAGCAAGTGGAGACTGTCGGTGAACGCAGGTAAGACGCAGGCTATAATCGTCACGGCACGAGGCGGACGCCATCCACCGAACCTTCAGCTCATGGGGACCGAGGTCGAGTGGACCAAGACCGCCAAATACCTGGGGGTCACACTCGACAGCCGGCTCACCATGGGCCCGCACGTCTGCGACACCGTCGCGCGGGTTAAGGTAAGCCGAAACCTATTGCGCCCGGTGCTCTCGTCACGCCTCTCCACGCGAGTCAAGCTGGGGATCTACAAGACCTACGTGCGGCCGCAGCTCACATACGCTGCCCCGGCTTGGCTCGCCCTCACGGCCGAGACACACAGGAAAAAGCTCCGGACGCAGCAGAACATCACGCTGCGTCAGATCGTCCAAGCTCCCCGGTACGTGAGGAACTCGGTAATTAGCAGGGACCTGCGAGTCGAGAGCATCGACGACTTCGCTATCCGCCTGGCGAAGGGGATGTTCTCGCGTGCCAGCACCTCCGAGCTCCAGCACATCCAAGACATCGCGCCCTGGCACGCGAGGCCTCCCGATAAGAAGAAATACCCGCGCGACCTCATAGCAGACGTCGCGCTACCGGACTTGACACCCGGGTAGGTCACAAACACAATTACACGTGACCTACCCAGACAAGGATAGACACTATTCATTCGCAACACGACGCCGCCGTGCGCATTTGCGGACTGTATTTATATAGGCGCTATGCGCACGACGAACACACATGCACTACTCCACATGCAGGTACACACTCAGAATACCGCACGAGCGGTGAATACACACCTACAAACCGCTCGTAACACACACTACCCCCCGTACCCTCGCAGCCTACCGTACATAGCTGGTTGAGCTGTTAGGGGTCGGGGTAATCACCCGCTGTAGCGGAGCGCCAACCAAAGCCGACGCCCGGTCGCTGATCGACTCTTGCTGGGCCTTCACGGGGGCAACCCGTGATCCAACCTGGTAGGGGTCTGATCGCACGGGTGTCGTGAAACACTTCAGGCGCTCCTACAGCCACACACAACAAAGCACACCGTCCACCGCCGGAGGGAAGGCACACCCTCGCGGCGTCGACTTAGGTGTGCGAAGACTGAAGAGCAGCACCCCTAGGGTGCAACCCAATGACGGGTCTTCATTTTTGGAGGCCAAGAGACCGACTCCACGGTCATGGGGCCATCAAGGAGCCCCCAAACCGTCTCCTCGCGCCCCCAACTCGGGGTCGCAGAGAGGACCACGAACGCAAAAATCGTAGTCAAAAGTGATCAGTGATCGGAATAGTCTCCTAAACAAGAAGGATACCGAGTTAACCAGTGAGCAAGCCACCTATGGAGATATTGTGAAGGGCCAATAAAGATCGAAGAGTACGAAGGTGTTTTATTGAAGAGCACCACAACCCACGAAATTAAATACAGTCCGCTACAAGGTAGTTGCTTGTAAGTGGACTCCGATTATAAGCGCTAGATCGCTCTTTAGCCAATTGTTTATAGCCGCATCAAGATGAAATTGTATATAATGTCTTTGAATTAATCTGTACTCGTTTCTGAATGCCACACAATATATATGCGTTATGGTGCAATGATTGTGTTAACCATGTAACCTCGTACTAACCTGGTGTATGCTCAACGCTATAGAATTTTTAAATTTAGATCCGTGCGGTATGGTCTCAGCACGACACCGTAGTGTCAAAATAATCCGAAATGCTTCTATCACAATGGAACGGGTTTAATAATAACGCGGCCTATAGATTTTTTTTTGTGAAAGATACAAAGGTTAGAGGGGACTCTAGTGCCGAGGAATTTGGAAAATAGGTATTTGAAGAAACTATTGCCGTCGCGCTGCTTCCAACCTCTCCCGGTAAAGTGCGAAAAGGACAGTTGTAGCTCAGACTGATTTTACCTACAAAAACGTTGACCAAGAGACGTTTCGTATTCTGCTGTTTTCTTTTTCAAAAGACGACACATCTCAATTATTTTTTAGAAAAAATAATTAATTATTAATAAATAAAAATTAATTTAAATTAATTAATCATTTTCTTTGTTGTCAAAAACTTATCACGTTAGTATAATAGTCATCTGAACATCACGGTAAAAATGGGTTTTGAAGTGTCGTGTTGGTTTTATTAATTACATTTCGGAAAAAATCAAGTGATAGGGGTACGTACAATCACGTTGTAAAATTGTAGAAAAAAAAAATTAAGACTAAAAACATTATCCACGAAGAAAACAGCGGAATACGTTTGTATAGAGAACGCACCACTAGAGTTCTCTCTTAAGATAATGTGAATGTGTGTAAAAAATAATTAATAAATAAATAAGACCAGTACAATGAAATAAATAGGTAAATGATTTGTAATTAATTCGTATTTTACCTGTACGCTGCCGTTGCTCCTCCCATTCAGATCTTGGGATGCTCTTCATCAATTCTTTCTTTCTTTGGATGACCTATTGTTAAAAGATTGTGTACAGTAGTTATAGCTAATCGCACCAAAATGAAATATTTCCCTACTTATAGACAAAAAAGTTTGCATTAATTTTCGTTCAGGATTTTGTAAGAAGCTTAGAGTCTGAATATGGGCAATACGCTCGCCCCTTCATAGGACTTAAATAGGATTGACGAAATGGGAGTACTATGTATAACTACAAATCTGCATAACTTCGCGATTTAAAGGCATGATGTTATGTATGTTAAGTATGTAGGTACCTATACAGGCCTAGTTTTCAAAGACACGCTAAATTTAAGGATGTGGTACACACTGAGCAGTTTTCTCTATGGGACCATCATGATACCTAATCGTGAGTAAAAATTCAGCAATCTCATCAACCAGCCAATGTATCATCCTACGTGGGACCATCCAAAGGGACGGCTGAATTTAACAACTGTCTCGTCAAGAACTTCAATATCTATTCATCATCATCATCATTCTCCTGCCCTTATCCCAATTTATTTGGGGTCGGCGCAACATGTCTTTTTCTTCCATGCATCCCTATCAGAAACCATCTCGGCAGTCACCCCCTTCTTAGCCATATCATCCTTCACACATTCCATCCATCGTTTCTTTGGTCTTCCCCTACTCTTATAGCCATCAACATTCATAATTAAGACTCTCCTCACGACATTCTCCTCAGTTCTCCGTAACACATGCCCGTGCCATGACAACCGATTTCCACACAACTTTTCAGCTACCGGTGCCACTTTCAGACTTCCTCTTATGTACTCATTTCTTATTCTATCCATTCGTGTAACACCACACATCCCTCTTAGCATTCTCATCTCGGCTGCATGCAATTGCCTTTCATTCATTCCTTTCGTAGCCCAACATTCTGATCCATACAAGACAGCAGGTCGGATCATGGTTTTATATATTTTCCCCTTAAGTTTAAGTGGAATGCGGGAGTCGCAGATTGTTCCCGTGACCTGCCGCCATTTCATCCACCCAGTGTTAATTCTGTGCTTAACCGTCCGATCTATTTCGCCATCGCTTTGCACGAGTAAACCGAGTTACCGAAAGTCGGAGCAGATTGGTAGGAGTGCGCCATCAAGGGCTATGGCTCCAGAAGTGGAGAGACCGCCGAAATCGCAGAACATATATTCGGTTTTGGTTCTGCTGATTTTCAAGCAAACATTCTCCAGCTTCTGTTGCCATTTCTCCAATCTGCTCTGGATCTCAGGTCCATCTTCACCGACGAGAACAATGTCATCGGCGAACAGCATGCACCAGGGTGCCTCCTCCTGGATGTCCGACGTAAGAGCGTCCATAATCAACAGGAAGAGGTACGGACTTAAAACCGATCCCTGGTACAAGCCTACCGCCACACTGAACTCGTCGGTATTGCCAGCAGCCGACCGGACGTAGGTACGAGATCGACTGTACATAGCACGAATTAACTCTATATACTTCCCAGGCAAACCTTTCTCTTTCAGGGCCCACTACAGCACATCACGAGGTACCCTATCATACGCTTTCTCCAGATCAATGAACACCATGTGCAAGTTCTTGTGTGCACGTCTGTACTTCTCGCACACTTGGCGGAGTGCAAAAGTGGCGTCCATTGTTCCTCGACCTGGCATAAGCCCAAACTGGTTTGGGGTAATCTCACTCTCCTCTCGCAATCTTTTCTCAATCACTTTCTCCCATACCTTCATACTATGTGACATGAGCTTTATCCCTCGATAGTTGTTACAGTCCTGTACATCACCTTTATTCTTAAAGATGGGCACTAGTGAACTATTGCACCATTCTTGTGGGATCTCTCGTTCATGCAACAACTTATTGAAGAATAAAGTCAGCCACATACATCCATCTCCTTTTAAACACTTCCATACTTCTACTGGTATATCATCTGGGCCCATAGCTTTTCCATTTTTCATACCTTGAACTGCTATTCTTACTTCATCCATGCTAATTTCTCTTACTAAACCCATATTCTCTTGTACCTCTTTAAGCACGCCACTCCATTTATTCTCTTCGTTCATTTGCTTTTTAAAATCGCAAAAAACGCGTAAAATTGCATCGCTCTTTTATTTCGTCATCCCTGGACAGAACCTTACCAGCATCGTCTTTCATACATTTGATATTACTTATATCTCTCGTTCTCCTTTCTCTTGCTTTTGTAATCCGGTAGAGCTCCTTCTGGCCTCTAGGGCTGTTCAGTGAGTCATACAACTTCTCCTGCGCCTTAGCCCTCGAAACTGCTACCGCCTTTTTTGCCTTCCTCTTCCATTCATTATAAATCTTCATCTTGTCCTCTTTTAAACTATCATTCCCGTTTTCTACACCTTGCCATTCTTTAAAAGCTATTTTCTTTTCTTTGAGTATCTTTTGCACATCTTCATTCCACCACCATGTATCCTTTTCTATCACACCTTTCCCTTTGGATTCTCCAAACACATCTTTAGCTACTCTCCTTATATAGTCCGCCATCTCTTTCCAACATTCATTCACAGATTTTTCTTCCATATCCCCCATTTCAATCATCTTATCTACCACTTGGCTCTTAAACACACTAGCATATTCCTCTTTTTCTATCATACGCCATCTAGTTTTGGGCGAGGGCCGTTCCTTATTCTTTC
This sequence comes from Sesamia nonagrioides, assembly GCA_017933935.1. NCBI lineage: Eukaryota > Metazoa > Arthropoda > Insecta > Lepidoptera > Noctuidae > Sesamia > Sesamia nonagrioides. Next base: position 4,674,905 of record JADWQK010001429.1, on the reverse strand, counting down.
TGGATGAGACACTGACTTTTACCTCCATTGTCAATAGTCTATGTTGTGAGACTAAGTCTTCACCTGGTAGCACTTTACAGTTTTTGACACTTTTAAGACTGTTTCGTCTTACTAAAAAGTAATCGATTTGTGTCGCGTGGCGGCCGCTTTTATAGCTTATGAGATGCTCATTTTGTTTTTTGAACCACATATTTATTATTGCCAGGTTAAAGGCCGTAGCAGCTTGCAGTAGTGTCTCACCATCAGTGTTACGGTCTCCGTATCCCCAACCGCCATGCACTCTTTCATACCCATCCTTCTGCTTTCCCACATGCCCGTTAAAGTCACTTCAAGTCAACTTCAATATCTATTGAAGTTGATAAATTTTTCGTAGTTAATATATTAGTCCCATGGGGAAAGTTGTTCACTTTGATTGTTTTTATTGTTTATATCTACATTTGTCGCGTCTCGACGTAGCGTAGGACGCCCTTGGGCGAGATGGAGCGACGACATCAACAAGGTGGCTGTTAGTGGCTGGCGGAGAATTGCTCAGGATCGAGCTTGTTGGCGTGCCATGGAAGAGGCCTATGTCCAGTAGTGGACGAGTAGAGGCTGATGATGATGATAATTGTTTTTATCATTCTCTTAAATTTGGCCGGTCTTTTAAAACCACTGAGCAAATATTTAAAACTAACTTATTTGTCATAGTGATAGTTGAACTGTTTTTGAGAAAAATGTAGGATTCACATATTGATTCATACTCATAAGGCTGCCTTTACACCATTGATGCAAAGCGATAGATGTGGCACAGCTAGTGGAGCATAATTTGATTTGTACTAGAGATAAACTTATCTCAATATATATTGAAACTTACCGCAGTAGACATAGCATTCAAAACTTTGACAACTTCAATTTCCTTCTTTTTCAACTCAGTGAAGCTGTATATCAGATCGCTCTGTAGCCAGAAGTTGGAGAACCTGAGCGCAATAATATTCAGGATCTGGTCGACTGCAGCCATATATGTCTTGTTGAAATCCTTGTCTTCGTCAGCTGTTATTCCGAAGGCAGTTACTGAAATAAAACGTACAAAAAAAAAAAAAACGTTATTATTCTTCGAAAGTTTGGAAGGGGGATGAAGATATGGATGTCTCATGTTAAAAGAGGCCGGTGTAGGTTACTCAGCAAAAGAATGAAAAAGAAAAAGTATTTACTGTGACTCACAGGAAGATCATAAAACTAAACTAAATTAAACACAAATAAAATACATAAAAAGTAACAAAAAATCAGAATGTCTTTTACGAGGTCAAAAGGATCCTATCTACGCATAATGCTTCGATATTCAAAAAAGTAAATCTCGAAGCTCTGGTATTCTGATAGGACCTGGTGTGATGTCACGGACAATCACAAAAAGAGGCCTCTTACTCACACTCTCTTTGATCACTAAGCAAAGAAACGTGTACTGTATAGGCGGGCTGTATAATCTCTACCTCTAATATATCAAGTGCTGGGACAGCGGCCTCCTCTTTGAAAGAAGGAGCTTATTTCACTACACGGGTCCGGTGCTGGTAGCTGGATGTCACGTTTTCAAAACTTTTGGTTCAGGAGCATACTTGAACCTAGTCGAGAGACAACATCAAACTCACGCTCTCAAGAGGAGGCTTCGTTCGGATCACACTGCTGTCAATAGCTTAAGGGAGGATAGATACTCGCCGTATGATAATGGAACGGTGATGGCAGAATTAAGAAATTAAAATCAAAATTAAGGTAAGCTCTACTCCCTGGTCGGGAGACAACATCGAAGTCCCGGCCACCGTAGGCGCGAGCTTGCGGACGGCGAGCGATGAGCAGCTCACCGCCCGGTAAGGACCAGACCTGGGTTGACGGCGCATTGTGTTGCACGCGCGCCTCAAAGAGATGTCAATATATCGTGACGGGGTCCACGAGGTCCGATGCCTACTGGACCAGGGTTGCGGGTTGGCTAAAAAAGAAACCGTGGCCCTGGTGCACAGGCAAGTGAAGAAACACGGGTGGGTTTTAGTCAGTAAAAGTCTCACACACCCTTCCGCTCCGCTCAGAGCGGGAGAGGTAATTTGATGATTTCCCATCCAAAACAAAAAAAGGCGAGTATACTCACAGCACACTGTCTCCAAAGCCACATGTTTCAGCGACGCGAGATGGTCGAACCTTCCTCTGCCTACCTCGCTGTTAAAATGACTGACTTGCTTTCGAGCTTGCATGTTGAATACCCCTAAGAAACCGTGCAGCACTTGAAGACTGAATGCTGGATTTAGGAGTTTGCGATGCCGCTTCCATACAGGACCTGTTGAAATATATTCAAATTTAGGGCCTACTTGCACCAAACATAATTAATAAAACTAGCACAAAAAGCAATAAAACTACTTATACGAGTATGTTAGTATTCTTCAAACTTTCTTCAAACGATCAACAAAGACAACACAATGAAGTTTTGATTTTATTTAGCGCTAAACTTATTTAGTATTTTGTAGTGCAAGTGAGCCATAATGTACTGATTCAGTTCGTATACCGAAATCGTTAGTTTTATTTCAATTTCAAAGATCATAAACCTTGTGAATTCAGTGCGTTTTTTCACTTTAAATATCACCGTGAAACTTTAGGTGAAGGGATTTTGAAGTAAGGTGTCATTTTTAAGAGACACCGCTTACCAAAATAAAAATCAGGCTAGGCAGGCAATATCCAAATTAGGCTGAGAATCAGCACTTTTTGAACATCAATATTACATAAGGTAGTCCCCCCAAAACGCCAGACCTACTGCTTTCGCTTTGAAGAAGTGGCGGAACAAACTTCCCAACAAAAACAGCTTCATCTGAGTTTTCAAGTTGAAATAATAGAAGTAATTCATAGATTCTCTAAATAGGTATTTTAGCAGTCGTCGGCTTTAATTGCGATATACAATGTTAATGTTACATAGAAATTGCTTAAAATTACCTGATGCTAAGACTAGTCCTTCTCCCATCCAAGGCTTTCCGAAATCGTAGGCGAAATGTTTTTGTAAGCACGAGTTGGCTGCTGTTACACTGTCCTCAGGATCTGCGATGACTTTGAGAAAGAAAAAGAAATATTATTTTCTTGTGTTACACAGAGCAAACGTGGCAGAATCCGGTTGAATTAGTTATATCATCACGCCCCGAGGCGGAGGTGCGCGCGAGTGTCGGCGCGCCCCTCAGAGGCGATGCATGGGGTAGTTTAACACCTCACTACCTCATGCAGGAGGAGAGGCCCGGACAGATCGGGCCGGCACCAGAGCGCGGGGCCGCGGCAGAATCAAGGACTCCCGCGGTCCCGCGCGCACGTCACTGGAGAGACACCGGTTTGGTTTTTAGTCAGTAGGAGTCTGACAGACCCCGTGGCTCAACCCAGGGCGGCGGATATGCATGAGCATTTTCCACACCGGATCAAAAATAAAAGTTATATCATCACACCCAGCCTCTCGAACAGCAGGGTAATTGCGTAGACACTATAATCGGCAGCATTGGGTTTCATTTTGGCAGTTCAACAACATTCATTGCACTATTTATGTTTTTGAGCAGACACATTATTCGAAGATATGGAGCAATGGATTGGCTTATGTTTCAAAGTGACTCACATTGATAATAATAGGGTGTTACGCAATTCGTGAGCAGGTCCACTTTGAGCTTATGACAAACCCAATTCGCGTATAGTATTTACATGAGATCAATAAATAGTACGTTCTAGTTGGTTAAGAGGTGGGTAGGTACCTATTTTTCATCCGGCTTCAAAGAAGGATGAAGCTTTATTTCTTTTTATATTGTACCTCTCTAATACCTAGGTCTCGAGATATAGCACTTAAAAATTATGTACTGCATGTCACGCAATATTGAACCTTATGCCATCGACATAAGGTATATTTGTAATAGTATTTTTTTAAATTTACACAATCATCCCACTCCTGCGATACCGGCCTCCTCTCGGTGAGAGGGAGTGGGCACGTGGACCCAGTGCGGGTTGGTAGATGTCACATGTCTTCTAAGTTTTGCCTCTTGGACATGCAGGTTACATCACTTTCCTTCACCGTATTGAGAGCAGTGGTGTAGAAATATTTATCGGGGTTCGAACCTACAATTTGTAAGTTGCGGCATCACTTTTCCTTTTTAATCTACATATTTTCATCGATATTATCATCAACCGAAGAAAATTCTAACAAAACAAAGTTGTAAGAAAAAACATAAAATCACACAATATAAACCAAACTTTCTTAAATGCAGTTATGTTTCAATTTGTAGCGATTTTTTCTAGAGTTCTATGTTCTATATTTCATTTTTTAGGGTTCAGTAATGAACTAAGAATCAAGATAGTTTAGCCAAGTCTCTCTGTCTGTCTGTCCCTCCGTCCGCAGATAATCTCAGTGAACGTTAATTCTAGAATGATGAAATTTGGTACCAATTTGTATATCACTCATTCCGACAAAGTGGTAAAATAAAAAGTTGAAATAAATGTTTTTTTCATTTTCATCCTAACGTGTGACATATTGTTGGATATATGTTTAAAAATGAATAGGGGTTTACTCAAATCATTTTCGGGAATTTTAATACTTTTGAAAATAATCGCTCTAAAAGCAAAAGAAAATGTACCCCGCTCTAAATAAATAAAGGCTTTTTAGCAAAATTATTTTGAATTTGGTAAAATTGTACAACTTAATTTCTGAAGTAAGTATACATATAATTTAACCGTGTATGCAGGTATTTATCTTAGTTTACATATTTTATCATCCTGAACGTATCTTATTTCAAATAAAAAAGAATTAAAAATCTCAGTTCACGCAATCAAAAGCACCTAAAATTCAACATACATAAGCCTTTACCGTCTAGTTTGTATAAATTAGTAACCCAATTCCCCTAGAGATGGCGCTGTACTTTGGAATACTTCATGCTGCTTAGGTTTTTCCTGAGATCAACTCGGGACATCGGGACGGGTATGAGGATCTTTAGTTACCACAGTTCTTTGTGAGCCAGTTTTTAGGATTCTATATTTACTATTTTAATTCGTATTTGTAACGAATACTCCTTTTTTAGGGTGCCGTACCTAAAAGGTACCCGGAACCCTAATCATGAGACTTCGCTGTCCGTCTGTCCGTCCGTCTGTCACCAGACTGTATCTCATTAACCGTAGCAGCTAGACAGTTTAAATTTTCAGAGATTATGTATTTCTGTTGCCGCTATAAAAAAAAATACATAAAATAAAATAAAAATGTTTAAAGGGTGTTCCCATACAACAGACGTGGTATTTTTGCCGTTTTTTGCTCCATATTAATAACGGAAATAGATAGACGCTTGAAATGTTCTCAGAATATTTGGTTATACATATATTAAAATTAAAAATAAATAATTAAATTAAAATAAAATAAATATTGAAGGGGGGCACCCATACAACAAACGTGTTTTTTTTTTGCCTTTATTAAAGATAATGGTACGGAACGCTTCGTAAGCGACTCCGACTCGCACTTGGGTGGCTTTTTTAACTCTTAAGGTACGGTCAGTTATTGTGATGAACGGGCAACTACGGAACCCTACGGTTTTTTTTCATCACTACATATTATAAAACAAAGTCACTTTCTTTTTCCCTATGTCCCCTTGAATGATTAAATCTTTAAAACTACGCAACGGATTTTGATAGAGCTTTTTAATAGATAGAGTGATTCAAGAGGAAGGTTTACAGTAAGGTATAACAATATCCATTAAATTGTAGAGAAATACTATTAATTTTGAGGTTTCTAATGTTTTGTCGTAAATATTTACTTACATTTATTCCGCGTTTGCAGTGAAACGCTGGCTGAACCCTACGATATTTATCAAAAGTACTAGATACTAAGTAGGTACTAAATATAGTACACCTATATTTAGTCCCTACTTAGTATCTAGTACTACTAAATGTAATTATTTACGACGTCACATTATAAATCTGAAACCCTCAATTCAAAAGGTCTACAGAAAAGTCCGCGATGGTATATATTTATCTCTTATGGATATCCCCCAATATTTTTTTTGTCATTTACTTTTTACGACAAAATCTGGCTAATGTTCGAAGTGATTTTGACCAATGCAGCATTAATCCTTATCTAATTTAACACCTTAAATAAATTGTTGATTTAACATAGATCTATATCGCCCTTTACAGCATATGATTTAAATGTATATTTTCGAACATATTACAGATTTAAAAATTGTGGGGCGTCGCGTTCAGTCCGGGGTAGCGGAAGCAGCGGGAGCGGCGGGCTGCTTTTTTTAATACAACGTTAACAGTTTCCTATAGTGTATTTAGTATCAGCATTGCACCCGTACGAAGCCGGGGCGGGTCGCTAGTATAAAATAAAATGACTTACTATAATAGAGGTCTTTTCCTATAAGCCCAGTGATGACGCCTCCTTGCGCCAAGGCTTCTTGCGCTAATTTCTGCACGCTACTCCAAAGCCCTAGAGAAAAAAATAATGCTGTTATATTATTACAGTTTGCACTTCTATGTCTAGTTAGTAAATACAATAATACATAATATAATAATATTTATGGTATAAGAAGGATTACAGAAGGTATATATTTAGTCAAAAGTAAAAAAAAATGCGCATAGAAAAGTGCCCCAATATAAGGTAAAACTACTTAATGCTTTTTGTAAAAGGTATCAATGATTTGGAATTAGAGTATTAAGTAGCGACTCGTCCGAGCTAGGTTCATGCGTGTTTCTGGTCATCCCTTTAAGGTCCGTATTACAGAACGTTACTCTAGACTCAAGCATTACTTAAGTCTCGTTTAAAGATTTTTGATTGGTTGAAACTAGTCTTAGGTAATGCTTGAGTCTTGAGTAATGTTCTGTAATACGGACCTTATATAGAATTTTCTTTCTTTATTATATACAACATATAAATTACAGAACATAAGCATAAAGATTTTACAAATGGTGACACAATGGACGGTTTTATCGCTAAGAGCGATTTTTAGAGACATTCTTCGGATGGAATACTAAGGGGAAGTAGTGACGAAAAAATGTATGCCATGAAAGAGGCCTATGTCCAGCAGTGTACGAGTAAAGGCTGATGATGATGACGATGATGACATAATATAATAATAAATTATTTTATAATTTCATTGAAATAAAATTAGTATTAAAATAACTGAAAATATTTAAAAATAACAATTCTGAGAACAAGCACATTGTTACTTTAACACCTAATATGGCTAAGAAGGGGGTGACTGCCGAGATGGTTTCTGATAGGGATGCATGGAAGAAAAAGACATGTTGCGCCGACCCCAAATAAATTGGGATAAGGGCAGGAGAATGATGATGAGTAAGCGTATGTAATTACTAATGAATTAAAAGTAATTTTTACAAAGGAATTAATTACGATCATAACAAATTTTAAAGAAGTTTTTCTGTGTCTTTATAATTGGGTTTCGCTGAATAAATAATGTGATACTTCGCAACTGCGGCTGCAGCGCTAGCACAGCCCACCATGTTTGGAAGTTGGGAAAGAAAAACTAAATAAAAACTTAGATTTTACTTACTTGCAGTATTCCCAATAAGTATATGTGCGTGGCCAATAATCGGTAAAAGGCCAGGGTACATAGGAGGCAGCTTATAGGTCTTCAGCTGGCGGTAATTCATCTCCCATTTCCACCAGGCAAAGAAAAAACACGACACAGCACACAATATCAACCCTAACATTGCTTCAATAAATAATAGTTATTATGAATTCGAAATAATAATTAAGATTTAACCAAAAAATAGAATAACAATTTAATTAAAATAAGAATTACAATTTAATCAAAATGAGAATTACAATTTAATAAAAAATCAATTAAAATTTAATCAAATATCGATTGCAATTTAATCAAAAGGTTTTGATTAAAAATTGGAATTAAAATCTTTAATTTTTCTTATATATTATCTCTAAGCTATTCAGCCATGTATACCCGATGTATGTCCCCTTAAGAATGTAACAGCGGTGCAGTTTGGATCAAATGTGAAATTTAAGCCGGTTTAAGTAACAAATAAGAATAATAAAACTTATCACGATTTACTATGTAAGCATGAAAAGTCAGAGCGTATTGTGCGCACTTTAAACTTCAAGTTGGGGTTCAAGCTGATGTGGTGCCAGCCAGGTCAACCAGCGGATGACGAGGCGTAAAACGTATAATCAACCTAGCTTTTGCCCGCGGCTCCGCTCGCGTTAAATTCGGCGTAACACGGTTCCCCTTTCCTGAATTAGAACACAGAAGAGACCTTGGAACTGAATATTATTTTGGTACCTTCGCTATTGTAGACGATGTTATTAAGGAGTTGGGGGCGGTTTAAACAATAAAAAAGATGCCCTTTTTTTGTGTCTCATTCAAATTGCGGAATCGGACATACAATCTTCCACCCACATTTTAGGGAAGTGAAGAGTGAGAAAGAGATAAAAGTAGCCTATGTCACTCTCCATTCCTTCAACTATCGCCACTCAAAACACAAGTCAATTCATGGCTCCGTTTTGTCGTGAAAGACGGACAAAAAAACAGACACATACACTTTCCCATTTAAAATATTAGATAATATGGATGACAACATTATATTTGTTTGTTTCAGTATGACAAATGAAGCTGATGTTGACTATCTGCTTCACTCTTCATACTGTCAATGTCAAAAGCAAGTGCGAATTTAAAAAAAGAAAACAAAAAACTTCGATGCTCAGTGGAACTTATAGATCTTGTAGGCTTAGTAGTGGCTGAAGTAAACAAAGATGAAAGTAAATATTAACATCAAATCAACATACATATATTATGTGACATAATTATGTACACTGTACACATACCACAACCAAACATATATATTGAAATATTCTATGAGCAAGCACATTATAAGGCCCATTGGGCCTTATAAGAAAGCTCAAGGACACTCAATGGACAATGTAGAGGTTTATGCTTGGGGTTTCACTGCGTGATCAAATCAGAAATGAAGAGATCCGCAGAAGAACGAGAGTAACCATCATAGCCCGATGAATTGCAACACTAAAGTGTCAGTGGGCTGGGCACATTGCTCGTAGGACCGATGCTCGATGGGGTCGACGGGTTCTCGAGTGGCGACCACGCACCGGAAGACCAAGCGTGGGTAGGGCCCCGACAAGGTGGACCGACGACCTGGTGAAGGGGATGCGGGAGGCGCAGGACGCAGCGCAGGCGCAGGCGCGAGGGTCGTCGTAGAGATCCTTGGAGGAGGCCTATGTCCAGCAGTGGACGTCTTTCGGCTGAAATGATGATGATGATGAAGCAAATTACAATATGGTTTTATATTATTGTGGCGGATGATTGTATATCACCAGTGCATAAGTGAGACTGAAGAGTATATTAGAAGGGAGGGGACATTAATTAGAAGAGGGATATTAAAATTGGTAAAACGGCTATAATTTAGAGATCGGATGTTGTTAGAGCGTTCGAAAAATATCTGATCCAGGGTGCTCTTCTCCTGCCAGGGCCGAGGGTTTTTCGAAAAAGATACCGTGGTCTCTGGCGCACAGGCAAGTGAAGGAACTCGGGTGGGTTTTAGTCAGTAACGTTTAGTCTGACACGTTCTTCCGCTCCGCCCGGTGTGCGAGAGGCCATTTAACGATTTCCCATCCTAAAAAAAAGGGTGCCTTACTCCAACCCGCATTCGCAGAGAGAGGATTCAATGGACGTGGGTCTTATGTAAAAAAACGGGAGAAATCACGGGCGTCAATCTTGTGTAAAAAAACGGGAGTGCGACAAAAACCTAGGAAGATTCTATAAAGAACAGAAGCTTTTAATGTTTTTTTGTTATCATAGACGCAACTGATTATCAAACCTAAAGCGTGGTTTTTCAGGTTTGATGATCGTTTGTTGATCGTTTGCGTTGCATAAAAAAACCTCCCTGTATTTTATTATACAAATATGTAAAGAAAACTCCGTCCGTCCCATAAGGATAATAAAGGTTAGGTAAACAAATGACCAAACAAAATATGAAATTTTACATTATCATCATAGTAACAATACTAATGAATTTTGAATGAATCTTTTTTTTTTTTCAGGGATTAATTTCAACTCCTCCAAAGCGTGGTAATTAAAAAAAAAGACAACACCATTTTTTACGGTATTGTTATGAGCGAACAGCGATGCGACCCCCCTCCGCCCGCGCATGTATTGCCTACCGCACATCTATTAAGTTACATCGTTTTGCGAAATATTTTTTTTTAAGATTATAAACTAGCGCTTGACTGCAATCCCGTCTGATGGTAAGCAGTGATGCAATCGTTGATGGTAAAGCGCGCTGGTTTATTACGCCCATTCACTTAAAAAACCTTAGAGAATAGGAAGGAAGACGGCAGTTGAGCGAGGTGGTGCAATGTTAGACCCAATAACACGACCAACGATGCTGCGCCAGAGGGAGATTGATGTGGAGACCCTCCACGACCAACCTCCCGGCACAACAACATTTGACGCATCGTACTCGGCACACATCGCGACACAACTGCTCAGACCCGTCCTCCGTACGGCTTCACCAGACATCATGCCGGAACACGACGAATCGCTTGGCGGCAAGACTTTGTCTGGTGGGTGGTAACTTCTGCCGGCAGCCGATGTTATGGCCCACCACCGAGAAATAATATTATTAATATTTATTGTTAAGGTTTTTTTTTTTAAGTTTAGCCCGGCTTTGTAGGCATTAGTAGAATCAGTTATCGATACCTAACAATACCTTCACGGATCGAACAGGGTTTTCTTTATATATTGTATTATAAGTATAACTTGCTTTTATACCTAATTGTGTCTGCTTAGCTTAGTTTTAAGATTTTCCTCTATCCACGAGTCACAATAAATATTTTTTCTTTATTTTCTTTTACTCATCATCATCCCAGCGCTAATCCCAGTCGCATCCGAAGCCTTTTCAGTTTTGGAGCCTGGGGTCCGCTTTACCAGTCCAACTGCTGATATGGCAAAACTTCAACATTTTCCGTGAAGCGACTGCCGTCTGACCTCCACAACCCGAAGGCAACATCGAAGCATTGCAATTAGACCAATCGTTGGACTTTTGAGGGCTCCAACAACCCGTAACGACTGCCACTAGATGTTCGTATGACAACCGGGACCAACGGCTTAACGTGCTTATATTCATATTCATGCATACAAATACTTGCACTGTGCGGGGATCGAACCCGCGCCGCCACCTTGCGCAGGGGCCGCGTCACAGAGGCTGTTTATTTTCTTTTACTGCATTTGCCAGGAACACTTACAAAACGAAACCTAACTTTATTTCCAGACTTAACAACTATTGAGTCAGTATTTGACGTAAGTATTTGTATTTCGAACTTTATTGCGGTAAAGTCAAAGTTCTTGATACAAAAGTAACAACTTCGTATCGAACTAAGCTGTATTTTTTATATAAAGAACTGCATTTCTATAATGGTTAGGTGCATAATTTAATGACCATTTAGGTGGTTTAAACTTGATCTAAATAAAATCCATGTTTTGTAATAAGGGGGTGAGGGTTCAGTATTAAGTAAGGGACAGTATGTTCAATATATGATAATATTACAGATATGGTAATGTGCGTTGGGGTAAGATCGGCGCTGGGGTAAGAACGTACAAATCAAATATCCTATTTATTTGGCTTTATTTTTTAATGCTAGCTACATTTAGCTAGTATTAAAAAATAAAGCCAAATAAATGGGATATTTGATTTGTACGTTCTTACCCCAGCGCCGATCTTACCCCAATGCACCTTATGTAGTATTTAGAAGCCTTATAGTCCTATCCTACAAACATTATAGACGTGGAAATTTGTATATACATTTATATAATATATGCACATGCACCTGGTCACATATGTCGCAGGACCGACAACCGTTGGGGTAAACGAGTCCTCGAGTGGAGACCGCGTCTCGGCAAACGTAGCGTGGGACGCCCTTTGGCGAGATGGAGCAACGACATCAAAAAGGTGGCTGGTAGTGGCTGGCGGAGAACTGCTCAGGATTGAGCTTGTTGGCGTGCCATGAAGGAGGCCTATGTCCAGCAGTGGACGAGTAGGGGCTGATGATGATGATGATTTATATAATTACTTGTAGTATGAGTGAATTGCTAATGCAATTCACTCATCTGCGCGATCCGCTAGAAGAAGATGTTAATACATCTTCTTCTCAGCCTATAGAGGTTCACTGTTGAACAAAGGCCTCCCCCAATCCTTACCATGATCACCGGTCTTGTGCTGCCCGCATCCATTGGCTTCCCACGACCATCACCAGGTCATCGGTTCACCTTGTTGGGAGCCTCCCTACACTGCGTCTTTCGGTATGTGGCCGTACTTCAGAACCTTACTGCTTCATCGGCCCTCGGTTCTACGAGGAATATGTGCCGCACCCACTGCCACTTAAGTTTAGCGGCTCGAAGTCGACTCTATGTCTGTGACTTTGGTTCTTCTTCGGACCTCCTCATTTTTGATTCGATCGCGCAGACAAACCAAGCATAGCTCTTTCCATCGCCCTGTGTGACTTTGAGCCTTCGTATGGGGCCGATTGTGAGGGACCACGTTTCAGTTCTGTCCGTTTGCGTCATCATCATTATCAACAACCTTTTTATTGTCCCACTGCTGGGCACACCTTCTTTTTTTCAATTTATTTTGTTATTTATCTACAAATATTAACATCTCTACTTGGTGGCTATTTTTAAATGCTTTTTTTTTTGGGAATTACAGGCTTTCGCCTAGTTTGGCTACAGATGTTTCATTAATTTTTGTAACAAGAACTTAGGTATAGTCATGAAATACACACATGAGTCTTAATCCTGAATTATCTTTATATATATAATTCTGCTGTACGTGTGTATGTCATTGAACTCCTCCTAAACGGCTTGACCGATTTTAATGAATTTTTCTGTATGCGTTTGAGTGGCGACCTGGATGGTTTAGATTCACAAATCAACCCGGCAGATGGCGCTAATCGCTTGAAGAAGCATGTGATCTCGGAAACGGCCCTAACGATTTCGCTGAAAATTAATATGTGGGGATTTTCGGGGACGAAAAATCGATCTAGCTCAGTCTTATGTCTGGGGAAGCGCATATTTTTGAGTTTTCTCTTTCGCAATATTTCACGCATAATATGGGCGCTAATTTCGCGCGGCTTGACATAGCGGCTGTAGCGTAGTCGATATTGGTATGGTCTACTCGCGATGGCTGGTGTTCTTCGGTTCAAACCCGGCCAATCACAAGTCTTTTTTTTTTTTTTAGACAAGTTTATAGTTTTTTTTAATTTTTTTAGTTACTTAAAAAGATAATTGTACATAAGAACTAAAAGGGGAAAAAATAAAAAAGTTTTTTTTTATTTAACTAAAATTGTACTTATGAACTAAAAGAGAAAAAAATAAATAGAAATAAATAATTATTTAAGATTTTTTATTTATCTTAAAGAAACAGAAACAAGAGCTCTAGGGGTAGAGAGAGGTATGATATCTTTGTTACAAATGTAGATGACAATGCTTTCCATGGGTTTCTTCTTTCCATCCTAAATCTGCTGTACGTGTGTACGTCACTGAATTCCTCCTAGGCTGGTCCGATTTGATGAAGTCTATGTATATAAATGAAAGTCGTGTTAGTTACTATATTTATAACTCAAGAACGGCTTAACCAGTATGGCTCAAAATTGGTAGGGAGGTAGATACGAACTGGGAGAAGGACATATCACATAGGATACTTTTCATCCCGTTCCCGTTGTTCCCGTCGTTCCCGTCGTTCCCGTGTGACGTGACATAAGACATGGTTTAACAAAACGCAACTGACATGGAATAACAAAACAACTCAGTCAAAATATAAGTTAGCGGTTCATTTGTTAAAAATGGTACAAACACACTCCTGCACTACTCAGCATATTAAAAAAAGTCTTACCGGTTGAATGTTGATGCATTTATTTAAAGCAAGGAATATAAATACTCTCTGCCGGTTTAATTTTTTTAATAAAAGCCCCAAAGCAAACTTCAACTTCAATATTTCTAATATTGTATTGCTGTGCCATTTACCACTTCACTACATACTATAAAACAAAGTTACTTTCTCTTTTCCTATGTTCCTTTGTATGATTAAATCTTTAAAACTACGAAACAGACTTTGATGAGGTTTCTTTTAACAGATAGAGTAATTTAAAAAAAAACGTTTATATGTATAATAACATCCATTAAATTGTGGAGAAACACTATCGCTCGCCCACATGTGGGAGTGATGAGAGGAGGCATAACTCTGTTGCCGCGAAAAATCGCAGTACAGCGGACAGAGCTCCGGCGGGTTCTCATGGCGATTTGGAAAGTGTGATTGTTGCAATCCAGCACTGAGCACGCCGCAATAGCGGTGGTAAGTCCTCTCTTTGAGGGTAGCTAGAGAGGCGGCGTCCTCACCTTCCGACTGACGTAGGTCCTCACCGGACACGGCTGTTTCGGGAGGTTCCTGTTCCGTATAAGGCGGGAGGAAACGCCAGGGTGACCACTGTGTGCATCGCCTTGAGGACACGGTGGAGTATAAGGTGGAGGTCTGCCCGGCTCGGATAAAGCACAGCCATGTTCTTGTGGCGGCGATCTCTCGCGTCCGACTCTGGTTCGGGCCATAGTCCGGAGCAAGAGTGCATGGCAAGCTTTCACCTCCTTCTGTGAAGCAGTGATGCTGGCAAAGGAGGAGGCGGAGCGCGTGAGGGAGCGGAAATCTCACTACACTCACGGCTCAAACCGCCGCAGGAAGCGCCCTGGTCGGGAGGCAACATCGGACTCCCAACCGCCGTAGGCGCGGGCTTGCAGGCGGCGAGGGATAGGCTGCTCGCCTCCATGTAAGAACCAGGCCCGGGTTGACGGTCCATTGTGTTTCACACGTGCCTCAAAGAGATGTCAGCACACCTTGACGGTGTCCACGAGGACTGGTCCACAGGGTTGCGGGTTGATTAAAAAAGAAACCATGGCACTGGCCGTTGCACAGGCAAGTGAAGGAACACGGGTGGGTTTTAGTCAATAAAAGTCTGATACGCCCTTCCGCTCCGCCCAGAGCGGGAGAGGTCACTTGATGATTTCCCATCCAAGAAATTGCACTTGAAGGCGCAGCCTTAGTATGGCTCGACTTCGTGCTTCTCACTCACCAGAGCAAAGGGAGGCAGCCCGTGAAACGGCTCGGTTGGCAATGCGAAATCGTCGAGCAAACCTCAGAGATCAAGCGCTAGATAATTTACGAAACACAAGAAGAAATTCATCAAATACTGATTTGAATCGGGCAGCGTTTCTACGCATATAATATAGCGCAATGGCGTTCGCATTGGGCCAATGGATGTTGTTTGCGAGTATTGTAGCACATTAAAGATTTCCGGAAAATCGCCAGGATTGTGCTCCCAAATAAAGAATCATTGAATAATAATATTCATTTATTTAAAATTATCCTAATTTAAAAAGTAGTCATGTGATATTGCCTATAAGGCGGAACGAAGTTCGCCGGGTCAGCTAGTTTACTTATAAAAAAGTTTATAAACAAATTGGAACCACTTTAATTCTATTTTCGAAATTTAAAAAAAGTAAAAATAAAATCTAAATCTGGCGCCAAAGCTGTTAGTAACTCGTTACTTTGTAAAATTTAAATTGCTTTATATTAATTCGACGCGCAAGTGATGCCTGTTGGTTGCACCATGGTTGCACCAACATTATATTACAGTCCATAAGTATCTATTTAATCGTAAAATGGCATGAGTAAAATGGTCTAGCATTATGACTCTTTATCATCAAAACGACGTTTTATTAACAAAAAAAATATAACATGCATAAACTCAGAATAATTAGTAAAGAAACATTTATAATATATTTTCACTATATAGTTTGACTATAATAAACAGGAATTATACCTACATCTTTAATTATGATTTTCTATAAGTCTATACCATGTTCTATTAGGTTCTGTGCTGCTTGTAAGAACTTAGGAAGTTTTTGGCCAAACAAGTCTTCCGTACGCGCAATTACAACAATCAGACGTACAGCAGCTCGAGCCATAGGGGTAAACTTTAGTAGGTTAGTCCTAGCTGTGGGACATCTAAAAGGCTGGGGCGATGACGTGCACTTACGTACCCGCTCGGCGCGCGCAGGCGCAGCTCTTCAAGTACCTTTGGAAGTTGAAGCACCCCTAATAATATTGAGACAACATATTTCACCAGCGCTACGTCCCTTATTACGGCCAGCTTGGTGTACCCGATCATGGCTAATACGAACAGGCCCGGGTACATCAAGGGAGAAAAAGGATAAACTCCGTACTGTTTCAGATATAAGAATCTTAGAAATTTATTTTGGATCTTTTCCAACATGAGGCTATACTTTGCCTCATGAGGATTCCAAATAATAGAACTTGTTTTTAGGTGACTTCTAACAAGTGCATTATACCTATAGCACTTTAAGGAAATAATTCTTGATAGATCCGGCGGTACTTCACACCAAGGCGGCTTCTAATGTTGTACAAAGTACAAGTCTGTTCGTGTGTGGAGTACTGCAACCACATTTGGGTTGATGCTGCAAAATGCCACCTGGCTAATTTGGATTTAGTGGAGAGGCGTGCAGAGTTTAATTGGCAACCCAGATTTACATCAAAACGGTCTCCAAAGCCTGGAGCACAGGCGTAGAGTAGCCAGCCTTTCGGTGTTCTACAGGATGCATTTTGGTGAGTGTACGAGGGAATTGCATGATTTAATTCCCCCATCTCCGTACATCGAGGGACTGGAACAATTTGCCAGGGCCGGTGTTTCCGTCGGAATACAATTTGAGTGTCTTTCTTTGAGCCTATTCACTCTAGCCCGTGTGGTACCGGGCCTAGAATTGTACCAACCCATATCCTCCCGTGGGTGTCGTAAGAGGCGACTAAGGGAAATCACCAGGGAAGCGGGCAGCAGCGCTTCTCCTGTGTAATATCAAATCACTGCGATCCCCAACCCGCCTGCCAAGCGTGGGGATTGGGAGCGAGGCCCCTAGTCCCCGGCAGCTCCGCTATTCCAGTCTACGGTAGCGGACTTGGTTACGGCGGAGCAAGGGGTGCTAAGAATCTCCGGCAGAGATCCGGCTACCATCACAAACGACGACCTTTGGCCCTGGCAACATTTAACACGCGCACACTACGGACCGATGAGAAGATTGTCGAACTGAAGGAAGAACTGAGCCGGTTGCGCTGGGACATTGTGGGGTTATCTGAAGTCCGAAGAGAGGGAGAGGACTCGATAATCCTGAAGTCTGGCAACCTGCTCTATTTCCGGGAAGGCGACCAGCTGTCCCAGGGTGGTGTCGGGTTTATTGTCCACAAGTCCTCGTGAACAACGTGGTTAAAGTCGGGAGCCTTTCGACTCGGGTGGCGTACCTTGTACTGAGAATAACAAAACGATATTCGTTAAAGGTTATACAGGTCTACGCCCCGACGTCTAAACACTCTGACGATGAGGTGGAGGCTATGTATGAGGACGTCAGTAGAGCCATACATTCCTCCAAAACCCACTACACCGTTGTCATGGGGGACTTTAACGCAAAACTGGGCATGCGAGAGGCGGACGAGACGAAAGTGGGGCAATTTGGAGTTGGAAATCGGAATCCCAGAGGTCAGATACTAATGGATTTCATGGAAAGGGAAGGACTCTTTGCGATGAATTCTTTTTTCAGGAAACCATTGCACCGCAAGTGGACCTGGCTCAGCCCCGATGGTCAGACCAAAAACGAGATGGACTTCATAATGTCAACGAGAAGGCAAGTGTTCAACGATGTCTCCGTGATCCATGCGGTAAAACCGGGAGTGATCACCGTATTGTTAGAGGCATCTTGAACCTCAACATTAGGCTCGAACGCTCTCGACTTATGAAGTCTACGCTTCGTCCAGCGTCAACACAACTCCAAAACCCCGAGAGCTTTCAGATCGAACTACAAAACCGCTTCGAATGCCTCGGTGAATGCGTAGATGTGGACGACTACAACAACAGGTTTGTGGAAACTCTCCAAACGGAAGGGTCTAAGTTCTACAAAACCCTCCGTTCAAAAAGACAGAAGAAGATCTCCGGTCCCACCCGCCGGCTAATGGAAGAAAGACGGAGGTGATCTTAAAATCCCCTGATGACGCTTCGCGCATCAGATGCCTTAACAGACAGATCTCAAAGTCTCTGACTCGCGATATACGCCAATTTAATACAAATTGTATTAAAGAGGCTATCGAGCGGAACAAAGGCTCCAAAGTGTTCGCACGAGAATTGTCTGTTGGACAGAGTCTACTTGTGAAGCTGAAGACTGGGGATGGTAGGATCGTCACTTCCAAGCCCGAGCTTTTGGGTGAGATGGAGAAATTCTACGGAGAGTTATACACATCAACACACGCACCTGTTGTAAGCCTGGCTAATGATCCTAGAGCCAGACTAACCCGACACTACACCGACGATATCCCGGACGTCAGCCTGTACGAGATTGGTATGGCCCTGAAACAGCTCAAGAACGATAAGGCGGCTGGAGATGATGGAATTACGGCTGACCTTCTGAAAGCGGGTGGCAAACCGGTTCTTAAAGCGCTTCAGAAACTATTTAATTCCGTCATTCTTAAAGGCGAAACGCCTAAGGCGTGGCACAGGAGCGTGGTGGTTTTGTTTTTCAAAAAAGGTGACAATACCCTTCTGAAAAACTACAGACCGATATCCCTCCTGAGCCATGTCTACAAGCTGTTTCTAGGGTCATCACGAATCGTCTCGCTCGCAGGTTCGACGACTTCCAGCCTCCCGAACAAGCAGGCTTCCGAAAAGGCTTTAGCACCATAGACCACATTCATACGCTGCGGCAATTTATACAGAAGTCCGAGAAGTATAACAAACCACTATGCTTGGCGTTTGTGGACTATGAGAAGGCCTTCGATTCGATTGAGACTTGGGCGGTGCTACAGTCTCTCCAGCGGTGCCAAATTGACCATCGATACATTGCGGTGATAAAGTGTTTGTACAAAACGGCACCATGTCAGTCCGTCTCCAGGATCAGGACTCGAAACCGATCCAACTGCAGCGTGGAGTGAGACAAGGAGATGTCATATCTCCTAAATTGTTCACTGCTGCGTTGGAAGATGTCTTCAAGTTCCTGGACTGGAAAGGACTTGGCATCAACATCAACGGCGAGTACATCACTAATCTCCGCTTCGCAGATGATATCGTGGTCATGGCTGAGACCCTGGAAGACTTGGGCAAAATGCTCAATGACCTTAGCAGAACTTCCCAACAAGTGGGTCTAAAAATGAACATGGATAAGACGAAGATCATGTCGAACTCTCATGTCGCACCCACTCCAATTGTAGTTGGTTGCTCTACACTCGAAGTTGTGTCCAACTTCGAGAAAGAGGTGTCTCGGCGAATCCAGCTCGGTTGGGCAGCGTTCGGGAAGCTACGCTACATCTTCTCGTCGTCCAAGATACCACAGTGTCTCAAGACTAAAGTCTTTGACCAGTGTGTGTTGCCAGTGATGACTTACGGAACTGAAACGTGGTCGCTCACAATGGGCTTCATACGAAGGCTCAGAGTCACACAAAGGGCAATGGAAAGAGCTGGCGCTAGGAGTTTCTCTTGCGTGATCGAATCAGAAATGAGGAGATCCGCAGAAGAACCAGTCACCGACATAGCTCTGCGAGTCGCTAAACTTAAGTGGCAGTGGGCAGGCATTATTGCTCTCGTAGAACCGATGGCCGATGGGGCAGTAAGGTTCTGGAGTGGCGGCCACGTACTGGAAGACGCAGCGTAGGGAGACCCCCAACAAGGTGGACCGATGACCTGGTGAAGGTCGCGGGAAGCCGATGGATGCGGGCAGCACAAGACCTGTCATCGTGAAAAGCCTTGGGGGAGGCCTTTGTCCAGCAGTGGACATCTATTGGCTGAGGAAGAAGAAGAAGACTCTAGCCTTCTAGAGTGAATAGGCTCTTAATAAACTAGTGCGCTTTACCATCAACGATTGCGTCACTGCTTACCATCAGGCGGAATTGCGGTCAAGCGCTAGTTTATAATACATATAATCTTTTTTTTTGGTGATTATAAAATATCCCTTGACTGTGTTGACGTGAGTATGTGTAAACAATTTGACGATACGGTCATTCACGCTCGGAACAAATATTTGTATATGGCCTATTTGGTAATTGTTCCGGGTCTGGTTATTTGTCTATGTGAGTGTAAATGTTTGTAGAAAACTTATGGTAGCCATACTGTATTGACTACCAGTTTACATCAATAAAATTGATTTTGATTTTGTTATACAACGTGTAACATAAAGGGTATATACATACCAAGGGCATGTCACCTTTACATGATATCAAACGATATCGGAAGGGTTTCAACTCAAAATAAAATACTCAAAAAATTAACACCAAATTTTCGGTTTCGTGTGTTTCTTAAAATCATATCATAACAAACGTGGCACCCACCACACTACATACGTTAAAAACTACTCGTACTTGCAAAAATTGGATAAATGACAATAACTCTCTGTGCCTAGTATGATAGTAGCCTATCACAGGCGGTGTTTTTCCTCATAACTTCCTAACATATAGAAATATGATTAAAAAACCCTTCCAATATCGTTTGATATTATGTAAAGATGCCATGCCCTTGTTATGTATATACCCTTTATGTTACACGTTGTATACCTAAGTTTAATGACCGTTGGTAAAAACGAAGTTACAAATGTGTTGTGGAATAACCTGTTTGGTTATACTTAATAAAAAACAAAACAACAGTCACTCTACTTACCTACAATCGCTCTTTGTTTTAAAAAATAAAAGCTTTAGGCTGGTTGCCCACCAATAGCTCCACTAAATAATTAGTGTAGCTTAGCCCACATAACAAAGATATTTTTTAAAGGAACACACAGCTACATATCAAGCCATGCCCTTCCAGTTTTAGCTGACCTCGTATTTAATAGCCTTTTCGTACAACCACAAATCAGAAAGGGTGATTGCGTAACACTCTACCAATATCAATGGGTTTCATTTTGATAGTTCAACAACATTCATTGCGTTATTTACGTTGTTGAGAAGAAACATTTTCGAACATATGGAGCAATGGATTACCAATATGCTTCGAAATGATTCCAACTAGTAATAGTGTGTTACGCAATTAGGGTGCTGTTTACGTATAGCCGTACACACTGTAGCTGACCGACAGCTTAATGGTCACGCATATCAACTTTGTAAACGGTTCGTCACCGTACAGCATTTCGCCTTGTCCTCAACCACATGGCTCCGTTCTCATCCATAGTATGTGCTAAGTACTTTCGGTAGCCGTAGCGTAGCATCTGCGTAGTTTAGCTCTCAGTTGAAAACCAGCTTTGGGTAATACAATAAGTGCACGTTTTACAATGTAAAACATAATGTTTGTCATAACGGGATTTGAAAGTATTATATTGTACTATGTTGTCATTTGGTTGCATTGCTTCACTGCACTGTTGCCTATTCTTGCAAGAGTTAGAACGAAGTTGTGTAACGGAAAATTTTTACATAAAAATCAATTTACATACGATACATTAAAAAAAAAATAGTGGAGTGATAGCGGTATATATGAAAAAAGTAAAAGAACTAAAACCCAACTACGACAAAAAACGACGCTGAAAAATTATAAAAGAAGATTTTCAGAATACTGAACTGAACAAAGTTGCTAATGTAGTTGCAAGTAAATTGACACAGTAGACTCTACCAAGATGCCTTCGTTGTAAATTGACAATATTGTCATACAATACTATTCAGAAGTATGCAATATTCATTATGTTGAGATAAATTTTCATGTTAGGAAAGGCGTAGTCACACGTTGTCAAGGTGCTACGGTAGGTAAGTATATATGTAACGTGTGACTACGCATTTCCAAACATGAAAAATTATCTCAACATAGTGAATATTGCATACTTCTGAATAGTATTGTATGACATTATTGTCAATTTACAACGAAGGCATCTTGGTAGAGTCTACTGTGTCAATTTACTTGCAACTACATTAGCAACTTTGTTCAGTTCAGTATTCTGAAAATCTTGTTTTATAATTTTTCAGCGTCGTTTTTTGTCGTAGTTGGGTTTTAGTTCTTTTACTTTTTATTATTTGTACTATTTTGGTGTTATTTGTGGCGCATAATATTAACAAAAGTTAAATTGATGAACTAAAAACTAGGTACTTGACATATTACATCTACACGCACATATAAAAACATAAGCCCGAAGGCATGTAGTGCAGAGGACATTTTTATGGGAGTTTTAGCCAGTTATCAAACTGTTTCCGCCTTCATCGCGTGGAGTTACTCCCTGTTTATGTCGTTTTCATTAGTGCATTACATTTTCTATTAATGTCCACACTGCTCTACATTGCATAAAGCGATTCACAGTTCCCGTGATCCGCGCTTTACTCTTATCGCTCATATTTAACATCATTAAAGCATTCTTGTAATTATGTAGCTCTTTCACATGATACCAAACACGGTATATTTAATTTAATTTTATATTAACATAGAACTTTTTGTCCGCTAGAGGGCGCCGTACTAAATTTGGTGACAAGCTTTTACATACATAGCCTGTCAAAATCATAACCCTCCTTTTGCTTTTCCGTAGTCGGGTAAAAATTATGATGCAAGGTGATGAATCCAGGCACGCCAGCAAACGCCCGACATAGACTACAGCAGCGGAGTCTGAAGGTAGCAGAGAGGTCCTATCACAGAGGCCGCAGTAAGGGTCTGTCACGGTGGCCGCAGGAGGGCCGAAATCAAATGACCTTACCCGTTCTGGGCGGAGCGGAAGGGCGTGTCAGACTTTTACTGACTGAAACCCGTGTTTCTTCACTTGCCTGTGCGCCAGGGCCACGGTTTGTTTGTTTAACCCGCAACCCTGACCCAGGAGGAATCGGTCTTCGCTGACCCCGTCACGATGTGCTGACATCTCTTTGAAGCGCGCGTGAAACACAAGCGTCGTACACTCGGGCCTAGTCCTTACCGGGCGGTGACCTGCCTACTGCTCGCAAGCTCGCGCTTACGGTGGCCGGGAGTTCAATGTTGTCTCCCGACCAGGGCGTCTCCTGCGGCGGCTAGTGGCATGAGGGCGCTGGGATTCCCGCTACTTCATGCGCTCCGCCTCCTCTGTAGTTTTGTGTGGCTGAAAGATAAGTGTGTTTGGATGGCACTTAGAATGAAGTGTTTTGTAGAGATGAATATTTTTTTTAACAAACATTATTGTTTCGAAAATATACAGACATGGTAAGGTCAATATTTTTAATTTTATGAAGTAAGGCTATCTGTGACGTTGATTTGGCACATAGCTCGTAGGCAGAAGATAACGCCATAACGTAGTGTAGAAGTCACGTATGCATTTTTAGCTAAATTGTGTAGTGTGTTTTGGAAATTATTTAATTTATTGATTATATGATCAGTGTGGTTACTCCATGTCATACTTGTATCAAGCTACAATCCTAAAAATTTGGTGTTGTTTGTTTTAGTTACTTAATTTTGAGGTTATTATTACTATTATTAGACTTCGGTTTATTTCAGTTTCAAGTGACAGTAAATTTTGTCCAGTAAATGTAATTTTACTGTCATCAGCATATAGTGTGATAGGATGTTGACCGGTTTGGGGCATGCCATTGATATAAACGAGAAATAGAAGAGGACCGAGAATACTTCCCTGTGGTAACCATAATTAACTCTTCCACTCTTGGATTTATAGATGTATTAAATTTTCGTGCGTGGATTAATTTTGAAAATACTAGTTAATTGTTACTCTTATTCCATAACTTTCCGATTTGGATAAAAGTATTTCAAAATTTACACAGTCAAAAGCTTTAGACATGTCTAGAAATAAGGCAAGTACTGGTGTTCTATTATCCATTTTTGTTATATTTTTTTCAAGTAGTCCATATATTGCCATATTTATGCCTTACACTTTTTAAGTCCATATATTAGATAAAATATTTTTGCTCTCCAAAAATGCATACAATTTATTACATATTATTATTTTTTGAAAGAGTAGGAAAGAATGCAATGGGCTGATAGTTATTGGGGTCTTGTTTACTCTCATTTTAAGGCATCTGGGAATATTCCGTTTTCTATTATTAAATTAACGATAAAGCTCAGTATTGGACAAATTTAAGGAAATTTGTCCAATACTAAAAAAAGTAATTAAGCTCGTTGCCAAGGGGCAACAAGCTTAATTAATTTTGTACATATTTCATCGTATCCTGTGCTACCGGTGCTTTTAAGGGTACTAATAATTCTAAATATGTCAGCATTATGAATAGAATTAGAATGATGATTAAACTGAACATAATTATACATTAGTAAGCAATTTATCAATTTCTTTTTTAAGCCGCCTAGTGGTTAATACACCAGCCACTCAAGTATGAGGGTGCGGGTTCGATTCCACGTCAGGCAAGTACCAGCGTAACTTTTTTAAAGTTATATGTACTTTCTAAGTATATCTTGAACACCAATGACTGATTAAAAGGTGAAGGAAAACATCTTGAGGAAACCTGGACGTAAAGTCTGACATCGCCAACCCACATTGAGCAAGCATGGCGATTACGCTCAATCCTTCTCTGTATGAGAAGAGACCTGTGCCCAGCACTGGGAAGATAAAAAGGTTGATGATGAAGCAATTTATCTTGTGATAAAAAGTAGGATTTCAATGGCGAATGCATTTGTAGAATTGTCTCAACTGCAAGTTGTTTCCGAACCGAACCTGTTTTAATGTATCCGAACATTATTGTGTTCTGTATTTCTGTTACTTCACAAAAATACACTTTTAGATTTGCTACATGAACAGATTTTCTTCATAAATATAGATATGTTTTAAGTCCACTGGTAACAAATCTGCTGCTGTTTGAATGGCGTTGTATGCTGCGTAGCCGTATACATACTATAGGTGGCCAAATTAATAGGGACAGTGTCGATATTTTTAAATTTTAGAGTTTAATTGAATTTCAATGACAAATGATTAATTGTAGGTCTTTTATTATGTATTATTGAATTTTACATCTATGTTCTATTAGGATTACAAAAACGACAAAAAATATACAATACTTTATTATTTTCTTCGGATGAATAATATAAATGTTAGAACAAATAATATGATAAATTTCAGTATTTAGTTACTCCGCCCTTTGCTGCAATGTGGGCTTCTATGCGTCGAGGCATGCTCTCAATGCATGTTTTTGCATCTTCCTGCAGTTTAGGGTTATGATTCCATTCTGTAATTAAAGTTTTTATCCGCTACTGCTTGGTTGTAATCGCTTTTTTCGCAATAGCTCGTTTGGTGAGTTCCCACATGTTTTCTATGGGATTCATGTGTGGTGAATTCCCTGGCCAAGGCAATACAGTGAAATTTTTTTTGCCAAAAATTCAGTAATATTTCTGGCTTTGTCGTACGGTACCGAATCATGCATAAAAATGTATTCTTCATAATCAGGAAACCATTCATTGAGCTGCGGCAGTAGTTGCGTTTCTAGTACTCTTTTGTATTGGTCTTGCTTCATTGTCCCTTCTACGATATACAGGCATCCCGTGCCTTTGGCTGAGATGCCAGACCACACCATGACACTAACCGGATGCTAACCCCGTTCTTCAACATAATCTACGAGCAATTCCTCGTAGATTATGTTGAAGAACGGGGACGCCGTCGTACAAAAGAACTTTTGTGAACCAAAGTTTGAAACGTTGATTCGTCGGAAAAGCATACCTGTAAATGAACATAACGAATAGTGTAAAATCAATTTTAACCTACTATGTACTTTATTACAATAGTTAGATATGTTTACTCGACTCCAGTCCGCAACAGTCATATTTTGATGTTGTCCATTGGAGTCGTTTCTTTTTCATGTTGTCGGTTAGGCGTGGATTTTCAGTAGACCGCCGTCCCTTCATGTTCTCTTCGACAAATCGCCTGCGCATTGTTCTCTCGGAAATCTTAACAGCCTCGTTGTTCAACTTCGTAGTCAAACAAGCAATACTCTTTTTGCGGTTTTCGAGGCAGATATTCCTGATTTTTCGATATGTACAAGATGAGGTTATCTTTTTCCTGCCACATTTGCCAACACGATTTGCCTCGAGAGGCTTTCTATTGACAATTTTTATTCTATTGACAACAAACTTTGAAACCCCAGTAATATATGCTATATGTCACTGGGAATCTGTGGAGTGCAGTAGCAACGTTTGTATCTCTCTATATTTTCTTGAAGAGGTGTCCAAAGTCCTATCCATCCTAAAAAGTAGAAAATTTGAAGCTATCAAATTGAACCGTCATAAAAGGTAAATTAAAAGACAAAACTTAGAAAACGTAATGTTAGATGGAGCTTTACATACCTTTTTATTATTTGAGACATAAAAATTACTAAAAATCTTATGAAAAATTATATTTAGACAACATAACAACAATACTGAAACCTGGCTTTTTAACGGACTACGTCATATTAAGAAAATATGTTACATCATTAATAAATGACACACATCTTCATTGTGATACCACTTGAAAAAAAAAAAAAAACAATAATAATGATATCAGGATGTTATCACATGAATATACCCTTGAAACAAGACCATTCAATCAAATAATCATGTTCAAATATAAATTACGTAGAAACGAACATTTTCCCTATTAATCTGTCTCTTAACCAGTTGCTTAATAACTTGCCTCTGTGGCGTAGCGGTAGCGAACGCGGCCGCTGCACAAGGAGGCGCGGGTTCAATTCCAAATATTTGTACGCATGAATATGAATATTTGCACTGGTCTGGTCGTGCCTCGGAAAGCACGTTAAGCCGTTGCTCCCGGTTGCCATACGAACATCTAATGGCAGTCGTTACGGGTTGTTGGAGCCCTCAAAAGTCCAATTCAATTGAAAAGTTCAATTGGTCTAACTGCAATACTTCGATATCGCCTTCGGGTTGTGGAGGTCAGACGGCAGTCGCTTCACGGAAAATGTCAAAGTTTAGCCAAACTGAGCAGTAAGACTGGTAAAGCGGACCCCAGACTCCAAAGTTGAAAAAGCTTCGGATGCGACTGGGATTAACGCTGAGATGATGATGATGGCTTTCCCTATTAATTTCGCCATCCACTGTAGAGTACAGGGCGGCGGCAGCGGACAATTTCTCTTATCATAAAGGAGATGTTTCATTTTGGGCCACCACTATGAACGCTATATAGATAAAAACTTTTTTACAAAAAAACAACCGACTTCTAAAAACCACTACAAAGTGAAAAATAACTAATTTCTTAAGTCGGTGTCTTTGGTTTTTGTATAGGTATTAGTTTTTGACACCAACTTCCGAAATTAGTTATTTTTCACTTTGTAGTGGTTTTTAGAAGTCGGTTGTTTTTTTGTAAAAAAGTTTTTATTTTACACTTTTTAGTTGTGAAAAGTAGGTACTATGTATTCAGTTACATCCGGTAAGACTGGAAGCTGACGCAAATATAGTGGGGAAATGACGTAATTTTGTTTACTTTAATTTTTACCCGTAATTTTGAAGAATTTTCTAGACTGCCTATGGTCTTAATCATCAGATTTAGGTACTGCAGACCATTATTTTAACCCAATGGGTGCAAAGTTCTCATCAATATAAATGAATTAAAACCAAACACAAAGTAGCTACTGCAAACCGTTGAGGAGTTCCCGGAACTGGCCTTTGTCTTCATCATCAGAGCTCTTATGATAGTCACAACCCATCTAGGTGTAAAGTTCTTATCAATACAAATTAATCAAGCCCAAACACGAGGTACTGCTGTGAATTGTTGAGGAGTTCCTTCGACTGTCTTCCGGCTCCATCATCAGATCTACTCCAGACCTTTATCAAATTGTAGTGCTTTAAATACTTAATGAAAATACTAAGAAATGCAGTAATCGCCCCTACGATTTTTGAAAGTTCTCCTTGATTTCTCTGGTCTTCCATCATCAGACCCTGATGTCCTTATCATGGAACCACCTTGAGAATGTCGTCTTTCCAACAAAAAAAGAATTATCAAAATCGGTTCATAAACGACGAAGTTACGCGCGAACAAACATAAAAAAAAGCATATATACGGTCGAATTGAGTAACCTCCTCCTTTTTGAAGTCGGTTAAAAATGGAAAAAAATAAAAGATTTTCATAAATATACTGCTAAATTAATTTGAATAAAAATACAAGTATATACAATATGTAAAGAAAACCCTGTCCGATCCGTGAAGGTATTGTTAGGTATCGGTAACTGATTCTACTAATGCCCACAAAGACAGGCTAAACTTAAAAAAAAAATCCCCCTAAAAAAATAAATATTATTTCGCAAAAGAGGTAACTTAATACATGTGCTGTAAGCAACCCCTTCCGCGGGCGGCGGGGGGCAGGGCACGCGGCACCTGTGACGTGGTCGCGTCGCTATTCGCTTATAATAATACCGGTGTTGTCACTTTTTTAAATTTACCAAATTTCGGGTAAATTGGAATTAATTCCCGGGAAAAAAGGAATATTTCAAAATTCATTAGTATTGTTACTGTGATGATTATGTAAAATTTTATATTATATTTGGTCAAGTGTTTACCTAACCTTTACTATCCTTATGGGTCGGACAGGGTTTTCTTTACATATTGTATAATTACTTATTTTAAACGTTTTTTACTGAGTGTAGCAAAGGATAAGAAACTCTACAAATACTCTTTTAAATCATAAAATTGTTACAAAATATTTTTTTTTTTCATTTATGTTAAAAATATCCATGTTACATGCATGGTGTGGTACATATGAAGTATCAGCAAGTACCTATATGATAGTACCTAAGTCACTGATAGTGTTAAAAGTAGGTACCTAGCTATAAAAGTTTTCTTACGAAACCACTATAAGGTATATAATTTGCATGTAGGTAATGATTTTAACACTGATTTGATAAGTGCTCTTGCAGGGATATTTTTGTAGCATGAACCTAATAGTTATATTTGTAACTAGCTGTGCCCGCGACTTCGTCCGCGTGGTATGTAATAAAAAAGATTAGTAGTTTTTTTTTGTTTATGACATTTTTATTTTAATTATCATTTATTTACAGCTTTTTTATTAGCTTTATTGAAAAAATTCTCTATAATTAATATATGTCGCCATAAGGCTAACTTAAACCTTTATGATATTAACCTTAAGTTCAGACTTCACAGTTAATATGACTGGCTAGCTGTGAATTGGTTTAGATTTATTTGTGGTTGTCAGTTTGCTCCTTTTTCGATGTAGAAATCCAGGTTAGGATATCCGGTTGCTTTGATAGCAACCCATTATGGGTTGCTATCAAAGCAACTGATTGAGGGTTTATCCAAACTGAGGTCTAATAAAATAGTTATCTATAGTTAATTCATTTCATGATTAATAAGCGACATACGTATTGTAAAGCATGTCGCTGGATGGATTTGGAATAATATTGGTTTAATAGAAATACTCTTGATAAAACGAAAAAGCATGGCGCATGTAAAAATGTTTAAAACATGTTAAGCAATGAATAATAAATTCAATGTTAAAACCGAGTGTTAGAAATAGTAAAACGAATTAGCAAATTGTAGTTTGTAACTCTAATTATTGTTACCTGCAAATTGTTGTAAAAGCAGTGTAACGACTTGTACAAAGCCATGACGTATTTCATAAAGAAAAAGCCTAGCGGCTGAGAGAACAGATTGTCAACGAGAATTTGATGAATATGTTGTTTTTTACTAGAATATCTTGTAAGTACAATTGCTGCTATTCATTATGATGTTAGAATTTATTTTATAGTGTTTGTGATCGCTGTTAAGCGAGAACAATAAAAATGTACGTAAAAACAATTAGTTGTATTCATTTTTGCTACATCTGAGCCTAATGTTGGAGGAGTTTGTGGTTAATGATGGTTTCGACTAATTCCAATGACAATGGTATTCCGTTATATACAATATTTGGTGTACGATTTTCTTCGGATAAAACGACAACACTATTGGCATTCCTCGTACGTGAACATGCCACGTATAGTTGCCCACGGGTAAAGCAACCTTTACTTAAATCTTTACCAGCTTTGCTTAACGTTTGTTCTTGGGACTTGTTGATTGTCATAGCAAAACTGACATTGATCGGGAATTGCAATCTTTTAAATTCAATTGGAAAATTCGATGGTATTATAGGTATTCGTGGTATAAATACTATTTCACCTTTTCCGCATCCGGATATTATACGACCTTCTATAACGTTTCTTTGCAATCTAGTACCATTGCAAAGTTTTGGCGGGTTTAAATTACGCAATAGCACGATGAGCACGCCAATCTTTAGTTCTAGTTTGTGGGAGGGTAAACCAGGCACGATTATACTGTTTAAAAATTCTGTTGGTTAATTAACCACTTCATCCGGATTGCAAACTGTATTGATGGAAAGATATGTTTGTGATTCATCTGATAGCTTAAATGTACTGATTAAGCCCGGTAACCTGGTCGTTCGTAGGGCTCAAATTGATCTGTCACACAACCACGAATCTTCTTTGACTTTGAGATTGTGAATATCATCATAAATACTATATATTAAAGTTTCAATGTCCGCCATTACCTGACAAAGACTGGTAGGTAGTTCTATATCATGATTACTATTCACTTCGGGGCGCTTTCCCTCTCCAACATCAAGAAGAATTTTACTAAATTCTGAATCTGCTAAATGTGCTCTCATGTTTTGTTTTAAATGAAGTTTTTTACACTATTTCCAAAGAACTGAACGTTTTAAACAGGCGTTAATTTCACTGGCTCGCGTACCCTTACTTACAACCGGTAATATTTGTCTAAAATCTCCAGCGAATAAGAATACGACTCCTCCAAATAATAGATTATTACTTCTTATAGCCTGCATCGTCCTATTCAAGGCTTCTATAGAAATCTTGTTTGCCATGGTGGATTCATCCCATACTACAAATACACAATCTTGTAGTACTTTGGCTTTGAGACTATTTTTGGGTATATTACAGACTGGATTTTCCGTACGGTCTAAATCTAGTGAAATTTTAACATAGAGTGTGCTGTTTTTCCGCAACAATGTATGACGCGTTCTATCTAATAGTAATCGTTTATTCCTCTCAGAACTACTCTCATTCGACCTAGATATGAACATCCGTAATCTACAATTTGTAAGACGACTTTCTCTATTTGGTTCAGATTCATTTTCACGCTGCAGTCTTTGGATTTTGGCCTTTCTCGTGTTTTTAGAGAGATTTGACTTTCTTTTAGGCATAACTAATGGGTAAGACAACTTAAAAATATTTATTTTAGAAAAAAAAAAAACAACTATCTACGTTACTAACTAAATAAAATAACATATAAAGGCAAAAAAGAAATGCAGGAAAAATGTTACAAAATATTTTGAATTAAGATAAGAAGAACGGATCAGTGGAATTATAAAAGATACCTATCAATCAAATCAAACTATCAATCAAAAATATAATATAAACACTGGAAATCAATTTCTAAATGATGTCGTCGAGACACAACCGTCAGCAATAGCCCGCTCGCGCGTTCAGAGCCCGCGCGACAGGCAGCCTTTGTGACTGTGATTCGTTGGTGGGAAAAGTCCCGTCCAAATCGGTCCAGCCGTTCCTGAGATTAGCCGGAACAAACAGACAGACAGACAAACATTTAAAAAATATGTGTTCTGGTATGTGTACCGTATATACATTCATATGCCCATGCATATGAATGTAAAAAAAGCGAAAGGAAGTAAAAAGCGGTTATTTTAATATTACAAACAGACACTACAATTTTATTTATTTGTATAGATTATTTTCGTGTCTATAAAAAAAGGATAATGTACGGACAAGAGCAGATAAAGTTACCGGAAACTGTCAAATATTCCAAATCAACCTTGAGCCTTATTTCTTAAGCTATAAAATTTAAATTGCTGTTGTCGGATCCATGTGGATAAAAACTTCATTAAAAATATAAATGTTATCTCTGCAACTCTATTCCTGATTTACCCGGTATCTATGGGTATGCAGATGACAACACAGTTGTGGAGAGATACCTTCCGGGTGCTCGGGCTAGGAAGGAATCAATCCGGTCCGAAAAAGAGTGTTGCATTACAGGCAGTCTCCGAATGGGGCAAAGCCATATAGCATTCAATGCCGCTAAAACACAAGCATCTATACACCGCCATACTTTTCAGAATGTATCCTTGGAATGCACCGACTGCCTTCACCTTCTAGTAGTTCAGATTTCCTCGAACTTAAACTTTCGGTAGTTCATTGGGTCCAAGGCTAAGATGGCGAAGGAAACTCAGCGTTATCGCAAAGGTCCGGCGGTACTTCACACCACGACAGCTTCTAATGTTATACAAAGAATACGTCCGTTTGTGTGTGGAGTGCTGCAGCCACATTTGAACTGGTGCTGCAAAATTCCAACTGGCTACTTTGGAATCAGCGGGGAGGCGGGCGAAGAGGCTAATAAGCGACCCAGATTTAACTCAAATTGGTCTCCAAAGCCTGGAAGCACAGGCGAAGTCTAGCCAGCTTGTCAGTGTTCTATAGGATGCATTTTGGAGAGTGTGTGAGGGAATATATTTTAATTCCCCCACCTCCGGTCCATCACGGGACGACCCGTTGTACGGCGAGTTCACGCTTACGTTGTGGACTCCACAAAGATTTGAACGGAGCGTTTCGCCTCTTCTTATATCCCATGTACATCGAGGGAATGGAAAAATTTGCCACCAGCGGTGTTTCCATCGGACTACAATTTGAGTGTCACCCAGGTTAGAGTGAATAGGTTCTTAATAAACTAGCGCGCTTTACCATCAACGATTGCATCACTGCTTACGCTTAGCATAGGCGGTATTGGGGTCAAGCACTAGTTTATAATTGGTATACTTAGGTACAAAAAAAAAGATATTCTAAGATTTTATCCCTTAAACTTCTCTAGTTATTTTCTTTTTCATACTTAATAATAAAGAAGTATATAACTTTGCGCCATTTGAAACCGACTTGTTCTAGAAACACAAAAACATATCTGAAATTTATCAATCCAACTGGGGCCCACGTTGTGGATTATGGCTCAGTTTCTCCTAAAGCGAAGCTTGGGAAGACTCAGAGGCCAGATTTCTAGCTGAAAAGCCATTCTTATTCTTCTTCAGCATATATACGCCAACTGCTGGATAAAGACCTTACACAAGGCTTTCATTAGTTCAAGGTTTGCCATAATCCCCACTTGGCATCCGGGTTGGGGATCGCAGTAATTTGATATTCCACAAAAGAATAGAAGCGCTGCTGCCCGCTTCCCTGGCGAGAGTTCCCTTAGTTGCCTCTTACGACAACCAAGGGGGATATGGGTTGGTACTATTCTAAGCCCGGTACATATCACACGGTCATTATGGCCATTTTGGGCTGATTATTGCAAAATGAAAGGTGTCTGCTCTATTAGGTTGACACTAATGCCATCTATCGCTTGCTACAGAAGTTCTTGTCGACAAGTATATACATTGCTCGCTCCACTTCACACGAGTTGCCATTTTCCAAGATAAATACAGACTGTACAACATCGGAAACAGTTTATTATCATGACAAAAGATGGCGTTAATTTTTATTTATTGAAGGAGAGCTCATGCTCTCTCATTACGGACATGTTCTGGCTTTTT
The DNA here is from genome assembly GCA_017933935.1 of Sesamia nonagrioides. Classification (NCBI taxonomy): domain Eukaryota; kingdom Metazoa; phylum Arthropoda; class Insecta; order Lepidoptera; family Noctuidae; genus Sesamia; species Sesamia nonagrioides. Next base: position 4,641,312 of record JADWQK010001429.1, on the reverse strand, counting down.
GTCCATTTTCCATATTTATTTAATTTGTAGGTAATGATGAAAATTAAATACAGTATGTTAACTAACAGAGGGCGTTCCCGTTAACCCGAAATAGTATAGCATACATACATGCTAAAAAAAATATTTCCATTCGAAAACAAAATGTTTTAAAATTTTTTTCCAATAAGAAAATATTCAATAAAAAATTTAAATTGACATGTAAAAGAAACACACTGTACACGCGAACATGAAAGACGGCAACGTCGCAATTTATTTATACATGACGACTACTATTTTGATTTAAAACAGGAGGTTTCAAATTTATTTCCAATTAGAATATTTTTTTATTTGGATTTTTTATGCTTATTTTTCTATGCTGATATTTTTATTTTAATCTATTAATGATATATATTAACGAGTTTAAGGGAACGCCCTCTGTTATTTAACATATTGTATATTATTTACAAACTTTTAGTTTATTGTGTAGAGTTACAATAAAGTTGTCGAGAAAATAGTATCTGAAAAAAAAAATAACCTGTCGTGGGAATGAACGACAGAAGTGAAAACTGTAATCATTAAAAAACACAAAAAAAAACACAGAATACACAAAAAACAAAAAATCGATCACGGTGTCGGGTCATCACGCTCACGCGAATTTAATGCTTTCTCCTATCCCACAAAAGTACTCAACGTCTTTAAAGAAGTTTTCACTTTGAAAACTGTTTCAAAGGTTTTCAGATATTTGTTTATTATGGTACTGGATTGTTGGTACACTTTTGGAGTATATAAAGAGTGTATCTGACGCACAAACGAGTACCATAGATCCAGGCCATGATTCTGAACCCCCCAGCGGTGGAATTTTTTGTCGGCTTTTGCGACTTTTTTTTAACCGGTAAAAGTCATGCCGCATCCCTGAGCGGAGGATAGCCCATGAGGATTTTTCCACCTTCGGAAAAAAAGAGGCATCGGTCTTCGTGAACCCCGTCACGATGTGCTGACCTCTCATTGAGCCGCGCGTGAAGCATATATATTAGTAAATTGCTCTCAAGTTTAAAATCTTAACGTTGACCTCGTTAGAGTAAAATCTTTCTAAATTTATTTCTAGTGCAATATTCTGTAGGTAATGCTGTTGCACGCATTTCTTTATATCTATAAGTTTATGATTTGTTATCACAAAAGCATTTTTATCATAGTAACTATTTATTGAAACTTAATAAACCTAGAAATTTAATGTAGGGGCGGAAGAGGGCGTTATCCGCCATTCTTCGGCATCCGTTGCATCTTCTGCGGCCCGGGAAGGGAGTTAAGATCTCCCTCTCCCGTTCCGCAGCTTCCTTCTGCGACATCACGTCCTCGCAGAAGGACACCACCGCGTCTCACGACTCTGCACTATCGACCATCCTCTGCACTACGGCCGGCAGCGTCAGTTCGCCTCCTACTTCATTTGTGAGGACACGGCGCTGCTCCTCCCAAGCTACACACTCGAAGAGCGTTTGCTGCGCCGTCTCCTCCCCGCATTGGACACAGTGGTGGCACCGAGCGTCCGGCTCCCTGCCTAAGTGACGCAGGTACTTGCCGAAGCAGCTGTGCCTCGACAGTACCTGCGTCACCCTGACCGACAGGGAGCCGTGCCTTCTCCCGAGCTAGTCGTCGAGTACTGGCCGGCTCGCCTCGACGGTATCGAGGCCGGCGGTAGGGCGCATAAGCCTCTGCTGCCAGTCCGTCACCAGGACCTGACGGAGCTTCTCTCGGTGCAGCTCGATCTGCCGCTGCACCGGGCTGAAGCCCCGTGTCCGCTCTTCCTCGCGCCATATCGGTACAATGACGCGAGACACACAGGGGCCAGCTCAACAATATGTACCATTAGTTCCAGACTAGTAATAAAGAAAGTTAATGATTAAACTACATCCTTATGTGAATGCGTGTGTGTATGTGTATGCGTGTGCGTGTGGGTGCGAAGGTATATGTGTGTGCGTACGTGTGGTGCGTGTGTAGTATGCGAGTATTGCTTAAGTGGAGGGTTGCAAGGTATTTAAGTAATTAGATTGATGTTATGGAAATCAGGAATGTAAGTGTTATGTTACCACAAGTTTTTCTGTTGCTTCGTAGGAAAAAAATATTTCATTTACTCAACTACGCTGGTCACTGCTTTACACAGCAATTAATTATATCAATTGTGTTACTCCTAACCCTGTTGTTCTTGATAAGTTCAACGCGACTAGTAGATAACTATAATTACAGCAGGAGGACCATTATCTTAAAGATCCAGCGTGAAGTCATAAGTAATACCTATATTTTATATAGATTTATAACAGTATATTTTGATGAAAAATTCAAAAAATAACTTTATACAGTGGTCTATAGGATGCATTTTGGTGAGTGTGCAAGGGAATTGTTTGATTTAATTCCCCATCTCCATTCCATCATCGGACGACCCGTTGTACTGCGAGTTTCCACCCTTACATTGATCCGGGCGAAGCGTTTCACTTCCTTTTCTATACCGCTTGCTGCTAACAAGCGCTAATTTATATAAAAAAAAAAAATTAGAGAGTGTGCCAGTGAATTGTGTCGATGTACGCCTTATCGTGATCTTGTCTAGTGGTCTACGAACTCCGTATCTGAAGGTTGGAGGTAAGTGGTTGCCGCCTTTAACACTTTAATCAAAGAGATATACTCCAAAGGCACCATTCTATCGCATATTTGATTATAGTTTCTAATATATTACTATCCTAAATACAGTCCACTGAAATTTTGTTTAAAATTTTTCGTGGCAAGCACGTTGCCGCCACAGAGTTGTGATTTCAACTAAAGCTACGGGATTGACACCCACTCTGAGCTCACTTCATCCAACAAACTGTTACAGAATTGAAAATAATCAGGCGTAATGTTATGTAAGTAAATCTATACCAGTATATGTATAAAGCTGACGAGTTTGTTTGTTTTAACGCGCTAATCTCAGGAACTACTGGTCAGATTAGAGAAAAATATTTTTGCGTTGGATAGCCCCTTAATCCAAGAAGGCTTTAGGCTATATAATATCACGCTGCGACCAACAGGAGCGGAGTATAACTAACTCCACGCGAACGAAGTCGCTGGCGGCCGCTAGTGTCAAAATAAAGAGGTGAGAATAGTTGGATGGTTCTAAATATAATTGAAGCAACACCCTAATTACGTAACACACTATTACAATCAGTTGAATCATTTTGAAGCATATTCCTAATCCATTACTCCATGTGTTCAAAAATGAGTCTGCTCAACAACGTAAACAACGCAATGAATGTTGTTGAACTGTCAAAATAAAACCCGTTGCTACTGATAGTGTGTTACACAATTACCCTGCTGGTAATATGGACTTAGATTCAGACATATCACAAGGTACACACATGTTGATAAATAGTCCCAGCAACATGTGTCACCTTCATACATTGGGTAACAAATCAATGGTGGGACTGAAATGGGCCATTGCGCGCGTCCCTATATCGACAGCCTATTTGATGGCCAGGCCAGATCAATGGTTATTGGGAATTGTCCTACTGACTCACTCTGCCATAGAATAAATAAATTCAGATATGAAACATTATAGAAAAGGGGTTTAATAATTATATTTATATGCGCCGTTTAGTTTTTTTTTCAAAATGGTGAGCAAGCATGATACCTATATCAATCGATAGCTGACATCAATGTAAACGGAAATTATAATATAATCAACCCCATAAATTGTCAGATTTCCGCGACATTATCGTTCATTTGATTCATAATATTTTCTGATGTTACTCACATATCTTGCTTAGATTATACAAATAATCACTCTGAAAGTAAAGTTTTCAAACATCTCTGCTATATGAAAATGTTTATATCTCAAATAAAATTTACGAGCTTGCTTCGGTTGCTCTAACGTTCAAGTTTTCTTGTTAAGATTACAGCTCAATCTCTGCCACCACCTATACAAAATAAATTATATAGGATCCTACAAAAGTGCTTTAAATAAACTGAATTTAGAAATGACGATTTTTTTAAACATTAAACCAGTGCTAATCCGAAGTTCCACCTGATGGTAAGCAGTGATGTAATCGTTAATGGTAAAGTGCGCTAGTTGTTTAAGAGTCTATTCATTCTAGCCTTAAAGACATTTATATGACAGTCAGACGGAGAGCGCCGCAGGTAAATTGTTCGAGTCCTTGAATGTACGGGGTATGAAAGACGAGGCGAAACTTTTCGCCCGAGTCCTACGACCCGGGCGAAAAGTTTCTACATTAATACATTACTGCATAATTTCTGATGTTTATTATGATATATTAAATAAACAAATCATGTGCAAAATTAGGTATATTATCATAATACACCTAATTTTGCACATGATTTGTTTATATTATTATGCTCATAAGAAAATAATATACCTAATTTTAAGCCTGCCTCCCAATCTCGTCATTTTGAAAATTTCGCTCTAAAATCCTTATTTTAAAGCAAAATTTTCAAAAGCCCATGGGCCCTAGTCTGCTATTACAATAGTATCAGAATGGACGATCAGTGATCTCATAATGATCGATTTTGACATGTTTCGTAATCTATTAACAAAATGGCTTCATTGTAACTTTCCAGTAGTCAATCACTGACAGTCCACTCCTTATTAATGAAATGTTCAAATTGAGTAGTAGTTTTCAAAAAATCGTTTCTAGTAACTGGTTTCATATTAGTAACAATATGGCACTGTCACTCTATTACTATTCCATTACGAGACGACTGAGATAATTGATTGAGCATAAGAATTTAGCAGATTACGAACTTCTAAGTACAGTGACAATGGACTCGTGTTGAAATGCCAATTTTATAAAAATAGCAGACCAGGGATCCTTTGGATTCTGAGTCCCGGTCTAAATAAAATAATATTGCAAATTCTTCTTCGCCGTATTAAGTCATCGCAATCGCACAACAAACATTCATTATGACGTATCATCGTCATCATCATTTCAGTGGAAAGACGTCCACTGCTGGACATAGGCGTCCCTCAAAGTTCTCCAAGACGACTGATCTTGCGCCTCCCGCATCCAGCGGTTTCCCGCGACCTTCACTAGGTCGTCGGTCCACCTTGTCGGGGGCCTACCCATGCTGCGTCTTCCGGTGCGTGGTCGCCACTCGAGAACCCGTCGGCGCCATTGGGCATCAGCCCTACGGGCAATGTGCCCGGCGCACTGTCACTTTAGTGTTGCAATTCTTCGGGCTATGTCGGTTACTCTCGTTTTTCTGCGGATCTCCTCATTCCTGATTCGATCGCACAGTGAAACTCAAAGTATAGCTCTCCATTACCCTTTGAGTGACCTTGAGTCTTCTTATTTCTTTCTTCTTATTATGAGGTATAGTAATGGCTAATTAGTCAGTGAGCTGGTAGCCATTATACAAATACACCTCTGCATCCAAACTTTGTCTTACTCTTTGCTACTGTAGTAACAGTATCCACAAATTCACGTCTCCGAGCAATGCTACTAACAGATAATATAAAAGGAATGTGAAGTCTACGAGGTCCTTTTTTACGAATACCATTTTGGTCCTGAAATTGAATAGGCTCATAGAAATGAATTTCTTTTGTTTTCGGGTGATATAAAGTATTGATGGGAAACCTGTGAGTTTGCGAATTGTTCCAATTAGGTTAAACTAGTATTAGGTAAAGCTCTGACCAGTTTGACAGGACTGCACGAATTTATCATTTGTCCTTTTCTTAATGATTAAATAAATAAATAAATATGTACGGACAAATCACACAGATTGAGCTAGCCCCAAAGTAAGCTCGAGACTTGTGTTATGGGATACTAACTCAACGATACTATATTTATAATAGATACATATATAGATAAACATCCAAGACCCAGGCCAATCAGGAAAAGATCATTTTCCATCATGACCTGACCGGGGATCGAACCCGGGGCCTCCACGTCGCAGGCAGGCATGTTGACCGCTGCGCCGCGGAGGTCGTCAATTAAAAAGAAAAGGATGAACTTAATAACTCATATTAACATCTTTTTTATACACGTTTCTTGAACTGCAGCCTTGGGCAAGCCTATTTTCTGCAATAATTAAATAAATAAAAATAAATAAATAAATAAATGTGCGTTTACCACAAATAATTAGCCTTTGAAAACCTTGACTAACTTTGATTTATTACTCGAAATAGAAATGTTTCACATTTAAAATGAACGATACTAGCATATATACCCGTCTACGGCCGCGCTTTCTTGTTTGCACTTCAGTAAAACAAAATGTATTTATTGAAAATGTCACAGGATCACACGTGGAGACAAATGAAGGAAGAATTTATAGGATCCGATCAGTGGATCAGTAGATCACTGGTCACCCCTATATACCTATTCACAGAAACTCACTCTATAATATTATGTAGTATAGATTCAAGTTTTTTATCACTCAGGACCAACTTTTAGCAACAGTTAAAGTTGGTTCTGAGTGAGTGTTTATTCTTCATTATAAAGTACTCTAGCTAGAATTCACAGGAACTCACTCTATAAAATATTATGTGGTATAGATTCAAGTCATTAGGTATTCAAGTCTTTTATCACACAGGACCAACTTTTACTAACCGTTAAAGTTGGTTTTGAGTGAGTGTTTATTATTCACTATAAAGTACTCTAGTTAGAACTCACAGAAACTCAATCTCTATAATATTATGCAGTTCAGATTCAAGGCATTAGGTATTCAAGTCTTTTATCATTCAGGACCAACTTTTTTTAACCATCACTCATATTAACATCTTTTTATACACGTTTCTTGAATTGCAGCCTTGGCCAAGCTTATTTTCTGCCATAATTAAATAAATAAAAATAAATAAATAAATAATTGTGCGTTTACCACAAATAATGAACCTTTGAAAATCTTGACTAACTTTGATTTATTACTCGAAATAGAAATGTTTCACATTTAAAATGAACGATACTAGCATATATACCCGTCTACGGCCGCGCTTTCTTGTTTGCACTTCAGTAAAACAAAATGTATTTATTGAAAATGTCACAGGATCACAAATGGAGACAAATGAAGGAAGAATTTATAGGATCCGATCAGTGGATCAGTAGATCACTGGTCACCCCTATATACCTATTCACAGAAACTCACTCAAGCAACAGCGGCAACTCATTCAAGTTTTTTATCACTCAGGACCAACTTTTATCAACCGTTAAAGTTGGTTCTGTGTGAGTGTTTATTTTTCATTTTAAAGTACTCTAGTTAGAACTCACAGAAACTCACTCTCTATAATATTATGTAGTATAGATTCAAGTCATTCGGTATTCAAGTCTTTTATCACTTAGGACCAACTTTTACTAACCGGTAAAGTTGGTTCTCAGTGAGTGTTTATTCTTCACTATAAAGTACTCCATCTAGAATGCAACATCTACGAAAATTCATTGGAAACTGCCGGTCAATTCTGAAAAATCTCACCGAGTAAAGTTAACTGGAGTGAGCTCCGAGTGAGATGTCAATAGTGTCAATCTCTAGCATTAGTTTGGATGACAATTCACTTCACTTAAGAGCTTTTACTATGCACGACTGGCAACGTCGCAATTTAGTGTCATATTTAGAATTAGGCGAAAAGGGTGGAAAAGGCGTCATAAATCATTGCGTTCTATTTAAACGTAAATAATGCATTGGAAACTTTCAGGCGTTATTTTCATACTATAATAACTGTAAACACTACGGTTATTTACTTTATCCAGTATTCACCTAATTCTAAAAAGTTATATAGATATATAGACTGTGAAATAGGCGCCTGTCAGGTATATTGAAACTGAAATACGGAGAGAAACCGCGGGCAAGCTCTTCCAAATGATAAAGAGGTTGGACTTACAGGGGCTCAGGCGATGTATTCCTGGTGTGCTGGAGTGGATGGAGGCCTTCACCAAATGTTCACTTAGCGCTATAAACTTACTGATTGATGGTTGAATTCAATTTATATGTTAGAAAATATTCAAAATTATTCAAACAAGTTTGTTATATGGCCAAGTCACGTTACTTGAGTTCAAAGATAAAGAACAGTGGCAATGTAATTAAAACGACTTGGAAAATTATTAATAGTGAAACGGGAAGGTCCAGTGATAGAAATACTGACTATAGCCTGTCTATTAATGACAACATAATTAAATCAGACTCGCAAGTCTCTGAGGCATTTGAAAATTTCTTTTCGGATATTCCTGTTTCAACTACTAAATCCCTAAACTCATCACCTTCTGTTGCAGAGTCTTTGCTTAAAGAAAATGTTAATGTTTGTGATTCGGAGTTTCATTTTGAACATGTTATCAGTAGAGATATAATTAAAATCTTTCACACTCTGAATGTAAAAAAGACTGCTGACCTATGGGGTCATTCGGTGGAAGTTGCTAAGTCTATTATTGATATTGTGGCACCCACTCTAGCTGTTATCTTTAATGCTTGTATTGACTGTGGAGAGTTTCCTGATCTCATGAAAAATAGTAAAATAATACCTTTGTTTAAATCTGGTAGTACATCAGACCCCACAAATTATAGACCTATTTCTGTACTACCTACCTTTAGTAAAATTTTTGAGAAATTAATTTTAAACCAAATGCTAAATTTTTTTAATAAACATAAATTATTACATAGCAAACAGTTCGGTTTTACAAGGGGTCGTTCAACTACTGATGCCGGTGTTGAACTTCTAGGTCATATATATAATGCATGGGAGGATAAATGCGATGCCTTGGGCATCTTTTGTGATTTGTCCAAGGCATTCGATTGCGTTCATCACGATACGTTAATCAGGAAACTCCGCCACTACGGGATCCGGAACTCTGCACTGGATCTTATTACATCTTACTTGAGTGGTAGGATTCAAAGCGTTGACGTTAATGGAAAAAGATCTTCTGGATCTTTAGTAACAATGGGAGTCCCACAGGGGTCAATTCTTGGTCCTTTTTTGTTTCTTATTTACATCAATGACCTGCCGTACCTAATAAAGGATAACCACGATATAGTGTTGTTTGCAGATGACACTTCACTTTTATTTAAACTGAAACGTCAGCAGCAGGTTACTGATGATGTAAATAGCGCGATCTCCAAAGTAGTCCATTGGTTTAATGTTAATAATTTACTCTTAAACGAGAAAAAAACCAAATGCATTAAGTTTACTCTACCTAACGTGAGGCAGGTGGAAACTAAAGTGTTGATAAAGGGCGAAGAATTGAAATCTGACGACAGCACAGTATTCTTGGGTATAACTCTGGATGCTAAGCTTCAATGGGGTTCACATATAGAAAAATTGTCAAAAAAGCTAAGTTCTGCTGCATACGCAGTTAGAACAATTCGTAATTTGACTGATGTTGAGACGGCCCGTTTAGTGTACTTTGGCTATTTCCACAGCGTAATGTCGTACGGCATTCTGTTGTGGGGAAATGCCGCCGATATTCAAACAATATTTGTTTTGCAGAAACGAGCTGTTCGTACAATTTATAAATTAAGTCCCAGACACTCTCTCAGAGAAAAATTTAAAGAGATTAATGTACTGACCGTGCCGTCTCAATATATTTATGAAAATCTTTTGTATGCTCATAAAAATATAAAATTGTTTAAAAAATACAGTGATGTCCATGATATAAATACTAGGAACAGGCACAAATTTATTGTACCTACAACAAGGCTCAAGAAAATAGGTGGCTCTTTCAGATGCCAATGTATACATTTTTACAATGGACTTCCAGAGGTGGTTCAAGATCTGAGCCTGAATAAATTCAAATCCTTCATTAAACGTAAGTTGTGTCAGAAAGCATTTTATAGTGTGAAGGATTATATTGAGGACTTATATTGAGGATTATAATGATTGTTCTTTGATTTTTCCTCTTGTAGTTTTAATATGTAATTGTTTATGTTATTTAGTCAAAGCCTGTATTACACACTATGTAGCCAAGCATATTGTACGTTACGGAATTGTATCGCTGACAGAGGTGTTCGGCACTTGTGCAGCTGCAGCTGCACAGGAGTTAAACTTTCCACAGATTCGGGAACACTGTTGGAGCTGCTGAACCTTGGACAAAACTATCTTAGCATTGTGTAGATTCAATTTCTTAGTATTGTATAATTGCATGGCAAACGTGTGAGCACAATGTACGAATGTGCTGTAAGGCATTTATTTGTTGGGTTAGTCTTTTTTATTGACTTAATTGTGCTCTGGCTGTTGAGAGTATGTCATGCTCACTCAAATGTCTCGCTGATGGTGGCGTGTGTTTTGGGTCATTGGGTTCCCTTCGATATGGTTGAGCTGAATGATGCTGATCCATACGTCATGTTCGTGAACGGACGCCGTCGGAGGGGACTGGTCATCTCTTAGCTGCCACGGCGTATTTTAATTTCTGAATTGATTTTTGTATGTTTTCCATAATGGACGCTCTCAGCGTACAATATATTTCTGCATCGTTCTCACGCGGTTGATTTCAACATGAATGATGTAATCAAATATTTGTAACAATAGCTTAAAAATTTAAAAGAGTGTCCATGGAGTTTCTTGCCCGTTCTTCTCCATAGGTACCTACTCTTTGGAATGGGCGACTAGCTTCATCTTATTGACTGACCGACCTTCTGACAATTCAAAAGTGCCTGTAACTGGTTTATTTGAAATAAATGATTTGATTTGATTTGATTTGATATGCTCACCGGTCGGTGGCGGTTTGGGTTTCGGTTACTTGATGTTGTTCAAACCAGAGTTACGGAGAGAGAACCATGTTATACTGACTGGTGAATGGAAAAACTTTTTGCGCTCCGTTCGTTCTTCATTCCTTAATGCTGATTTTATACTCCACCAAGCAATTTGGCTGAAGGGATAAAATGTTATGTGCATTAACACTTGCCAGGTATGCGTAGTATACGTTGTTAAGTTTTCAAGGTGATTTTTTTATAGAATCGACCGAAATGAATTTTCGAAGATAATGCATTCTAGATAGAGTAGACTATATAGTGAAGAACGAGCCTCTGACTTTAGTAAACATTTACTTACTAAAAATTAGTGCTATTATCGCTAATCAAAACAATAATTTTCACGCCCTTAATTAAATTACTAAAGCTTTCAACCCGACATTATTCACACAAACAATAATTTTTCGAAGCAATTGCCTTCTCAATTTAATTTGTATGGACAAAAGAGGAAGAATGAAAGTCCACGCGAATAAAGGAGGTATCATTAGCAACGTTAGAACGATCCAGGAGAATTTCAACAGACAAGGCTGTATTAAATTACTAATTAGAAGAGGTCTTTGTTAGGGCCGGCCGGGATTGTGCAGGGCTGCTAACTAGGTTGAGTTATGAAAGAAAAGAGCGGCTTTTGTTTTTTATTGTTTTTTATCTATTGCCAAATTTCGATCGGCTTCTAAAACAAATTTGTAGTCTCAGTTCGTGGTTTTTCTGCTGAATTGGGCCTTTTTGGCGCAGCCGGGAGGCACACTTTCGTGCTAGTTTTTTGTATCGGTATTTTAAGATTTTATTTGATCCTTAGTTTTGTTTTTATCTGGTGTATTGTGTATCTTTTAGTCTGTGCTGAGTACATATATTTCCTTTCTTTTTTAAACCCTTTTTTAAATTGGTTGGTTTTTTTCTAAAAACTTTTTATTTGATTTACTTCTATGGTTTAGTACCCCACATTTTTTTTTACATTAATTCATTCAGACATTTTTTTTTAAGAAATACAATAAAAATCGACGAAGTACAAACAATATATAATAATAATACACGTGTATAATAAGAAAGCCAGTAGTCTTTAACCCATTCATTGCGGCAGCGAAAATTAACTTTATATTTCAGGTACTGGGTGGTTTTCGTCTATAACGCTGATGTGACTTTGTGCATTTAAAACATATACCACCTATTCCAAAAATTTTCCCATTTTAGTGCTGGTTTTTTCCAAGATATACGCAATTGTAAAAAAACGCCGATAGGCGCCTGCCGCAGCGAATGGGTTAAGCAAAGTTTTTTTAGCAAAATCAAGAGATATTTGCTTATTACTGATTCTCAGCCTAATTTGAATAAATAACACTGAGAATCAGCAAAATTACAAAAAGGCAATTCCTCAAAACGCTTGCCCTTCATTACTTCGCAGTGCTTTCGCTGGGAAGAAGAAGCAGCGCAACGAACTCCCCAGCAGCACAGCTGTCTCTCAATTTATAAAAACTTGATTGTATACAAAACTAGGTATGATAATTAACACACGAGGACACGTGGGACTGGAACAATTTGCCAGCGGCGGTGTTTCCGTCGGACTACAATTTGAGTGTCTTCAAGGCTAGAGTGAATAGGCTCTTAAAAACTAGTGCGCTTTACCATCGACGATTGCATCACTGCTTACCACCAGGAGGGATTACGGTCAAGCGCTAGTTTATAATTTATAAAAAAATATATATTAGAATTCAGAATTAAATTCTTTACCATAATGCCAGCTAGTCACGCCAATATATCAATACCACGTCAATATACAAATACGTCAAAAACTAAAAATAAAAAAGAACTTTAGCAAAAAGGCAAAAAACGAGTCAATATCAAAAATGTAAATAAAAACTTACTATCCAAACAAAAGTCGCGAGTTAAAAAAGGCATGACAGCTAACATATTTACGCATTTTTGAATTCTGTTCACATAGCGGTCACAAATGGCAAATATGATCACGGAACTAAAATAAATAACAACAATAAAACCAGGGTCAACAAGACGAACCGGCCACTGTAAGAATCAGTCGTTCACGAGCATGACGCAAATGCCAAAACGCCCCTCGCCGCATGACGCATTTGCTGCGGTTGCGCAAGTGATATTTTTTATATTGAATATGAAAAAGCCATCCGTGTCTCGGAAAGCATGTTGTCATTCGTGAATATTTGACAGTTGTTACGTTCTAAAAGTCTGACAATTAATCTTACCAAAGGGTATTAGACCAGAAGACCCGGGTCGACGGCCCGTTGTGTAATACGCGTGCCTCAAAGATATGTCAGCACTTCGTCGGGGTCCACGAAGACCGATGCCTCCTGGTCAGGATTGTAGGTTGGTTAAAAATGAAACCATGGTTCTGGCCCATAGGCAAGTAAAGAAACACGGGTAGGTTTTCGTCAGTAATAGTTTGACACCCCCTTCCGCTCCACTCAGAACGGAAAAAAGGGTATTATCAGAAGAGCAATTCTCGTAATTTATAACGTTCAAAACCTCGTCGCGGTCACATTTTGGCGACAAAAATATGACTTTTCCAAATGTAAGGATATCAGAAGTGTTTTACAGATTAGGACTAAGATCACAATGTGAACATTCTCAAAATTAGTAGATAGAATTACCCTCCAGGTAACTGGATTCAGATGCGTTTGGTTAGATTGGAAGTCGAGCACAAAATAGCTTGGAAAGGGTGTAAGATGATATGGAATAACAGAAGCACTGATATGGTCTTTACGACCACACGTGCCACATAGATTTCAGGGCCCTGTCACGTCAGTGCTTGCAGTTAAAACTGAAAGTAGGCAAATAAATTTTAATTAATTTCATTACTAAACAGATTTCTAAACGTTTGATCCAGCTCGGTTATATTCTAATTCATGAATTGTTTAGCGTGTAATAATTTCTTATAACTTTCTTAAACTAATTAAACTTAAAAATATTTTTTAATTGATAATTTTTTCGTTGCAAAGGCATTATAACGCCTAGATAAAAGTTCATAGCAATGTTATTGTTTGAAGTTTTTGTATTTTTAATGTAGGAGTTAAACGATTTTATTTTCAGGTTGTGCAGATATGAAAAGTTCTTGAACCTTTTTAATAACAAAATACTAATTTTCTGCTATTCAAAATTATATATTGCTAGGACACATGTATAAATATGTGTTTTTGTGGCAGAACAGTCTTCTATACTTCTGTTCAGCCATGTCCTTTAAGCTGCGTTAAGTCTGAAAATGAAATATTGGATGAAATATTGTTTTCAATTCCTCTTTTTCTTCTTCTTCAGCCTATAGAGGTCCTCTGGTGGACAAAGGCCTCCCCCAAGGCTTTCTACAATGATAGGTCTTGTGCTGTTCACATCCATTGTTTTCAATTATTCAGTCAAATATTCACTGTGGATCATAGGTTGGAAGATAATAACAAGCCTTAAATAATTTACTTGTCTACATATGTTCTTAGTATAAATGTCATTTTGTTATTTCCTCAATCGCAAAGAGACAGCCCTAAATAAGGAATTAGGACAAAATTTTAATCAGTAAAAACAGTATGTACAATCGATGAAATAACATTCTAATTACGAGCCCATTGTGCCGAAGCAAAGTTTCATTTACGTATCTTCATCATTTGAAGGAAATGAAAGCTCAAAAATAAAATGTGATCTGCATGTTAAATGATCGTAATATACTACTACTGTTATTAAAGATAACGATAACATTATTTGCATAAACATGTGTGTATATACAATAATATAAATGCATGCAAGATGACATAAAAAAAAGATCAGATATGTTTGCCACCGAATATGGCGTGCAAATATTATGAATAATAAGGATTTAAATTATAAATTTCATGTCAAAAAAATATAAATATAATGGTATTACAAAACAAAAATAAATGTTAGGAGTTCCCTCGATTGTCTCTCAGATCCATCATCAGATCTACTTCTGACCTTCATTATAACCCACATAGATGCAAACTTCTCATCACTATAAATCAACTGAGTCCAAATACAAGCTAGCTACAGTTAACCGTTGAGGAATTCCCAGAACTGACTCTTGTCATCATCATCAGCTCCCTAATGACAGTCACCACCTATCTAGGTATAAGGTTCTTATCAATACAAATTATCAAGCACAAACACAAGGTGGCTGCTGTTAATCGTTGAGGAATTGCCTCGCCTGTCTCCCGGCTCTATCATCAGATTTACTCCAGACTCTTATTAAATTGTAGTGCTTTAAAATACCTAATGAAAACACAAATGCACTAGCCGTCCCTACAATTTTTGAAAGTTTCCCTTGATTTCTCTGGACTTCCACCATCCAACCCTGATGTCCTTATTACGGTACAACCTTGGTAATGTCTTCTTTCCAACAGAAAAAGAATTATCGAAATCGGTTCATAAACAACGAACAAACATAACAAAGCATATATACGGTCGAATTGAGTAATCTCCTCCTTTTTGAAGTCAGTTAAAAAAGTTGAACATTTTATTTTGAAAATGGAACTAAAGCAGCTGTCTTTTCGGCGGAATGCGTACATTGGATTGCGGTTTCATAAAAATAAAAATAATTTCAAAATGTAATTGGTGATCGTGGATTGATTATTTTTTTTTACAATCTCAGTGAAAGGTAACACACGGCGCTACAGAATAATTTTAACTAGGTTTCTATTTAATCTCGTATACAGAGTGGAAACTTTCAGTGGAAAGTAAGGGCACGTAAGGGAAAGTACCTTATCCTTGAAGCTACACGAAAATGGCTTTAGGATAGGAGACTAACCAATTTTTTAATGGAATTTTGACTGGGGATCAAATTAACATAAATATTGTTAACAGATTTTAAAAAGGAATGATAAGCAATAAAATAACCATTTTACACAACTTCTATGTTGTGAAATTTTATTTAACGGCTTTGTTCACTTTTTAACAGACTTCATCAGGGATGAGTAAACAATGTAAAACTTGCATCAAGATACCTGACCTGATCGAAAACTCGTAAGAGGGAGGGCAAAGGTTTCAATTCATTGGTCACCAAACTGTTGGTTCAAATTAGAATACGTACAGCGGTTGCCATGTTGTTGAAAAAATCTTTTCCTTGATTCCGACAGTAGGCATATATCACGACGATATATCGTCGATGAGGTTTTCAAGACTCCTTAATGTTGTGCTGTCATAAATGATAGAATTCAAGGAGCCATCACAAAATTCCACCATTATTCCTCGGTTCTACATTACACCACACCAATAACTTGAAGATTGAAAAGATTTGCGTATGAGTTTCGCAAAACCTATGATGATTTCGCAGGATATACGGAGGACAGCATGTCAAGCTACTCGAAACTTTGTGCTTGTTGGCAAGGCTAAAGCCTTGGTGCTGTAGCGATAAAGTTAAAAATCTTATAAAGAAATACAGATTGCAGTAGCTTGATGTGCAGTATCGTCTGTACATACATTTTCACACACACACCAGTCTGATGAGATGAATAGAATAGAATAGAATAGAATAGAATAGAATACTCTTTATTATGTACACCATATAGATTACAAAAACATAAATATAAAAATTTTACAAAGGGTGACACAATGGGCGGTCTTATCGCTAAGAGCGATCTTTTACAGACAGCCTTTGGATGGAATAGTAAGGGGAAGGAGAGAGAAATAATGTAGGTAGTCTACAGTGTACTATTTACAATTTTACATAGTTTATATAATAAATATACACGTTAAGTGTATCATACTAGTACAATAAATACTTATATTCCTACACCAGATGAGAGAGACATCTGTTTCATCAGTGACTATTCTTGGTGATATTTCGGGATAAGCTTCCTGGTAGTGAGGCGTGGCCTGTGCTTGAGCAACACAAGCAGGAGCTGCGTGTAACAGAGATGAATATGCTGCGATGGATGTGTGGAGTTACGCGGAAGACCGCATCAGGAACTCCCGCATCCGTGGCAGTCTTCATGTCCGTGACATAGCGGACAAACTGCAGGAGGGTCGCCTACGGTCACGACTTACGAAAACCGGCATGTTACGTGGGTCACAAATGTCTTGCCATGGCGCCTCCGCCGGGTCGGAACAAGCGGGGTAGACCAAAGAAGTGCTGGCTTGACGTTGTAAGAGATGACATGCGTGGCAAGAATCTCACTCCACAGGATGCTAAAGATCGCGCGAAATGGAGGAAATTGAGCAAGAAAACAGGCCCCGGGATTTATCTCGGTTGCAACCGCGGCTGTTGTGTTGGAGCGTTTACGCTAAGATGATGATGATGATTTCGGGATAAGCTTCGACAAGTGTGAGAATGGAAATTTACAAATTTTCATCATAATTTTCAATGAAACGAGTTAGACCAGTTCTTCGCTTTTAAAAAATAAAGGTTTCTCTGAACATGGAATTTTTCAACTTACAGTAAAGGTCTTCCAATAAAATAATCAATATATCACTGATTAATCTTTTTTATTCATAAAAAAAAAAACTTTTTGAACAACTGAACATAAAAACCACATTACGTATCGTATGCTTGTAGTACAAAACGTTCTAAATTGAAGCCCATTTTTCTTTTCTACTTGTCAAATTCACAACAAACTCGGACCTTTCTGAAGCAACAACTGTTAAGTTTTATTTAGTAACTAGCGGCCGCGCGCAACTTCATAGTCGCGCTTCGCGTTCGAGTTAGTTGTGCTCCGCTCCTATTGGTCGCAGTGTGTGTTATATAGCCTAAAGCCTTTCTGGATTAATGAGTTATCCAACGTTAAAAGCAGCTTTATATATACTAGCCCCGCACGATGATATTGCGATTGGCGGCCATCTTGGTGACGTAGTCGAACTCGCACCGTCGGTACCGTTCGCAAGTTCAGTCCGCGCTTACCCACTTACGCACATCGAATATTTTTGTTAGCTTTTTGTTTTTGTTATCCTGTTTTATTGTTGTTCTTGAGTTTTGTTGTTTAGTTTTGTTAGCTGTTACTCGTTAAAATGAGTAAGAAATTAATTAATAGTCGTGCTCGTGAAATTATAATTAAAGTGGACAATTATTTTGTTAAAGAGAAAGAGGACTGTAAGTTAGTTCTTGAAAGTATAAACCGTGCTTTAAAAAGTGCTTCGGATATTTTAATACCGAAGCAACTGCTTATAGTTATTAAAAATATTTTGCAAAATTCTATCAAAGTCAGTAAAGTAAGTAAGTAAAGTAAGTGTGTGGCATGTGCCACAGGCGTTGCAAAAAATACTGTGACGAAATTGATACGAGAGCATGAGTCAGCAATAGCCAGTGGCAGCAAAATGAGAACTCCTACTAAAGGAAAAAGACAAAAGAAGAAATATTTCGACGGATTTTCCTTAACAGCTTTAAGAAATATTATAGATTCAATGTATACGGCGAGGAGAGAAATACCCACAATGCGCAAAATCTTGGCGGCTTCAAAAGTAGACCTTAATTATACTGGTAGTGAAACTACATGAAGAAAAATAATTAAATGTGATTTAGGCTACCAATTTAAACGATGCTACCAAAAAAGACTGGCCCCAATTTAAAGACCCCAATTCAAGCGTGGAGGGCTAAATATTTACGACGTATGAAAGAAAATTACTCGCTTGGTGAAAAATAAAAGACAAAAGACCCGTTATTTATCTCGACGAAACGTGGATACACGCACACTACACGGTAGAAAAATGTTGGCAAACAGCAACCGATGGTGTGAGATGGAACGACAGCCCCGGCCGCCGATGGATAAAGAAGTTAAAGCGGTTTTGTTGACAATGCCTTTTTAATGTTTAAAGCAGATACCAAAACGGGGGATTACTATGATCAAATGAATGCTGAGAATTTCACCAAGTGGCTTACAGAAAAATTAGTACCCAACATACCACGCACCTCTAAAATTGTGATGGACAATGCCCCTTATCACAGTAGGGATGAGAATAGGCCACCAAGTATCAATACATAGTATAAAACAAAGTCGCTTTCGCTGTATGTCCGTATGTATGCTTAGATCTTTAAAACTATGCAACGGATTTTGACGCGGTTTTTTTTAATAGATAGACTGATTCATAAGGAAGGTTTAGACTACCTTTTATCCCGGAAAAAATTGATATTCCCGAGGGAAATCCAAAAAGCGCGATATAACCGAACTCTACGCGGGCGAAGCCGCGGGCGGAAAGCTTGAACAATAAAAAACAGTTGATTGTTCAGTTGGCTACAAGCTCACAACATCGACTTTCCCAACGACAGTACAAAACCTGAACTGTATTTATTAATTAAACGGCACAGACCGCCGAAAAATTATAAAATTGACAATTTATTAGCTGGCAATGGCCATGAAGTCGTTAGATTACCACCTTACAACTGCGACCTCAACCCCATTGAGTACATCTGGAACCTGGTAAAGACGAGGGTGTCAGAAAAGAATGTGTAGCAGTTGGAAAGTCGCATTGAAGCTCTGACGTTAGAGGCGTCGGAGTCAATAACTCCAGATGACTGGCGAAAGGAAGTCAATCATGTTAAACGGCTTGAAGAGGAATATTGAAATAAAGATCGAATAACTGACGAGTTATTTGTCATAAATACGGCGACGAAAGTGAATCGGAAACGACAGAGACAGAAAGCAGTTCTGATTCGGAAGACTATATGTATACATTTTTTTACATATTATCCTGGTTTTATTTATAAACTGATAGATGTAGGTAGTAATTAAAACATGACTACTACACAGTGGACTCTGGTTCAATTCCCGCTCGCAAATTAACAGAAATGTAGTTAGAAAAAAATAGTATACATGTAAGAAAGATATACGAATAAGTATATTTTTCTTACGTCTACAAAAATTATTTCCTTGAAATATTTTAATAATGAAAGTTTGTTTGTCAGAATATGGGTGAGTAGGTATACCTACGAAAGAATGTTAAATGCAAAATTAATATTAGGGTTAAGGTTTTTTTTTTACAATTTTATTACAATCTTTATAAAGAGTGTATGTATAATAAAATTATAAAATACAAATAAACCCTTAACCCTAATATTAATTTATACATACACTCTTTATAAAGAGTGTAATAAAATTATATAATACAAATAAACCCTTAACCCTAATATTAATTTTGCATTTAACATTCTTTTGCTAGCTGTCCTTTTGTGTGACAGATGACGTCACAACGCTGTTATTGCGACAAGGTTCCATCGCAATATCATCGTGCGGGGCTTATATGAAGAATTTATACAATATGTAAAGAAAACCCTGTCCGACCGATAAGGATAATAAAGGTTAGGTAAAGACATGACCAAATATAATATAAAATTTTCCATAATCATCATAGTAACAATACTAATGAATTTTGAAATAATCCTTTTTTCCCGGGAATTAATTATAATTTCCCCGAAATTTGCTAATTTTTAAAAAAGTGACAACACCGTTATTATTATAAGCGAATAGCGACGCGACCACGTCACAGGTGCCGCGTGCCCTGCCCCCCGCCGTCCGCAGAAGGGGTTGCTTCACGCACATGTATTAAGTTACCTCTTTTTGCGAAATAATATTTACTTTTTTAGGCGGATTTTTTTTTTAAGTTTAGCCTGTCTTTGTGGGCACTAGTAGAATCAGTTATCGATACCTAACAATACCTTCACGGTCGGACAGGGTTTTCTTTACATATTGTATAGATAACGATATCGAAATTTGAATTTGTATTTTAACTTATCTATTCAATCTACAAAAAGATCTCAAATGTCAGTAAATAAATTTTTGCATAAAATTTTCATACAAATTATATGCGAAAAGTTTTTTGCGATTGGTGACTTTGAGTACTCCTTTGAATTATTGGTTCCATAAAAGTTTTTTATCAGTATTAGAAACAAGATCCATTGGCATAAAAATGTGCTAAATAGCAATTTATTTCTTGCCTTTTTTTTTTAAACTATAAATGAAGCTCAATTAAATCATTCAAATCAGCCCAATGCTTTTTGCTAAATTAGTATGTGTTATTTTTGTATATTTTGTTCGTTTGGTGTGTGTTTTAACGTCTGGAAACTTTGGAAACGCCATCATTTTAATTTGTTTTTACAAACAGGGGAATATAATTAGTCGTCAGAATTTTAAGCATGTTGTCGGAGGGCAATTTACGTAACACACTATCAGTAGTAATGTTTCATTTTGACAGTTGAGCAGACACAGTTTCGGACACGTGGAGCATTGGATTAGCAATATGCTTTCCTTGGTGAAAAATTGCTATATAACACAATATGTGTTACTACTATCATAGTTTTCATCATCATCAGCCTCTACTCGTCCACTGCTGGACATAGGCCTCCTTCATGGCACGCCAACAAGCTCGATCCTGAGCAGTTCTCCGCCAGCCACTACCAGCCACCTTTTTGATGTCGTCGCTCCAGCTCGCCCAAGGGCATACATAGTATTAATAGTAATTAATACTTTTTTTTAAACAGTAAACGAAGGTCAAAAGTCGATTAAAAATTATGGATACAAAGTAAAAATTATGGACCTAAGATTATTTTCGTGTAGCTGCAATAAATAAGGTAAGTACTTCCCCATGCTGTTCCAATGAAAGTTTCTGCCCTGTATAATGAGTCAGCCCTTTGTATAACAATCTAATCATTTAAATTGTTTTTACAAACAGAGGGGTGATTAATAGGGTATTTGACAAAAAAAAAAAAAAAAAACTAATTAGTCCGTCAGTCAGATTTCCAAAAAATACTAAACACGTCGTATTTTTTCTTTTTTCATATAAACAAAAAATTAAGACGACACAGCGCGTTGAAAACTCTTGTGACGTCACTGCACGCTACACTTTTCAGCGACCTGTGACGTCACCAGCCACCACTCCTGATCTGTAATACCTTTTATTTTTGTAAATTTTTATTGATTTGATAAAACAAAATATAAGTATCCAATATTTTTCTATAATCTGAATGACGGACTAAATAGAATCAATTTTTTTTTTACCCAGGAAACATCCCTATTGTCATAATTTTAAGAATGTTGCCGGAGGGCAATTTACGTAACACACTGTCAGTAGCAATGGGTTTCATTTTGACAGTTGAACAACATTCATTGGGTTATTTACGTTGTTGAGGAGACACAGTTTCGGACATGTGGAGAATTGGATTAGCTGTCTTTTAACACTAGAAAGACGGGCAGGGGTCATTTGACCCATTTTGAGGTTTATCGATCGAATTTCGAAACCATTAGTTTTGGTGCTACGTCCTCCCGTGACTTTTAATGAAATAGTTTATATTTCAATGTACTGTTGATGTTATTGTTATATTATCATCCTGAATAAACATAACATTTACCTACAAAGACGGCGCCGGGTCAATTGACCCAAACGGCATTTATTTAGCTAAACAGTATCCATTTGAAGGTAGGTCATAATATTTACATTATTCCTATTATTATTACTATTATACCCTTATTATTACTATTATATTTAGATTTAGAACGTTTATAACGATGGGAACTGACCTTCAGATGAACGATATAGACTCGACAACATAGGTACAATTAACTACTGGTAGACCGAGGCGAATCGGATCACAGGGCGAATCGGATCAAAATAAGAAATTTGCTGATAATTCAAATACCGCATTCACATAGAACGCACTTAACCGTCGTTTTGCGTCTCTCCCCTAACCCTGCACCTCCCGCCATAGGCAGTATTTCGATCATGCTTGTGAATCAGTGTCGACACCACGTGACAGCGAGTCAGTTGTTTGTGCATGTTGTATTTTTGGCGGGAATCTAAGGTACGTACTTACGATTTATTTGTGTCATATTACGGATATGTGTTAAAAATCAACTTTAATGTTGTATATTGCTAAGCAAGGTGTCTATATTAGAGAACTAATTCGCTTTTACGTATAATGTTACAGGTAAACGTATAAAATATTTATTTATAAGGTCTTGATTATGGGGCTAATCGGATCATGTCGTCAGGGACGAATCGGATCACACTTTTAAACTAATTTATTACATGTCTGAGATTACTAATTCGTATTTATTCAATTGTAGATGGTTCGCACGTACAAAAGAAAGACTAATGCTGGAGATTGGTCTCAAGAAAAAATTAAAGAGGCTGTTAATAAGGTCCAAAACAAAGAACTGACCATACGAAATTTTTGAAGTACCGTTCACGAGCTTACAGAGAAGAGTTTCTTTGGTCAGGGGTGTTGTTAAGCTTCGAGGTGGACAGTCAACTTTAGATGAGAATGCAAAAAAGAAGTTAGCTGTGCGTCTGATATAGTGTCTGTGGTGTTCACTATAATCACTTATAGGGGCTTTGAGGTTTGAAGTAAAACCACCAAATTATCAGTAACTACACACAGCTTAAGGGCACGTCTAGTCGCCACTCGGGATAGAGTGGGAATGCCTTGAGGTGCTACATTAAGCTGTGTGCCACATTTAATTGTATATACATCACATCTCTTCCTTTTTATATGTTAAATGTTTAACAATATTTATCATTACTTTATAAAGTAAGATAACAATTTTAGACATTTAATTTCAATCCATTAAGTTTAAAGTAGCCACTAAAACATTTAGAAAATAATTACGTTTTAAGTACAGTTCAATATTTCACATTAAGCTACAATCATTAAACAGTACCTATACAGTATGAATTAAAATTATTTATCTGATATGATAACCATTTTAAACATTTAGATTAAGTTCTTCTTTTACCTGATCAGATAACAATTTTAAACATTTAGATTAGTTCTTATTTAACTGATACGATAACAATTTTAAACTTTTACGTTAGTTCTTCTTTATCTGATATGATAACCATTTTAAACATTTAGATTAGTTCATTAAGTTTCACATATAATTGTGCTTTCAGTATAATATAGTACATAAATATTTCGCATGAAGCTTACAATATTTATACAATCGTTAACATTTGAATTCTTCTTTATTAGACGCTTCGTGATCGACAACTTTTGATCTTCTACCTTTTTGGTGTACGATATTCAGTCTGTACTCTTTACCAGTTTCATCCATCATTTTTCATTCCATCATTTCTTGTATTTATATCGCTTCCTTGAGTATATAAGAAAGTTCGGAAGTAGATTTTCTTGTGGAGTAATAAGGTTTACTGTTGTATATCATTTAATATTTTAACAAGTCATCTTTCCAGTCTTGACTTCGCCGCGCAATCTGATTTTTCTTTTTTTTTGTTGTTTATATAATTGTCTAAGAGGCCGGTTCATTCAGTTTTCTTTTGTTTAATTTGTGTAGATTTCATTATTTTAATGTCTTTTTATCGTCTTCAATACGATGATAGTAAAATTATAATTCCCACTACACAGCGGATCCAAAAACCAACATCAGTATTCAGTCAATTTTTTTAATGGGTACTGGTGGAATTAGGCCTGAGACTAAAGTATTTTAGTCTAGTAAGTATTTTAGTAGTCTGTTTTAGAGGTTCCTCTGCAGTTATTTATAACACGGTGCTGCTCGTCATCTGTTACTTGAACTTGGCTCAACACGCTACCGCGTGTCTAGATTACTTTCGCACCTTTGTGCGTGACCCAGTCTTTATATTAACAATGCCTGGGTGAACTTCTTGGGCTGCTTCTTATATAATATATATATAATAAGACTCCATAATGTGTCAAAGTTCATGTTCTATTATGTTGTAGCTGTTTATTGAAACCTCCCAAGCGTTATTTTGTAAAATGTCTTTGATTATTTAAATTCATGATCATTATTCAATGATATAATGATTGTTCTAAGGGATAATGCTACGGGTCGCTTGTGTGAACATCTAGCTAATATGATGTTCATGTTCAAAATTTTTTTGTATGTTGTTACTTTTTGTACGGTTATTAATAAAAACGAAGAAGTATTTATTTTAACTTGCAGTTTTATTACTATCTTTACAATAGCACTTAACTTAGGTACTGACACAGACTACATACATACCACAGATTAAACAATGTTGCTAGCGTATTATATTGATTTATATCAACACCCCCCCTCAATATAATACATAGGTACACTTTAAACAACTTATACTTATACAAATGCAACAAAATCTTTAACTTCTAACCTAACATGTTACACATATTTATGAATTTTAATAGCAGATTTTTATTTAGCGCTTTAGTGTACATGTCTGCAAGCTGGTCTTCTGTTTTAATATATTTTAAAACTAATTTACCCAGTTTAATTAATTCTTTAATATAATGGAACCTTATATCTATGTGTTTAAGACGCTTAACACAATCAGTATTAGCAACTCTAATGGCACTCTGATTATCACTGTACATTACTACAGGGCAGACGTTTTCTATTATAAAATCATATAATAAATTTATAAGCCAACATGCATCAGCTGCCGCCATACTGATTGCTATATATTCGGATTCTGTAGAAGACAGACTAACACTAGCTTGCCTTTTTGAACACCAGGATATCAAACAATTTGCATACACAAAGCAATAACCAGTTGTAGACCTTCTATTTTTTAAATCTCCCCCCCAATTAGCATCACAATAGCCAACCAACATATCATTATTACACTTATATATCAAACAATAATTGATAGTACTTTTAATATATCTTAGAACTCTTTTTAAAGCTGTTAATAACATGTTGTTTGCTTTATTTTGATATCTGCTTAGAATGGACACTGCTACACAGATGTCTGGCCTCGTTCCTAATGCTGCATAGGACAATGTGCCAATGATTTTCCTACAGAGTTACAATTTTCATCTAATATTTTGACATTAAAATTAAAATCCATAGGGGTGGCTTTAGTTTTACAATTATACATTTCAAATTTGTGTAATAAAGATTCTAAGTATTGTTTTTGACTCAATTTAGTAACTTTATTTTTTAAATCCTGTTCCACCTGTATGCATAGAAAGTTTGACACTAATCCCAAGTCTTTCATTTTAAATTCAGAGTTTAACAATAATTTTAAGTCAGATATTTCATTTTCATTGTTACTACAAATCAATAGGTCATCAACATACAGTAACACATAGGTATTGCCACTATTGCTATTTTTTGTATATAAACAAGTATCACTTTGGGATCTTATAAAACCTTGCCTCATTATCACTGAGTTGAACTTGTCATTCCAGTACTTGGGTGACTTTTTCAATCCATACAATGACTTGTTTAGTTTAACAATATTGTTATCCCCGCTATATGCACCCTCGGGTAGTTGTAAATAAACAATTTCATCAATACTACCATATAAAAATGCTCCTGTGACATCCATTTGATAGATGGGTAAATTTAACTTGGTGGCAATTGACACAAATAATCTAAAGGTAACCAGATTAGCTACTGGAGCATAAATCTCATATGAGTCTAACAAATCATTTTGTTCAAAACCTCTAGCCACAAGTCTAGCTTTATATTGACTACTACCATTACAGTTCTTAATTTTAAACACCCACTTACTACTTATTGTCTTTTCACTCACTGGTTTTTCACAAAAGTCCCACGTTTTGTTTTCATTCAAAGTGAGCAGCTCTCTCTCTATGGCTTCTTGCCATTTCATAGCATCTTGCCTTTGCATGGCTTCTTGATATGTTTTCGGCTCGTTTTCATCAGTAGAAACATAATTACAAGTATAGAATGAGGTTTGTTTCCTGAGCCGGGTACTTCTTGGGCGTTGTGGTGTTTCATCTTCTTCATCATAAGAGCTCTCATCACTAAATCTTGGAACATACTCACTTCCGTCACTGCCTGTAGATATATCTACAGTTTCTTCTAACTGCGTAGACTGCTGTTCACCCTCGCTGGATTCCACCTCTTCTACACTTTTTGACTGTTTATTTTCCTTTCCAAGTTTCTGTTCTTTGGATGCTTGATCCTCAACAGTCCCTTTGAGTATATCAGAGTCATGTTCTAATAGCACCAACTGCTCTGTCTTCATTTTAGGTTCTTCCAGGAAAACTATGTCTCTCTTTATTTCCACACTGTTTTTCTTTTCAAAAAATATCCTGTAACCCTTAACATCTTCTCCGTAACCCACCATAATTCCTTTCTCTCCTTTAGCATCCCACTTCCTTCTTTTTTCTTTTGGAATATGGACAAATACAGGCGTTCCAAATATTTTCAAGTAATTTATATCAAAACGCTTGTTAGTCCATACCTCAAATGGTGTTCTTCCTAGTTCATTACTTTTACTGGTCCTATTTAATACGTATGCCGCTGTTTGCACAGCCTCTGCCCATAATTTCTTTGGTAAACCTTTTGCACATAACATGGTTCTTGCAGCCTCGACCAGAGTTCTATTTTCCCGTTCTGATTTTCCATTTTGTTCGGGAGTATATGGAATTGTGGTTTGGTGTATAATACCACGTTCAGTGAACAGTTCCTGCACTTCCCTGTTAACAAATTCCAATCCATTGTCACTTCGAAAATAGTGTATTTTATTTTTAGTTGTATTTTCTGCTTTATTTATGAAGTTTTTGATACAGTTCTTTACTTCGTCCTTTCCTTTAACAAAATACACGGATCTATAATTAGAGTAGTCATCCTTCATAATAACAAAGTATCGGGAACCTCCTATAAACGGCACCTCCATGGGTCCACATGCGTCAGCATGTATAAGTTCACATGGCCTAGTTGTTTTTGTTTCACTTGTACGGAAGGGCAAACGACTTATTTTTCCTTGCAGACAGCTCTCGCATTTTGATTCACTATTGTCTTTCACAGAAATGTTGTTGTTACACAGTACGGCCTTCACGTGTTTCAAGTTTTGGTGAGCTAGTCTTTCATGCCAGTCTCTGAGACTTGATTGCACTTGAGCCACATTTGCTCCTTCGCACTTGTAACGAACATCCAAAAAATACATATCGCCGATACGATTAGCTATCGCGCATACTTTGTTCTGTTTAATGAATTTGCACAAGTTATCATTTGTGATCATAACATAACCTCTATCTGTCACGCAATTGACAGAAAACAAGTTTGTCTTTAGTTCCGGCACAAACAGTACATTATCTATAGTAGTGTCTATCCATTGCTTTCCGTCATGTACTTGCAGCGCCACCTTTCCGCGACCGTGTGCACTAATCGAATTCCCGTTACCGACGATCACTGATCTATTTGACAATGGGAAGTATGTCGTGAAAAGGTTGCGATCGTGACACATATGCTGACTCGCACCAGAGTCAACTAACCACTGCGATTTTTGAAAATGTCCACTTGAAATCACGAATGCATTACTTGCGTTATTACTGTCCTTTTATTTATTTTTCTTGAACCAACACTCACTTTTTAAATGACCCACCTTTTTGCAATAATAACATTTTTTCACTGACCTCTCATCACTTTTAGAGTTGTTAAAGTTTGTGTGATTACTATTACACTCACTCTGGAAATGTCCAAGTTTATTGCACTTGTAGCATTTAACGTTTTTCTTTCCTAGTTTCTTTGCAACAAACGCCGCCGCTGACGTCCCTGATTGCTGAGACACGTCCTCTTTATCCTTAAGACGTTCCTCTTCTATTAAAAGCCGAGCAACGAGGTTTTCATAAGTTTGTTTCTCCTCCGGCGCAGATTCCCAAGCGGAGACAAAGTGCTTGTAATCGGCTGGAAGTGACATCAACACTTTTGTAATGACGAATTTCTCGGAAATGCTTTCCCCCATTTGCTTTAATTGATTCTTTAATTCTTCAATTTTAGATAGAAATGTGGACATGGGTGTGCCATCTTTATATTTATATTGAAAGAATCTTTGTTGAACGATATGAATGCTCGTTTCCGATGTTTGTTCGTAGATACTCGTTAGTTTTCTCCACATTTCCGCTGACGTAGAACATGTTAAAATGTGGATCATTGCACTTTCTGACATTCTTGTCACCAGCCACGTTTGAGCTTTTGCGTCCAGCCTTTCCCATAGTGCCTTTTGAGTCGCTTCTTCCGGCTTTAGTTTGATACCTTGAACCACGTCAAGCAAATCCTGACTTCGCAGCATAATCACTGACTGGAATTTCCAAACATTCCAATTCGATGCACCTTCTAGTTTGATGTGTGTACCAAAAGTCTTATTTTCTTCCATTGTGTACTTATTTTCCTTCCTGCTCGTCCCGTCCTTGTGATACAAGTATTTTTCGTCCCGAACCCGCGTCGCGTGGGCCTAACCTCAAAACCGGCGTATACAACCGCGTCGACGCCGTCGATTGAATTTTTCCTTCTTCCCTTTTTAATTTCCAGGGTTCTGGCGCTGGGCCCATAACCTGTACGGTTATTAATAAAAACGAAGAAGTATTTATTTTAACTTGCAGTTTTATTACTATCTTTACAATAGCACTTAACTTAGGTACTGACACAGACTACATACATACCACAGACTAAGTATGTAACCAAATACACAGATCAAACAATGTTGCTAGCGTATTATATTGATTTATATCAACACTTTTATTTATTTTTATTATCCTATAACCTCTAGAGGTTTATGGTCTGTGATAAGTTCATTTTTTTTTAATGGTTCTTTAGTCGGTTTGACAATACGTCTTTAACGTTTATCATTCCGAAGGAAATGATGCGGGGTCTTTGGCGACGTACTGAATCAGTACAGCCTCTAGATGAACAGAACTTGCATCAGCAATTACTGAATACGGTCTTTTGTGTAGCCAAGCCTGAGAATCTCAGACAGACATGTTTTATTGTTTGATCCTTATGCCAGAATATACCTACCTATATATTGACATTTTGTGCATATTGCTTTTTTGTACTTGACAATGGGATCTGTTAAGGTTGACAAATCGGTGATCGATCAACAAAATTGAAACCTTTTGTTCAATGGTTTCTGGTGGTCTAAAAGACTCTATTGTTCAAATTTATTTGTCACATGGTTGACGCTTGATGATGATTTCTTTTTTTTATGAATTTCTCCTGTATCGTGGGTGCGTTTACAACATATAAACTCACATACACAAACAACTAGTCCCAGAAAAACTATTTGTAAGTCGTACTAATATGTATTTGTTCCGTGCGGGAATCAAACCCGTGACACGCAACGCAGCAGTCAAACATTTAACCACATACGCCAACCGTGCCGTTATACGAAAATTCAATCCATAACACAGAATCTGAATAGTGTTGAAATGAAGAATTATTTGGTTTTGTTCAGTAAATCATTATTGTCTTTCAGATGTTCTCTTTCATCACATCCAACGACAACTATGACGTGAATAAAATTTTCATTGCATGGCAATAAGATTATCCATGATTTTTTTTAAATGTTCAAGGACCACTTTATTGATTTTCTCTATTGACAGCTTTGTTGGTAGCACAACTACAAATATCACCATCGGGCTTTAGAACCGCATTTTTACCAGTTCGACTTTTTTTTATTTTTTTTCATATCAAGGTAATTGGTTGATTGACATACGGGCGTACCTTTTTTGATATCTATCTGAACATCTTTTAATTAGGGAAATGATTTAACCGTAATGGAATTGAGATGAAAACTTAGTTTCTTGATCAATTTTTTATAACAACGTTTTGCTGATACCTACTGATTTCGACCTAGCTTTTATGGGTGCATCAAACAATCCCAATATTTTTATAGATGTTTGGCACCATAAGCCATGAATGTTTTGTCCAGAGACATTTGCTGGTTGGAGACTATACTTTAGATAGTTTCATTAACTTTCAAGTTTTATCATTTATAGTAGTAGATTTAACATAAAATCTACTACGGGAATCAGTGAGCATTGTCTATATGTAGAGAGACTAGACTTTTTATTTTTATGAGTTTTCATTTTTTTTTTGGGGTCCTTAGCTTTATTGTTGTCAATTGACTCGAGGTTAAGAGTTTTTCTTTCGTTGATCCTGGTTCTGCAGTGGGTCTTGAAATGTCCTCGGAACCATATTTTATGCAATTCTGGTTAATTGCAGGGCAGGAACAATATCACTTTTGTAATTTTGCAATTTCTGTTTTTGCCATAATTTATGCGATTCTGATTAATTGCAGGGCAGGAACAATTATCACTTTTGTGATTTTGCAAGTCATTTTTGTTTAGTGTCAATTTTGCCATATTTTATGCAATTCTGATTAACTGCAGGGCAGGAACAATTATGTATCACTTTTGTGATGGTTTTGCAAGCAACCTCTTTTTAATTAAAAGTATTTGGCTTTAGTGTCATTTTCGTTAGTGTCAATTTTGTCACATTTTATGCAATTCTGATTAACTGCAGTAACAATTATCACTTTTGTGATGATTTTGCAAGCAACCAAATGTATTTGGTTTTAGTGTTATTTTTGTTTAGTGTCAATTTTGTTGAGGCTGGTACTTGTTGAACTTGTACTGACTATTGTGGCATTTTCGCACCGTCGTTTTATAGATTCTAGAGAGTACCAAACTCTCAAAAATGTTATGTCTTTTCGATTGTTGCTGTCACAAATTCAGTTTTCTTGTTGCTGTGTCAAGTCAGAGATATAGACAGCACGTATTGTAGTAAGAGAATTTACAGATTACTCAATAATTTAATGTAACTTGAATTATTTCTTATCATCGTTTAATAATCAACAAAAGTACCTACATGTAGATTTCCTGTTGAAATATAATCAAACACTCGGGTTATTTATAACCAATTGTTCTTGCTCGACGGATATACGGGTTTTTGTGCTTAAGCGGCTCACCTCACAAAGGTTCTTTATTAACGCTCTAAGTAAGTGTCAACTTTTAAATAAACAAGCTTTAGTAAGCGAGTCTCACAGAAGGAGACACCTTAATTATGGTCTAAGTGGCGTGCCACAATTCCAACGGTCACTAGAGTTCTTTTGTTTATTAAAATAGCCAGCTAAAATGCATTGATTTGACTAAAATTTGTTCAATCATTACAACCAGTTCAACCTTCACAGATTTTATATAGACACTAGTTAGTTTTAACCGGCAAGATAATAATTATTCTTTACCTTACTTCGATTTGATCGAAGTGGGACTTTTGTTAAAACTGATACGTTATTTTATTATGACACTAGTGTTAGTCTTAACAGTAAGATAATAAATAATTCCGTACTTTTGTTGGAACTTCTGTTAAAACTGGCACATTAAACGATATTTTCGTTGGAACGTTTTTTCTTATTTATTTTGTGTAATACACTGTTTTAATAGTTATAAAGATAATATTTTTTTTTCTCTTTACTTCGATTTTACCGAAGTGGAACTTTAGTTAAAATTGTTACAATAACGATGTTTTCATTGGAATGTTTTTTATTTCTGAATTTTGTGTATTACACAAGCTAGTTTTTATAGTAAGATAATAATTTCTTACTTTACTTCGATTTACCGAAGTGGAACTTTTGATCAGATTTATACATTCACGATATTTTCTTTAGAATGTATTTTTTATTTTCCTTGAGTTGTGTGTACTTACATTATTGGTATTTTGTTACTTTCGTTGTGTCACTTTTTATGATTTTTTCGAACAATATTTCATTGGTAGGTATTATCTACATACGGATTTGGTCAACTTATTTAGGTCAATATAATTTAAGGTATTGTACCCATATTTACATAAATGGTATTACCTCATAAATGACGGTTATATAATACCTATCATCACCCGTTTAGCTTTTCCTATGTTGTATGATGGAGTCGGCTTTCAGTCTAACCGTTTTCGGCAGAATACCAGTATTTTCAACGGAACGACTGCCTGCCTGACCTCCACAATCCAGTTATTGGGTAATTCCCCATGGTAAGACTGGTTGTCAAACTTTCGGGCTACTGACTACCCATAACGACTGTCAAATATCCATAAATGTCAGCCGGGAGCAACGGTTTAACGTGCTGTTTAATCTTGTGTAACACACTATCAGCAGCAATGGGTTTCATTTTGACAGTTCAACAACATTCATTGCATTATTTACGTTGTTGAGCACACATTTTCGAACATAATATGAAGCAATGGATTGGCAATATGCTTCGAAATGATTCCAATTAATAGTAATGGCGCGTTACACAATTAGGGTGCTGATCGATCGACCTTTGCGGGGCTGTCGATGGTTAGCCACGAGCCCCACGATGGTTTTATATTAGGTATTTGAGTTGAATTTAAGTGGTCGATCTGTGCATCACGTTCTCGTCTCAGCTGATCGCCAACGTAGATTGAGCATAGATAAGAAGATAATTGCTTAAAGATACATGATTTTTTATGGAAATTGTAACCACCACGACTAGTGTATGGTTACACTTAAGTTTTTTTTTTTTTTGTATATATAAAACTCTCTACACAAACAAACACTGTGCAAACATATTTTCATGCTGACCAATTTCCGTAAGCAGATAATTTCAGTAATAGTTTTACTTACTGCGCTTTTACTCGTCGCCAATGTGGTGTTCACTATAATCACTTATAGGGGCTTTGAGGTTTGAAGTAAAACCACCAAATTATCAGTAAGTACACACAGCTTAAGGGCACGTCTAGTCGCCACTCGGGATAGAGTGGGAATGCCTTGAGGTGCTACATTAAGCTGTGTGCCACATTTAATTGTATATACATCACAGTGTCATCCGCAAGTTCACGACAATATGAGAAAACCCAGTCTTCCACCTGTGCCGATGAAAAAAGAAAGAAGATAAAGAATAAAGCAACGCCTGGGATAGAAATTAAAAGTTCATCAGCAAAACAGAGAGAGTCTCAAGTGCCCCAA
This sequence comes from Sesamia nonagrioides, assembly GCA_017933935.1. Taxonomy (NCBI): domain Eukaryota; kingdom Metazoa; phylum Arthropoda; class Insecta; order Lepidoptera; family Noctuidae; genus Sesamia; species Sesamia nonagrioides. The sequence goes on along the minus strand of JADWQK010001429.1, from coordinate 4,608,006 downwards.
GTCCAATCCACGAGTTCCCAACAGGTGCAGCTACACGATCAATCCTCAAATGCAGAACAAGTGCAGAAACCACTCGATGTAGTGCCATCCACAAGTTCGCAATAATCTGACGAAGACCAGCCTCCTAACTGCGCCGAAATAATGAAATAAATTCTTCCACCAACTTTAAAGTCACCCACTGCTCTTAAAAGAATTCGAAAAGTTTCAAAACCGGTGTTGCATTTCACATCACCTGAGAGTAAGACTACTCTTCTACTAGAAAACTAAGGAAAATAAGGAAAAGGCAAGAAAATAGTACTATGAAGAAGATGAAGAATAAAGCAAAGCCTATGGTAAAAATTAAGAGCTCATCTGCAAAAGAGAGAGGGTGGCATTGCATTTACTGTTCCGAACTGTTCATTCATCCACCATCAGAGGATTGGATTCAGTGCAATGCCTGCGAAGAATGGTGCTACGAAAAATGTGCTGATATGGGAGGGGGAAAAAACGATACTACATATGTGAATTATGTGCCGATGTTTAAAATTGATCTCATTATTATTTTTTTACTAATTCCAAAGCCATTATGTTAAGAAACTTATAATGTTGTTATATATTGCGTAAGATCCGATTCACCCCGACGATAGGGGCGAATCGGATATTTTTCTTTTTTTAAAGTTTTTAGTAGATTACTAAGAAAATATGAGTCTGATTTAAGTTTTTAAATGTTTATTTTATAGCTGATTTGTACTTTTTACGTTTTAATCAATAAAAATATCATTATATATCAATTTAGTATGATTTGCTCACCCTCAAAGAAAAAGTGATCCGATTCGCCTCGGTCTACCCTACTGACACACAGCACTTTCCTATCAGTGAATCATTAGCGTCACGTACAGACGACAGCACATCAAGCTACAACAATCTGTCAGATTTCTTTATTTGATTTTCAACTGTATCTGCAAAGCATTAAGGCCAAAGTTGAATGGGAATATTAGATAGTTGCTGGTAGCTTGACCGGCTGACGTCCGTATATTCCATTACTGTTATTATCCACGAACAATTATTTACATAATTATTTAATTTGAACAACTAGTAACAATGTGCTTACAATGTAACAAGGTGATTACAAACTATGTTATTAATAATTCGCTGAAATCAAGGATGCGCTACGTTTCTGCGTCATCATAGAAACAACCCACACGTGAGCAATTCATTGCAAAGTGAAAAGTAACTAATTTCGGAAGTGGAAACCTACTTTTTGTATTATCGTTTGTTGCACGCGACTTTTATATAGTTATTATTCACTTTGTTTTGGTTTTAGGGAGTCGGTTGTTTTGTTGTAAAAAAGAAGTTCATTTTTTAGTTAAAAACTAAAAAGTGAACTCCATCTAGTTAGACTGGTTGCTGACCTCAACACAATTGGGAAAAGGCTAGCAAGCAAATGACGCAATTTCGCTTACTAGAATTTATCGGCCGTACCCGTGATTTTGGTTTACAAACCAAACAACAGAACCAAAAAAAAAAGAAAATCATCGCATTTGGTTCTCGTGAAATTCAGTTATTCGTTATTTTAATTATATGGTTTTCATGTTTCTGATATCTATGGGTTTTCTTATGGATGTCATTGTTAGAACTGGATCAAAGTGAGAAATTGGGACCATATGGAAAGCATCAGCTTTCAAATTAAAACAAAAGATTCATCAAAATTCGTTCAACCACTTTAAAGTTAGATAACAAACAAAAAAATTATACAGAATAATAAACATATTGGTAATTGTTTTTGTAATGAAAACAATAACTGCTGGCCCCAATTACCTTGTTCACAAACTAAATTAAATTTAAGAACTTAAATTTAATTTAGTTAGTGTGTTTCTTTCTATTTCACTAAGAAAAGGACAGAAGATAAAATGTCAGTTTAGACCTGTCAAATTAGTGCGCTCCTGACGTAAAGTGGCTTATAAGCCCCGCACGATGATATTGCGATTGGCGGCCATCTTGGTGACGTAGTCGAACTCGCACCGTCGGTACCGTTCGCAAGTTCAGTCCGCGCTTACCCACTTACGCACATCAAATATTTTGTTAGCTTTTTGTTTTTGTTATCCTGTTTTATTGTTGTTCTTGAGTTTTGTTGTTTAGTTTTGTTATCTGTTACTCGTTAAAATGAGTAAGAAATTAATTAATAGTCGTGCTCGTGAAATTATAATTAAAGTGGACAATTATTTTGTTAAAGAGAAAGAGGACTGTAAGTTAGTTCTGAAAGTATAAACCGTGCTTTAAAAAGTGCTTCGGACATTTTAATACCGATGCAACTGCTTACAGTTCATTCATCATTCTCCTGCCCTTATCCCAATTTATTTGGGGTCGGCGCAACATGTCTTTTTCTTCCATACATCCTTATCAGAAGCCATCTCGGCAGTCACCCCCTTCTTAGCCATATCATCCTTCACACATTCCATCCATCGTTTCTTTGGTCTTCCCCTACTCTTATAGCCATCAACATTCATAATTAAAACTATTAAAACTAAACTATTAAAAATATTTTGCAAAATTCTATCAAAGTCACGGAGTGTGTGGCATGTGCCACAGGCGTTGCAAAAAATACTGTGACGAAATTGAGACGAGAGCATGAGTCAGCAACAGCCAGTGGCAGCAAAATGAGAACTCCTACTAAAGGAAAAAGACAAAAGAAGAAATATTTCGACGGGTTTTCCTTAACAGCTTTAAGAAATATTATAGATTCAATGTATACGGTGAGGAGAGAAATACCCACAATGCGCAAAATCTTGGCGGCTTCAAAAGTAGACCTCAATTATACTGGTAGTGAAACTACATTAAGATAAATAATTAAATGTGATTTAGGCTACCAGTTTAAACGATGCTACCAAAAAAGACTGGCCCTAATTCAAAGACCCCAAATTCAAGCGTGGAGGCTAAATATTTACGACGTATGAAAGAAAATGACTCGCTTGGTAATAACAAAAGAGACGTTATTTATCTCGACGAAACGTGGATACACGCACACTACACGGTAGAAAAATGTTGGCAAACAGCAACCGATGGAGTGAGACGGAACGACAGCCCCGGCCGCCGATGGATAATAGTTCACGCGGGAAGTTAAAGCGGTTTTGTTGACAATGCCCTTTTAATGTTTAAAGCAGACACCAAAATGGGGGATTACTATGATCAAATGAATGCTGAGAATTTCACCAAGTGGCTTACAGAAAAATTAGTACCCAACATACCACGCAACTCCAAAATTGGGATGGACAACGCCCCTTATCACAGTAGGGATGAGAATAGGCCACCAAGTATGAACAATAAAAAACAGTTGATTGTTGAGTGGCTACAAGCTCACAACATCGACTTTCCCAACGACAGTACAAAACCTGAACTGTATTTATTAATTAAACGGCACAGACCGCCGAAAACTTATAAAATTGACAATTTATTAGCTGGCAATGGCCATGAAGTCGTTAGATTACCACCTTACAACTGCGACCTCAACCCCATTGAGTACATCTGGAACCTGGTAAAGATGAGGGTGTCAGAAAAGAATGTGGAGCAGTTGGAAAGTCGCATTGAAGCTCTGACGTTGGAGGCGTTGGCGTCAATAACTCCAGATGACTGGCGAAAGGAAGTCAATCATGTTTAACGGCTTGAAGAGGAATATTGGAATAAATATCGAATAACTGACGAGTTATTTGTCATAAATACGGCGACGACAGTGAATCAGAAACGACAGACACAGAAAGCAGTTCTGATTCGGAAGACTATATACATTTTTTTACATATTATACTGGTTTTATTTATAAGCTGATAGATGTAGGTAGTAATTAAAACATGACTGCTACACAGTGGACTCTGGTTCAATTCCCGCTCGCAAATTAACAGAAATTTAGTTAGAAAAAAATAGTATACATGTAAGAAAGATATACGAATAAGTATATTTTTCTTACGTCTACAAAAATTATTTCCTTGAAATTTTTAATAATGAAAGTTTATTTGTCAGAATATGGGTGAGTAGGTATACCTACGAAAGAATGTTAAATGCAAAATTAATATTAGGGTTAAGGGTTTATTTGTATTTTATAATTGTATTATAAATACACTCTATCTATAGAGTGTAATAAAATTATAAAATACAAATAAACCCTTAACCCTAATATTAATTTTGCATTTAACATTCTTTTGCTAGCTGTCCTTTTGCGTGACAGATGACGTCACAACGCTGTTATTGTGACAAGGTTCCATCGCAATATCATCGTGCGGGGCTTATACTTTTAATCGCCATGTTTTTAATCGTGTGTAATCATCTGTCTATGGAGTGAGAGGTTTGGCGGGAATGTCAAGATGAGTGTCACGCTCATTTTTCATTGGACTTTTAAAATTATTTATAGCGTCGTTTACTAAATAAAAACGCCTGATTTATGTAGTAAAAAGTGCATTCAGTGAATAATTCAAAAAGAACAGTGAAATATTGTAGCATAGTGGCCTCATCATGTCTTTACGCTAAACCGCTCCTTATCGTCCAAACGTGTAAAACGAAAGGAGTTAGTTTAGGTTAAGTTATGCTAGGATAAGTTAGGATAAATTAGGATAAGTTAGGATGGATATTTAATGAAGAAAAAAAAATTACTGAAGACTTGGCTGTATGGCGTACTATGCCTTTGCCTTTTCCATTCGCCCGAACGGAAAGATAGAACCAAAAAAAAAAATGTCAATGGAGTGTCTTAATTTGACAGGATTAAACTTAAATATTATCTTCTATCCTTTTCTTAACGAAATGGAAAGAAATAGATGCACTTAACTTAAAATTAGTATAGTGTGTGAACAAGAGAATCGGCGCCAATATATGTATAAATATTTAAAAAAAAATAGCAAATAATTATAACATAATTATGATTAAAGTAGCGGGGAGCAGCGCTTCTCCTGTGAAATATCAAATTATTGCGATCCCCATCCCGCCTGCCAAGGGTGGGCATTATGGCAAACCTCCCCAATGGAATAAAAGCCTTGGGGGAGGCCATTGTCCAGCGGTGGAACAGAGTTTCTTCTGCTCAACCTATACTGTTATAGGCTGAGAAGATATGTATAATTATAAGATATGATTAAATTATAGGCATATAGACACCTCTAAATTAACTAATTGAATTGATTTTGTATCGATCAAATAGGAAGAAAACCCAAACAACCCTAATAACGTTATTAGAAATGGTATAAATTTAATTTTAAATCAATCAATTTGTTAAATTTGGTCCTAATTTGGATCAAGATCTTACTGAACCATTATTTAAAGCAAATAAATATATTCTTAGTCCTTGAAAAACCACGTCCACCTATAAATACAAGATTGTAAATTAAGGCTACACAGTCCGTCGCTAGAGTTACAAAATGTCTGATATAGTGCTGTTAGTGTTATTTTTATGCGTAGTAATAATAGCTTTATGGTCGTGGTTCAGACGTTATCCCAATGCGCCCCCTGAGTTTGATGGAGCATTACCTATCATAGGACATGCACATAAGCTCCTTGGGAATAGAAAACGTGAGTAAAAAAAATATATTTTTATTTTAATTTCGTTCGAATGCAATTTCTCGAAGAGTGTGTTGTTGAGCTTTAGATCGCAGCGTGTGACTTTTCCAATACCCTAGGCTGGTAGAATTTTCGGTTTCCTTATTATTTTTACTATCTGTTCTATGATCGGCTGTCCTGTGTAGAAATGGGAATACGCCCCGACATCCGCGTGTTTCTGTAGGTCTTGTCGACTGATATGAGCACCGTTACCAGAAAGGAATTCCCTTAAATTAAATTGTCTTGGATTAGCAAGCTGAAGTGGCAATGGGCTGGTCATATATGCCGCAGGACCGACAACCGTTGGGGTAAACGAGTCCTTGAGTGGAGACCGCGTCTCGGCAAACGTAGCGTAGGACGCCCTTGGGCGAGATGCAGCGACGACATCAAAAAGGTGGCTGGTAGTGGCTGGCGGAGAACTGCTCAGGATCGAGCTTGTAGGCGTGCCATGAAAGAGGCCTATGTCCAGCAGTGGACGAGTAAAGGCTGATGATGATGATGATGAAATTGTCTTGTCCCAGCTTCAAAAGCTTGGGTACAAAATATTAAGATTCACTATTGGGAAACATGAATTCCAATTATCGATATATGGATTTAAGAAGACGCATGCATAAACTTAAAAAGTTGTGTAACCACACTGCAACAATTTCTAAATTTAGTTGGGAAGAAATATAACATGGTGTAAAAATGATTGGAATCGATTCAGTTACCTACTAATTCTAAACAAACTATATACAGTTTTTGCATAAAAAAAATAACGTTTTATAATAGGTACATGTTTCTTTTACACTTCATAAAAAGGTACCTACGAAAAGACACTTAACGAAGAAAAGGGTCATTGTTCTAGAGCTAGACCATACCTGAGAAACTTCTGATTACGGGGATAGTAATGGTCAAAATTTCAATGTTTTCTGAAGTTTTTTTTTTTTGTACTAACACAAGTTTTTAATGTTATAACACAGCTTTAAATATCCTCACGGCTCCTAAACCTTTGTGTAAGCACAAAGTTTTAACGTGTGTTAGGTACTGTCATTGAGACTGTCGTCTAGACATCACTAACTTTATTTTTCTTTCGCAAATTGGTCTATTAGTTACTAGAGGATACAATAAGGACCGACCTTCACCCATGTGTTTATTAGATGTATGAAGCCTGTAGAATATCCATAACTTTGCCAGGAAATACATAGCCAACCCTGTATGTCGGCCAAATTCGATAAAGAATAGAGGTAAACAAACCGTTGCTAGTCAACGAGTAGTTTACGTCTAAAAGATAGCTGTTAACAACCTTTTATAGATAGAAGATTTCCATAAAAGTAATAATTCTACTTCCTACTAATGTAAACAGTTTATTTGTTTAGATATTTATGATTTGCATAGAACGCTTAACCGATTTGAATGAAATATGACACACATGTAAGCTAATTTCCTAATAAGTTAAATTTTTTGATACATATACAGAGTGGTGCTGACAATACGACAATAAATTAAACATCGTGTACCTCAACACATTCCCAATCTACCTATAAAAAAATCATATAAATATATCAATTAGATTAATAATAATAATAATAAGCCTTTTTATTCCTTGTTTTACAATTGATAGTAATAATTTTACAGGAAACAAAATTAATATTTCTATGTATTAGTAATGTTAGTAATATAATTATGTAGGTTTATAATATGTTAATAGTGTTATTAATCAACAAGAACCCCGGTTTGGGTAAAGGCCTCCTCCAAAGATGCCCATTTTTGTCGGTCTTGTGCTATGGTGTACCAGTTTGTGCCCGTTGATCTTTTCAGATCATCTTCCCAGCGAATTAAAGGTCTCCCCCTCTTTCTCTTGCCTGGTGGTCCTAACCAGGTAGTAACCCGCGATGTCCACCTTCTGTCAGTCATTCTCGCCACATGTCCAGCCCATTGCCATTTCCGTTTTCGAGCATAAATCAAGGCGTCTCTAACTTTAGTGACTCCTCTTATCTTTGAATGTCTTATTTTGTCCATTTTCTTTATATTTAACATGCTTCGCTCTAAACCTCTTTGACATGTATTAATTTTATTCATGGCTTGTGTGGAGAATTTCCAGGTCTGGCTTCCATAGGTGAGGCTCGGTATAAGACATGAATTCATAACTTTAGCTTTGAGAGTTATTGGTAGATTACTCTTAAATATTTCTTTTAGACTCCAATATTTGTTCCAGGTTTGTTGGGTCCTTCTTTCTATTTCTTTAATGTTGCTGTCTTTTTCAAAACTTATTCTTTTTCCCAGGTATATATAGCTGTCCACGTATTCTAAAGGGTTACCGTTGATAGTTATAGGATTGGTTCGTGTATTAGTCATCATCTTAGTCTTTGTTAAATTCATTTCCAATCCAGCTGTCGCACTCGCTCGTTGTAGAGATTCTATCATGGTTTGCGTTTCGTTTGCTGTCTCTGCTAGAAGTATCAGGTCATCAGCGAACCTTAGATGACTTAGGTAGTTGCCGTTTATATAGATTCCTGATTTACTCCAATCACACTTGCCAATGATGTTTTCAAGAATGGCTATAAAAATAGTGGGTGAGAGTGGGTCCCCTTGTCTAACCCCTCTTTCTATATGGAATGCGGGGCCTAAGGTTTCGAGTTTTATTCTTCCTTTGTTATTATTGTATATACTTTTAATCGTATTTATGTATATATCTGGCACCTCTTGTTCTTTTAAGCTTTCCCATATGCTTATATGTGTAACCGAGTCGAAAGCTTTTTGATAATCTATAAAAGTAATATATAGAGGTCTTTGGAACTCTTGGTATTTCTCTATAATAAGCTCGATGGTGTGTATGTGATCGATTGTAGAGTAGCCTTTCCTAAAGCCTGCTTGTTCTACCGGTTGTTTTGCCTCTATTATCGAACTTACTCTATTGTTAATAATCGATGAGAATAATTTATATATATTTGGTAACAAGCTAATTGGTCTATAGTTGCTGATATTTTTTGGATCACCCTTTTTGTATATAAGTATAATCGATGAAACTGAAGTGATAGACTCAATTAAGAAACTGAAATTCGAGAAAAGCCCTGGATCTGACAACATCACGAATGAATCATTAAAGTATGCTCACCAAATTCTATCAAAATCAAAACCATTAACTGAATTATTTAACTCTATACTTTCTAGCTCTGAAACGCCCATAGAATGGTCCGAAGCAAATATCAATTAGATTAGTCACAGAAAATCATTTTTCATTTTTCATATTTTCTACATGATGTACATGTTGATAAGGAAGCGCTTACAGTTTAATGACCGCCGCATCCAGCGGTACTAAACTTTAATAATAATGGCGCGAAAAAGCAAGTCGATACACGACCGCGCTGTCGCCCGCTGATCGGAGGTCATTGAACCAATATTTTATAGGATGTTCTATTCCGTTTGCAATTTTATGCGAATTAGTTTGTTTGAAAATTTCATTTTTTTATTTTTGATGCTAGGTTTTTTTCTATAGCTTAGGATTTTCCCTATGAACCAGCATCATCTGTGTTTTCATTTATTGTCGTATTGTCAGCATCACTCTGTATATTATACTTAGTCCATACTTGAAAGTATTGCATATATATACAATATGTAAAGAAAACCCTGTCCAATCCGTGAAGGTGTTATTAGGTATCGATAACTGATTCTACTAATGCATACAAAACCTGGCTAAACCTAAAAAAATACCCCCTAAAAAATAAATATTATTTCGCAAAAACAGGTAGCTTACATGGCAACACTGGGCGGCGCGGTCATGAACTCACTTGACCTCATGCATGACCTTCCACACTTGCATATGGTTTGTGCCTAGCTCTCATGTCACAGCGGGGTCCTCGTTAAATAATTAGAGCACCTGCTTTTCAATATCCGGATTGTGGATGCGTGGTCTGCATACACCAGCGCGATGAGCTTCATTAACAATGCGCGTTACGTAGTCGCGATTGTACAGACGTTGTAAGGCACAATCACACGGGACCGGGGTACAAAACGGATCTCATAGTATCTACGAGCTTCACTCACATCCAGACACATCAGCGTTCTAAAATACCTACTTTACGTAATTACGTTAGAAAATGAATTGATCACACAATACACTAAACGTCTATACGTAAGCAATGTTTACGCGAAACTGACAATAATTCCAAGTAAAATGATTTTTATTTTTTAAAAATAATAGGTACGCAGGTGCACTGGCGGTATTCTTTGAGTAGAGATGGGTAAGTACTCAAAATATTGACGGATCGATGAATACGATTTACTCGTAACTATTATATTAGTATCGATTTAGTATTGCAGAATCTCATGCATGGATTAAATATTTCACAAAACTCAAATTAAGTAGACAGCTGCTAAAAGCAATAACATGCCAACGTTTTAATTACAGTTTCTGTCTGAATGTCGATGATATTGACCGTTAAAATGCTATAATTAGACTAAAAGAAAGCTTTACTAAAAGAGTATTTCATAAAACCTTTTCCTTTCTGTTTACTAATAGGTACTTGTGTTATAATACTGTTATTAGTAATTAATCGATAATGAAACGAAAGTACTTTTACTATTAGGTAGGTAATCTGTTTTTACAATAAATCATTCAACCAGCATTGTTTTACACTAAAATTTCCAAACGATCCCAACAAGTCACAATCATTTGACAAAAATATGTTCGCCGATTAGGCTGCAGGTACAAGTTTCGATTAATAGCGATAAAAAAAAACGTTAAACCATACCATAAACCGTAAACCATTGTTGAGAATGATATTCTCGTAGTTTTTATATCCTGTTTTTGTATTTTATATTCCTGTTTGTGTTTGCTTAAACTGTTCTCTCACTATGTAAAGTTAGATTGTTATTTTTTGTTATTAATTATTTTTGCATTTTTATTTTATTTTTTTGTACCGATTCGGTGTCAGTTCTGATTGTTTGCCGCACCGGGTGACGTCTTTACGTCGGTACCGGCTGTCGCTGAAAACCAGCGCTGGACTCTGTTTGGATAGGGTCGCAGCATAATGTTGAGCGATAGCCGTTTTGCGTGGATGTGACGCATGTCAACTACGATCACTCAATTGTTTTTGTACACTTTATGTCATGTTTACCGCAAATAAACGTATTTTCTTTCTTTCTTTCTTTATTACGCAAAAAATAGTACATCCCTAGTTTCACCTAGTTTTTTCTTTGAGGACACCGACAAGCTCGCCGCGCGTCGCTGATTTGCCGACACGCGCGGCTTCACAAACGGGGCCGCCAAATATTGAGCATAAATTTATACATTTAATATCCAACAAAAAATCAAACGATGATACCGCCGAAAACGGTGTTGTCACGTTTTAAAGTTTACCTTATTTTGGGGAAGTTCGTGGGAAAAAAAAGATAATTTCAAAATTCACTAGTATTGTTACTATGATGATTATGTAAAATTTCATATTTTATTTGGTCATGTGTTTACCTAACCTTTATTATCCTTACGGGTCGGACAGGGTTTTCTTAACATATTGTATATGCATGTGTTATGCAGTTAATTTGAAAGTAACGTTTACGTATTATTGAAAATACGCAAAATTGTATTGATAAATGCCTCAACTTTATTCATTGCCTCATTGGTTATATTCCACAAAATGTTTTTAATACCTGGATTTCATCCATCTTTCTTTTTTTGTAGGGCTATCACGTAAAATGAATGTCGACTTTTTAAAGGTTTTTCGAAATACGAAGTTATTATGCATGTTATTTTAGTGATTCTATTGAAATATGCTGCAACAGGAATTGTTAATAAATAGCATGTAAAAGTCGATAATCATGTAAATAACAAGAGATTTGTAAAACGTGAGTTGTGATAACCCTAAATTGGTTTGTTTATCACTATTCTTTATCGAGCTTGGCGAGAATCATAGGTTCTGTTTTCATTATACTTTCGGTTGATATTAAGTTTATTCGATAAAACACATAGTGCACATTTGAATGAAAAGTTTTTTTTTTAATTTTAATTAATACTAGTCTGGCCAGGATTATCATAACCAACCACGCGCGATGTATTATTTGATATATTAAATTTGACTTAAAATATTTTTCATCCAATAAACAGATGGGTGGATGGATGGGATTATTATTACATTGGTCTATGATGGGTAAAGTTAGTGGGATTGGTTTTTTTTATAAGTATAAACTAGTGCTTGACCGGAATGCCGCCTGATGATAAGCAGTAATATAGAGGTACACACACACACACACCACCCCACACACACACACACACACACACACACACACACACATCAATCACACACACACACACACACACACACACACACACACACACACACACACACACATTATCTTATGGAAAGGTTATATTAGCGCTTTTTTAGTTGTCAGGAGGAAATGTTTCTTAGAACCATTGACTAACACGTTGACTGCCATAAGCAAATCCGAATATATTTGCGTTTTCAGCAGTTGTTTAAATGCGATGAAACGACTTATTTATAAGATTTATATTTATTAATATATGTTTATATACATTTTTTGTATATAAAGATATATTTTTTGTATATTATATATATGCTGTTTTTAGTTTGCCGGTCATTTAAACTCAGTGCGGCAGATGTAATATTTTTTTTCATTGGATCCATGTCGGTCTAATCGCCGGTCATCTTTATTAATCGCGTTTTGTTTGATAACAAGAACTTTTTTTGTAAGTTGTTACAAAAACAACTCACAAAGGCATAGAAGAAAAATTGCCAAAAACAAAATGAATAAAAATATATTTAACGGCACATGGCCATCATCAGAAGAAGTTGGCGCTACTAAAGCATCATCTGGGGAAGATGGCCATCATTAGAAGAAGTTAGCGGTACAAAAGTATCATCTGGGGAAGCTCCGTCTTTATTTAGCAAGGCATCCTTTGTAGGCGTAGGTTATCGGGCAAGGAGATAATCAATTATAACGATAAACTTTAAATCAAACTTTGATCACTCCAATTTTACAATAATTTTCCTAAGAAAAATAACGTTCCACTTGACACGAGTCGCACATTCAAGATAACCGTAGACCAGCTGTCACCAGTCCTCGTTGTTTCTTCTTTTGTGCCAGTGTCCGGTGTTACGTTTAGGAATCACTACACGATTACATTTCATTTCGTTCAGAAATTAGAAAGTCGATTAATCGGATAACTTAAAACTATATCGCTATCAGACGGTGCTCAGCGCCGATATATTATTTAAAAACAAAAAACCTGCCTGCGTAAAACTCTAACGAACTGAAAAGGCAGAAACAAGTTGAACAATCGCAGTTGGGGGACTGTTCTATGGAATAGTTGTTTTCTAGCTAAGAGGTCCTACCAAGTACCTACTAAGTTTCAACAGTATAGCTGTTATAGTTTCAGAAAAAAATGGCTGTGACATACGGACGGACAGACAGACATGACGAATCTATAATGGTTCCGTTTTTTTGCCATTTGGCTACGAAACCCTAAAAATCATATATTCCCATTTTTTAAAAACTCCTTACAAATTACAAAATAGTCGTATAAGTCCAATCCTTACGAAACTACATAATTAGAATACGATCGTTCCTTCTTTGACATTTTTATCGATGAAAATATCGACCTTTCCGTCGCTATAGCTTGTATGAGAAATTTATGAATGTATGAGTATACGTCAAATGCATTGCTTGCGTTAGTGTGACCACCAATTAAAAACTTATAATCTAAGTGCGAGTATTTATTTGTGTGAGTAATGCGCTTCCGTATTGGTCACTTGCTTAAAAAGGGCGACACGCGTTCACATACAAATCCCGACCAATTTCCTTCTAATAATTTTCATCTGTTCTGTGGTCAATACTATAATTATGTACTTAGTACTAAAGTAGGTACACACTAGACAACTGAATTAAAGCAAAACTATTTTTAATTTCAGGTCTATGGTATTATATACGAAAAACACAACATTTCTCATTAGAAAAAGGTGGTGTTTGCGAGATTTGGTTCCTCAATCATTCGATATACAGTAAGTACTTTTTTTTTTATCAAATACACTCTCCAATTAGCACACAGCATAGAATCGCCACACCTACTTGCACCGGCAGCTATTAGACACGGCAGTACTTATAAAATTCGTGCAGCCGAAGGAGCATTGAGCCCTATACTTGTTATCGGACGTCTTAAAAGTCGGCATTTTCTACAGAATCGCGTTTAGGTTATTATAAACCCATTTCCAAAAAAATGGGCACCTAAGAAATGAATCATTTCAAATGTTAATATTGCTTTGTTTGATAATTATAGGTAGTTTTATCCTCACAATTTGGTAAACTAATAAGAAAATAATCGTTTTAATCAGTATTTCATAAAAATTTTATACAATTTCTGGGAAATAATGCTAAACCTCGCTAGTAGTGCATATTACTTACCTCATCACGTTAGGGATAATCACAACATAGTATTGTTCGCGGTGACACTTCTCATATTTTTAAAGTCAAGCGTCAGCTAACAAATTTTGAGGAAGTTAACAATGCACTCTCTAAAGTTGTCCATTTAAATGAAAAAAGGTTTAATGTAAATAACCTCCTTTTAAATGAAAAAAAAAAAACTAAAGTCATTAAATTTTCTACGCCAAATGTCAGGCAGCTAAGTACCAATATTCAACTGAATGGAGTAGAGTTGATCCCTGTCGCGTCGACAGTTTTTCTTGGATTAACTATTGACGCCAGGTTACAATGAGGTCCTCACATTGAGAAGCTGTCGGGTAGACTCAGTTCTGCCGCCTTTGCTGTTAAGAAAATGAGACAGATAACTGATGTGGAGCCAGAATTGTTTATTTTAGTTATTTTCATAGTCTTATGACTTATGGGATTCTTCTCTGGGGTACTTGTGCGGACATCAATACCATCTTTGTTTTACAGAAGAGGGCTGTTCGAGCCATTTACAACCTTGGTCCTAGAGATTCTCTTAGAGAGAAGTTCAAAGAGGTGAACATTCTGACTGTAGCTTCACAATATATATTTGAAAATCTTATGTATGTTCATAAAAATATCTCGAATTTTAAGAAAATAAAAGAAAGCTCGGGAATTTTAATTCTTACGTAGATACGTAAGAAATTGGCAGATTCATCCCACATATAATTTATTTATTTTTTCTCTATCTATTATTTTTATCTCTCTCTACTGTTTATATTTTGTTTCATTGTTCAGTGCATTCAAAACGATCGTCCCGTAGTTGGGTACATGGTTTTCTTCCAGAACCAGGCCTTCTCTCGACAGAACCAGTCTCCTGATATCGCTGCCAGGTCCTTTGGACCGTCGACCGACTAACATTTAGCCTCCTAGACACGAAGCATTGGCTGCAACCCTCTTCAAGCAGCGCGATAATTTTGGTAGCTGTTAAAACTTTTTCTATATTTGATATATTCATTTTTGATATCGCCAAACAGCAATAAAAAAAGCCTTGACAGTCAAGGATATGAAATTAATCAAATTGTCAAAGATTTGACATGCAAAATTTAAATTTAAATCCATATTCAATATCAAATAAATAAAAAAATCTATACTATACAATAAAAAAAAACAATTCAAAATGTCTACAACAATCAAACAAAATAGAATTAAAAACGTCAGAATACAATCAATTACTAATCATCATCATCACAGCGTTAATCCCAGTCGCATCCGAAGCCTTTTCAGCTTTGGAGTCTGGGGTCCGCTTTACCAGTCCTACTGCTGATATGGCTAAACTTCGACATTTTCCGTGAAGCGACTGCCGTCTGACCTCCACAACCCGAAGGCGACATCGAAGTATTGCAGTTAGACCAATTGTTGGACTTTTGAGGGCTCCAACAACCCGTAACGACCGCCACTAGATGTTCGTATGGCAACCGGGACCAACGGCTTAACGTGCTTTCCGAGGCACGACCAGACCAGTGCAAATATTCATATTCATGCATACAAATACTTGCACTGTGCGGGGATCGAACCCGCGCCACCTTGCGCAGCGGCCGCGTCCGCTACCGCTACGCCACGGAGGCTGTCCAATCAATTACTAATGTCACCATATAATACAGATGTCAAAATATTGATAATAAAACAATTTATATAAACTTATGTCAAGAATAGCAATAGATCTACTTGTTAGCATGTCAATATTCTGTCATTAGGTTTTTGTCTGTTAGGAATTCCGAAATACTGTAATATGCTTTGGTCACAAGTAATGATTTCAGCCGTTTCTTAAATATGCTTACGTTCAATTCTTTGATTGACGACGGCAAGCAGTTAAATATGTTATGAAAGTCGATGTTAACTTCTGGAACTTCGCGGCAAAAAAGTAGGGTATGAAGGGTTTTTTTGTAAAAATGAGCATCAAATGAAAACTTGAATTTAGAACTTACTTTTTTAAATACCACGGCATTTTTAAAACCGGCCAGTAACGTGTACAACGATTGAAATTTTTTGTATTGTATCTTTTTAAAGATGAATGAAAATCAAAACCGCCCTTTTTTTTGGTGCCAATGAGCGTATTTCTCGGTGGTTTCGAAAACTTGTTTTTAGTTTTTTTAATCATCATCATCATCATCATCAACCTTTTATCGTCCCACTGCTGGGTACAGGTCTCCTCTCATACAGAGAAGGATTGAGCGTAATCACCACGCTTGCTCAGTGCGGGTTGACGATTTCAGACTTAAAGTCCAGGTTTCCTCAAGATGTTTTCCTTCACCTTCAGTCATTGGTGTCCAAGATATACTTAGAAAGTACATATAACTTTAGAAAAGTTACATTGGTACTTGCCTGACCTGGAATCGAACCCGCGCACTCATACTTGAGAGGCTGGTGTTTTAACCACTAGGTCACCACGACTAAGTTTCAGTTTCAGTTTTTTTAATATGGAAAAGTAATTAATTTTACAAAAAAAAAAAAATACACTATGTTTTCGAACGCATGTTAACTTAATCATAATAAGCCTAAAATGATCCCACTATTGGGATACAGACCTCCTCTCGATGGGAGGGAATGGGCCGTAACCCACACGACCAGTGTGGTAGGCATGTGGCACAATTTGTGCATGGCACAGTTGGTATATGCCACAAGTTTTTGAGTCTAGGGCATACCGGTTTCCTCACAATGTTTTCCTATACTGTTTTGAGAGCAGTGGTGATGAAATAATTTACCCTAAGTAATGCGCCTGACGGAGTTCGAGCTTGAGAGCCCACATATTTTAATCCCAGCCTACATCTTATAAGTCGCAGCCGATACCATCATCATCATCACAGCGCTAATCCCAGTCGCATCCGAAGCCTTTTTAGCTTTGGGGTCTGGGGTCCGCTTTACCAGTCCAACTGCTGAAATGGCTAAACTTCGACATTTTCCGTGAAGCGACTGCCGTCTGACCTCCACAACCCGAAGACGACATCGAAGCATTGCAGTTAGACCAATTGTTAGACTTTGGAGGGCTCCAACAACCCGTAACGACTGCCACTAGATGTTTGTATGGCAACCGGGACCAACGGCTTAACGTGCTTTCCGAGGCACGACCAGACCAGTGCAAGTATTCATATTCATGCATACAAATACTTGCACTGTGTGGGGATCGAACCCGCGCCACCTTGCACAGCGGCCGCGTCCGCTACCGCCACGCCACGGAGGCTGTCGATACCATGAGGTCACCATAGCTGTTTAGCTTACTCATGATTTATAAATTTTAACCAAAAAATGAAGCAAAGTAATTAAGAGACGATGGTATCCAAGTAAGGTAAAAGGAAAAGAGATAACCCACATCAACCTTCAACTTGTAAGTTACGGCCATTACTAGGGCACCGCTGCTCTCACGCTTATTAAAAACAAAATTATGAACTACCCTACCTTTATTATTAAATAAAGGTGAAATACACGCTCGAATGGATGGTCTGTTCAACAATTAATCAACTTAATACCTTAGGCATTCCTCACCAGACAACCTCGGGTGGTGAAGAGATTGGAAGGCAGGTGCTTTAGTTGAAATAATTAATAAAAAAAAACTCTAAGCCTCTATTTAAACAAATACTTAAATAAGCTACATATACATACATACTATTATCAAAACATATACTTATAATATTTACAAAACTAAAACTTGGGAGAGAGGTGTTGAGATGTCTCTACCCTAATTGTTACGAAAATAAGTCTGCAACTTCCGCTTAAATGCAAACCGACTGGCGGCCATCCTAATATAAAGAAGAAGCGCATTCCACAAAAGAATGGATTGAATATGAAATGAATAATGAACAAAGCCAGACGTATGTGAAGGATGGAGTAAGAGAAGATTGTTAGAAGAACGCAGATTCTTAGTGGTATTGTTACCCTGATATGTAGTCACTCACACAAAAAAGGTACCTATATTTTAGTTGTGTATGTTTCAAACACATATTGTAGAATACGTGGTTTGTATTAATGTAATAACCTAATTGCTACATTCTGTAAGTTAATGCAAGTAAATGATCATACGCTTGGTTTATATTGAAAGTGTTCACAACACCGCGCCGCAGCCTCTAGCAGCAATCACCGAGCTGACTCCGTGCTCTGTGGTAAAATCATACTTGGAAATAAACCGTATCATAATTTATTTATTTTATTATTTATTTACACACAATAAAATACATAAGGATATGTCAAAATTAAGATCTAAGAACAAAGGCTGCTGCTTATTTCTTAAGAAGTTTATTCCAGCAGACCTGCGAAAGGAGAAGTAAAATAGAAATATAAAAGAGACAATAGTGTGTATGAATAAGGAGAAAAAAAAATATAAACTTGATAAGTGTAAAAGTAATAATATAAAATAAACCTTAACATATGATCGAAAAATAATTACACAAGTATACTTAAATAAATACTTAACGGAGTAGCATGGTCATTGGAATTCGTAGAAATTGTGCCGTCAACAGGGTAGACGCCATTGTCTCAACACTAGGCTCAGATGTAGCAAAAATGAATACAACTAATTGTTTTTACGTACATTTTTGTTGTTCTCGCTTACAAGCGATCACAAACAAAATAAAATAAACCCAAACATCTGTATGAGTTAGCATTTAGTGAAAAAAAAAAAACATAGGTATTCATCAAAATTCTCGTTGACAATCTGTCCTCACAGCCGCTAGGCATTTCTTTTATGAAAAATGTCATAACGACGTTCTTACAAGTCGTTACACTGCTTTAATAACAACTTGCAAGTAAAAATAATTATTGTTACTAACTATAATTTGCTAATTCGTTTTACTATTTCTAACACCCGATTATAACATTGAATTAATTATTCATTGCTTAATATATTTAAACACTTCTTTAGAACATGCGCCATGCTTTTTCGTTTTATCAAGAGTCTGTTTCTATTTAACAAATATTAATCTAAGTATATTATAAAACTGACACATGTCGCTTATTAATCATGAGATGTATGAAGTATAGATAACTATTTTCTTAAACCTTATTTGGATAAACCCTCAATTATGGGTTGCTATCAAAGTAACCGGAAATCCTATTCCTAACTAGGTACATTGAAAAGGAGCAAACTGAAAACAACAAATAAATCTAAATAAATTAACAGCTAGCCAGTCATATTAACTGTGAAGTCTGAACTTAAGGTTAATATTTTAAAGGTTTAAGTTAGCCTTGCGCCGACATACATTATAATAAAATATTCATATGACGTGTACCTATATAATAAGCGAATTCTCAGTATACATATAGAAGAAAGGTAATGCTCTTTCAATCGATGTTTAAATATATAAATAGTGTTTAAATTACGAATGTTAAGCGGGAGTGAGTTCCACAATCTTACAGCAGGAACAGAAAAGGAATAGGAATAGTAAATCGTTTTATGAGGATGAGATTTAAGGATGAATCTTAGGTGCGATCTACATGGTGCGTAGCTAGAACGCGCCCAAGACAAACACTAGCGAAGGTAGGAAGGATAAAACGGGTTCTGTAGGATGTTGAAAAGGAGACATAAAATCTTAGGATTTCTGCGAATAATAATTGCATAAAGTAAAAATTTAATTCATGTATATCTGTTTCAGTGGTAACCGATCCAGAAGACAGTCTAACAATAGCCAATTCATGTTTGAGTAAACCATTTTTCTACGGTTTTGCAAAGGAATTTATAGATAATGGACTCATCACTGCAGAAGGTAACAACCTAACTAGTATTAAAACCTACCTACCTAGTACCTAACTAGTAGTAGAAGCTAAATAATTATTAAAATAATCCACGACAATATTGATTAAGTTTTCGTAAGACAACATGACAACATGATATGCTTTGTATTTTTTATCTGCAAAAACTTAAAAAAAAAACTTATGACTGGTAAACACAGGCCCCTATTACCTTGTACATAAAACAATCTAAATTTAAATTCAGTACGTCTTTTTTAAGTTAGGAAAAAGACAGAAGATAAAAGATTTGTTTAGTCCTGTCAAATTAAGACTTATGTGCAATTTACGCCAGACGCGGACTACCTTGACAGTATTAAGAGGAGACTCTAGTTTCGAGGAATTTGAAAAATAGGTATTTGAAGACATTATTGCCGTTACTAATAAGATCAACTCAATACCTCTATATACATATTTCCTTGTATGTACCATTAACTTTAACCTTGGCTCCATGGAAATGTAAAAAACAATGGGAATGGAGAGAGACATGGCTCCGTCATCGCAGCATGCTAAAATTACCATACACCTTTCGACCGTGAACTTGAAAACATATGGGAATGCCGAATCAAATGATTTCTTGTAAAAACTGAAGCCAAAGCCAAAAACATGCAATCACTTAGCTTTGCTACATACAATAGAACCTCTCTAAGTCGAATATCAAGGGAGACGCCAAAAATTCTAAGTTTTCGATTTATAGAGAATTTCGACTTAGACTGATTTTTATTCGACATAAAGAGGTTGAGATTAATTCTTATGACAATATTTTACTCGACAACAAATGAACTGCTTGGCTAAAATTCAATTGAAATAAAAACGAAAAAAATTAAACACCTGACACGAAGTAAGTAAACACGTGTTAACGTAAGTAATAAATTCGTGGTAGGTAATTGTATTCTTGGTAATAAAATAAAACATTTGACACCAAGCAAGCAAATACGTGTTAACATAAGTCATAAATTCGTGGTAATTCTATTCATTGTATACTCCTAAATTGCTTTTTATGAAAAAATGGTTTACTTACACTGTCGGCGAATTCTTAAAGTCGGTTCTTTATTTTTATTCGAACTACAGAGGTAATGACCCTCAAATACAGTTAATAATTCAGTTGTAGTTCAGTTGTTGTTGTTGTTTATTGTGTGTGTTTCAGGTGTAGTTCAGTTGTTGTAGTTCAGTTGTGTGTTGTTGTTGTTGTGTAGTTGTTGTTGTTCAGTTGTATAATTCAGTTGTAAAGGTTGTAAAATAAAATATTGCTATGTTCGAGATACAGAGCTAAAATTTAATTTTTCGATTTATGGAGGTAAACTAAGTACTAAAATGGTTTGGAGGGACTCGCTTATTATTTCGACTAATAAAGGGCTGAGATTTCGAGTAATGGAGGTTTTGGTGTTTTAAGGGAAGGGAACAAAACATTTTTTCGATATTTGGAGGTTTTCGACTTGTCGAGGTTCGACTTAACGAGGTTATACTGTAATAACAAATTTTAAAATATTTATTGCTTTTACTACATTAATAATTGCTTTGAATTATTCCAGCAACTGTACTGTTTTTGCTTTAAATGTGTTGACGCTTCAGAGACCACAAACTCATGAGGCTCTAAGAACCCTAAAATGTCATAAAATACGGTTCGTTAGACCATAAAATGCGGTCGAAAGAGAGAATGGTCAATCAAGTGTAGTATTTCCATAGGCTAAATAAAGCGGTAAAAGAATTCTGCCCCCTAGACAAAGGAAATCGCTGTACAACCACTTACCTTCAAACCCGGCTGCCTGGCGTTATCCCTCGTACGAGGAGGATGATTCTTGCGGTCCTTCGATGTAGTGGACTGGTGCGGTGCTCGAGAAAACGCACCGCTTCCAGCACGCGACGTGGCAACTCCTCAAGCGTTCACGGGAGCAGGGCACACGCGCGACCATGATACTAAAGGCTAGCGGTCATACTGCGCCCCAATTGAGCGGGGACAGAGAAAAGAAGAAAATGTGAGGGTATCCTCAACAATGTTTACAGATAAAATTAAAGAGTAAAGAGCCGATTACCCTCGGCTGCAACGACCCATAGGCTGCATTATAATTGATTGTTTAGTACGGTCTCATTTATTAACACGGCGTCATTGAGGCAGGGTCATTATGACCATGTTTTGTTAACGAAAAATTTCTTAGAAGCAATTGCCGCACACAATCGTCTGTCTCAGTAGCTGCAGGTAAGTATCATCCCTCCTCTTCGTGTACCTCGCTTCAAACGTCCATCACTCATGCATGGAGTAGCACGTGTGTAAACCTCCGACCGGGTCATTATGACCCAACGGCGACGTTTTGTGCAATATATATTTTTATATTTTATTTATTTCTACTTATTTATGCTATTTTATTATTAGTAACTGTCTAATCACGGAGGAAACCCGGAGGAACTCTAGCGTGGTCTAATCATAGTGATCATTGAGGAATCTTTAGATACTGAGGAAAATAAACCTTATGAAAGAATTTACTAGAGAAACATTTATGGAGAACCTCCTGCAAAACTCACTGGTGTTCGAAAGTGTCAAGATTATCACTACAAAAAAATAGAAAGACCAGTGACGTATTTAACACTTGCCATAAGTTTATATGCACTGTACACGTAATCTCTTATTGTAAAAACTGCAGGGAAAATCTAATTAAAAAAGACTGATTAAATATATGAAAGTTTCTGATATTATGCGATTAAAATTCCAAAGATATAAAGATTAGGTAGTATGGATTTGATATAAGTTTATTTTTTTAAGAACAGATATTATTATTTTGATAAAAACATATATTAGAAGACATACTTACATTTTGATTCATAAAAAGCGTGAGGCGCTTTGTGCCATATTTTTTGTATATTACGCGCGCCTCACGCTTTTTTAAAAATTAGTTTTGACTTTTTAGTTTGATATTTTCTAAAAGCATGCTTTTTTAGTTTTTTAAATTATATATTTATTTTTAACTTTTTAGTTCGATATTATTTTTTAATAAAAAACGAACGAACGAACGTATTGAAAACGGTGGGACATTTTACAGTAATGAGCCGCTCACTCGTAGTCCAAAGAGTTAGAGACGGACAAACAAACAAGCAAGCAAGCAAACATACAAGTGAAGCTAATAAAAAGCATGTAAAATAAAAGCTATTTCACTTATTACCAATGTATTTTATTGCTGCAACTGATTATATATACTGTATATATTAAAAATATTAAATTTTAAAAATTATGAATTATGTTATACTAGGAAAAATAGCAACAGCAATAGTAAGTGACAATGGGCTGGTCACATATGCCGCAGGACCGACAACCATTGGGGTAAACGAGTCCTAGAGTGGAGACCGCGTCTCGACAAATGTAGCATGGGACGCCCTTGGGCGAGATGGAGCGACGACATCAAAAAGGTGGTTGGTAGTGGCTGGCGGAGAATTGCTCAGGATCGAGCTTGTTGGCGTGCCATGAAGGAGGCCTATGTCCAGCAGTGGACGAGTAGGGGCGGACGATGATGATGATGATGATGATGAGGAAAAATAGTAACAATTGTAACAGGGTCATAATGACCCACTTCAACGTCAGTGTTACTTTTTTTCGCCACAATGACGCCGGGTTAATTGCAAGTATGTGCAAGAGGATTAATCTATTACCTTTCTTTCAAATTACTTTATTAGATCTTCACCTTTATGACTAAAGCATTTAGGCTCAAG
This sequence comes from Sesamia nonagrioides, assembly GCA_017933935.1. Classification (NCBI taxonomy): domain Eukaryota; kingdom Metazoa; phylum Arthropoda; class Insecta; order Lepidoptera; family Noctuidae; genus Sesamia; species Sesamia nonagrioides. The sequence goes on along the minus strand of JADWQK010001429.1, from coordinate 4,584,596 downwards.
GTTGGTTTGGAATATTTAACTACTATCATCTGTATATGCAGTAGTGGCGCTGTGTAAGATAACTATGCGACATAGATTACTGATACATTTTCCACTACGGAGCATAACTCCTTTTTTCCTTTATCTATGGCCGCCTTGACTCCATAAAATCAGGACCAAATAAGCACCTTTAAAATGTTTTGTTTCAGCGGATGTTTGGAAACCTCACCGCAAATTATTAAATCCAGCGTTCAGCCAACAAGTGATTAACACATTCGCTGGTGAAATGAACGTGCAAGCTAAAATTCTTGTCTCCGAATTAGCTTTACAAGAAGGAAAAGGCCCGTTTGATGTGCGAAAATTTATCATTAAGTATATAGTGTCAACTGTAACTCGTAAGTATTATTGTGATAGTGTTGCTTTATTTATAAACCCCACATGAGAACAACGCTTCATACTAACGTCACACAGATTCTGCATCTCACAAGCAGAGTTTTTCTTGAAACTAAGATACAACGTTATTTTTACTTTATACGAAACCTGAATATAGTTTGTTCAGAATAAGCAACTGATCAGATTATATTCATTTTTACACCATGTTATATTTTTTCCAATACACATTAAAAAATTGCTGCAGTGTGGTTACCGAGCGCACGACACAGCTATACACTAGCATAGTGAGACAGGCCACCCCGCGCCGCACCGCTACAGGCACGGGCGGGCGGGCTGTGTATTAACCATATTTTTGTTGAGACAACCAGATAACATAACAAGCTCATAACTTTGTGGTTTTTATGATATTGTTACGAATGGACCTTATGTCGATGGCATAAGGTTCAATATCGCGTGACATGCAGTGTGTCACTTTTAAGTCCTATTCCTCCAGATCTAGACATTTTCTAGGTACAATAATAAAACGCATTACTAGACTTAGGACGGCCTATCGAATGGTACAGGTCTCAACAGTTTTGTCAACAAAGTGTCGACATCGAAATTTCTAGAAACCCGTTTCCGGGAATTACCGTAGGTACTTCCGAGTGACCTCGAAGTTATGTGCTATTATTATTATGTCTAGAGGAATCTGGAATGTTCGATCAGCTGGACTATATATAGCACCGTGACGCCCGCACAGAGTCAGTCTACACTCGACTAGCGATACGAAAACAGCGACAGTTAAGAAGCGATCTTAAAGAAGACCTACTGCGACAATTATAACGAGAACTTCGAGTACTACGTGAAGTAACATCTGTAGCGTTATTGTGTGTTTACAACACGGACTTCGTGGACATAAAGGAAGACTTCGGTGGAACGTCAGCGACATTCTACTTGTCAGTGCTTACAATCCACTGTACCTTCGTTGCCAATAAACTTCGTAACCCTTAACCGGCGTTTAAGTACCCCTAGCCCGCAACAATATGTTTTTGAAATTTTGTACATAGGTTCTTTACTTAAAAATACTGGAAACATGTTTCGGGTTTTGCATCAACAAAAAATAACGTTGTGTAATCTACATCAATCTATGGGCGAGTGGCCATCAGACACAATACCCGTCTGGTTGGAGGATCCTCCTTTTCTATGGTGAATGAGTGAACTTTACACCCTGTTCCTCATACCTTTGACATTGGATACCTGCGTAATAAGCATGGTTAGTGAAGATAAACGCTAACTTCGTGGCTAATCATAAAGCGACACGCGTCATTTGTTAGCAACGGTGAAGAAAATATGTATTAGGACGACACGGTGAGGTGACTTTCGGAGCAACGGACAGCCGAGAGACGCGATTGATGCAAGTCGCGTTGTATCACATCACGGACCGGTGGACTATCCACGCACCATTGACATGCGAGAACATGATTGTTAGGTTTATGAAAAATATATATTCTCTTTTACAGGAACTTCGCTAGGATTGAGTACTAAAGAACAAAATGCAATAAATACAGATTATGCAGAGGGAGCCGAAGATTTATTAAGTTTATTTTGTGATAGATTTCAAAAAGTGTGGTTGCATCTGCCGTTAATATTTAACTGGAGTTCAATGAAACGCAGACAAACTGTGTTATTGAAGAAACTGAAAGACATCATAGATCCAGTAATAATTGTTTTGTTGTTATTATTTTTAAGCTTTAGAAGATGTTTAGCTTTGTAGAGTATCAGCTTTGGAACTCAACATCTTATCAAAAACTGTATGTGGCTTCTAACTACCGGATGTACGTATACTTATGTCTAACGGACTCAGTTATGGCCCGGTACAAACCCGCAGGGTAATAGAAATAGCGTACCTAATACACTATCAGTAGCAATGGGTTTCATTGTGACAGTTTAACAACATTCATTGCGTTGTGTACGTTGTTAAGCAAAGCTTTTTTTCCTACGTACGGAACAATGGATCAGCAATGATTCAAATTTAGAGGAATAGTGTATTACGCTATAAGGTTGTTTGCCATTTTTGTTTAATTTAATTCAAATGATTTTTCAGATTAGTAAATCCAATTAACAAGTAGATAAATACTCAACTTAAATATTAATATAATAATATTTATATAGTCTATCGGATCAGGTACGGGTTATCCAGCGTAAACATATGTTAAATGATATAAAAAAAACGAATCATATCGTTATCTAAAATACGTTACTATCATTGGTGACAGAGATGGAATTGTCCAAAGGAACTAAGATTCTATAAAAAGTTTGGTAATGGTCCGGTATGGCTCCAGAATCATACAAACTTTCATTATGTTGAAAGATACAGTGCTTGATCGCCTGCGAAGTGAAATGCAGAGTAGTCGTGTCATCGCCAGTCGCAGACTGCGGAGATACCACCGCAGCCAACAAACTATGCTAACGAGGGGAATAATGCTAGGGCTACAAATGTAAGTACCCAGTGCAATGAGGAATTAAGGAATGCTTTGGAGGCTGCGATTCGGGAATATCGTTTTATGTCGGCAGAACTAAGACCACGCCTGCCAAGTTTGCTCATACATAACAGAAATAGGGCGCTGATGGCTGCTCTGGATGCGCAGTTATCAAATTATTTTGATACCTGCGAGAACCTCACCGATACTCATTCAATTCTGTACTGCGCAGCTGTAGCAGCTTGTCGTGTAGCTCATGTGAAATTTTCCAGTGACTCTAGAGCTACATGACCGAAACCAGTCGTACCAGCTTGGCAGCACATGATTGAACGTCGTATTGGCGGGGCTAGAGCACTCATCGGTAAACTAATGCGCTTTGTGAGGCGGGCATTCTCAGGTACAAATACCAGCCCTCAGAACTATATGGCCCGTGTCACGGAGCGCAAGGACTTCCTAAAGCAGAAAGTGTATGCATGGGCGAATAGTATTCGTCGATATAAACGACGAGTAGAACGGTACACTCAGAATCCACGTTCCTATCACCCTCCTGAGCAATCAAAGGTGGGTTTATAGGGACTGGGAACGACGAGAACAAGGTGTGACTGACACGTGCCTACCAGATGATGATGCCATGTGTTCATTCGGGCGCAGTATCTGGTCGGTGCCTGTCAGTCACACTGAAGGTGACTGGGCTCGGGATGTCGAGCGAGCCTGCGATCCAATACCTGAAATGGGGGCTATTACCATTTGCCCCCAATATGTAGCTCGTGTAGTCCGACCGTTACCTAACTGGAAGTCTCCAGGACCGGCCGGGCTGCATAACTTTTGGAAAAAATGGTTTCCAAGGTCGCATGCTAGCTTGGCATCTCAATTCCAGACTGCTTTAGTGTCTGGTTCGTTACCTCAGTTCCTTACTACTGGAATAACCCACCTGCTCCATAAATCAGGTAGAACCGCAGAACCCAAAAATTATAGACCGATCACCTGTTTACCGACGGTCTATAAAGTTCTTACATCCATTTTGAAAGGCAAAATTAACAATCACATTGACAGCAACTCGATCATGTCTGTCTCTCAAAATGGATGTAGAAGTGGGTCCCGCGGTACTAAGGAGCTACTCCTCATTGATATGGCCATTAGCCAACAAGTTCGTCGTTCCCGAAAGGATCTATCGACATGTTGGATAGATGGCCTATGACTCAGTGCCACATACTTGGCTCATGATGGTGCTGGAGTTGTATAAACTCTACGCACCTTCCTGATGACGTGTATGGGGCAATGGAGGACAGTCCTTCGCTATCCAGGATGTCGAAATATTCAGAGGAATAGCGAACCGATAAGGATCGAGCGAGGTATATTTCAGGGCGATAGTTTGAGTCCACTTTGGTTTTGCTTAGCATTGAATCGTCTAAGCACACTGTTGGAGGATTCAGGTCTAGGCTATCGGTTGAGTAGAGGTTGTCAGGTTATATCGCATCTCGTCTATATGGATGCCTGAAACATTTTGCTCCCAACAATTTACAACTGAAGGAGCTACTGAAAATTACTGAAACTTTCAGTAGCGCCATCAGGATGGAATTTGATGTGGACAAATGTGCAGCATGCATATTAAGCGAGGAGAGATTGTGGAATCCGTGGAAACCCAACTCACGAGTTCCATAAACTTTAGAGCCCTCTCTGCATCCGAAACCTATAAATATTTGGGTACTAGCGGCCCGTCCCGGCTTCGCACGGGGGGACTTAAGATTTTTTACATAGTTTTACGTTTTATTTATATTTATTCTCAGTTTTTTTTTTATTTAGGAAGTATTTACCTTTTGAAAACATTTTTCCGGACTTCATTTATTTATTTCATTTATTTAATTAATTATTTTCTTCTTAAATAGGAACCTACCTATTTTGTTGTTGTTTGTTTTGGTTGAGGTAAAAGTTTGTTTTTAAATTCTTTTTTTACATTTATTGAAAAATATTTACATCTTTTCGGTTTTTTTTGTTAAAGTTTTTTGTTTTTTTTAAGGTTTTTTTTTAAGGTTTTTTTCGTTAAAGATTTTTGTTTTTTTTTTTGTTAAAGTTCTTTGTTTTATGTGTTTGATCAAATTATCGTAATATTTACATTTTACTTTAAGGCTTCACTGTAAACTATGTTTGCAGTGGTATTTGTAGGTGCTAACAAAACATATTGATTTTTAGGAGATCCTACTCGAGAAAGGGCTACATATAACTGCCCATGAGAAAAGCACTCTTTTCTTAGGTCGACGCCAACAATCGAAAAAGTTTGCCCCTGTGATTTATTTATCGTAAGGGCAAACGATGTCTTCACAGGAAACTGTAACCTTTTAAAGGATATAGGTAAATCCGTCGGAATCATCGGGATTCGCGGTATGTGAGCGAGCTGTCCGGCCGCGGGCCCAGTGATGATTGTTGCTACAATCACATTGTCTCGTAATTCCCTTATCAAAAGTCTTGTGCCATTGCACATATTGGGAGGGCTTAAATTTCTCAAAAGCATGATAGGAGTACCTCCTTTTAATTTTAGTTCGGGGGTGGCAAGCCGGCAGGGTTGAGGGAATTTAAAAATTCTTGTGGGTAGTGTACTGCATCTTCGATGTTGCACACAGTGTCAATAGATTTGTAACATTTGAAATCACCTGGTACTTTTTCCATAATCATTCTGTTTATATCATTTACGGAATCGTTTCTTGGCGACACTATCGCCCTCGAACAGAGCCAATTGAAATTTCGTTCTGTGAGATTTTCAATGTCGGGATAGATTGTGTCTATAAGAACATCTAGACTGTTAACAGTTTGAGCCAATTCATTGTCCAACGATACTTGGGAGCTATTTGCAACTAGCGATGGTAGTTTTCCATCTCCAAGTTGAAGTATTTTTTGTGAGAAATTTCCATTGTTGTCGTTACTTAAATGTGCTCTCATATTTGTGCGCAAATTTAGAGTTTTAATTGATTGCCACAAAGGTGATGATTTGAGGCACGCTTTAATAACGTCGGCACGTGTACCTTTAGTTATAACCGGTAGTGTTTGGCGAAAGTCTCCAGCCAACACAAAGGTTACGCCTCCCATCACATTGCCTGAGTTCCTGAGGTCTTTTAATGTGCGGTTCACAGCTTCCACGTGAGCTCTATGGCTCATGGTACACTCATCCCAAATAATCAGTGAAGTGTCCTGTAAGAGCTTCCCAAGTGGACCATTTTTGCGGATTGAGCATACCGATTGTTGTTCTAATGACACAGACAACGGTAATTTAAAGGTCGAGTGAGCAGTCTTCCCACCATTTAATAGAGTTGCAGCAATGCCAGAAGACGCGACCGCCAGTGCTTTTCTTCCAGATTGTCGTACTTTGGCTAATATTAAATTGCCAAGAAATGTTTTACCTGTTCCGCCAGGCGCGTCCAAAAAAAAATAGTCTACCTTTGTTGTTGATCACACTTTCAATTATAGCATCGAACGCAATTTTTTGATTTGCCACCAACTTGGGTACATTTGAGTTGACATATACTGATAACTCGTTAACATCGTATGTAGAGCTCGGTATGGCATTAACTACATTTTGTAGGGGGCGATTCGGACAGGGTAACCCAAAGTCTACCAAATTTTTATCGTTCAGTTCTAAAAGTTTATTTTCGATCTGTATCAAGCCTTCATTATAAACATCAAAATCTTGTTGACCTCTTTCTTGGGCTATGTGTCTGATATCTTGACACAATCGTTTTTAAAAGTGTTCCATAACTTGAGAGGTTTCGAGGGGAAACAAAATAATAGAATCACCACAAACAATTCTCTCAGCTTAAGCGGACATTGGGATATTGACACTGTTTGTTCCGTTCCCGCAGACAAACCGTGAAAACGGTTTTGCGGGGCATAGCATTTATCCTATTGTACAAGTGGACATTAAGAAAATAAATAAATAAATAATAAATTGAAGCTTCTCTCAAAGTTATTTCCCATTGGTTATCATTTTCCAGCAAACCTCTATCTCGGCAAGCGGCTTGGTAAGTTTCTTTAACAATTCCCTCAACTGTTTTTAAATACTGGAATGATGTTGGGCCACGTACATGATGAAGTAGTATCCTGAGATAAAAACATTCTGACTGTGAAGGATGAATGCTGTACACTCTTCCTAATGCTGCATCTTTTTTATGCCGGGGTGTCCAACTACGTCTTGGCCACGCTTCCTTCTAGAAAATTTATTGTTTGCCCATGTATAGTAATGAGGGACTTCGTGATAGAGTAGTGTTCTAGCAAACCCGTCATAGGTCGATTTTCAACAATATTTTGTATATTTTCCGCTGAGAAGTATACTCGTTGTCCGTTCTCTAAGTGTACCGCTAAGTGTACTACGGTAGGGTGTCTGTCATGTATAGGAAACTCTAACAATCTCCACACTGCTTCAGATGTACTGATGTATCGGCCGTTTAAATATTTTTCAACTTCGTCATGAGCATTTCTGACACTGAAAGTGGCTTGATCCGATCCTTTATTAATGTACTTACATATGTACTTAATTGCTTGTACGGAATGACAATATTCAACGTTTATGTGAGCGTTGAAAGATCGGCACAATATTGGGCAATATGGAACGATCCATCTGTTGTCAATGTTGACTGCTCTTCCTCGCACATTCAAGGTAGCGACCTGCCCTCCGTTGTCGATGTCGCGTCGTCGATAAACGGGATATCCGTCCTCACCGGTCTCGGTTTGAGTTCCAAAACGTCGTGGGTATTTTTTTGAACAAATGCCATTTTTCATGCACGGCGAAGTCAAATTTTCTTCCCCACATGGTCCATGTACCATATTTTTTGTGACTATTTCGAACAACTCTGGATCTTCATCTTTATTAGGTAGCTCGGCAACTATTATGCCATCAATTTCATCGGGCTGTATTTTTGTGTCCAGCCAAAATAACATATGACAATGCGGCAATCCTCTTTTTTGCCACTCTACAGTTACCATAAAACATTTAACCGTCCCAAAAATCGCGTCTTTTGTGATTATGTTTATAATTTTTTTCATTTTTAAGTGAAACACTCGAGCAATGATGTCATGCCGATCGAAAGATCGCTGACCGGGAAAAAGTTCTTGCTTTATTTCTTCCCATTCCGGATTACACGTAAAAGTTATAAAAAGGTCAGGCCTTCCATAATTGCGCACATATGTCATAGCATCTTGCGTCTTTTCGTGGAGATACCTCGGTGACCCGGTAAATGACGACGGCAAAATGACATGCTGACCTAAATTGGCGGCATTTACACCTGCGTCTTGGTTTAAAGCATCCCTCAAATGAATATAGTTATCCGCTCTTAGCTTTTGTTGGTTTCGGGAAATAAAATTTAATCTCTCTGAAATCATCTTCGCCATCATATCAACACAATACTGATTAAACAAATCTTTGTAATAATGCAGTGTGTTAAAACAGTTCGTCCTAATCATTAAACGGTAGGCATAATATTGCATACATGACACTGTCTTATTTCGTAATGCATTCTGCTGAGGAATATTCACATAATATCCGTCGTCTCCTGTTACATATATAAGTGGATATTGTAACGGATCGTAAGCGCGGTGCAATTCCGACACTCGTTTTAGTTGTCCGTCTCTACCATGCAGCACAATATCCCTGGGTCCTTTGTCTTCGTCGACCAACAGAACGGCCACTTCATTTATGGAAGGAGCGTTATATCTGCCTTGGTGTTCTGTCTGAGGTGTGCGATCAGAGTGAATGATTAGTTTTAAACATTCCGGGTTGTTAAGTTCGATACTATGCTTGAAACTTCGTACGTATATATTGTGGCTATTTAATACGGTCTGCAATTCGTTAATCAAATCAATTTTTAGCGTAGGGGCCATGTTTGCTCGCAAAGATAGTTGGTCAGCTTCTGAAATAAAATATATTTGCAGAAATTGAGGGTTTTGTCCTGCTGGTGGTAAGAGGCTACCTATAAGATGGTAGACTTGTCCTTCTACCTTAAAGGTGGGCATAAAATTTCCCTCTCTAATTTCTTTTGCCCCAAACGAAGTCATCTGAAAAAGACTATTGTATCTACGCGCATTGTTCAAAAAATGCGCAGAAAGTGTGTGATTATTAGTCAATAGGCTTTTTATTGGTTCTGGTGGCTCTGTTATATTAGGAAGAATAACTTTTCCAGACGCGCAACACATACCGTTCGCTTCATCATTCCATTTTTTTGCACAACATCGCGGGCAAACCTTATTCATTGCTCCGATTTGGATGCTGTTTTGATGAGCATAATCAATTTGTGGATCGTAACTGAATGCCGATCTATTGCTGTGAGCTAAAACTCTATTACGCGTCCTAATTTTTAAAGAATGTTGTCTTTCTCTCTGTGCAATAAGTCGCTGCGAGCGTTCGGCGCTAGATTCCCTGGCACGTGTTTGCGAGTTCCTAACTCTATTTTCTGCAAGACGCTGCGAGCGTTCAGCACTCGATTGTCGTTCGTGTAGTTGTGATGATCGGGTATTTTGTGCAATTAGTCGCTGCGAGCGTTCGGCGCTAGATTCCCTGGCACGCGTTTGCGAGTTCCTAACCCTATTTTCTGCAAGGTGCTGCGAACGTTCAGCACTCGATTGTCGTTCGTGTAGTTGTGATGATCGGGTATTTTGTGCTGAAAGACGAAGCGCATGTTCGGCGCTTGATTCCCTTGCACGTGATTGTGACATTCTGTCACTATTTTGAGCAAGGCGGTGCAAGCGTTCGGCGCTAGATTCGCTTGCACGTGATTGCGACGCATACGCTCTCTGATTTGCGAGACGATCAAAATTTTCAGAAACTGATTCTTCATCACGTCGTATTTTTGCTAATCTCGCTTGAGAGCAACTTTTAGATAGTTGAGAGCTTTTTTAGGGTTCCGTACCTCAAAAGGAAAAAACGGAACCCTTATAGGATCACTTTGTTGTCCGTCTGTCTGTCTGTCTGTCTGTCTGTCTGTCTGTCTGTCTGTCAAGACCCTTTATCTCAAGAACGCGTCGACGTATCAAGCTGAAATTCACATGAAATACTCGGGTCTATTGTCCCTTTAAGCTGTGAAAATATCAAACTTCTAAGCCAAGCCAATCAAAAGATACAGCCGATTATGTCGATATTTTCAACAAATTTTCGACACTCGCAAAGGAATCAAAACCTACAGGATACTTCCCGTAAACTCAGAATCTTGAAAATTGGCATGAAGCATTGTCATATAATGCAAATATAGGAAAAATTGCGAAAATCAAATTTTTTTAGTTATATAATATAATAAACATATTTTAATAAAATGGAACTTACTACCTTATTTCTCACGAACGAATAAAGTTATCAAATTGAAATTTATACCAAATACCTAGGTCTATTGTCCCTTTAAGCAGTGAAAATATCAAACTTCTAAGCCAAGCCAATCAAAAGATACAGCCGATATGTCGATATTTTCAACAAATTTTCGACACTCGCAAAGGAATCAAAACCTACAGGATACTTACCGTAAACTCAGAATCTTGAAATTTGGCATGAAGGATTGTCATATAATGCAAATATAGGAAAAATTGCGAAAATCACATTTTTTAGTTATATAATATAATAAACATATTTTAATAAAACGAAACTTACTACCTTATTTCTCACGAACTAATAAAGGTATCAAATTGAAATTTATACCAAATACCTAGGTCTATTGTCCCTTTAAGCAGTGAAAAAATCAAACTTCTACGTTAAAGCGATCAAAAGATACAGCAGTTTATACCGACACCTTAGACGAATTTCCGTCACACGCTAGGGAATCAAAACCTACAAGCAAAGACATTAAAATTATATTTACAATAGATAGGACATCACGAACAAAATCGTAAGCCAATACTTTTATCGACTTGGTTAAAAGGCGCTCAGTCTAGTCTGCGCGTCAGGACGTAATTTGTGTCCACCAAGAATAAACATTTTCTAAGGAAATATGCCATGTTGCGCTTTGTGTTACTGTACATCTCGTTATAGTAAAACGACTGGAGCTAACTTCGGAATGTTTTTCTGTGAATTATTTATATTTCGTCTGCAATTCAAATTGAGTTTGTTGAGTAGTTTTACTATTTTCTTGTAGATATGTAGTAATGTTGTTTATCGATATAGTTATCGATAATACTTATTAAGATGAATACATTTTGTTGTATTTTATTGACATTTAAAATATAGCTAAATAAACTTAAAATATTACTATATTTCAAGTTTATTTATTATTAACTCTATTTAAACATAATCATATCATATTAATAAACAAAATTGAATGAACAATTACTATTCATTTATCTAGGTTTTTGTTATTTTTGGTTTCCGAATAAAAATAATGTTGTAGGGAAAAAGTGGATACGATTTGTCCAAATAGACCGTAGAGAAGAAAAGTGGCTTCCGTCTCATTCGTCGAAATTATGCTCAATGCATTTTAAAAGAGAAGTTATCTACTTTGGAAAGACTTGTCGATCATTTTTTTTTTAAAAAAGAATCGGTACCTTGTATTAGAAATGAAATAATAAGTTATTAATTTCAGTACTTTTCTACTTAACCGTAAAAATTGGAATAAAATTTACGGTTAAGTGGATAAGTACATAGATTACATAACTTATTTATAATGAAATATATTCATAAAATATGTAGGTACGTATATGTAGTACAATGATTGCGAGCTACTTTGTGATTTTGAGGATTCCGTACCTAAAAGATAAATCGAACCCTATTCATGAGACTTCTCTGTTCGTCTGTCCGTCTGTCACCAGGCTGTATCTCATAAACCGTAATAGCGAGACAGTTGTAATTCCAGAGATTGTGTTAGTATTTCTGTTGTCGCTATAACAACAAGTACTAAGAATAAAAATAATAAAATATTTAAGGGGGCTCCCATACAAAAAACGTGAATTTTTGCCGTTTTTTGCTCCATATTAATAACGGAAACAGATAGACGCTTAAAATGTTCACAGAATATTTGGTTATATATTCAAATTACAAATAAATAATTAAAATAAAATAAATACTGAAGGCGGGCTCCCATACAATAACCGTGATTTTTTGCCGTTTTTAAAGATAATGGCGTACGTATCTGGTAAAGGTCTTGCTCCAGCAGACTACCATTTTTGTCGTGATTTGGACAATTATCTACGTGACAAGAAGTTTTCTTCCCAGGAGGCAGTTCTGCTTTCACACAGTTTGTGCAGTCTAGATCCTCAGAGTTCTATCACAAAGGCATAAACGACCTTCCTATATATTGATTATAAATGAATTATTTAAAAATTAAAAAATAAGCAATTATTTAGATTTTCAGTACTAATCGGCAATTTTAAACTTGAACGCCTATTATATTAAAAGAATTATATACTTAAATAAGAAACTTGTAAACTTAAAATTACCCATAATTATTCTGCTTCCTAATTTTTTGTTTCAAGCTATCATAATGCGACAAAACATCGTCGTAGTAACTTCTTTGAATATTATCGATAACTTTATATCGAAATGATACAAACTCTACCACAGTTTTTTGCATTGCCATTTAAAAATATTTGCAAACAAATGTGTAAAAAGAATAATTTTGCTAAAAACGAAATGCAAACGAAAATTGCAAAACAAAATGCGCTTTATGGCCTAAAAGGTCTGTTACACTCAAAAATCGCAATAAACTGAGCGTTAAAATAATTCGTAAGCATAAAACATCTAAAATGCCAATAGACGGTGTCGCGGTAAATGAATAGTAGCGACTAAAATTCTAAAACAGTTTTTGTTTGTACAAGACAAGTTTCACTTAATTTGTTTACTTTTCAATATTTATTTACCCGATTTGAACTATACTAGGGTATTAAATCGGATGTGGCAACATAGACCACACTGGCCACCTACCGGGCAATAGCTGAATATATTTTATATAAACTTATTTCATTTTTACTATTTGATGTCTCCAATTGTCGATCTAATTTTGCTATATTGTACTAGATGGCGGAACTGAGCCATGAGATCACAGTTTTTCTATGCCATTTTGACACATGCCCTCTCTATATATCTTAAATCTCTTTGCCTACAAGGTACTTCCCGTGAACTCAAAATCTTGAAATTCGGCACGAAGCAACGTTATATTATAGTACAGACAGATAAAGGAAAAAATGTGAAAATGATAAATTTGAAGTTACATAAAATGTTAAAATATTATTTTTGCTTACATGACATGAAATATTTTTTTAATAATTATAAACTTACTACCTACCCTTTTTCACATGAACGCGTAGAGATATTAAAGTTGAAATTCATATCAAACACTTCTTAAATCTAATTGCCTCTAAACTGTGAAAAATTCAAAATCAATGCTAGTATTATAAATGCGAAAATAACTCTGTCTGTCTGTTACGCTTTCCCGCCTAAACCTCTCAACCGATTTTGATGAAGTTTGGCACAGACAATCTTTAGACCCTGAGAAAGAACATAGGCTACCTTTTATCCCGGAAAATTTTGATGTTCCCGAGGGGAATTTAAACAGCGCGATATAACCGAACTCCACGCGGGTGAAGCCGCTGGCGGAAAGCTAGTACGTCATAAATTGTAAACCGCTACGTTTGTACGGCGGAACCCTCGGTGTGCGAGTCCGACTCGCATTTGGCCGGTTTTTTTCTTGGCATATTGATGAATTTTTTTTTATTAGGTAAAAATAAGAATAGAAATTAGGATAGAGAATAAGAATAGAATTTAGGATAAATGCTTACTATGGAAAATAAGGGTATAAGTAAGAATATAATTTAGGATATTATAGCAGTAAAGCCTGAATGAACAATTTATAATTAGTTCTGAAAAGAACTTTTTTACTCGAACAAAAAATGCAAAAGAACTTTTTTACTCGAACAAAAAATGCAAGTTAAATAGTCTACAAAATGTTTAAGATCGGTTACGTGACACGTCTGCTGCGTAGGGAGCTGACCGCGCGACGCGGCTACCTATCTCACTGATTTGACCTCTCCTTCCCCGCACCGCTGCGTTGCCCGGCTGGCTAGTCACTTCACGCCGCGCGCCGCCCCGGGCCTTTTTTATGTATTTTTGAAATAGCAGGTAAGTACTTACCTAATAGGTATCTTTTGGATGAATTAATAGTCATAAGGTAACCGATTGAACAATTCAAAAGTTATCTAGAGCAAACTTTTATAAGGATTGAACCATTCATTAAAACGATTGTTATGGGTAAACTATAAAAGGTAGACATATGCTCTCGCAGACTTTTTTAAAAAGAATGTTAAGATGAACAATTCATCCATAGAGCATTTTTGTATAACTTTAACTATATGCCCAGCGCACGCCACGGAAGGCCTCAGAAACGACACTTTTCCTCCGTTTTTAAAACATTTTTGGTTACTGCTCCACAACTATAGGACCTAGCGTGATATTATAATATAGCCTATGTTACTTCTGAATAATGCAGCTTTCTAATGGTGAAAAAATTATTGGAATCGGTCCAGTAGTTTTTGAGTTTATTCATTACAAACATACAAAAATACAAATCTTTCCTCTTTATAATATTAGTATAGACTAGTATAGATAGTATAGATGTCGGAAGCGTTGGGTATCAATGTTACTGACATGAAGCAATCGTTGAAGTAACGCTTCTTTGGCCGCTTGAAAAAAGTAATTAATAGTCTTCTATCAGGCGGTAACAAGGTGCACGCCTTCAACGGGTGGGTCATGCCTATTTTGATGTACTCTTTCTGCATACTTAAATGGACTCAGGCCAAACTCGACGCCCTAGACAGAAGGGTCCGTACACTGCTGACAGCAAACAGGATGCATCACCCACGATCATCGGTGATGAGACTGTATATCCCACGGGATTATTATATTGGGGTCGTAGCTTTTTAAATGTGAAGACCCTACACAACCGAGAGGTATGCAGTCTCATAGAATATTTTTTACAAACCGTAGTGGGTCCGTGATGTGGTCACAGTAGACAAGGGGCTCACCCCGCTATCCATGGCGAAAGAGAACTGGCACAAGCCTATAGTACTAACCACTGATGACCGCAAGAAGGTATGGCAAAGCAAGGAACTTCACGGGCGATTTTATTGGGCTCTTCATGAGCCCTATGGAGACTTCTTAGCCTCCGTATCCTGGCTACGATTCAGTGACCTTTTCGGGGAAACTGAAGGTTTCGTCTGTGCAATTATGGACGAAGTTATCTTGACGAATATTTACCGGAGATATGAAGGACGGGACGATTAATGTGTGTCGGGCATGTCACCATCCGGGTGAGTCCATCAGACATACCTATTATCTCTGGTTGCTCTCGTCTGGCTAACAGCGAGTATTTGCACAGACATAACCAAGTAGCTAGGATTATCCACCAGTCACTTGCTTTGAAATATAAACTTGTGGATTCTGAGGTAGCGTATTATAAGTACATATGTGCCCTACCCAGTTCTTGAAAATGACCATGTCACGTTCGTTGTACTGGGATCGGTCTATCATTACTGACGGGGCTATTTTTGCAAATAAGCCTGATATAGTAGTGATAGATCGATTAGCGCGCCTTGCAATGATTGTCGATGTTACCATTCCACATGACGGGAAACTTGTGAAAGCTGAGAAAGAGAAACAAATTAAGTATCTCGACTTGGCGCACGAGATTGTTGAAATGTGGAATGTGAACTCGGCTGTCATTGTACCGATTGTCGTATCGGTCAACGGTTTGATAGCCAAGAGCCTCGACCAACATCTATTGAGGCTCTCGTTAGGCAGTTGGATCAAGGGCCTAATTCAAAAGGCTGTACTCCTCGATACGGCCCGCATAGTGAGGAGTTTCCTGTCTCTGGAGCCCTAACCACCGGTAGCTTGGACCCTGCTCCCGTCATTGGTGGAACACTATTTTTTATATTTTTAAATGTTTTTTTTTTGTATATTTATAAATATTTAAAAATGTAAATGAATATGTATATGTAAAAAAATAAACGGAATAATAATAAAATGTATTTAGACACGTTTTGATGGCAAGTTAAACACAACTAACAAAAGAAAGTAAAAGATTAATTAAAATAAATATTAAACATGTCGTGCAATGAAGTAGCCCTCCCATCCCTCAGACCCCCTACCAGATACCCTATGTCGAGGGATCTACTTATTTCGGCGTTAAATAATGATTTCTTTGTGCAGTAGTGGAACACTATAGGCTGAAAAAGAAGAAATAATAATTATATAAATTATTATTTCTTCTTTTTATAATTATATAAATTATTATTCCCTCTTTTTATAATTTCTTTGTCCAGCAGTGGACCACTATAGGCTGAAAAAGAAGAAATAATAATTCTATAAATTATTATTTCTTCTTTTTCAGCCTATAGTGGTCTACTGCTGGCCAAAGAAATTCTTTGCATAATTATTCTTATGTAGCTATAAAGATCTTGAAGCTACTGACATCAACAGAATCTAAGCATGTTGTATATGGCAGCAAATATAAATTATTTTCTGTTTGAGTAACTGGAAGAATGATATGAAGAATGATGGTTATTTTAACATCTTGAAAATAAAAACCTTTAGTGATTATTCTGTTTTAAATATCAATGATATTTTTTCTTTATCGTGCATGAGCAGATATTAAAAGCTGTAGCAGTTCCTCGTGGCATTTCTGTACAATAATTTTGCTTTGGATACAAACGAGCTGGGTTCTGTCACCAAGATGAATGTCGGCCCATACTGTGATTGCTCTACCTTGGTAGCACCCTCCTGAGGGTACCGGAAATAGCTATCTGTCCCTGGAGTTATTTAAACTCGTGTTCTTCTGAATAAATCTGGATACCAAACCAAAACTGATCAGGGAACACCACCTAAGACGTTTGACATCTCATGGTCAATACTCCTGAGCCTGCTGAAATCGCGATTGCCAGAACGCAATGCTGAAAATACGTAGCGGTCTTCTAGCATGACGACCAAATGCAAAAACGTGAACTTTCTCGAAAGAAAAACTTACCGTTTATTACTTAAAATTGAATTAAATTGTTATTTAACGTTTCTTAATTATTTCTAACGTACATATATGTACGGCTATAACGACAAAATTCATAAAAACGACTTGACGTCAAATATCTTAGTGTTGAAGGAAAAAATGAGTTATAAAAAACCTTCTTAGTGTTTTTTTAATGTTTTAAGTTAGTGAGCGCTATCTGGCTTACAGCATTAGATGAAAAATTAATCTGTATATATTTTGGTATAAAAACAGCGCCTATTGACTTATCAGGGCAGTATAAATCGACTGCCCCTAAGTACAGTATCGAAACTGAAATTTTAGGTTTTTTTTTATTGCTGCAAAACACCCCTCTTTTAGTATATTTTTACACTCTAAAAGAAATTAAGCTATAATATGGCTTTTATCCATATTTTGTAGTGGTATAATATCGATACATGACAAATGATCCAGCCTAAAATATCAAATGTTCTCTATCGATACTGTACGCGGGGGCAACAAGCGTGAGAGTAGGACGAAACTACCCATTTCGTTACTGTACACCGCGACCCTTACCCGCGCTTCGTTCTAATTTATGTGATGATTTATTTAATTAACATTAAAAAAAGCTCTAAGTAACTGAATTTTGAACTAACTTATCACTACTCGATGTATTCTATCAAAAGTTCCAGATTCGATTTTGTACATCGTTCAATTTTTTGATTGAGGTATCGAAAGTGACTAATTCGATATTATTCGATGATGTTATTTTAATTTACATTATCGAATCTGCCACATTCGTTATTACACACGGGTACATGATTTAATGATGTTATCGAATATACCACTTACGATAGTTTCAATTGGAATAATTTGTATATTTCGATACTTGTTATTTATTAAATTCTAGTAAAAATTATTTTAGCAGTCTTGCTTATTTAAATATGTTCAATAGTTTTATTTTTATCATTTTACGATGATATTGGTTCCTTGGTAGTGGACGCTCTTGCTCAAATGTTACTGGTTCGATCCCCGATTAGTGCTTTGCATTTGTGTGCATCTACATGTCTGTTCGCACTGGTGAAGGTGTTAACTATGTATTATAATAAATATATATTTACAATAGAAAAGTATACTTATTATGTAAGTTTATAGGTTCATGTACTCCTTACCGATATTCGGCTATGGCGGCTAATCTCAATGATCAGCCATCGATGAAGGTCATATTATTATTATTATAGTGCACAAGTGTGTTCGCGGACAAAAGTGCACTTTTTATTCCTCTACCCTTGTATTTCGACGGGACACGACCAAAGAGGGCAGACAGCTTAACTGCTTTCCGAAGCACGCGGGTACAAGACCGCGAACTTCCAGACTCCGGGCTGTCACCGAGAAATTCTTAACCGAAAAACTCAGGAACAAATTTTGGCCTGACCCGGAGATCGAACCCGGGACCTCAAGCGCAGCCGTCGCTTTAAAGTCACAGGACAAGTCGTGGTGGCCTAGTGGTTAAAACACCAGCCCCTCAAATATGAGTGTACGGGTTCGATTCCAGGTCAGTCAAGTAAACTCGTAATAATTTGTCGATGTATCTGGAGTGGGAAAACTTCCATCTTTATAATAATGCCGCCCAAACTTTACGCCAGTATAACGATATTATTAATGAAAACATGAATATAGCCTTCTTCGTGCCCAAAAAGAATTTATGCGACAAGTTACAGTTACAATTTTTCCAATGAAAAATCTCCAACTGATGAACATATTAACGCTCATAATTTATAAATTATATGGAGAGTAAATAAATTGCTAGAGATTTTAAAAATAAAGATAAAAACCTGTCACAAAATTCATCGAAAATAGTATGCTACATTTGATTTCTTTATGTGGACAGACTGTACAGGAAAGAGAAGGTCGAATGAACTAAGTAGTAGCTTACTTCAATTTGTTAAAAGAAAAGTAGAAGAAGGTGCTAATGATTTTTTCTTTTGGTCTGATAACTGCCTGG
The DNA here is from genome assembly GCA_017933935.1 of Sesamia nonagrioides. Lineage (NCBI taxonomy): Eukaryota > Metazoa > Arthropoda > Insecta > Lepidoptera > Noctuidae > Sesamia > Sesamia nonagrioides. The sequence continues at coordinate 4,565,811 of JADWQK010001429.1, read as the reverse complement.
GCTAAAATCGCAATCAATTAGTGTATTTCTTTTACATGTACCTAGCCAAAAAATATAAAATAAATATCACTCTTCGCTTTGTAGAACCAGGGCATACAGAGAACAAAAGCGATAGCGTACACGCTCTTATTATATATATATATACTCCTGATCAATGGTGTGTGTTGGTGTAAAACTAACGAAATCCCATACAATATAGTACAAATGATTCAAGATGACTTTTTTTGAATTTAAAGGCTTACTGGATGATCAGAAATGAAAAAAGATACAAATAAACATATGAAATGAAATAATATTAAAGAAATCAGTGTGTGTAAAGAGGATCCAAATTGTTTAAAATTTGAATATAACCTGAAAGATAACAGCTCATCTTAAAACACCAAAATAGAAATGAGAATTCGTGGAAGAAGTAAAGATGTTGAACTTAAAAAGTCGTATACTTGAGTATGAGCTTCAGGTAATGGCAGTTGTTGACAACTGCCATTACCTGAAGCTAAATATAAGGATTTGATTCATTTACTTATCACAGCAGCCATACCCAAAGAATAATAAGAATATTTTCAAAGTTTAAAATATAGTTCGGCCTCACCTGAAGACTCCGATGATTAAAATTAAATAATTATAGGTACTCGTATATAATTTGGTTTTCATTGAAGAACTTCATTAAATTAATTACCCGTTACATTATATTATTTACTTTTTATTACATTTTTATTTTTGTAACATAAGAGGTTTACGTATGTTGTTTTATTTCATAAAACAATATTATTACTTTGAATATGACATTTAGCTGGCTAGTTTAGGTAATATTGTAAAACAGTTATACTCCTTTGTATTACCAAACTCTTATTTATTCTAAGTGGAAATAATTAAAATGTTTTGTCGTCATCGACAACAATGACATAACGAATTACCCAATTTAAGTATATTTTGATCTCATTATACCAAATAGAACTTGGTCTGTGATTGTAATTTTTGATATAATGATACTTTCGTAATAAAAACCCATTTTTATTTTGTTTGCTACAAGTTCATTCCTTCGTTATTTATAGGTATAATATCGAAACCTAAAAATTAATCCCATGTACTTGATCGAATATGACACTTTCAATATTTTTCTGTTTACTAAGCCCGACGTAACATATCGAAAGAGCCACTTTCGACAAACTTTTCAAAAACTGTTCCATAGTACAGTATTGAAAAGGGCAGTTTCGATTTTTCTTATTATCTGATGACCGTAATAAAGGATCGAAACTAGCTTTTCACAGAAACTATCAATAAATTCAATTCATAGGTCTTATGTATTTGTTAATTACAACAATTTTAGTGTATATGTGAAATTATCCGCAGTTAACTCAATAGACGCAAATTTTATACGCAAAATAAACTTCAAAGTACTCTCCTGTAAAGTGCCAGTTTTCCATTTCGATACTATACTTAGGGACAGTCGAAATATTCGTTGTTTATTTTTATTTGTAGCTTTCTGCTGCTGTATCTATGCTTCAAACAAATGATTAGAGATCTAGTTTACTTTCAAAATTTATCTCATTCCTACTTAGTTTATTTTAATATTGTGTAGCCAATGTATAATGTGTGAATCATTTTATTTTAGATCATATATGAAAGGAGATCCGAATTAAAGGCAAACAAATATCAGAATATTTACGATGATGAAACGACATCAGGTAATCAGACGAAATTATTGTATTTATTTACCATTTATTCTTAACTATTTACTGATGAATAAAGGAGCGTGGGGCATCTATCAATGTCCACTACTAGATGTAGGCCTTCCCTTTGTAGTTCACGGTTTTAGCATATATTCGCGAACGTCTGCCAGAACACGCTTTAGTACCGTGCACATATCACACACGGAAGGTCAACATCTTTAATTTCGTTACACTAGTATTTGGGACGTAAAAGTTTTCTGGAATGGTGCTCAGCCAAGATGAATAGACAAGGCCGACAAAGGCAGATAATTGATCCTCTAATTCCAACTATCTCTATAATTCCAACGAAAGTTGCATACAGAAGATGTTCAGTCGCATTAACTTCAAAGTACAAAAACAACATGTGTTTCAGCCAAATTCAAACCAATACTTGATCGAATGCTGAGTTTGAATGAAGAACAAGGTGTCTTTACAGACGAGGACATCAGACAGCACCTGGATACTTTAGTAATTGCTGCTTATGAAACAAGTTCTGCTGCTATGACATTTATGTTATTAATCATAGGGTCCAACCCAGATCTGCAAGAACGAATTTTCAATGAGTAAGTAACAGCGTCTCGGCAAACGTAGCGTGGGACGCCCTTGGGCGAGATGGAGCGACGACATCAAAAAGGTGGCTGGTAGTGGCTGGCGGAGAACTGCTCAGGATCGAGCTTGTTGGCGTGCCATCAAAGAGGCCTATGTCCAGCAGTGGACGAGTAAAGGCTGATGATGATGAAGTAACATTCAAAATGTAACATAATTTGTATGACCTGACCAGCACTTGCATACTGTCTGTAGCGTTCCCACTGCACAGGATCTTCTTTGTAAGCGGTAGTGGCCTATAATTTAATACGTGGATCCAGTGCGTAGATGTGTATGGTATTATATGTTTTCGATTTTCTTTGACACCGATTATTTCATTCTTTTGATTGCAGTTATACTATTTAGGTCAGCCTGTCGATCACATATATACCAAACGGGCGCATAGCGACCTGCGCGTACAGTAAAATAACACAGTCAGGGTCTCTTGGACTTTAGTGATGTTTGCGGAGGCTAGGGTGGGCCAGGGTTCGTTGCGGTCATGCGTAAACGTTGTGTTTCCGTGATGGCGCGCTTGCGCTCCTCCTCCAATGGCATTCTGAACATGTTTTCAGACCAGTGGGACTCTCCCCCACCTTCTTACGTAGGTGGATAAGAATCCAGACTCACTTTAGTTAAATTATTACTAATATTAAGCAGGCTAAGCTTTACTTTTACTAACGTGATAGGGATAATTTATCTGAAATACTTTTTGTTTCAATTTTAATTTAGTAGTGCAGATTGGTGGACTAGTAGACTTACTTGGCTAAAAATGGTCATCACGAATAATGGTTCTGTGTAAATTGCAGATTACACGAAGTACTTGAGGATAAAGATAGCGATATTATGAAACATCACCTATCGAAACTCGTGTTTTTAGAGGCTGTGATGAAGGAGACGTTGAGATTGTATCCTGTTGCTCCTTTAATCGGAAGAAAACTTGACAAAGACATAAACCTAAGTATGTAGCTTTAAAGCGTGATTTGTTACCCTTTCTTTACTGCGATACTTATTTAGTGGTAGCTTGCATTGTCCTACTGCTGAATAAAATTAAATACTATTCTAGCTTGTTGGGTCCAAGGTTAATGTAGGACGTTGGCTGTTTGTTTCCCACGCATTTAATTTTGTGTATATTTTCAGAAAACTGCACGTTGCGGGCAGGAAATACATGCGCTATAGGGATATATGGTCTCCTCCGTCACCCACTGTGGGACAAAGACGTAAATGAGTTCAGACCTGAGCGTTGGCTGGACCCATCCAGATTGCCAGATCATCCAGGCCTTTATGCCTCTTTTGGTGTTGGAAAGCGAAACTGCATTGGTAGGTACTTTCAGTCATTTTAACTACTATTATCTGAATTAGAGGTTTTTTTTTTTGGGATGGGAAATCATCAGATGACTTCTCCCGCTCTGGGCGGAGCGGAAGGGCGTGTCAGACTTTTACTGGCTAAAACCCACCTGTGTTTCTTCACTTGCGTGTGGGACGACCAGGGCCACAGTTTCTTGTTTAACCAACCCGCAACCCTGACCCAGGAGGCATCGGTCTTCGTGGACCCCGTCACGATGTGCAGACATCTCTTCGAGGCGCGCGTGAAACACAATGCGCCGTCGACTCGGGCCTGGTCCTTACCGGTCGGCGAGCTGCCCACTGCTCACCGCCCACAGGCCCGCGCCTACGGTGGCTGGGAGTATGGTGCCGTCTCCTGCGGTGGCTAGTGGCGTGAGGGCGCTGGTATTCCGGTTGCCTCACGCGCTCCGCCTCCTCCTTTGCCAGCATTACTGCTTCACAGAAGGAGGTGACGGCCTGCCATGCGCTCTCGCTCCGGACCATGGCCTGGACCAGGGTCGGACGCGAGAGATCGCCGCCGATCGCCGCTACGAGGACACGGCGGTGCTCTACCCAAGCCGGGCAGACCTCCACCGTATGCTCCACCGTGTCCTTAGGGCGATACACACAATGGTGACACCCTGGCGTTTCCTCCCGCCTTATAGGGAACAGGAACCTCCCGAAATAACCGTGTCCGGTTAGGACCTGCGTCAGGCGGAAGGTGTGGGTGCCGTGGCGCCTCTCTAGCCACTCGCCAAAGAGGGGACTTACTGCCGCTATTGTGGCGTGCCCAGTACTGGGTTGCGACAATCGCATTCTCCATGTTGCCATGAGATCCCGCCGGAGAGATGCCCCTGTGTTTTGCCTCCTCTCGCCAAATTAGAGGTTGACCTACACTTTCCATTCATATTTTGTGAAAATGTAGATTTAGGCTCAGAGTGCGTTATTCAGAGGTAGTATGCCCGGATGGGTTCACTCTGACCGGAGCGAGGGATACAATCTGCTGCCTTCCCCGACCATCCTAGCCAATCCCACAGGAGCCTGCGGGCGAGACTTTTATTCATTCCACTCTCTGGGACCTCTATAACATACATATATAGGTGTACCTTACAGTAAAAATCTTTTATAATCTTTTCAGCCGTTTCGATGATCCAGGAGCAAATAGGTAGACAGTCCAAAATAAAGAATGTTTTTTTTTTTCGTTATAATCATGTATCGTATATAGGTACTTTCATATGTATTTAGTGTAAATCTATTATTTTGTTATTAAAAAAACTTGATTGATACCTTAATAATTATAATTGGTATAGATGTATGGACTATGTATGCAGGATTATTAATCAAATCGTCAACTCACTTGAATCATCCGTATAATAAAATTACAACTGCAGTACTTTGACCGTGTTATGAAATGGCTATAATGCGGCAAATTGACAGAGGGTGTTAATACTCTGAAACTCTCTCCCTGACGGGATATCTTACCATAAGGAGTTTTAACGGGAAAGCTGAGTGTCACGCGCATTTTTCATTGGACTTTTAAAATTATTTATATTGTCGTTTATTAAATAAAAGCGCGCGATTTATGTAGTAAAAGGTACATTCATTAAATATTTCATATAGAACATTGAAATATCGCAGCGTAGTGGAGACGGTTAACGCGGCCGTCGTAATTGGCGATATCCGCCATTATAGTAAAATAAAATTTTCAAAGAATTTCTGTAATTTGTTACACGTGTTATTTGCAAAATTGTGGTATATATTCCACAGAGGCCATTGATCAAGAGTTGAAGTTGAATCTCTCCTTGTAAAAAGAAGAAGTAGATCTTACCATAAATGAATAATATAGATTATAAAAAGTTAATACACATAATATTATAACTCCACAGGTAAAGCATACAGTATGATGTCGATGAAGACAGCGTTGGCGCATATTTTACGGCGATATCATGTGACAGGTGACATCAACAGTGTAGTGTGTGAATTTAATATTTCATTAATACCAGTACAAGGACATCACATTACTTTAACACTAAGGTCGTAGAGGTATATGTAATGGAGAAAATGTTTATAAGGGGATGTTTATTGACCAGCTTTTTTTTTATCTTTTTTTTATCCAATTTCATTAAACTGTATCAATAAAGTGTGGAAGCTAAATGCAATTTGGGAAAAAATTGTTTGATTTTGAATTAAGAAGTAAAACTAGGAAAACTAAAATTAGGACTGATGTTTTCAATGATCGAGCGTCGCTTTTCCATAGGTACTGTTGCGCAGTAACTAAGGACTGACTGAACAATCGCCACGAGCTTTTTGAACACGTACAAAACGTTATTTTTTTCTTTAAACGAAACGAATCCAATAATTTTTAAACCATGTTGTATTTTTTCTCTAATATGTAGATATATGTAATCACCACGCTTGCTCAATGCGGGTTGGCGATTTCAGACTTAAAGTCCAGGTTTCCTCAAGATGTTTTCCTTTACCTTCAGTCATTGGTGTCCAAGATATACTTAGAAAGTACATATAACTTTAGAAAAGTTACATTGGTACTTGCCTGACCTGGAATTGAACCCGCGCACTCATACTTGAGAGGCTGGTGTTTCAATCCTTCTCTTTAGGAGAGGAGACCTGTGCCCAGCAGTGAGACGATAAGGTATGATTATAATCCGTACTAATATTATAAATGCGAAAGTAACTCTGTCTATCTGTCTGTCTGTCTGTCTGTTACGCTTTCCCGCTTAAACCTCTCAACCGATTTTGATGAAATTTGGCACAGCCAATCTTTAGACCCTGAGAAAGAACATAGGCTACCTTTTATCCCGAAAAAAAATGATGTTCCCGAGGGAAATCTAAAAAGCGCGATATAACCGAACTCCACGCGGGCGAAGCCGCGGGCGGAAAGCTAGTGATGTATATATATTTAAAAAAATTGTGGTTGCTGCGCGCACGACACATTTCACAGCAGGTCATAGTGTCCTAGAGCCCCTAGCCCCTAGAGGCGCGTTGACCATAATGTTTGTTGGGATAACCAGCACCCTAATTGCCTAACACACTATAACTGCTAGTTGGAATCATTTTGAAGCAAATTGCCAATCCATTGCTTCATATGTTCGAAAATGTGTCAGTTTAACAACGTAAACAATCCATTGAATGTTTTTGAACTGTCAAAGTGAAACCCATTGCTACTGATAGTGTTTTACACAATTACCCTACAGGTAATATAACAAGCTCATAACTTTGTCATTTTACACGATAGCTTTATGAATATTTGTACATAAATTCTTTACATAAAATATTGGATACGTGTTTCATATATACAAAAAATAAAGTTGTATAAGTCTTCTACACGGTCTACCACCGAGTCAACCTGTTTTCTTCACGTTAGAAAATTGTAAACTCTAACTCCTAGATTTTCAATGTTGTTTGAGGTGTCAATAAAATGATAGCAAGAAAATGAGAGCAGTGTGGCCTAGTGGTATTGGCCACGACTGACAAGTTGTAGGTCATGGGTTCGGACCCAGTCAGGGGCTCCACTTTGTATCAATTATTTCATTACTACTGCTCTCAAAACGGTGGAGGAAAATATCGTGAGGAAACCGACATGTCTTAACCCTAGAGTGGAAGCGCTATGAGCATTTTGCCACCACGCGAAAAAAACGTTATTAATTTTTAAAATAACTATCCGTTAGACTTGCGCTTTTTAGTAGCTGACTCTATTCTAGTTAGCACCACGCGCCTAAAAGCTGGACGCAGTCAGTGCGCAGAGGACCGGTTGAGGAGAAGGTGTTGCTGGGCAGCAAAACTGAAATGTTTTATGGTACATTTATGCTTAAAACTAAAAAATATCATGTTTGTTTTAGTATTGAAAATATGAATCCATACTAATATTATAAATGTGAAAGTAACTCTGTCTGTCTGTGTTTCCGCCCACGGCTTCGCCCGCGTGGAATTCGGTTATATCGCGCTTTTTAGATTTCCCTCGGGAATATCAAAATTTTCAGTAAAAGGTAGCCTATGTCCTTTCTCAGGATCTAAAGATTGTCTGTCCCAAATTTCATCAAAATCAGTTGAGAGGTTTAAGCAGGAAACCGTAACAGACAGACAGACAGAGTTACTTTCGCATTTATAATATTAGCACAGTCTAAAAAATCATACAGTCGTCCGACGAAGACAGACAGAGCAATCGTGCGGGGTGTGAGGGGCGAGACGCGGGTAAGCAGCACCCGACTTGCGAACAAAACGATGTTCGTAGCTCGGTCATCATCATCATCCCAGCGTTAATCCCAGTCGCATCCGAAGCCTTTTCAGCTTTCGAGTCTGGGGTCCGCTTTACCAGTCCAACTGCTGATATGGCTAAACTTCGACATTTTCCGTGAAGCGACTGCCGTCTGACCTCCACAACCCGAAGGCGACATCGAAGCATTGCAGTTAGACCAATTGTTGGACTTTTGAGGGCTCCAACAACCCGTAACGACTGCCACTAGATGTTCGTATGGCAACCGGGACCAACGGCTTAACGTGCTTGCCGAGGCACGACCAGACCAGTGCAAGTATTCATATTCATGCATACAAATATTTACACTGTGCGGGGATCGAACCCGCGCCACCGTGCGCAGCGGCCGCATCCGCTACCGCTACGCCACGGAGGCTGTCAATGTTCGTAGCTCGGTATCTATCATTAAGGGCTGACGCGTGTTTGTTTTTTATTTGTTTATTAAAAATGGTGCATACGAAGTATGCTGTGAGTGATTGCAAGTCTTCATCTTATATAATTAAAGAACTGCGGTTTCGTCAGCTTCCACACACAGAAGAAAGGTAAATAAATCTGTTTTGATATTGTAGAGTGCATAAATAATTTTATTTGTAATGTCGTGCCACGTTGATAACGCCAGTAAAATGGCCGACCGGCGCACGGTAAAAAATAAATGAATTAATATGTTATTGCATAGGGCATGTGTTTGGAAATCCTACTACTTAATATTATAAATGTGAAAGTGTTTGTTAGTATGTTCCGTGTCAAGATGGTGGACGAATGTACCTTATGTCAATGGCTAAACATTAGGTTCAACATTGCGTGACATGCAGTACATAACTTTTAAGTGCTATATCTCGAGATCTAGGTATTAGAAAGTTACAATATAATAACGCATTACTAGACCTAGGGGCCTATCGAATGGTACAGGTTTCATAACTATTGTTAACCAAGTGTCGACATCGAAATTTCTAGAAACCCGTTTCCAGAAATTACCGTAGGTACTTACTGAATGTACTCAATGTTATGCGCTATTATTGTTACGTCTAGAAGAATCTGGAATGTTCCATCAGCTGAACTATACATAAATAGCGCCGTGACGCCAGCGCAGAGTCAGCTTGCACTCGACTATCGATACGAAAACAGCGACAGTTTAGAAGCGATCTTTGAGAATACCTACTGCGACAACTGTAACGAGAACTTTGAGTACTACGTGAAGTAATATCTGTAGCACAGTCTAAAAATCATACAGTCGTCCGACGAAGACGTCTAGACAGAGCAATCGTGCGGGGTGTGAGGGACGAGACGCGGGTAAGCGGCACCCAAGCTGCAAATATCCCGTAGCTCGGTATCTATCATTAAGGGCTAACACGTGTTTGTTTTTAATTTTCTGGTTTTATAATATGATATGAGTGTCAATTTTGAGTATAATTGGGGTGCTTATTACGAAAAAGCCATCCTTTTTGACATCCAGAATCGCCTACGTCATTTTTTTATAATTTGATGTGAGTGTCAATTTTAAGTATAATTGGGGTGCTTGTTACGAAAAAGCCACCCTTTTTGAAATCCAAGATGGCGGACGCCAATTTAAATGTATATTAATATGATATGGGTGTTATTTCCGAGGTGGATTGGAGTGCTGGTTACGAAAATGCCATCTAAATAATTTAAATCTGTCTCGAGTTCTTCCCTTAGTAAAAATAGCAAATTAATTAAATATAATACAGCTATCGATGTTGATCTGCAATAAATAATTTCATAAATATTGTTTATTTGTGACAGCCCTGGCCCATGCGTTACTGTCTAGACGATGTCGGCATTTTACACGAGATCAAAGGCGTCGACCTACTGTATGGATTTTTATACTGTGATATTAGTATGGGTTATGTAGGTTATGGGAAAAAAATCAGTTAAAATGCCAAGTTTCCTTTAATCTTTTGTACACCAATATTCTTAAAATGAAGTTTAGTAAATATAGTGATTCTTTATTACTTATTAGTGTCTTGTTTAAATCCTGAGGAAAAAAATATTAAACTGCTGTTACTAGTTAAAATGGTCAAAAAAAAAAGAGCGGCAAAATGCTCCCCACGCGCCCACTTTAGGGTTAAAAGCAAAACTTTGAAGACATGTGACATCTACCAATCTGCACTCGGCCCGTGTGGTAGATTACGGCCCACTACCTCTCACCGAGAGGAGGCTAGTGTCCGAGGAGTGGGAATATCATAGGCTGTTTATATATATGCATAAATATGTGAGCTGTCACGCCCTTTACACCTTTTTTATGGATCAACTAGCCCTTGACCGTAATCCCGCCTGATGATAAGCAGTGACGCAATTGTTGATGGTAAAGCGCACTAGTTTATTAAGAGCCTATTCCCTATTCCCAGTAGCCTTGAAGACACTTAAATTGTAGTCCGACGGAGATACCACCACTGGCAAATTGTTTCAATCCCTAGATGTATGCAGTATAAACGAGGAGGCAAAACGTCTCGTCTGGATCGTGCTGATGTTAATAACGTAAACTCGACGTATGACGGGCCGTCCAATGGTGGAACGGAGATGGGGCGATTTAATCACGCAATTCCTTTTGGGGCTTTTATTTAGGTAATAAATTATTATATGGGATATGGTAAATAACTTCATCGGTGTTGTATTTTCTTGTGTTCATTACTGTAAAACCTTTGCTTCGTTAAATATCACAGGCTCGCACACGCACTTAACGGACAAACTACCGACACGTCTACTCTCGCCCGTAGCTCCCGTAACAATGAGTGACGTGGTGCGGTCGAGACAGTACTATCTGTCTGACAGTGACAGTATTGTCTGTGGTTAATGATAAAACGCATACACTACATCCCTATCTTATGATATTTATTTATTTATTTTATTATATCAACTTGGCAGCAAATTTACAAAATTTAATCTATAAATACTGTAGGTACCTCTTGAAACATAATCTTCCTTATTCATAAATGCTGCTTAAAGTTAACTAGTGGTTAGCGATTCTTTAACCATACATTTTTGACCTTTTAATGTCACTTAGCTTTAATCATCCTTTATGAATAAACTCCACAGAGTTTAAGGGTTTTATTAATAAACGATGATTAAAGTTAAGTGACGTGCAAACGTCTAAAATGTATGTTTAAACAATCGCTAATCACTAGTTAACTTTAAGCAGCGTTTATGAATAAGGAGGAATATATTTATTATAACTAATTAAATCCATTAAATCAAAATATAACATTATTATTTTTTTCCTTTTGAACTTCCGTGTACCGACCGCTCATTCGGTATCACTGCTTTCCATTCCCCTTCAACTCTTTTCAAATAAATAATGTTCTTAATCTATAAGACTGTCCTGTTTCTTAAATTCTTTCAACACTCTCCACATCTCCTCCATTAGCGCTTTCTACAGCATACTGAGACTGATTAAAGTTTGACTCCAATTTATTTGTTTTCTCCATACTTCTTTTTTACACACATAAACTGTTTTCTCCAACCCACAATTTTCTCTGACTCTTATTGAATATTATTTCTGTCTCTCACATCTGAATCATTATTATTTCTACTTGGACTTTCTAGTGAAGGAATTTTGTACCTATTTAATCTTTGGAAGAAAAGTTCGGATGGTGTTTGACCTGTAACCGAGTTGGGCGTAGTATTGTACATCATAAGATATTCGTATAAACATTATTTAACTTTAAATTATAAAATTAACAAAATACTCCAATATGAAAGCATTACACAATCTACCAACTTAATGGCAGCATTTGACACGTCTTACCAATTTAATGGCAGCAATTGGCATGGCCTACTAATTTAATGGCAGTATTTGACACAGCCTACCAACTGAATGGCAGCTTTTGACACGACCTACCAATTTAATGGCAGCTTTTAGCACGACCGACCAATTTAATGGCAGCATTCAATACGGCCTACCAATTTAATGGCAGCATTTAGTACGACTTACCAATTTTATGGCAGCATTTGACACAGCCTACCAATTTATTGCCAGCATTTTGCTCGACCTACCAATTTAATGGCGGCGTTTAACACAGCCTACCAATTTAATGGCAGCATTTAGCACGGCCTACCAATTTAATGGCAGCATTTGACACAGTCTAGCAATTTAATGGCAGCATTTGACACAGGCTACTAATTTATTGGCATAATTTAGCATGATCTACCAATTCAATGGCAGCAATCGACACGACCTACCAATTCAATGGTAGCATTCGACACGACCTACCAATTTAATGGCAGCATTCATCACGGCCTACCAATTTAATGGCAGTATTCGACACGACCTACCAATTTAATGGCAGCATTTGACACGACCTACCAATTTAACGGCAGCATTTAGAATGACCTACCAATTTAATGGCAGCATTCGACACGACCTACCAATTCAATGGCAGCATTTAGCATGACCTATCAATTTAATGGCGGCATTCGACACGCCTATCAATTTAATGGCAGCATTCGACACGATCTACCAATTCAATGGCAGCATTCGACACGACCTACCAATTTAATGGCAGCATTTAGCATGACCTATCAATTTAATGGCGGCATTCGACACGCCTATCAATTTAATGGCAGCATTCGACACGATCTACCAATTCAATGGTAGGTAGCATTTGGCACGACCTACCAATTTAATGGCAGCATTCGACACGGCCTACCAATTTAATGGCAGCTTTCGACACGACTTACCAATTTAATCGCAGCATTTGACATGACCTACCAATTTGATGGCAGCATTAAGCATGACCTATCAATTTAATGGCAGCATTCGACACGCCTACCAATTTAATGGCAGATTTCATCACGGCCTACCAATTTAATGGCAGTATTCGACACGACCTACCAATTCAATGGCAGCATTTAGCATGACCTACCAATTTAAGGGCAGCATTCGACACGACCTACCAATTTAATGGCAGCATTTAGCATGACATATCAATTTAATGGCAGATTTCAACACGCCTACCAATTTAATAGCAGCATTCGACACGATCTACCAATTCAATGGTAGCATTCGGCACGACCTACCAATTTCATGGCAGCATTCGACACGGCCTACCAATTTAATGGCAGCATTCGACACGACCTACAAATTTAATGGCAGCTTTCGAAAGCACCTACCAATTTAATGGCAGCATTTAGCATGACCTACCAATTTAATGATTCTCTGATCTGATTGTGGATAAGTAAATTTCGATATTTTCCATGAAGCAACCGCCGAAGGCGATATCGAAGCATTATAGATAAACCAATTGTTGGACTTTTGAGGGCTCCAACAACCCGTAACGACTACCATTAGATGTTCGTATGGCAACCGGGACCAACGGCTTAACGTAGATACATATAATAAATAATACACGTAATAATTATTATGAGCCCATTAAAAGTTCATTCATCTCAAGTTTAAACTGGAGGGTCTAGAATCACGTGCGGAATTGAAGATGGGATTTTGTAAATCTGCCACCGTGAGAATTTAGGTGGCAGTGAGCCTAGTGTGAGTTGTCAATCCAACTAATGCTTAGGATTGACAGCATTGACACTTAACGCCATTGATATAATATTAAACAGATATGATATTATGCTCTAACAAATTAACTGAAATAAATGTGCCGATCGGAGCAGCAGCACACACATGCAAATTTTTTATTCTGCGTACATTTCACACATTGGTACATTGTGAGTGAGATGGGGCGAAATCTAAAGCATAGAGAAGAAAAAGATGGCTAGTGTTTGTCGTTTGCGCTTAAATGGAAACAGCGCACCATTCAACCACATTCATCATCATCATCATTAATTTTTCATTTCTCTAGTATATTTTTGTTTTATTACTTTTTCTTTCATGTCTGCTGTGTGTTTGTATTTACTTTTGTGTAATTATGGGTATCTTACCTGAAATAAATGATTATTATTATTATTATTCATGACAAGTTTGCCAAAGAATAATAAAAATGCAGATAGGAAATATAACAGAGTTAACGGTAACTACTAATTTTGTAGGTCGGACAATTTTTTTTATGAACAGTTTTACACTTCGATCAAGTATTACAAAACTTTAATGTTTGTCATTGAAGTTTTGTAATACTTGATTAAAGTCTAGGTACTTATTTAATATTTTATGACTGTGATTAAAGGAAACCTAATGCAATAAAATAAACAATTATAAACGTAATTAGTGAAATTAATTCGGTTTAATCTATATTAATTCCAATTAATTTCACTAATTACTATGGTTTATAATTGTTTATTTTATTGCGTTAGGTTTCCTTTAATCACAGTCATAAAATATTAAATAAGTAGACTTTAATCAAGTATTACAAAACTTCAATGACAAACATTAAAGTTTTGTAATACTTGATCGAAGTGTAAAACTGTTCATAAAAAAAATTGTTCAAAAATTTTTCAAATGTAAATCAGTATTTACATTTGAAAAATTAAAATAGGATTTGAAATATAGTAAATATAGATTATACCGAATTAATTTCACTAATTACTATGGTTTGGTACAGAATGTTTGCATACTGATGCAAACATTCTGTATATATTTCTATATGCTAGGCTAATTGGTGTGAGCGTAGGAAATATTTATTTATATTATTGTACTTATACTTCATGTTCATTTAATATCGAGTCACACTTTCCCATTTAATAATTTCATGTCATTTGACTCTGTTACTTAGCAACGCAAAATAAACTCGTAATTTTATTAATGTTTTAGTTAACTGTTGAATAAGATGTTATAAATTTTAACTTAGGACACAGGCTCGAGGATAAAGTGAAACAGAACTATAGGTAATTGTGGGTATAAAAGTCACCATCAACATTATCGCTTCTGTGCAACTAATCTATGTCTAATGCGTTCTCGTCTCTATTACTCCCGAAAGAAATCCAATTAGCTCTCTCTTTTTTTACTTACAATGGCCGCCTAAGCATTAGCAGTAAGAATGGTTAAGAAAATAATTGAAACTATATTATTTATCTAAATATTTTGGAATACTTACTTATGATATGGAGATTCCATGACTTTTGTTGGCTTTTCTAAAATAATTCGTGCATTTACGCATTACACAAAACACCATTTTGAATGCGGAAAAGATTTCCTTAGCCACCAAGGACACACGCGCGTACGGAACGAGATTATCGAGAGTGACTAAAGCGAGATATTGGACTTACCTTCTTTGTACGCTTCATTTTCAGTGAGCAAGTGACTTATCTACCTTAGTTTAATATTATATCAATGCTTAACACACCTTGCCTTACACGGCGAAGTTTTTTTTTCTTTTTTTGATCACGCGTCAACGTCACGCGTCAATCTCTATAAACACATAACGCTCACCTAGTAAAATATTGGCACATATGCAAAAAAAAATGCAACAGAGTTCATTACATGTTTATTACACAAATCCTTAATATCTAATAGCATCGAACCTCGAACCCGTTGAACAATTGATTTAGTTACTAGTGTAGACAGGAATCTGTAAAAAACCCGTAAAATTAACTCAAATTAATTTCAAAAATTTACAATATACATATAATCAAATCAAGAATGAGGAGATCCGCAGAAGGACGAGAGTAACCGAAATAGCCCGAAGAATTGCAACACTTAAGTGGTATCCACCCCTCTCACGACTCGAAGTTTCAATATGCCGTCTCGGCATGACAGGCCACCAACCTATTACTATAGTGTCGGCCTATCTCCCACCCATCTCCGCTGCTGAGAATCATCAACTCTTAGCAGACGACATTGCCCTACTTCTTGGGTTGAGTGATTCCGTCATAATAGCGGGCGACCTCAATGCCAAACACACAGCCTGGAATAGCACCAGGATCAATACCAGAGGCAGACTCTTGTTTGACCTCTCCACCAACTTAAACTTCGATGTCGTGGGCCCCATGACCCCCACTCACTTACCCTACGAACCCGACCACACCCCAGACGTCCTCGACGTAGCGCTTTTAAAGAACGTCAACCTACGGTTAGACTCTATAGAAGCACTATCAGAGCTATCGTCTGACCATCGCCCAGTCGTCATCCGACTGGCTCCCTGTACTGGCCTCTCTGACCCAGGTCAAGCACCTCGGACGAAAGTGGTAACGGACTGGAGGAAAGTAAGCGATCGGCTGAAATCCACCACATCCCCCCACTTTGACTCCATACCTGCACGCCTCGACTCTATCGCTGACACGACAGCCGCGATCGACTCGTTCACGGATCACGTACAGTCAGTCCTGAACGAATGTTCAAGGGAGGTTACAGTGACAGAAGACTGCCGCTGGAAACTCCCTGCTGACTTGCGTGAACTGTTGACCGAAAAGAACGCGGCGGTCCGTGCATACAGCAGCTTCCCCTGTGCGGCTAACAAAACCCATATGCGCTATTTACAGAGAACTGTAAAAAGACGCATATCGGAGTGGCGTGAGGCTGGCTGGGATAAGATGCTGGATGAGCTAAAGCCCACCCATCAAGCCTTCTGGGACCTTCAGAGGAAACTAAAATCCAACGAAGTTGTGACCATGCCTCCCCTAGTTCGTCCTGACAATTCCATCGCCTTCGATGACGATGACAAGGCTGAATGCCTCGCCTCCTGCCTGGAAGCCCAGTGCTCCCCAGTCTCCTACCAGTAGACCAAGCTCATCTCCTTGAGGTTGACGCTGAAGTCGAACGTAGAACCTCCCTCCCACCCGTTGACGACCCTGAGGATCCCCTGCCTCCCATCACCCCTGATGAAGTGCAGGACATCGTCAAAGGTCTTCAACCCAGGAAAGCGCCCGGCTCTGACGGCATCACCAACAGAGTGATCCGCCTGTTCCCTGCCCACCTAATCATCCTCTTGGCCACCATCCTCAATGGTGCACTGGGGAATAACATTTTCCCACAAACGTGGAAAGAAGCCACAGTTATAGGCATTCCCAAGCCCGGTAAGCCTAAAGCCGAACCGTCCAGCTACCGTCCCATCAGCTTACTCAAAGTTCTCGGTAAGATTTATGAGAGGCTTATATATAAGCGTCTCAGAGCCTACGCCGAGAACAAGGGCCTTATCCCATTAGAACAATTCGGGTTCCGTACCCAACACTCCTGTCCGCAACAGATCCTACGCATCACTGAACATATTCACGCAGGCTTCCTGCGTGGTATGTACATAGGCGTAGTTTACTTCGATATAGCGAAGGCGTTTGACAAAGTCTGGCACAACGGCTTAATCTATAAGCTGTACCAACTCGGCGTGCCTGATCGTCTCGTCCTCATCTTACGGGACTTTCTGTTAAACCGCACCTTTCGCTATAAAATCGAAGGAGCGCTCTCCTCCCCCCGCCCCATCCGTGCAGGTGTTCCCCAGGGCTCTGTACTAGCCCCACTCATTTTTACGCTCTTCACTAGCGATATCCTGAAAAGCAGTAAGGCTGAACACGCTCTGTTCGCAGACGATACAGCCATCTACTGCTCGGGACGCAGTCCAGACTGGATTCGCCTCCATCTTCAATCCGCGGTCAACAAGCTCGCTGACTGGTTTAGAAAATGGAGAATTGAAGTCAACCCAATCCCTAAAAAGCCAAGCGGTACTCTACAGGAAACCGCGGGTCAGTGTCCCCCTTCCACGACCCCTCACCATGGACGGCAAGCCGATCCCTTGGGAGAAGCAAGCCAAGTACCTAGGTGTGATTCTCGATCAAAACCTCAACTTCTCAGAGCACATTGAGACGGTCCGCGCTCGCGCCGCCTTCGCTCTAGGTCGACTCCACCCCCTCCTCAACCCGCGTAGCAAGTTATCGCTCAGGTGCAAAATGCGCTTGTACACAGCTTGCATACGCCCGCTAATGACCTACGCTTGTCCAGTCTTCGTACATGCCAAGCCACGTCATATCCATAGGATGCAAATAGTCCAAAACCGATTCCTCCGTAAAGCCACAAACGCCCCTTGGTTCGTCCGTAATGAGATCCTCCACCTTGATCTCAAAATCCCCACCATCCAGCAGTTCATGAAACGTCTCTCCAAACGCTTCTTTGATGCTGCCACCAAGCACCGCAATCCTCTTATAGCAGCGGCCGCCAATTACACTCCCTCCACCATCTCCCGACTTCGCCGTCCTCGGCATGCCCTCACAGACCCCGATGACCCCATTACCCTCCTCCAAGAGGCCAATAGGGCCACCAGCACAGTACACAAAAACAGACCGACCTACCGACCTCGCCGCCGAGGTCCATCGCGACGCGCTCCCCGTAGCAACCCCCACCCCCGTCCCCTGTCCGAGGAAGGCCAGCCCGCGCCGCAGCTGAGCCAGTAATTATCATAATGTCCCAACAATGACCTCTGAGTTTGTTTCGGCGTTTCTTCTCAGAGCTAGTACTAGAAAACGCCGTGGTAATCAAACCATTAAGTATAACTTTCGATCCAGCCGCCCCTTGCTGTCCTCCCTAGCGACGCCCTAAGCCGAGGTTCGTACCCCACAGGGGGTGCCCTTAGTGCGTAGTCGCCTAATTTTAATTTAGTTTTAAGTGCCCCTGGCTGGAGGCTTTCATTTTAATTAAAGCATCCACAGGTAAGTCCGATTAAGTAGTTACGGTTTCTTAGTCTACCTACGAGATGCCATAACAAAAAAAAAACTTAAGTGGTAGTAGGCTGGGCACATTGCTCGTAGGACCGATGCCCGATGGGGCCGACGGGTTCTCCACTAGCGACCACGCACCGGAAGAAGCAGCGTGGGTAGGCCCCCGCCAAGGTGGGCCAACGACTTGGTGGAGGTCGCGGAAAACCGCTGGAAGCGGGAGGCGCAGGACTGGTGTTCGTTCTTCACGTACACCAGTCCTGCGCCTCCCACTTAGGCCTATGTCCAGCAGTGGACATCTTTCGGCTGGATGATGATGATGATAAAACATTTGTAAGACCTTTGATCTTTATTTCTGTAAAATGTGAAAAACGTAGATGTTACCTACTAGGTACTCACACGGTACATTAATTACAGTAATGGAATCTAATTTATTAAAATTTGTAAGCAGATTCAAACTATTAATGGTGCGTTTGCTGCATTTGGCTGAAGAAGACAATGCCTTTTTTTTTGGTGTGGAAGGGAAATCATCAAATGATCTCTCCCGCTCTGGGCGGAGCGGAAGGGCGTATCGGACTTTTACTGACTATAACCCACCCGTGTTCCTTGACTTGCCTATGCGCCAGGGCGGTTTATTTTTTAACCAATCCGCAATCTTGACCCTAGAAGATGCCTTCACAGACGATAATATTAGAGAACATCTGCGGTGTGATTTTGTAACCATTACACCGTAAAAAACTTAGAAGTGAGCGTGGAGTGATCTGTCATTAAGAGGGAACTCTAGTGGTGCTTTCTCTATACAAACGTATTCCGCTGTTTTGTTGGCGGATAATGCTTTTGGAGTATTTGTTTTCCACAATTTTACATCGTGATTATACGCGCCCCTATCAATTGATTTTTTCCGAAACTTAATTAATAAAAGAAATACGATACTTCAAAATCGCGAAAACTAACCCACTTTTACCGTGATGTTCAGATGACTATTAGAAAAACGTATAATAAGTATATAATAAGTTTTAGACAGAAAAAAAAATAGAAGCGTAGGTACCTATACTTTTTCTCTAAATTTTGATATATTAATAATTGAGATCTGTCGTGTTTTGAAAAAGAAAACGGCTAAATCCTGTAATCCATTTGGTTATTATAGACACTATTTAAAAACTAGTGTTAGTACTTACAACTATCAGAAAACCAACACAAACTTTTCATTAATGCGCCACATTGGCATGTAGGCGCATCCAGCGCTCCAGTATGGGGCTGTCCCACCTATCAGCTATAGTTTTCAGGGTGCTGTTGGGGCCTGTACCCTGCGCATAATGGAAGTAAAACGCTTGTGCATGATAGCGTGTAAGCCATCTATTCTCCCTTCGGAAAACACGCAGAAGCACTGCAGTAGCTCGGCAAACCCATCAATACCTTGAAAGCATTATTGTATTGGACGCGAAGAAATCCGCCACTGAATGACTGCTTCTTTGACATTCACAACACAGTTACTAAGTAAAAATCATTATAACTGCTCAGACCCGTCCTCCTTACGGCTTCACCAGACATCATGCCGGAACACGACGAATCGCTTGGCGGCAAGACTTTGTCTGGTGGGTGGTAACTTCTGCCGGCAGCCGGTGTTATGGCCTACCATCGAGGAATGAAATGAAATGAAATCGTTTATTATGCAAGTAGGATCACTGATCATTTTTACACGTCCTATTTTTTTAAACTAGATGGAGAGGTATCTGAGAAGAAAAACCGAATCAAAGTCAGGGATCGTCGTCTTTTTCAAATGCAGATATTAAAAATTAAAATGTTTACAATAATTTAAGTGATCTAACAAAAACAGTGATTAAAATGTCATAATTGTAGTATAATTACGCATATTGCTTAATGATATTGCTTACCAGAGCGAGCAGCTCAATCCCAAGCTTTATTGTCTTCTAAATAATCTGTGATTTTATAATACCCCTTTTTGAAAAGTTAAGTCTTAATATAGCTTTTAAATCTTAAACGATTTAAAAAGGGTAAGTTTCGAATATCCATGGGAAGCTTGTTGTAAAAGTGTATACATTGACCCATGAACAAGTTGCCTACTATAAGGAGACGAGTGTGATGTTTAGCATGATTGTGTTTGTTCCTGGTATTATGAATTTATATTATGAATATCCCTTTTTTATTAGAATTCGATATATTTTTATGTACATACATAAGATTTTAAATATATATTGTGAAGCTACAGTCAGAATGTTCACCTCTTTGAATTTTTATCTAAGAGAATCTCTACTACCAAGGTTGTAAATGGCTCGAACAGCCCTTTTCTGTAAAACAAAGATGGTATTGAGGTCCGCACAAGTTCCCCAGAGAAGAATCCCATAAGTCATAAGACTATGAAAATAACTAAAATAAACAATTCTGGCTGTATTTACATCAGTTATCTGTCTAATTTTCTTAACAGCGAAGGTAGCACAACTGAGTCTATCCGACAGTTTCTGAATGTGAGGACCCCATTATAACTTGGCGTCAATAGTTAGTTCAAGAAAAACTGTCGAATCGACAGGGATCAACTCTACTCCAATCAGTTGAACATTGGTACTTAGCTGTCTGACATTTGGTGTAGAAAATTTAATGAGTTTAGTTTTTTATTCCTTTAAAATAAGGTTATTTACATTAGGTAAACAAATGGACAACTTCAGAAAGTGCATTGTTAACTTCGTCAAAATTTGTTAGCTGACGCTTGACTTTGAAAATAAGAGAAGTGTGATCCGCGAACAATACTATAATGAGAGAATTAATAAGTTTTTTTTTTTTTGGAAACTTTTTTAGTTTCATAATTAGTCATGGCTTATTAAAATAACCAGCTTTTACCTGCGACCTTAAAACACATGCATTTCACACATAATTTCTTTTTAATATAGAATGTATCCTCTGCGTCCTGTTAATTAGTTTTTGCTCAGCGATCTTTGTGCTTTTTTTAATTTTTGCTTATTTCTTAATGAATCATACTGTCAGCTTGAATACGCTATATCTATATCTAATCTACCTTATGAATTGGGCTATCTAAATCTAATAAACCTCTGTAAAAAATGCTTAGATCTAAAGGAGTGGACATGAAGTATCTTGTCCGTTTATCTGCATTAGGAATCTACTTTTGTTTTGGAATTGACAACTAGATTGGTTTCGCAACTCAAACCAATGGACTCCATGATAAATGAAAATTAAAAAAAAAAAAAAATATAAAAAGTGTTACTTTCATTTAATTAAAGATGAATGAGTTCGTGTTTTGTGGGATTAAAATAAAATTGTAATAATTATTTTCAAAGTCGTTGTAAACTTTCGACGGAGACTGCTTTGAGACTATTTCATTAGTGTTCGTGTCGTATCACACGTATTTAAAAAAAAAAAACATCCCAGCTATCTTAAATTATTTATTTTTCCTTAAACTTCATGGTAAATCATTTTTACGAGGTCTTTAAATAAGTACATTTGTTAACTGCATTTCCTGACCTAGGTTGACATTAAATCATTTTGACAGTTGAAAAACATTCATTGCGTTATTTACCTTGGTGAGGAGACATAGTTTTGGACACATGGAGCATTGGATTAGTTATCTTATAAATGATTCCAACTGATAATAGGTAATAGTCTGTTATGCAATTAGGGAGCTGGTCTGATCACAGTCCCAATCTCTCAGGTCTACCTTCAAATTTGCCCACATTTTGATAAGTTTCTGATATACAATATGTAAAGAAAACCCTGTCCGATCCGTGAAGGTGTTGTGAGGTATCGATAACTGATTCTAATAATGCCCACAAAGACAGGCAAAACTTAAAAAAAAATCCCCCTAGTAAAATAAATATTATTTTGCAAAAAGATGTAACTTAGCACATGTGCGGTAAGCAACCCCATTCCGCGGGCGGCGGGGGGCAGGGCACGCGGCACCTGTGACGTGGTCGCGTCGCTATTCGCTTATAATAATACCGGTGTTGTCACTTTTTTAAAAATTACCAAAGTTCGGGGAAATTGGAATGAATTCCCCGGAAAAAAGGATTATTTCAAAATTCATTAGTATTGTTACTATGATGATTATGTAAAATTTTATATTCTATTTGGTCGATTGTTTACCTAACCTTTATTATCCTTATGGGTCGGACAGAGTTTTCTTTACATATTGTATGTTTGTCGCAAAAATGAGACTAGATCTAGAACGTTTATAACGATGGGAACTGACCTTCAGATGAACGACATAGATTCGACAACAAAGGTACAATTAACTACTATGTATTAACACACAGCACTTTCCTGTCACTGAATCATTAGCTTTACGAACAGACGACAACACATCAAGCTACAACAATCTGTCAGATTTCTTTATTTGATTTTCAACTGTATCTGCAAAGCATTAAGGCCAAAGTTGAATGGGAATATTAGATAGTTGCTGGTAGCTTGACCTGCTGACGTCCGTATATTCCATTACTGTTATTATTCACGAACAATTATTTACATAATTATTTAATTTGAACAACTAGGAACAATGTGCTTACAATGTAATAATGTGCTTACAATGTAACAATGTGCTTACAAAGTAACAATGTGATTACCAACTACGTTATTAATAATTCTGAAATCAAGGATGCGCACCGTTTATGCATCATTATAGAATCTCGATGATTTCTCGGCAAAAGTTACCACCCACCAGACAAAATCTTGCCGCCAAGCGATTCGTCGTGTTCCAGCATGATGTCTGGTGAAGCCATACGGAGAACGGATCTGAGCATTTATGTTGCGATGCACCTAATATTGTTGTGTCGGGTGTTTGGTCGTGGAGGGTCTCCAGATTAATCTCCCTCTGGCGCAGCATCGATGATCGTGTTGTTAGGTTTAACATTGTATCACCTCGCTCAACTGCCGTCTTCCCTCCCATTCACAAAATTATTAAGGGAATAGGCTTAATAAACTAGCGCGCTTTACCATCAACGATAGCACCACTGCTTATCATCAGGCGGGATTGCGGTTAAGCACTAGTTTATAATTATTAAATAAAAACTCACGTGAGCAATTCAATATAAAAATGTTTAAGAAAAAAAAAATACAACCGACTTCCAAAAAATCATTGCAAAGTGTAAAGTAACTAATTTCGGAAGTGGAAACCTACTTTTTGTATTATCGTTTGTTGTACGCGACTTCCGAAATTAGTTATTATTCACTTTGTTTTGTTTTTTGGGAGTCCGTTGTATTATTGTAAAAACGTTCACTTTTTAGTTTGCGTCAGGCACTGGTATCCAACTCTATCTAGTTAGACTGGTTGCTAACCTCAACATAGTTGGGAAAAGGCTAGCAAGCAAATGACGTAATTTCGTTTACTAGAATATATCGGCCGTACCCGTGATTTTGGTTTACAAACCAAACAACAGAACCAAGAAAAAAAAAAGTACAATCGCAATTGGTTCTCGTGAAATTCAGTTAATCGTTATTTTGCTGATACGGTTTTTATGTTTCTGATATCTATGGGTTTTCTTATGGATGTCATTGTAAGAACTGGATCAAAGTGAGAAATCGGAACCATATGGAAAGCACCAGCTTTCAAATTAAAAAAAAAAAGAATCACCAAAATTCGTTCAATCAGGGATGTATCCAAGGTATGAAAATCAAAAAAATAATTAGTCCATCTTAAAGATAATAAAAAAAATTAAGACCAGTATTTTTTCTTTTGTCGAAATTACCAAAAACTACCGAGATATAGCGTATTAAAGTTACGGAGTGGGGGCTATTTACGTCACGCCGTGGCATATTTTGTACCACAGCGTGACGTCAAGCGACATTTCAAATCAATATATCTTCCTAAGTATTTGAATGAAAGAAAAAATAAAAAATACGTGTTTAATATTTTTTTTTAATATATCTGATGGACATGAAATTATTTTTTTAGGATACAACCCAAATGAAAACAATAACTACTTGCCCTGATTCCCTTGTACACAAACTAAATTAAATTTAAGTTCAGTGCATCCATTAAGAAAAGGACAGAAGATAAAAGTGTACCAGTCGGTACACTTTTAAAATTAAAGCTCGGGAATACTTACGCAAGAAATTGGCAGATTCATCAAACATATAATTTATTCTTTTTCTCTATCTATATTTTTTTATCTCTCTCTACTGTTTATATTTTGTATGTATGTATTTATGTATTTATTATAATATTTTTTTGTGTTTCTCTTTTAACTTCTCTTTTATATCTTTGCACCTACCATGTTTTGTCTCTGCATCACCTTAAGGTAGACTGGTAGAAAATGCCTAAGGCATTAAGTCCGCCATTGTGCAATTTTTTTCATTGTGCATGAAGTTTTAATAAATAAATAAATAAAATGTCAGTTTAGACCTGTCAAATTAGTGCGCTCCTGACGTAAACTGGCGTACTTTTAATCGCCATGTTTTTAATCGCGTGTAATCTGCCTATGGGGTATCTTAATTTGACAGGATTAAACTTAAATATTATCTTCTATCCCTTTCTTAACGAAATGGAAAGAAAAAGATGCACTTAACTTAAAATTAGTATAGTGTGTGAACAAGAGAATCGGCGCCAATAAAAGTATACATATTAAAAAAAAATAGCAGATAATTATAACATAATTATGATTAAAGTAGCGGGGAGCAGCGCTTCTCCTGTGAAATATCAAATTATTGCGATCCCCATCCCGCCTGCCAAGAGTGGGCATTATGGCAAACCTCCCCAATGGAATAAAAGCCTTGGGGGAGGCCTTTGTCCAGCGGTGGAACAGAGTTTCTTCTTCTCAACCTATACTGTTATAGGCTGAGAAGATATGTATAATTATAAGATATGATTAAATTATAGGCATATAGACACCGCTTAATTAACTAATTGAATTGATTTTGTATCGATAAAATAGGAAGAAATCCCAAACAACCCTAATAACGTTATTAGAAATGGTATAAATTTAATTTTAAATCAATCAATTTGTTTAATTTGGTCCTAATTTGGATCAAGATCTTACTGAACCGTTATTTAAAGCAAATAAATATATTCTTAGTCCTTCTTGTAAAGCCACGTCCACCTATAAATACAAGATTGTAAGTTAAGGCTACACAGTCCGTCGCTAGAGTTACAAAATGTCTGATATAGTGTTGTTAGTGCTATTTCTAAGCGTAGTAATAATAGCTTTATGGTCGTGGTTCAGACGTTATCCCAATGCGCCCCCTGAATTTGACGGAGGATTACCTATCATTGGACATGCACATAAGCTCTTTGAGAACAGAAAACGTGAGTAAAAAAGAAAATTATTTTAGATTTTGTTCGAATGCTATTTCTCGTAGAGTGTGTTGTTGAGCTTTAGATCGCAGCGTGTGACTTTTCCAATACCCTAGGCTGGTAGAATTTTCGGTTTCCTTATTATTTTTACTATAGGGAATTCCTTTCTTGTAACGGTGCTCATATCAGTTGACAAGACCTACAGGAACACGCGGATGTCAGTGCGAATTCCCATTTCCACAGAGGACAGATTAAACTGTCTTGTCCCAGCTTCAAAAGCTAGGGTACAAAATATTAAGATTCACTGTTAGGAAACATGAATTTCAATTATCGATATATGAATCTATGAAGACGCATGCGTAAACTTAAAAATTTGCGTAACCACACTGCAACAATTTCTAAATTTGGTTGGGAAAATTCATATAACATAGTGTAAAAATTATTGGAATCGATTCAGTCACTAATTCTGAACAAACTATAGGTATTCAGTTTTCGCCTAAACGAAAGATAACTTTTTATGATACATGTTTCTTAAGCACTATATAATAAAAAACTATTATATAAAAACAAAAAACCAGCCTGCATAAAACTCTAACGAACTTAAAAGGCAGATGAAAAGGAAATGATCCCAACTAGTCGCAATTATTTGACAAAAATGTGTTCGTCTTAGGATGGCTCGAGAGCTTACACTTAATTTGAGTTGGTTTGGTTTACTACCTGATTTATTGAGATCTTCAGGTATGTATTCCTCTCGTGGTTGTTTCAGGATCAAATAAGATTTCTGCAGCACTAACATTGTATACTTTTATGAACTTTTCTAAGTTTCCCGTCATGGTCGTTTTATATGCTTATTAAAAATAGCAGTTTTTTTTATCGTTCCATTTATAATTAAAACTGCTAGTTATAATAGTTATTTACTTATGAAATTGCCATTCTGCAGTACTGTCCACTGCAAATAAAAAAAAACCTGTTTGACTTACAACTTTAATTACAAATTAATCTGATCTTAAAAAATTGAGCTCTTTTTACCCGACTGCCAGGAGGGTTGTTTTTACCCGACTGCCAGGAGGGTTATGTTTTTAGCTCCTATCTTGTATGTATTATTCTTTATTACCTAGTATCTCTAGAACCGCTGAACGGATTTTCACATTTGAGGTATCGCTAGATTTGACTTAATTGCCCAACTGCTACTAGATAGGTGACATTTTAAAAAATCCATAATGGCGGATGCATGACGCCATATTGTGAGATATGAAGAAATAAATTTCTACCAAGCATATCGAGTGGGATATGAAAATGAAGGATTTTAAACACTGATTCTAAATATGTATATAACTTTTAAATGGAACAAAAAAAAGAATTACATGTTTTTTTCTGCCAAGCATATCGAGTTGGGTATCAAAATTAAGGATTTTAATCACTGATTATAATAAAAATATTGATTCTAAATATATTTTATATAAAAGAGTCTTTAAATATAAAATTGCCGTTTAATAGGAAAAAAAATCTTTTGTATTAATTGAAGTAATTACCCATGCAATCAATGTGTTTTTGCCAACACAGTGGCAGTTTATTGATTCCAGCTGGACGAGAGGCAAGTGGCAGTCTCCGAATGGGGCAATGCTAAACTTGTAGCATTCCTACTTTTCGAAATGTATCCTTGGAGTGTACCGACCGCCTTCAGCTTTTGGGAGTTGAGATTTCCTCCACCCTAAACTTTGGGCGGTTCATTGAGTCCAAAGCCAAGGTGGCTGCCAAGGAACTTGGCGTTATCGCAAGGGTCCGGCGGTACTTCACACCAGGACAGCTTTTAATGTTGTACAAAGCACAGGTCGGTGCGTGTGGAGTACTGCAGAAACATTTGGGCTGGTGCTGCTAAGTGTCACCTGGCCACTTTGGATCTAGTGGAGAGGCGGGCGAAAAGGCTGATTGGTAACCCTGACTTAACTCGAGACGGTCTCCAAAACCTAGAGCACAGGTGTAGAGTAGCCAGCCTTTCGGTCTTCTATAGGATGCATTTTGGGGAGTGTGCGAGGGAATTGCAAGATTTAATTCCCCCATCTCCGTTCCACCATCGGACGACCCGTCGTACGGCAAGTTTCCACCCTTACGTTGTTAACACCACTGCGACCCGGACGAAGCATTTCGCCTCCTCTTTTATACCGCGTACATCGAAGGACTGCAACAGTTTGCCAGCGGCGGTGTTTCCGTCGGACTACAATTTGAGTGTCTTCAAGGCTAGAGTGAATAGGCTCTTAATAAACTAATAGTGCGCTTTACCATCAACGACGAGGCGGGATTGCGGTCAAGCGCTAGTTTATAATTTAATTTAAAAAAAATCTATTCAAATTCTGGAAAAAGTAGTAGTCTGTTGGTGAAAGATCTGGTGAGTAAGGCGGATGATGAAGAGCCTCCAACCCCATCAACCTTTTATTGCAACTTGAAGACTGTCTGTTGTGCGGTATGAGGTCGCGTGTTGTCGTACAGGAGCAGTGGAGAGGAGCGATTGATCAATGCTGGTTGGAGATGTGCCAGTCTCACCATCATTGTGTTCAGTTCTTCACAGTACACATCTGCAGTAATGCTCATCCCGTTTGGTAAGAAGATGTGATGAATCACACCGGCTAGACCACCAAACAGGGACCATCGCTTTTCTAGGGGTAAAATTTCGTTTGGGGCATTGTTTAGGTGCTGAACCAGGATCTAATCAACTTGCTAAGCGCTTGCGGTTAGCAATCAGAAACCATTTTTCATAGCATTACCTGCTATGAAAAATGGTTTCTGTTTGCTAATGCAATGCAAAGTTTTTCAAAGTTCCTTCATTTGTTTGTCTGTTGAGCACTGCCAGGCACGTCTCGCGTACTTCGCGCTGGCGATAATTGAGTTCGTGGGGCACCCATTTGGCAAGATATTTAACCTTGCCAATTCAACACATATGGTCCAATATAGTTTGTATTTTTTGTTTGTTTTGTCGAAAGCTGTTGCTATATCAGCTGTAGATTGTGTATCATCAGTTCCCACATTCGTCTTCAATTCGTCATTGTCGACCAAAAGTCTTCAGACGACCGCGGGGTTCATTTTTAAAGTCGAAATTCCCAGAACGGCAGTGTGCAAACCAATAACAAGTGCTGCGTTGGTTTGTAGTGTTAGCTCCGTCAACGTCGTAGATGTTGCGTGCCGCTTGTGCCGCGTTGTTAGCATAACGGTACTCATATTCCATAATTACTCGAATTTTTAACGTATCCATAATGACGAAAAAGATTAAAATGTGATGGAAATGAACCACTAATCAATAAACAAATGACTACTTTTGGAAAAAAAGAGCTCCATGTTGAAACAAACAAAAAAGCAAGATAAAATGAATTTGAAATTAGAATTATTAGCCAAACAGGTTTTTTTTTTATTTGAAATGGCCAGTACTGCAGAATGGCAATTTCATAAGTAAATAACTATTATAACGTGCAGTATACATTATAACTGGAAAGAAAAAAACTACTACATTAATATTATGTATGTATATAACGCGACCATGACAGAAAAGTTAGAAAAGCTCACAAAAGTATACAATGTTAGTGCTGTAGACATCTCATTTGATCCTAAAACATATGGTCAAAAACCACGAGAGGAATACATACCTGAAGATCCCAATAAATCAGGTAGTATACCAAACCAACTCAAATTAGGTATAAGCTCTCGAGCCATGCTAAGACGGAACATCAGTGCTGGGTGCTCACCGTTAACCATGGGCTGGTTAACGGTGCTATGGGTATTATCCGACGAATAGATTGGCCAGCACTACGCAGAAAGCAGTTGGAGCCAGGAAAACTACCACGAGCGGTATTTGTGGAGCTCGATGACACAAGTATAACAGGGAACCTACCTGGTATTGGAGTCTGGATCCAGCCTCGTGCTACAGAATTTGATGCTTTACGTGGTAAAGGCAAGATTGAGCGACGAATGTTTCCCTTAATTTTATGCTGGGCAGTGACGGTGCATAAACTACAGGTTACAACTTTAGACCCAGCAGTTGCAGATTTAAGTAGAAACTTATTTGCATAAGGTCATGCTTACGTTGCTTTGAGTAGAATGAGGACTCTTTCCGGACTTGATATCAGTTTTCTTAACCCTAACAAATTGCTAAATCAACCACATGACATAAACTCATTTAAGTAATTAATCCGGTTACGTAATATTTCTTAACTAATAAAAAATATTATTTAAAAACAAAAAACCCGCCTGCATAAAACTCTAACGAACTGAAAAGGTAGAAACAAGTTGAACAATCGCAGTTGGGGGACTGTTCTATGGAATACTTGTTTATCTAGCTAAGAAGTCCCCCAACTGCGATTGTTCAACTTGTTTCTACCTTTTCAGTTCGTTAGAGTTTTATGCAGGCGGGTTTTTTGTTTTTAAATAATATTTTTTATTTCTATCTTTTTAGTTTTAACAAATTATGTTTCTAATGTTGGAAAACTTAAAAAAATTGTTTGATTTCTTTTTTCATCGTTCCATTTAATATTAAAAGTGCACGTTATATACATATTTTCTAATGAGTATTTTAAATCCTTCATTTTAAAACCAATTCGATAAGTTTGGTTAATAAAAATTACCTCATAATTATGGCGTCAAACATCCGCCATTTGTTTTTTTTTAATGTCCCCGTCTAAGACAAATCTAACGATGTCTCAAATGTGAAAATCCGTTAGCCGGTTCTGGAGATACAAGATAATAAAGAATATTACATACATTCATATGTACAAGATACGCGCTTTGTGCATGCCTCCGAATGTAATTCTGTTTATAATTTTGCAAAAAAATTAAACTGACTGACTTTTGTGCTGAAATTTCTAAGTGTACATTAATTACGTAGCGTACGGACGACAGCAGGTCAAGCTACCCCAAACGGTCAGATATTTCCAATCAACATAGAGCCTTAATGCTGTAGAGATAAAGTTGAAAATCTACTATGGAAATCTGAAAGATTGTAGTAGCTTGATGTGATGTCGTCTGTACAAAGGTTTGGTACTGTTTCAATGTAGGTTTCTGGATTTATCATTGTTATTTTTTTAAATGCCTTATCATTGAATTTTCATCTTGTTTTAGTCTTTTCAGTTGATTCTTAATTGTAGTTATCTATGCGAGTGGTGTTTTTGTTTATGTAATTATTAATAAATTTTACCGGATTAATTCCTTAAATGAGTTTATGTCATGTGGTTGATTTAGCAATTTGTTAGGGTTAAGAAAACTGATATCAAGCACGGAAAGATGGAGGCGAAACGCTTCGTCCGGATCGTAGTGGTGTTAACAACGTAAGGGTGGAAACTTGCCGTACGACGGGTCGTCCGATGGTGGAACGGAGATGGGGGAATTAAATCTTGCAATTCCCTCGCACACTCCCCAAAATGCATCCTATAGAAGACCGAAAGGCTGGCTACTCTACACCTGTGCTCTAGGTTTTGGAGACCGTCTCGAGTTAAGTCAGGGTTACCAATCAGCCTCTTCGCCCACCTCTCCACTGAATCCAAAGTGGCCAGGTGACACTTAGCAGCACTAGCCCAAATGTGGCTGCAGTACTCCACACGAACCGACCTGTACTTTGTACAACATTAAAAGCTGCCCTGGTGTGAAGTACCGCCGGACCCTTGCGATAACGCCAAGTTCCTTGGCAGCCACCTTGGCTTTGGACTCAATGAACCGCCCAAAGTTTAGGGTGGAGGAAATCTCAACTCCCAAAAGCTGAAGGCGGTCGGTATACTCCAAGGATACATTTCGAAAAGTAATGCTGCAAGTTTGGCATTGCCCCATTCGGAGACTGCCACTTGCCTCTCGTCCAGCTGATTTCTTTAAGAATCAATAAACTGCCACTGTGTTGGCAAAAATACATTGATTGCATGGGTAATTACTTCAATTAATACAAAAGATTTTTTTTCGTATTAAACGGCAATTTTATATTTAAAGACTTTTTTATATAAAATATATTTAGAATCAATATTTTTATTATAATCAGTGATTAAAATCCTTAATTTTGATACCCAACTCGATATGCTTGGCAGAAAAAAACATGTAATTCTTTTTTTTGTTCCATTTAATATTAAGTTATATACATATTTAGAATCAGTGTTTAAAATCCTTCATTTTCATATCCCACTCGATATGCTTGGTAGAAATTTATTTCTTCATATCTCACAATATGGCGTCATGCATCCGCCATTATGGATTTTTTAAAATGTCACCTATCTAGTAGCAGTTGGGCAATTAAGTCAAATCTAGCTATACCTCAAATGTGAAAATCCGTTCAGCGGTTCTAGAGATACTAGGTAATAAAGAATAATACATACAAGATAGGAGCTAAAAACATAACCCTCCTGGCAGTCGGGTAAAAACAACTTCGAGAAGGAGGCAGATAGAAGGATCCAGCTGGGATGGGCAGCGTTTGGTAAACTTCGTCGGGTATTTTCGTCGCCCATACCCCAATGTTTGAAGACAAAAATCTTCAGCCAGTGCGTCCTACCCGTCATGACTTACGGAGCCGAGACGTGGACACTAACGGTCAGACTAGTCCATAAGTTTAAAGTCGCTCAGCGAGCTATGGAGCGGGCTATGTTGGGCGTCTCTCTGAAGGACCGCATCAGAAATGAGGTGATCTGACAGAGGACCAGAGTTACCGACATAGCTGAGAGGATTAGCAAGCTGAAGTGGCAATGGGCTGGTCACATATGCCGCAGGACCGACAACCGTTGGGGTAAACGAGTCCTCGAGTGGAGACCGCGTCTCAGCAAACGTAGCGTGGGACGCCCTTGGGCGAGATGGAGCGACAACATCAAAAAGGTGGCTGGTAGTGGCTGGCGGAGAACTGCTCAGGATCGAGCTTGTTGGCGTGCCATGAAGGAGGCCTATGTCCAGCAGTGGACGAGTAGGGCCTGATGATGATGATGATGAAGCTTACGTTGCTTTGAGTAGAGTGAGGACTCTTTCCGTGCTTGATATCAGTTTTCTTAACCCTAACAAATTGCTAAATCAACCACATGACATAAACTCATTTAAGGAATTAATCCGGTAAAATTTATTAATAATTACATAAACAAAAACACCACTCGCATAGATAACTACAATTAAGAATCAACTGAAAAGACTAAAACAAGATGAAAATTCAATGATAAGGCATTTAAAAAAATAACAATGATAAATCCAGAAACCTACATTGAAACAGTACCAAACCTTTGTACAGACGACATCACATCAAGCTACTACAATCTTTCAGATTTCCATAGTAGATTTTCAACTTTATCTCTACAGCATTAAGGCTCTATGTTGATTGGAAATATCTGACCGTTTGGGGTAGCTTGACCTGCTGTTGTCCTACGCTACGTAATTAATATACACTTAGAAATTGCAGCACAAAAGTCAATGTTTAATTTTTTTGCAAAATTATAAACAGAATTACATTCGGAGGCATGCACAAAGCGCGTATCTTGTACATATGAATGTATGTAATATTCTTTATTATCTTGTATCTCCAGAACCGGCTAACGGATTTTCACATTTAAGACATCGTTATATTTGTCTAAGACGGTGTCATTAAAAAAAACGAAATGGCGGATGTTTGACGCCATAATTATGAGGTAATTTTTATTAACCAAACTTATCGAATTGGTTTTAAAATGAAGGATTTAAAATAATCATTAGAAAATATGTATATAACGTGCACTTTTAATATTAAATGGAACGCTGAAAAAAGAAATCAAACAATTTTTTTAAGTTTTCCAACATTAGAAACATAATTTGTTAAAACTAAAAAGATAGAAATAAAAAATATTATTTAAAAACAAAAAACCCGCCTGCATAAAACTCTAACGAACTGAAAAGGTAGAAACAAGTTGAACAATCGCAGTTGGGGGACTTCTTAGCTAGATAAACAAGTATTTATATAGAACAGTCCCCCAACTGCGATTGTTCAACTTGTTTCTACCTTTTCAGTTCGTTAGAGTTTTATGCAGGCGGGTTTTTTGTTTTTAAATAATATTTTTTATTAGCGCCTATCTTGTATGTATTATTCTTTATTACCTAGTGGAGGGGCCAAGTGGCTTCGCGGTGTTTAATATACCTTCCTTCGATCTGGACTGTTATTTTGTAAAATAGTTGAAAAGAAAAAATGGCGTCACTGTCGCGCTGTGAACTCTCAACCTAGGAATGGGTTGTGGAAATATCATGCACCTTACCTGCTGGTGGGCTGTCGTCGTCTCATAGGAGTTCAATCAGTTGGCTCCGTCTTCGAGTTTCTTCACCCTCGCGGTTCGGCACAAAACTTCACACAACACCCACGTGGATATAAAGTTCCCCGCTAACAGCTTCGGTTTCTTTTCTTGAAGCCACAAAGACGCGTCTCCAATTTGAGCGGATGGTTACAACTTATAATCGAATGATTATATCGTTCAGCGATAAATTAACACAGCAGAACTGTGCAAATGCGGGTTTTGGAACAGCGGTTAGCGCACGATACGGAGTGCGCACACGCGGAGAGTCTTTTTGAGACACTCTTATAATCGAGTGATTATATCGTTCAGCGATAAATTAACACAGCAGAACTGTGCAAATGCGGGTTTTAAACAGCGGTTAGAATCACACCAAATTAGCGATGTGAAACGCGGGGCGCGTGGCGAGCGGTGCGCACACGCGGAGGGTCCAGGAGACGCACTGAAATCTAATTCTTCTAGCATGATCAAGGCGCTGTTTTCGATCAGCGCCATCTAGCGGGCAGCGGGTGCATGACGTGACGTAGAGGGTTTCGGGGACAAGGATTTTAGTTATGAGAATTTACAGCGCAAACAGTTCCATTTATAAACGCCAATAGATGGCGTCAACACCTAGTATCTACAGAACCGCTGAACGGATTTTCATATTTGAGGTATCGTTAGCTTTGCCTTAATTGCCCAACTGCTACTAGATAGGTGACATTTAAAAAAAAAAAACAAAATGGCGGATGTATGACGCCATATTGTGAGATATGAAGAAATAAATTTCTACCAAGCATATCGAGTGGGATATCAAAATGAAGGATTTTAAACACTGATTCTAAATATGTATATAACTTAATATTAAAGGAACAAAAAAAAAGAATTACATATTTTTCCTGCCAAGAATATCGAGTTGGGTATCAAAGTTAAGGATTTTAATCACTGATTATAATAAATATATTGATTCTAAATATATTTTATACTAGCATCCGCCAGCGACTTCGTTCGCGTGGAATTAATTATGCTCCGCTCCTATTGCTCGCAGCGTGATGTTATACATAAATGGTGTGTAACATAAAGGGTATATACATAACAAAGGCATGGCATCTTTACATGATATCAAACGATAGTGGAAGGGTTTTTTAATTCTATCTCTTTATGTTAGGAAGTTATGAGGAAAAACACCGCCTGTGATAGGCTACTATCATACTAGTCGCACAGAGATATTGAAGACATTTATCGGATTTTGGCAAGTAACGTGACGGGTAACGAGTAGTTATTAACATATGTAGTGTGCTGCCACGTTTGTTATGATTTTATTTTAAGAAACATACGAAACCGAAATTTTGGTACCAATTTTTTGAGTATTTTATTTTGAGTTGAAACCCTCCCGATATCGTTTGATATCATCTAAAGATGCCATGCCCTTGGTATGTCATCATCATCATCTCAGCGTTAATCCCAGTCGCATCCGAAGCTTATTCAGCTTTGGAGTCTGGGGTCCGCTTTACCAGTCTAACTGCTGATATGGCTAAACTTCGACATTTTCCATGAAGCGACTGCCGTCTGACCTCCACAACCCGAAGGCGATATCGAAGCATTGCAGCTAGAC
Organism: Sesamia nonagrioides; assembly: GCA_017933935.1. NCBI lineage: Eukaryota > Metazoa > Arthropoda > Insecta > Lepidoptera > Noctuidae > Sesamia > Sesamia nonagrioides. Next base: position 4,530,275 of record JADWQK010001429.1, on the reverse strand, counting down.
CAATTGTTGGACTTTTGAGGGCTCCAACAACCCGTAACGACTGCCACTAGATGTTCGTATGATAACCGGGACCAACGGCTTAACGGGCTTTCCGAGGCACGACCAGACCAGTGCAAATATTCATATTCATGCATATACATATTTGCACTGTACGGGATCGAACCCGCGCCCCCTTGCGCAGTGGCCGCGTCCGCTACCGCTACGCCACGAAGGCTGTCAAACAGTATTACAGCATAATGCTGAGTACTACTAATATATACTATAGTAATACCCTTGGTATGTATATATCCTTTTTGTTACAAGTTGTATAGTCTAAAGCCTTCCTGGATTAATGGGCTACCCAACGCAAAAAGAATTTTTCAAATCTGACCAGTAGTTTCCGAGATTAGCGCGAACAAACAAACTCTTCAGCTTTATATATTAGTATTGATAAAAAATCTTTTGTATTAATTGAAGTAATTACCCATGCAATCAATGTATTTTTGCCAACACAGTGGCAGTTTGTTGATTCTTAAAGAAATCAGCTGGACGAGAGGCAAGTGGCAGTCTCCGAATGGGGCACTGTCAAACTTGTAGCATTTAATACCGCCAAAACACAGGCGTGTCTTTTCACCCCCAAAAGGAGCCCGTTCACCTTGGCTCCTACTTTTCGAAATGTATCCTTGGAGTGTACCGACCGCCTTCCGCTTTTGGGAGTTGAGATTTCCTCGAACCTAAACTTTGGGCGGTTCATTGTGTCCAAGGCCAAGGTGGCTGCCATGAAACTTGGCGTTATCGCAAAGGTCCGGCGGTACTTCACACCAGGGCAGCTTTTAATGTTGTACAAAGCACAGATCGGTTCGTGTGTGGAGTACTGCAGCCACATTTGGGCTGGTGCTGCTAAGTGTAACCTGGCCACTTTGGATTCAGTGGAGAGGCGGGCGAAGAGGCTCATTGGTAACCCTGACTTAACTCGAGACGGTCTCCAAAGCCTAGAGCACAGGCGTAGAGTAGCCAGCCTTTCGGTCTTTTATAGGATGCATTTTGGGGAGTGTGCGAGGGAATTGCATGATTTAATTCCCCCATCTCCGTTCCACCATCGGACGACCCGTCGTACGGCCAGTTTCCGCCCTTACGTTGTTAACACCACTACGATCTGGACGAAGCGTTTCGCCTCCTCTTTTATACCGCGTACATCGAGGGACTGTAACAGTTTGCCAGCGCCGGTGTTTCCGTCGGACTACAATTTGAGTGTCTTCGAGGCTAGAGTGAATAGGCTCTTAATAAACTAATAATGCGCTTTACCATCAACGACTGCGTCATTGCTTACCATCAGGCGGGATTGCGGTCAAGCGCTAGTTTAAAAATAAATCAGGTAGTATACCAAACCAACTCAAATTAGGTATAAGCTCTGGAGCCATGCTAAGACGGAACATCAATGTTAACCATGGGCTGGTTAACGGTGCTATGGGTATTATCCGACGAATAGATTGGCCAGCACTACGCAGAAAGCAGTTGGAGCCAGGAAAACTACCACAAGCGGTATTTGTGGAGCTCAATGACCCAAGTATAACAGGGAACCTACCTGGTATTGGAGTCTGGATCCAGCCTCGTGCTACAGAATTTGATGCTTCACGTGGTAAAGGCGAGATTGAGCGACGAATGTTTCCCTTAATTTTATGCTGGGCAGTGACGGTGCATAAACTACAGGTCACAACTTTAGACCCAGCAGTTGTAGATTTAAGTAGAAACTTATTTGCAAAAGGTCAAGCTTACGTTGCTTTGAGTAGAGCGAGGACTCTTTCCAGACTTGATATCAGTTTTCTTAACCCTAACAAATTGCTAAATCAACCACATGACATAAACTCATTTAAGAAATTAATCCGGTTACGTAATATTTCTTAACTAAAAAGACATAAATAAAATAATAATTAAATAAACAATAAAACCACTTGCATGGATAACTACAATTAAAAATCAACTGAAAAGACTAAAACAAGATGAAAATTCAATGATAAGGCATTTAAAAAAAATAACAATGATTAATCCAGAAACATACATTGAAACAGTACCAAACCTATGTACAGACGACATCACATCAAGCTACTACAATCTGTCAGATTTCCATATTAGATTTTCAACTTTATCTCTACAGCATTAAGGCTCTATGTTGATTGGAAATATCTGACCGTTTGGGGTAGCTTGACCTGCTGTCGTCCGTACCTACGTAATTAATGTACACTTAGAATTTTCAGCACAAAAGTCAGTCAGTTTCAATTATAAACAGCATTACATTCGGAGGCATGCACAAAGCGCATATCTTGTAGGTACATATGAATGTATGTAATATTCTTTATTATCTTGTATCTCCAGAACCGGCTAACGGATTTTCACATTTGAGACATCGTTAGATTTGTCTTAGACGGTGACATTAAAAACAAAATGGCGGATGTTTGACGCCATAATTATGAGGTAATTTTTATCTACCAAACTTATCGAATTGGTTTTAAAATGAAGGATTTAAAATACTCATTAGAAAATATGTATATAACGTGCACTTTTAATATTAAATGGAACGATGAAAAAAAAATTAAACAATTTTTTTAAGTTTTCCAACATTAGAAACATAATTTGTTAAAACTAAAAAGATAGAAATAAAAAAATATTATTTAAAAACAAAAAACCCGCCTGCATAAAACTCTAACGAACTGAAAAGGTAGAAACAAGTTGAACAATCGCAGTTGGAGGACTTCTTAGCTAGTTAAACAAGTATTCCATAGAACAGTCCCCCAACTGCGATTGTTCAACTTGTTTCTACCTTTTCAGTTCGTTAGAGTTTTATGCAGGCGAGTTTTTTGTTTTTAAATAATATTTTTTTACACATTACATTTCGTGTCATCATCATGGACACGTTAAAAATTCGAGTAATTATGGAATGTGAGTACCGTCGTGATAACAACGCGGCACAAGCGGCATGCAACATCAACGACGTTTACGGAGCTAACACTACAAACCAACGCACCACCTGTTATTGGTTTGCTCGCTTCAGTTCTGAGAATATCGACTTAAAAAATTACGAAAATGAATTAAATAAATGACGAAATGAAAGTGATTGTGGAAGTTGATGATACACAATCAAAAGCTTTCGACAAAACAACCAAAAAATACAAACAATGTTGGACCATATGCGTCGCATTGGCAAGGTAAAATAGTTTGACAAATGGGTGCCCCACAAACTCAATGATCGCCAGCGCGAGGTACGCAAGATGTGCCTTGCACTGCTCACCAGACACATGACCAGACAGAGGAATTTTGGACCGCATTGTTAGCTGCGATGAAAAATAATAATATTAAATTGTTTATTTCTCAGCTTTGTACATAACTTTTATAATAATTTTCTTAATTCTAAATAGCACTGATGTATAATTGGCCTGAACTAGGTAGAACCTGTGCTTCAGGCGTAAAAGTGCTTATTATAAATTTTTATTTTGTATAAGCTTAAGTTGATTGGATCCTGGTTTAGCACCTAAACAATGCCCTAGACGAAAACTTACCCCTAGAAAAGTGATATTCACTGTTTGATGTGCTGTTTGGTGGTGTTTGAAGCGCTGGTGTGATTCATCACAGCTTCTCACCAAACGGGATGAGCATTACTGCAGATGTGTAATATAAAGAACTGAGCACAATTATGATAGAAAAACTCGCACAACTCCAACCAGTATTGGTCAATCGCTCCTCTTCGCTGCTTCTTCACGACAACACACACGACCTCATACCGCACAACAGACGGTCTCCAAGTTGCAAGAAATGGGATTGAAAGCTCTCCAAAATCCGCCCTACTCACCAGACCTTGCCCCTACAGACTACTACATTTTCCAGAATTTGAATAACTTCTTGTTTCAGCTGATTTCTTTAAGAATCAATAAACTGCCACTGCGTTTGCAAAGATACATTGATTGCATGGGCAATTACTTCAATTAATACAAATAAAAAATACATGAAAAAAATTTCTTTATATTTTTTTCATATTAAACAGCAATTTTATAGGTAAAGACCTAATATTTAAAATATATTTAGAATATATTTATTAGAATCGGTGATAAAAATCCTTCATTTTGATACCCAACTCCATATGCTTGGTAGAAAAAAATATGTAATTCTTGTATTTCGTTACATTTATTATTAAGTTATATACATATTTAGAATCGGTGTTTAAAATCCTTCATTTTGATATCCCACTCGATATGCTTGGTAGAAATTTATTTCTTTATACCTCACAATATGGCGTTGTAGCGCGTAGGTTGTGTTGCGTAATTAAAACTCGGATAGATAGAACGTTATACAATATGTAAAGAAAACACCGTCCGAACCATAAGGATAATAAAGGTTAGGTAAACACATGACCAAATAAAATATGAAATTTTGCATAATCATCATAGTAACAATATTAATGAATTTTGAATTAATCTTTTTTTCCCGCGAATTAACTCAAAATAAGGTTGTGATGGTGGCGGTGGAATAAAACCAACGATGATGACAGATAGGGGTTTATTTACTTTACTTCAAACACTTGACAGATTTTAGCAAACAAAGTTACACTGAGGCGAAACCTATTTGTGGTTCTAGGGATGGACTGCGGGGCTATCCTATCCCTTTACCTCCTAGCTAGGCAATTCCTGAGGGCGACGGGGCCTCCGCTCAGGGCAAGCTTGACTTATGACAACAGTGGTGACTGCGGGGCTATCGACCACTGCGCCTCCTAAGTAGCGAGTGCGCCCGGTCCTCCATGAGTGACCGATTATATAGTCGGTTTGACGACAGTAGTGTGTGTCTTCATCATCTAATGCTTGTATGTGGTTGTGAGTATCATCTTCACACGTTGCATGATAATTGTCGCTAGTAGTCTGTTGTGTTTTACTCAGATGGCATAGTGTTGTGCACACAGTCAGGTAGATGGCGTAAGTAGTCGTGTTACATTCTCCCCCTCTGGTACTCTATAGTCGTCCCGACTGAGTACCAGGACTACACTGTTTTCGCGGTCTTCCTCTTTGGCGTATCGGATAAGTAGGTTTGGATGTCACGTTGTCTCTATTTTCAAACTTCGTTATTGAAGACGTGTTATACTTTCCGATAGGCTTGTCTGGAGTCTGTGAATGTGCGATTTCATAAGTGGAGGTTCCATGTTTCTTTAATATAACATACGGTCCATCTCGTCGAGGTGCAAATTTCGAAGTAAACTGTTTATCCGTGTTGCTTACGGGATGAGATTCTACCAAGACTAAGTCTCCAACTTTATAGTCTAGGTCAGGTCTTCTCTTCCTATTTGCTTTCTGGCGTGAGGTTTCTTTGTTACACTCAATATTTTCTTTTGCTAGTTCCAAGTCTTGGGCTAGTTGTTTTAACTTTGGCGTGATTTCTGCGACAAAGTTTTCTGATTCTGGCATGTAAAGATACAGGACACCTTTATGCACTAGGTATCCTTTCTTGATGTATTCTACATAACTTGGTATTTCTTTTCCTTCTTCTAATATTTTCATAATAGTTTGAAGGGTGTCATCTTTCATTTGTTCGTCTCTTAACTGTTTTTCATTGTATCTGGGTAGTTCTAACTCTGTGCTGCATATGGTGCATTTTCCATCATGCTGCTCACACGGTGGTCGAGACAGTGTATCAGCTAGTACATTAGTTCGTCCTGGAGTATATTGGATTTTGAACTCGTATGGTTGTAGCTGTAATGCCCATCGTGCTAAGCGACCAGTAGGTGTTTTCAGATTCATTAACCACTTCAAGGGTTGATGATCTATATGAATGAGATGAATAGTTATGAACTTTGTTCCTTCTATATAGCCACGAAATTTTGAAATAGCCCATACTATGGCTAGTGCTTCCTTTTCTGTGACACTGTAATTCCGTTCAGCTTGTGTTAAGAGTCTACTTGCGTATTCAATAGGGTGCTCATTGTCTCCCTCCCCCTGCACTAAAGCTGCGCCAATGGCATATTGGCTGGCATCAGTCTTGATAGCAAAGGGTAAATCGTCACTTGCCTGTTTTAACACAGGTGACGTAGTCAAGGCGTTTTTCAATTTCATAAATGCTTCTTGTTGCTCTTGATCCCACTTCCAGCTTATGTTCTTCTTCGTTAGGTTAGTGAGTGGTCTAGCAATGTCGGCAAAATTATGTATAAATCTCCGATACCATGATGCAGTTTGTAAAAATGATAATAGTTGTTTTAGATTTTTAGGCGCCTGACGGTTTGTAATAGCAGAACTTTTCTCTGGATCTGTTTTGATACCATCAGCAACTATTAGGTGGCCCAGATATTTAATTTCTGAACACATAAATTTACATTTCTTTCTGTTGGCTCGTAGTTTGTATTCTCTCAGTTTAAAAAATACTTCTCTTAAGTCTTTTATATGTTGACTGAAAGTTATAGATCTTATAATTAGATCATCTAAATAGCATAATACATACTTCGCGTGCAATCCTTGTATGAATTTGTCCATTAATCGTTGGAACGTAGCAGGCGCGTTCCGAAGTCCGAATGGCATTCGCTTGAAACGGAACGTTCCAAATGGTGATACAAAGCTTGTTTTATCGTAATCATCTGGGTGTACCATAATTTGCCAGTAACTTGACTCTAAATCAATTGTTGACATGTATGGCATCGCTTTTGCTTGATGTAATAAGTCGTCGATACGAGGCAACGGATATCTATCAGGTTTAGTTATTTCGTTGAGCCGTCGATAATCTACGCAAACTCGAACATCGGTGTCTCCTTTTGGAACTAGAATTAGAGGTGCTGACCATGGGGAATCGCATTCCTCGATAACGTCATCATTTATCATATCATCCAATTTTTCTCTCAATTGTTTTTGCCTTGTGGATGACAATCTATAGGGCTTAACACTGATAGGAGGATGATCGCCTGTGTCGATTCTATGTTGAGTAAATGGAGTTGGTTCCGTGTTTTTCTCAAAGATGTCGCTGTTCTCAATTAACAATTCATTGAACATCTTTGTCTCGTTGTTTGTAAGTATGGTTCCTTCATCGGGATTTAAATAAAGATCAATCGAATACATAGAAGTAGGGTTTATTGGTAAATAAAGAACACGTGGATCTACACAAGATTGGTTGTCAGCTGGTTCTCGTGGACGGGTAGGACCTGGTGGCGTGTCCAATTTGTGTAATGTCCATTTTGGTCGTTTGTTTACTGGTGGACTGTCTTGTACGTCGGATACTGTCGGTGTTAAGGGTAACGGTGACAACATGTCTAGCTCGTTAGCCCAACGGATAAACTCCGACACTGCCTTCACTTCCACTGGCTCCTGTTTCTCTTCAAATGTCATACGCTTCACTGCCTTCATTGGTATGGCGTTATTGTTGAGTTGTATGAAGTGATGTATTGATTGTGGTTCATCAATAAAATTCCAACTGCGTTGCGGTGCATTGAGTATAATTCCTGCTTGTTCTAGGAATTCAATACCTAACAGCGTGCGGTTGTCAACTGCTTCTGGTATGACTGACAATGTTATTGGTAGTGTGCGTTCTCCAATACGTATGTCAGTTGTTGTTGTTAACAAGTTTGATGTTTTCACCGTTCCATCTGCTAATTTGATATCAGTTACTTGCTGTTCAAACTGTGTTCCTTTTCGTAACAACATCTTATATAGTTGCATGCTGGCAATACTGCGACGGGCAGCAGTGTCTATGTAGGCATAGCCTTCTTCACCCTTTATACATACCTTTATCGTCGGTATTTTGGCTTGTATCTTGTAGGCTATTTTCCATTTTATAAAATGCAACTGGCTTTGGTGGCGTTTCTTTTGTTTTACAGGCAGTGCAGTTGCTTCTGTAAACATTAGGTGCTCCACATCCATAGCACGTGATGACTGGCTTCTTCTCTGATTCAGATACCACCGTATCCTTTTGTTCAGCCAACCTTTTGCGACATACATCATAAATATGTCCCTTCTTGCCACAAAAAGAACATCTTTTGAGCGGCTTACGTTCTGATTGCGTCGAAGTCGGTACCTCACCAGCTTCCTTGAGCAGACTCTCAATATGACGACCACGATCCAGAAGTTCTGAAAATGTCTTCACTTGTGTACGAGCAATCTCCTTTTTGTAGGTTATGTTGAGAAGTCCGTAAACAAAGTCCAAGTGTTCCTCTTCCTTCTGTCTCTTTGCAGGTAACTGGGCAAGTAAGGCACGCTTTTCGCATACAAACACGTCAATTGTTTCAGTTGTTTGCTTCTTCGAGTATAGTTCCAAATAAATTTCATGTGGCTGCATTTTCGGTGCAAAAGCAGATTTAATGGCGTCGAGAGCTTGAGTCCACTTTTTGATATCACCTTTTACACCGTTCCACCACGTAGCAGCAGCACCAGACAATAGCAAGGTTAAACCAATGCGTCTTCGTCGCTGATTTTTTTCAATTTTTTTGTAAACTGATATACCGATTACAAATTCTTCAACTTTGTTAAAATTTCGTTCACCGTCGTAACGCTTTGTACACGCAGCAAAACTTTTAAAATGTCTATTTCCACGTTCGTTCACTTCTGACACTTTTGTTATAAGTTCAGTAAATTGTTCTTGAGTCATCACCACCATATCTTGTTTTTTCTCAGACATGTCAATAACGTCAAAATAATATAAATTCTCTTGAGGGTATGTTCTTGTTTATCCGCAAATATGTGGGTACACCGGTAAAAATGTGGGTACACCGATAAAATTTGTTGCGGGTCGAAGAAGATTTACGTTGGGCGTCAATGTGATGGTGGCGGTGGAATAAAACCAACGATGATGACAGATAGGGGTTTATTTACTTTACTTCAAACACTTGACAGATTTTAGCAAACAAAGTTACACTGAAGCGAAACCTATTTGTGGTTCTAGGGATGGACTGCGGGGCTATCCTATCCCTTTACCTCCTAGCTAGGCAATTCCTGAGGGCGACGGGGCCTCCGCTCAGGGCAAGCTTGACTTATGACAACAGTGGTGACTGCGGGGCTATCGACCACTGCGCCTCCTAAGTAGCGAGTGCGCCCGGTCCTCCATGAGTGACCGATTATATAGTCGGTTTGACGACAGTAGTGTGTGTCTTCATCATCTAATGCTTGTATGTGGTTGTGAGTATCATCTTCACACGTTGCATGATAATTGTCGCTAGTAGTCTGTTGTGTTTTACTCAGATGGCATAGTGTTGTGCACACAGTCAGGTAGATGGCGTAAGTAGTCGTGTTACAAGGTACAATTTTAAAATGTGACAACACCATTTTCGGCAGTATCATCGATTGATTCTTTGTTGGATATTATAATGCATAAATTAATGCTCGATGTTTGGCGGTGCTCGTCTGTGAAGTCCCGCGCGGCGGCTTGTCGCCGTACTCAAAGAAAAAACTAGTGATGTACTAATTTTTGCGTAATAACGTCTTTTTATCGCTATTAATCGAAATTTGTATCTGCAGCCCAATAGGCGAACACATTTTTGTCAAATGATTGTGACTAGTTGAGATCGTTTGGATCGCAGTTGATATAATTAACTAATGATGAGATGATGATGATGTTGATTAATTTATTATTGTACTAAATGTTTCAATGTACTGTAACATTTGATGCAAATAAATTATTATTATTATTAATTTTAGTATAAAACAATGCAGGTTGAATGATTTATTGTAAAAACAGATTACCTAATGGTAAATGTACTTTCGTTTCATTATCGATAAATTACTAATAACAATATTATAACAGATAGACCTATTAGCACAGATTACAGAATACTACATCTTAGTAAACAGAAAGGAGAGGGTCTTATGAAATACTTTTTTAGTAAAGTATTATAAACATTTTAACGTTTAACGCCAATATCATCGACATTCAGACAGAAACTGTAATTAAAACTTATGCATGTTATTGAGTTTTGTGAAATATTGAATCCACGCATGAGATTCTGCAATACTAAATCGATACCATAATAGTTACAAATAAATTTTATCAATCGATCCGTCGATATTTTGAGTACTTACTTACACATCTCTATTTAAAGAACACCGCCAGCGCACCTGTGTACCTATTAAGTATTTTTATGAAATAAAAATCATAAATCATTTTACATTTACTTCGAATAAATAGGAATTATTATCAGTTTCGCGTAAACTTTCCTTCCGTAAAGACGTTTAGTGTTTTGTGTGATCAATTCGTTTTCTAACGTAATTTAAAATGCGATGTGTGTGTTTGGATGTGAGTGAGGCTCGTAGAGACTATGAGATCCGTTTTGTACCCCGGTCCCGTGTGATTGTGCGTTATAACGTCTGTAAAATCGCGACTACGTAACCCGCAGTGTTATTGAAGCTCATGGTGTAGGGAGACCACGCATCCACGATCCGGATATTGAAAAGTAGGTGCTCGAATTATTCAACGAGGACCCCACGGTGACACGACAGCTAGGTACTAACCATATGCAAGTGTGGAAGGTCATGCATGAGGTCAAGCGAGTTCATGACCTATCGGCACCGCTACGGTTAAGCGCGTGACCGCGTGACCTCCCTCGTCGCCCGCGCTGCCCAGTGTTGCCTTGTAAGCTACCTGTTTTTGCGAAATAATATTTAATTTTTTAGGGGGTATTTTTTTTTAGGTTTAGCCAGGTTTTGTATGCATTAGTACAATCAGTTATCGATACCTAACAACACCTTCACGGATCGGACAGGGTTTTCTTAACATATTGTATATTGCACTTAAGTAAAGGAGTACAATATTTAAGACGTTTACAATAACGCGATTTAAGTTAAGTGTGAACATGAATAGAGTATAGATGCGACTCGATATAAGAAAAAAAATGTCAATGTGAACGTGCCTAAATATAAGAACAGAATGTACACTTAATACTATCATAAAGTGTCTTTGTTATTGATGCTTATTTTGGTGTTCGTTTTTTAACCGATTTCAAAAGGGAGGAGGTTGCTCAAGTATATGTTTAATTTTTTTTTATGTTTTCTTGCGGATTTGAAATCCAAAATGGCCCAAATCAAATTTCATGATATTTTGACTTGGGTGTCGTGACAGCGGTTTTCAGGGGCGCTGATCACGAAAATGACGTCAATTATAAGCTATGGCATAGCTTATATTTCTTTATCAAAGTCAAAAATAAAACATCAAATATATTTTAGTCGCTAAATCGCCACCGTTTTACGCACTCCTTCGATGACGTCACTGGTAAAAAATAAATAAATTACAAAAAAGAAAATACATACTTATACAAATGTGTACGCTAATTGGCAAAATAAAAAAAATACTATCTCATAGATAACTAATAAAAAAATTCCTACTAAATACATACATTTGGTACTTGCAAAAATCAATACTAATTTATAAAGCTGAAGAGTTTGTTTGTTTGTTTTTTTGAACGCGCTAATCTCAGGAACTACGGGTCCGATTTGAAAAATTCTTTTTGCGTTGGATAGCCCATTAATCCAGAAAGGCTATAAAACATCACGCTGCGACTAATAGGAGCAGAGCATAACCAACTCCACGTGAACGAAGTCGCTGGCGGCCGCTAGTATAAAATATAAATATTACTAGCTTTCCGCCCGCGGCTTCGCCCGTGTGGAGTTCAATTATATCGCGCTTTTTAGATTTCCCACGGGTATATCAATTTTTTCCGGGATAAAAGATATCTTATGTTTTTTCCCAGGGTCTAAAGATTGTCTGTGCCAAATTTCATCAAAATCTATTGAGAGGTTTAAGCGGGAAAGCGTAACAGACAGACAGACAGAGTTACTTTCGCATTTATAATATTTTTTAGTCAAATACCCTATTGCATAAGTTGATAAAAAATGCTATGCAATAGCTTTACCGCGGCAGTCCCCGAGTGCCACATGTTTTTTTTTTATTAGAAAGATGATATCTTCAAGGTAGTCTCATGTTAAGGAAATTAGTGTCTGATGATGGAAGACTAGGGAAACCTAGGAGAAATTTAAAAAATCATAGGGGCGCCTAGGGGCGTCCTTATTATTTTTATTATTTTCTCTTAGCTCTTTAAGTTTTTAATAACTTAGAAAAAACATTTCTAAGTTTTTTCATTAAGTGTTTTAACGCACTACAATTTAGTAAAGTTCGGAGTTTATTATGGAGCCGGGAGACAGCCGAGGGAACTCATTAACGATTCACATCAGCTGCCTCGTGTTTGTGCTTAATAAATTTGTATTGATAAGAACTTTACACCTAAATGAGTTGTGATTGTCATTAAAGCTCTGATGATGAAGACAAAGGCCAATTAAGGGAACTCCTCAAAGGTTTAGAATAGTTACCTTGTGTTTGGTCTTAATTCATTTATATTGATGAAAACTTTATACCCATATAGGTTAAAATGAGGTCTGCATTAGATCTGTTGATAGAACCGCGCGGAACCGATCCCCCAGGGGCTCCATGGCCAATGTCACCACCTTCGCAGGGACGCCGTCCGGGCCAGGAGCCTTGTTCTTGGCTCTGAGCCTCTCCCTGATGGCATCCAACTCACCGTCAGATACGGGAGGCCCATCGGTCCACGCCTCCAGAGTGGATGAGCTGGAGGCGGGCATCCTGGGGGGCGTGAAGGGTCGCGGGTTCGGAAACAGAGCTTCCAGGACCCTTCTGAGCAGCCCTGGCTTCATACAAGAGGTGGGGGGTGCCGCTCCCTGCAGCTTCCCCCTCACCACCCTATACGGCCTACCCCAGGGATCGCTGTCCAGGAATTCCTCGGCGGCAGCGACTTTTGCCCTGCACATGACAGTCCGCAGGGCCCGATGGGCCCCTCTGAATGCCCGGCGAAGACCGTCCTCTTCTCCGGGCCCCCTTACAGCGTGCCTCCTGCATCTCATGTAGGCGTGCCGTGCAGTCATACTGGTGGCATGCAGCTATTGGTTTGCACCTTACCCAAATAATAATAAAAACAACTTATACAAAAGCCGGTTTATTCGTATATAGAATACTAATATTAGCCTGCATATTGATCAAAGAAGTAAAATTAATAACACAAACTAGTAACTATATGTTCACCAACCAACAACAGCTAAGTAATATTATTTGAGTTATTGCAGCTAATAGGTAGTGGAATATTTCATGTGAACTAGTGTGCACTAAAAGTGATCAGTGATCCTACTTGCTTAATAAACGATGTCATTTCATTTCATTATCGAATATACTAGAAACACTTACATGAAATTTAATACCGCAATGAATTTAAAAAAATGTAGGCTAAATGTATACAAAACACAGGCAGGCCCAGGTAGGCTAAATACTTTCGCAATTGCAAGGCAAGTGTAGCGATACCTACAAACGCCTTATGGAACAACGTGTCATACGGACGTCACGCAAATTCTACATCTCGCAATGAGAGTTTACCGTCCAACTAGCATACATACACATTCCCAATTTCAAGCATTGGGCAAGTGCCTGCCAGACATAACACCCTGTCTGGTCGGAGGATCTTCCCTTTTCTATGGAGTCAACTTTACTCTCTGTTCCTCAGGCCTCCACACAAGTATGGTAAAAAACAAAGCTATTGTTTAAGGATTCTTCTCGTTGGCATATAAAAAGCATTAACATGCCTTTAATGACTTGTGCCGCAAAAAGGAATAAAATACCTGGGTGCCATAAAGTTTGGTATTTTCGCAAATTTTGTCCTTATTTATCAGTTCCCAACTGCCCTTCGTTATGTACACATCCAGAGGTTTAGTGTGCTTTTGGTGATTGTTTTGGGAAGATAAGAGTGATATAGTTATATTATTCCAAAAAGAAATAAACATTCGCTAGAAAAACGTGTGCAGATACAGGCTTTGCATGAGCAAGGGAAATCACAAGTAGAGATTATTAAAACTGAGAAATGTTCGTGCCGATCCGTGCAATATGCTATTGTAGTATTGAAGTTGCTTTCGTAGAAGACCATTTTGGTTAGTTTGGCCCTTTCACCTTTGCCTTATGAATTCAAGGCACTTTGTATGTCAATACTATATATATACTTAGAACTGAAGTAGGTACACACTAAACAACTGAATTAAAGCAAAACTATTTTTAATTTCAGGGCTATGGGATTATATACGAGAAATACAAATTGCCTCATTAGAAAAAGGTGGTGTTTGCGAGGCTTGGTTCCTCAATCATTCGGTGTACAGTAAGTACTTTCTTCTATCAAATACACTCTCCAATTAGTACAGAGCATGGAATCGCCACACCTACTTGCACCAGCAGACGAAGTCGCTGGCGGCCGCTAGTGATTTATAAATTTTAACAAAAAAATGAAGCAAAGTAATTAAGAGATGATGGTATCCTGGTGATGATGATGAACGATGGTAGAGAAGGTAAAAGGAAAAGAGATAAACCACCTCGACCTTCAACTTGTAAGTTACGGCCATTACGACTAGGCCACCGCTGAGAGCAGCGCTGTAAAACTATGAATTACCCTTGATAATAACGATATCCTTATTAAAACACTGTAAAACTATGAATCACCCTTGATAATAAAGGATGGCTACACGCTCGAGTGGATGGTCTGTTATTAAAACACTGTAAAACTATGAATTACCCTTGATAATAACGATATCCTTATTAAAACACTGTAAAATTATGAATTACCCTTGATAATAAAGGATAGATATGCGCGCGAGTGGATGGTCTGTTTTTAAAACACTGTAAAACTATGAAATACCATTGTTAATAACGATATCCCTATTAAAACACTGTAAAACTATGAATTACCCTTGATAATAAAGGTTAGATACACGCGCGAGTGGTTGGTCTGTTCAACAACTAATCAGGCATCCCCTACCAGTCAACCTCGGGTGGTGAAGAGATTGAATAGCAGCTGCTTTAGTTGAAAAAAATATGAAAAAAAAAATCCAATACTCTTAGAAACTAATTAAACAAATACCTACGTAAATAAGCTACATACACATACATACTATTACCAAAACATATACTTATAATATATACAAAACTAAAACTTGGTAGAGAGGTGTTGAAATCACTCTACTCTAATTGTTACTAAAATAAGTCTGCAACTTCCGCTTAAATGCAAACCGACTGGCGGCCATCCTGATATAAAGAGGAAGCACATTTCACAAAAGAATAGATTGAATGAACAAAGTCAGACGTATGTGAAGGACAGTGTAAGACAACATTGTTAGAAGAACGCAGATTCTTAGTGATATTGTTACCCTGATATGTAGTCACTCACACAAAAACGATCTATTTTAGCTGTGTATGTTTAAAACACATGTTGTAGAATACGTGGTTTGAACCTAATTGCCACATTCTGTACGTTAATGCAAGTAAATGATCATACGCTTGGTGTATATTGAAAGTGTTGACAAGACCGTGCCGCAGGCTGTAGCAGTCAAAATCATACTAGTAAATAAACCGTATTATAATTTGTTTATTTTATTATTTATGTACACACAATAAAATACATAAGGATATGTCAAGATTAAGATCTAAGTACAAAGGGTGCTGTTTAATTCTTAAGAAATTTATTCCAGCAGACCTGCGAAAGGAGAAGTAAAATAAAAATGTAGACCATAGTGAGTATGAACAAGGAGAATAAAATATTAACGTGATAAGTATAAAATAAAATGAATCTAAAGATATAATGCAAAAATAATTACACAAGCAATAAATACATAATACTAAAATATTATGACATCTAGCTATCTAGATAATGAACAAATTCTAACTATACTATAGAAGAAAGGTTATGCTCTTTTAATCGACGTTTAAATATAGAAATAGTGTTTTAATCAAGAATGTTACGCGGGAGTGAGTTCTACAATCTTACAGCATGAACAGAAAAGGAATAGGAATAGTAAATCGTTATATGAGGATGAAATTTGAGGATGGATCTTAGGTGGTTCTACTCGGTGCGGCGCTAGAACGCTCACGCAGGTAGGAAGGATAAGACGGGTTGTGTAGGATGTTGAAAAGGACACATAAAATCCTAGTATTTCTGCGAATAATAATTGTCTATTGTGATAATTTAATTCATATAATATATCTGTTTCAGTGGTAACCGATCCAGAAGACAGTCTAACAATAGCCAATTCATGTTTGAGTAAACCATATGTATATGGTTTTGCAAAGGAATTTATGGGCAATGGACTCATCACTGCAAAAGGTAACTACCTAACAAGTATTAAAAGAAGGTACTAACTAAATAATTATTAAAATAATCCACGACAATATTGATTAAGTTTTCGCAAGACAACATCACTATCGAGATATGCTTTGTATTTTTTATATACAGAAACTTATAAAAATACTTGTGACTGCTAAACACGGGAGCCTATTACTTTGTACATAAAATAAACTAAATTTAAATTCAGTATGTCTTTTTTAAGTTAGGAAAAAGACAGAAGATAAAAGATTTGTTAAGTCCTATCAAATTAAGACTAATCTTATGTGTAATTTACGTCAGACGCGGACTAACTTGACAGTATTAAGAGGGGACTCTAGTTTCGAGGAATTTGAAAAATAAGTATTTGAAGACATTATTGCCGTCACGCCGCTTCTAACCTCTTCCCATAAAGAGCGAAAGGGACAGTTGCAGCTCAGGCTGATTTTACTTATAAAACCGTTGATGAAAAGACGTTTCATATTCCGCTGTTTTCTTTTTCAATACACGACAGATCTCAATTTTTTTAAATTTTTAAAATTATTTTTATTTTTTTTAAATTATTTGTTTAATTATTTTTAAATCTTAATTTAGAGGGAAAGTAAGCATCTATTATAATTTTGCAAGTGTGTGCAAATGGATTATTGCCTTTCTTTCAAATTTCTTTATTAGATCTTCAACTTTATGACAAAAGCATTTAGGCTTATGGTTGATTTGGAATATTTGACTACTATCGTCTGTACATACAGTAGTAGCACTGTGTAAGGTAACAATGCGACATAGATTGCTGATAAATTTTCCACTACCGAGCATATCTCCTTCTTTTCTTTATCTATGGTCGGCTTTGCCTCCACAAAACCAGGACCAAATAAGCACCTTTACAATGTTTTGTTTCAGCGAATGTTTGGAAATCTCACCGCAAATTATTAAATCCAGCCTTCAGTCAACAAGTAATTAACACATTCGTTGGTGAAATGAACGTGCAAGCTAAAATTCTTGTCTCAGAATTAGCTTTGCAAGAAGGGAAAGGACCGTTCGATGTGCGAAAATTTATCATTAAGTATATATTGTCAACTGTTACTCGTAAGTATTATTGTGGTAGTGTTACGGTATTTATGTATAAACCCCACATGATAACAACGCTTCATACTGACGCCACACAGATTCTGCGTCTTACAAGTAGAGTTTATCTTGAAGCTAATATACGACTGTGTTTTTACTATTTATGAAACCTGAATATAGTTTGTTCAGAATCAGCAACTGATCAGATTCCACACATTATTACACCATGTTAAATTTTTTCCCCAAACACATTAAAAAATTGTTGCAGTGTGGTTACCGAGTGCACGACACAGCTGGCGGTACATAGTACATACTAGCATAGTGAGACAGGCCACCCCGCGCCACGCCGCTACAGGCGCGGGCGGGTGAGCGGTGCATTGACCATATTTTTGTTGAGACAACCAGATAACATAACAAGCTCATGACTTTGTGGTTTTTTATGATATCTTTTTGAAATTTTGTACATAGGTTCTTTACTTAAAAATACTGGAGACGTGTTTCGGGTTTCGCACCAACAAAAAAATAACGTAGTATATACATCAACCTATAGGCGAGCAGCCACCAGACACAATACCCGTCTGGTTGGAGGATCTTCTCGTTTTTTATGGAGAATGAGTGAACTTTACACCTTGTTCATCATACAACACAAAACATTGGATACCTCCGTAATAAGCATGAGTGGTGAAGATAAACGCTAACTTCGTGGCTAAACATAAAGCGACATGCGTCATTTGTTAGCAACGGTGAAGAAAATATATCACGACACCGTGAGGTGACTTTCGGAAAAACGGACAGCCGAGAGACGCGATTGTTGCAAGTCGCGTTGTAACACATCACGGACCACTGGACTATCCATGCAACATTGACATGCGAGAACAATTTAAGTCAACATGATTGTTTGGTTTATAAAAAATATGCATTCTCTTTTACAGGAACTTTGCTAGGATTGAGTACTAAAAAACAAAATACAATAAATACAGATTATGCTGAGGGAGCCGAAGATTTATTTCGTTTATTTTGTGATAGGTTTCAAAAAGTGTGGTTGCATCTACCGTTAATATTTAACTGGAGTTCAATGAAGCACAGACAAACCATGTTATTGAAGAAACTGAAGGACATCATAGATCCAGTAACTGTTTTTTGTTATTATTTTTAAGCTTCTGAAGATATATCTTTGTAAAGTATTAGCTTTGGAACCCTTATCAAAAACTATATGTGGCTTCTAACTACCACGACTCAGTTATGGCCCGGTACAAAACCGCAGGGTAATAGAAATAGCGTACCTTTCTTTATTTATTTTTAGGGACTTTTATGCAATTATTGCACATGCCAGTCCCATCAGACCTTATAATTATAATATTAGCAAAACACAACAATAAAAAACCTACTTTATGCCGCAAAACGTAATAACACAAACTTAATTAATTTATAAGCAGCTCCAGAGGTTGGTGTCGACAATATATGATGGTACATACAAACATCGTTTACATTTAAATTTAGCTCTCTAACTAGATCCTCTCTGGCGGACTGAAATCTGACACACTCCGTCAGTAAATGTACGATATCTTCCAGAGTGCCACACACCTCACAATTGGGTGAATTAATTTTTTTCATTAGATATCCAAAATTATTCAGCGGCATGTGTCCAGATCTCAATCTGTGAGCTACAACTATAAATTCCCTAGTTAACCTAGTGTCATTAAACCACGGCATATGAGGAGGTTCCGAAACTATAGACCTGTACCATATCCCTTTATCTTTCGATCTTTGATTAAAATGCTCTTTCCAAACCTCGTGACACATATGTTTATACTTAGGTAATATTTCTATATAATTAGTTCCAATATTTTTTTCCCTTCCATCAACAATACCTAACTTCGCTAAACGGTCAGCCTCCTCATTACCCTTAATACCTACGTGTGAGGGAACCCATTGCAACTTCAGATCCATATCTCTTAAAGATAGGTAGTAAATTTTAGATAAAATTTCATAAGCTATCGGTGCACCTCTGAAACCAGAGGCGCATCGAGCTATATGTTGTAATGCACTTTTACTGTCTATACAAATTAATATTTTTCTATTATTTTCAATGGATATGCAATACGTAAGCGCTTCTGAAATTGCAAAGAGCTCCAAGGACATAACTGACATATAGTTATTTATTTTATAACAGGTATTTGTATTCCCCAAATTCGCAGGGTCATAGAAAGCAGCTCCATTACCATTAGCACTCTTAGACCCATCAGTATATATTTTATAATAATCTTGATATTTATCCGACATTTCTTTCAAAGTTTCAGTTTTAAGTGAGTTGACATCATACATATTTTTAGGATTTTTAATTGAGTCTAAATTAGTCTTTATTATATTTTGAACGTTAATACTAGTTACCCATATATCCAATGAATACATTTCTAAAATCGGGGATGACGTTATACGTTCTTCTCTGACCTTATCAAAAACACTAATAAGTAGTGGAAGCTTTTTATTTGCCCAATATCTGTTGTGTCTAAGAGCGCTAAGCTCCGACAGCTGCTTTATAATTACATTATCGGATATAGAATACGACTTTAAACAATATTTGAATGCTAACCATTTTCTCCTAACGTGCAGTGGAGGCACACAGAGCTCGCACTCCATAACGTGTATAGGTGTGCTTCTTATAAAACTCCCTACTATTCTTAGAGCTTGATTTTGGATTTTTTCTAGTTTATCAGTATTTACTTTAGCACTATTATCATATAAGAAGCACCCGTAGTCTAATCTACTCCTTATTAAAGCTACATAGAGCCTACGAAGATGAACTTGATGGACACCCCAGGCGGGACTTGTAAGTATTTTAAGTAAGTTGAGAAGCCTCTGAATTTTTCCAACTAATTCGTTGATCTGTTTACCCCAGCGCAATGTCTTATCCAACCAGACGCCCAAATATTTATAAAAACATACGTTGCTAAGTTCTCTATTACCTACTAGAAGTTGCAGTTGCTGTTGCCTATATCCTCTACTAAAAACACAATATTTCGTTTTACTTATGGATAGTTCCAGTCCTAATTGATCTAATAAAACTGTGAAAGTATTTAGAGCATTTTGTATTTTATTCTGACCTTCTGTGATATCCCTGCAAGTAAAATATAGTGCAAAATCATCTGCATATTGACATGAGTACACATCAACAATATCTCGACAAAACCTATATGTAGCTATATTGAAAAGTAACGGAGAGATGGGGTCACCTTGCGCCAAGCCATTTCGTGCATATCTGACCATATCGATTGCAGACTCGTCAGCAACTTTAAGATGTCGTTCGCTAAGAAAATTCCATAAGTATTGGCAAATGTTTTTACCAACACCCAAGCTATCAAGAACCTGCAGTAATTTTTCTATTAATATATTATTATACGCGCCTTTAATATCAAGAAAACACGCAAGAGTTGAAAGATTCTTTGTAAAGCCTATCTGAATTTGAGTTACTAGACTTGTGAGACAATCATAGCTCGACCGCCCTCTCCTAAAACCGACAGTATTAGGGGATAAAATTTGATTCTTCTCCACATACCATTCGAGTCTTTTAGTAATCATAGCGTGAAAAATTTTGCATGTACACGACATTAATGAAATAGGTCTTGGTTTGCTGTTAACATTCAAGCCAGCATCTGATCTTGGTATGGGTATAACTCTAATATCACGCCACTGCGATGGAAATTTACCGGAATTTAATATAATATTGTAGATATTAAGCAAGAATAATTTACCAAGATGTGGCAGATGTAAAATCATGGAATACGTTATCTGGTCTTCGCCCGGAGCAGTATCTTTTTTCTTTAAACAATTACTCAACTCTTGCAACGTAAACTCAGATTCAAGTAACACATGTCTAGACGTAAAGATAGGTTTTAGCGAAACGATATAATCTGGTGCCAGATCACATAACATTTCTCTTTTTAGCTCTTGAGGAAACTGAATATTAGATTTCCTATAACCCTTCACCCATCGCAGTCGACGCCACATGTCTGAAGCTGAAACTTTGTGATCAATGTCTGCACATAGTTTCCTATAATCATTAGATTTCGCTTTTTGAATAGCCTGTTTAGCCTCCGAAGTTTTTCTTTTAAGTGAGGCAAGGTTTCCTGGTGTTGGATTCCTTCTAAAGTTTTTGAGTGCCAGTCGACGTTCTGCAATCATTTTAGATATATCAGGACTCCAATATCCTTTCGGCTTAAATTTATTATTTGGTATATTACAAAATTTGATACCTGGAATATTCTCATCGGCTGCATTATTTATTTAAATAGCGTACCTAATACAGTATCAGTAGCAATGGGTTTCATTGTGACAGTTTAACAACATTCATTGCGTTGTGTACGTTGTTGAGCAAAGTTTTTTTCCTAGATACGGAGCAATGGATTAGCAATGATTCAAATTGAGAGTAATAGTGTAGTACACTAAAAAGGTGCCATTTTTGTTTAATTAAAGTCAAATCATTTTCAGATCAGTAATTTCAATTTACAAGTAGATAAATACTCAACATAACTATTAGTATATTATTATAATAATAAAATTTATTTAGACACATTTTGTTGGCAAGTTAAACACAACAAACAAAAGAAAGTAAAAGATATGACGGCGCGTCGCTAGCGCGCCTCTTTTGAGAAATACATCGGAACGAGATTTGACAACTGTCAGTCTGGCGGGGCGTCGTGGCGATGGTCAGCGCGGCCATGTTGAACTTCACTTTTTGATTTGAACGTCAACGGCAAGCGCACCACGTATGCGACGAATCGCTATTGTTCCGAGTAATCTTGTGCCCCATTGTATTAAAACTGATTAAAAGTGATAGACTAGGTGATTTTCTAATTACTGGTGAATGGATTTTAGTTAATTTCTATAAGGAAGATATTTTATGAGATTAAATAACTTTTGATTGTGACTTTACTGATTCTTTTTTGGTACCAACCACATTACAATTTATTGAAGACATGGCTGATTCTGATGATGAAGGGCATCCGCCCAGAGATACATTAAAATAAATATTAAACATGTCGAGCAATGAAGTTACATTCCCATCCCTCAGACCCCACACTCGGATACTATGCTCGATCTAGTTATTTCGGCGTTAAATAATAATTTCTTTGTCAGCAGTAGACCACCATAGACTGAAAAAGAAGAAATAATAATTCTATATTAACAAATTATTATTATTATTATTATTTATTATTTTTATTACTGTTACAAAGCTCTTAAAGCTACACAAATCAACAGAATCTAAGCATATTTTATATAGCATCAAATATGAATAATTTTCTGTTGGAGTAAATGGAAGAATGGTAGGTGAACACCACCTAAGACGTTTGAAATCTCATGGTCAATGCTCCCGAGCCTGCTAAAACTGCGATTGCCAGAACGCAATGCTGAAAATACGTAGCGGTTTTCTAGGTTATTGCTTGAAATTGAATTTAGTTGTTATTAACGTTTCTAAATTATTTCTAACGTACATCTATGTAAGGTTATGTAGCTTCATAAAAATAGCTTGACGTCAAGTATCTTAGTGTTGAAGGAAAAAACGAGTTTTTTAAAAACCTTCTTTATGTTTTTTTAATGTTTTAAATTAGTGAGCGCTATCTAGTTTATGGCATTAGATGCAAAATTATTCTGGATATATTTTGGTATAAAAAAAACTAAATAAGTGTATATTAGAAACAGCGCCTATGGGCTTATCAGGGCAGTATAAATATTAGTTATTTAATTTTTTTTTTTTTTGTAGCTTTCTGCTGCTGTATCTATGCTTCACACAAATGACTAGAGATCTAGTTTTCTTTCAAAATATATCACTTTCCCAATTAATTTATTTTGTTATTGTGTAGCCAATGTATAATGTATGAACCATTTTATTTTAGATCATATATGAAAGGAGATTCGAGTTAAAGGCAAACAAATATCAGAATATTTACGATGATAAATCGACATCAGGTAATCAGAGGAAATTATTGTATTTATTTACCATTTATTCTTAACAATACACTGACAAATAAAGAAGCATTGGGCATCTATCAATGTCCACTACTAGATGTAGGCCTTTCCTTTTTGCTTTACGGTTTTAGCATTATATATATTCGCGAACGTCTGCCAGATCACGCTTCAGTACCGTGCAAATATCAGACACGGAAGGGGAACATCTTTAGTTTCGTTAAACTGGTATTTGGAACGTAAAATATTCTGGAATTGTGCTCAGCCAAGATGCATAGACAAGGTCGACAAAGGCAAATAATTGATCTTCTAATTCCAACTATCTCTATAATTCCAACGAAAGTTGCATTCAGATGATGTTCAGTCGCATTAACTTAACTTTTTTTACAGTACAAAACAACATATGTTTCAGCCAAATTCAAACCAATACTTGATCGAATGCTGAGTTTGAATGAAGAACAAGGTGTCTTTACAGACGAGGACATCAGACAGCACCTGGATTCTTTAGTAGCTGCTGCTTACGAAACAAGTTCTGCTACTGCGACATTTATTTTATTAATCATAGGATCCAAGCCGGATCTGCAAGAACGAATTTTCAATGAGTAAGTAACATAATTTCTATGACCTTATCAGTACTTGAATAATGTCTGTAGCGATCCCACTGCACCGGTTTTTCTCTGTAGGCGGTAGTGGCCTGTAATTTAATAAGTAGATCCAGTGTGTAGATGTGAATGATATGATATGTCTTCGGTTTTTTTTGACTCTAGGATACACCGATTATTTCACTATATCTTTCACTCTTTAGATTGCAGTTGTGTTGGTTTGATAAGGTCAGGTGCCCTCTATCTGGCAGAAACTTGTTGCTCCGAAACCTATTTGGCATAACTCACCTGGCATAAACTTTTTTAAACGAACATTGTTAAGGTATAAATATATTTATTACTAGATGAAACGATGAACTTCGTAACCCTTACCTATTAATGTAAACTAAATTTATTTTAACCATAATTATCACCTTTATTCATAAAAGATTTGTATCGATTTCGCCATATTACTAAACCGTAAGACCGCATGATTGGTCGTGATCCCGATCGTGATCATGGATCACAATCTAGATTGACGTGTTGTTTAGTAATCTGGTAATACTGTCAGTGTACAAAACATTGTTGAAATTTTAAAACGTGGATGGAACGATCGAACAAAAATGGTAACTGTCCAGGTTGTAATAAATCATTATTAAGATGCGACGAATGCTACAGCATAATCGCTGACACCTTCAGATTTTGTACCAAGTGTGGTAAGAATGTAGAACGAATAATACGCATGAACAGGGCAAAAGAACAAAAAAAAAATTGATTAAAGCAAAAGCTGCTCTCTAAACCAAAACACGTTTCTACAATGCCATCTTCATCATCTGAGGAGATATTCTGTGAATTAAATTTATCGACCGAAGACATACAGGATATTCAAGTTATTGAAGACCGCCAGAAGCCCAACATCAAGAATGTTCTGGTAGATATTCTGACTGTCTTCAATTACATCAATATGTTATTGAAGACAGTCAGCAGCTCAACATTGACAATGTTCTGATTGAATCACATTTATCCGAGTCGCCTAGTACTTTCGCCATATTATCATGTCCTGGCGAGCCAAGAGGTTCCCAAGTAGATAGAGCGAAGTTGATGGAAATAAAGAGTGATTTATACACATTGACATTGGCAAAATCATCGTCAAGCAACGATGGAAGGCATAATTTGAAAAGAAACGTCCACTGCTGTACACATATATACAGTTAATCAACATAGTGCTTTCTGGTAGACAATATTTTTACTTTCTTTTTTACGGTGCGTAAATAAATAAGGATGTTGGTTTTCCGACGCGCGAACACGCAACGTATAATTGTCCATGTGCGAAATAGGGAAACTCTAGGTTTATTCCGCAAACTTGCAACTATTGGCCTTGCGATTTATTTATGGTAATTGCAAAAGCTAGACGTACAGGAAATGGCAACCTTTTAAAATCAAATGGCAAGCAAATCTGTTGGAATCATAGGTATTCATGGGATTAAGACATACTCTCCTTTGTATTTTCCTTTTATTATTTTAGCTTCGATGATGTTATTCTTATGAGTTTCTTCACAACCAATCTCGTTCCATTGCAAAGTCGAAGTAGATTAATATTACGCAGCATGATGACAACTGATCCTACATACTTTTAATTGCAAATTATGTGATCGTAGTCCAGGCAACTCCAATGAATTTAAAAATTCTGTAGGATAGTTGACTACGTCATCCTGGTTTGAAGCCGTGTTAACTGATTTGTATGTAAACAACACTCCTGGAAGAAAATTCTGAATGGTCGCATTGAGATCATCGACATCTTTGTTTTTTGCCGCCAATATTGCTCGTTCACTAAGCCAATCGTGGAACTTATTATATTGTTTTTTAATGTCCAGAAAAACACGCTGAATGCTTATTCAGTGTGTTTTTCTGGTAAAAGAGGTGCTTACCTCTTTCGATTCTGAGAAGTGAAAGAAATCTGTGGGAAAAGTCAATAATCCGGTTGAGCTGTCAACTGCGACCTTACCATTGCCAATATCCAGGAACTGCTTTGAAAACACAGTCGCAGTTTGATCTTGTTGCAAAAACACTCGCATGTTGGTAGTTAATTGTAGTGTCTTTACGTGCCGCCACTTGATGATTTTAAACATGCGTTTATTTCGTCAGCAACAGTCGATCGAGGAATCACTGGAAGAATCTGACGAAAATCACCTGACAACAGTATCATGGCTCCACCAAAACTGTTTTGGTTACCACGTAAATCTTTTAACGTCCTATCTAGTGCCTCCAGCGACCTCTTGTGGGCCATTGTGCATCCGTCCCAAATTATCAATTCACATATTTGGAGAGTCTACGCCATAGCACTATTTTTGGCGATGTTGCAAACTAGCATTTCGTTGATATGCATGTTTAATAGTAATTTTAAGGCTAAATGTGCAGTTCGTCCGCTTTCTAATAAAGTTGCTGCTATTCTAGATGAAGCCAACGCTAGGGCTACCTCATTTTACGATCGGATCTTTGCTAATAGTAATGTAATTAGGAACGTTTTCGCAGTACCACCAGGAGAATCAAGAAAGTAAATCCCCCAGATCCACTGTTTACAGCTCGAATCAAACGATCGTACGCAACCCTTTGTTCTTTGTTCAATTGCGGAACAGTTGTGCGAACTGCTTCGGTCATAGCTTCAGTATCGTACTGGCGTTCACTTTGAAACTCATGGTTTAATGCATCTTATATAGCACGATTGGGTGCTGTCAGGCCCAAACACGACAATACTTTATTTGCCATCAATAAACACATATTTTCTATTATGATCATTGTGTCAATGTAAATCTTTGCCGTAATTTCCAATGTAGGATTCAAAGTTTCACAACGCACGCGATGCAACACATCCTCAGACATGTCATCCCTATATTTAACTCACAAATCTTCCGGATTTGAGGGGAAACATGTCGATATTATAATCGCAAACAATGTGCGAATTTGATGCGGCGATGAAAAAGATATCACGGAATCCTTGAGCATATCATCCCAATGCGAATCGTTCTCGAGCAACCGTAATAATTGATACGCCTCACGGTAAGTCGCACACAGATGTCCTACAACTGTTCTCAATTATTGAAAATATATCGGACCAGGAACATTCACCAATACCAACACAACAAACAACAAACAACAACAAACAACAACAACAACAATAAACAATAACAACATAAAACAATAACACAACAAAACAACAACACCACAACAACAATAACATATAATAATAACATAAATCGTTATTTAGATGTACTGTATATATACCTACGGCCTATAGCATCTGTGGCAAATACATTTTCATATCCTTCAAGTGGTGTTCCTTGTTTACGACGCTGAAAAGACTTTGATGATGCCTTCCATGTATAGTAGCGTCAGCGTGGCGTATCAGCATACAGCAGAGTGCGAGCGAATTGATCAGTTTCACAAATTGAGAAGAAACCTGTCAATGTAGTCACAGGTGAACGTGCCGCTCTATCCACAGCGTTGTTTGGGTTGAAATACACTCGTTGTCTATTTTCCAAATGAACTGCCAAATGGACTCTAGTGGGGAGTCTTTCATGAATTGCAAACGAAGATATGCGCCAAATACCCTCATTGCTGCTTACATAGCGACCCATCTGATAGTGAGACACTTCATCATTTGTGTTTATGACTGCGAACATGGCCATGTCGCTACCTTTGTTAACATAGTTACATATATACTTTATGGATTTCACAGAGTTACAAAATTTTACATTAATGTGAGCTTCAAAAATTTTGGACAATATGGGCGAGTACGGCACAATCCAACGATTGTCTACATGAAAATCTTGTGCTTTTATCTTGACATCTACAGATCGTCCTATACGGTTTTATTATTCATTATACTTTTAATCTGACAAATTTGGCGGTGTTTCTGTGTGGTCTATGAAAATGGTAAAAAAGCAGAATGCAAATATTAGGGTGATACAATATTTTTTAATAGCATAACGTTATGCTATATTATATAAATATAGCTGATCCGTGGTGGCCTAGTGGTTAAAAGACCGGCCTCTCCAGTATGAGTGCGCAGGTTCCATTCCAGGTCAGGCAAGTACCAATGTAACTTTTCTAAAGTTATATGTACTTTCTAAGTATATCTTGGACACCAATGACTGAAGGTGAAGGAAAACATCTTGAGGAAACCTGGACTTTAAGTCTGAAATCGCCAACCCGCATTGAGCAAGCGTGGTGATTACGCTCAAACCTTCTCTGTATGAGAGGAGACTTGTGCCCAGCAGTGGGGCGATAAAAAGGTTGATGATGATAGCTGATCCGCGCACCTATACGTTGGATCCATGGACATATTTGTGAGAGTTGGTAACACAGTAAGGTTGGCACCCGTCAAACATGTGAAACCATTCATAATTATTATATTTTGAAATTTGGATTCTCGCCGCTGGTGTGTTTCTGACTAAACGTGCGCTAGAATTTTGGTTGTATTTACGATTATATTGTGTTTGTTGTGACTTGTGCTTTTGTGTTGTTACTAGGTGTCAGGTTTGTTGTGTATCTATTTATAGTTAATTTATCCCCTTTTTACCCGACTACGGCAAAGCAAAAGGAGGGTTATGATTTTGACAGGCTATGTATGTTTATGTATGTATGTATGTATGTATGTATGTTCATCTGTTCCCTCGTAACTTCTAAACTACTTTTCAGAATTCGACAAATGACATATAATTAGAAGCGTCTTAATTGTCCGCTGGTTATAGGCTATATGGGGTTTCAAAAAATCTAATGTGGCGCCCTCTAGCGGACAAAACATACAGAGTAAAAAAATAAAGTTAAGATAAATATGCCGTGTTTGGTATCATTTGAAAGCGCTTTACTTGTACATTTTGAATATATATATTGCTAGCATTTGCTTGTGACTTTACCTGTATTCATGGGCTGGTTGCATATAATTCACATCTTTTCGTTCATAGCTTCTTTACTACTTATCAGAATAAGACCACTGCAGTACCATTAGAAGGGCCTTGATATTCTGTTAATTATGAGCTATAAAGCTTGTCACCAAATTTAGTATAGCGCCCTCTAGCGGACAAAAACTGCTATGTTAATATGCGCGTGCGTTTGGTATCACGTGAAAGAGCTTCACGAGTACTTTATGCTTGTACATAATTACAAGAATGCTTTAATGATGTTAAATATGTCCATGTTTTGTCTCTGCATCACCTTAAGGTAGACTGGTAGAAAATGCCTAAGGCATTAAGTCCGCCATTGTGCAATTTTTTTTTCATTGTGCATGAAGTTTTAATAAATAAATAAATAAATATGAGCGATAAGAGTAAAGCGCGGATCACGGGAACTGTCAATCGCTTTATGCATTGTAGAGCAGTGTGAACATTAATAGAATATGTAATGCACTAATGAAAACGACATAAGCTGGGAGTAACTCCACGCAGTGAAGGCGGAAACGGTTTGTTAACTGGCTAAAGCTCCCATAAAAATGTCCTCTGCACTATATGCCTTCGGGCTTATGTTGTTATATGTGCGTGTAGATGTAATATGTCAAGTACCTAGTTTTTAGTTCATCAGTTTAACTTTTGTTAATAATATGCGCCACAAATACACTTTAACACCAAAATAGTACAAATAAAAAAAAGTTAAAAAACTAAAACCCAACTACGACAAAAAACGACGCTGAAAAAGTATAAAACAAGATTTTCAGAATACTGAACTGAACAAAGTTGCTAATATAATAGTCACACGTTACATATACCTACCGTAGCACTTTCATAACGTGTGACTGCGGTTTTCCAAACATGAAAATTTATCTCTTAATAGTGAATATTGCATACTTCAGAATAGTATCGTAAGACATTATTGTCAATTTACAACGAAGGCATCTTGGTAGAGTCTACTGTGTCCATTTACTTGCAACTATATTAGCAACTTTGTTCAGTTCAGTATTCTGAAAATCTTGTTTTATACTTTTTCAGCGTCGTTTTTTGTCGTAGTTGGGTTTTAGTTTTTTAACTTTTTATTATTAGTAGAACCAAGAAACTTACTTCCTAGGTGTCAATTTGGCTTTAGAAAGGGACTCAGTACTATGGATAGTGTTGGAGTTTTGGTATCAGATATTCGCACATCCTTTTCCAAAAATGAATCAGTAGTCGCCACCTTCTTAGACATTTCCTCTGCTTACGATAATGTCCTTCTTCCCATTCTCAGGCAAAAACTGCAACAGCTGAGAATACCGGAAAGAACGCTACAGTGCATCTGCAGTCTACTTACGTCTAGGTCTTTGGTTTTGAGAGTCCCGGGGGAAGAATTTGACGCCAGGACGTAATGGAAGGGACTACCACAAGGATCTGTGCTTAGTCCTTTACTGTACAATCTGTATACAGCTGACTTAAACTCATGCCTCAATAACAACTGTCAAATTCTTCATTATGCTGATGACCTGGCTTTATATGTCACCAATCACTCTGTTAGCGACGCTGCAACATCTCTATGCATATCCCTGGATTCTCTAAACCAATGGCTAAATTATCACGGCCTGAGTCTGTCTGCTCCAAAAAGAGCTGTGGTTGTATTTTCTCGCAGGAGATTAATACCTCAAATTTCGGTAAGCGTCCAAGGGAATTGTGTACCGGTTTCTGCAAAAGTTAAATTTTTAGGCGTTGTTTTAGATTCTAAATTGACTGGTTTACATCATCTAAATTATTTAGCTAATAGGCGTGAGAGAACTATTTCCATCCTTAAAGTTCTTGCCGGTGTCTGGTGGGGTGCTCATTCCTACACCATGAAACTGGTATACAATGCTCTAGTCCGTAGTGTTCTAGACTACGGATCTTTAATTCCTTGCAACAAAGGTGCTTTGGCAAGGCTGGATAGTATTCAGGCTAAGTGCCTAAGGATCATTTTTGGTTGTATGAAATCCTCACCAATTAACGCATTACAGGTAGAGTGCGCTGAACCACCTTTGGCCTTGAGAAGACAGTATCTAGCATCGATGTTTTGGGCTAGAGTCACTGCTAAATACTCTCACCCGCTTGTTCAAAGATTGAAAGACCTGGATACTGCATGTCGAAGTTCCAATTATTGGAAACATAAAGAAGTCCCCTTGTTTGTAAATTCTTTTCGTTTGTACCAAAATTTAGATTTTTCTATCGCTCAGTTTCCGAATCTCCCTGCTTACAATTTTGACTATGAAACCATATGTTTCAAACCTGACATTTTTTATAATATATATCTAAAACGTTCCCTTTGGCTAACTCTATCTTCAATGCTGTGGTTGGTGAGCGCTGGCGAAATTTTGAGATATTCTTCACGGACGCCTCTAAATTCTCAGATTCAAGCTGCGCTGGAGCTGCGATATGCTACCAAAACTCAAAAATCGTATTGAAATTTAGATGCCCTAAACAGTCATCGCTTTTTAGATTTCCCTCGGGAACATCAAATTTTTCCGGGATAAAAGGTAGCCTATGTTCTTTCTCAGAGTCTAAAGACCTTGTCTGTGCCAAATTTTATCAAAATCGGTTGAGAGGTTTAAGCGGGAAAGCGTAACAGACAGACAGAAAGAGTTACTTTCGCATTTATAATATTAGTATGAATTGTATTTTGGCCTAATGTTTTTATGTCCGAATTTAAAATGGGACACTTTTAAAATGGCAGAATTGTATTAGGCATAATTACCTTCGTCAGAGTTACAATTTTGCATAATTTTGTTTAGCATAACATTTATTTAGAGCGGCGGTTATTTGGCATAATTTGACTTAGCATACTACGAAGATCACAGAATTTCAATAGAAGTAATGTTATTAGTCATATTGAAAAATAAATTGTTTTAAAAAGTCACTATGGTGTGCTACAAAAGTTAGTGACAGCAATGAATCGCTACAAAACCGACTTCACGTAGTCTTCTCTGCCATACCCCTAGAGTGTAATCTAAACGCGCCAAGGCGCGGAGGGGCGAGGCGGCCCGCGAGCTGAGGAGCACGTGCCTTTAACGCCTACCACCGCGGCTGAGGCTGGCGAGCTTGCCCGTCAGCAAGCCGAAGCTGCTCTGCAATTTCAGCGATATGATGGTTCTACTTTTGATTATTATGGATATCTATACTAATATAATAAAGCTGAAGAGATTGTTTGTTTATTTGAACGCGCTAATCTTAGGAACTACTGGTCCGATTTGAAAAATTCTTTTTGCATTGCATAGCCTATTAATCCAGGAAGGCTTTAAACTATATAACATCACGCTGTGACCAATAAGAGCAACACTAAACCACGCGAACGAAGTCGCTGGCGGCCGCTAGTAAAATATATGCCAAAAGATGATTCTGGTTGTGAACTTACTACGATATGATGGTTATACTTATTGATTATTATGGATATGAAAGTTATGCCTAAAGATGATTCTGACTTACAAAAATTATGGGTTTCGGTGTATGGTAAATTAGTGTATGCCAAACGATTTTCTGCGAAAAGAGGTTTATGCTATGCGTTGCTATGCAAAATAGAATTATGACGTAAAAAGTTCTGCTATAAAGGGTGGACCCGTTTAGGTCAGCCTGTCGATCACATATATACCAAGCGGGCGCATAGCGACCTGCGCGTACAGTACAATAACACATTCAGGGTGCTCTTGGAATTGCAGTGGCGCTGCGCTGTAGCGCGTTGGTGATGTTTACGGAGGTAAGGGTCGACGGGTTCGTTGCGGTCATGCGTAAACGTTGTGCTTCCGTGATGGCGCGCTTGCGTTCCTTCTCCTATGGCATTCTGAATATGTTCTCAGAACCGTGGGACTCTCCCTTACTTTCTTATGTAGGTGGATAAGAATCCAGACTTACTTTAGTTAAATTATTACTAACATTAAGCAGGCTAAGCTTTCCTTTAACTAACGTTATATGGATAATTTATCTCAAATTTTTTTTTTCAATATTAAGTTAGTAGTGCAGATTGGTGGACTGGTAGACTTACTTGGCTAAAAATGGTCATCACGAATGGTAGTTTTTGTATTCATTGCAGATTACAAGAAGTACTTGGGGATAAAGATAGCGATATTATGAAACATCATCTATCGAAACTCGTGTTTTTAGAGGCTGTGATCAAGGAGACGTTGAGATGGTATCCTGTTGCTCCTGTAATCGGAAGAAAACTTGACAAAGATATAAACCTAAGTATGTAGCTTTACAGCGTGATTTGTTACCCCTTCTTTAATGTGATACTTATTTACTGGTAGCTTGCATTGTCCTACTGCTGAATAAAGTTCAATTCTATTCTAGCTTGTTGGATCCATGGCTAATGGCTTGTTGGCTGTTTGTTTCCGACGCATTTAATTTTGTGTATATTTTCAGAAAACTGCACGTTACGGGCAGGAAATTCATGCGCCATAGGGGTATATAGTCTCCTCCGTCACCCAATGTGGGGCAAAGACGTTAATGAGTTCAGGCCTGAGCGTTGGCTGGATCCATCTAAACTGCCAGATCATCCTGGCCTTTATGCCTCTTTCGGTCTTGGAAAGCGAAACTGCATTGGTAGGTGATTTCAATCGTTTTAACTACTAGTATCTGAATTAGAGGTTGACCTACATTTTCCACTTATATTTTGTGAGGTATGAAAATAATGTAGATTTAGGCTCAGAGTGCGTTATTCAGAGGTAGTCTTCCTATGGATGGGGTTCAGCTCTGACCGGAGCGATGGATACAATCTGCTGCCTTCCCCGACCATCCTAGCCGATGCGACTGGCCTGCTGCCGGGACTTTTATTAACTCCCCTCTCTGGGACCTCTATTACATAGATACGTGTACCTTACAGTAAAAATCATTTTGTTGAGCCGTTTCGAATATTAGCAGGAGCCAAGAGATAGACAGTCCAAAATAAAGAATGTTTTTTTTCGTTATTATTATATTGTATCGTATATACTTTCATATGTATTTAGTGTAAATCTATTATTTTGTTATTACAAAAACCTGACACCTTAATTGATTAACAATTATTTATTTAAATAATTGTTAATCAAATTGTCAATTCACTTAAACTATGCGTATAGTAAAATTATAACTGCAGTACTTTGACAGTGTTTTGAAATGGCTATAATGCGGCAAATTGACAGAGGGTATTAATACTCTGAAACTCTTTCCCTGACTGGACATCTTACCATAAAATAATATAGATTATAAAAAGTTAATACACACAGTTTATAACTCCACAGGTAAAGCATACAGCATGGTGTTGTTGAAGACATCGTTGGCGCATATTTTACGGCGATATCATGTGACAGGTGACATCAACAGTGTAGTGTGTAAATATAATATTACAATGATACCAGTACAAGGACATCACATTACATTAACACCAAGGTCGTAGAGGTATATTGTTATGGGGGATAATGTTTTAAAGGGATGTTTATTGACTGGTTTTTTTTAGTACATTTTTTAATCTATTTTCATTATATTGTATCAATAAAGTGTGGAAATTAAATGCAATTTGGGAAAAAATTGTTTGATTTTGAATTTCCATTTTTGAAACCATGGTAAAAAAGCAGTTCCTCTCTCTTAAAAACGTCATTATTTTTTATTTGCTTTTGTGCGATGTTTATTAATTAGATGTATGTGTTTATTAGACTAGAATGATATATTTAACGTACGTATTTATTATATAAACTATGTAAATAGTGCACCGTAGACTACCTATATTATTTATCTCTCCTTCCCTTTACTATTACATCCAAAGGTTGTCTGTAAAAGATCGCTCTTAGCGATAAGACCACCCATTGTGTCACACTTTGTAAATTCTTTATATTTATGTTTTTTAATCTATATGGTGTACATAATAAAGAGTATTCTATTCTATTCTAAAACTAGGAAAACTAAAATTAGGATTGATTTTTTCAATGATCAAGCGTCGCTTGTCCATACTGTTACGCAGTAACTAAGTACTGACTGAACAAACGCCCGAGCTTCTTGAACACGTACACAACCTTATATTTTCTTTAGACTAGTTAAAAAAATAATTTTTCAGAAGATGAAAAAAACGTATTAAATAAATTGTTTTTTATTAGGGAAGCTAAGAATTTAATTTTTATTTTAGATCTAAAATAGATTGTCAAATGTCATTGTATAGGTACAGAGTGGTGCTGACAATACGACAATAAATTAAACATCGTGTACCTCAACACATTCTCAGTCTACCCATAAAAAAAATATGTATATACAATATGTAAAGAAAACCCTGTCCGACCCATAAGGATAATAAAGGTCAGGTAAACACTTGACCAAATATAATATAAAATTTTACATAATCATCACAGTAACAATAATAATGAATTTTGAAATAATCTTTTTTTCCCGGGTATTAATTCCAATTTCCCCGAAATTTGGTAATTTTTAAAAAACTGACAACACCATTTGTGACGGAGCGAATAGCGATGCGACCACGTGCCGCATGCCCCGCCCCCCTTCACCCGCGCATACATGCGCGGGTGAAGGGGGGCGGGGCTATCGGGTTGCCTACCGCACATGCATTAAGTTACCTCGCTTTTTCGAAATAATATTTATTTTTTTTGGGGATTTTTTTTTAAGTTTAGCCCGGCTTTGTAGGCATTATTAGAATCAGTTAACGATACCTAACAATACCTTCACGGATCGGACAGGGTTTTCTTTACATATTGTATATCCATCAGTTCAGTCACAGGACATTATTTTTCATTTTTCACATTTTCTACATGATGTACATGTTCATAAGGAAGCGCTTAGAGGTTGATGACCGCCGCATGCAGCGGTACTAAACTTTAATAATAATGGCGCGAAAAAGCAAGTCGATACAGGAATGCGCTGTCGCCCGCTGATCGGAGGTCATTGAAACAATATTTTAAAGGATGTTATATTCCATTTGCAATTTTATGCGATTCAGTTTGTTTGAAATTTTATTTTTTTTATTTTTGGTGCTAGGTTTTTTTCTATTGTTCAGGATTATTCCTATGAACCACTATGGTCTGTGTTTTCATTTATTGTCGTATTGTCAGCACCACTCTGTATAAACTGAGGCTGATAATTTAATATTTTATTGATAATTGAAATTTTTTGAGTTGTTACACTTTAGGTTATTAAGACTTTGTATGAATATTTAACACGTTTAGACTTGATCCAGTTTTATTTTACCATTTTGAGTTAACCTTACATAATACATTAACACAAAAATGAAATGCAAAGCTCTGGTTTCATTTTCAAAAAAACCACTAGTAGTAGTACTACTACTGCTAGAACTTTCGCTAGATTCTGATGAGTTTGATGAGCTATTTACACTTAAAGAAGATAACATATGAATTATTTTTCTTCTTTTTTGGTCGAACATAGTTTGGATCAGTATCAGAGTCAACTATGTATATTTTCTTCACTTGGCGAAACATAATAGGGTCATTTCGCCTGTTCGCGTCCATTTAGTGCAGTTAGCAAGTTTGACGGCGATTATAAAAATATCTCAGCACTAACATCTATGACAAAAGTGTGTTCATTATGTAGTCTATTTTAAGATTAACTTTCAGTTTAGTTTGAAACACCTTGTATTTTTTTAAATAGATACACTTTAGAATTAGGCGTTTTACCCAGTTTGCGTCCACAAAATCCAAATTGCGTCCACCCGTGGATCATTTCACGTCCACCAGCTTAGAAAAAGAATTTAGGGATGATATTTTTAAGAATTATTAAAGAAAGATTGTATTTTAACAATATAAGAATATAAATATTAAAAATCAACATTATTATCACTATATGTATATCGCTTTAAAACAATAAAAATAATTCTTCTCCACTGGACTATTAGCATCGAATGGGTAAAGACCACATCGCATAAACCCATTTTTGATATTTTCGGGCATTATACGATGTTTTGAATGCATTATTTAACAATTTGCAAATGTTTGTTTTTGTGACGACAGAACTCAAATTTTCTGGTTCTAATAGGATTACGCGGACTGTAGATTTCCAATATTATTGTACCCGTGCAAATACGCTAACGTGAGCTGGCTGTAAAGTATGGGTGGTGTTGGGCGGATGGGCATACAAAATAATATTCATTTCTTCACACGTCTTACTTAACATTACGAACATAATCGATTAATTTCCATCTATCAGCAAAATCACTAGGTTTTTGATGTTATTTTCCACTACCCATTTTTGAAAGTCGTTGGTGATTCAAAGAATACATCTCCTCTCATCCAACCTGTCGCCGACCTGCCTAAGCACCATTCTTGAGGCATACTGTTTACTACAGCACTTGGTGGTCTAATGTATATATCTCCATTCGCATTAAAAATTAATAAAAATGTTTTCTTTTTCATTACTTGGCTTTATTTGGCATACGTTTTTGAACCCTCTTGGACCTAAAACTATTCCTGTCTTCGGACAAAGAGCCAAACCACTATTTCTTAAATGAAAAGAGTATTTTCTTATTACTGTTTTCATTTAAAAATAGAACATAAACTCGTTACACTAAAAAATTAAATATAATGATAGTTTAAACATTTATAATTATTTTTACAAAAAAGTCAATTGTTTTTTTATTTAACGAAATTAGTGGACGCAATTTGGTTTATTGTTATTCCTTGTATGTAAGGGTTGGATCCATTGCGGAAGCAAAGTGGAAATTTTGTAATGTTGATGTAGTAATTCGCGTCCACCTTAATTTATTCGTTAAAAGTAAAAAACATAAATAAATTACAATTAATATTATTCATTTTTTCATTATTAAAGTCTAGAAACAGCTATGTATTCTAATAGTCACTATAAACAATAAAAAACTTATATAACTTAATTTTCTTTATTATTCTCTTGTTCAACTATTTATCGATGTTTCTATGTCTTCTTCATCAACTGGTAATAATTAATCTTTATAAAGTTCTTTTATAATATTAACGGGACCGTTCCCGCAGCATTTTTTTTTTTTGAAAAGACAAATGAACATTGTAAGAAACAAAAAGTTTGCACTTCGTTTTTATATAGGAATCGAACAGATATATAGCCAACATAAGTAGTTAAACTCTAAACCCTTTTATAACAAATTGGTAGACATCTTAAATAAAACCAGAATAATTTTAAAAGAAGCACTATAATATCATGCTTTTATTTTTTTAGGCAGAACAAGTAGTACCCATATAAAAATATTGAAAAAATATTGTGTTAACAAAAGTAGGTCAACTATAAATTTAGGTGATTCATCAAAACAAAGGAGATGTTTCAGAAACCCGTGGGCCAGCACATTGTAAACTTAATGCTAGGTATAGTTACGCTATAGTTAACTGTTTTTAAAGTTAATTTCCTATATTTTGGCTTAGTTTTTATATAGATTCAATTTAACTCGGCCAAGGAGTGCAACACAACTACTAATAAATATGGTGGTCAGCAATAAGCGAAATAAGATTTTGACAGTGACATTTGATTGACGTGTCATGTATCTAAGGCTATCGTATCGTATCTATATTTCTACCATATATGCGAAAAAACAAAGAGTGAATTCCGAATATACGGCCCAACAAATAAACACAAGCGGGTAAATCTTTGCAATGAACAATGATTTACGCGGCATAGAGTTTATGTGTTAGACTTGTGTGTTCAATAAAACTTTCATTGCATTTTCATAAAATTTTGTCTATTTCTACCTTAGCTCGGCTTTGTAGGCATTAGTAAAATCAGTTATTGATACCTGACAATACCTTCACGTATCGGACAGGGTTTTCTTTACATCAATACATAGTATAAAACAAAGTCGCTTTCGCTGTATGTCCGTATGTATGCTTAGATCTTTAAAACTACGCAACGGATTTTGACGCGGTTTTTTTTTATAGATAGAGTGATTCTTAAGGAAGGTTTAGACTACCTTTTATCCCGGAAAAAAGTGATATTCCCGAGGGAAATCCAAAAAGCGCGATATAACCGAACTCTACGCGGGCGAAGCCGAGGGCGGAAAGCTAGTATTGTATAAAGCTAAAGAACGCGCTAATCTCAAGAACTACTGATTCGAATTAAAATACACAATAAACTAATATTTTAACTTCTGTCCTTTTCTTAATGAAGATAAAAAAAAGATGTGAACTCAAATTTATAGTTGCGCCAAATTCGATAAAGAATAGAGGTAAACAAACCGTTGCTAGGCAACGAGTAGTTTACGCCTACAAGACAGATGTTAACAACCTTTTCTACATAGATGATTTTCATGAAAGTAATAATCCTACTTCCTATTAATCTAAACAGTTGATTTATGTTTAGATATTTATGATTTGCATAGAACGCTTAACCGATTTAAATGAAATATGACACACATTATAAGCTAATTTCCTAACAGGTTATAATTTTTTATACATATATATTATAATTAGTCCATATTTGAAAGTATTCCAATGCAAATAATGAAATTAATTAAAATACGCAAAATTGTATTGATAAATGCCTCAACTTTAATCATTGGTTGAATTCCACAAAATGTGTTTAATACCTGGATTTCATCCATCTTTCTTTTTTTGTAGGGCTATCACGTAAAATTAATGTCGACTTTATAATGGTTTTTCGAAATACCAAGTTATTATGCATGTTCTTTTAGTGATTCTATTGAAATATGCTCAATAGGAATTGTTAATAAATAGTTAGAATGTAAAAGTCGATAATCATGTAAATAACAGGAGATTTGTAAAACTTGAGTTGTGATAACCCTAAATTGGTTTGTTTATCTCTATTCTTTATGAATCTAGGCGAGGCTATAGGTTTAGTTTATGAAAAAGAGAATCGGGGTCAACCTTAAGGTCCAATGATTTGATTAGTTAGATAATCTGTCAATAACGGGAAACTTAACTAATCATAATAAACTAGCTGTAGCCCGCGACTCCGTCCGCGTGTTGATATAAAATAAACGCCTGTTAAAATAATGGGAGCAATATCTACGTCCGCGTTTGCACCCGTTTTCGCAACATTTTTTGTTACTGCTCTGCTCCTATTGGTCACAGCGGAATGTTATATTGCCTATGTCCTTTCTCAGGCTCTAGACTATCTGTGTACCAAATTTCATTACAATCGATTCAGTAGTTTTGGCGTGAAAGCCGGACAGACAGACAGACAGCGATACTTTCGCATTTATAATATTAGTATGGAAGTTTGGATTGCATAGCTGAAGAAGTTGTGTGATAACAAGCTGCTATTATAGTATTCTCTGATGTAATCGTGAATCAAATCAAAAACAAGATATTTTTACGCATCCTGTTTTTTTTATTTGATTAAACTAGTTGTAATTTGCCTGCAAATTATTATTTTATTC
The DNA here is from genome assembly GCA_017933935.1 of Sesamia nonagrioides. NCBI lineage: Eukaryota > Metazoa > Arthropoda > Insecta > Lepidoptera > Noctuidae > Sesamia > Sesamia nonagrioides. Next base: position 4,490,264 of record JADWQK010001429.1, on the reverse strand, counting down.
ATAGCATGGATTTTTTTCTTAAAACGGAATTTTTACATATTTTTTAAGACGTCTATACATAAGTATGTTTCTTTGAACATTGGTATTGATACCTTTCGAAAATCAAAAAAATCAAAACCGGATTTAGAGAGGTGCTTGCGTCGCTGTAGCCATAGTGGGCCTCTCTGCTTGCACTAAGCACGTGACTCAGTTGAACCAGTTTCTGTAACAAGTCAGCCGCGGTTGTGTTTGTAGGATTCCGTACTCAAGGGATTAAAACTGAACCCTAATATTATTTCCATTTACTCCATTGTCCGTATGCCTGTTACCAGGCTTTATCTCATGAGCCATGATGAAAATAGATCTTAAATGAAAATTTCAACAGTTTACAATTGAAATTTGAACAGATGATATATATATATATGTCTTTCTGTATCCGCTATAACAACACTAAAGCTAGATCTTCTTTTAAACTTCTGTAGTCTACTAAGAACCCTTCCAAAGTCTGTCTGACAAAGTGGAACAAATGTTTCATAAAGCTACAAGTACACGTGAAGCGTGAACTGAATTATTAAAATCGGTTCACGCAATTCAAAATTACAACTGAATACTGGTAAAATAAAAATAACCCGTTTAGTTTGTATGAATTAGTAACTCAAATTACCGAGATTTGGCGCTGTACGTTTTACTTTACCTGATTTGATGAAGTCGGAATGGGTATGACCTTTGAATAGTTGGAATCTATAAGTCTTTCTTTCACTGTCTGTGTTGTGTTTGTGTGTGTTTTTCACTGTCCTTTGAGGTCTCGTTTTTAGGATTCTGTCATTAGCATGTCAAGTTAATGTAAAAAATAGCCCATTTTTTTACTCTTAAGCGGGACACTTATTGTGACGAACTGGATACTACGGAACCCTACACTGAGCGTGGCCACGCGGTTTTTTTTTTTTTTTTTTTATATATAACTAGCGGCCGCCCGCGAATTCGTTCGCGTGGAGTTAGTAATTTGAATATTTTATTTTAACCCCAAAAGAGTAATTTTAAAATTATAGTATCTTATAAGATCTTAACCAAAATTAAGTGATGTCAAGGACAATTTTCTTCAAAATTAAATACTATTAATTTATTTGGATAAGTATTAATATTTTTTTATTATTCACCACTCCTGTTGATCGCAGCGTGATGTTATATATAGCCTAAAGCCTTCTTGGATTAATGGGCCATTTAACGCAAAAATATTTTTTTTCAAGTCGGACCAGTAGTTCGTGAGATTAGCGCGTTCAAACAAACAAACAAACTCTTTCTCTTTATATATTAGTTTAGAATTATGGATCGTACAGGAACCTCCATGTGCTAGTCCCAAGTCGTACTTGACCGGTTTTTTATCTGTGCCTCCTACTTAGCAACCGTTAACTTGTTGTACTTCAACACGTTTTTTTTTTTTGCTTTATATTTTTAATGTGAAAAATATGATAATCATCAACCTGGAAAGATAACCAATGCCTTTGAGGCGGACACGTTTACACTTGTTCTGACGAAAGTAATTTTCATTTGTATTCCTAGCTTAAACGTTTTTACAGCTTATTTCTTGCTATAGAGCAAATGCAGTTTTGGGTGCTCTGGGGTCCCACCACCATCTTTGGGACCCAAGTCAACCCCACCTGCCAGACGGTGCACCTGCTGACTAACGAACGGGGCGCTGACGCCGGCTTTCCCTTCGGGGTTTAGTGGTCAGACGGCAGTCGCACTTATAATTAGCCAAATCAGCCAATCGACAATGGACAGAAATATAAGAGCACAAGTCACGGCTAGGGCGCCGCCGCAAAACGGCGCGCAGGAGCCTCGCCCGACTCCTGTGACCTGTGGGCTAGGGCTACCGTGTCAGAGGCGGACACGGCTGAAGAAGCGAGCCCAAAGCAAGAAAATCCGTTTCGCATCGTGGAACGTTGGCACGCTAACTGGACGCGCGAGAGAACTGGCCGAGAATCTCCATAGGCGGAGGGTGGCCGTGGCGTTCCTGCAGGAGACTCGGTGGAAAGGCAGCAGATCCCGGCTTATTGGGAATGGCTACAAGCTGATCTACACGGGTGCACCTAGTGGGAGGAATGGGGTCGCCGTGGTGTTGTCTGACGAGCTCCAGGATGACGTCTTGGAGGTGAATCGCATCAGTGATCGGCTAATCTCGGTGCGGGTGCTTGTCAATGGGGTAATAACCCACTTGATAAGTGCCTACGCCCCGCAGGCCGGGTGCGGTGACGCCGAAAGGACGTTGTTCTGGAGCCAGCTCGAAGGATTGCTTCGCGGGATCCCGTTATCCCAGGGAGTCGTTCTGGGTGGTGATTTGAACGGTCATGTGGGAGAGAAGTGTGACGGGTTTGAGCGTGTTCACGGTGGCTATGGTATGGTAGCCGCAACGCGGAAGGGGACAACATTCTCCGAACTTGTGCGGCCGCTGACCTTGCAATCGTGAACACCTACTTCAAAAAGAAACCGGAGCACCTTGTCACCTACCGGAGCGGACGAAGTGCTACCCAGATCGACTTTTTACTAACTAGGAGGCACCACATCGGCAAAGTAGCCAACTGCAAAGTCATACCCGGCGAGAGTCTCACTGCACAACACTGTCTCCTTGTCATGGATCTCTGCGTAAAGGCTCAACGCAGACGTGTTGAGCGCTGCCCGCGCCAGATCCGGTGGTGGCTGCTGGATAAAAACAGGTCCCAGGATTTCGCGTCGGTTATTGGTGACAAGTGCGCCGGTACCGATGGGGAGCCTGTTCAAGAACACTGGAACAGGATCCAGGCAGCTATTGCTGGGGCGGCGCGGGTAGTGCTCGGCGTCTCCAAGGGCGGCCGCAAACGTGACAAGGAGACCTGGTGGTGGAACGACACAGTCCAGAGGGAGACTAAGGTGAAGAAAGGCCTCTTCAAAACGTGGCAAGCGACCGGATCCCCTGAAGATCGCGACGCATACGAAGTTGCCAAGCGTGCCACTAAGAGAGCTGTAGCCAGAGCCAGACGAGACCACTTGCAACCGCTCTACGAGAAGTTGGAATCGTCTGAGGGGCAAAAGCTCATTTACAAGTTGGCACGTTCTAGGGTTAAAGCGGCACAGGATATATCCAAGTGCCGCTGTGTAAAAGACCCTGTTGGCAACCTGCTATGCGAAGACCTGGCGGTGAAGGAGAGATGGCGCTCGTACTTCCACGAGCTGCTGAATAAGCAGCACCAAGAGGTGCAGACACCGGAACTCCTTCCAAATCTTGGATTAGTGCCCCCGATAACGCCTGAGGAAGTCCATACGGCTCTTCGTCGCATGGCGAATCGGAAAGCTGTCGGAGCTGATGGAGTCCCCATTGAGACCTGGAAGGCGATGGGTCCTCGCGGTGTGGGCATGCTAACTAGCTTTCTGAACCGCGTGCTCCTGACCGGAAAAATCCCGAGCCAATGGAGGCTGAGTATTATTACTCCAGTCTTCAAAGGCAAGGGCTCGGTTTAGGAGTGTGGCAACTATCGCGGTATAAAGGTCATGTCCCACACCATGAAGATCTTTGAGAGGATTATAGACTCCCGGATCCGACAGGAGTGTGCTGTCTCGGAGTGTCAATATGGGTTTCGTCCAGGGTACGGAACCATGGATCCTATCTTTGCACTAAGGATCGCCATGGAGATATACAGATCGAAGAACACGCCTCTGCATATGCTGTTTCTTGATATGCAGAAGGCCTTCGACTGTGTCCCTCGAGGGGTGATCTGGTGGGCACTGAGGTCCAAAGGGGTACCAGAAGCCTATGTTGACATAATTCGAGAGATGTACCTCAATTCCGATTCCGTTGTTAGGACCGCTGTTGGTGACACTAAACCCTTCCCCGTCACCGTCGGAGTCCACCAAGGTTCCGTCCTTAGTCCGTTTCTGTTCAGCGTGATATTGGACGTTTTGTCGGATAGCATCAGGGATTCACATGAGCAACCTCCTTGGTTGCTTATGTATGCTGACGATATCGCGCTGGCGGACGCGGACAGGAATCGGCTGGTGCGGCGTGTGAATATGTGGAAGGACTCGCTCGAGAACGGAGGTCTGAAACTCAATGTGGCGAAGACCGTGTATATGGCTGGCAACACGACAGACCCCATGTCTGTGCGCATAGGCGGTGACAAGGTCGAGTGCACAGACCAGTTTAAATACTTGGGGTCTGTACTCCACGCGTCCGGCGACATTGATTGCGACGTCAGGGCACGTATTTCCGCAGCTTGGGCAAAATGGCGTGAGGTGACGGGTGTCATTTGTGACCCCAAAATGCCGGTTAAGCTTAAGGGGCAGGTCTATAAGACCATCATTAGACCTGTTCTCCTCTATGGCAGTGAGGCGTGGCCTGTGCTTGTCGCTCAAGCACAGGCCACGACACAAGCAGGAGCTGCGTGTCACGGAGATGAATATGCTGCGGTGGATGTGTGGAGTTACGCGGAAGGACCGCATCAGGAACTCCCGCATCCGTGGCAGTCTTCATGTCCGTGACATAGCGGACAAACTGCAGGAGGGTCGCCTACGTTGGTACGGTCACGTCTTACGAAAACCGGTATGTTACGTGGGTCACAAATGTCTTGCCATGGCGCCTCCGCCGGGCCGGTGCAAGCGGGGTAGACCAAAGAAGTGTTGGCTTGACGTTGTAAGGGATGACATGCGTGCCAACAATCTCACACCACAGGATGCTAAAGATCGCGCGAAATGGAGGAAATTAAGTAAGAAAGCGGACCCCGGGCTCCAACGCGAAAGCCGCGGATGCAACCGGGATAAACGCTGAGATGATGATGATGATGAGAGCAAATGCAGTTTTATAAAATACTAGCTAAGTCCCGCGGTTTCACCCGCGTAGGTTTTGATTTTTTTATATGCTCCGCTCCTATTGGTCGCAGTGTAATGTTATACACATATAGACTTAAGGCCTCCTGGATTAATGGGCTATCCAACGCAAAACGAATTTTTCAAAATCTTCTTTTTCAGCTTTATATATTAGCATATGTAGATACTTAGTTTTTTTTTTTTACTGATGGCAAAGTTGTCTTTTTTTGTTTTACGAAGACATAAGCACAGCAAATAGTAGAATTAGAACGTAACTATCGTGACGGGGTCCACGAAGACAGATATTTACCTAGGCTGCGGATTGTTAGAAGGAGATACCGTGGTCATTTGATGATTTCCCATCCGGAAAAAAAAGTTGTGGCATGTTTCACTATATATACGGACTAGCGGCCGTAAGCGACTTCGTTCGCGTGGAGTTAGTTAAGCTCCTCTCCTATTTATCGCAGCGTGATTTTATAAGCCCAGAGCTTTCCTGGATTAATCAGCTATCCAACGTAAACATAATTTTTCAAATCGGACCAGTAGTTTCTGAAATTAGGGCGTTCAAAGAAACAAACAAACTCTTCACCTTAATATATTAGTATAGAAGTATAGATAAAAAGTATTCTACGTCCGATACTTCGATTTCATCGAAATCCGTTTAGCCGGTAAGCTACCTCTTCTCTGCTAGTTCTGCCTTTGCGTTTAAATCCAACCTTTGTCCAAAGATATTCTATTCCATCATCGACTTAATTCATATTAATGTATACCCTGATTAACTCAAGACAATATTTTATTCATTTTTTTTTTATATATATTATAAACTAGCGCTTGACCGCAATCCTGCCTGATGGTAAGCAGTGACGCAATCGTTGATGGTAAAGCGCACTAGTTTATTAGCCTATTCACTCTAGCCTTGAAGACACTCAAATTGTAGTCCGACGGAAACACCGCCGCTGGCAAACTATTCCAGTCCCTCGATGTACGCGGTATAAAGGAGGAGGCGAAACGCTTCGTCCGGATCGTAGTGGTGTTATCAACGTAAGGGTGGAAACCAGCCGTACGACGGGTCGTCCGCTGGTGGAACGGAGATGGGGGAATTAAACAATGCAATTCCCTCGCACACTCCCCAAAATGCATCCTATAGAACACCGAAAGGCTGGCTATTCTACGCCTGTGCTCTAGGCTTTGGAGACCGACTCGAGTTAGATCAGGGTCACCAATCAGCCTCTTTGCACGTCTCTCCACTGAATCCAAAGTGGCCAGGTGACACTTGGCAGCACCAGTCCAAATGTGGCTGCAGTACTCCACACACGAACGGACCTGTGTGTTTCTCTAGTATTTCGTGAAGACGTGGCGTTTCACCTGATCTTTCATACCGTGTACATCTAGGGGCTGGAACAATTTCCCGCCTGATAACAATTTAAGTGTCATCAAGGCTAGATTGAATAGGCTCTTAATAAACTAGCGCAAATCAAATCATCAATGATTCCATCACTGCCTACCATCAGGCAGGATCGCGGTCAAGGACTAGTTTTTAATGTTTAAAAAAAAATACAGGTTATACGAGATCACTATGATTGTTTGTTTTATTTGACCATATAAATCAATTCTTTTTAATTTTATTTTAATTTATTAACTTAATCTACATATTTCATTCAATGAACTGAGGTTAGCTAGCGATCTCGATGATTATTCATAATGATTATTCTTGCTTCCATTATGTCATGGTTGTTTGGGTATTTACTCTTTAATTGGCGTCGGAGGTAGGGTTGCCTCCTTCTCTCACATATGGCGATCATGGCTGATCTTTGCGATATCTTCATGAACAGGTGCTGATTATAGTGACTGGTCGTCCTGCTGACCACGGTCATTCAGTCATCGGCATAGGAGATGAATGTAATGGTAGCAACATAAACCACGTTGCTCATGAAAATAAAGGTTTTTGCAATTGTTTATGTTACAGCTAAAGTCACATACCCAACTTAACCAATTGGATACTTTTTCTTCATAGGAGTCGTTTCCACGGTTTGTTCTCAAGGTTGCAACACAATCGATTAATTTATTACACGCTAAGGGCTGATCTTTCCATTAACTAGACATAGCTCTTATAAGGCACGGCAGGCACTGGCTTAACACTCGGGCGGAGATCGCTCTGGGCTTGGAAATTAATTGATTAACCTGCAACCTACCCACATGTAACATCGTGAAATTCATTCCCATTTTTTTTTTTTTTTTTATAAGTTATAAACAAGCGCTTGACCGCAATCCCGCCTGATGGTAAGCAGTGATGCGATCATTGATGGTAAAGCGCGCTAGTTTATTAAGAACCTATTCACTCTAGCCTTGAAGACACTCAAATTGTAATGTGACGGAAACACCGTCGCTGGCAAATTGTTCCAGTCCCTCGATGTACGCGGTATAAAAGAGGAAGCGAAACGCTTTGTCCGGGTCGCAGTGGTATCAACAACGTAAGGGTGGAAACTCGCCGTACGACGGGTCGTCCGATGGTGGAACGGTGATGGGGGAATTAAATCATGCAATTCCCTTGCACACTCACCAGAATGCAACCTATAGAAGACCGAAAGGCTGGCTACTCTACGCCTGTGCTCCAGGCTTTGGAGACCGTTTCGAGTTAAGTCTGGGTCGCCAATCAGCCTCTTCAACGCCTCTCCACTGAATCCAAAGTGGAGACCGACATTTCGCAGCACCTGCCCAAATGTGGCGCAGTACTCCAAACACGAACGGACCTGTCGCTTTGTACAACATTAGAAGCTGCCCCGGTGTGAAGGACCGCCGGAACTTTGCGATAACGCTAAGTTTTCTAGCAGCCACCCTGGCCTTGGACTCAATGAACCGCCCAAAGTTAAGGTTCGAGGAAATCTCTACTCCCAAAAGCTGAAGGCGGTTGGTGCACTCCAAGGATACATTCTGAAAAGTAGGAGTCAAGGTGAACGGGCTCCTTTTTGCGGTGAAAAACACGCCTGTGTTTTGGCGGCATTGAATGCTACAAGATTGGCTTTGCCCCATTCGGAGACTGCCTGTAGTGCAGCACTCGTACGCTCTACCATAGCCTCTTTTTCGGACCAGATTGCTTCCAACACCCAAACACCAAATAATCTTACACAATCATTTACATCTTTCCAACCGATATTAAAACCTATGAATGTTCTTATACCGAGGCCACCATATCATGTAACTGTGCCCAAATTGTTTGCTCATATAAATCAAAATCAAAAGTCATTTATTCAAATTAGGCAAATCAAATTAGCACTTTTTGAACGTCAATATTACATAAGACAGTCCCCCAAAACGCCCACCTATCGACACTTCCTAGTGCTTTCACTAGGAAAAAGAAGTGGCGGAACAAACTTCCAACAGCACCCGCAAGCAAAAAAGAAAACACGTGACTTTAAATACATAATATACTATGTAGTTAAGTAGTCATCATCATCAACCTTTTTTCTAATCGTCCCACTGCTGCGCATAGGTCTCCTCTCATACAGAGAAGGATTAAGTGAGTTCACCACGCTTGCTTAATGCGGGTTGGTAGGTACAGTAATGAACACAACAAAACACAACACCGATGAAATTATTTACCATATAGCATTGATAAAATATTAAACAGATACGATATATTCTAACAAACTGACCGTAAAATGTGCCGAACACAGCAGCAGCACACATGCATATTTTTATTCGGCATACATTGGTACAGTATCATGAGATGGGGCGCAATTAAAGCATGCTCACAAAAATATGGCTATACGATCGCTGACGTATCATTAAAACTTTCTAGAGCATCTCTATGATTTTCGCGAGTAACTTTACAAGAGTGCGTTTTGAATTAGGTTAGGCTTTACCCCCAATCAATGCCCCCGAGGTATTGACCTTATCAAAAGTCGAGTTGCAATCTCACAAAACTGTTGCAGGATGAGCGTTTATTGTGTACGAATCGTGCCGATGGATGACAATTTTGGATGCATGAAATTAGATGCCACCATTAGGCGCCGACCCAGCGAACATGCACTGATGTTCGATCTTTTTGACGAAGTTTCCGTTATGAAGGGTAATTTATTTAGCATTAATACGGGAGCCAAGGTACAGTTATGACTCGTTTAAACTTTTGGTGATAAATTTAACGAGATTATTTAATCGGTTTTATTGAGTTATGTGTTGATAAAAATGACAGCTCACAAAACTAGGGGCATTGTATTATTCCAACTGGGTTGTGGAGTTCAGATCTCGGCAGCGGGTAATATTTTGGTCTCAACTGCATTCGGTGAGACTGTAGACCGGTCATTCCTAACCTGAGGGTTGCAATCTCTCAAGGGGTAAAACGGAGATTCTAGGTTGTAACACGGACGGCTTCTATAATACCGTCTGATGTTGAGATGCGCATTTGTGAAACCGAACCCGCTTTGATTGTTTGTAATGCTTAGCAATTTCAACGTTCACACTAGTTAACTCCGAGATTTATTTAATACTTCTTTTCTTCAATTTAAACTTGTTCTTCTTAATAATTACATATTTTTTTAAATGCTTATTGGTATTTTAAATGCTATGGTAAAAAAATTCCATAATACCATTGAAAATCCGTAACTTAAAGAGTAGGATATTCTTATCTTTTAAGATTCTATTAAAAAAGATTGTCTTACTCATCAATAAGCGTCAAATAATATTACTTAGCTTTTGTTAGCGGTTCGCCCGCGTTGACCAGTTTTATATCGCGCTTTTTGGATATCAATCGTGAACATAATTTTTTTTAGTGTAATTAGCCTATGTCCTTTCTCCGGTCTAAAGATTGTCTGTGCCAAATTTCATTGTGTTAAGGTGCAAACTTAAGCGGGTTGTGTAACAGAAGACAGACAGATTGTTTTACTTTCGCACTAGAATATTTTAGGTAAGGTCAAGAGGATAGATGGAGAATGCCTGTGAAGTAGGAGTGGGCGACTTTATTCGCATAGTTAGGTGAAAAACTTTTAAATCACACACCAGATTTATTGTGCACCGCGCGCCGCCATTTTAGGTTTGGCGTTACGAGTGGAGAAAAATCGTGCTAACACAGGTACGCAAAACGATTTATTTCAATACACAGTAACGCAGAAATGTCCACAGAGTGTTTTAAATATATACCATTATATATTTAATAACGGACTCTAAACCATCTCTAAAGTAATTTAGCTAAGTGACAGTAATATGTTCGGTTGGCTTAATGGCTAACAGATGTCGCCTTTTGCAATTTCAATACAAATTACTTTTGGTAAATTATAAAAACAATAATTTCGGAATTCGATAAGAAATAAGTTCGTTTACTTTTGAACTAAGAAAGCGCTTGAAGATTATAATCTCATGCCATCAAACTCCGAAAAAAGTCACTGCAGGATGACTGCATTAGTACCATGCTATACACGCAAAAAAATTGTAAATGTATTATGCACTATTTTGTGTTTTAGTATAGATTATTTTATGATTGCAATAATATTCAGGTTAAGCTTCAATCCTCTTTTCTTTAAGAAAATGAATAATTAAGCTATAACCTCTTTAATCATAATATATGTATAATATTATAATTTTCATATCTAACAACCAAAAATGTTTTTGTATTTTTTACCATAACAATATCATAAGTTTGTCAAGGATTACTTTTATATAAAATTTACAATGCTGCCGTTTCAACGTTTGTTTCATTTGTTAGTATAAGTATATCTATATCCCAAATAATGAATATAAACTTTATAGTATAATTGCATTCATAATATGCTGTATTGTTTTATTTTTATATATTTTTTTATATATATATACCTCTATAGTAAACTAAAACATATAATTTTCCTAAAAACCTTTTTGGGATAAATATTCAATAAATTTTCCTATTCGTTTAAATATTATTTGCAAACATTTTTACTTTAAAAAATACAAATCAATTAAAATAATTTTAAATTATATGAAACAACAAAAAGATTTGCCTTTTTAAGGATCAAACCCACAATCGCTCGCTTATGATAGCACCATTGTTAAGTGCGGCCGCTAACTTAACTTCAAATGAAGTAACGAAATTACTGCATTACTTTAAAGAAAGACGTTCGACTGCGATAAAAAAAATAATGCGGTAGTGTGCGTGGCCGGTTTAGCGCAGGCGGGCGACAGTAGTCTTTAAGGTGGAAATGGACTTCTACAGCTGATAGCACATGTTCATTAATATAGTTTTTTTACCTTGATCAGGTTTTCTTATTTATTTATTTACAGTACTTACCTAGTTTTCTATCTTAATCAGTACTACCTTTCTTTTTCTTTTTGTTCGCATCCACCCCCCCAAGTCGGGGGACGGGAGGTGTATGTGGGACTCCCCGAGAGAGAGGCTCCCGGTATACCCATTAAAAACCCCAGCGTAAAAACCCCAGCGGCACTCCGGCGTCGCCTTGGTGGCGGGGGACTGGGAAAAGCGGAGCTTTGCCTACCAGCCCCCCGCCGGCGATATGCCCGCCTGAAAAGCGGGTGAAATCCCGCCTTCTCCTGCCCCTACGCCGCCTGCGGATCGCCGGAGCGAGGGGGTCCCCCTCCCGCTCGCGCTCCGCGGCCTCCTTCTGCGACATCACGACCTCGCAGAAGGAGGTAATCGCCGCCCAGGCCTCCTCGCTCCCCACCATCGCTCTGACGAGGGCGGTCAGTGAGAGGTCCTCTCCTACCGTCGCGACAAGATCGCGGCGCGGCACGGCCCACGACGGGCACACCGCAAGGGTGTGTTCCGCCGTGTCCTCCGCCGCGCCGCAACCGTGGCACGACGGTGTCTCCTCTCGTCCTATCCGGTGCAGGTACCTGCCGAAGCAGCCGTGACCGGAGAGCACCTGCACCAGACGGAAGGAGAGGAATCCGTGACGCCTCTCGAGCCAGTCCTTCAGGACCGGCCCGACGGCGTCGAGGGTACGGCGGCCGAACACCGCGGAGGCGAGGTCCCGCGTCCAATGCTGGACGATGGCGTCCCTCGCCTCCCGGCGGACGGCTTCCCTCACTTCTGGGACCGGACGCTCGCCCAGCGCCCTGCGCCCCGCCGTCCACTCGTACACTCTGGCGAGCACCCACGCCTCGAGCTCCCAAGGCGGGGTGCCCGCCAGAGCGCACGCCGCTGCTAAGCCCACCGTGCGGTAGGCCCGCGATGCCCGCTGGGCGATGGCCCTTTGGGGCGTCCGAAGGGCGGTGAGGTTCTCCCTCCTATTGATGGAGTCCGCCCAAATAGGGGCCCCATAAAGGGCCGGCGTATAGACGCCGGCACCGCATGCTGGGACCCCCCAGGTATGGCATCAGCCACGAGAGGGCTCCCGCAGCCTTCAGCAGGCGCGTCGACAGCCCGCTGAAATGCGGGCCGAAGCGCCACCTGCTGTCCAACGTGAGGCCCAGATACTTCATCTCGCCCCTGGCCCTGATCCTGACGCCCTCCACAAAAATGTGGGCGTCAGGTGGGGGGCGCTGCCGGGGGCCGTGAAAGAACACGGCCTCCGTTTTGTGCAGCGTCACCCTCAAGCCCAGGCGGCGGATCCTTCCCGCCACCAAGGATCCGCCCGCCGACGCTAAACTGGCCGCCTCCCGGAAGGTGCTCCCGCGGGAAGTGAGGAGAGTGTCATCTGCATAGCAGATGACACCCGTGCCTCGAAGGAGGGTTCCCCGCAGGAGCCAGTCATAACCGAAGTTCCACAGAAGAGGCCCTAAAACAGACCCCTGTGGAACGCCGGCTTCAACAGCGTATCGCCGGAGCTGGCCAGCCCCGTCTACGAGGAGGACAGCACGGTCCTCCAAGTAGCTGGCCAGGAGGCCCCGTAAATACAGGGGCACTCCGTGGTACCGGGGCGCTTCCAGGATGGTGGAGTGGGGGATGGAATTGAAGGCGTTGGCAATGTCGAATGACACAGCCAACACTCCATCCCCCACTCGCACCGCCTCTGTCACCTGGCCCTTTAGACGGGCCAGGGCGTCCACTGTCGAACGACCAGCTCGAAATCCGAACTGGGCGTCCGACAGATCCGGTCCCACGCTCCGCAGATGCCGCTTGAGACGGCCGGCGATAATCCCCTCGAACATTTTACCGACCTCATCGAGCAAAACGATGGGCCGATAAGCCGAGGGGGAGTCCGCCGGCCGCCCTCCCTTCCGGAGGAGGCACAGTTGGCCATCCCGCCATGGTTTCGGGAACCTCCCCAACGCGAAGCACGCGCTGAAGAGGTTCCGGAACCTGCTCTCCATTTCGGTGGCCGCGATGGCCACCACCCGTGCGGGGACCCCGTCCGGGCCGGGAGCCGTCTTCGAGTATGTTTACCTGGGACAAACAGTCCAACTAGGTAGGTCCAACTTCGAGAAAGAGGTGTCTCGGAGAATCCAGCTCGGTTGGGCAGCGTTCGGGAAGCTACGCTACATCTTCTCGTCGTCCAAGATACCACAGTGTCTCAAGAGTAAAGTCTTTGACCAGTGTGTGTTGCCAGTGATGACTTACGGAACTGAAACGTGGTCGCTCACAATGGGTCTCATACGAAGGCTCAGAGTCACACAAAGGGCAATGGAAAGAGCTATGCTGGGAGTTTCTCTGCGTGATCGAATCAGAAATGAGGAGATCCGCAGAAGAACCAAAGTCACCGACATAGCTCTGCAAGTCGCTAAACTTAAGTGGCAGTGGGCAGGGCACATTGCTCGTAGAACCGATGGCCGATGGGGCAGTAAGGTTCTGGAGTGGCGGCCACGTACTGGGAGATGCAGCGTAGGGAGGCCCCCAACAAGGTGGACCGATGACCTGGTGAAGGTCGCGGGAAGCCGATGGATGCGGGCAGCACAAGACCGGTCAGCGTGGAGAGCCTTGGGGGAGGCCTTTGTCCAGCAGTGGACGTCTATAGGCTGAAGAAGAAGAAGAAGAAGTGTGCGTGGCCGGTTTAGCGCAGGCGACAGTAGTCTTTAAGGTGGGAATGGACTTCTACAGCTGATTGTACATGTCACATGTCTTCAAAGTTTTGCTTCTAAGACATGTCGGTTTCCTCACGATATTTTCCTTCACCGTTTTGAGAGCAGTAGTAATGAAATAATGGACACAAAGTGAATTTAGAATTTATTTATTTGTAAGAATATTGTTGTTACAAGTTGTTATATACAATACACGTCCAAAATATTCTGCTGTCTTTCAGCGTACAAACATTTTCAAGCAATAAAATTATATTGATTAAAAATTAAATACATATATTAAAAAGTCAAATAAATGAAGAAAAACATAATTATACAAACTAATATTGCCCAAATTCCCATAACATATACATTATTACTGTCACTATTATTAATTTTAAAAAGTATGATTTAAAAATTCATTAACAGAATAAAAACACATGTCTAAAAGCCAAGCAAACATTTTACATTTAAATTTATCAATTGGTAACATTCTGAACGCAGGTGGTAATTTATTATAAATTTTTATTGTCATACAACTGGCATTTCTACTGTAGAGATGTAGTCTCTGAGTAAGAACTAACAGTTTCCCAGAATTTTTTCTTTTCAGTCCTTCCAATACATGTTCACTCAGTGAGTATAAATGAGGATATTTTTTCACAAATAGGCAAACCTCAAAAATATATAGACACGGAAGTGGAAGAATTTTTAATTCTTTAAATAATGGTCTGCAATGGTCTAAATATTCTGCTCCACTCATGGCTCGGATACACTTTTTTTGTACTTTGAACGCTCTGTCCACGTCCACCGAATTTCCCCGTAATGAAGCCCGTGACGGGCTCCGAACCTACCTACTAACCTAACCTACAATTTGTAAGTCGTGGCCAATATCATTAGGCCACACTGCTCTCATCGTCTTGCTATCATTTCATTGAAAGCCCAAACAACATTGAAAATCTAGGAGTTACAGTTTACAATTTTCTAACGTGAAGAAAACAGGTTGACTCGGTGGTAGACCGTGTAGAAGACATAAACAACGTTATTTTTTGTTTAACCCATTTGGCGCCGCTGTACCTTATCAGGTACAGCACTAAAAATGAAGGTAGCTCTTATTTTTTTATAACAAACATAAATATTAGACTGTTGTTGGTAAGAAGACATACAAAGCTAACAATCAATTACTAATATTGGAGGGTAGATACATTAAAACTGTCAGATCGAGGATTGTATACTTGGAGTTTTGCAGCGATAACGAGTAAGTAGTGATCCAATTTATATTTCTATTGTTTTATATAAAATATTTGTACTTAAATGTATGTTTTTTAGAAGAATATATACCTGCCTATAAAATAAATATTGGATACGAGGTCTCAAACTTGTTTTGAAAAAAATATATGCTCTGATATACTACTGTACCTGATTGTGTACAACGGCGGAATCCATACACAGAAACTATTTTGTTTTCTAGATTTCACTACAACGAGATCTAAGAAATTCAATGTGTCTACAGATTACAATAGGTTAGAAGAAGCTGTGAATGCAATTTTGTGTGATAGTGACAGTGAGGCCGAATACGATTTTGCAGTTATACCACCGGAACCTAGCGTTTTGACGGATGAAGAAGTAGGTTCCGACGAGGATATGCTATTTGTATCCTTACCCAAAGATGTACCAGGTAACATAGAGGTATTTAGCTGTAATTCAGACGATTATGACAGCAGTGATGATGAACCTGTAGCTGAAAAAGCTAAACGAATGCCTCGTCAACAACCAAATCAGCCAATTTGGCTATAATGTGCAGCTGTTTACTCTTTTACTATGCAGGAAACATCTGATATGGAAAACACAGTGCGACACGAAAGAAAATCTAGTAAATTTTACACCTGTACATATATTTGAGAAAATATTTGATGAGGAGCTTGATAATTACAAATACTGTTATACGCCACGCAAAATAACAGACACTCATTCCAACTCGACTCGAAGGACTTGAAAAACTTTATAGGCATTATGGTCTTGTCTGGATATCATAAATTACCACGAGAAGATTTACTGGTCCTTAGACGAACATGTGGGTGTAGAAATCGTATCTAGAGCTACGTTAGGACAAAGAAATCTCCATTTCGTGAGTAACGACAAAGCTACCAGTACCAGCGACACGAAATGTTCAAAGTGCGGCCATTAGCAGATATTCTCATGAAAAAGAACATGCAGTGGGGTGTGATGCATGAACACATTTCAACAGACGAATCGATGGTAAAATATCTCGGTCATCAACCTGCGAAACAATTCATCCGAGGAAAACTTGTGCGATTCGGCTACAAAAACTGGGTAGCAGCGACTTCTTCGGGATACTGCTATGTTTTTGATTTTTACTGTGGAAAATCCACCAATGCTTCTTCAAATCCCCTAGGTTCAAGAACAGTCAAGACACTACTGATGAAATTGGGGACGAATTCATCAAACTACCAAGTTTTTTTCGATAACTTTCACGCCCTTCTTCCTCGTCAGTACCAAGTTTACCTACAGATGGAGTAGGTAATTTCCCTCAAAAGTTAGAAAAGCCACTCCGATGCGTTTTATGTCATGCACGAGTTCGTTAGCAACGCAAAAAGAGCTAAAAAACATTATGTGTTGAAAGACAATGTTTCGAAAAATATCATACGTAATACGCCGCTGTACCCATTTGTGTACACCCCCCTCAAAGGAAGCCTTATCATTTTTTAATTTTTTTTTTGTACTTTTTTGTTCTTTTGGTTTGTAAACAATATAAAAATAAACATTTCTTTAATATATTATGGCTAATTTCAATTTGGCGGTTAATGGGTTAAGCGAAATCCGAAACACGTGTCCAGTATTTTATATAAAGAATTTATATACAAATATTCAAAAAGCTATCTTGAAAAATAACAAAGTTATGAGCTTGTTATGTTACCTGTAGGGTAATTGTGTAAAACACTATCAGTAGCAATGGGTTTGAATTTGACAGTTCAACGACATTTATTGCGTTGTTTACGTTGTTAAGCTGACACATTTTCGAATATAACGACAAGCGACGCTCGATCATTGAAAAATTAGTCCTAATTTTAGTTTTCCTAGTTTTACATCTTAATTCAAAATCAAACAATTTTCTTCCCAAAACCGCATTTGGCTTCCTCACTTTATTGATACAGTAACTAACATTACAAAAAAAGAAAACTTGCCATTAAACATCCCCTTATAAACATTATCCCCCATAACAATATACCTCTACGACCTTGGTGTTAATGTAATGTGATGTCCTTGTACTGGTGTTAATGAAATACTATATTCACACACTACACTGTTGATGTCACCTGTCACATGATATCGCCGTAAAATATGCGCCAACGATGTCTTCAACGACATCATGCCGTATGCTTTACCTGTGGAGTTATAAACTGTGTTTATTAACTTTTTATAATCTATATTATTTTATGGTAAGATGTCCAGTCAGGGAGAGAGTTTCAGAGTATGAATACCCTCTGTCAATTTGCCGCATTATGGCCCTTACATAACACTGTCAAAGTACTGCAGTTGTAATTTTATTATCCTGATAATTTAAGTGTGTTGACAATTTGATTAACAATCCTGAATACATAATCTATATAATATCAATACCAATTATAATTCTTAAGGTGTCAGTCATGTTTTGTAATAATAAAATAATAGATTTACAATAAATACATATGAAAGTATATACGATACATAATTATAACGAAAAAAAACATTCTTTATTTTGGACTGTTTATCTCTTTGCTCCTGCTAATGTTCGAAACGGCTGAAAAGATTATAAAAGATTGTTTACTGTAAGGTACACCTATATATGTTATATAGGTCCCAAAGAGTGGAGTTAATAAAAGTCTCGGCCGCAGGCTCCTGTGGTATTGGCTAGGATGGTCGAGGAAGGCAGCAGATTGTGTCCATCACTCCGGTCAGAGCGAACGCATACTACCTCTGAATAATGCACTCTGAGCCTAAATCAACATTTTCACAAAATATGAGTGGAAAGTGTAGGTCAATCTCTCAGTTAGATACTAGTAGTTAAAACGACTGAAAACACCTACCGATGCAGTTTCGCTTTCCAAGACCGAAAGAGGCATAAAGGCCAGGATGATCTGGCAATCTGGATGGGTCCAGCCAACGCTCAGGTCTGAACTCATTAACGTCTTTGCCCCACATTGGGTGACGGAGGAGACCATATAACCCTATAAAGCATGTATTTCCTGCCCGCAACGTGCAGTTTTCTGAAAATATACACAAAATTAAATGTGTGGGAAACAAACAGCCAACGTTCTACTTTAGCCTTGGACTCAATAAGCTAGAATAGAATTGAATTTTATTCAGCAGTAGGACAATGCAAGATCTACCACTAAATAAGTCTCGCAGTAAAGAAAGGGTAACAAATCACGCTGTAAAGCTACATACTTAGGTTTATATCTTTGTCAAGTTTTCTTCCGATTATAGGAGCAACAGGATACAGTCTCAACGTCTCCTTGATCACAGCCTCTAATAACACGAGTTTCGATAGATGATGTTTCATAATATCGCTATCTTTATATTCAAGAACTTCTTGTAACCTGCAATGAATACAAAAACCATCCTTCGTGATGACCATTTTTAGCCAAGTAAGGCTGCCTGTCCACCATTCTGCACTACTACATTAAAATTGAAAAAAAAAAAATATTTCAGATAAATTATCCATATAATGTTATTAAAAGTAAAGCTTAGCCTGCTTATTGTTAGTAATAATCTTACTAAAGTGAGTCTGGATTCTTATCCACCCACGTAAGAAGGTGGGGAAGAGTCCCACTGGTCTGAGAACATATTCAGAATTCCATTGGAGGAGGAGCTTAAGCGCGCCGTCACGGAAGCACAACGTTTACGCATGACCGCAACGGACCCGTGGACCCTGGCCTCCGCGCACATATTAACTTCAGAACCTTGCGCCCAACCTGCTAGCGACTTGGCAGTATCACATCTGTATCAGTATCAAATGTTCCTTTGGTTATGTCAACAATCTGTGATGGTAATTTATAATAAATAGTTAACTTCTCACCAAAATTGATGGTCACCATTTTCTATAGAAAACTTTATTTTAACCATAACTTTTTTAAATGAAAGTAACGAAGTCTAAATGCTCGTGGCACTAATGTCACATATCAGTCACTGCAGAATAATCAAAGATTCAAACTCTTTGGTCCAGTCATTGTCGAGATACATGGTGGGCGTAACGTTCTTAATTATGAACCTTGCGCCCTCCTCATATTTCGACAACTTGAGATCTTACAGGATTGAAACCTGAATTTTATATTAGTGACGAATGCGTTTAACTATCGTAACAAGAAACGAGAAACCGAAACTAAGTAATTACTTAATAATCATAAGAAAACTGGTGGGCGTAAGGTGTAAACAGCTGTTGCTTCAAAAAGCTATATCGACCAGACCAAGGCCGTCACAAATTATAACGAATATTAAAATGTGCGTCACATTTTCGTCACTAAAGGATGTGAAACTTGCCAAGTCGCTAGTAGGTTGGGCGCAAGGTTTTGAAGTTAATGCACACATCACTAACGCGCTACAGCGCAGCGCCATGGCAACTCCAAGAGCACCCTGATTATGTTATTGTACTGTACGCGCAGGTTGCTATACAACCGCTTGGTATATATGTGATCGACACGCTGATCTAAACGGGTCCACCCTTTATAGCAGAACTTTTTACGTCATATTTTATTTTGCATAGCAACGGATAGCATAAACCTCTTTTCGTAGAAAATCGTTTGGCATACACTCATTTACCATACACCGAAACCCATAATTTTGTAAGTCAGAATCATCTTTAGTCATAATTTTCATATCCATAATAATCAATAATTATAACTATCATATCGTAGAAAGTTCACAACCAGAATAATTTTTTGGCATATATTTTATATCCATAATAATCAAAAGTAGAACCATCACCATCAACTTCGTCAGAACTCAGGGCCCTCAATAAAAACATCTCAAAAGCGGTAAGGCGAGACCTCCGGAGCTTCAACACACGCTCCATAGAGGAAGCGATAGAGCTAAACCGGGGGTCTAAAGTCTTCGTACAAAAGCTTGGGAGGAGTCATCTGACGAAGCTGACGACATCGGATGGGAGAGTCGTTACTTTGAAGCCGGAGGTACTTGCGGAAGTTGAAACCTTCTATAGTCAGCTGTATACCTCGCAAGCGCCTAAACCAGTTCCCCGCACTGAAGATTCCAGAGCCACTCTCACACGGCACTACACCGAAGACCTCCCTGAGATCAGTTGCGGAAGTTGAAACCTTCTATAGTCAGCTGTATACCTCGCAAGCGCCTAAACCAGTTCCCCGCACTGAAGATTCCAGAGCCACTCTCACACGGCACTACACCGAAGACCTCCCTGAGATCAGCCTAGCCGAGATTGTGGAAGCTCTTGGACAGCTTAAAAATGGGAAGGCCCCGGGAGAAGACGTGATTACCTCGGAGCTCTTGAAAGCTGCAGGTACGCCTGTGCTAAAAAAACTTCAGCGTATATTTAATTCTGCTCTATTTTCGGGGAGAACTCCTAAGGCATGGAACAAAAGCGTAGTGGTTCTGTTTTTCAAGAAAGGTGATATTTATAGTGGTGGATGATTAAAACCTTACTGAAAAACTATAAACCCATTTCGCTTTTGACCCATGTCTACAAGCTGTTTTCGAGAGTGATCACGAACCGACTAGCGAGTAGACTCGACGAATTCCCGCCTGTCCAGGCCGGGTTTCGAGGAGGATTTGGTACCATAGACCACATACACACAGTGAGGCAGATTATACAGAAGACCGAAGAGTATAATCAGCCCCTGTGTCTAGCATTTGTGGACTATGAGAAGGCCTTTGACTCCATCGAGATGTGGTCTGTTCTTGAATCTTTGCAGCGATGCCAAGTCGATTGGCGATATATCCAAGTGATGAGGTGTCTCTAGGATGCCGCCACAATGTCCGTCCAAGTCCAGAACCAGCAGACTAGACATATCCCTCTTAAGCGAAGAGTGAGACAAGGGGACGTTATTTCCCCCAAATTGTTCTCCAATGCCCTCGAGGATACGCTGGACTGGCAGGGTCGGGGCATTAACATCAATAGCGAGTACATCTCACACCTGCGATTTGCGGACGATATCATCATCATGGCGGAGACGCAGCAAGAGCTGGAACAAATGCTGGCCAACTTAGCTGACTCCTCCCAACGCATCGGTCTCCGGATGAACTTAGATAAGACCAAAATTATGTTCAATGAACGGGTCACTCCGGGACCGGTTGCCGTAAACGGAATGCCGCTCGAAGTTGTTCCAGAATATGTATACCTCGGGCAAACGTTGCAATTAGGGAAAAACAACTTCGAGAAGGAGGCAAGTAGAAGGATCCAGCTGGGATGGGCAGCATTTGGTAAACTTCGTCGGGTATTTTCGTCACCCATACCCCAATGTTTGAAGACAAAAATCTTCAACCAGTGCGTCCTACCCGTCATGACTTATGGAGCCGAGACGTGAACACTAACGGTCAGACTAGTCCATAAGTTTAAAGTCGCTCAGCGAGCTATGGAGCGGGCTATGTTGGGCGTCTGTTTGAAGGACCTTATCAGAAATGAGGTGATCCGACAGAGGACCAGAGTCACCGACATAGCTGAGAGGATTAGTAAGCTGAAGTGGCAATGGGCTGGTCACATATGCCGCAGGACCGACAACCGTTGTGGTAAACGAGTCCTCGAGTGGAGACCGCGTTTCGGCAAACGCAGCGTGGGACGCCCTTGGGCGAGATGGAGCGACGAAAAAAGTGGCTGATAGTGGCTGGCAGAGAACTGCTCAGGATCGAGCTTGTTGGCGTGCCATGAAGGAGGCCTATGTCCAGCAGTGGACGAGTAGGGGCTGATGATGATAGAACCATTATATCGCAGAAAATTTACAGCCAGAATCATCTTTTGGCATGCATTTCAGCATGCAAGCATGCAACATGTAGCAGGCATTTAGCAAGCATAAAGTAAGCATGTAATATGCAGCAGACATGCAGCAGGCCTGCAGCATGCAACGTGCAGCAGGCATGCAGCAAGCATGCAACATGCAGCAACCATGCATTAAGCATGCAACATGCAGCAGGCAGGGCTTCTGTCACGGCTCCGACGCTGCGAGGCTCCGGCGGTCCCACGCGAGCTAATCATCGCAGATGGTTTTACGCCCACCAAAACCACCTGCTCCGCAGCTCGCGGACCGCCTCGTCCCTCCGCGCCTTCGCAGGTTTAGATTAAACTCTAGGGTTAGGGCAGAAAAGACCCATCACATCCTGCAGGCAAACACCAACCACTGCCGGGCTGCCCAGGACTTACTGGTGCAGTCAATGGCCGAGTGGTTGGTTGATGTGGCAGTGGTGGCCGAGCCGTACTTTACTCCCAGCAATTGGCTGGGAGACAGTGACGGCTCGGTGGCAATCGTGGCACGGTCTTCCTAGGACTCCCCTCCCCTCTCGCTCTTAGAGAGGGGACCGGGATACGTGGCCGCCGCGTGGGGAGGGTTGCCCTTGTGGGGGTCTACTTCTCCCCAAACCGCCCTCTCCAGGACTTCGAGGATTTCCTCGGGGTCCTGACGGCGGTCATCGGGAGGACGGCGCCACGTCAGGTCTCCGTGCTGGGAGACCTGAATGCCAAATCGCGGACGGGCGGTCGAACTGTGGGCGGCCACGTCTGGTCTCTCCCTCTTGAATAGGGGGAGCGTCCAGACGTGCGTGCGGCGGCAGGGCGGGTCCATAGTGGACCTCACCTTCGCCACGCCCGCATTGGCCGCCCGCATTCAGAACTGGAGGGTGGAACTGGGGGAGACGATCTCGGATCACCGCTACGTGCGATTCGAGATCTCCCTCCAGAATCCACGGGGGCGCCGCAGCACCCCCTCATCGTCGGGCCGATCCCCGTTTCCAAGGTGGGCTCTGACCCACCTGGATCGGGAGGCGGCAAGGGAGGCCGCGTTCGTCCAGGACTGGCTTTGCCAGGTCCCGGCGTGGACGTCCTGGACGTGGACGCGGCGGCGGCCCGACTGAGGGGGTCATAGACCGAGGTATGCAACGCCAGCATGCCTCGGTCGAGACGTCCGCCTCCCCGATGCGCCGTTTATTGGTGGTCGGAGGGGCTGGCGGAGCTGCGGGCCACCTGCGTAGCGGCACGGCGGGCCTACACCCGATCGCGTCGGCGGCGCCGACGAGATCTGGCCGAAGAGGACCACACCATCACCACGACGCCACGACGCCAGATACGTAGAGGCGAGGGCCGCCTTCAAATCGGCCATTGGCGCCGCTAAGGACTGTTGAGAAGAGCTGTTGGAGGGTCTCGACAACGAGCCATTCGGGAGGCCATATAAGGCGGCGTGTAACAAACTGCGCCGCATTGGTCCCCCGGTTGCCGAGACCCTCGAACTAGCGCTCCTGGATGGGGTGGTGCGGTCCCTGTTTCCGCGCAGGGATCCGCACTTCACCCCACCAGTGATGGGTCGGCCAAGGGGAGCGGCTATACCGGAGGAGGAAGCTTCTCCTCCTCCGGTTTCAGAGGAGGAATTTGGAAAAAGACGGCTCCCGGCCTGGACGGTGTCCCCGTACGGATGGTTGCCATTGCGGCCACCGAAATGGAGGGCAGGTTCCGGGACCTCTTCAGCGCGTGCTTCGCGTTGGGGAGGTTCCCGAAACCATGGCGGGATGGCCAACTGTGCCTCCTCCGGAAGAAAGGGCGGCCGGCGGACTCCCCCTCGGCTTATCGGCCCATCGTTTTGCTCGATGAGGTCGGTAAAATGTTCGAGGGGATTATCGCCGGCCGTCTCAAGCGGCATCTGCGGAGCGTGGGACCGGATCTGTCGGGCGCCAAGTTCGGATTTCGAGCTGGTCGTTCGACAGTGGACGCCCTGGCCCGTCTAAAGGGCCAGGTGACAGAGGCGGTGGGAGTGGGGGATGGAGTGTTGGCTGTGTCATTCGACATTGCGAACGCCTTCAATTCCGTCCCCCACTCCACCATCCTGGAAGCGCTCCGGTTCCACGGAGTGCCCCTGTACTTGCGGGGCCTCCTGGCCAGCTACTTGGAGGACCGTGCTGTCCTCCTCGTAGACGGGGCTGGCCAGCTCCGGCGATATGCTGTTGGAGCCGGCGTTCCACAGGGGTCTGTTTTAGGGCCTCTTCTGTGGAACGTCGGTTATGACTGGCTCCTGCGGGGAACCCTCCTTCGAGGCACGAGTGTCATCTGCTATGCAGATGACACTCTCCTCACTTCCCGCGGGAGCACCTTCCGGGAGGCGGCCAGTTTGGCGTCGGCGGGCGGATCCTTGGTGGCGGGAAGGATCCGCCGCCTGGGCTTGAGGGTGGGCTGCACAAAACGGTGGCCGTGTTCTTTCACGGCCCCCGGCAGCGCCCCCCACCTGACGCCCACATTTTTGTGGAGGGCGTCAGGATCAGGGTCGAGGCCCAGATGAAGTATCTGGGCATCACGTTGGACAGCAGGTGGCGCTTCGGCCCGCATTTCAGCGGGCTGTCGACGCGCCTGCTGAAGGCTGCGGGAGCCCTCTCGTGGCTGATGTCAAACCTGGGGGGAGCCCAGCATGCGGTGCCGGCGTCTATACGCCGGCATACTGCGAAGTATGGCCCTTTATGGGGCCCCTATTTGGGCGGACTCCATCCATAGGAGGGAGAACCTCACCGCCCTTCGGACGCCCCAAAGGGCCATCGCCCAGCGGGCATCGCGGGTCTACCGCACGGTGGGCTTCGCAGCGGCGTGCGCTCTGGCGGGCACCCCGCCTTGGGAGCTCGAGGCGTGGGTGCTCGCCAGAATGTACGAGTGGACGGCGGGGCACAGGGCGCTGGGCGAGCGTCCGGCCCCAGAAGTGAGGGAAGCCGTCCGCCGGGAGGCGAGGGACGCCATCGTCGAGCATTGGACGCGGGACCTCGCCTCTGCGGTGTTCGGCCGCCGTACCTTCGACGCCATCGGGCCGGTCCTGAAGGACTGGCTCGACAGGCGTCACAGGTTCCTCTCCTTCCGTCTAGTGCAGGTACTCTCCGGTCACGGCTGCTTCGGCAGGTCGAGATAGGACGAGAGGAGACACCGTCGTGCCACGGTTGTGGCGCGGCGGAGGACACGGCGGAACACACCCTCGCGGTGTGCCCGTCGTGGGCCTTGCCGCGCCGCGATCTTGTCACGGCGGTTGGAGGGGACGTCTCGCTGCCCGCCATCGTCAGAGCGATGGTGGGGAGCGAGGAGGCTTGGGTGGCGATGGCCTCCTTCTGCGAGGTCGTGATGTCGCAGAAGGAGGCAGCGGAGCGCGAGCGGGAGGAGGATCCCCTCGCTCCGGCGCCCCGCAGGCGGCGTAGGGGGAGGAGAAGGCGGGATTTCGCCCGCTTTCTCCTTCCCTGAGGTGAGCGGCGGGCGTGAGGCCGACGCCCGCCTTACATCGCTCACCATGCGGGAGCCACGGCCCCTCCCTAGGAGGGGCAATTGAGGGCCCGCCTTACTAGGCGGGTTTCGCCGGCGGGGGAGAGGTAGCTCAGGGTGCGCTAGTTTCCCACTCCCCCGCCACTATGGCGATGCCGGAGTGCCGCTGTGGGTTTAGTGGATATTCCCGGCTTCGGCTGGGCAAGTCCCACACACGCCCTGCGGGGTAAGGTGCGTAAATGCATTCCCACAGCGTCAAAAAAAAAAAAAATAAAGGACTACGTGAAGTCGGTTTTGCAGCGATTTATTTCTGTCCCTAACTTTTATAGCACACCATAGTGATTTTTTAATACAATTTTTTTTACTAACTAGTTGTGACTAACTACCCGCCACACTGTTCCCAACCCACTGCAACTCCTGAAAGCCAGAATCAACAGTGGAGACCGCCAGAAAAACGCCGAGCAATGAAGCCCGACGAGTCCCGGAGAAACGTTTCAACTGTCTTGGGTCCCGCAACGAAATTAATCAGAAAAGAATAGCGGAGGAGTAAGAAAAAAGATATTTTTTCCACTTCCCTCCATAATAAGCAGGAGACAGAACAGAACTAGGCCAATCGGCACAAAGGGACATTATTGCAACTGGGAGAAGCCCAGATTGCCAAGCACCACGGAATAACATTTGATCAAGCTAATGGGTCCTAAGTAGGTATTTGCTGTTACAATTGATTCCAATAATAGGTATGGCAAAAGCGCCTGAACGCACGGAAATTAGTTCTAGTTTCAACAAGGTCCGTATAATAAACAACTCCGGATGTAACTTGTACACTATCCAACATAATATTGCGTTCATTCTGCCAAAGAATGAACGCAGAACAGAAAGAACAAGATGTGATGTGCGGACTGTTCAAATTCACAGTTCGATGTAGAACACTGACACAAAGGCGAAGGAACAAGTTTAAAAGAATACAGTTTACTTTTAAAGTTGCCATGACCTGTGAGAAATTGCGCAACGCAGTGGTCAACCTCCAGCCATGTCTTAGCCAGCCGATCGCCAACGGATGGAAAGAACAGATGGAGGTGCCGGCCCTTGATGGAATTATCCCACCTACTTTGCCATTCGGATAAGAGGTCCTCCCAGACGTCAGTCTGAGGTTTAAATAATCTAGAAATTCTATTGAGGTCGCGTTGTGTAACAAAGTTAGTGTCCATGGCCTCCCCCCTCGCGGAGTAGTACATTGAAGCACGTCGCTGTACTTCAAGATCGACTGGAAGTACACCTGCCAGAACGGGTAAGGCTTCAGTACTGACTGTTCTATACGCCTTGCATAAAAATATCAATGCCAAACGTTGGCTTTGAAGCAGTTTACGTCGCGCCGCCCCTATGCTGGCCCTATCGGCCCAAACAGGTGCACCGTAGCACATACATCCTAAGTAGGTAGCTCCATATATAGTTTTTAAAGTTAGGAATGATAGACCCCAAGTTGCTTTGGATATTCTAGTTAGGGCATAAAAGTTCCTTTTAGCTTTTTCGCCAACTATTTTTATATGTTCGATAAATGAAAAATTCCTTTCTAAGACCATACCAAGGTAGCATACGGATTGCTGTTTTTTAACGGGAACGTTATTAAATTTAATAGTAGGCAATGATTTAAGATTACCTTTTAGTAGAAGTTGATAGGTTTTATGCGGCGCAAACGCTAGGCGGTTACGATCACCCCACTGAGATATTAGATTTAGGCAATTAAGGGCCAAGTTCTCAAGTCCGACTCGGGTACTTGACTGAATGAGCAGTAGGCCATCGTCCGCGTAACCAGTAAGTGAACAGCCGCAAGGAAGCGGGATCGCGAGAAAATCATCAAAACCCAAATTCCATAAATAAGGACCGACAACTGAACCCTGAGGACATCCCATGGTTAGTGCTTTAGTACTAGAAAAATGACCGAGCTTAAGTACCGCGGAACCGTTTATAAAGTACGAGTAAACGAGATTATATATGTTTCTTTAGCAACCGCGGTTTTTTAATTTTAACAACAACATAGGCCACCAAGCGTTATCAAAAGCCCCAGAAATATCCAAAAAGATACCAATCACGTACTTGTGTTCCGACTGGTTAACGGTTCTTCTGACAGAAAGCGCCGCGTCGACTGTTGATTTACCGATGGTGAAGCCATATTGATTACTATGAAATTTTGGACCGTTCGGTAGTAAACGTGGAACGATGAGGCGCTCAAGAAGTTTCCCCAAAGATGGTAGAAGCGTGATAGGCCGATATGACTTCGGATCATCCGGTGGTTTATCACCACACTTTGGTATTATTCGTATGAAACCGCGTCGCCATTTACGAGGAAAAACGCCTTCAGCAATGCATCGGTTATATACAGTTAAGATGGCATCACCCGCTGTTTTACACGCTTCTTTAATCATCCTATTAGATATTTTATCTTCCCCTGATGATTTGTTGACCGGTAGTTTTCTAACAATATTTATAAATTCGTCATTAGATGGTACGTCTGACATTGGTGATTCAGGTGGCACAGGAGCCCACGCTCGAATCTGTTGGTGGTAGTCGCTATCGTTAGCCGGTGAATCATCAGGGATAAGTGTATTAATTAGTACTTTTGTTGTTTCCTCTATGCCCGTGGTATGCTTATCATTGACCTTAATGTTTTGAACGTATGCAAGGTCGACCGATCTGTTAGCTTTAAATTCGTGATATAAGGGAGACCACGGACCCTCCCTGTCAAGTTTGTCAACGATTTTCCGCAACAAGTTACCCTTAGATTTTTCCACCGATGCTTTGTAGCGTGACTTGGCAACTCTGAAAGCATTTAAAGCGGACGTAAGAAGATCTCCAGTAATCTTTCGGCTCTTGAGTTTATTTAACTGTCTACGCGCTCTGCGATATCTTTTGCGCTGTTCAACTAAATAATCACTCCACCAGTCACATCTACGAATATTGGTCATAGATCCACGACCAATGGCGATATCAGCACAGTAGGTAAAGGTTTCTGACATAATGTCAGCACTTTCTTCGGCTGACAGCCCGTCCCGAGTGAACTCCTTGGCATGACACGCAAAAAGCGAGCCAAAAAATTCCCAGTTCGCGCCTTTACATCTATATCTGAAATTACCAGGAATATGAGACGGACCCTGAATGTAACCAGGAACAAATTCGTACACGATCAGGCGATGATCACTACAAGACGCGTCCGGTAGGACACGCCACCTATCCAAACGTACGTCGGCACTAGAAAGTGTGACGTCAATACAAGATTCGCCTATTTGGCTGCAAAAAGTAGGTGGTGCATCGGGGGTATTGTGAATCGATAGGTTCATCTCAGCAATGAAATCCTCAACAGCGCAGCGTCGTTCGGTATCGGTTGCCCGAACCTTGCCATACCACAGAGACGATGACGCATTGACATCCGCGCCAACGACCACTTTGCAGCCCGCGAGTGACCGCAAGACATGACGGAGATTATGTATATGAGGAGTAACAGGATCTGAATATTGAAAGTAACAGCTTACAACGAATACTTTAAAAGAAGCTGATGAGACTTCAGCAACCGCACAGTGTGGCGTCATGAGGTCACGTATAGACGTTACCGTAAAGTTAGAAGACCGCGCAACATAAATTCCGGCTCGCGCCCTGCAATCCAGCTGCACTGTCCTGTGACATAAACTTGAGTTTTGATATTGTTCTTGAATGAGTACAAGGTCTAAGTTGTAGTCAATAATTAATTTATCTAACTCTGATGTCGCCACCTTATCGTTGTGAAAGTTTAATTGCCCTATGCTTAGACTATCCATCTTAATTAGTAATTAGTATGTAGGATAAGTTGTTCGAGTTTTAATTGTGACTAACTAGTTGCGCCACGCGATTTCACCCCCGTTTTTTTATATTCCCCGCTCCTATTGTTCGCAGCGTGATGTTAAATAGCCTAAAGCCTTCCCGGATTAATGCGCTATCCAATGCAAAAAGAATTTTTCAAATCGGACCAGTAGTTTCTGAGATTAGCGCGCACAAACAAACAAACAAACAAACATACAAACAAACAAACTCTTCAGCTTTATATATTAGTATAGATAAAATTATTTATATCGAAATTCTCTGATCTTCGTAGTATGCTAAGTCAAATTATGCCAAATAATCGGCGGTTTATTTAGATAAACGTTATGTTAAACGCAGTTATGCAAAATTGTAACTGACAAAGGTTAAAATTCTGCAATCTTAAAAATATCCTATTTTAAATTCGGATATGAAGACATTAGGCCAAAAAACAGTTATATTAATTATTTTTTAAACCTTAACAATTATCGTTTAAAAAAGTTTATGCCAAGTGAGTTATGCCAATTAGATTTCGAGCAACAAATTTCTGCCAGATAGAGGTCACCCGACCGTATCAAACCATCACAACTGCAATCTAAAGAGTGAAATAAATCGTGAAATAATCGGTGTGTCCTAGAGTCAAAGAAAATAGAAGACATATCATATCATACACTTCTACGCACTGGTTCTACGTATTAAATTCCAGGCTACTACCGCTTACAGAGAAGAGCCTGTGCAGTGAGAACGCTACAGACATTATGCAAGTACTGGTCAGGTCACAGAAATTATGTTACATTTTGAGTGTTACTTACTCATTGAAAATTCGTTCTTGCAGATCTGGGTTGGACCCTATGATTAATAAAATAAATGTCGTAGCAGCAGAACTTGTATCGAGGGCAGCAGCTACGAAAGTATCCAAGTGCTGTCTGATGTCCTCGTCTGTAAAGACACCTTGTTCTTCATTCAAACTCAGCATTCGATCAAGTATTGGTTTGAATTTGGCTGAAACATATTATGTTGTTTTGTACTTTACGTCGGCGCCGGTTGTCGCTGAAAACCAGCGCTGGGCTCTGTTTTGCATAGAGTCTCAGCATAATGCTGAGCGACAGCCGTTTTGCGTGGATGTGACGCATGTTTCCCTCAATTATGTCTTATTTTTAGTGTTTTTGTAAACTTTTGCGTCATGTTTACTGCGAATAAACGTTTTTTCTTTCTTTTCTTTCTTCTTTCTTTACTTTTAAGTTAATGCGACTGAACATCTGCTGAATACAACTTTAGTTGGAATTAGAAGATCAATTATTTGGCTTTGTCGGCCTTGTCTATGCATCTTGGCTGAGCACCATTCCAGAATATTTTACGTTCCAAATACCAGTGTAATGAAACTAAAGATGTTGACCTTCCGTGTGTGATGTCTGCACGGTACTAAAGCGTGATCTCGCAGACGTTCGCGAATATATCTAAAACTGTAAAGCAAAAAGGGAAGGCCTACATCTTGTAGTGGAAATTGATGGATGCCCCACGTTCCTTTATTTATCAGTGAACTGTTAAGAATATAAGGTAAATAAATACAGTAAGGTGTGCTCATATTCTCTCCTCCATTTGCCTATAAAAGGCAGGGCGTTTCTTCGAGTCGGGCAGAACACGTACAGTCAGTCCTGAACGACTCTTTAAGGGAGGTCACAGTGACAGAAGACTATCGCTGGAAACTCCTTGCTGACTTGCGTGAACTGCTGACCGAGAAGAACGCGGCGGTCCGTGCCTACAGCAACTTCCCCTGCGCGACTAACAAAGCCCATATGCGCTATTTACAGAGAACTGTAAAAAGCAGCATATCGGAGTGGCTTGAAGCCGGTTGGGATAGGATGCTGGATGAGTTAGAGCCCACCCATCAAGCCTTCTGGAACCTTCAGAGGAAATTAAAATCAACGAAGTTGTCACCATGCCTCCTCTGGTTCGCCCTGACAATACCATCGCCTTCGAAGACGATGACAAGGCTGAATGCCTTGCCTCCTGCCTCGAAGCCCAGTGCTCTTCCAGCTCCCTGCCAGTAGACCAAGCTCATCTCCTTGAGGTTGACGCTGAAGTCGAACGTAGAACCTCCCTCCCGCCCGTTGACGACCCTGAGGATCCCTGCCTCCCATCACTCCAGATGAAGTGCAGGACATCATCAAAGGTCTTCAACCCAGAAAAGCGCCCGGCTCTGACGGCATCACCAACAGAGTGGTCCACCTTTTCCCAGCCCATCTAATCATCCTCTTGACCACCATCCTCAATGGTGCAATGGGGAATAACATTTTCCCACAAACGTGGAAAGAATCCACAGTCATAGGCATTCCCAAGCCCGGTAAGCCTAAAGCCGGACCCTCTAGCTACTATCCGATCAGCTTACTCAAATTTCTCGGTAAGATTTATGAGAGGCTTATATATATGCATCTCAGAGCCTACTCCGAGAACAAGGGCCTCATCCCTATGCGGGTTCCGTACCCAACCCTCTTGTCCGCAACAGATCCTACGTATTACTGAACATATAGTTATCTTCGACATAGCGAAGGCGTTTGACAAAGTCTGGCCTGACCGTCTCGTCCTCATCTTACGGGACTTTTTGTCAAACTGCACCTTTCGCTATAAAATCGAAGGAGCGCTCTCCTCCCCCCGCCCCATCCGAGCAGGTGTTCCCCAGGGCTCTGTACTTAGCCCCCCTCATTTTCACTCTGTATAAAAGCGATATCCCAAAAAGCGGTAAGGCCCAAATCAGGCCTTGACAGCAGACGACACAGCCATTCGCTCGGGACTTAGCCCTGACCGAATCCGCCTCCATCTCCGAACCGCTGTCAACAAACTGGCTGACTGGTTCAAGAAATGGAGGATAGAAGTCAACCCTCAAAAAAGTCAAGCAGTACTCTACACGAGACCGCGACTCAATGTCATCCCTCCACGACCCATCACCATGTCTGGCAAGCCGATCCCTTGGAGAAGCAAGCCAAATACCTAGGTGTGATTTTCGACCGCAACCTGAACTTCTCAGAGCACATTAACACGGTCCGCTCACGCGCCGCCTTTGCTCTGGGTCGACTGCACACCGTCCTCAACTCGCGTAGCAAACTGTCACTAAAGTGCATATTGCGCTTGTATACAGCATGCATATGCCCGATTATGACATACGCTTGTCCAGTCTTCCTACATGCCAAATCGCGTCATATCCGTAGGATGCAAGTAGTCCAAAACCGTTCCCTCCGTAAAGCCACAAATGCCCCTTGGTTCGTCCGTAATGAGATCCTCCATCTTGATCTCAAAATCCCCACCATCCAGCAGTTCATGAAGCGTCTTTCCAAACGCTTCTTTGACACTGCCGCCAAGCACGGCAACTCCCTGATAGCAGACACAATACACAAAAAAGACCGAACTACCGACCTCACCGCCGAGGTCCATCGCGACGCATTCAACGTAGTAGTCCCCTCCCCCGTCCCTTGTCCGATGAAGGCCAGCCCGCGCCGCAGCTGAACCAGTAAATATAAATTCCCAACTATGACCTCTGAGTTTGTTTCGGACGTTTTTTCTCAGAGCTAGTACTAGGAAACGCCGCGGTCATCAAACCGAATTAAAATAAAAATTCGATCCAGCCATCCCTTGCTGTTCTCTCCAGTGACGCTCTAAGACGAGGTTCGTACCCCAAAGGGTTGCCCTTAGCGTGTAGTTGCTTAGTTTTTAGTTGCTCTGGCTAGAGGTTTTAAATTCATTTAAGGCAGCCACAGGATAGTCCGGTCAGTCACGACCTCTCTTTTTTTTCGGGGTGGAAATCCTCATAGGATGTCCGCCGCCCTGGGATGGGCGACGGGGTCTGTCAGACTTTTACTGACTAAAACCACCCCGGTGCTCCTTCTATCACGAGCGCGCGTGGGATCGTGGGAGTCTAAATTCTTCCACGGCCCCACACTCTCCTGCTGGCCCGGTCTGTCCCGGCCTCGTCTCCTACACGGGGTAGTGGGGTGTTAAACTACCCCGTGCATCGCCTCAGAGGCGCGCGCCGAAACTAGCTCGCACCTCCACCTCGGGGTCCAACAAATAGGGGGCGGGTCTTCCCCATGTCCCTCGCCCCTGGACCCATTCATGGGGGGCAGAAGAGGGCGTTATCCGCCCTTCCTCGACGCGCGGTGCGTCTTCTGCGGCCCGGGAAGGGAGTTGAGAACTCCCTCTCCCGTTCCGCAGCTTCCTTCTGCGACATTACGTCCTCGCAGAAGGACACCACCGCGTCCCACGACACTGCGCTACCGACCATCCTCCGCACTACTGCCGGCAGTGACAGGTCACCTCCTACTTCATTTGTGAGGACACGGCGCTGCTCCTCCCAAGATACACATTCGGAGAGCGTGTGCTGCGCCGTGTCCTCCCCGCATTGGACGCAGTGGTGGCACCGAGCGTCCGGCTCCCTGCCTAAGCGACGCAGGTACTTGCCGAAGCAGCCGTGCCCCGACAGTACCTGCGTCACCCTGAACGTCAGGGAGCCGTGCCTTCTCCCGAGTCAGTCGTCGAGTACTGGCCGGATCACCTCGACGGTAATCACGACCTCTCTAGGTCAACCACGAGATGCCATAACAAAAAAAAAAAAAAAATCGAGTTGGGCATTCGCACCTCATTCTTCGTGGTGTACGGTTCTGTCCGGCCCGACTTGTGTACGACTTGTGTATTTCATAAGTAAATAAGAGTAAGCACTTTTTATTATTTGTAAGAACTTTTGATTTGTGAAATTGGTGATTTATTTGTATTTCTGTCTATTAATTTAATTATGTTTTAAATCAATAAATACGTGTTAAGATTTTGTTAGTTTTTAAATAATTTCCACTTCTGGATGCTAAATATACAATAATTTCGTCTGATTACCTGATGTCGTTTCATCATCGTAAATATTCTGATATTTGTTTGCCTTCAACTCGGATCTCCTTTTATATATGATCTAAAATAAAATGGTTCATACATTATACATTGCCTACACAATAACAAAACAAATTGAGTAGGAATGTGATATATTTTGAAAGAAAACTAGATTTCTAGTCCATGTAAAGCATAGATATAGCAGCAGAAAGCTACAAATAAAAATAAATAAATAATATTTATACTGCCCTGATAAGCCCATAGGCGCTGTTTCTAAGATACACTCATTTAGTTTTTTAATACCAAAATATATCCAGAATAATTTTGCATCTAATGCTTTAAGCCAGATAGCGCTCACTAACTTAAGACATTAAAAAAACACAAAGAACTCATTTCTCCAATAACAAAGATATTTGACGTCAGAAGCTAAATAGCCGTACATAGATGTACTAACACGACCAAAAGTCGAGTTACAATCTCACAAAACTATAGCCAAGTAATACTAGTTGTAGTTTCGACCTTCAGCTATGATAAAGTCTGATACACACTCATACACTTTGACAACTTGCTGCCCGCTTATGATTGCTAGGTACTACTAATTTCAACGTTCACAGTAAGTGTCTCTATGGCTAAGTGGTTTACCTCGTGATCAGCATTTAAGGTGGTTTGAGTTCAAATCTTAAACCTTAGAAAACTTTTTTAAATGTTTATTGGTAAGTTATGAATGCTGCCAACAAAAGTATGTAAAATACCGATCCGCAACTTAACGATGATACTTTCTATTAAGATTTTTTCTATATTAGAGTCATTATAAAAAGAAGAGGTAGATTTGAAACAAAGTGAATCACTAGTTCACATAAAATATTCCACTACCTACCTATTAGCTGCAATAACTTAAATAATATTACCTAGCTGTTGTTATTGGTTAGTGAACATATAGTTACGATTTTTACTTTTTTAATCAATATGCAGGCTATTATTACATAGTATTGAAGCTAAGGCAAATATTGTGGCTTTTGTGTATGTTGTTTTTATTATTGTTTGGGTAAGGTGCAAACCAATCGCTTGTTGCAAGTGTGTAATAAATTTTTTATTGTTTTAGATAAATACTGTACACTTTAAGCTAAAGTGTCGAGATAAGTGGAACGAAACGACTTTATTTACCGTTGAATAAACCTTAAAATCGTGCGAAAAATGGAGGTTGCATTTTTGGTTTAAAAAATTACACGCATTGGTCTAAAAGCCAATGCGTATTGTTTTGTGTGATTCGAAAAGAAATAAGTTCGTTAAGTATTGAACTATGAAAGCGCTTCAACATTATAATCTCATGCCATTAAACTCCGAAAAAAGTCACTGCAAGATGGCAGCACTAGTAACATGCTATATACGCAAAAAATTGTAAATGTAAAAAGTACTTTTTTGTATTCTATAAATTACTTTATGATTGTAATCATGTTCAGGTTAAGCTTCAATCCTCTTTTCTTTAAGAAAATGAATAATTAAACTAAGAACAGCTAGCTAATGATAACATATAATATCATCATTTTCATATCTAGAAACCAAAAATGTTTTTTAATTTTTTATCATAACCATAATATATCATAAGTTTGTCAGGGATTACTTTACTGTTTGTTGTGTTTAACTTGCCATCAAAATGTGTCTAAATAAATTTTATTATTATACTTATATTTATGTTGAGTATGTATCTACTTGTAAATTGGATTTACTGATCTGAAAAATGATTTGAATTGAATTAAACAAAAACGGCAAGCACCTTAATAGCGTATTAAGTAATACACTATTACTCTCACTTTGAATCATTACTAATCCATTGATCCGTATGTAGGAAAAAATACTTTGCTCAACAACGTACACAACGCAATGAATGTTGTTAAACTATCACAATGGGGTTTCATTGCTACTGATGGTGTATTACGTACGCTATTTCTATTACACTGCGGGTTTGTACCGGGCCATAACTGAGACTAAGACATAAGTATACGTAAATCATGGCAACTGTACATTATGGCAGTGACTTTGAGGTACCACAAAAATGCCCAGAGCCTAGTAAGATACTCCGAAGTGCGCTCGCTTAGAAATGCAAATTAACCTTAATGGCATAAACCTAGATGTAATCTATTTTTTGGCCGCAGATGCTTTCTTTATATGGGACCGTTTATCTATAGTAAGCTGAATAATAAAATGGATATACTACCTATGACCAGAAATAAATGCAAAAATTATGTCTCAAAATTTCTAGCGAGAATGGACTATGAAAGCACGGAGAAGTTCCTTAATACATGAACGCAACACGCACACATTCATCACACAAACACATAAAGGACGATTTGGACCAATCGAACTAGTACTCTCTGTTCCCACTTTGACAGATTTCCACAATTCGAACAGTGTGGGAGAGTTTTTCTTCTAGTGGACTATAACACAGGAATAAAATAAATGGCAGGCTTGGGAGTGCTATGAGGACTTCGTTTGATTGATCTAAACCCACCTTAACTCACTCATTCATCACACATCTACACAATACACGGTACATCACAAAATTTCAAAATTCAAAATTCTAATTAATACATACTAAATAAGTTGATACATATCTTTTTTAGTAAAATTTGTTTGGAATAACAACTTGTCTTTGTCACATCAATTATTAATGACCGATGCTATGTATGAATCGATCTGATAATGTGCCTAGACGAAGGAGACTAGTCTCCACGACACAGGGAATCCTAGTGTGGAGGCTAGTGCTATTTAAATATTGTAACATTTATCTGAACAATAAAGTTTTTGTTATTATTATTATTATTATCCAGCAGTTAGAAGCCACATATTATAGTTTGTGATAAGATGTTGAGTTCCAAAGCTGATACTCTACAAAGCTAAACATCTTCTAAAGCTTAAAAATAATAACAAAAAACAGTTACTGGGTCTATGATGTCATTCAGTTTCTTCAATAACATAGTTTGTCTGCGCTTCATTGAACTCCAGTTAAATATTAACTGCAGATGCAACCACACTTTTTGAAACCTATCACAAAATAAACTTAATAAATCTTCAGCTCCCTCTGCATAATCTGTATTTATTGTATTTTGTATTTTAGTACTCAATCCTAGCGAAGTTCCTGGAAAAGAGAATATATATTTTTCATAAACCAAACAATAATATTGACTTAAATTGCTAATGTTGTGTGGTTAGTCCAGCGGTCCGTGATGTGTTACAACGCAACTTGTATCAATCGCGTTTCTCTGCTGTCCGTTGCTGCGAAAGTCACCTCACGGTGTCGTCATATATTTTCTTCACCGTTGCTAACAAATGACGCATGTCGCTTTATGATTAGCCACGAAGTTAGCGTTTATCTTTACTACCCATGCTTATTACGGAGGTATCCAATGTTTTGTCATATATGATGAACGGGGTGTAAAGTTCACTTATTCTCCATAGAAAACGGGAGGATCTTCCAACCAGACGGGTATTGTGTCTGGTGGCCACTCGCCCATAGGTTGATGTATATACCACGTTATTTTTTGTTGATGCGAAACCCGACACATGTCTCCAGTATTTTTAAGTAAAGAACCTATGTACAAAATTTCAAAAAGATATCATGAAAAATCTCAAAGTTATAAGCTTGTTATGTTACCTGGTTGTCTCAACAAAAATATGGTCATCGCACCGCCCGCCCGCCCGCGCCTCTAGCAACGCGGCGCGGGGAGGCTCCCCGCGCCGCGTTGCGTAGTCTTACTATGCTAGTACTATGTTCTACCGCTACATCTGTTGTACACTCGGTAACCACACTGCAACAATTTCTTAATGTGTTTGGGAAAAAATATAATATGTTGTAAAAATGATTGGAATCTGATCAGTTGCTTATTCTGAACAAACTATGTTCAGGTTTCGTATAAAGTAAAAATAACGTTGTATATTAGTTTCAAGGTAAACTCTGCTTGTGAGATGCAGAATCTGTGTGACGTCAGTATGAAGCGTTGTTCTCATTTGGGGTTTATAAATACCGCAACTCTATCACAATAATACTTACGAGTTACAGTTGACAATATATACTTAAAGATAAATTTTCGCACTTCGAATGGGCCTTTTCCTTCTTGCAAAGCTAATTCGGAGACAAGAATTTTAGCTTGCACGTTCATTTCATCTACGAATGTGTTAATTACTTGTTGACTGAACGCTGGATTTAATAATTTGCGATGAGGTTTCCAAACATCCGCTGAAACAAAATATTTTAAAGGTGCTTATTTGGTCTTGATTTTATGTAGTCAACGCCGACGATAAAGGAAAGAAGGAGTTATGCTCGGTAGTGGAAAATGTGTGAATAATCTATGTCGCATCGTTATCTTACACAGCGCCACTACTGTATGTACATACGATAGCAGTCAAATATTCCAAATCAACTTAAATGCTTTAGCCATAAAGTAAAGTAATTTGAAAGAAAGGAAATAGATTAATCCTCTTGCACACACTTGCAATTAATAAATGAGACCAAACTACACAATCAATTATAATGCAGCCTATTGGTTCCCTACACATTTAAAGCAAAAAAAAAGTACAGTTGCTGGAATAATTCAAAGTACCTAATTATTAATGTACTAAAAGCAATAAATATTTTAAAATTTGTTATTACAGTAGAACTTCGATAGGTCAAACCTCGATAAGTCGAAAACCTCCAAATCTCGAAAAAATGTTTTGTTCCCTTCCCTTAAAATACAATAACCTTTATTATTCGAAATCTCAGCGCTCTATTAGTCGAAATAATAAGTGAGTCCCTCCAAGCCATTTTGCTCATTCACCTCTGTAGTTCGAATAAAAATAAGTTACCGACTTTAAGAATTCGCCGACAGTGTAAATAAATCATTAGACAGCCCCCGTGGCGTAGCGGTAGCGAATGCGGCCGTTGCACAAGGAGGCGCGGATCGATCCCCGCACAGTGCAAATATTTGTATGCATGAATATGAATATTTGTACTGGTCTGGTCGTGCCTCGGAAAGCACGTTAAGCCGTTGGTCCCGGTTGCCAGACGAACATCTAGTGGCAGTCGTTGCGGGTTGTTGGAGCCCTCAAAAGTTTAACAATTGGTTTAACTGCAATGCTTAGATATCGCCTTCGGGTTGTGGAGGTCAGACGGCAGTCGTTTCACGGAAAATATCGAAGTTTAGCCAAAATCAGCAGTTAGACTGGTAAAACGGACCCCAGGCTCAAAGGTGAAAAAAGTACGGATGCGACTGGGATTAACGCTGAGATGATGATGATGATGATGATGTAAGTAAGTAAACCATTGTTTCATAAAAAGCAATTTATGAGTATACAATGAATAGAATTACCACCAATTTATGACTTACGTTAACACGTGTTTGCTTGCTTGGTGTCAGGTGTTTCATTTTATTACAATGAATAGAATTACCACGAATTTATTACTTACGTTAACACGTGTTTACTTGCTTGGTGTCAGGTGTTAAATTTTATTCGTTTTTATTTCATTTGAATTTTAGCGAAGCAGTTCATTTGTGAGAGTGAAAATCTGTCCAATTCAAAATTCTCTTTAAGTCGAAAACTCTATAACTCGAATTTTTTGGCGTCTCGCTTGATACTCGACATAGATATAGATGTTCTACTGTATATAGCAAAGCTAAGCGATTCCATGTTTTTGTTTTTGGCTTCAGTTTTTATAAGAAACCATTGGATTCAGCATTCCCATATGTTTTCAAGTTCACGGTCGATAGCATAGCATTTCGCGGAAACGGCCATTTGCCTGGCGTATGGTCATTTTAGTATGCTGCGACGACGGAGACATGTCTCTCTCCATTCCCATTATTTTTTACATTTCCATGGTGCCAAGGTTAAAATTAATAATACATAGAAAGAAATATGTATACAACGTGTAACATAAAGGGTATATACATAACAAAGGCATGGCATCTTTACATGATATCAAACGATATTGGAAGGGTTTTTTAATCCTATCTCTTTATGTTAGGAAGTTATGAGGAAAAACACCGCCTGTGATAGGCTACTATCATACTAGCCGCACAGAGATATTGAAGACATTTATCGGATTTTGGCAAGTAACGTGACGGGTAACGAGTAGTTATTAACGTATGTAGTGTGGTGCCACGTTTGTTATGATTTGATTTTAAGAAACACACGAAACCGAAAATTGGTACCAATTTTTTGAGTATTTTATTTTGAGTTGAAACCCTTCCGATATCGTTTGATATCATCTAAAGATGCCATGCCCTTGGTATGTATATACCCTTTTTGTTACACGTTGTATAGAGGTATTGAGGTTTATCAGGCACCGTTTAACTAAACAGCGGCCCTGTATCCCATGTTCACAAACTAAACTAAATTAGAGACCAGTGCATCTTATTCTTTCTTTTTTCTTATGAAAAATATTAGTTTAAGTGGGGACTCTGATGGCGCTTTCCCTATACAAACGTATTCAGCTGTTTTCTTCGTGGATAACTTTTTTTTTTTTATTAGTTATAAACTAGTGCTTGACTGCAATCCCGCCTGAAGGTAAGCAGTGATGCAATCGTTTGATGGTAAAGCGCACTAGCTTATTAAGCCTATTAACTCAAAAAAACTGAGTGAATAGGAAGGAAGACGGCAGTTGAGCGAGGTGATGCAATGTTTAACCCAACAACACGACCAACGATGCTGCGCCAAAGGATGATCTGGAGACCCTCCACGACCAAACTCCCGACACAACAATATTAGGCACATCGTACCCGGCACACATCGCAACACAACTGCTCAGACCCGTCCTCCGTACGGCTTCACCAGACATCATGCCGGAACACGACGGATCGCTTGGCGGTAAGACTTTGTCTGGTGGGTGGTAACTTATGCCGGCGGCTGATGTTGTTGCCTACCACCGAGAAAAATTACCGCTAGTAACGCTTTTAGAGCATTTTTTTTTCTACAATTTTATACCTTTCTTATACGTACTATCATTTGATTTATTCGAAAACTTAATTAATGAAAGAACTATGATATTTCAAAATCCCGAAAATTAACCCATTTTTACTGCGATGTTCAGACGACTATTAGACAAGTGTGATAAGTTTATGACAAAAAAAAAAAACAGTAATAGAAGCATAGGCATACTTTTTTCATTTTGATATAAAAATAATTGAGATTTGTCGTGTTTTGAAAAAGAAAACAGCGGAATACGAAACGTCTTTTGGTCGACGGTTTTGTAAGTAAAATCAGCCTGAGCTGCAAGTGTCCCTTTCGCACTTTATAGAGAGACAGGACTAAATAAATCTTTTATCTTCTGTCTTTTTCCTAACTTAAAAAAACTTACTGAATTTAAATTTAGTTTATTTTATTACAAAGTAATAGGCTTCCGTGTTTAGCAGTTTCAAGTATTTTTTTAAGGTTCTGTAAATAAAAAATACAAAGCATATCTCGATAGTGATGTTGTCTTGCGAAAACTTAATCAATATTTTCTTGGATTATTTTAATAATTATTTAGTTAGTACCTTCTTTTAATACTTGTTAGGTAGTTACCTTTTGCAGTGATGAGTCCATTGTCTATAAATTCCTTTGCAAAATCGTATACATATGGTTTACTCAAACATGAATTGGCTATTGTTAGACTGTCTTCTGGATCGGTTACCACTGAAACAGATATATATGAATTAAATTATCACATTATACAATTATTCGCAGAAATACTAGGATTTTATGTGTCCTTTTCAACATCCTACTCAACCCGTCTTATTCTTCCTACCTGCGTGAGCGTTTCTCTTACCCATCCTAGCGCCGCACTGTGTAGATTGCACCTAAGATTCATCCATAAATCTCATCCTCATAAAGCGATTTACTATTTCTATTCCTTTTTCTGTTTATGCTGTAAAATTGTGGAACGCACTTCCGCCTAACATTCGTGATTTAACAGTATTTCTATATTTAAACGTCGATTAAGAGAGCATTACCTTTCTTCTATGTAGTGAGAATTTGTTCATTCTATAGGTATACGGCATATAAATATTTTAGTATTATGTATTTATTTAAGTATACTTGTGCTATTTATTTTTGGATTATATGTTTAGGTTTTGTTTTATATTATTACTTTTATACTTATCACGTTGATATTTTGTTCTCCTTGTTCATACACACTATTGTCTACATTTCTATTTACCCGACTGCCAGGAAGGGTTATGTTTTTAGCGCGTATCTTGTATGTAATATTCTTTATTACCTTGTATCTTCAGAACCGCTAAACGGATTTTCACATTTGAGGTATCGTTAGAATTGCCTTAATCGTTCTACTGCTACTAGATAGGTAAGATTGACGTCGATTGTCGGATGTTTGACGCCATATTATGAGATAAAAAGAAAATCTACCAAACTTATCGAGTTGGTTTTAAAATGTAGGATGATGCAGTTATAATATTAAATGGAACGATGAAAAAAGAATTAAACAATTTATTAATGTTTTCCAACATTAGAAACATAATTTGTTAAAAATAAAATGATAGAAATAAAACAATATTATTTAAAAACAAAAAATCC
Source organism: Sesamia nonagrioides (assembly GCA_017933935.1). Classification (NCBI taxonomy): domain Eukaryota; kingdom Metazoa; phylum Arthropoda; class Insecta; order Lepidoptera; family Noctuidae; genus Sesamia; species Sesamia nonagrioides. The sequence goes on along the minus strand of JADWQK010001429.1, from coordinate 4,447,834 downwards.
GCCTGCATAAAACTCTAACGAAGTAATTCATAATTTTATAGTGTTATAATAAGCACGACAGCAGCGGTGGCTTAGTAGTAATGGGCGTGACTTACAAATTGTAGGTCGATGTGGTTTATCTCTTTTACTTTATCTGTTATAACTTTAACTACCATCGTCTCTTAATTAGTTATTTCATTTTTTAGTTACACTTTATAAATCATGAGTAAGCTAAACAGTGGTGGTGACTTCATGGAAGCGGCCATGACTTACAAGCTGTAGGCTGGCATTACAAGATGTGGGCTTACAAGTTCGAACCCCGTCAGGCGCATTACTTTGTATACATTATTTCATCACCACTGCTCTCAAAACAGTATAGGAAAACATCGTGAGAAAATCGGCATGCCCTAGAGGCAAAAGCTTGTGACATGTACCAACCCGCACTGGCCGTGTGGTAGATTACGGCCCACTCCTTCTCATCGAGAGGAGGCCTGTATCCCAATAGTGGGCACATTTTAGGCTAATTATGATTATGTTAATATGCGTTCGAAAACATAGTATACCTTTATTTAGTAAAATTACCTAATTACTTTTCCATGTTAAAAAACTAAAAATAATTTTTCAAAACCCCCGTGAAATACACTCATTTATCGGGCGGTTTTCATTTTCATTCATCTTTAAAAGCATGCAATACAATAGCACATTGTTTTTCTAGGGCGGGATGTAAGACAGTTCAATCGAGTGACTACTGCAAAGCCCGAGGCGAAGCCGAGGGCTTGTAGTAGTGCGAGATTGTGATGTCTATTCCGCCCGAGGCAAACACAATGTTTTCCATCATTGACGTTCGACTGTCACACGGAGCGGACGTACGGATTGTCAAGAATTTTAATATTTGCGAAGCTGTCGTTTTGTTTTAAAATACATTCAATTGTGTTGTGTTGTGATTATCGGAACAAGTCTCTTCGCTGTTTACCATACAGAAATCGGTTACCGACGGCGCGCTCGCGCGCTGTCGATCACTATCGTACCGGAGGAGATTTTCCATATGAGTGAGGAGAATCCATTGGACGATGTGGACATTGAGTCTGATAGTATGGATGAAGAGGACCGAACAGAAGGAGCTTTTCAACAAGGCTACAATGATGAGAACTTTCACAATACAGAAGAACTAGGTTTGAATGAGAATGAAGACTGGACAAGAGTAAGTAAAAATAAAAAAAGAAGAAAAACAGAAATGATTGATGTTAGTATATCTAGTAAGGAAAAGTTGCCAAAACATTTCGCACTAGCCAAACTATTTGATGCACAAAACATTTTAGGAATCACCCGAGTGAAATTTATTAACGCTTATAAAGTGATTATCAGTTTTGATGACGAAATGAAAGCAGAGCGGTTAATAAAATGTCAATTCTTAAAAGAAAAAGAATGGAGGATCCAAAAGACATGGGAAGTTAATTCAACATACGGCATAATTAGGAATATAGACATTGATTTATCTGAAACGGAGCTCTTAGAATGCATTAAGACCTACAATGAAGCTAACATTCTGTCCGCGAAAAGGCTAAATCGCCGAAATACTGAGTCAGGGTGGGTACCAAGCGAAAGTGTGCGGATATGCTTTGAAGGCGGCTCCCTCCCTCAATATATTAAGATTTTTAATTTAAGAGTTGCCGTGGAACCATATGTTTTTCCGGTAACGCAATGTTCCCGATGCTGGCGCTTTGGACACGGGATGAAAATATGCCCATCACTCAAAGTTATTTGCCCTAAATGCGGCAAACATCACGATAATTGTGAGTCCACCATTTTTAAGTGTGTAAATTGCGGAGGCAATCACATGTCTTTAGTGAAAACGTGTCCAGTGTACTTGAAGGAAAAGAAAATCAGAGATCTGATGGCCGAATTTAACTGCACATACCGCCGTGCATTGACCATGTATGTTCCGCCTTTTTCACCACGACCTGTTGATCAATATCCTGTTGCAAAAACTAGCACAAACCAGCAAAGAGTTGGACAAAATAAATCACCATTTCCCATGTCATACTCAGCCGCAGTAGCTAATATGCCTATGCAAACCGATAACAGTCAAGATAAAACAAATGAATATAAAAATAAAGCTCCTAAACGTAAACATTGGAGTCCATCGAACCAATCTAATGAAGACGAGTCGTTTTTGTTGGAGGGTCAAACAGCGGACACGGAGTCGTATAAGGTTGCTGAGATGCGCGCGACTACTGACGATACTCGGCGCAATGGAGTTGGGACCATAATAAATAATAGTAACGATTTCACTGTCAACAATAACTTAGATATAGATGAGTGCACTAATCAACCAAATACAGAGTCATGTTCTAGTAGTAATTCATCGGAAACGTTAATTAACAAAATCAAATTGATTATATTTTCAAACAGATTTACAATTACCCAAAAACTTAAAAATATTGTCAGAATAACTGTAGAAAGCTGTATTACTGCTATTATGGAATATGTAGAAAACTTCACTGACCTGTCTATATTTAAAAAGATATTAGAATCAATTTTTAGTTCAAAATATGGCTAATAGTATCAATAGTACTAGGTCTGTCATGATTAATGTATTGCAGTGGAATGCGCAAAGTTTGTCACCAAAACGTTTATTATTTGAGCATCTATTAATTCAAAATAAAATTCATATAGCTGCAGTGAGTGAAACCTGGTTGTGTCCTGAAAACCGACTGGTAGTAAACAACTACAATATATTTAGGAATGACCGAGAGGATAATTATGGTGGAATTTGCATTTTTACACATAAATCTATTAAAGTTCAAGTATGTCGCTTGGTGCATCCTAATGAGGATATTCAGATATTACACGTTAAGGTTTTTAACTGCAGTCATATTGACAATGTAATTGCTGTTTACTGTCCTCAGTGGGTACACACAAACAGAACTGATTGGGATAGTTTATTTTGTAGATTTAGCAGCAAAACCTTAATATTAGGCGATTTCAATGCGCATCATCATACATGGTCATATAAAACGGACGCTAAAGGCTCTCAAATATACGATTCCATATCGGATAGCAACGTTGTATCCCTTAATGATGGCACCTACACTCGAGTTAAATTAGTAGCGGGCAATGTGCAACAAAGTTCCCCCGATATTTCATTCTCCACTTCCGATATAGCATGTTTTTTGAATTGGCAGGTGACAAGTGAATCTTTGGGAAGTGATCACTTAGTAATTAAGATATCTTCCCCTATGTCATGTGGTCCTAATAATTTAAAAAAACGTAACTTTAAGAACGCCGATTGGAGCGCCTATAAAACAAAACTAGAAGGAAAATTTTCTAACTTCAATTTAACTGAAGACTTACAACTGACCTACGACAGTTTTGTTAATCATGTCAATGAAGCTGCTGATGCGTACATACCTTTTATTAAAAATAATCTAAACCCAGCTAGCAGATTCATTCCAAAACCCTATTGGACTCCCAATCTATCACACTTAGTTGCAAAAAGGAGATTAGCCCTGTCAAACTTCCGAAAAAATCCTTCTCCTTCAAATCTGACAATACTCAGAGGATGTATTAGTGAATCCCAAAAGCATATACGTAAGGCATCATCAGATAACTGGCACAAATTCTGTGATTCTTTGGATGAGGTTTCAAATACTAGAGAAATGTGGAGGAAGATGAAATGGTTAAAAGGAAATAGAGCAAATAATAATATATTTTTTGATAAAATTAAATGTGAAATGCTTTTGAATAATATGTGCCCTGCCTATGTCTGTCCTTGTAAACCAATCTTCAGTTCCAACAATACAAAGTTGGAAGTCCTCATAACGTTACATGAATTAGAGACATGTATTAAAAACAGTGATACTGCGCCGGGGTGTGATAACATATCATTTTCTATGATAAAACATTTACCTATAAACGGAAAAAGCATTTTAGTCGATCTTTATAACAAATTTCTAAATACTGGTTTTATTCCTACTCAATGGCGAGATATCTGCGTAGTACCAATCCCTAAACCAGGCCGAGACCCCACGCTAACGTCATCTCTGCGTCCTATTAGCTTAATGTCCTGCGTTTCTAAAGTGTTCCATTCAATTATTAACAGAAGATTGGAGTGGTACTTCGAAAATAATAGTTTTTTTTCGTCCGACATGGTAGGTTTTAGAAAATCGAAATCGTGTTTAGATAGTTTGGTTAAGCTGGTCACAAGGATACAATCAGGTTTCTCTCAAGATTTGACTACTTTAGCGTGCTTTCTGGACATAGATAACGCGTACAACAACATTAATATTTGTTCATTACTTGAAATTTTGGATGAAGCTGGCGTTGGCTTTAGGATATGCAATTATTTGTGGAATTTTCTAACCTTTAGAAATTTAAAAATTAGACAAGAGCATAGTTTTATCAACCGTCATACTGGCCAAGGTCTAGCACAAGGTGACCCTCTATCACCCCTATTATTTAATGTCGCAACACATTCAATTTGTAAGCTCATACAAAATGTATTTATTTCTCAATATGCAGACGATTTTGTCCTGTATACTTCAGATAAAAACTTAGGAAATGCCCGTAGCTCTCTCCAAGCTTCATTAGAAATTTTAGTAAAGATATTAGAAAATCTAGGTTTAAGTGTGTCAACTACAAAAAGTAAAATGTGTATATTTCAAAAGGGTAATAAGAGAAATAGTATTTGCATTTCTATAAATAATGCGCCATTACAAGAAGTAGCAAATGTGAAGTATTTAGGTATGTGGTTCGATCGTTCGCTGAGATGGAATAAACACATTAATGAGTTGTATGAAAAAACAAATAAATTCTTAAATGTTTTTAAAGTTTTAGCAGGACCTGGCTGGGGTGTACATCCTAAACATTTAAGGAAACTGTATATATCGATTATCAGAAGTCGATTGGATTTTGGTAGTTTTGTATATGGTAATAGCTCTCATTCAAACTTACACAAATTGGACAAGCTGCAAAACCAAGCAATGCGTATTATAGGTGGTTTTGTTAAAAGTACTCCCATTCACACCATGGAGAGTGAACTTTGTTTACAGCCTTTACGAATTCGTCGAATATTTCTCGCCGGCAAATTTTGGTTTAGATCCACATCTACAGCTAACCACGGTACAATTAAAATTATCAAAGAATTAAGTTTGCTTACCTCTCGTAGATATTGGAGACGTAAACAGCTTCCGGTTATGATTCAAATATATTCAAAATTTAAAGATAGTGACGTTCACTCTGTGGAACAACTGGATATGTTCACTTTGGACTATTGGATGAGTTGGTACAACTTGACGAATACAATTAATCACCAAATTATAGGTATAAAACAGGCTAAACGATACTATGATATAACGCATCTTAAGAACATATGTTCACTATATTTAGAACAATATTCAGCCTACTATAAAATTTTTACTGACGGCTCTATGGATACATCAGGCAATATCAATCATAGGTCAATGGGAGCTGCATTTTTTGATCCACAAATAAATTCATCTATAAAATTCAAAATTTCCTCCAGGGTGTCCATCATGTATCTAGAATTAATTGCTATTTTGGAAGCCTTATCCTACATTAAATCAGTTGATTCTGACAAATTTGTTATTTTGACTGACTCGAAAAGTTCTTTACTACATGTGGCTCGCTGCACATCTTGTTTAAGAGGCACCCCGATAGCTTACAGTATTATTAAGGCAATATTTGAGCTGAAGGAAAATTCAAAAGAAGTTATTCTTCAATGGATTCCTTCACATATTGGGTTAACAGGAAACGAAAGTGTGGATAAATTAGCAAAAGAGGCTTCTTGTGATGGCGTAGCTATTGATATTTATCCGTACTTTACCGACTATATTCCTCTTGTTAAGGAATTTTGTTATGAAATGTGGAATACTCATTTTGATGAAAGATCTGTGACGAAGGGAATCTGGTATAAAACACTACAAACCGAACCTTGGAAAGTGCCGTGGTATGAGCAATTAACAATAAACAGAAATATGTTAATCACTGCGTTTAGACTTCGATCTGGTCACATTCCACTTAATAAATTCGCTTTTTTAATGAAAAAGGTCCCATCCCCACTTTGCGCGAAGTGTGGGATAGTGGAAGACGCCTTTCATATTATGATGGAATGTGACCGGAACGCGGACATCAGATTTGTATTAATCGGATTAAGGTCTAATGAGGTTGGAGCATGCAACAGTTTTTTAGCATTTCCTTTATCTGATAAAACAAGGCTGCTTTACAAAATAGTTGAGGTTGGCTTACACCGTCGGGCGGAGGCTCGTTGACGAAAGTGTTTTTGATGTTTTTTTGTATTTTGTAATTTGAACTTAGCATGTAGCTGTATTACAGAGCGACATTGTCACTGTGTGACAAAGCTCTTAAAATAAAGATTAAAAAAAAAAAAAAAATGTTTTCCATCACATTTGCGAGTAAACTATAAATAAAAGTGACAGTTTAAATAACAATATTAGCATTTTTCATTCTAAATTTGAATTAATGAATGTGTAACTAGTTTATAGTGCCTTCTTCATAAATTTTGAATAAAATTAATGAATAGTTCTAAATTCGAAAATTCGCAAGGAAGACTTACTTAGTTTTTATATGATATTAAAACCTTCTTGAAATATATCTTTAAAAAAAAATTACATTTCACGCCCTTGGGCTCACAATGATATTTTGCAAGCCCGAGGGTACTATACGGGACATTCCGCCTACTTCACTTGCGTTTATTAACACTGTTTACGAGCATATGTGATGAAAAAAATGTTTCAATCAAACGTACACGTTACTGACCGGCAATGAGTATAATAATAATAGGGTAACTGACCGGTTTTAAAAATACCGTGGTATTTAAAAAAGTACCTTCTAATTTCAAATTTTCATTTGATGCTCATTTTTACAGAAAACCCCTTTTTATCCTACATTTTTGGCGCGAAGTTCCTGAAGTTAACATCGACTTTCATAAAATTTATTCATTTTATATCGATTAATTTCATATACTTGACTGTCAAAGCTTTATTTATTGCTGTTTGGCTGTATCAAAAATAGTAGATAAAGTGGTAAAAGCTACCAAAATTATCGCGCTGCTTGAAGAGGGTTGCAGCCAATGCTTCGTGGCTAGGAGGCTAAATGTTAGTCGACGGTCCAAAAGACCTGGCAGCGATATCAAGAGACTGGTTCCGTCGAGAGAAGGTCTGGTTCTGTAAGAAAACCATGTACCCAACCACGGGATGATCGTTTTCTGATTATCTGCTTTTACTTTATTAAATAAAAACAAACAAAAAAAAAACTTTTTTAATTTAAGTTTCATGAACATTTTATGCACTACTAGCGATCATATACTACTAGCAAAATATATATGAAAATTTTATGAAATACTGTTGAAAAAGATTATTTTCTTATTAATTTACCAAATTGTGAGGATAAAACTACCTATAATTATCAAACAAAGCAATATTAACATTAAAATTTGAAATGGTTTTTTAAATTTTATTCTAATTTTTGATCTCATGTTTAATTTTAGCTTTGTATTCCTTTTTTTACTTAAGTACAAGTCTAACCTTGTTATAGTCTTTGTATAGTTTATTTCCAGCCAATATTAGTACTTACATGTATTCAGTTTAAGTTACCACTTATGTTGGTGAATGTTGGTTCACCTGTTATTGGCAACTGTATAAGCTCTCTCTTACTCACAACTACTTTATTTGTTATTTTGTATACAGAAGCTGTTGGTGTTCCTTTGTTAATAAATAAATAAATAATAAATAAATAAATAAATGGTTCATTGCTTATGTGCCTGTTTTTTGCAAATAAGTTTATAATAACCTAAACGTGACTCTGTAGAAAATGACGACTTTTAAGACGTCCGATAACATTTTCAGGGCTCAATGCTCCTTCGGCCGCACGAATTTTATTAGTACTGCCGTGTCTAATAGCTGCCGGTGCAAGTAGTTATGGTGATTCCATGCTCTGTGCTAATTGGAGAGTGTATTTGATAGAAGAAGTACTTACTGTACATAGAATGATTGAGGAACCAAATCTCGCAAACACCACCTTTTTCTAATGAGGAAATTTGTATTTCTCGTATATAATCCCATAGACCTGAAATTAAAATAGATTTGCTTTAATTCAGTTGTCTAATGTGTAATGTGTTGTGTGTGTGTGGTGTGTGTGTGTGTTGTGTTGTGTGTTGTGTAATGTGTGTTGGGTATGAATTCAAAGGCAGTTTGTATGTGAATACTATATAACATGTACTTACATATTATATAATATTCACATACAAACTGCTTTTGAATTCAAAAGCAATCCTTTTTGAGTGTATAATTAAGGTAAAGGTGAAAGGGCCAAACTAACCAAAATGGTCTTCTACAAAAGCAACTACAATAGTAGTTATATTGGACGGATTGGCCCGAACATTTCTCAGTTTTGAAAATCTCTACTTGTGATTTCCTTTGCTCATGCAGAAGCTGTATCTGCACACGTTTAGGGTTAGTAATTTTAATGCAAGCAATTGCTTTTAGGATTAGTATTTTTAATACAAGCAATTGCTTTTAGGATTAGTATTTTTAAAACAAGCAATATTATTTTTGAATTAGTATTTTTAATGCAAGCAATTGCTTTTAGGGTTAGTATTTTAAAACTTACAAGCAAATGCTTTTAGCATTAGTGTTTTTAATATTCTATCAATAGTAGAACTAACAAAATCCTACAATAAGAAAAACTCCCGAAGAAATTCAGTTACGACGGCAAAGTTTAACAAAACACATATAAAATGAATAGGTTTATTAACAACAGAATCTTGAAACCACGGGGAACATAATCTAACAACGAGATAACAATTACAAACAACAAATCCGGTAAGTGAACCTTGTCAAGCAGCTATCAAATTGAAGCACTTTTTCACATCCATAGGAGAAAATACTACCCTAACAATCGACTCTGTTGCGAGAGAAACATCAGTGATAACCCACAGTCAACAACCATGTTTGTTAGCATCGTCTATGGTTACGAAGTAAGCAAACTATTTTAAAAAAATGATAATAATAAAAATTATGCAAATTATAAGTACAGACGACAGCACATCAAGCTACTACAATCCGTCAGATTTCTTTATCCTATTTTCAACTATATCTCTAAAGCATTAAGGATCAAGGTTGATTGGGAATATCTGACAGTTTCGGGTAGCTTGACTCGCTGTCGTCCGTACACTAATTCTGTATTACGTACTCACACCTATTTGTTTCAGATCAGACAGAGCGCTGATGGATTTACCTTTCCACTTTTCATTTTATTAACTAATTAGCACGTTGGCTACCATGGTGGGTCAAAATGACCGGCACAACTAAGGTGAACTAGAACACCTTTTGCTAGCCGACGGTCACGCGTGTAACGCAAAATACAATTAAAAGTGGCCAGCGCGGCCTCAATGATCGCTTTTGACAACTTGGCCTCAATATAAATATAAACAGAATTATAATCTAAAGATAGCATACTTTTTAAAATATTTTTATTCCTACAAATCAAGGCTGGTGTTATTTAAAACACGTTATTTTGTGTTGAGATCAAAGTAATTTATAATTAAGAAACAACACAATTAATAGTTCTTATCAAAACACGATCTGCACAAATATGTCAAACTGAACAAAATGTCGTAACCTTTTTGATTTTGTTTTTGGCAATTTTTCTTCCATGCATTTGTGAGTTGTTTATGTTACAACTTACATAAAAAAAACTTGTTGTCAAAAAAAATGCGATTTGTAAGGCAATTTGACCGGCGTGGCTCCAATGAAAAACATATTACATTTGCGCCACGCCGGGTTTAAATGACCGGCAGACTGAAAACAGCATATAATATAAAAACAATGTATATAAACATATTAATATATAGAAATCTTATAAATAAGTCGTTTCACGTCATTTAAACAACTGATGAAAAACGCAAATATATTCGGATTTTCATCTGGCAGCCAACGTGACAGCCTCCGTGGCGTAGCGGTAGCGGACGCGGCCGCTGCGCAAGGAGGCGCGGGTTCGATCCCCGCGCAGTGCAAGTATTTGTATGCATGAATATGAATATTTGCACTGGATTGGTCGTGCCTCGGAAAGTAGGTTAAGGCGTTGGTCCCGGTTGCCATACAAACCTCTAGCGGCAGTCGTTACGGGTTGTTGGAGCCCTCAAAAGTCCAACAATTGGTCTAACTGCAATGCTTCGATGTCGCCTTCGGGTTGTGGAGGTGAGACGGCAGTCGCTTCACGGAAAATGTCGAAGATTAGCCATATCAGCAGTTGGACTGGTAAAGCGGAAACCAGACTCCAAAGCTGGAAAGGCTTCGGGGATTAACGCTGGGATGATGATGATGACGAGTCAACCTGTTAGCCAATGGTTCTAAGAAACATTTTCTCCTTACAACTAAAAAAGCGCTAATAAAATCTTTTCATAAGATAATGTGCTTAAACCAATATCTCTGCATCAACGCTTACCATCAGGCGGCATTCTGGTCAAGCACTAGTTTATACTTATAAAAAAACCAACCCCAATAACTTTACCCATCATAGACCAATGTAATAATAATCCCATCCACCCACCCATCTGTTTATTGGATGATAAATATTTTTAGGTTAATTTAATATATTAAATAATACATCGCAGGTGGATTGCTTATGATAATCCTGGCCAGACTATTATTCATTAAATGAAAAAAAAAAAAACTCTTCATTCAAATGTGCACTCATATTGTGTTTTATCGAATAAATTTAATATCAACCGAAAGGATAATGAAAACAGAAACCTAGGGTTGGCTATGTATTTCCTGGCATAGCTATGGGTATTCTAAATGGCTTCATACATCTAATAAACACATGGGCGAAGATCGGTCCTTATTGTACCCTCTATTAATAGACCAGTTTGCGAAACAAAAATAAACTAAGTGATGTCTAGACGAAAGTCTCAATGAGAGTACCCACGCACTACACACGCTAAAACTTCGTGCTTATACACACAAAGGTATGGGAGCCGTGAGGATATTTAAAGCTGTGTTATAACATTAAAAGCTTGGGTTCGAACAAAAAAAAAAAAAATTTAGAAAACATTGGAATTTTGACCATGATTATCCCCGTAATCTGAAGTTTCTCAGGTATGGTCTAGAACAAGGCTGCTCAACCCCAGGCCATAATGTGGCCCGCGAAAGAATTTTGAGTAGCCCGCGCTAGTACTTAAGCTTTGAAAATTTGATTTTGACTTTGACACAAAACGTTGATTGAGATTTGAGAAGATAGACATACATAGGTACTTACCTAATTCAAAATTTGTTTCTTTATTTAGGTAATAATAATATTCCTAAATAAATAATTCATCAGCAACTTGCTTTCAAATACAACCTTGTGGAATCGGAGGTGCCATACTACAGGTATATGCCCGACCCAGTTCTCGAAAATGGCCATATCACATTGTACTGGGATAGATTCATCATCACTGACAGGACTATTGTTGCCAATAAGCCTGATATAGTGATGGGGGATCGATCAGAGCGGCGTGTAATGATTGTTGACATAACTATCCCGCAGGATGAGAGCCTCGTGAAAGCTGAGAAAGATAAACAAATTTATTGGCCACTATTTTTTTAATTATTTTTAAAGATTTTTTATGTATTTTTTTTATATACAAATATTTAAAGATGTAAATTAATATGTAAATATGGTGAAATATAGGACATATTCCTAATAAATAATAATTCTATTTTATATTCGTAATAATTTTTATTGCGCTTTTCGTGAGAGTAACTGAAATAGGAAATGTAAGTGGCCCGTCATTAACGACTAAATCTATCTTTGGGCCTGACTCTTAAAAAGGTTGAGCAGCCTTGGTCTAGAATAATGACCATTTACTTCGTTAAGTGTCTTTTCGTAGGTACCTTTTTATGTAGGACTTAAGAACCATGTATTATAAAATGTTATTTTTTTTTATGCGGAAACTGTAAGTATATAGTTTGTTCAGAATTTGTAACTGAATCGTTTCAATCATTTTTACAACATGTTATATTTTTAATCTATTTAATTTTTCCCAACTAAATTTAGAAATTGTTGCAGTGTGGTTACGCAATGTTTACTAATTCATCTTCTTAGATTCATATATCGATGATTGGAAATGTAAAATCCCAAAACTGGGAATATAAACACCCCTATTCGTGCGCCATTCGAATCACAACCTACTAATTCACCTCCTGAAGAAAGCAATGTTACTGTTAGGAAAAGAGCAGCTAACTCCAACCTTGATTTATCCTCCTCACAAGACCTGAGTTTATTAGGTGATACACAATTCTCGGAAGATAAAGAAACACCATTGAGCATAATTGATCAAGAAGAACTAATATTAAAGAATCTGAGCGAAATGATAATTCTTCGGTTACGTGAAAACAACCAGTCTATAATAGCGGAGTTACAAAATACCATCCAAACAGAAATTAAAAAGACGATTACTAAACTAAGAGAAGATATTGAAAGAAAAACCGACTCACTTTTTAAGGAAAACGAACAAAGACAAGAGGATATATAAATAGTAAACAAGAAAATTGAAAAACTAAACATTGAAAACGAAAAACTGAAAAATGAGATTAAAAGCCTAAACAAACTGAAAGTGGAAAAACAACTGAAATGTACCGAGAACAACTGCAAGAAAATAGTACGCTACGGTTTTCCTGAATATTACAAAGAGCCAGATTATGACCAAAATTGTAGATTAATTGATATTTGTTATGAAAAACTAAATATCGACCTTACCGAAACAATCAGTTGTTTATAGAAGGTAAACGAACAGAAATGCAGAAGGAGCAACCCGACACAGACACTAATAATTAGCAATTTGAACGCCACCAAACTCAGTATAATATAAATGAAGTTAGCAACAATCGTTCATTTCGAAACCCCAGACCTACAATTTAAAATCTTATTTCAAAACATTCAAAGCATTCATAACCAGCACCACCGTCTAGAGACTTTTCTCAACGATCAACCCATCTACAAAGCAATATGCATGTCTGAGACCTGGCTAACCAAAACTAAATTGGAAACTATGCAATTTAGTGGATATTTAACTGCGGCATCCTATTATCGCCGCTCTCGAAGTGGTGGCGGTGTTTGTATAATTAGATAAATTAGAAACAGTAAATAATTTCACTCTCCTAGGCTTAACAATAGACACTCATTTAAACTGGAAAACACACATACAGACAGTAAAATCAAAAATTTCGAAGTTCTCATATGCTCTCCGCGAAATAAAAAAAGACCACAAACCTACAAACCGCACTAAGTACATACTACGCGTACGCCCATGCTTGGTTTAACTATGGCATCATATTATGGGGAAATAGCACAGACGCTCCTTCCCTATTTACCATGCAAAAAAAACTAGTAAGGATAATTACTAACATAGAATCAACAGACAGTTGCAAGCCTTACTTTCAAAAACATAAGATTCTAACCTTAGTTAGCCTTTATATTTTGGAATTATGCAAATTAGCCCGTAAGTATCCAGATTCCTATAAGACACGGGGAGATGTACAAACGACTTATACGTTGCGTCATAGAAATAAATTAAATTTGCCCCCATCCAACCTAAAATTGCACTCATGTAGTCCATATTCTATGTCAATAAAAATTTATAATAAATTACCAGAAGACATTAAAGAACAGAAAAAAACCAGTATATTTTTATTTAAATTAAAGCAATACCTAATCAAGAAAAGCTACTATACGTTACAAGAATATTTAACAGATAAATTCAATAAAAACACATAACTGTAAAGAAAGGTATACTTACAAAAAAAAAAAAAACATTTAATATACTAAAATACTTAATTATTTATAATACATTTATAATAATGAACAAATTTTAATCGAGTACCAATTAAAATAATATCAATATATTTAAAGAAATAGTTAATGAATGAATACTTAACAATTAATATAATATATATAATATAAAGAGATAGCAATTGAATAAATACTCACTCTAATACAATTAATAAAAATAAATGAATAAGAATTATATAAAACTTAATAAATAAATAAATAAATGGAAACATGAAGCGCTCTTCCTCTCTCTACTTATTTAAAACTTGCTGTGCCCAACAGGGTCCATAATTGTTTCCAATATTATATTATTATATTTACCACCTGTAACTGTACATTATGGATTGCAATAAACGATTTGATTTGATTTGGAATTCATGTTTCCTAACAGTGAATCTTAATATTTTGTATCCTAGCTTTAGAAGCTGGGACAAGGCAGTTTAATTTATGGGAATTCCTTTCTTGTAACGGTGCTCATATCAGTCAACAAGACCTATAGGAACACGCGGATGTCGGGGCGTATTCCTATTTCTACAGAGGACAGGCGATCATAGTTCAGATAGTAAAAATAATAAGGAAAACCGAAAATTCTACCAGTCTAGGGTATTGGAACAGTCACACGAAGCGACCTAAAGCTCAACAACACATTCTTCGAGAAATGGCATTCGAACGAGATTAAAAAAAAAAACATTTTTTTACTCACGTTGTCTATTCCCAAAGAATTTATGTGCATGTCCAATGATAGGTAATCCTCCATCAAGCTCAGGGGGCGCATTGGGAGAACGTCTGAACCACGACCATAAAGCTATTATTACTACGCATAAAAATAGCACTAACAGCACTATATCAGACATTTTGTAACTCTAGCGACGGACTGTGTAGCCTTAATTTCCAATCTTGTATTTATAGGTGGACGTGCTTTTTCAAGAAAGACTAAGAATATATTTATTTGCTTTAAATCATGGTTCATTAAGATCTTGTAAATAAAGCTATGATTTTAGGACTAAAATTAACAAATTGATTTATTTAAAATTAAATTTATACCATTTCTAATAGCGTTATTGGGGTTGCTTGGGTTTTCTTTCTATTTGATCGTTACAAAATCAATTAAATTAGTCAATTTAGAGGTGTCTATATACCTACAATATATTCATATCTTATAATTATACCTATCTTCTCAGCCTCTACCTGTATAGGCTGAGAAGATGACACTCTGTTCCACTGCTGGACAAAGGCCTCCCCCAAGGCTTTAATTCCATTGGGGAGGTTTGTCATAATCCCCACGCTTGGCAGGCGGGATGGGGATCGCAATAATTTGATATTCCACAGGAGAAGCGCTGCTGCCCGCTACTTTAATCATATCTTATAAATCTGATTTTTTGAACACATGTTTTGGCGTCAATTCTCTTGTTCACATACTCAACTAATTTTAATTTAAGTGCATCTTTTTCTTTCCATTGCGTTAAGAAAAGGATAGAAGATAATATTTTAGTTTAATCCTGTCAAATTAAGTTACTCCATAGACAGTTTAGACGCGATTAAAAACATGGCGTCTAAAAATACGCCAGTTTACATCAAGAGCACACTATTTTGACAGGTCTAAACTGACATTTTATCTTCTGTCCTTTTCTTAAAAAAATAGAAACAAAAAGATGCACTGTACTTAAATTTAATTAAGTTTGTGAACAAGGTAATTGGGGCCAGTAGTTATTGTTTTCATTACAAAAACAATTACCGATATGTTTATTATTGTCTGTTATTTTTTTGTTTGTTATCTTTTAACATTCGACTGGTTGAACGAATTTTGATGAATCTTTTTTTTTATTTGACAGTTGGTGGTTTTCATATGGTCTCAACTTCTCACTTTGGTCCAGTTCTAACAATGACATTCATAAGAAAACCCATAGATATCAGAAACATGAAAATCATATCAGCAAAATAACGAATAACTGACTTTCACGAGAACCAATTGCGATGATTCCTTATTTTTTTTCTTGGTTCTGTTGTTTGGTTTGTAAACCAAAATCACGGGTACGGCCGATAAATTCTAGTAAACGAAATTGTGTCATTTGCTTGCTAGCCTTTTCCCAACTCATATGAGGTCAGCAACCAGTCTAACTACACACATCAAAAGTGTCTAGGGATCAAGCATTTTTATGCGGATTTCTTGAGATTGAGATGTGGCTTTGTAATAAATTTATGATTTTATAAATTTATATGGATCCTTTTTGGTGCATTTCATAATTTGAATCAGGAACTGTGAATCAAATTCGAGTAAAAGATGAAAATCAGCTGTCAATATTTTCCCTATAAAAACATACAACGCATTGAAGACATTATTAGTGCTACTGTTTCCCTACTACTGATTAAAACCAACGTTATTATGGAGCGGCGACGTCATTTAAGCAGGGAAGAAATGCTCAGAGCCGTGGGAATGATAGAAGCTGGTTCCCGGCAACGTACTGTGGCTTTAGCTCTGAATACAAGTCAGAGTGTTATCAGTCGACTTTGGACACGTTACCGAAGCACTGGTACCGTGGCTGAGCGCCATGGAGGACGGTATCGCTGCACCACACGGAGACAAGACCGATACATTCAAATCTTAACTCGAAGAGCTCCAACAATAACCGCCATGATGTTAGCCGTGAGGCTTCATCACTCTTCAGGGAACTTAATTAGCGACCAAACAGTCAGAAACCGCTTGCATGAAGTGAACCTTCATTCCCGAAGACCGCTACGGGTACCACCTATAGCAATGCACAATCGTAGGATTCGATATCAATGGGCTCTTGAACACAGAAATTGGGCAGAAGAACAATGGCGTTTCGTGTGCTTTTCTGATGAGTCTCGTTTTGGTATGAGACCGGATACAAGACGTATACGACACTGGAGAACCCCTGGACGCCAACAGCGATTAAAATCCTGCCAGGAAGTCCATCCTTATAGTGGTGGAACCATCATGGTATGGGCGGGTATTTGGATCGGCGGAAGAACTGAGTTGATTTGGATCAGAGGCAACCTCAACGCTCAAATTTATGCTGAAACGATTGTATCAGACGTCATCGTTCCTCTACAAGTGCAAATCGGTCCCTTATTTCAGTTAATGCATGATAATGCACGACCGCACACCGCAAGAGTTGTAAGACAGACTCTCGCCGCAGCTAACATCAATGTCCTGCCCTGGCCTGCTCAGTCGCCAGACTTGAACCCGATTGAGCATGCATGGGATATGCTACAGAGAAGAGCTCTGCCGAATATGGAGGGTATCCAGTCGCAAGAAGACCTTTTTTTGTTGTTGGAACGAACATGGGCGGCCATTCCACAGCGTGATTTGGATGAACTCATTTTGAGTATGCCAAACCGATGTTCTTGTGTTGTTAGTGTTCGCGGTAGAAACACGGATTATTAATTGTTTAAGTTACCCAATAAAATTTTAGAGAAAACTGTTATTTCAGTCTTTTTTTCGAACTTTTGTGTTAGTGGTTCAAATGTCAAATATCCCTTTATTAGGAAAATGGCAAATTTCTTTATTAATGCAAAGGTGACTTGGTTTATCGTTACTGTGACAAACGAAAACACTTTATTTGATGAATCATTAAAGAAAATTTTAATTAATATCAATCAGGAGAAAAGTTATTGCAAAAATATATGTTGATCCCTAGACACTTTTGATGTGTGTAGTTGGAGTAACATTCGAATATAGTGATTTTTTGGAAGTCAGTTGTATTTCTTTTCGTAAACTTTCTTATATTAAACTACTCACGTAGGTTGTTTCTATGATGACGCAAACGGTGCGCATCCTTGATATCAGCGAATTATTAATACCATAGTTTGAATTATTAATACCATAGGTAGACTGATAGCTGATATACCTCCCTAGTAAATACATTGTAATTATAAATAAGATTCACGTTCCGTCGGTATCATTATCTAATTATATTAGAATTACTCGTAATAAGGCGTACCTTACTCCTGAACGCATTCTTATTACACGCATAAAATCTGAAATGCACAAACACCTTCTTATCTCCAAATACTATATTTGCATAGTCAGAGATTCGAAACTTTTATTACTGGAATCCACATATTGTCAGATATGTACAACACTCACATTTGCGGGGAGTCGAACCCGTTATAACTGATATAACCTCTCAGCCACTGATTTCACCTTTACTGGTTTGAGTAAAACATATTATATTACTAGGTGTTTACTTACTGAAAGGTACTAAATTCACAATTTTAGGGGATCGAACCCTTTATTATAGATAAAGGACTACGGTCAGATACAAAATTCTGCAGAGCTTTGAACTTAATATTAAGTAACTCAGCCACTCAATCAACATTCTTACCACTAAATATATTAACGTCGTAATCGAAATCCTACAATTGATGCGGGAATCGAACCCACAAGCCTTGACACAGAAATTCCAAATAATTACAGACATAATAACTCCACTGGTGATCGAACACGATATGAATGGTGATGCAATCTAAGCATCTTAGCAAATAATCATGCGGGAATCGAACCCGCTCGTCAACAGTTAGCTGTTTCAACCATCGTTACCAAACGATATCATAATGGGTGATGGTAAATGTCGTAACAATTTTTTTTTTTTGTTACCGACGTTTTTGTAGAGAAGCATAAAATTATGTTGGGTAATAAACCCATAGTTCCTGACAAAACAATAGTTATCCCTCTTTTGTGTACGTTGTGTCTTTATTTCGGGTATACCTTACTTTGTTCTTTCTCGTTGCACTGAATTGAATCAGTACATTTAATGACGAGAATCCTGGTCACGGCACCACATGTGACTGTACCTAAACTATCCTAGGCTGATAAAATTTTCGTTTTCCCTAATTGTGATAATATTACAGTTAAATACGGCTCTCCCTGCGGAAGAGGAAACACGCCCCAACCCCGCGTGTAACTGTAGGAATTCATCACCAGACTTGGTTATCCTCCCACCAATATAAGAAAAGAATTCCCATGAATTAATCCCCCTGTTCCCGCTTATAAAAGTTGGAGGAACAGGAGGGGGGCAAAGGAAGTTAATATGGGAATTTACAGTTACGACACACAAGTATACAATTTACAATAATAGATATGATATGACGCTAAGAAGACGAGAGGAAAAGCGAAATTATATAATGTAATATATTAAGAACTATTATAAAAATGCTGCACGCGGGCTGTCTCCGTCGTCTGCAATGAATCTTATTATGTGGCGGGGTGAGGGATCATTACGCTTGCACTTTATAAGTAATTTTAGATCACGTTACTTTATCTACTACGAATTATACCCACTTTAGTGAAGCTGGGAACCGTTATATTAACGTATGCTTCATTGCACGTGTTCTGTTAGACCTAACCCATAGAACCTCTGAGGATACTAATACGATTCTAACAGAACACGCTCCCTAGATATTAAATAAGTGTCTTTCTCCACCCTAGGATAAAGAACTGCGAAGTCCATTGTTGTCGAGCAAGACAAGTTCCGAGTTCATGACTCGTAAATATATTATGTCATTGACACCCTTGACAAACCGTCCCAATTCTAAGGTGTTACACAAGTTAGTACAAGCGTACCGTAGACTCAGTCTCTAGCAAAACTCATTGCGATTATTCCTGCTGCACACCGAAGTGGAATCTCGTCATCTTCACATCTCCTTAATCTGCCCCTTTCGAAAGACGCATTCCATCTTGTAGTACTCGTGTTTCGATAAAATAGTGACGATTCATAAATAGTCCTACAGAACGGACGGGTTGGATTTTATCGAAATACGTTCCCTAGTGTCCTTTTGACACCTACTGATTCAGTTAGTGATACTTGGTAAAGCCTACCCCTCTCCCGGGTAATGTGTGCACATCAGGTCTTCACGCAAGCTTTCTGTGGCAAGACCTTCTTGGAATCGGACATTATTAATAACGTGTGTTCGGTAATCTGATTCTAGATAGGCGCGTTTTGCCTAGTTTGCTATAAATGAGCTGTGAGTATTACGGTTCTGCCTTCCATATGTCTAGTATAGTATAGTCAGTAATCGTCAGGAGTCTAGAGTCTAGAGCATCAGAGCTCATGGTCAAGTTAGGCGGAGGGCGGTCTCCATACATACGATCGGTCCCTACAGCCAACTGAAACTGATAATTATCCGCTAAGGTAAGGACCAGGATATGGGCACATAAAACAAGACAAATCGGCTCCAATGAACAAATATACACATACAAATATACAATCACATAAATGGTTTATCTGGAGTCAGTCTGGAATAAATTATCATTAGTAGCTTCTCTGCTGCATCACCCGTACTGAGTCCATACTATAAATGCATTTATAATAATAAATAGGGACACGTATCTGTCTGCTTAATAACAGGAACTATAGTAACTTTATCAGCCTAGGATAATTATTATAATAAATGACTCACCCAATCACCCCAACACTTACACGCACTTACTATTCTATATTATTATTATATTATACTACAATCTTATCTAATCTGGGCTTTAACCCAACTATGTCTCACGTAATTATTTCACTCACTACTTCGCGATATACTAGGACATAGGCTACTTCCCAAATCTCCTAAATTAACTAGCCTGGACTCTAGTGCCCTCGTCCTATTGCAGTTTATGATCCACCCTCAGCCGTCGTCTTTCGCGGCTAGCAACCAACTGCCCTTCACCGTCCCTCCGTTTAAAATTCATAAAATCCCACACTACTAAAAGGCCCATGCTGGAGTCATTCTACCATTTTTTCTGTAGCCGTCCGTCAATAATTCCAAATGCACATGTTCGGGAGGCCGACCTTTTTAGGAATTTGTACAGAATACGTCGGCTTGAATTACTCTAAGTTATTGCTAACATGTGCGGGCCGACACCGGCCGCTGTACCCCGACCTTCTTAGAATTTCGTCCAAAATCTTAAAATGCTTTATTTTAAGGGTTTCTTTGAGTTCGGGATGCCCATAAAATATCAACGAATAGCTTTCTAAGACGCTTTTGTGTTGTTTTTACTAACTTAAAATAATAGGATATTCTGCTCTTAATTACGGTCGGCTGACAGGCCATAATATTAGAAATTAATGAATTGGTAAGAGTTTGACATCGTGTAACTTGTCATTTTTAAACTATTGATATAACGTATGTGGCCAACAGTCACATGCTAAAAAATAAGAAGAAAATAACGAGGATTTTACGAGCACTCGGCGCGGCTTGATACCGATCGCGCGCTCGGACGTGCAACGCATTCCTAGCTGTCATATCGGGACGTTCAAGTGGTTAAACCGGTTTATTGCACGCCGTGGTAAACCTCGTAGCATATTGTCCGATAACGGCACAAACTTTGTCGGTTCTTGTAATCAATTACATCAATTCTTATTAGATTAAATTATTGCAGATGACATAGCTCAGGAACAAATCGGATTCAACTTTTTCCCAGTAAATTCACCCATTTTCATTTTAACGGTTTAGTGGAGTCAGCCCTTCGTTCCACGGAGCACCATTTAAAGTGGTTGCTTGATCAGGCCCATTTCACTTTCGAAGAAATGGTCACTTGCAAATGAACTTACATATGAAAATGCGTCAAATTGAAGCGAATCTCAATTCCAGACCTCTCACTCCCCTCTCTCCTGATCCACTAGATTTTTCCGCCTTAACTACATCCCATTTTTCGATTGGACGCTCACTCACATCTGTTCCGCATCCAGAAATAGCTGAAGACGGGAATATCAGCAGACTTGAGCGTTTCCAAAGGGTGGAATATATGAAGCAAAATTTTTGGAACCGGTTTAACACCGAATATGTATCTTTGCTTCAACAAAAAACCAAGTCGTCTGCAGCTACAGAAGACATCACGCTGGGGAACCTCGTCCTGGTCAAGAATAAGGTGCTTTCTTCTCTCTGTTGGCTTCTAGGCGCGTTGTGCAGGTGTATCCTGGCTCCGACGTCGGCATCGCGAGGGTGGCAGAGCTGAAGACCAAGAAGGGCACAATTCGACGTGCTTCCAACAACATTTGCCCTTTACCAATTTCTTGAATTTGACACTTCAACCCGGGGAACATGTCCGCGTTCGTCGCGGGCGCATCAGCATCAAGTTTCAGCCCGGGCCGAGGAGGGGCGAGCAAGACGCAAGAGGGGCCGCAGCCCATACGCGGCCTGCGGATTGGTTGAATACCCTTATATAAATTTGTAGACGGGCATAGAAGACCGTTTTTTTTTGAATTATCGAAGAAAGTAAATCTACAGCGATAAAGTTGAACATCTAATAAAGTAATTTGACAGATTGTGGTAGCTTGATGTGCTGTCGTCTGCACATGATTGAGCTTTGGTTGGCTTAAAAATATAGGCTTTTTTAATGAAATTGTCGGATTGTAAAAATTGTCTAGGTCACGACAATTATATAGGCAAAAGGGCAGCTAAACCGTGTAGTCCATTTGGTTATTAGATGGTTATTAGGTCCTTGTCAGTAAGAGAGGAGACTTGTGCCCAGCAGTGGGACGATAAAAAGGTTGATGATGATGATGATAATTTGGTTATTATAGACACGATTTAGAAACTAGTGTTAGTGCTTACAACTACCAGAAAACCAACACAAATTATATATTAATGCGCCACATTGGTATGTAGGCGCATCCAGCGCGCCAGTATTGGACTGTCCCACCTATCAGCTATAGTTTTCAGGGTGCTGTTGGGGGCTGGGGGGCTTGTTGCATGAAAGCGCAGAAGCCATCTATTCTCCCTTCGGAAAACACGCAGAAGCACTGCAGTAGCTCGGCAACCCCATCAATACCTTGAAAGCATTATTGTGTTGTACACGGAGGAATCCGCCACTGAATGACTGCTTCTTTGACATTTACAACACAGTTACTGAGCATAAATCATTATAACTGCTCAGACCCGTCCTCCGTACGGCTTCACCAGAAATCTTGCCAGAACACGACCAATCGTTTGGCGGCAAGACTTTGTCTGGTGGGTGGTAACTTCTGCCGGCTTGTGAATAATAATAAAAAATAGTATGATAGGCTGTACATTACATTATATTAACTATATTTCAAATGTAAGCCAATAGACATGAGAAAAGACAAAAGAAAAAAAAAGAGGAAAAGAAAATAAAAAAAGAAATATCTATACAAATAAATAAAATTGGACTGTCTGTTTGTAATATTAAAATAAATGTTTTCTACTACATTCATATGAATGTATATATGGTACACATACCAAAATACATATTTTTTTTTCTGTCTGTCTGTTTGTTCCGGCTAATCTCTGGAAATTTGGACGGGACTTTCACTGGCAGATAGCTTATGTAATAAGGAGTAAATTAGGCTACCTTTATTTTAGCAAAATTGTTTTGTTTTAGAAAAATAAAATAATGTAGCAATATCTAAGTACTGTCCAGTACCGCATGCAGCTCACGCGCATGTCACCACTGTGCCGTCACGTCGGACGCCTCCCACCAACGAATCAACAACACAGAACAACGAATCACAGTCACAAAAGCTGCCTGTAGCGCGGGTTCAGAACGCGCGAGCGAGCTATTGCTGACGGTTGTGTCTCAACGACTTCATTTAGAAATTGATTTCCAGTGTTTATATTATATTTTTGATTGAGAGTTTGATTTGAATAATAGGTATCTATACATATAATAAATCTGCAGAAAGGTAATTTTTGTACATTGAAGAAATTGAAAAAAAAAATTGTCAGCGTGTTAAAGGATAACTAACAGGACCCATTTCCATAATTTATGAAATTTTTGTTTGTTTGTCTGTTTGTTTGTGCGCGCATCACGAAAAATCTACGAATTCAATGCAGACAATGTTTATATACAAAAGTTATACGCAACTTGAGGTATAACTTAGTTTTTGTTTCATCGAAATCGGTTTACTCTATCAAAAGATATGATTAATTTAGTGGGTTGAAGAAGTAAAATATTACAACACGCAATTCAGTATAGCAAGTACTTGCAACGACATCTTGAAACTAAAAATAGAACTAATGTTGATAGTTGAAATCCAAATCCGATAGATGCCATTGTAAAAATGGTGTCATTTTCTGAATGCCGGTGTTAAGATTTTTCGCGCGAGAATCACCCTCGGCCGTGGTTACATGACAAATATGGTTTCGTTAGGGGTCTTAAAAGTTCTTGAGTGTGTCGTAAAAGGTGGCTTGGAAAATTATCGATATTCTAAACAGCCCCCTAATCGGCGAAAACATTTTTGTCAAATGATTGCGACTAGTGGGTCGTAGGGATCGTTTGGACCGAACGGAACAATGGGCAGTCCGAATGATCTCCACTGATGCCAACTAGTTGCAATCATTTGACAGAAATGTGTTCGCCGATTAGGGGGCTGGTTGAAAAAGAAGTATTGGCTTTTTGGTTACGTTTGGTCATTGATTTGAAGTACGAAGTATAGATGCTCCTTGATATTTGAAACAAGTACTCAAGTAGTATTTACTTGTAGTAGTGTTTACTTGTAGTAGTTGTATTTAGTCTGAATAGTGTCTACGTTAGCCTTTCCTCGTACAAACATATAATCCTTATAGGTGATATTAATATAGATCTCAAGCCCAGTAATACAGATAACAACTGTCTTAATTATCTTATTTTAAACGCTTCCCACGGTCTTCTTCCAACCCACCGGTACAATACTCAGCTGGATAGCTGTCTGGATCATGTACTCGTTAAAACTTCTCTTCCTGTCACTACTCTTATACTTGACTCTCATATTACGGATCACAAACCGGTTTTATTCGCTATTGCTAAAACAAACCCGAATAATAAACCACCCCGCATAACTACTCGCATAGACTATGATGCAATTAAACTGGACTTAGAAGTCTCGGATTTTTCTCCAGTATATAAAATTATTGATCCCAATTTATCCATGAACTTGTTCATAAATATTATCTCCTCAGTAATTTCCAAGCATACCAAACAAATTAAAATTCCAAGAAATATAAAACCATGGATAACAACCGGACTCTTGCGTTGTATGAATAATCGAGACCGATTACACAATAAATCAAAAACAGACCCTGAAAATCTTATTCTGAATACGACCTATAAGCGATACCGGAACTTTTGTAATAATCTCATCCGTAAACTAAAAATAGCCTATGAAAAAAGTGAACTGGAAAAATCCCGCTACAACCCAAAAGCACTCTGGGAAACGATAAAACAAATCACCAATACCAGCAAAAAGAAAACTAGCCCGATTGAACTACTAAACATTTGTGATAACGCAAAATCATCCGTTAACGAAGTGTGCAGATTTTTTAGTAACATAGGCACTAACTTGGCAGAAAAAATCATGTCCCAATCTCCCCAACCCACAAACCCACCTATGAGATCATGCCTTAATGTGTCACTCAGCACTACCGACTCTTTAGTGATACTTGAAATTGATGAATCGGAGGTGGAGTCCCATATTATGCAACTTCGAGATGACTGTGCAATAGGTTGGGATGGCATATCTCCCTTTGTACTAAAGAGTTGCCGTCGAACCTTAACGCCACCATTGACGTATATCTTTAACTGTTGCCTGCAGAAAGGTGTTTTTCCTGATGCGCTTAAAAAAGCCATCGTCCATCCGATATATAAGGGAGGGAGCAGAAACTGTGTCAATAACTACAGACCCATATCGGTCCTATCAGCACTCTCTAAATTACTAGAAAGGATCCTTTCTAACGGTCTAATAAAATTTCTGAGCAAACATCGACTCATTGCTGATAATCAGTATGGTTTTCGCACAGGGATCTCAACAGAAGATGCAGTTCTTGACCTGACACAATTCATTGCTAGAAAACTGGACAGTAGAATCAAATGTCTAGGGATCTTCCTAGATCTCTCCAAAGCGTTTGACACAGTGTCTGTTCCCAAACTTATCTCCAAAATGGAAGTCGTAGGTGTACGTGGAAACATCCTAGAGATCTTTAAAGATTATCTTAACAACCGGACCCTGCGAGTTAAAATAGGAGAGCATATAAGTGACGAAGTAGTAACTACCTATGGTGTTCCTCAGGGAAGCATTCTTGGGCCAACTCTTTTCCAAATATACGTCAATGAGCTGTGCAGAATGACCATCCCCAATGCTAAGATCATTACGTATGCAGATGATACCTCAGTCATAGTCTATGGGCCAAATTGGGATATTGTTAAGCTTTATGCAGAGGCAGCAGTAACAAATATAATGCAATGGCTCAACCAAAACCTGCTCACTCTCAACTGCGATAAAACAACTTTCATCCCATTCGCTATCCGATGTAACAACTTACCCGAAAAATGTTTCTCCCTGAAAGCTCATAACTGCTCCAATCAATCTGCACCTTGCTCATGTCCGACAATTAGAAAAGCTGACCATATAAAATACCTGGGTGTCCAAATAGACAGTGGACTATGATGGGATAAACAAGTTGACGCCATTTCTTCTAGAGCTATTAATCTACTCCATATTTTCAAATTCCTTAGAGAATCGGCTGCTCCCGAAACGCTGAAGATGGTTTATTATGCCTTATGTCAATCTGTTATTGGATATTGCATAACGGTATGGGGTGGAGCAAATAAAACCAGTCTTTTAAAGATTGAGAGAGCGCAGAGGGGCGTGCTGAAGGTGATGTCACGCAAACCTTTTCGGTATCCTACAACTCAACTTTACTCTGACTGCAAAGTACTTTCCGTGCGCCAACTCTATGTACTGCGGTCTACCATTAGGAAACATCCTAGCGTTCCCCAAGCTGACCCCACAAAAAGAAAGCAATTACCGATAGGTACCCCACATAATACTACCTTTGCACAACACCAATACTATACTTTAAGCACACACATATACAAACAAGTTCACAAAAATTTAAATATTGTCAATCTAAATAAATATGAAATAAAATCAAAATTGATGGAATGGCTTCTGGAGCGTGACTATCTGGAAACTGAATCCTTACTCAAGTATGTCACCTAACTTCCTAAATTTCTCCATTACACTCACCCACTCACACTACACACACACCCTCTCTCTCACACACACACACACTCACGCACACACACATTCACAAATGTAGCGTAGGAAATTGAAATTTTTGGCATTATCACGACCAATCATTAATCTTGTACGACCCAGTCCACTTTAGTATTAATCATTAGTTAAAGCAACGAATCACTGTCTCTCAAGATACAGGCTACCGCCTAGTTTGAGAGGCAGAGTTTCCTCTTTTGGTGTATAGATCGGTTATTTGTTTACATAAACCTTTATAACTATGTGAAATCTGATCCTTTCTTGATGAAATAAATATTATAATTATTATCTCTTTATTTTTCTATATGTACATATTATTTTACATTTTTAAATATTTATATAAATAAATAAAAAAAAACATTTAAAAATATAAAAAAATAGTAGCCCACCGGTATCGGGAACAGGGTCCAAGCTACCGGCGGTCAGGGCTCCAGAGAGAGGAACTTCCTGACGATGCGAGCCGTGTCCAGCAGTACCGCTTTCTGAATCAAGCCCTTGATCCAGCTGCCTAACGAGAGCCTCCTGAGGTGTTGGTCGAGGCTCTTGGCTATTAAGCCATTGGCTGTCACGACTATCGGTACAATGATTGCTGAATCCACTTCCCACATGTCGACAACCTCGTGAGCCAAATCAAGATACTTGGTTTGTTTATCTTTCTCAGCTTTCACGAGGTTCTCATCATGTGGGATGGTTATGTCAACAATCATTGCACGCCGCTCTGATCGATCCACCAGCACTATATCAGGTTTATTGGCAATAATAGTCCTGTCAGTGATGATGGATCGATCCCAGTACAATGTGATATGGCCATTTTCGAGAACTGGGTCGGGCATATACCTGTAGTACGGCACCTCCGATTCCACAAGTTTGTATTTAAGAGCAAGTTGCTGGTGAATTATCCTGGCTACAAGGTTGTGTCTATGCAAGTACTCTCCGTTAGCTAGACGAGAACACCCGGAAATGATGTGTCTAATTGATTCTCCCGGCCGGTGACATGCCCGACAGATGTCAACTGTGCCGTCTTTCACAATGAACCTCCGGTAATTGTTCGTCATCATAACTTCGTCCATAATTGCAAAGACAAAACCTTCGGTTTCCCCAAAGAGGTCACCGAAACGTAGCCAGGCTACGGACGCCTGAAAATCTACATCGGGCCCGTGTAGGGCTCGGAAAAAGCGTCCGTGAAGCTCCTTGCTCTTCCATACCTCCATGCGATCGTTTGTGTCAAGCACTACTGGTTTACGCCAGTTCTCATTAGCCAAGGAGAGCGGAGTGAGGCCCTTGTCAGCCGCGACCACATCTCGATGCATCCCCACGTCGGTTTCTAGGAAATAGTCCCTGAGACTGCATATCTCGCGATTGTGGAGAGTCTTGGCGTTTAAAAAGCCACGACCTCCACATTTTCGCGGGATATACAGCCTCATAACTGATGACCGTGGGTGATGCAATCGATTTGCAGTCAGTAGCGTACGGACCCTCTGATCCAGGGCGTCAAGCTCGGTTTGAGTCCATTTGAGTATGCCGAAAGAGTACATCAATACCGGCACGACCCAACCGTTGAAAGCGCGCACTTTATTTCCGCCTGATAGAAGACTATTAAGTACTTTCTTCAGGCGGCCGAAGAAGCGTTCTTTCAACGATTGCTTCATGTCAGTAACATTGATACCCAACGCTTCAGACATACCCAAATACTTATAGGTTTCGGATGCGGAGAGGGCTCTAAGGTTTATGGAACTCGTGAGTTGGGTTCCCACGGGTTCCATAATCTCTCCTCGCTTTACATGCATGACCGCACATTTGCCCACACCAAATTCCATCCTGATGGAGCTACTGAAAATTTCAGTAATTTTCAGTAGCTCGTTCAGTTGTGAATTGTTTGGAGCAAAAAGTTTCAGGTCATCCATGTAGAGGAGGTGTGATATAACCTGACCACCTCTCCTCAACCGATAGCCTAGACCTGAATCCTCTAATAGTGTGCTTAGAGGATTCAATGCTAAGCAAAACCAAAGTGGACTCAAACTATCGCCCTGAAATATTCCTCGCTCGATCCTTATCGGTTCGCTATACCTCTGAATATTTCGACATCCTGGATAGCGAAGGACTGTCCTCCATGTCCTCATACACGTCATCAGGAAGGTGCGCAGAGTTGCATCCACTTTATACAACTCCAGCACCCGCATGAGGCATGTATGTGGCACTGAGTCATAGGCCTTCTTATAATCTATCCAACATGTCGACAGATCCTTTCGGGAACGACGAACCTGTTGGCTAATGGCCATATCAATAAGGAGTAGCTCCTTAGTACCACGGGACCCGCTCCTACATCCATTTTGAGAGGCAGACAAGATGGAGTTTCTGTCAATATGTTTGTTAATTTTAGTTTTCAAAATGGATGTAAGAACTTTATAGACCGTCGGTAAACAGGTGATCGGCCTATAATTTTTGGGTTCCGCGGTGCTACCTGATTTATGGAGCAGGTGGGTTATTCCAGTAGTTAGGAACTGAGGTAACGAACCAGACACCAAAGCAGTCTGGAATTGAGATGCCAAGCGAGCGTGCGACCTTGGAAACCATTTTATCCAAAAGTTATGCAGCCCGTCCGGTCCTGGAGACTTCCAGTTAGGTAACGGACGGACTGCACAAGCTACATCTTGGGGGCAGATGGTAATAGCCCCCATTTCAGGTATTGGATCGCAGGCTCTCTCGACATCCCGGGCCCAGTCACCTTCAGTGTGACTGACAGGTACCGACCAGATACTGCGCCAAAATGAACACATGGCATCATCATCCGGTAGGCACGTGTCAGTCACACCTTGTTCTGATCGTTCCCAGTCCCTATAAACCCTCCTTTCATTGCTTTGGAAGGTGCGATTCTGGGTGTACCGTTCCACTCGTCGTTTATATCTTCTAATACGGTTCGCCCATGCATACACTTTCTGCTTCAGGAAGTCGATGCGCTCCGTGACACGGGCCATATAGTTTTGGGGGCTGGTATTTGTACCTGAGAATGCCCGCCTCACAAAGCGCATCACTCTAGGACGAGTATTTCCCTCCCTGAAGCAGATTAGTTTACCGATGAGTGCTCTGGCCCCACCAATACGACGTTCAATCCTGCGCTGCCAAGCTGGTACTACTGGTTTCGGTCGTGTAGCTCTAGAGTCACTAGGAAATTTGACATGAGCTACACGACAAGCTGCTACAGCTGCGCAGTACAGAATTGAATGAGTATCAGTGAGGTCCTCGCAGGTATCAAAATAATTCGATAACTGCGCATCCAGAGCAGCCATCAGTGCCCTATTTCTGTTATGCATGGGCAAACGTGGCAGGCGTGGTCTTAGCTCTGCCGAGATGGAACGATATTCCCGAATCGCAGCCTCCAAAGCATTTCTTAACTCCTCATTGCACTGGGTACTTACATTTGTAGCCCTATCATTACTTCCCTCGTCAGCATAGTTTGTGGGCTGCGGTGGTATCTCCGCAGACTGCGACTGGTGAGTAATGACACGGCTACTCTGCATTTCGTTTCGCAGGCGATCAAGCACAATATCATCCAGCATATGATTACGCTGGATAACCCGTACCTGATCCGACAGTCGTTGCGCCGACACGTTGACAGCTGGCTCAAGCACCTGAAACAGAGAGAGCATTCGAACACGGTACGCGGTCAGGTTGGTTCCTCCCTCTGTAGCCCCATAGTATGAGCGCATGACGTTTTCGTTGATGGATTGTGTCCATCTCATGCGCTGCACACTTCCGCCGGGAGCTGGGACCCTGTCAGAAGCCGATGGGCCTCGAGGTCCTAAGCAGTCCGGCGGCCGGCGTCCTCCCCGTCGGCGAACAGGTGGTGGCGTCGTCGGCGGAGAGAAATACTCGTCGCTCGAGCTCGACGCAACTGTCGCGGCCGGAGTCGTCACAGCGCTTACAGTGGGGCTGGAGACCGGCGGCGGCGAGGCGGAGCTGAGCAACGAGTCCGGAGATGGTGGGCGTGCACGTCGAGCGGCAGATCTTGTCAACATCTTCAATCTTCTTCTTATTCACATTTTTCCGAAATTTATTGATTTGACATGACAGATGTCAGTCGATGTCGGCTATTTATTTTCTTTCATATTGTAATTTCTTATTGAATTAACTTTGGTTTTTGCATAATTTTGGTTTTAAATATTTGGTATTTCATGTTTGTATATATAAATGTAAAAACAGCTTCTATTGTAACAATTTTATAAATAAATATGTTTAGATAAAAGAATCTTTGATGTTGACGTTGGCGCTGCCAATTTTTTTTTTTTATTATTATTATTATTCTCTTTATTTTTCTATATGTACATATTTTTTTACATTTTTAAATATTTATATATAAATAAATAAAAAAAAACATTTAAAAATATAAAAAATAGTAGCCCACCGGTATCGGGAACAGGGTCCAAGCTACCGGCGGTCAGGGCTCCAGAGAGAGGAACTTCCTGACGATGCGAGCCGTGTCCAGCAGTACCGCTTTCTGAATCAAGCCCTTGATCCAGCTGCCTAACGAGAGCCTCCTGAGGTGTTGGTCGAGGCTCTTGGCTATTAAGCCATTGGCTGTCACGACTATCGGTACAATGATTGCTGAATCCACTTCCCACATGTCGACAACCTCGTGAGCCAAGTCAAGATACTTGATTTGTTTATCCTTCTCAGCTTTCACGAGGTTCTCATCATGTGGGATGGTTATGTCAACAATCATTGCACGCCGCTCTGATCGATCCACCAGCACTATATCAGGCTTATTGGCAATAATAGTCCTGTCAGTGATGATGGATCGATCCCAGTACAATGTGATATGGTCATTTTCGAGAACTGGGTCGGGCGTATACCTGTAGTACGGCACCTCCGATTCCACAAGGTTGTATTTAAGAGCAAGTTGCCGATGAATGATCCTGGCTACAAGGTTGTGTCTATGCAAGTACTCTCCGTTAGCTAGACGAGAACACCCGGAGATAATATGCCTTATTGATTCCCCCGGCCGGTGACATGCCCGACAGATGTCAACTGTGCCGTCTTTCACAATAAATCTCCGGTAATTGTTCGTCATCATAACTTCGTCCGTAATTGCACATACAAAACCTTCGGTTTCCCCAAAAAGGTCACCGAATCGTAGCCAGGCCACGGACGCTTGTAAGTCTACATCAGGCCCATGTAGGGCTTTGAAAAAGCGTCCGTGAAGCTCCTTGCTCTTCCATACCTCCATGCGATCATTGGTGTCAAGCACTACTGTTTTGCGCCAGTTCTCTTTCGCCAAGGAGAGCGCAGTGAGGCCCTTGTCAACTGCGACCACATCTCGATGCATTCCCACGTCGGTTGTTAGGAAATATTCTCTGAGACTGCATATCTCACGATTGTGGAGTGTCTTAGCGTTTAAAAAGCCTCGACCTCCACATTTTCGCGGGATATACAGCCTCATAACCGATGACCGTGGGTGATGCAATCGATTTGCAGTCAGCAGTGTACGGACTCTCCTATCCAGGGCGTTGAGTTCGGTTTGAGTCCATTTGAGTATGCCGAAAGAGTACATCAATACCGGCATGACCCAACCGTTGAAAGCGCGCACCTTGTTTCCGCCTGATAGAAGACTATTAAGTACTTTTTTCAGGCGGCCAAAGAAGCGTTCCTTCAACGATTGCTTCATGTCAGTAACATTGATACCCAACGCTTCCGACATACCCAAATACTTATAGGTTTCGGATGCGGAGAGGGCTCTAAGGTTTATGGAACTCGTGAGTTGGGTTCCCACGGATTCCATAATCTCTCCTCGCTTTACATGCATGACCGCACATTTGTCCACACCAAATTCCATCCTGATGGAGCTACTGAAAGTTTCAGTAATTTTCAGTAGCTCCTTCAGTTGTGAATCGGTGTGAGCAAAAAGTTTCAGGTCATCCATGTAGAGGAGGTGCGATATAACCTGACCACCTCTCCTCAACCGATAGCCTAGACCTGAATCCTCTAATAGTGTGCTTAGAGGATTCAGTGCTAAGCAAAACCAAAGTGGACTCAAACTATCGCCCTGAAATATACCTCGCTCGATCCTTATCGGTTCGCTATTCCTCTGAATATTTCGACATCCTGGATAGCGAAGGACTGTCCTCCATGTCCTCATACACGTCATCAGGAAGGTGCGTAGAGTTGCATCCACTTTATACAACTCCAGCACCCGCATGAGCCATGTATGTGGCACTGAGTCATAGGCCTTCTTATAATCTATCCAACATGTCGACAGATCCTTTCGGGAACGACGAACCTGTTGGCTAATGGCCATATCAATGAGGAGTAGCTCCTTAGTACCGCGGGACCCGCTCCTACATCCATTTTGAGAGGCAGACATGATGGAGTTGCTGTCAATATGCGTGTTAATTTTAGATTTCAAAATGGATGTAAGAACTTTATAGACCGTCGGTAAACACGTGATCGGCCTATAATTTCTGGGTTCCGCGGTGCTACCTGATTTATGGAGCAGGTGGGTTACTCCAGTTGTTAGAAACTGGGGTAGCGAACCAGACTCTAAAGCAGTCTGGAATTGAGATGCCAAGCGAGCGTGCGACCCGGAAAACCATTTGATCCAAAAGTTGTGCAGCCCATCCGGCCCTGGAGACTTCCAATTAGGCAACGGACGGACTGCACGAGCTACATCTTGGGGGCAGATGGTAATAGCCCCCATTTCTGGTACTGGATCACAGGCTCGCTCAACAACCCGAGTCCAACTACCTTCGGTGTGACTGACAGGCACCGACCAGATATTGCGCCAGAATGAACACGTGGCATCATCATCCGGTAGGCACGTGTCAGTGACACCTTGGTCTGATCGCTCCCAAGCTCTATAGACCCGCCTTTCATCGCTTTGGAAATTGCGATTCTGAGAATACCGCTCAACTCTTCGCCTGTACCGACGAATACGGTTTGCCCATGCATAAATCTTCTGCTTAAAAAAGTCGATGCGCTCTGTGACGCGGAACAAATAGTCTCGAGTACTAGTATCAGTCCCCGAGAACGCCCGCCTCACAAAGCGCATCACTCTAGGGCGTGTATTGCCCTCCCTGAAGCTAACAAGCTTGCCAATGAGTGCTCTAGTCTCTCCGATACTCTGTCTCTCCTCTCAATCCTGCACTGCCAAGCTGGTACAGCTGATTTTGGTCGTGTGGCTCTGTCACTGTCTGGGAATTTGACATGAGCCACACGACATATCGCAACAGCTCCACAGTACAAGATTGAATGCGTATCATTCAGATCTTTGCTGTCCTTTAAATAATTAGACAGCTGAGAGTCTAGAGCACACACCAGCGCCTTGTTTTTTTTATGCATGGGCAATCGAGGCAAACGTGGTCTAAGTTCAGGCGGAATAGAGCGGTACTCACGGAAAGCATCCTCCAAAGCGCTCCTCAATTTTTCATTGCACTGGGGACTCACGGATATAGCCCTATCATCATCCTCTTCATCAATGTGGTTGGGTCGCGGTGAAACACTGTTAAGTTGTACCGCGACCAGTGACGAAGCAGGCGTAACATGACTATTCCGTGACTCGAGGCGTAGGCGATCAAGCACAACATCATCCAGCATGTGGTTACGCTGGATGACCCGCACCTGATCCGACAGTCGTTGCGCCGACACGTTGACAGCTGGCTCAAGCACCTGAAACAGAGAGAGCATTCGAACACGGTACGCGGTCAGGTTGTTCCCTCCCTCTGTAGCCCCATAGTATGAGCGCATGACATTTTCGTTGATGGATTGTGTCCATCTCATGCGCTGCACACTTCCGCCGGGAGCTGGGACCCTGTCAGAAGCCGATGGGCCTCGAGGTCCTAAGCGGTCCGGCGGCCGGCGTCCTCCCCGTCGGCGAGCAGGTGGTGGCGTCGTTGGCGGAGAGAAATACTCGTCGCTCGAGCTCGACGCAACTACCGCGGCCGGTGTCATCACAGCGTTCACAGTGGGGCTGGAGACCGGCGGCGGCGAGGCGGAGCTGAGCGACGAGTCCGGAGATGGTGGGCGTGCACGTCGAGCGGCAGATCGTGTCAACATTTCATATTTATTGTTTCATAATTGTTTGTTCACTGTTTTGCATGGCTGTGTCCGAGGTGACATGACAGATGTCACCTCCAATGATTCGGTATTTTTATTATTGCAGATAAATGTATATACTCTTTATAAATTTTCTAAACTGTTTCAACTTTGGGTTCCGGTTTTTGTTAAATATTTCACAGAATAGAGATAAAAAACTGATATAAATATTATTTCTTAAATTGATAAAAAAATATGATGTTGACATTTGCTGTGTTGCCATATTATATTCTTGGTTATGCCTGTGCAAATACTCGCTGTTAGCCAGACGAGAGCAACCAGAGATAATATGTCTGATGGACTCACCCGGATGGTGACATTATTATTATTATTATTATCTCTTTATTTTTCCGTGTCTACATATCGCTTTACATTTTTAAATATTTATATAAAAAACATACAAAAACATTTAAAAATATAAAAAAATAGTGTTCCACCGATGGCGGGAGCGGGGTCCAAGCTACCGGTGGTTAGGGCTCCAGAGACAGGAACCTCCTCACGATGCGGGCCGTATCGAGGAGTACTGCCTTTTGAATCAGGCCTTTGATCCAACTGCCTAACGCGAGCCTCAATAGATGTTGGTCGAGGCTCTTAGCTATCAAACCATTGGCCGATACGACAATCGGTACAATGACAGCCGAGTTCACATTCCACATGTCAACAACCTCGTGCGCCAAGTCGAGATATTTCATTTTTTTCTCTTTCTCAGCTTTCACGAGATTCCCGTCATGTGGAATGGTAACATCGACAATCATTGCGAGGCGCACTAATCGATCTATCACTACTATATCAGGCTTATTTGCAACAATAGTCCTGTCAGTAATGATAGACCGATCCCAGTACAACGTGACATGGTCATTTTCAAGAACTGGGTCGGGCACATACTTATAATACGGTACCTCAGAATCCACAAGTTTATATTTCAAAGCAAGTTGCTGGTGGATAATCCTAGCTACTTGGTTATGCCTGTGCAAATACTCGCTGTTAGCCAGACGAGAGCAACCAGAGATAATATGTCTGATGGACTCACCCGGATGGTGACATGCCCGACACACGTCAATCGTCCCGTCCTTCATAATATATCTCCGGTAGTTATTCGTCAAGATAACTTCGTCCATAATTGCACAGACGAAACCTTCAGTTTCCCCGAAAAGGTCACTGAATCGTAGTCAGGATACGGAAGCTAAAAAGTCTACATCAGGCTCATGAAGAGCCCGATAAAATCGCCCGTGAAGTTCCTTGCTTTGCCATACCTTCCTGCGGTCATCTGTGGTCAGTATTATAGGCTTGTGCCAGTTCTCTTTCGCCATGGATAGCGGGGTGAGCCCCTTGTCTACTTTGACCACATCATGATGCATACCCACTACGGTTTGTAAAAAATATTCTCGTTACGGTACGTTGTGTAGGGTCTTCGCATTTAAAAATCCTCGACCCCCGCACTTCCGCGGGATATACAGTCTCATCACCGATGATCGTGGGTGATGCATCCTGTTTGCTGTCAGCAGTGTACGGACCCTTCTGTCTAGGGCGTCGAGTTCGGTCTGAGTCCATTTAAGTATGCCGAAAGAGTACATCAAAACCGGCATGACCCACCCGTTGAAGGCGCGCACCTTATTTCCGCCTGAAAGAAGACTATTTAATACCTTCTTCAGGCGACCAAAGAAGCGCTCCTTCAACGATTGCTTCATGTCAGCATCGTTGATACCTAACGCTTCCGACATACCCAAATATTTATAGCTCTCGAATGAGGAGAGGGATCTAAGGTGTATGGAATCTGGGAGTGTAATTCCCTCGGATTCCATAATCTCCCCCTACTTTACATGCATGACTGCACATTTGTCCACACCAAATTCCATTCTGATGCCACTACTAAAAGTTTCCGTTACATTCAGTAGCTTCATCAGATGCAATTCATTGGGGGCAAAGAGTTTCAAATCATCCATGTAGAGGAGGTGAAATATGACCTGACCACCTCTCCTTAATCGATAACCCAGCCCTGAATTCTCCAGCAGTGTGCTTAAAGGATTCAGAGCTAAGCAGAACCAAAGTGGACTCAGACTGTCGCCCTGGAATATTCCCCGCTTAATCCATACAGGTTCATCATTCCCCTGGATCTGTCGATTTCCTGGATAGTGAAGGGCTGTCTTCCATTGCCCCATACACGACCTAAGGAAAGTGCGTAGAGTTGCATTTATCTTGTACAACTCCAGCACCCTCATAAGCCATGTATGTGGCACCGAATCGTAGGCCTTCTTATAATCTATCCAGCAAGTCGAGAGATCCTTGCGGGATCGACGAACCTGTTGGCTGATGGCCATGTCTATGAGGAGTAGCTCCTTAGTACCACGGGACCCGCTCTTACATCCATTTTGAGAGACAGACATGATGGAGTTGCTGTTAAGGAGTTTGTTTATTTTAGCTTTCAAAATGGATGTAAGAACTTTATAGACCGTTGGTAGACAAGTGATCGGCCTATAATTTTTGGGTTCCGCGGTGCTACCTGATTTATGGAGCAGGTGGGTAATTCCAGTTGTTAAGAACTGGGGCAGCGAACCAGACTCTAAGGATGACTGGAACTGAGATGCCAAACAAGTGTGTGAACTACTTAGCCATTTTAACCAAAAGTTATGCAGCCCGTCCGGTCCCGGTGATTTCCAGTTCGGTAACGAACGGACTGCTGCGGCTACGTCTGATGGGGTTATCAAAATGGTATCCATTTCTGGTATGGTTTCACACACTTGTTCGACATTCCGTATCCAGTTACCCTCAGTGTGACAAACGGATACCGACCATATGCCGCGCCAGAATGCACTTGTGGTGGCATCATCCGGGCGGCACACGTCAGCCTCGTTTTGTTCAGGTCGCTCCCAAGCTCTGTATACCCACCTCTCATCGCTCTGGAACATGCGATTCTGCGTATATCGATCCACTCGCCGCTTATACCGCCGAATACGGCTCGCCCATGCACAAACTTTCTGCTTCAGGAAGTCGATGCGCTCTGTGAGATGATTTATGTATTCTCGAGGGCTGATACCAGTTCCCGAGAATGCCTGTCTCACAAAGCGTATCACTCGTGGTCGAGTATTGCCATTCCTGAAGCAGTATAGTTTGCTAATGAGTACCCTGGTCCCATCGATACGACGCTCGATTCTGCGTTGCCAGGCTGGTACGGCTGGTTTAGGTCGAGTAGCTTCCTCACAATTCGGGAACTTGACTTTCGCTAATCGACATGCCGCTACAGCCGCGCAATACAGGATCGAGTGTGTATCAATGAGATCCTCGCTGCTCTCGAAGAAATTCTTGAGCAGCGAGTCCAAAGCACACACCAGCGCCCTATTTTTTTTATGCATAGGTAGCCGTGGTAACCGGGGTCTAAGGTCAGTCGGAGTGGATCTATAGTCGCGGAACGCATCCTCCAGTGCGTTCCTCAGTCGGTCGTTGTACTGGCTACTTACTGTTTCAACCCTATCATCCTCTTCTTCAACACGATTGGACCGCGGCGGACCAGCATCGATGATT
Source organism: Sesamia nonagrioides (assembly GCA_017933935.1). NCBI lineage: Eukaryota > Metazoa > Arthropoda > Insecta > Lepidoptera > Noctuidae > Sesamia > Sesamia nonagrioides. The sequence goes on along the minus strand of JADWQK010001429.1, from coordinate 4,409,396 downwards.
GACGCTTGTGCCGCAGTCTGTGTCAGAGTCGGGGTGATTTGGTTGCTCAGTACCTCTGAGCGCAGCCTATCAAGTGCGATATCGTCCAACATGTGATTGCGTTGAATGACCCGCACCTGATCCGACAGTCGTTGGGCCGAGACGTTGACAGTTGGTTCCAGTGCCTGAAACAGAGACAGCATCCTTTCACGGTACGCAGTGAGGTTAGTTCCCCCCTCTGTAGCCCTGTAATATGCGCGCATGACGTTCTCGTTTATTGTTTGAGTCCATCTCATGCGCTGCACACAACCACCGGCAGCGGGGACCCGGCTCGGGGCCGGATGGCCCCTAAGTCCCAAGCTCTTCGGTGGCCGGCCTCTCCCCTGCCGACGTACAGGTCTTGGCGACGTCGGCGGAGAGAAATACTCGTCGCTCGAGCTCGACGCAACTACCGCGGCCGGTGTCGTCACAGCGCTTACATTGGCGCTGGGGACCGGCGGCGGCGAGGCGGTGCTGGGCGACGAGTCCGGAGGTGGTGAGCGTGCTCTTCGTGCGGCTTGTCTCGTCAACATTTTTTTCGTCCTCGTCTTCCAGTTTTATCGGAGGTGACAGCTGTCATGTCACCTCCGCTTCGGCAGTTTTTTATAAGCATTTAATTTCACATTATTACACATTTATTTAAAAAAAAATGGGTTTATTGTTGAGCTATTAATTTTCCTTATTGATTTTCTATGAATGTTGATGAAAATTGCTTGTAAATGTATTTATAAAATTAAAATATAAACAGGAGCTTGACGAAATTGACTAGTCGACTTTAGTGTTGCCATATTATTATTATTATTTGATTTTGAATAGTTGCCAATCGTTTTACAGTTAGTATTGCCAATTCGTTGAGTCGCGACCACGAACAGACGATTCATTGTCATACGAGACTGTTCGACGCACAGTTGTTTTAAGTTAGCAAGCTATTCGGTCACAAGTGTTGTTGGTTTTGTTCTTTGCTTTGCTATTTTCTTTGAAAATGACTCAGAGAAAAAGAAAACAAACCTTTCGCTACGTAGTCGAAATGCGAAAAGGGTGAGACTTAGTAGGTCTCAGGAATCAGAAGAAGATCGTGAAGCACGGTTATCTGCTAACCGTGAGCACGTCGCTCTTTTACCTGAATCAGAAACTTTCTCCGAAAGGGAATATCGTTTAAGTTTAAAAAGAATACGGACCGCGACTTTGCGGTCTCAAGAAAGTACCGAGGAACGGGAAGTACGGCTGCCACCTGTTCGAGAGAGTAATGTACTCTCACTACACAGTCCGAGACTTTCAGAGGAAGGGAGTTACGCTAAAGTTCCCAAAAAACTCGGGCTGCGACTTTGCGTTCTCAAGAGAGCATCCAGGAACGAGCTCTCATGCGAGTCAAAGACTTTCACACAAAGAGAGTCGCGCTTAAGTTCCCAAAGAGCTCGGACCGTAACTTTGCGTTTTCAAGAGAGCAGCCAAGAACGCGAAGTGCGATTATCAGCTAATCGAGAGCGTCACGCACTCTCACACGAGTCAGAGACTTTCACCGAAAGGGAGTCGCGCTTAAGTTCGCAAAGAACTCGGACCGCAGATCTGCGCTCCCAAGAGATTATTGAGGAATGCCAAGCACGTTTGTCTTCTGACCGAAAGCGTCACGCTCTCTCGCGCGAGTTTGAATCTCTCTCACAAAGAGAAGAACGATTACAAATAGCTAGACATAACTATGTAGGTGTACAAAGAAACAATGACGTTATTTTGCATTTGAAAGGGAAAGAATAGATGAACTAAGACGAGCAGAAACAGTAGAACAACGTCAATCTCGCGTAGAATTTGTATATGCTCCGAGTAATTCCACCGCTAACATAGTATACAATATGTAAAGAAAACCCTGTCCGATCCGTGAAGGTATTGTTAGGTATCGATCTGATTCTACTAATACCCACAAAGCCGGGCTAAACTTAAAAAAAAAAATTCCCCTAAAAAATAAATATTATTTCGCAAAAAGAGGTAACTTTAAATATCTGCGGTGGGCAATCCATGCGCGGACGACGGGGGGCAGGGAACGCGTCACGTGGTCGCATTGCTTAAAATAATACCGCCAAAACAGTGTTGTCACTTTTTAAAAATTATTAAATATCGAGGAAGTTGGAATTAATTCGCGGGAAAAAAAGATTATTTCAAAATTCGTTAGTATTGGTACTATGATGATTACGTAAAATTTAATATTATATTTGGTCATGTGTTTATCTAACCTTTATTATCCTTATGGGTCGGACAGGGATTTCTTTACATATTGTATAGAGAAGCATTAACGAAAGAAGGATCAACTATACCAAAGTCACGATCATTATTCGCAAATTCTTTATTGTCCAACAAAATACTATATCACCTTCTTGAATGAAGTATATATGTATATAGCCTACTCTTATCTAAACGACGTTGTTTTGTTTTCGACAACCACGCGAACGAAGTCGCGGGCACAGCTAGTATATAATAGTATTGTATAAAGTCATGTGTTTTTTCCTTTGAACAGACAGCTGTACTGCTGGGAAGTTTGCTCCGCCACTTCTTCTTCCCAGCGAAAGCACTAGGAAGTGGCGAAGGGCGGGCGTTTTGGGGGGACTGTCTTATTTAGTACCAGGTCACTGAGAAAGTATTGCGACAAAAAGTTTTTGTGTATGAGAAACTGGCCAGTTATAATTTATTTTAAAAATATTTATTTTTATTTATCCTTAAGTAAAAATAAAAGTAGATCGTCGACATAAACAGAGATAAATAAAATATCATTTTTGCTTAATATACGAGAATAGATGCAAGGATCAAGTTTTGATCGTTTCATGCCAATTTCTAACGAAACGGAGTTTAGCTTTTTGTTTCACTATCTACTGGCTTGTTTAAGACCATATATAGCTTTATTTAAATGGTATACTTTCTCTCCTCGATCAAAAGTGGGTGGTTGAGACATGTAAATATCTTAATCAACATCTCCTTGCAGAAATGCTATAATGGCATCCATTTGATGAATTTCTAGGTTGTATCTTGCAGCTATACCTGTCGTGAAGTCGCCTTTCAGGCCTCGCTTAGAACTTATTAGCGAGGATCCTGGCCCTAAACTACGACTCCGCGAAAGTACTTAATTGTCTGATGATAACTTGCATTGACTTATCGAGCTTGTAGTTGTCTCAGCCGGTACGTAGATGATGTAATGATCTGCTTTGCCTTGTTATGAGATGTGTGCCAACTATGATTATCCCATGCTCTTTGCTAACCTCTCCAGTCCTCGATCTGTAGGGATTAAGCAATCATCATTTGCTTGTTTTGGAACTAAGTGCACAGGGTCAATCTTATTTTTATAACATGGGTTACATTTATAGTGTTAGATTGTTTACTCATTTTTACTCTTAACCTCCAAATGAGGGCTTGTGTGTTACAGAGCCTCGTGCTCTGGCTTAAGTACTTTGTGCTACTCAGCGATTATATTGGATGTCCCTTGTCTGTGACCCTCGCCCTGCGGCTTGGGATTTCTTTGTTAGGCTAGAGAAACTCTACGACCCCTTTAGAACTTGCACATGTGACCTACGCCACATGTGACCTACACCCTACGGCATAGGATTTCTCATAAAGGCGATAGCAACTCTACCGCCCATGCAGATTCTTGCAGATGTGACCCATACCCTGCAGTATGGGATTTCTTATAAGGCTATAGCAATTCTACGGCCCCCTTTTTCAGAACTTGCACAGATCGTCAGGACATACAACCTTTGACTCAATTAGCGTTACTCGACTTCAGTAACTTCCTTTAGTTCAAACTACCGTAATACATATACGATTGGATTAACAACAAGTAATTAGATAAACCCTAGGCACTTAGCTTTCATCAACTGGAGGCTTCCCGCTTGTTCCGGAACTCACTCAATTCACACTAGACTTTAAAATATTCTTATAAGACTGTACTCGATGGCGGCGGGAATTCTGACAGCCCGTCCCGAGTGAACTCCTTGGCGTGACACCCAAAAAGCGAGCCAAAAAAATCCCGGTTCGCGCCTTTACATCTATATCTGAAATTACCAGGAATATGAGACGGACCCTGAATATAACCAGGAACAAATTCGTACACGATCAGGCGATGATCACTACAAGACGCGTCCGGTAGGACACGCCACCTATCCAAACGTACGTCGGCACTAGAAAGTGTGACGTCAATACAAGATTCGCCTATTTGGCTGCAAAAAGTAGGTGGTGCATCGGGGGTATTATGAATCGATAGGTTCATCTCAGCAATGAAATCCTCAACAGCGCAGCGTCGTTCGGTATCGGTTGCCCGAACCTTGCCATACCACAGAGACGATGACGCGTTGACATCCGCGCCAACGATCACTTTGCAGCCCGCGAGTGACCGCAAGACATGACGGAGATTATGTATATGAGGAGTAAAAGGATCTGAATATTGAAAGTAACAGCTTACAACGAATACTTTAAAAGAAGCTGACGAGACTTCAGCAACCGCACAGCGTGGCGTCATGAGGTCACGTATAGACGTTACCGTAAAGTTAGAAGACCGCGCAACATAAATTCCGGCTCGCGCCCTGCAATCCAGCTGCACTACCCTGTGACGTAAACTTGAGTTTTTATATTGTTCTTGAATGAGTACCAGGTCTAAGTTGTAGTCAATAATTAATTTATCTAACTCTGATGTCGCCACTTTATCGTTGTGAATTTTTAATTGCCCTATGCTTAGACTATCCATCTTAATTAGTAATTCGTATGTAGGATAAGTTGTTCGAGTTTTAATTTATAGGTACCGCACTGTTCAGACCCGCAGCGATGATCAAAAGGTTTTTTAAAACGTTTACACGCCGCGCAAACCGGGGTAAAATTTAAATCGTCCTTATGCGGGCAAACATTGGTTTCGTGGGCCTCAGAACATATAGCGCAGGTTGTTGATTTATTAGCGCAATGCTTTTTCACGTGACCGAATTGCTGAAAATACGCGCAACGAACTACCTCGATATCATCAACAAAACGGCACGTGGCCCAGTCAATAAATAACTTATCCTTGGTAGACACAAGATGTTTCCGTACCTCAGGTTCAATCTCTATTCCTAACCATTTACGACCGTTATTGGTAGAACGCCTACGGACTATTTTCGTGGATTTAATGAAGTCGTCTTCTTTTATTGGCAACTCGTTTTTAATATTTTGGCGGTATATAGCTTGCAAAAAATTGTTGTCTTCCATAGAGGCGGGAATGTCCTTGACTAATAGACGGGGGCGGCGACCTTTTGGTTTTTCTAAACGAAGACCCGCAGACTTTATAGCGTCTACCGATTCTAGTCTTTTCAATTGGTTTTCATTTGCAACGCGCAGTACAACGCCTGATTTAGCGGTTTTTTTAATACCGACAATTTGAAAACCATCGTCACTTGGTCTAATCGCCTTCATAAGAGCTTGTTTAGTGGCGGAAGATGACGCATAGTCAGCTGATCGCTCCTGGGTCGGATAGGCGACGAGACAAGGAAGAGGTACTCTAGATTCAATAGCCGGGGTAACTTTAGGCAACCGCAGTTTTAAAGAATCCGCGTACGACATGTTTTTGTCCTCATTAACGGTTTTAGCGTAGGATTTTAATTTAATTATTTCCAATTCGCGCTCGGTGTTAGCAAGCTTTGTCTCGTTACACGCAGATTTTAAAGCTAACAAAGACACGATACTTGTAACTCGTTGAGTCATATCCATAGTTGCTGATTTGTTCGCGACATTTATACGAGAACCGTTATCATTAACCAGCTCGTTGATTTTGGCCAGGTACACAGACGCCTCGGTCATCAAATCGCAATAATTACTGTTCCCGTCGCTACGATTGGAAATATTTAATGTAGGCGACTTTTCGGGAGAATTGGGTGCAGTTTGTAAACGCTTCGACCTATCATCTATTAAATTGTCGGTCGGAGACATTTCACAAAACAAACGCTTAGCGGAGGCTTGCGGCGGCGATCTAAACGTCTTGTTATCTCTGCGGTAAATGTCCCCCCCCACGATTAGGGGGGTCATCATTGGAAGTTGACATAGCTAATTAATTAACAAGAAAAACAAATTTAAGTTAACGAAAAGAAAAAAACAAAACCGTCGCGCGGAGAAAAAAAAAATAAATTACGTTACCCTCACAAGTAAGAAAATAAATGTACTCACCGAAATTATTTGATTTACAATAAATACCAAGCAAACACTAAGAATAAACTTTTTTAAACAAAGCCAGGCACAATTTCACAGTCTAGAATGAAAACACGAGCCGGAAACTAACAATCGGAACGCGGAACTATACCCGGAGCGTATTAATTTCACACCACACGGCGCGGACGCGCGGAGGGAAGTCCTTCTTGGACAGACTGTAGATAGTATACGCAGGCGTGTTTAATCTTTTGCAAACTTCTTCAGCCTGCTGTTTCCAGGTCAATTGGCTGTCAATCAATATCCTACCCAAAAATTTAGTCACATTAACGCTGTCAATTGTTTGGCTTTTGTAATTAATATTTAGGTTTAAAGGTAGAATATTTTGTTAGAAATGCATTATGTTTGTTCTATTTAGGTTTATGATACGATTATTATCGATAAGCCAGTTTATTATTAATTTTAGACACTTATTTATTTCATCTTCATAAAACTCTTTGTTGAGGCAGTCTGCAAGTATAGTACTGTCATCGGCTAAAACACAAGGGTATGCGATATGTTGGGGCAAATCATTTATGTACAACAAGAATAATAATGGTCCTAAAACGCTGCCCTGAGGAACGCCAAATTTAATTTCTCTAGGGCCAGATGAATATTTACCCTCACATTTCGATTTACCCCAAACTTTAGAGATTTCCATATATTGAAAACGTCTTCTTAGATACGACTTTATTAAACGTAAAGCATTCCATCGTATACCGTAAGTATTAAGTTTGGCCAACAATGTTTCATGATTCACGTAAATAAATGCTTTGGTCACATCGGTTAAAATGGCACAAATTGGTATTTTTTATCCACATTCAGCATTACCCTATTTATCAGATCGTATATGGCCATATTTATATCTTTATTTTTACGGAAACCTTTCTGTTCCTCACGTAATCTATACTAATATATAAAGATGAAGAGTTTGTTAGTATGTTTGTTTGTTTGTGCGCGCTAATCTCGGGAACTACTGGTCCGATTTGAAAAATTCTTTTTATGTTGGAAAGCCCATTAATCCAGGAAGGCTTTAGGCAATATAACATCATGCTGCGATCAATAAGAGCGGAGCATAACTAAACCACGCGAACGAAGTCGCTGGCGGCCGCTAGTATATTATAATTCGACAAAACAGAATAAAAAGACTCCGTATTTTCAAAGATTTTTGAAAATACGAGTATTAAAGCTATTGGCCTATCCTCATTGATACGAGAGAAAGACAAAACCAAAGGAAACTTGGTTTTATTGTACTTTAAAACTTAGGCATTATAACAAGACATTAGGAATTATATGACAAGACGTCTTGTCAAAATATAAACAACTAAATAACATAGACAGACAAGGAGTTCATATATCATTTACCCCATCCTTTTAAGACGAGACGTAATCTCGAAGATAGAGCGGAGGTCTACACTCTTGGGCAGAACGGAGGTAGGGCGCAGGCTTACTTTCTTGGGTAGACCGGAAAGGCAGGGGGTCATCTGTCAATTCTGACGGGCCAGGTTCTTCGTTCAGAGATTGAGTATTTTCTGTGGCAGAGTTTGGTACAGGCATTTCTTCAGTATCTTCGGCATCTGGGAAAATATCCTCATTTTCCGGTATTGGAGCCAAGGACCTGTTTGAGACGGTGGTTTCTCGACCATCTGGCAATCTCACAAATGAATAATCAGGATTGCTTTGTAACAACTCTACTTCCTCAATGGCTGGATCATATTTAAAATTTCTAACGTTTCTTTTCATGAAGACAGGACCTGGCGACAACAACCAAGTTGGCAGAGATGAACCATTGGTTGAGCGACGAGGGTGACTGAACATCCTTTCATAAGGAGTGGTGTTAATGCCTGTGGATAATAGAGATCTGATAGAGTGTAGAGCGATAGGTAAGGCTTTCTCCCACTCAGAAATTCCTAAATTATTACAGCGAAGATAAAGCTGAACTGTCTTCCACAATGTACCATTTAGACGCTCAACCAATCCGTTACCCTGCGGGTTGTACGGTGAAGTCCGACTACAAGTGATTCCAAGGCTTGTTAAAAATGTTCTTGTTTCGTCCGAGAGAAAAGAAGTTCCTCTATCCGTATGCACGTATGCAGGAGTACCAAATAAGCAAAAAAGTTCTTTTAAGCACCTAACAACAGTTGCTGAAGACATGTCTTTACAAGGAAAAGCAAACGGGAACCTGCTGTATTCGTCAATTATAGTAAGGATGTATTTGTTAGTAGAATTCGATGGTAAAGGACCTTTGAAGTCAAGATTAAGTCTTTCGAATGGAGCTGTCGCTTTGACTAGGTGCCCTTCATTCTTGACATATCTGGGTTTTAATTCAGCGCATACACGGCAGCTAGCGGTCATTCTTTTTACATCTTCTACTGAATACGGCAGGTTTTTGGAGCGGATCCAATGTACCATTCTTGTTACGCCGGGTTGGCATAAGGATCTATGAAGATCAGCAAGTTTATCAAGAGAGCCACATGCGACTGCACAAACTCTGGACAGTGCATCCGCGGCTACATTTTGTTTGCCAGGTCGGTAAATTATATCGTATTTTTTTGTGGCGGCAACGTCCATCCAAGGATCAAATGTCCAGCAAATAACGCTGAATGCCAACTATGTCAGAAGAAGGGTCATTTTGCCAACGTTTGCCGTAGTGCTGGACGAAAACAGCAAAACCTCAATGCTGTGAATGTTGAAGAAGAATCTCAAGAATCTCATCCCGCTTCCCTTGCATCTATCTGTGCCGCCGCTCCTTCCAGCTTACGGAAGGCCACAATCACTATCACTGTAAATAATCACAATGTCGATGCCCTAGTTGATACTGGAAGCTCATCAGATAATGCTTTGGCTCTAACACTTAATCTTAAAAGGAAACACTGCAATCAAGCTGTGACTCTCGCTTCATTAAACAACGTATCATATGTTAAAGGTTTATGACATGCTACTATTCAGATTGATAACCACATTTATAAGCAACAGGCGCTGCTCATTGTCGATAACTTATGTGCTGACATCATCATCGGTCACGACATCCTAAAAGGATACTCTTCTCTCGAATTGCAGTTTGGTGGTGAAAAAGGAACCCTAAAAATATGCAACGTTCTTGAAGCCTCCGTACCTCCAGCAACTGTCTTTACAAATCTTTCGCCATCTATCAAACCAATCGCCATTCGTTCCAGACGTCACTCAGAAGGAGATCAAGCATTCATATCAACTGAAATTTCAAACCTGCTCAAAGACAAAGTTATTGAGCCAAGCATATCTCCGTGGAGAGCACAAGTTATAGTCGCTGGAGGTGGACATCACCGAAAACGTTTGGTAATTGATTACTCTCAAACGATAAATAGATTCACAGACCTAGATGCATATCCCCTCCCAAGTATAGATTCTATCGTCACCGCAGTCTCTAAATACAATTTATTCAGTCAAATTGACTTAAAAAGTACGTATCATCAAGTACCAATCCTTCCCAAAGTAAAGATATACACAGCATTCGAGGCTTGCGGCAATTTGTATCAATTTACTCGCATACCATTTGGCGTTACGAACGGCGTTGCTGCTTTCCAAAGAACCCTTCACTATATTATTCGTACAGAGAAGCTAAAAGGAACCTACGCCTACTTAGACGATGTTACCATCTGTGGAAAGGACAAACAAGAACATGACGTTAATCTGCGTCGATTCATGGAAGCTGCCGAAAAATACAATCTCACCTTAAAAAAAACAAATGCGTATTCGAAACCGACTCAATTAACCTTCTCGGCTATACCATTAATAACAATACTATCAAGCCCGACAAGTCACGCTTAGAACCACTGCTAAATCTCCCCGTTCTGTTAGATGCAGCCTCTCTAAAAAGAACTCTTGGTCTATTTGCCCATTATTCTAAATGGATCAACAATTATTCCGCTAAAATTAAACCGTTAGTCGACACTAAGTTTCCCCTATCTAAAGAAGCAACTGAATGCTTCAATAAACTAAAATCTGACATCGCGAAGTCATCTCTTGCTTCAATTGACACCAAAGAGACGTTCACCGTCGAGACTGATGCATCAGAATTTGCCATCGATGCTACGCTTTCCCAGAAAGGCCGCCCTGTAGCGTTTTTCACACGCTCATTAAATAATTCTGAACGGCGCCAATCCTCGATAGAAAAAGAGGCATGTGTGATAGTAGAAGCCCTCCGTAAATGGCGCCATTATTTGATCGGCCGATACTTCATACTTATTACAGACCAACAGTCAGTCTCCTTCATGTTCAATCAAACTCACACAAGTAAAATCAAGAATGAAAAAATAGAGAGATGGCGCCTAGAATTATCCTGCTATAAATACGATATAATTTACAATAAATTGATACGAGAGAAAGACAAAACCAAAGGAAACTTGGTTTTATTGTACTTTAAAACTTAGGCATTAAAACAAGACATTAGGAATTATATGACAAGACGTCTTGTCAAAATATAAACAACTAAATAACATAGACAGACAAGGAGTTCATATATCACTCATCATCATCATCAACCTTATTGACGTCCCACTGCTGGGCACAGGTCCTCCTCTCATACAGAGAAAGATTGGCCTATAGTGAGACATATCTTCTTTAATGTTTTTTTTTATGGAGTGGTTTAATGAAATGTATGAATGAATTTATTTATCATATGCCAGTTAGCTACGCCAAAATACCAGAAATGCAAAAACAAAAAATAAATATTATTGAAACGGAAATGTAAATAAGTAAAAACTTATTACATACCTAAATAAAAGCCCTTGGCAAAAAGGGCGTGACAGCTCACATATTTATACATTGTAAAAAGCAAATTATATAAACTCATATAATGTGTCAGTAAGCTAATTCTGGAGAAGGAACACAAACATTGTCTTGAGTTAATCAGAGCGACCAGCTATTCTTATCAATAGTCATTTACAGAATAATATGCCTTTGAACAAAGCTTGGATTTGATTTGTGCTTTAAATGCATTGTAACGCAAGTCTAGCAAAGCAGAGGGTATCTTGTTATAAAAACTTGTACCAAGCCCAACAAAAGAGTTAGGAACTTTTGAAGTCGGTGAAAAGGGGCTCGTAGTTTGTTCTTATTTCGGGTGTTAACATTATGGATCCCACTATTTTTGGTGTACATGTGAATATTTTGCCTAACGTTTATAAGATGTTGGCTAAGATAAATTGCGAAGCAACCATGAGAATGCCAATATCTTTAAAGAAATATCTTAAAGAAACTCTTACACCGAGCTGATAAATTGCCCGGACAGCATGTTTTTGGAGAAATATGACGGCGCGCTGATTATGAAGATTAATAAGAAAGATCATAACTCGATTTAATCAATATTTTTTTAGTCGACACGACACGAGTAATATTAAAATATGAGCGGGTAACCCCGAATAGAGTAGTCGGCGTGTTTTTAAGGGGTGGCGACTGTCATATCATTGACAGCTGCCGAAGAAAAACACGCGCTCTAACTTATTGGCTCTTATATGTTTTATTTTAGATAATTATTGTAATCCCTTAATATAAAACTGACTAAGTGTCTGTACAGTTAAAATAATAAGAATCGAACATCACACCATAGTTAGTTTCCAACGTTTTATCGAAATACCGCCCACGATGGATAAGAATCATGGGATGAGAAGATACTTCGATTATTCGGAACTTCGGCCTCGCCTTCCTGACGTGTTTCCCCTGCATATATTTTGTATATCAGCAGCTTTACCCCACAGTAGAATACCGTAAGACATAACGAAATAACTAAAATAGACTAAACGAGCGACGCGGCGGCCGAAATGAGCCTTCCTGCTAGGGTTGATATATGTGGTCCCCACTAAAGTTTGGCATTTACTGTTATTCCCAGAAAAACTGCCGAGCCCACAGTTTCAAGCACTTTTTCATCTAAAACGATATTGGGTCCCAAATTCCCAACGTTTGGCAAGGCGAATTTTACACATTTCGTTTTCTTAGTATTTAGAACTAGGTTATTTGACGTAAACCAATTCGTAACTATCGAGAGTGCACTGTTTACTTCGTCAAAATCTTGTCTATTCCTGCCTACTTTAGAAATAACAGAAGTATCATCTGCAAACAGCACAACGTCACAGATGCCCTTTAAATAAAATGGTAAATCATTAATATATACTAAAAACAAGAATGGAACCAGCATTGAGCCTTGCGGTACACCTAACTGAACTGGTAGTACGGAAGATTTCACAGCATTAATATCTACATACTGGAATCTATTATGTAAATAAGAACTAATTACGTCGAAAGCTTGATTTTGGACACCTTAATGGCGTAGTCTACGCAAAAGTGTATAATGGTGCACACAATCAAAGGCTTTGGAGAGATCACAAAAAATTCCAATAGCATTTTGGGACCTCTCCCGTGCGTTAAATGTGTGTTTCAGTAGAGCAATACCCGCATCTGTAGTCGAACGACCCTTTGTGAAAGCACATTCTTCACTATGTAGGAGATTATTTAAATTAAAATGTTTTAGCAACTGCTTAAGTATTAATTTTTCAAATATTTTGTTGAACGCAAGTAAGATAGAAATGGGTCTGAAGTTGCCAACGTCATAATGGTATCACTTTACTACTCTTCATTAGATCAGCAAAAATCCCCAAGTCAACACATTTATTAAAATTAACAGCTAGATAGAAAGCCACGAAGTCTATTATGTTAGTTAATGCTTTGATGGATATGTCTCTGTAATCACCGATGTTTTTAGACTTAATTGTGTTATAAACATTAACTACATCACGCTGGGATACATGTTCAAATTAAAATAGACGAACATTTAGATACACTACTATGCAAAAGATTTTCAGCTTTTGATGGGGATGAATTTAAGGAGCGAGTTGTAGTTATTGGTATGTTAGCAAAAAACTCATTAAATACCTCAGCTACGTCAGCGGCTTTATAAACTAATTTGTTGTCGATTATAATCTCAAGTTGTTTATCCTGTTTAACAGATTTGCCAGTTTCATTATTAATAATTTTCTAAGTAGTTTTTACTTTATTATTTGAATTTTTAATTGTGCTGCTTAGATATTTTGATTAAGCCAATACATATTTTTTTTTAATATCTTTGAATAATTTTTTATATACTCTAGAAAGGGAGTATCAAACCTGAATTTCAAACCGCATAACACGCCTCGCTCTACTTTTATAAATTCCTGGAGTTGCCCATTGGAAGCCAACAGACGATATATTAATCTTAATGGTTTTTTTGATCTTGAAAACAATTTGGTACTTACTCCTTTTAGACAACATCAAAACGGGCACTATACATTTAATTAGCATTCTTGTGTTCTACTATGGATGGTGTAATATTATGGGCCACATTATTTTTAAACATTTTGCAGCGACAAGCTCTCTATGGCCTGCATTGGAGCTTATGCGGCTTTTTATGTAATTGCATGGGGAAGCTAACTAATAAACCACAGTGGTCGGATGTTAAGTCAGTTAACACAAATTTATTATCGGCATTACAATGACTAAATATGTTATCAAGACAGGTTGACGCAGATGCCGTGATCCGAAATTCAAAAAACAAGTTAATTAAATTATAAAATGTAAATAGATTCAAAAGTCTAACATCTAAAATATTAATGTTGAAATCTCCACATAAAATAATAATTTAGTTGATTTCAATCTATTGAGTGAATCCTCCATTATCAATTCTAAACTAACAAAGTCCCCAGAGAGGGGCCTATAAACACAAATTATATATATCGCTCTAGCTCTTTTCCGGACAGATCCTGCATATTTTGATGTAAAAGATTCAAAATAGGCAGCTGACCCATTGTTGCACCTAATAATTTATGTAAACTACAAGGTTTACTAAAAGAAGCATTAGTATCACTACTAATAATAATCGATAGTACCCTACATGTACCAGTGTCAGTCTGCAAATTATAAGCCAAAAGACCAGCAATCCGCCTCCTACTAGTTGGTGGCAAATACATACCACAGCTCGTCAATTTACAATCCGAAATAAATTCATTGCTATTTGATTCAATGCTAAGAAAAATCAAAGTAGACTCAAACGGTCGCCCTGAAATATAGCTCGCTTGATCCTTATTGGTTCGCTATACCTCTGAATATTTCGACATCCTGGATAGCGAAGCACTTTCCTCCATTGCCCCACATACGTCATCAGGAAGGTGCGTAGAGTTGTATCCACTTTATACAACCTTAGCACTCGCATGAGCCAAGTATGTGGCACTGAGTCATAGGCCATATTATAACCTATCCAACATGTCGATAGATCCTTTCGGGAACGACAAACTTGTTGGCTAATGGCCACATTAATGAGGAGTAGCTCCTTAGTACCGCGGGACCCGCTCCCACATCCATTTTGACAGGCAGACATGATGAAGTTGCTGTCAATTTGTTTGTTAATTTTAGTTTTCAAAATGGATGTATGAACTTTATAGACTGTGGGTAAACAGGTGATCAGCCCATAATTTTTGAGTTCGACAGTGCTACCTGATTTAAGGAGCAGGTGGGTTATTACAATAGTTAGGAACTGAGGTAACGAACCAGACACTAAAGCAGTCTGAAATTGAGATGCCAAGCAAGCATGCGACCTTGAAAGCCATTTTATCCAAAATTTATGCAGCCCGTCTGGTCCTGGAGACTTCCAGATAGGTAAAGGACGGACTGCACGAGCTACATATTGGAGGCAGATGGAAATAGCCCCCATTTCAGGTATTAGATCGCAGGCTCGCTCGACATCCCGAACCCAGTCACCTTTCATTGCTCTGGAAGGTGCGATTCGGGGTGTACTGTTCTATTCGTCGTTTATATCGACGAATACGGTTCGCCCATGCATAAACTTTCTGCTTCAGGAAGTCGATGCGCTCTGTGATACGGGCCATATAATTCTGAGGGCTGGTATTTGTACCTGAGAATGCCCGCCTCACAAAGCGCATCACTCTAGGACGAGTATTACCCTCCCTGAAGCAGATTAGTTTACCGATGAGTACTCTGGCCCCATCAACACGGTGTTCAATCCTGTGCTACCAAGCTGGTACGACTGGTTTCCGTCGTATAGTTCTAGAGTCACTGGAAAATTTGGTATGAGCTACACGACAAGCTGCTACAGTTGCGCAGTACAGAATTCAATGAGTATCAGGGAGGTTCTCGCAGGTATCAAAATAATTTGATAACTGCGCATCCAGAGCAGCCATCAGTGCCCTATTTCTGTTATGCATGTGCAAACGTGGTAGACGTGGTCTGAGTTCTGCCGATATGAAACGACATTCCCAAATCGCAGCGTTCAAAGCATTCCTCAATTCCTCATTGCACTGGGTGATACATTATATTGCATTTGTAGCCCTATCATTACTCCCCTCGTCAGCATAGTTTGTTGGCTGCGGTGGTATCTCCGCAGTCTGCGACTGGTGAGTGATGACACGGCTACTCTGTATTTCATTTCGCAGGCGATCAAGCACAGTATCATCCAACATATGATTACGCTGGATAACCCGTACCTGATCCGATAGACATTGTGCTGAAACGTTGACAGCCGATTCAAGCACCTGAAACAGATAGGGCATTCGAACACGGTACGCGGATAGGTTGTTTCCGGTTACCAATTACTTTGAAAATAAATCTATACACTTACATGTAATGTGTGATATAGGTATGCTATATTTATATATATTCATCAGATTCATCGTGTCATATCAAATGAAAGGGCTCGCAATGAGGATCCCTTTCATTTGAAAGAAAGAACAGAGGTAGATGTTGATTTCTCACCCAAAAAAAGGCCCAAAAATATGTTTATATGATTTTATTATATTAGTTTAAGTTATTTAAGAAAGCAGAGAAATACCACTCCCTCCACTCTCTCCAAAATCACTAAGCCTATTTTCCCTCCAACTTACATATTGTACAGACGACAGCATAGTAAGCTACCAAAACACATAAAATCTGTCAAATTTCTTTTTCTGAGTCTCAACTATAGAGTTGAGATTCAGAAAAAGAAATTTGACAGATTTCAGGGTTGGATTTAGTCAACCTTGAGCCTTAACGCTTTAGGTATAGATCTAAAGCGTTAAGGCTCAAGGTTGACTCAGAATATTTGACAGTTTCGGGTAAGTTTATCTGCTGTTGTTTGTACCTATAATGATAAACTTATCAAAACTACGAAATACTTAACATCTACATATTGTACTGTCTATGCAAGACCGTCCCTATTGCGAAAATGCAATTTTTCAGGAGAAGCATTTAAAACTTTGACATCAAACGTGATTCACGTCAAAACCATAATGACACTCACGCCATTTTGCGGAAGCTATGTTTACTATGAAAGTACCGTTATGCCACTAAGTAAAGGGCTGCTCCAGGACATTTATTCTGCATTTAACTACTTTTTTTTTAATTTTTGCAATAGTGACGGTCTCACATCGAGGATGCGATATATTCCCGCTACTGAGACAAATGTTTTCTACCAAAAGAGGTGATTCAGTGGCTTTAAGAATGCACCCTCTTTAAACCAAACAGAATTTGTATGAAACTATGTATCTATCAGTTATTAAATTTACGCGGTTTTTATTTGAAAATGGTAAATAGAACTAAATGTATAAAATTTATCATGTCCTTAATTCTAAACGAATTTGTCGGCTGCTCACTGGTTTAATCATAACGGAAAATTGTGTCTGAATATTGTCACCATCGCTAATGACACGGTATCTACGGAAGATGTGTGCAAGCATAGTCTTCATCACCATCATTGCATAAAGTCGCCCTGAAATACAAATAAAAGAGTAAACAGTGTAAAAACAACTAAGCACCGGTCCACGCTCCACACGGCACGCTGGCACGTGCGTAAATAAGCCTTTAATGGCTAAGCCCCGCACGTGCCGCTTTTGTATGAAACCTAGACGGACCCATAGAAAGAATGAAAAAACGTTTATTTGCAGTAAACATGAAAATAAAAGTTTACAAAAACACACAAAAAAAATAGTTGAGGGCGACACGCGCCACATTCACGCAAAACGCATTATGCTGCGACCCTAGACACGCAAAACAGAGCCCAGCGCTGCTTTTCAGTCCATCCACTACGACTCACCGACGTGCAGTTTTTAAATATACGGACCTCACAGCTAATGTTGGGTGAATCATAAAATTAAATGTTACACCAGTTAGCCCTCCCAATTTATGCAATGCAACAAGAAATTAAATACAAAAATTAGGTGAATTTGTTTTAACGTGTATTTCATCCTCGTGCACTTCTTCTTCTTCTTCTTCAGCCTATAGATGTCCACTGCTGGACAAAGGCCTCCCCCAAGGCTTTCAACGTTGACCGGTCTTGTGCTGCCCGCATCCATCGGCTCCCCGCGACCTTCACAAGGTCATCGGTTCACCTTGTTGGGGGCCTC
This sequence comes from Sesamia nonagrioides, assembly GCA_017933935.1. Lineage (NCBI taxonomy): Eukaryota > Metazoa > Arthropoda > Insecta > Lepidoptera > Noctuidae > Sesamia > Sesamia nonagrioides. The sequence continues at coordinate 4,391,802 of JADWQK010001429.1, read as the reverse complement.
CCTACGCTGCGTCTTCCAGTACGTGGCCGCCACTCCAGAACCTTACTGCCCCATCGGCCATCGGTTCTACGAGCAATGTGCCCTGCCCACTGCCACTCCTCGTGCACTGTATTCTAGTAATTAATATAAAATGTAGACTTAGATTTGCTGCTAGAGAATATGTAATGACCAACGGTCTGCTACAGTGGATATAATATTTACCTATACAATTTCGCCTGCCAAGGCTGAAGCTAGCAAACGCGTTAGGGTTTTCTGGCAAGGAGGTAGGATCCAACCATCGTTCCGGTCTGAATTGTTCTACATCTGGGCCCCACTTGGGGTGATGATTGATTCCGTAGATCCCAATCACGCAAATACTCCCAGCTGGTATTACATAATTCTCTGAAAATATTATAAAATACAAAAATTTTTGATAGACGCAAACTAATCATTGAAATTGAAAAGTTCTATTTTTTTTCTAACAATTACATAATGTCAAGTCAAGCCGACTAATTTTAAGAATGTAGGCAACCTTTAACTAGCTGTAGTGACTAGGTATTGGATATATTTGATCGAATTTCGCTTGCTGACTGGAAACGTTGCAAATACGCAGTATACATTTTTGTCGTATATTTATGTTACCGGCCAAACACGATTTTAGGACAAACTAGTTTTGCCTAGGCTAAACTAGTTCTTCCTATACGCAATAGGATAAACCAGTTTAGGCTAGTCCAAACTAATTTGTTCTAAGCCCGATAGGATAGACTAGTTTAGCCTGGGCCAAACTAGTTGATCCTGATATAAATATGCACACTCTAGGATAAACTGGTATGGCTTAGTCTAAACATTATAGTAGATCTAGAAAGTCAAAATAAATAGATAAGCTGAAAAAAAAGTTACCAAAGTTGGCACCAAACACGGTGTACTTCAAAAAATATATTGCAGGTTTTATATTTTTCATTAAAGCACTTATCTATCTTTTTAGAGCATTAATGATATTCTAAAGTAGCCTCTAGTCTATATGTTTTAGACCAAAATTCGGCATTTGCAGTCAAACTTTTTTAGAGGTAGCAGATGTAAACCAAGACTGAAATATCGTTAAGGACTGCAGCTACGAAACAATCAGTTGGAACAGGCCAAGGTTTTGTGAGATCAGCTGCAACAAAAACTGTTCCACAAACAGATGCTAGTACAAGAAGTCAATGATACTCTGTAATTCTAAGAGCCACCAAAGCAAATCATCTAAAAATAAATAACAATTTTAGTAATAGCCTCTATTAGGACTATATCTAGGTTGGTCGTTATTTTGCGAATTTAAACCTAATTTGTGTTCCAAGAATGTGATTTTGATGTTTTTTCTCATGAAGCTAATCTAAATACTATACTTCAATGGTTAAGAAAACAGTACTTATTGATAAAAAAAACCGGCCAAATGCGAGTCGGACTCGCACACCGAGGGTTCCGCTGTACAAACGTAGCGGTTTACAATTTATGACGTACTAGCTTTCCGCCAGCGGCTTCGCCCGCGTGGAGTTCGGTTATATCGCGCTGTTTAAATTCCCCTCGGGAACATCAAATTTTTCCGGGATAAAAGGTAGCCTATGTTCTTTCTCAGGGTCTAAAGATTGTCTGTGCCAAACTTCATCAAAAGCGGTTGAGAGGTTTAGGCGGGAAAGCGTAACAGACAGACAGAGTTATTTTCGCATTTATAATACTAGCATTGATTTAGAATTTTTCACAGTTTAGAGGCAATTAGATTTAAGAAGTGTTTGATATGAATTTCAACTTTAATATCTCTACGCGTTCATATGAAAAAGGGTAGGTAGTAAGTTTATAATTATTAAAAAAATATTTCATATCATGTAAGCAAAAATAATATTTTAATATATTATGTAACTTCAAATTTATCATTTTCACAATTTTTCCTTTATCTGTCTGTACTATAATATAACGTTGCTTCATGCCGAATTTCAAGATTTTGAGTTCACGGGAAGTACCTTGTAGGCAAAGAGATTTAAGATATATAGAGAGGGCATGTGTCAAAATGGCATAGAAAAACTGTGATCCCATGGCTCAGTTCCGCCATCTAGTACAATATAGCAAAATTAGATCGACAATTGGAGACATCAAATAGTAAAAAACCGGCCAAATGCGAGTCGGACTCGCACACCGAGGGTTCCGCTGTACAAACGTAGCGGTTTACAATTTATGACGTACTAGCTTTCCACCAGCGGCTTCGCCCGCGTGGAGTTCGGTTATATCGCGCTGTTTAAATTCCCCTCGGGAACATCAAATTTTTCCGGGATAAAAGGTAGCCTATCTTTTATCCTATTCTTTCTCAGGGTCTAAAGATCGTCTGTGCCAAACTTCATCAAAATCGGTTGAGAGGTTTAGGCGGGAAAGCGTAACAGACAGACAGAGTTATTTTCGCATTTATAATACTAGCATTCACTTAGAATTTTTCACAGTTTAGAGGCAATTAGATTTAAGAAGTGTTTGATATGAATTTCAACTTTAATATCTCTACGCGTTCATGTGAAAAGGGTAGGTAGTAAGTTTATAATTATTAAAAAAATATTTTATGTCATGTAAGCAAAAATAATATTTTAATATTTTATGTAACTTCAAATTTATCATTTTCACAATTTTTCCTTTATCTGTCTGTACTATAATATAACGTTGCTTCGTGCCAAATTTCAAGATTCTGAGTTCACGGGAAGTACCTTGTAGGCAAAGAGATTTAAGATGTATAGAGAGGGCATGGTCAAAATGGCATAGAAAAACTGTGATCCCATGGCTTAGTTCCGCCATCTAGTACAATATAGCAAAATAAGATCGACAATTGGAGACATCAAATAGTAAAAATGAAATAAGTTTATATAAAATATATTCAGCTATTCCCCGGTAGGTGGCCAGTGTGGTCTATGTTGCCAGATCCGATTTAATACCCTAGTATAGTTCAAATCGGGTAAATAAATATTGAAAAGTAAATAAATTAAGTGAAACTTGTCTTGTACAAACAAAAACTGTTTTAGAATTTTATTCGCTACTATTCATTTACCGTGACACCGTCTATTGGCATTTTAGATGTTTTATGCTTACGAATTATTCTAACGCCCAGTTTATTGCGATTTTTGAGTGTAATAGACCTTTTAGGCCATAAAGCGCGTTTTGTTTTGCAATTTTCATTTGCATTTCGTTTTTAGCAAAATTATTCTTTTTACACGTTTGTTTGCAAATATTTTTAAATGGCAATGCAAGAAACTGTGGTAGGGTTTGTATCATTTCGATACAAAGTTATCGATAATATTCAAAGGAGTTACTACGACGATGTTTTTTCGCATTATGATAGCTTGAAACAAAAAATTAGGAAGCAGAATAATTATGGGTAATTTCAAGTTTACAAGTTTCTTATTTATATAATTCTTTTAATATAATAGGCGTTAAAGTTTAAAATTGCCGATTAGTACTGAAAATCTAAAAAATTGCTTATTTTTTAATTTTAAATAATTCATTTATAATCAATATATAGGAAGGTCGTTAATGCCTTTGTGATAGAACTCTGAGGATCTAGACTGCACAAACTGTGTGAAAGCAGAACTGCCTCCTGGGAAGAAAACTTCCTGTCACGTAGATAATTGTCCAAATCACGACAAAAATGGTAGTCTTCTGGAGCAAGACCTTTACAAGATTCGTACGCCATTATCTTTAAAAACGGCAAAAAAATCATGGTTATTGTATGGGAGCCCGCCTTCAGTATTTAATTTATTTTAATTATTTATTTGTAATTTGAATATATAACCAAATATTCTGTGAACATTTTAAGCGTCTATCTGTTTCCGTTATTAATATGGAGCAAAAAACGGCAAAAATTAACGTTTGTTGTATGGGAGCCCCCTTAAATATTTTATTATTTTTATTCTTAGTACTTGTTGTTATAGCGGCAACAGAAATACTAACACAATCTCTGGAAATTACAACTGTCTCGCTATTACGGTTTATGAGATACAGCCTGGTGACAGACGGACGGACGAACAGAGAAGTCTCATGAATAGGGTTCGTTTTACCTTTTAGGTACGGAATCCTCAAAATCACAAAGTAGCTCGCAATCATTGTACTACATTTACGTACCTACATATTTTATGAATATATTTCATTATAAATAAGTTATGTAATCTGTGTACTTATCCACTTAACCGTAAATTTTATTCCAATTTTTACGGTTAAGTAGAAAAGTACTCAAATTAATAACTTACTATTTCATTTCTAATACAAGGTACCGATTCTTTTTTTTTTTTTAATTTGATCGACAAGTCTTTCCAAAGTAGATAACTTCTCTTATAAAATGCATTGAGCATAATTTCGACGAATGAGACGGAAGCCAATTTTCTTCTCTACGGTCTATCTGGACAAATCGTATCCACTTTTTCCCTACGACATTATTTTTATTCGGAAACCAAAAATAACAAAACCTAGATAAATGAATAGTAATTGTTCATTCAATTTTGTTTATTAATATGATATGATTATGTTTAAATAGAGTTAATAATAAATAAACTTGAAATATAGTAATATTTTAAGTTTATTTAGCTATATTTTAAATGTCAATATCATAACATCAATCGATAACTAAATCGATAAACAACATTACTACATATCTACAAGAAAATAGTAAAACTACTCAACAATAGAGGGCGCTTATTACAATAATGGAAAATTTTCTAGAACTAAGATTTTTTTTAAATTTGAATTTCAGACGAAATATAAATAATTCATAGAAAAACATTCCGAAGTTAGGTCCAGTCGTTTTACTATAACGAGATGTACAGTAACACAAAACGCAACATGGCATATTTCCTTAGAAAATGTTTATTCTTGGTGGACACAAATTACGTCTTGACGCGCAGACTAGACTGAGCGACTTTTAACCAAGTCGATAAAAGTATTGGCTTACGATTTTGTTCGTGATGTCCTGTCTATTGTAAATATAATTTTAATGTCTTTGCTTGTAGGTTTTGATTCCCTAGCGTGTGACGGAAATTTGTCTAAGGTGTCGGTATAAACTGCTGTATCTTTTGATCGCTTTAACTTAGAAGTTTGATTTTTCACTGCTTAAAGGGACAATAGACCTAGGTATTTGGTATAAATTTCAATTTGATACCTTTATTAGTTCGTGAGAAATAAGGTAGTAAGTTTCATTTTATTAAAATATGTTTATTATATTATATAACTAAAAAATGTGATTTTCGCAATTTTTCCTATATTTGTATTATATGACAATCCTTCATGCCAATTTTCAAGATTCTGAGTTTACGGGAAGTATCCTGTAGGTTTTGATTCCTTTGCGAGTGTCGAAAATTTGTTGAAAATATCGACATATCGGCTGTATCTTTTGATTGGCTTGGCTTAGAAGTTTGATATTTTTACAGCTTAAAGGGACAATAGACCTAGGTATTTGGTATAAATTTCAATTTGATAATTTTATTCGTTCGTGAGAAATAAGGTAGTAAGTTCCATTTTATTAAAATATGTTTATTATATTATATAACTAAAAAATGTGATTTTCGCAATTTTTCCTATATTTGCATTATATGACAATACTTCATGCCAATTTTCAAGATTCTGAGTTTACGGGAAGTATCCTGTAGGTTTTGATTCCTTTGCGAGTGTCGAAAATTTGTTGAAAATATCGACATAATCGGGTGTATCTTTTGGTTGGCTTGGTTTAGAAGTTTGATATTTTCACAGCTTAAAGGGACAACAGACCCGAGTATTTCATGTGAATTTCAGCTTGATACGTCCACGTGTTCTTCAGATAAAGGGTGGTGACAGACAGACAGACAGACAGACAGACGGACAACAAAGTGATCCTATAAGGGTTCCGTTTTTTCCTTTCGAGGTACGGAACCCTAAAAATGAAATAAGTTTATATAAAATATATTCAGCTATTGCCCGGTAGGTGGCCAGTGTGGTCTATGTTGCCAGATCCGATTTAATACCCTAGTATAGTTCAAATCGGGTAAATAAATATTGAAAAGTAAATAAATTAAGTGAAACTTGTCTTGTGCAAACAAAAACTGTTTTAGAATTTTATTCGCTACTATTCATTTACCGTGACACCGTCTATTGGCATTTTAGATGTTTTATGCTTACGAATTATTTTAACGCTCAGTTTATTGCGATTTTGAGTGTAATAGACCTTTTAGGCCATAAAGCGCATTTTGTTTTGCAATTTTCGTTTGCATTTCGTTTTTAGCAAAATTATTCTTTTTACACGTTTGTTTGCAAATATTTTTAAATGGCAATGCAAAATAATGTGGTAGGGTTTGTATCAGTTTCGATATAAAGTTATCGATAATATTCAAAGAAGTTACTACGACGATGTTTTGTCGCATTATGATAGCTTGAAAGAAAAAAATAGGAAGCAGAATAATTATGGGTAATTTTAAGTTTACAAGTTTCTTATTTATATAATTCTTTTAATATAATAGGCGTTAAAGTTTAAAATTGCCGATTAGTACTGAAAATCTAAATAAGTGCTTATTTTTTAATTTTTAAATAGTTCATTTATAATCAATATATAGGAAGGTCGTTTATGCCTTTGTGATAGAACTCTGAGGATCTAGACTGCACAAACTGTGTGAATGCAGAACTGCCTCCTGGGAAGAAAACTTCTTGTCACGTAGATAATTGTCCAAATCACGACAAAAATGGTAGTCTGCTGGAGCAAGACCTTTACCAGATACGTACGCCATTATCTTTAATAACGGCAAAAAAATCACGGTTATTGTATGGGAGCCCCCCTTCAGTATTTATTTTATTTTAATTATTTATTTGTAATTTGAATATATAACCAAATATTCTGTGACCATTTTAAGCGTCTATCTGTTTCCGTTATTAATATGGAGCAAAAAACGGCAAAAATTCACGTTTTTTGTATGGGAGCCCCCTTAAATATTTTATTATTTTTATTCTTAGTACTTGTTGTTATAGCGACAACAGAAATACTAACACAATCTCTGGAAATTACAACTGTCTCGCTATTACGGTTTATGAGATACAGCCTGGTGACAGACGGACAGACGAACAGAGAAGTCTCATGAATAGGGTTCGTTTTACCTTTTAGGTACGGAATCCTCAAAATCGCAAAGTAGCTCGCAATCATTGTACTACATATACGTACCTACATATTTTATGAATATATTTCATTATAAATAAGTTATGTAATCTATGTACTTATCCACTAAACCGTAAATTTTATTCCAATTTTTACGGTTAAGTCGAAAAGTACTGAAATTAATAACTTACTATTTCATTTCTAATACAAGGTACTGACTCTTTTTTTTTTTTAAATGTGATCGACAAGTCTTTCCAAAGTAGATAACTTCTCTTTTAAAATGCATTGAGCATAATTTCGACGAATGAGACGGAAGCCAATTTTCTTCTCTACGGTCTATCTGGACAAATCGTATCCACTTTTTCCCTACAACATTATTTTTATTCGGAAACCAAAAATAACAAAAACCTAGTTAAATGAATAGTAATTGTTCATTCAGTTTTGTTTATTAATATGATATGATTATGTTTAAATAGAGTTAATAATAAATAAACTTGAAATATAGTAATATTTTAAGTTTATTTAGCTATATTTTAAATGTCAATAAAATACAACAAAATGTATAAGTATTATCGATAACTAAATCGATAAACAACATTACTACATCTCTACAAGAAAATAGTAAAACTACTCAACAATAGAGGGCGCTTATTACAATAATGGAAAATTTTCTAGAACTATTTAAGGTTTTTTTAAAAAATTTGAATTGCAGACGAAATATAAATAATTCATAGAAAAACATTCCGAAGTTAGGTCCAGTCGTTTTACTATAAGGAGATGTACAGTAACATAAAGCGCAACATGGCATATTTCCTTAAAAAATGTTTATTCTTGGTGGACACAAATTACGTCCTGACGCGCAGACTAGACTGAGCGCCTTTTAACCAAGTCGATATCATATAAGTATTGGCTTACGATTTTGTTCGTGATGTCCTATCTATTGTAAATATAATTTTAATGTCTTTGCTTGTAGGTTTTGATTCCCTAGCGTGTGGCGGAAATTCGTCTAAGGTGTCGGTCTAAACTGCTGTATCTTTTGATAGCTTTAACGTAGATGTTTGATTTTTTCACTGCTTAAAGGGACAATAGACCTAGGTATTTGGTATAAATTTCAATTTGATACGTTTATTAGTTCGTGAGAAATAAGGTAGTAAGTTTCGTTTTATTAAAATATGTTTATTATATTATATAACTAAAAAAATTTGATTTTCGCATTTTTTTCTATATTTGCATTATATGGTAATCCTTCATGCCAAATTTCAAGATTCTGAGTTTACGGGAAGTATCCTGTAGGTTTTGATTCCTTTGCGAGTGTCGAAAATTTGTTGAAAATATCGACATATCGGCTGTATCTTTTGATTGGCTTGGCTTAGAAGTTTGATATTTTCACAGCTTAAAGGGACAACAGACCTAGGTATTTGGTATAAATTTCAATTTGATAACTTTATTCGTTCGTGAGAAATAAGGTAGTAAGTTCCATTTTTATTAAAATATGTTTATTATATTATATAACCAAAAAAATGTGATTTTCGCAATTTTTCCTATATTTGCATTATATGACAATGCTTCATGCCAATTTTCAAGATTCTGAGTTTACGGGAAGTATCCTGTAGGTTTTGATTCCTTTGCGAGTGTCGAAAATTTGTTCAAAATATCGACATAATCGGCTGTATCTTTTGATTGGCTTGGCTTAGAAGTTTGATATTTTCACAGCTTAAAGGGACAATAGACCTGAGTATTTCATGTGAATTTCAGCTTGATACGTCCACGCGTTCTTGAGATAAAGGGTCTTGACAGACAGACAGACAGACAGACAGACAGACGGACAACAAAGTGATCCTATAAGGGTTCCGTTTTTTCCTTTTGAGGTACGGAACCATAAAAAACAGTATTGATTTAAAAAACAGTATTATTTGTTATCATACTGTTCACACATCATTGTTTGTTTTACAAATTATTAGGTAGGTATGCGAATAATTATAGTTTAATAAAAAATATTATTTTTCCAATTAAGGAGTATTTTATTAAACTTATCTATTTATTTTAACTTTCTAGATCTACTATAATGTTTAGACTAGGTCATAACAGTTTATCCTAGAGTGTGCGTATTTATATCAGGATCAACTAGTTTGACCCAGGATAAACTAGTCTATCCTATCGGGCTTAAAACAAATTAGTTTGGACTAGCCTAGACTGGATTATCCTATCGCGTATAGGAAGAACTAGTTTAGCTTTGGCAAAACTAGTTTGTCCTGAAATCGGGTTTGGCCGGTCACATAATTAATACCTTGCATAAAGTAACACTTACATGTAGAATGCATGGATAATTAAGCAAATTCATACTTAGTTGAACATCAGAGTGAATGCTCCTGCCGACCATTGGTATGGGAGGGTACAGCCTCATGGTCTCTTTCAAAACTGCTTCTAAATACGGCATCTTTAGGAGATCGTCTTTTGTGATATCTCCGTCTTGATTGTCGAGCACTGTTTGTATCCTGTAATGTTAATATATTATGAGTTATGTAACAAGTTGTACAATCCTGTATTTTCTCGATTAGTATGGAACCTAAGCCCCATAATAGAACTCGCCAATTAAATAAAAAGCATATTGGTTTTACTATAACTTTAGCATATACTTAGGAGTGAGCTGTTATCTTAACTGGGTAATTTAGAAGAGTTAGTAATACCTACTGTAATACTCTTCCCGTAGTTGGTTATCATAGGCTCACACGCACTTAACGGACAGACGACCGACACGTCTACTCTCGCCTGTGGCTCTCGTAAGAATGACCGACGTGGTGCGCTCGAGACAGTATTTGTCTGTGCTTAATGATGCTGTGAGTGGATTGTATACCTGGTTAGCTTAGTTCAAACATCACGAATAAATTAAAATAATTATTTATTTGATAGCTGCATATTTTACGTGGGGTATTTGCTAAGTCTGTAGTTAGCTATAGTTCAACACATGTACAAGATTTGATCTCAATTTAACAATTGTTCAAAAGTTTAACTTCAAACCTAGCTACTTATAAATTGCAAGAGCGGGGGATATAATTCCAATGGAGGGTCAAAGGACTACGGAAAACAGCAGCAACGACATCTCAGACGTAGATATAATCTTCGCTGGGCACCTTGGCAAGTTTGTACCACGAATACTTCCATATCATAACAAATACATAGGTACAAGGTACCTCGGGTTTACACGCGTAAAAAACACGTACCTGCTTCTGCAAATAACACTGGCCTGTGACAGATAACACGGATAACTACCTATTCTCAAAATTATTAAAGAAAGAAAACCGTTACCGAAAATAATTATGTGTATCCGACACATAACTATCCTCCTTGTAAGCTATATCACTTGAAGTGACGTTAAAAATGTTAGGATATCGAACAAATAGTTCCCTAAGAGAATCGCATCTGCGGAGATTGTTTATAGCTCTGATAACTCTTTTCTTCAGAATAAAAATGGACTCGTACGTCTGCAGCTCGTCCCCAAAGCAAAATACCGTATGACATGATACTATGAAAGTAGCTAAAATAGACTAGTGTCGCAGTATCTACATCAGTAAATTCACGGATTTTTCTGACAGCATATGCTGCTGAACTAAGCCGTCCTGCCAGAGATGTTAAATGAGGACCCCATTGTAGCCTCGAGTCAAGCGTGATCCCCAGGAAAACCGTGTTCTCGATGAATTCGAGTTTCTCCTTGTTGTCCTAACATTTGGTAACGCAAATCATATACACTTTGTCTTTTTTACATTTAGTACTAAATTATTAGCAGTAAACCAATTTCAGACTTGCTGTAAAGCATTGTTTACGTCCTCAAGGGACAATGTCTATTGATAATAAGACAATGTCCAAGTATCATCACCAAACAATACAATATGTGGTTATTTTTTAATAGATGCTCTTTTTTAATAGATCATTTATATGTATTAAAAAAAGGAAAGGACCCAAAATTGAGCCTTGTGATACACCCATTTTGACTTTCAAACCCGTAGAATTGACAATTTGACACCATTTATCTGAACTTTCTGTTGTCTATCAATAAATAAGATTTTACCAAGCTGAGTGCAAGTTTATCCAGCCCATAATGTTCAAGCTTTAAAAGTAAGTTTTCATGATTGACACAATCAAAAGCTTTTGACAGGTCACAAAACATCTCTATCGCATCTTGGGCTTCTTCCCACGCTGCAAAATTATGTTTTAAAAAAGTGACACCAGCGTCAGTCGTACAACGTCCTCTGGTGAAACCATAATGTTGATCGTGAAAGATTGTATTGCTGTTAAAATGATAAAGCATTTGAATAAGCATAACTTTTTCAAACACCTTACTAAAAACAGCTAATACCGATACGGATCTGTAATTATTAGTGTCCTTATGGTCACCGGATTTAAAAAGTGGTATTTCCTTTTTCCTTTTTTTTTTATTAAGTTATTTGCTTTGCTATAACTTCTTGCGGTCATCAGTGGTAAGTATTATAGGCTTATGGTAGTTCTCTTTCGCCATGGATAGTGGTATAAGCACCTTGTCTACTGTGACCACATCACGGTGCATACCCACTAGGATTTAAAAAAAAATATTCTCTAATACTGCATAAGTTTCGGTTGTGGAGGGTCTTCGCATTTAATATGGCTCGACCCAAGCACTTCGACGGAATATACAGTCTCATTACCGATGATCGTGGGTAATGCATTCCGTTTACTGTCTGACACACAACTTACGCTTAATGAAGGATTTGAATTTATTCAGGCTCAGATCTTGAACCACCTCTGGAAGTCTATTGTAAAAATGTATACATTGGCATCTAAAAGAGCCACCTATTTTCTTGAGCCTTGTTGTAAGTACAATAAATTTGTGCCTGTTCCTAGTATTTTACTATGATGTCCATTGTATTTTTTAAAGAATTTTATATTTTTATGAGCATACAAAAGATTTTCATAAATATATTGAGGCGGCACGATCAGTACATTAATCTCTTTCAATTTTTCTCTGAGAGAGTGTCTCGGACTTAATTTATAAATTCGTACAGCTCGTTTCTGCAAAACAAAAATATTGTTTGAATATCGGCGGCATTCCTCCACAACAGAATGCCGTACGACATTACGCTATGGAAATAGGCAAAGTACACTAAACGGACCGTCTCAATATCAGTCAAGTTACGAATTGTTCTAACTGCGTATGCAGTAGAACTTAGTTTTTTTTGAGAATTTTTCTATATGTGGACCCCATTGAAGCTTAGTATCCAGAGTTATGCCCAAGAATACTATGCTGTCTTCAGATTTCAACTCTTCGCCTTTTATCAACACTTTAGTTTTCAACTGCCTAACGTGGGGTAGAGTAAACTTAATGCATTTGGATTTTTTCTCGTTTTCGAGTAAATTATTGACATTAAACCAATGAACTACTTTGGAGATCGCGCTATTGACATCGTCAGTGTCAACAGTATACGGACCCTCCTATCTAGAGCGTCGAGTTCAATCTGAGTCCATTTAAGTACGCCGAAAGAGTTCATCAAAACCGGCATAACCCACCTGTTGAAGGAGCGCACCTTATTTCCGAAAGAAGACTATTTAAAACATTCATCAGAAGACCAAGGAAGCTCTTTTTTCCTTCAACGATTGCTTCATGTCAGCATCGTTGATACCTAACGCTTCTGACATACCCGAATATTTAAAGCTTTCGAATGAGGAGAGGGATCTAAGGTGTATGGTATGCGAGAGTGTAATCCCTTCGGATTCCATAATCTCCCTCTTTAAACGCATGACTACACATTTGTCTACTCCAAATTCCATCCTGATGGCACTACTGAAAGTTTCAGTCACTTGCAGTAGCTTCATCAGATGCAATTTGTTGGGGGCAAAGAGTTTCAAGTCATCCATGTAGAAATGGTGAGATATAACCTGACTACCTCATTTCAATCGATAACTCAGACCTGAATACTCCAGCAATGTACTTAGAGGATTCAGAGCTAAGCAGAAACAAAGTGCATTCCGACTGTCGCCCTGGAATATTTCCCGCTTAATCCATACAGGTTCATCTTTCTCCTGGATCTGTCAACTCCCTGGAAGGCGAGGAAATGTCATCCATGGCCCCATATACGACCTAAGAATAATGTGTAGACTTCCATTTATCTTGTATAACTCCAGCGCCCTCATAAGCCATGTATGTGGCACCGAATTGTAGGCCTTCTTATAATCTATCCAGCTAGTTGACATATGCTTGCGGGATTGATGAACCTGTTAGCTGTTGGCCCCGTTCCCACATCTATTTTGAGAGGCAGAAATGATGGAGTTGCTGTCAATACGCGTGGTAATTTTAGCTTGTGAAACACGTGTTCGGCCTATAATTTTCGGGTTCCGCGGTGCTACCTGATTTATGGAGCAGGTGGATTATTCCTGTTGTTAGAAACTGGGGTAGCGAACCAGACTCTAAAGCAGTCTGGAATTGAGATGCCAAGCGAGCGTGCGACCTGGAAAACCATTTAACCCAAAAGTTATGTAGCCCATCCGGCCCTGGAGACTTCTAATTACGCAACGGACGGACTGCACGAGCTACATCTTAGGGGCAGATGGTAATAGCCCCCATTTCTGGTACTGGATCGCAGGCTCGCTCACCATCCCAAGTCCAATCATCTTCGGTATGACTGACAATCACCGACCAGATATTGCGCCAGAATGAACACGTGGCATCATCATCCGGTAGGCACGTGTCAGCGACACTGATCTGCTGAGCTAGTCTGATCGCTCCCAAGCTCTATAGACCCGCCTCTCATCGCTTTGGAAATTGCGATTCTGAGAATACCGCTCCACTCTTCGCTTGTACCAACGAATATGGTTTGCCCATGCATATATCTTCTACGTAAAAAAATCTTTGCGCTCTGTGATACGGAACAAATAGTCTCGAGTACTAATAGGAGTCCTCGAGAACGCCCGCCTCACAAAGCGCATCACTCTAGCGCGTGTATTGCCCTCCCTGAAACTAATTAGCTTGCCAATGAGTGCTCTAATCTCTCCAATACGACGGTCAATCATGCACTGCCAAGCTGGTACAGTTGATTTTGGTCGTGTGGCTCTGTAACTGTCTGAGAATTTGACATGAGCCACGCGACATATTGCAACAGCTCCACAGTACAAGATTGAATGTGTATCACCCAGATCTTTGCTGTCCTTTAAATATATAATTAGACAGCTGAGAGTCTAGAGCACACACCAGCGCCTTGTTTTTTCTTTTGTCAATTTTTCTTGTGTTAATTATTTTTCATTGCACTGGGGACTCACGGATATAGCCCTATCATCATCCTCTTCATCAACGTGGTTGGGTCGCGGTGAAACACTTTTATGTTGTACCGCGACCAATGACGAAGCAGGCGTAACATGATTATTCCGTGACTCGAGGCGTAGGCGATCAAGCACCACATCATCCAGCATATGGTTACGCTGGATGACCTGCATCTGATTCGACAGTCGTTGCGCCGACACGTTGATAGCTGGCTCAAGCACTTGAAATATTGAGAGCATTCGAACACGGTACGTGGTCAGGTTGTTTGCTCCTTCTGTAGCAATAGTATATTATGAGTATGAGCGCATGACGTTTTAATTTATGGATTGTGTCCATCTCATGCGCTGCACACTTCCGCCGGGCGCTGGGACCTTGTCAGAAGCCGATGGGCCTCCAGGTCCTAAACGGTCCAGCGGTCGGCATCCTTCCCGTTGGCGAGCAGATGGTGGCGTAGTCGTTGGTATTATTATTGTAGAAATTGGAGTGCAAACCTCGAATGTTAGAGGGGTGCACTTTAAATGAGAGGACGTGCGTTCGCTGTGCGCACCTACTTTTCTTTTTATGCCTTTTCATTTTTAAAACTGAGTGAATAGGAAGGAAGACGGCAGTTGAGCGAGTTGATGCAGTGTTAAACCCAACAACACGACCAATGAAGCTGCGCCAGAGGGAGATTGATCTGGAGACTACGGAACGCCCGTACCCCTCCAGGGATCGCCATCGGCAGTTGGCGGGGCAGCCTTTCGTGTCTGGCTGGCACATTACTTGGGTCCCCAACTACCTGCCGTCGGCCTGCGGAACACCGTGCTTCGGGTCCCGCTACCCTGCTCGATCAAACTTCCGACACAGCAAAAATTGGCGCATTGTACCCGGTACACATTCGCCACACAACTGCTTAGACCCTACCTTCGCACGGCTTCACCAGACATCGTGCCGGAACACGACGAATCGCTTGGCGGCAAGACTATCTAGTGGTTGGTAACTTTTGGCTTCTGACTTTATCGGCCACGGCCACCCATCCACTTGACTAGCATAATCAACCTATAATGATTCGACTCCTGGGACAAAAGCCCTCCGCTCGGTGAGATAGAGTGGGTAATAATTTACCATGGAGACCGATGCGGGTTGGTAGAAAACACATGACTTCAAAGTCTTGGCTCTAGAACATGCCAGTTTCCTCAGGATTTGTTTAACTTTACCGTTTTCATCACCACTGGGTGATGAAATAATTTACAAAAAGTAAAGCTAGATGTTCAAACCTACGACCTACAACTTATAAGGCTCGGTTGATACCACTAGGGAACCGCTGCTCTCAAGTTCCCACCGTCACTTTACTTGAGGTTAGAAGTTTTAATTGTTATTTACTTACTCTTTAAATATCCGTTCTTGTATATCAGGCTTCGATCCCACCAGTAACAAAGCGTATGTCATTGCCGTAGATGTTGTGTCAAAGGCACCTACTACAAAAGTCTCTAGGTGTCCCCTGATCTCATCGTCTGTAAAGGCGTCCTGTTTTTTGGCCAGCTCTAGAAGTTGATCTATTAGGGGCTTGAATTTTTCTGAAATGATTTAATAAACATCAACTGTTTGAATGTTATGGTGAAATACCCGTAGCGTAACTATATTTAGGGACGATAGTCGAATGCTGGACATATGCCTCTCCTATACACAATTTAGCAAAATTTTCAGAAACTCCTATGTAGGTATCTACATAGGAGTTTCTGAGTTTCAGGTTGTTTGCAGGGTGGGAGGTACCATCCTGCAAACACCGTTGCATCGCCTATGTTTGGTAAATTTTATAAATTATATACAGTCCATTATTTCATCACCCTTTAAACATTCGTCCTTCGAGCCGGATCTGAACCAGCGACCTATGGCAATGTTTAAAGGGTGATAAAATAATGGACTGTATTTTTAAGGTCTGGTATATTGCCATTGATTACAAATTCTATATATATCAAAATCCCGGACAAACAATATTATTTAATTTAAGAAGAGGTGTGTATCGTGGCGGGGTCCGTGGAAGCGAGTGAGGTGAGGTCCAAGCCTGTCCAGTCACTTGGTCATGTCCCCCGCCCGCGCCCCGCTCCCGCTACCGATGACGAGTGCTCACGCCGCTGGCGCGTGCAGACCGATTTTGGGTCTCATTCCGAACAAGTACCTGATCTCCATCCTGCCTGATGGTAAACAATGAACGTCCATTCATGCACTGTTCATCCTGAAAACGGCTACTTTATGTTTACTGAATCACGGGCTCTACTTAAGAACACTTTTACCCAACAGTTACCTTCTACCTTGCCCATCATAATGAGTTGGAGTAGCGCACATCTACGGTGTTGGAGTACGTGACCGAGATAATATGTTTTGCGTTTCTTTATGGTGGGCAGTCAGCGGCGGTAAGTCCCCTCTTTGACGAGTGGCTAGAGAGGCTAGGAGCTCAGATCGCTGTCGAGTCCTCCATGAAGTACCTGGGATTGGTGCTCGACAACCGGTGGGACTTCGGCCTCCACGACCGGCGACTGACGCCTAAGTTGTTGAGCGCGGCTGGGGCGCTTTCAACGTTGCTTCACAATGTGGGGGATCCGGGGCTCTATGTGGGAGTTGTGCGATCGGTGGCCCTGGTGTGGGCCTCTGATTTGATGGCCCGTAGCATCGCTGTACTGCGGAAACCACAGGGAGCGATGGCGGTCAGTGTCATTAGTGGTAACAAACGATCTCCTAGGCAGTCTACCTACTGACTGGATAACCTAACCTACCGCCCACTTGAGAAGTGAGGAGGCGTGGGCGAGTGGTTAACGGCTGATGCAGCGTCAGTTAGATCACCGTTGGTTGCAGCTCCGCGAAATCTAGGTGGCGGAATGGCGGGTCAGGCTTTCACGCCCTACTGCCACTACCACTATCGAGGCGATTCGGCCGGTACTGGCGGACTGGCTCAGGAGCAGGCACTACTTCCTGACGTTTCGGGTGACACAGGTGTTCTCGGGGGTGGTTGCCTTGGTTGCATAAACAGGGAACCGGACGTCCGGTGTCACCACTGCGTCGACTGGCGGGAGGACACGACTCGTTACACTGGCAGAGTGTGCCGCTTTGGGGCAAAAAAGGCCCTCACTGGTCACAGTTGTTTCGGAAGGTTCTTGTACAGGATATGGCAAGAGGATCGTCAGGGTGTCACTACTGCGGGGATCGCCCTGTCGACACCGAGGAGCAGACGCTGGAGGTCTGCCTGGAAGAGGCGAAGCGAGTGAGGGAGCGGGAAATTCAGCGCTCTCACGCCTCGAGCCACCACAGGAGACGCCCTCGTCGAGAGAAAACATTGAACTCGCGGCCAACGAAGGTGCGGGTTTGCGGGCGGTGAGCAGTGGGCAGCTCGCCGCCCGGTAAAGGCCAGGCCCGGGTCGACGGCGCGTTGTGTTTCACGCGCGCCTCAAAGAGATGTTAGCACATTGTAACGGGCTCCACGAAGAACGTTGCCCGAGTCAGGGTTGCGGGTTGGTCAAAATAGAGAAACCGTGGCCCTGACGTACGGGCAAGTGAATGAAAGCGATTGAGGTCATTTGATGATTTCCCATCCACTCCAAAAAAAAGGTTAACAAAGCACTTAAGAGAATGTAACAAGCGATTGCATATGAGGGACAGTGAAATAAATACCTTGCGCTGATTTTGTGTTTTTTTCCATATCATTATTTGCTTTCAACTCCAATTTTCGGTTAATGATTATCTGCAAAATGTTTACTTTATAAAACGTTTATTCGTATATTTTAGAAAAAAATGGTAAATAAAAATTAATTTACTTTATTAGTTTCAAGTCTCTTATAAGAAAGAAAGCCTTAACCTAAAAGCCTTCAGTCTAATTTTTGTTTTTATATATATTTTTTATTCTTAATTACCTTATTCACTACACCGTTCGTAATGTTCATCAAATTGTCATGTTTCCTTTTCAATGAACTCCGGTTGAATGTGAATGGCAAATGTAACCAGATTTTATTCCCCCTTTCCACGAATAGATTGAATAATTCTTCTATTGCTGTAGCGTAGTCTTTATCAAACACCTCTTGATCTGTTTTTTCTAGACCTAGGGATGTTTCTGTAAGAACGGAGCAAGAACTCAATCCAGTTCACAACAATTAATTTTAATAATGTAAATCTGAAGAGTTTGTTTGATTAAACATGCTAATTCTGTTCTTGATAAATACAACTATCACAATTAATATTATGGCTTAAATTAGGGATTAGATTAATTATATATACGAGGGGCGTGCCAACCTTTATAAATACTCTTTATTCAATAATTTGATACTGGCAAGTAATACACCATCGCAAACAATGGTTATTTCGTAATGAATTTAAATATTGAACGTATTTGAATTCATTTCCTTTTTCCTTTAAGAGGCTCATTTTTGAAAGACCTCGGCGTTAATTTGCTTGCAAGAATGAAACTCAGTGGACGCGATTTTCGTGATATGATTTACTATGACAGTAAAAAAGGTTTAAAACCACAAGAATGTTTTCAAGTGTTGGTGGCTACTTTTGTTGAATCTGCTTGTTCACGAGCAACAGTTATTAATTGGTTTTCTTAGTTCGAGAGAGGGGGGAAGTGTTAAAGATGAAGCGACGTCGGGTCGCCCGCCAACAGCAATCACTTAAGAAAACGTTGAAGCGGTTGAAATGTTGTTCCGGAGCGGAGCGAGAACTGGGCATTGGATCAGCAGCGCTGCAAACCATTATTCATAATCAGTTCACTTCGCGATTTTGCCTATTCCCTAAAATTAAAGAAAAGTTGAAACGCAGGAGAGGTATCTGAAAAATGGTACAAATGGTTTAAACATACGAATAAGTATCTACATGCCGAGGGTGAATCACGGGTGAATACTTTGAAAAGATAGACATGAGCAATAAAAAATAATTGTTACAATATCTGATTTTTTTTGGCATGTTCCTCGTATACGTATACAGAGTAGTGCTGACAATACGACAATAAATTAAACATCGTGTACCTCAACACATTCTCAGTCTACCCATAAAAAAAATATATAAATATATCCATTTGTTTAGTCACAGGAAACCATTTTTCATTTTTCACATTTTCTACATGCTGTACATGTTGATAAGGAAGCGCTTACAGCTTGATGACCGCCGCATCCAGCGGTATTAAACTTTAATAATAATGGCGCGAAAAAGCAAGTCGATACAGGAACGCGCTGTCGCCCGCTGATCGGAGGTCTTGAACCAATATTTTAAAGGATGTTCTATTCCGTTTGCAATTTTATGCGATTTAGTTTGAAATTTTCATTTTTTTTATTTTTGATACTAGGCTTTTTTCTACGGTTCAGGATTATTTCTATGAACCAGCATGGTCTGTGTTTTCATTTATTGTCGTATGGTCAGCATCACTCTGTATAAACTCAACTGTTAGATACAAGTCAGAATGCCAAAAATATAAAATCATAACATCAAAGAATACATCAACATGGCAAAATATAAATCATAATATAAAAATATTATAAAAAAATACGGTTAAATACATTAAAAATTAATAATGTCAAAATCAACAAATTATGTTTCGCAGCTTCTTTCTTTGCGATTTGGTTAACAAATTGTAGATGTGTACCACGCATCAGCCTATCACACGGATTTTTTAAATACATTTTTTTTTTTTTTTTAAACACTGGCAACTTACTTTTACCCCCACTACCCCCACTCTGCTGCTGCTGCCGGTTCGAACGGTCGGCGCGATCTGCTCCTCATTATGTGTTTCCGTGCCGAAGCCTACGCACGTCATTGGGAAAGAACCCTGCCGCACCATTATTTGAATTTGAACATGGGGAAGAAACGGAAGTACGAGGACTCTGAAGAAATCATTAGGTGAAAAATTAGGAGGTTAAATGAAAAACTTAAGAAACGAATTATTTATTCTGATGAAGATACAGATCGTAAGTGATTGATATTCATTCAATTATTGCGTTATTTCCTAATTTTGGCTCTTAACATTCCAAGATGCGAACAACTGCCGTTTATACTTATTTAGTATGAATAACTGGGTTGTATCCATCCACTTTTATTATAAACTGATGCGTAACTGCCAATACTCTGGGCTTTTACCGTCAAAAATGCGAACAACTACCGTTTATACTTATTTAGTATGAATAACTGGGTTGTATCCATCCACTTTTATTATAAACTGATGCGTAACTGCCAATACTCTGGGCTTTTACCCTCAAAGATGCGAACAACTGCCGTTTATACTTATTTAGTATGAATAACTGGGTTGTATCCATCCACTTTTATTATAAACTGATGCGTAACTGCCATTACTCTGGGCTTTTACCCTCAAAGTTTTTACAAGAACTTTTCGTTCTTGCTGGCTGCTCATACCAACTCGAAACCGAAGCTGCAGTGGCTGGCGTGGAGACTGTTCCTGACCCGCCGCCAATGCAAGATACTGACGCTGATGGCTTGACGGGCGCAGTCGAAGACGCCGTCCTGGACACTGACATCCTAGCGTTGCTAGGTGAAGCGCCAGAACCGGAGACTAAACTTCAAACCCCTGCATCAAAAGCAGCGGGAAAGCAGTATGCACGGAAGAGTCAGCCCGGCCACCGCCAGCACCAGCAGCAGAGCAGCCGGGCCCCGCCACCACCGCCGCGCAGAGCAGCCCGCGAGCGCTTACCGCCGCCGCACGCCTCACCGCCAGCACCAGCAGCAGAGCAGCCGGGCCCCGCCACCACCGCCGCGCAGAGCAGCCCGCGAGCGCTCACCGCCGCCGCACGCCTCACCGCCGCGTCGTGGCAGAAACGTCCAAGCTCGCCGCTAACGCAAAAAGAGGTACTGTACGCAGGACGTTTACGTTTTTTCTCACAAAGGTGGGCGAACATTACAAATGATCCTATTGTCTTATTATGGGCCGAAGGCTACACTATTCCTTTCAATAACCCACCAGTCTAGAGTAACAGTATTGTTTCATATACAAAATCACCCCAAGAGGCCGCAGATTTTCAAAAATCTTTAATTAAATTACTTAAAATTGGGGCAATTCGTAAATGTACTTACGAAAACTCAATTTGTATCTGGTGTATTCTTAGTACCGAAACTTAACGGAGAAAAAAGATTTATACTACATCTGCAAGGAGGTCAAGGAATAACTAACAAAGGAATATTTTTTCCCAAAAATTGCTAATTGTTGGTACCGCCTCTATTAAATCCGGAGGCTAAAACCGCATTGACGGAACTCTTAAAAACGGGATTTCTCGCTTATGTATAGGCAGAAATAAATAGGTACTGCACTCGCAGCGTTAGCTCCGGTTATTGAAGTCTAATTTCGAAAACTTCAACCAAAATGGGAAAGAAATTTGTTATTTCATCCATAAGTACCGGTCTTCGAGATACCCTCGTAAATTCATGCACAGATAAATATTTTTTTGGCGACGTTATGTCCGAAAAAGTAAAACATGCCAATAATGTGCAAAAATCGGCAGAGGCCCGTAAGGTTACGCAAAAGACATAAAAATCAACTTAAACTAATAGGTAGTTACAAAAAATAAAAACCTAAACAGGAAAGTCATTTTAAGATAGAAGATTATCGCACTGCCTCAAAATTAATAACACCAAACTGTTTCATGGCATCTATCGATTTAAAAGACGCTTACTTTTTAATCAATGTTACTAAATCACATCGAAAATACTTGCGTTTCAAATCACGCACTTATCAAAACTCTCACCGGTGATTGTACGAATTCACTTGCCTCCCATTTGGTTTATGTACTTGTTACTAGTTATGTACAGGTTATGTACAGCACCATACGTTTTTACTAAATTACTTAAACCCGTAATAGAATACTTACGAAATAAAGATTACATATTCGCTATATATTTAAACGATATCCTTTGTTTCGGCCAATCATATAAAGAATGTAACGATAACGTTAATTACACAATGAAAGTTTTGACAGATCTAGGTTTTATAATCAACACAGAAAAAAGTTCACTTACCCCAAAACAACAATGCAAATTTTTAGGTTTTATTTACGATTCAAAACTTATGACACTATACCTTCCTGACAAAAAGAACAGAAAAGGACACACAAACGAAAATGCAAACTTCGCAATTTTGCTAGAATAAATTGGTCTGCCGGTTTGTATTGCCCTGCGGTTCAATATTCTGGGTTATACACTAAATTTTTTGAACGTCACAAGTACCTGTGTTTACAAAATAATGACAGTTATTCAACAAGAACAAATTATTCACCTACCCAGTAATTTTAAAAATTGCAAGATGATTTTTGTTTGTGGTTAAATCACATTGATAGTGCTTGTTCGCCTTTTAGATGTAATCAATTTAGTTTCGAAATATTTTCCGATTCGAGTTTAACAGGCTGGGGCGCTTTTTGTAATAATAAGGAAGCGTCCGGTTATTGGAAAAATGACGAATCTTGTTCACACATAAATGAATTAGAATTAAAAGCTGTTTTCCTCGCACTTAAGGTTTTTGCAAAGGATCTTTATAATGTAAGTAGACATTTTATTGAGAATCGACAATACAACGGCTATTTGTTGCATCCACCGTATGGGAAACGTGCAGTACCCACATTTAAACAATGTATCCAGAGAAATCTGGCAATGGTGTGTGTCCCGAAAGATATATATTTTTGTATCTTACATAAATACCAAAGATAACTGTGAGGCCGATATTTTGTCTAGAAAGGCATTTCAGGATACGGAATGGGAATTGGCAGACTATGCTTTCGAAAAAGTTTTGTCAGGTGTTTGGCCTTTTTTGAAATAGATTAGTTAGAGAGTCGCTGTAGTGCCAAATGTATATTACTTGGAAGATCGACCCTGACGCATGGACTATCGACGCCTTTACTGTGTCCTGGACATAATTATATTTTTATGCTTTTACCCCCTTTATTTTAATTTTAAAAGTGTTACGAAAAATAAAAGCCGACAAGGCAGAAGAAGCAGTAGTTGTACCATATTGGTCATAACAACCCTCGTTTCCTTTGTTTAAGACTAGCCTGCCCATCCTTTATACATTTCAGTCCTGACGTTAATCTTTTGTCAGCTCCTTTCGGAACACCCAACAATCTTCACAAGACACTTCGCTTAGTTGCCGCAAAGTTATCCGGCAAAAATATCTGAAGATATTAATACCAGTGAGGACGGTTAGCATTATGATCAATTCGCTTTCAGATAACACGTACAAGCAATATGACACTTGTATTAGACCCTGGTTAGAATATTGTAAACAAAGCGGTTGTGACTATTTGGATACCAATGTTACCGTAATTTTAGATTTCCTTACAAAAGTATTTGATAAAGGTGCCAAATATGGCACAATTAACTCGTACAAATCGCCCTGTCAATATTATTTCCAAATATATTACAGGACTCGCGAATAAAAAGATTTATGAAAAGAGTTTTCAGATCAAGACCATGTCAACCAAGGTATAATATGACTTGGGATACTGATACTGTTCTTGGCTATTTATCTGAACGAAGTGAATGCTTTGAAAGAGTTTCCAGGTGGAAACTCTTTCAAAGTATTCACTTAACTTGTTGGCTCTAGTAACTGTTCATAGAGTATAAACATTTTTCACAAATAAAAATAAGCAATATTAATGTCATTAATCAAAACCTAATTACCATTAAAATCCAGATTTAATAAACACCTCGAAACCGAATTCTTTTCAACCCTTTTTGAAATTACCTTTCTGTAATGAAAAACCTAATATATGTCCAGCTACCTGTTTACATGACTATATAAATAAAACAAATTCCATTCGACAGACTAATAATGATTATTTATTCATCAGTTACAAGAAACCTTATAAGAAGGTGTCATCCCAACGGTTGTTGGATTAAGAGAATATTACAAAAAGAGTGGTATTGATATTTGTATATTTAGTGCGCATAGTACTCGTCATGCAGCCACATCCAGAGCCAGCAGCTCAGGTGTCAGTATTGATGTGATTAGAAATACTGCTGATAAAAGATCGATAGTCGAGGATAATTTGCAAGCTCAATATTAAATTCTACAGATTAATACATGTAAATCTGTTGTTACGTTTATCTGTTAAATGAACATCTGTTATGATTTGCTTATAAAGAGGTGTTCGAAAATTTCATATAATATTAGTAAAAACTATTCATTTATTATGAAATAATTTGTTTTATAAAAACTTAAGTACCTATATAGGTATATTTTATATTGGTCACCTCTAAACATCCTACAATTTGTTAACCAAATCGCAAAGAAAGAAGCTGCGAAACATAATTAAAAATCAAACGAACTTACCAAGTGAAGTTCGATGATAATTATGTGAGCAGCTTCTTTCGACGCGATTTATATACACCCACCCTATTATATTACATTTTGCTATAAGTACTTATGCCCTACCCTAACATACATACAAATACAAAATATACATATATAATTATACTTTCAACTAAAATGAGGAGCAGATCGCGCCGACCGTTCGAACCGGCAGCAGCAGCAGAGTGGGGGTAGTGGGGGTAAAAGTAAGTTGCCAGTGTTTAAAAAAAAAAAAATGTATTTAAAAAATCCGTGTGATAGGCTGATGCGTGGTACACATCTACAATTTGTTAACCAAATCGCGTCGAAAGAAGCTGCTCACATAATTATCATCGAACTTCACTTGGTAAGTTCGTTTGATTTTTAATTATTGTTGATTTTGACATTATTAATTTTGAATGTGTTTTGTCTTTTTGTGTTTTTTTTTTGTGTGTTTTTTTTTTCTTTTTTTTTGTTTTCATTAGAAAAAAACATTTTTTTTTAATAAATTATAAACTAGTGCTTGACCGCATCCCACCTGAGGGTAACCAGTGATGCAATCGTTGATGGTAAAGTGCGCTAGTTTATTAAGAGCCTGATCACTCTAACCTAGGACTACAATTTGAGTGTCTTCACACTCAAATTGTAGTCCGACGCATATATCGCCGCTGGCAAATTGTTTCAGTCCCTCGATATACGCGGTATAAAAGAGGAAGTAAAAGGCTTCGTCCGAATCGTAGTAACAATGTAAGGGTGGAAAGTAGCCGTACGGTGGGTCGTCCGATGGTAGAACGGAGATGGGGGAATTAAATCATGCAATTGCCTTGCACACTCACCAGAATGCATCCTACAGAAGACTGAAAGGCTGGCTACGCCTGTGCTCCAGGCTTTGGAGACCATTTTGAGTTAAGTCTGGGTCGCCAATCAGCCTCTTCGCACACCTAACCACTGAATCCATAGTAGCCAGGTGACATTTCGCAGCACTAGCCCAAATGTGGCTGCAGTACTCCACACACGAGCGGACCTGTGCTTTGTACAAAATTAGAAGCTGCCTTGGTGTGAAGTACCGCCGGAACTTTGCGATAACGCCAAGTTTTGCCAGCCTTGGCCACCTTGGCCTTGGAGTCAATGAACCCCCCAAAGTTTAGGATCCTACTACGGAGTTGATATACCCGAATTAAGCGGCCTTTCTTGCTGGGCAATCGGAATCTCCCGTCTTGTGGTTGCTGGGTTTTTTATAGCGCTTGCAGGTTGCGCATTTCGGCGAGTCTTCTTTCAAAGAGCACTCTTGAGCCGCGTGACCATCTTGTCCACAATGGCCGCAAGTTGAAGTGGTAGATTTGCAGTTCTTGGCTGCATCACCGTACTGCTGGTACTTGAAACACCGAGTCACAAGGGTGAAGTCTCGTACAGGGCACGATGTCCAGTTAATGTAAAGTCTGTTCTGAGGCAAAAGGGCTCGTACGCTGGCTGGTACTTCAACAACGTAGTTTCAGCTGTCAGCATCCCTTTTCCCTGACTTATGACTTAATTTAATTGAGGTCAGAAAGGCATCTTTGGTCAAAATAGATAATTTGTGCACAACTTTTTGCTCAAAAATGTATTTAAAGACCTCTTTTTCTTCTATATTAGTCGGGACCCCAATAATAACAATACGAGGCTTCCACTTTCGAGGCTCATCGACAGAAGTGTAGAGGTGGAACGCTCGACAGTCTGCTTCAATTTCTGGATGTCGTCCTTGGTCACCGTGCTTATTATAACTCCTCCGTTTTTTGTTTTTCGAAGTCCACGCACCTTCGGCTTCATTTCTTCCGGGCATACAATTTTTTGGACTAAGTTTATGGTCTCTTTGCTGGTCTTCGTATTGTCACTAGGATAACTAGCGACTTAGCTAATTGGATGAGGGCGCATAAGGCTTTTGGTCCCCTTTACCATGTCTGCAAAAGAAGTGCTTTCCTTGTTTTGTTTATAAAGTGTCTCTTGTAATTGCTGCTTGATCTCAGCCAAACTAGCAGATAGGTCTTCTTTTTCCTTGAAGTTTTGCAGGGTGGCGTAGTTTTCGAGGGCTTATGTTTTAATGACTGGTATTGCACAGCCATTTGAGAGACTCCGTGTCCGACTTTACGGCAGAGGCTGCTGATCCTAAGTTTCTGTTCGGAGTTCATCTTGCCCTCTGAAGCTATGGTGCAAACTTCATGCTAGCACTGCTCAATGCTGGAAATCCACGACTGGATTTCTGGAGTAGAAAAAAATGATACATCCTGAACTTGACTTCTGGATGTTGCTGCTGATGGTGAAGAGCGTGGCGGTAGACCACTCCGAACGGAGGGGCTACTATCCATGTTTGCGAAAAAATATCACTTAGTTTTTGTCCATACTTGCCACAAAAATCGTTCAACTACACAACAAAATGCTATGATTCTAAAACTAGGTCAGAATTAAAAACTGTTAATTTATGCAATTATTAAATTGCTTTGATAAGCACGCCCGTATGTACGAATGGCGTAACAAGCTATCTATATTATATTCTTCTAATGTTGTACAAAGCACAGGTCCGTTCGTGTGTGGAGTACTGCAGCCACATTTGGGCTGGTGCTGCTAAGTGTCACCTGGCCACTTTGGATTCAGTGGAAAGGCGTGCGAAGAGGCTGATTGGTGACCCTGATTTAACGCGTGATGGTCTCCAAAGCCTAGAGCATAGGCGTAGAGTAGCCAGCCTTTCGATGTTCTATGGGATGCATTTTGGGGAGTGTGCGAGATAATTGCATGATTTAATTCCCCACCATCGGACGACCCGTCGTACGGCTTGTTTCTACACTTACGTTGTTAACACCACTACGATCCGGACGAAGAGTTTCGCCTCCTCCTTTATACCGCGTACATCGCGGGACTGGAACAATTTGCCAGCGGCGTTGTTTCCATCGGACTACAATTTGAGTGTATTCAAGGCTAGAGTGCAAAGCTAAAAGCCTATTTAATAAACTAGTGCGCTTTACCATCAACGATTGCGTCACTGCTTACCATCAGGTGGGATTGCGGTCAAGCGCTAGTTTATAATTTATAAAAAAAAGAGTAACATTTACTTCTACATTCAGTCCTATTAACTGAAAATAACCGCTAGATGGCTTGCAAAAATGAAAAAGGTGCCGATCTTTGCTCGGTGCACTCCTTCGCATAACGCGCTGTGACATCATCATCATATCGCGTTTATCCCAGTCGCATCCGAAGCTTTTTTTTTTCAGCTTTGAGCCTGGGGTCCGCTTTTTACCAATCTAACTGCTGATATGGCTAAACTTCGACATTTTCCGTGAAGCGACTGCCGTCAGACCTCCACAACCCGAAGGCGACATCGAAGCATTGCAGCTGACTAATTGTTGGACTTTTTGAGGGCTCCAACAACCTTTTAACGATTGCCACTAGATGTTCGTATGGCAATCGGGACCAACGGCTTAACGTGCTTTCCCAGGCACGACCAGACCAGTGCAAATATTCATATTCATGCATACAAATATTTGCACTGTGCGGGGATCGAACCCACGCCTCCATCGAAGCATTGCAGCTGACCAATTGTTGGACTTTTTGAGGGCTCCGACAACCCTTTAACGAATGCCACTAGATGTTCGTATGGCAACCGGGACCAACGGCTTAACGTGCTTTCCGAGGAACGACCAGACCAGTGCAAATATGTATATTCATGCATACAAATATTTGCACTGTGCGGGGATCGAACCCACGCCTCCATCGAAGCATTGCAGCTGAACAATTGTTGGACTTTTTGAGGGCTCCGACAACCCTTTAACGAATGCCACTAGATGTTCGTATGGCAACCGGGACCAACGGCTTAACGTGCTTTCCGAGGCACGACCAGACCAGTGTAAATATTCATATTCATGCATACAAATATTTGCACTGTGCGGGGATTCGAGTAGTTGACGGAAGTCATTGCAAACTGGAGTAAAGTAATATTTAATGTCAATTTCCGAAAGTTGCTTTGCGCGGCCAAGTGGTGACGGTTTAAAAAAATGTAAAAATGATATAAAAGACATGGCGGTGAATTTAAAAAGGCAGTTCGGTGTAAAATAAAAGCAAGAACGTTACGCCGTTCGTTTTCTTTGTCCCAATTCTCTCTGGTTTCTTATAATAGATGTCTATACTTATTATACCTACATATAATCTAAATTGTACACTGAAGGAAGACAAAGAAGGACAGACAAATCGTTTGGGTAGTCTACCCAAACGATTTGTCTGTCCTTCTCGTTGATATTCGCTCTTAGCGAAAAGACCGCCCAATGTGTCACCCTTTATACCTGCTACTCACCCAATACATACGGTGTACACAATAAAAGTATTCTATTCTACTTTACTGTTTTGAAAACGAAAGTTACTAATATTTTGATGTACTTACGGCAAACAGTTTTTAATAAACTTTTGACCAAGTAATGCTGCACATTAAAAGATTCCTGTCCAACTTCAGTAGCTAGTAAATACACCAAGTTACGGGCTTGCGTGTTAAATTCAGTCAAAAATGTGTTCAGCAATTGAAGATTCATGAATACTGGATTTAGAAGTCGTCGGTGTGGCTTCCATGTTGATACTGAAAGGAAGTTTAAAGTAAGGTAAGGCCTATACAAGAGTTGATTTTATTGCTAAGGATATCATGATTACTCTTGACATTGCCATTGACTCATAATGTTCCAGAGCATATTGACTTGAAAATCAGCAGAACCAAA
The DNA here is from genome assembly GCA_017933935.1 of Sesamia nonagrioides. Classification (NCBI taxonomy): domain Eukaryota; kingdom Metazoa; phylum Arthropoda; class Insecta; order Lepidoptera; family Noctuidae; genus Sesamia; species Sesamia nonagrioides. The sequence goes on along the minus strand of JADWQK010001429.1, from coordinate 4,362,406 downwards.
ACTAAATATAAAACTTTATTTTTAAAACTTTAGTTTGTTCAGAATAAGCAACTGAATCGATTTCAATCATTGTAACACAATGTTATATTTTTTCCCAAATACATTTAGAAATTGTTGCAACTTGGATACTGAGCGTGCGTACGCAGCCAACGATAGTCATAGTATTTGCGCGCGGCGACCACTGACGCCAGAAGTCAGCACACCGCGCTCGCCCGCCCGAGCGGAGCTTTGATCATATTTTTGTTGGAGCAACCAAGTAGAATACCAAGCTCATAACATTGTGGTTCATTATATCGTTTTGAAATTTTGTACATGGATTCTTTACTTAAAAATACTGGACACGTGTTTCGGGTTTTGCATAAACAAAAAATGATTTTTTTCTATCTTTATATATATAATTCTGCTGTACGTGTGTATGTAATTGAACTCCTCCTAAACGGCTTGACCGATTTAAATGATTTTTTCTGTATGCGTTTGAGTGGCCCCCTGGATGGTTTAGATTCACAAATCAGCCCGGCAGATGGCGCTGATTGCTTGAAAAAGCATGTGATCTCGGAAACGGCCCTAACGATTTTGCTGAAATTTGATATGTGGGGGTTTTCGGGGACGAGAAATCGATCTAACTCAGTGTTATGTCTGCGGAAGCGCATGTTTTCGAGTTTTCTCTTTCGCAATATTTCACGCATAATATGGGCGCTAATTTCGCGCGGTTTGACATTGCGGCTGTGGCGTGGTTGATAGAGGTATGGTTCTACTCGCGATGGCTGGTGTTCCTCGGTTCAAACCCAGGCAGACTCAAGTACTTCTTTTTTTGTTTTTAGACAAGTTTATAGTTTTTTTTTTTGGTTTTTGGAGTTACTTAAAAAGAAAATTGTATAAAAGAATTGAAAGGGGAAAAAATAAAAATAAATATATATTTTTTTTTATTTAATTAAAATTGTACTTAAGAACTAAAAGAAAAAAAAATAGAAAGAAATAAATATTTTAATTTTTTTATTTAATTTTAAGAGACTGAAACAAGAGCTCTAGGGGTAGAGAGATGTGTGATATATTTGTTACAAAATGTAGATGACAATGCTTTCCGTGGGTATATTCCTTAATCTGCTGTACGTGTGTACGCCACTGAAGTCCTCCTAAAGCGCTGGTCCGATTTGAATGATTTTTTATGCGTTTAGGTGACGCCCTGGATTGTTTAGATTCACAAATCAGTCCGGCAGATGGCGCTGCAGTCGTGTCTAGGTTATTTATCGTAAACGGCTGAACTGATTTGAATGAATTTTTGTTTTTACATTCAAGTCGTATGTAGGTTATTTATCTATACCTACTGCACCTAAACGGCTGGACTGATTTGAATGATTTTTTTTGTTTGCGTTTGGGTGACGCTCTGGATGGTTTAGATTCACAAATCAGCCCGGCAGATGGCGCTGCAGTCGGTGTATAGGTTATTTATCCTAAACGGCTGAACTGATTTGAATAAATATTTGTTTATATATTCAAGTGGGGGTCTGGAAAATTTACATTTCCAAATCAGCCCGGCAGATGGCGGTGCAGTCGGTATCTAGGTTATTTATCTATATCTACGTTTTTTTTTTGGGACAAAACCCGCCACACTGTTCCCAACCCACCGCAACTCCTGAAAGCCAGAATCAACAGTGGAGACCGCCAGAAAAACGCCGAGCAATACAGCTCAACGAGTCCCGGAGAAACGATTCAACTGTCTTGGGTCCCGCAACGAAATCTATACCTACTGCAACTAAACGGCTGGACTGATTTGAATGATTTTTTTTGTTTGCGTTTGGGTGACGCCCGGGATCGTTTAAATTCACAAATCAGCCCGGCAGATGGCACTGCAGTCGGTATCTATGTTATTTATCCCTTACGGCTGGATCGATTTGAATGAATTTTTGTTTATACATTTTACTGGAAAATTTACATTCACAAAAAAACAATTCGGCAGATGGCGCTGTAGTCGGTATTTAGGTTATTTATCTATATTGCAGCTGTATGGGTGGACCGATTTGTACGATTTTTTTTAATTTGATACATTTTTTTTTATTATACCTACCTAGACTATATTAATCACTCTGGCAACATATAGTAATTAATCAAACATCACAGGCGAACCCGGCTTGCTGATGATGTCTTAACTTGGCTCGCCGAACTTGACAGCGTGGCGGGAGGCCTCGGTGACTCGGACAATTCTGGCTGAACCAGAATATTGCCGATGTTGCGCTCCTGACTTTTTTTTACCTCATTTAAATCGTTTAGTTCTTCGGCAGTTAAATTAAGCTCTGAAAATGTTATTCCCTCAGAAGATGATGGTGACATTGTTGAGATGTATTTCCGTTTTAACAAGTAGTTTCTTCACTCGATTTTTTGTTCCTTAGCCCTACTAATTCGTATTATTTGGCTCAAATTGTGACCGCATTTGATGCAAAACTTGAAGGTTTCAGCGGTTATTGTAAAACATTCGTCGCATCTTAACAAGTTTTTCGTGCAATTATTGATTATAACGAATTGTTTTCGAAAAATTGATGTTGTTTCAAAATAAAGAATCAAAATCAAAAAATCAAAATCAAAATTGTTTATTTCAAATTAACCAACAGTTGGTACTTTTGAATAGTCAATGTCGGCCAGTCCAAGAAAAGTGAAGCTATATAGCACCTTCCAAAGCGTAGATCTCTATGGAGAAGAACGTGCAAGATACTCCATGAACACTCTTCTAAAATCATAATATGGATTACATATCTTCATTACATATTTCTGTTGCTTCTATCATGTGAGCACAATGTATAATTATAAAAATCAATGAAAAGATAGAAAATTAATTAAGCCCACTGGCAGCTAAGAGATGACCAGTCTGCACTGACGGCCCCCGTTCACGAGCATGACGCGCGCATTAGCCCCACTTAGCTCAACCATTTTGAAGGGAACCAAATTACCTAACAACACTTGCCACTGAATAATAATAATATTATTGATCTTTCCTTTCATACTTTTTAATACCCTAATCGCTTGAAATATCAAATGCAGGACAACGTCTGCCGGGTCCGCTAGTACTGATATATAAAGCTGAAGAGTTTGTTTATTTGTTTGAACGTGTTAATCTCAGGAACTTCTGGTACGATTTGAAAAAATATTTTTGCATTGTATAGCCCATTAATCCAGAAAGGCTTTAGGCTATATAACGTCACGCTGCGACCAATAGGAGCGGAGCATAACACACGCAAACGAAGTCGCGGGCAGCCGCTAGTGTTATATATTCTGCGATCGATGGATCGATTGATGGCGCATCTCCCCCAGTCGGCTCCGACTTTCGGTATCTGTAGTCACTCGTACAAAGCAATGTAGTACCGAATTAACACGGGGTGGATGAAATGCAGCAGCCGGGAACGGGAACATAACGGGAATAATCGGCGACCTTACCTACTCTTTGGAATGGGCGACTAGCTTCATCTTACTGACTGACTTTCTGACAATTCAAAAGTGCCTGTAATGGTTTATTTGAAATAAATGCATTGATTTGATTTGATTTAATTTAATGGTGTGAAATCTTCCAGGCTACCAGTTCAGTTAGGTGTACCGCAAGGCTCAATACTGGGTTCGTTCTTGTTTTTAGTGTATTTTAATTATTTACCGTTTTATAGGGCATATGTGACGTTGTACTGTTTGAAGACGATCCCTCTCTTATTTGAAAAGTAGGTAGGTGGGAATAGACAAGATTTTTTTTTCACGAATTAAACAGGGCAGTTTCAATAGTTACGGATTCGCTTACGTCAACCTATGTAGCTCTAATACCAAGAAAACGAAATGCGTAAAGTTCGCCTTGCCAATTGCTAGAAATCTAGGACCCAACATCGTTTTAGATAAAGAGGGCTTTAAATTTCTTGAAACTGTGGACTCGGCGGTTTTTCTGGGAATAACAGTAGATGGCAAACTTCAATTTGGCTGCACCGTCAGGAAAGTAAGACCATACATTGATAAAGCTCTTTTAGTCTCTTTATATTATTGTATTATACGTATAGTTATATCTACAGCGTAATGTCCAACGTTATTTAACTGTGGGGCAAAGCCGCTGACACACAAAAAAATTTTGTACTCCAAAAAAACGAGCTACTCGAGCAATTTACCAGCTTGGTGTTACAGTTTCTATATTTATTTAAAGATATTTGTATTCTCATGGTTGCTTCGCAATTTATATTTATATAGGCAGTATTTTATATGTTAGGCAAAATATCTACATGTATACCAAAAACAGTGAGATTCATAATGTTAACAACAGAAATAACGACAAACTGCGAGCCCCTTTTCACTGACTTCAACAGGTTCATAACTCTTTTGCTGGACTTAATATGACTTTTTATAACAAAACATAATTTTTTTAACTTGCCTTACATTGCATTTAAAGCACAAATCAAATCCAACGAGTAAACAACTATTTAAATGACGAAAATAGCTAGTCGCTCTGTTTAACTCAAGACAATGATTGTGTTCTTTCTCCAGAATTAGCTTACTGATCCATTATATGAGTTAACATAATTTTCTTTATTATAATGCATAAATATGTGTCTGTCACACCCTTTATAGCCGGAGCTTTTATTTAGGTAATAAGTTTGTACATTTCCATTTTAATGATATTTCAATTATTGTATTGTTTTGTCTTGAAGGTATTTTGGCGTAGCTAGCTGCCATAATTATGATAAATAATTTCATTTTATGTTGTGTTTTGTTGCTTTCATTACTAAACATAGTATTATTTATAAAGTCATGTGTTTTTTTCTCCGTCACTTTTACTTTCCATTGAAAGCACTAGGAAGTAGCGAAAGGCGGGCGTTTTGGGGGGACTGTTTTATATAATACCAGGTGACTCAGAAAGTATTGCGACAAAAGGTTTTTGTGTGTAAGAAACGGTCCATTTTAATTTATTAAAAAATTATGATTATTTATAACTGATAATAGGTACGTTTTAAATCCAACAATTCCCTCCACAATTTCGCAAGCTAATTAAAATTATCGTCTCTTTGAAAAATCGATTTGCATCGAGAATATTTTCGATTTGATGAAAATGGTCTGGGCTGGAATTTTGATTTTTTACGATTACAAATGTCGCCTGAAACTAGACGAATCATATGATAGACTTCAAATGGCATTCATGGATGGAGGCCCTTCTAAGGCAACCGTGTATCGGTGGTATAATGAATTTAAGCGCGGTTGACTAACTTTGGGGGGATGAAGAAAAAGTGGTCGCCCTTTTACGGCTGTTACAGGAGAAACATGCTAGCAGTGAAAAGCTTGATCCAAGATAATACACGAATTACATGTCAAAAAATTCTGCATGAACTGCAGATTGGATCAGGAAGCCTTTACTAGATTCTACAAGTGCATCTTTGGTTGCGAAGGACAGTTTAACGCTGGGAGCCGCACAATCTCATCGGATACTCACAAGCAGGCACTGGTGGAATGGTGCCATGATATTAATAGAATTTGAAGCAGGATTGGTTTGGCGTCTTTATGACATCGTTACAGGTGATTAATCTTTTATTTATCTTATATCTCTTGAGCAACCTCCTTGGTTGCTTATGTATACTGACGATATCGCGCTGGCGGACGCGAACAGGGATCGGTTGATGCGGCGTGTGAATGTGTAGAAGGACTCGCTCGAGAACCAAGGTCTGAAAATCAATGTGGCTAAGACCGTGTATATAGCTAGCAACATAAGAGACCCCATGTCTGTGTGCATAGGCGATGACATGGTCGAGTGCACAGACCAGTATAAATACCTGACTAACTTAATCTGTACTCCATGCGTCCGGCGACATTGATTGCGACGTCGGGGCACGTATTTCCGCAGCTTGGGCTAAATTGCGTGAGGTGACTGGTGTCATTTGTGATCCAAAAATACCGGTTAAGCTTATGTGGCAGATCTATAAGACCACCCTTAGATCTGTTCTCCTGTATGGCAGTGAGGCGTGGCCTGTGCTTGAGTGACACAAGCAGGAGCTGCGTGTCACGGAGATGAATTGCTGCGGTGGATGTGTGGAGTTACGCGGAAGGATCGCATCAGGAACTCCCACATCCGTGGCAGTCTTCATGTCCGTGACAGAGCAGACAAACTGCAGGAGGATCGCCTACGTTGGTACGGTCACGTCTTACGAAAATTGGCATGTTACCTGGGTCACAAATGTCTTGCCATGGCGCCTCCGCCGGGCCGGTACAAGCGGGGTAGACCAAAGAAGTGCTGGCTTGACGTTGTAAGAGATCATCGAAAAGATCGCACGAAATGGAGGAAATTGAGCAAGAAAGCGGGCCCCGGGCTCCAACTCGAAAGCCGCGAATGCAACCGGGATAAACGCCAAGATGACGATGATCCAGAAACGAAGCGCCAGTCGGCGGTTTGGGTGGTTATGTTAAATGAATCAACGCTTACCAAAGTGAAGCGATCTAGAAGCACGGGTAATACTTCGATCGCGAGCTTTTTCAGTTTTACTGGCTACTTGGTGTTAATTCCTTTACAAAACCAAACAAGCATTAACGCTGAATGGTATACTATCAAATGCTTAACAGAAATTTTCTCTGTTGTAAGTAACACGCGACTAAATACAGGGCTCCGTGGGTTACTGCTTCACCACGACAATGCGAGCGCCCACAACGCTATCAAAACTCCTGGGTCACCCTCCTTACAGCCCTGACCTAGTACCGTGACCCGCAATCCGTGACTTCCTCTTATTCCCATAAATAAAAGATCAGCTAAAAGGATACAATTTTAGTCGCCGGATGATACGCTGTCAGCGTTCAAGCAGGCTGTAAAGGCGGACTGAGAAAAGTCCCACCTACTTTTCTTGACGGAGACCCAGATCAGATGTCCGACTGATGCGGCATACCTCGGCTACCAGGGATACTCTTTGGAGCATCATTTCCTGCAGCGTGCCGGGGTTTGTGTGTATGTCCGCAATGACATCTGTTGCCGGCGCGTCGGCGATCGCACAGCGGTGATCAGGAGACAACTCGATTATTTGACCACCTCAGTGAGGCTACTAACAATGCGCTGCATCGGCACCCTGACGCTCAGTTCGTCGCTCTGGGGGACTTCAACGCCTGCCACCAGGACTGGCTCTTCCCATACCAGAGGACCGACCACGCTGGGAGAGAAGCGCGAAACTTCACGCTTTCTATGGGCCTTTCCCAGCTGGTAGAGCAAGTGACTAGGGTGCCTGATGTAGTTGGCCATACTGCCAACTGTTTGGACCTTCTGCTGACCACTGATCCGGACAGATGTGTTGTAACAGTTTCCTCACCGTTGGGAACTTCAGACCACTGTCTGGTGAAGTCTGTATCGTCCTTCTCCCCACCAGATCACGACTCTCGTGGTGAACGGCGAATGTGGCGATACAGGTCAGCGGATTGGGATGAGATGCGCCACTTCTTTGCGTCTTATCCTTGGCAGCAGGTCTGCTTCTCTTCTGATAATCCGTCGAGCTGTGCGGACGCTATAACCGATGTGGTGCGTCAAGCTATGGAGTATTTTATCCCATTCAATGACGTGCCCGTCGGTGGCTCGGCTCGCCCATGGTTCAATGCCGATTGTGTACAAGCTGAACAGCGTAAGCACACGGCATTTCTCGCCTGGGTTGACGCTCGTGACCGCGGAGCTCCGGATCTAAGCTCAAAGAAGAGAGCCTTTAACCGTGCTGTCAAGTCCTACAAGAAGGCGGTCAAGAAGGCTCGCTTCGACCCCATTACCCATATTGGCAACAAGTTATCTGCGCAGCCATCCGGTAGCAGATCTTTTTGGTCCCTTGCCAAATCGGTTGAGGCGAACTTATGTCGGCCCTCACTGCCTCCGCTGGTTAGGCCTGATGGAACACTGGCTCATACAGCGAGAGAAAGCAGGTATCTTTGCTTCTCTCTTTGCGTCATATAATTCGCGTCTTGATACTGGCAGTGCTACTCAACCTAATTTACCTCATTGCGGAGCTTCAATGCCTGAGGTTCGCATTAGGAACAAGGAGGTTCTGAAAGTACTGTGTCGTCTGGACGTGAATAAGGCTAGTGGTCCGGATGGTATACCAGCGATTGTTCTTAAAGCATGTGCGCCCGAGTTGTCTCCTGTATTGACGCGCTTGTATCGCCTCTCATTTAGGACTGGTATAGTGCCCAAGTCCTGGAAGCTTGCTAACGTGCAGCCCGTGCCCAAGAAGGGTAGTCGTGCCGATCCTGCCAACTATCGGCCGATTTCGATCACCTCCATACTTTTCAAAATTATGGAGCGTGTATTGAACTCGCGCCTCTTGGCATACCTGGAAGGTAACGATTTCCTCAGTGACCGACAGTACGGGTTTCGCCGCAATCGGTCAACTGGGGACCTACTAGTGTATGCCACTCACTTGTGGGGCGAGGCCCTCGAGAAGAATGGGGAAGCGATTGCTGTCTCCCTTGATGTCTCGAAGGCCTTCGACCGGGTATGGCACGCTGGCCTTTTGAGTAAGCTTCCAGCGTACGGCATTTCCCCTAGCCTGACTGGCTGGGTTAAAGACTTCCTGACTGAACGGTCCCTCCGAGTTGTTGTCGACGGATGCTCTTCTGAGCCCATGTCAACTAATGCCGGTGTTCCTCAGGGGTCTGTTCTCTCTGCAACTCTGTTCCTGCTGCATATTAACGATCTGCTGATGCCCGGTATCTATGGGTATGCAGATGACAGCACAGTTGTAGAGAGATACCTACCGGATGCTCGGGCTAGTAGAGAATCAATCCGGTCCGAAAGAGAGGCCATGGTTGAGCGAACGAGTGTTGCACTGCAGGCAGTCTCCGAATGGGGCAATGCCAATCTTGTAGCATTCAATGCCGCCAAAATACAGGCGTGTCTTTTCACCGCCAAAAGGAGCCCGTTCACCTTGGCTCCTACTTTTCGAAATGTGTCCTTGGAGTGTTCCGACCGCCTTCAGCTTTTGGGAGTTGAGATTTCCTCGAACCTTAACTTTGGGCGGTTCATTGAGTCCAAGGCCAAGGTGGCTGCCAGGAAACTTGGCGTTATCGCAAAGGTCCGGCAGTACTTCACACCTGGGCAGCTTCTAATGTTATACAAAGCACAGGTCCGTTCGTGTGTGGAGTACTGCAGCCACATTTGGGCTGGTGCTGCCAAGTGTCACCTGGCCACTTTGGATTCAGTGGAGAGACGTGCAAAGAGGCTGATTGGTGACCCTGATCTAACTCGAGTTGGTCTCCAAAGCCTAGAGCACAGGCGTAGAGTAGCCAGCCTTTCGGTGTTCTATAGAATGCATTTCGGGGAGTGTGCGAGGGAATTGCATGATTTAATTCCCCCATCTCCGTTCCACCAGCGGACGACCCGTCGTACGGCTGGTTTCCACCCTTACGTTGTTAACACCACTACAATCCGGACGAAGCGTTTCACCTCCTCCTTTATACCGCGTACATCGAGGGACTGGAACAATTTGCCAGCGGCGGTGTTTCCGTCGGACTATAATTTGAGTGTCTTCAAGGCTAGAGTGAATAGGCTCTTAATAAACTAGTGCGCTTTACCATCAACGATTGCGTCACTGCTTACCATCAGGCAGGATTGCGGTCAAGCGCTAGTTTATAATATATAAAAAAAAAGAACTGAAAAAGTGTTTCTAAAACTGGTGCAGACGCATCCAACTTTCTAAAAGGCTGGTGGAGAATACTTTGAACAGATGTAATTAAATTATAGAACATTTTTTTTATTATCACAAAACTCTCGGTGTCCCACTTATTGACGTTCAAAAAGTGCTGCCTAATTCGAATAAATGACTTTTGATTTGATAAAAGTTATTAATATATGTATAATTGTATATCCATACTAATATTATAAATGCGAAAGTAACTCTTTCTGTCTGTCATTCTGTCTGTTACGCTTTCCCGCTTAAACCTCTTAACCGATTTTGATGAAATTTGACACAGACAATCTTTAGACCCTGAGAAAGAACATAGGCTACCTTTTATCCCGAAAAATTAGATGTTCCCGACGGAAATCAAAAAGCGCGATATAACCGAACTCTACGCGGGCAAAGCCGCAGGCGGAAGGCTATTGTTACATATAGCTAATAAACCTACTTGTTCATAATATTTGCATACAAACTTTTGTCTGAATTTTCATGTTAGATTTTATGCATTTTTGTTATTTTAAATGAGAAAACTTGTCGGTACAGTAGGTTTTGCGTGAATGAGTTTAGATATACATCCATACAAACTTTCACAGTTATAATACAATATTTGTATGATTAGTAGTATAACTATTACATTTATATTTTCAATTAAGATCTATAAAATACACATAATGATTTATATACAGCAGTCTTCACTTACAGCTCGCTGTAGTCAGTCCACTGCTGAACTTTTCCCTCCCAAACCCATAGAAGTATGGTTTATCTAGAGATGAGTTGGCCAGAATTGAAAGATCATCTGCATCTGTGATTACTGAAAAAAAAAATAACAGGTTGTCACGGCAGAAGTGAAAACTTGAACATTCAATAAAATAAAAATTATTGATTGTGCTATAGTAAACAAACATAAAAATATATGTAGTACACAAAAAAAAAAAGAATTAACACTTCAGAACAATTACAATTATTATTCACAAACACACGCATACTCGCGCATGCACCCACAGCCGCTTTTACAAATCGGCAGGAGCAGACATAAATTTTCACGGCGCGGTAGAGAGGAGGATATTACTTCCTCAACTCTGCTGCGCCGGTGAATTACTGTCTTTCCATCTTACGTGATTTCGATTAGGTTACGTGTCCTGACGCTAGTTTAATATTTTTACTCATCCCAAAAAAGTGCATTAAGCCACTAAAAAAGTTTTCACTCAAAAAAAACCACACCATGCTGGTTGTTTACCAAACCGCTAAAAGCTGAATCGCAACCCATTTAGCAGACCCGTTAAACTCGCAGATGACTCGAGTTCCGTAGTTTTTCATCCGTCACTATAAGTGTCCCCCACTTAAGAATTAAAGCATCATCATCGTCATAATAATCAGCCTTTAATGTTTACACTATTGGGACACACGCCTCCTGTCGGTGAGAGGGAGTGGGTCGTAGTCTACCACGCTGGCCCAGTGCGAGTTTGGTATGTAGTATTGGTTGGTTGGTAGAAATAAATAAGAATTTAAAAAGTGGGCTATTTGTTACTAATGCAATAAGTACAAAGGCAATTATATCATTACTTACTACTTACTCTTCTTCTTTTTCTTCTCAGCCTATAGAGGTCCACTGCTGGACAGAGGCCTCCCCCAAGGCTTTCATTTCATTTGGGGGCATTGCCATAATCCCCACGCTTGGCAGGCGGGTTGGGGATCGCAGTAATTTGTTATTCCACAGGAGAAGCGCTGCTGGCCGCATCCCTGGTGAGAATTCACTTAGTCGCCTCTTACGACACCCACGGGAGGATATAAGATGGTACTATTCTATGCCCGGTACCACACGGGACACTACTTCTTACAACTAAGTATATATGTAATTCTAAAATCGGACCCACAACGGACGGTTATAACTAAAGAAAAAGTTAAAAATTCCAACCGTTCTGTAGCGCAAACCCATCAACTCAGGAAAACCCTTAACAACGCGAAGTAGCCGACGACTTAAAAATGAACCTTGCGGTCGTCCCAAGACTTTTGGTCAACAATGACGAATTGAAGGCGATTGTAGAAGCTGATGATTCACAATCAACAGCTGAATTAGTAACAGCTTTCGACAAACCAAACAAGAAATACAAACAACATTGGACCATATGCGATGCATTGGCAAGGTAAAATAAATTAACAATTATGTGCCCCACGAACTCGATCATCGCCAGCGCGAAGTACGGGAGACGTGCCTGGCACTGCTCAACAGACACACAAATGAAGGAATTTTAAACCACATTGTTACCTGCGATGAAAAATGGATACTGTTTGATAATCGCAAGCGCTCAGCAGGTTGATTAGATCCTGATTCAGCATCTAAACAGTGCCCTATACGAAATTTTACCCCTAGAAAAGCGATGGTCCCTGTTTGGTGGTTTAACGCTGGTCTGATTCATCACAGTCTCTTACCAAACGGGATGAGCATTACTGCAGATGTGTACTGTGAAGAACTGAGCACAATTGTTCAATCGCTCCTCTCGGCTGCTTTTGCACGATAACCCGCGACCTCATACCGCACAACAGACGGTCGTCAAGCTGCAAGAAATGGAGTTGGAGGCTCTCCATCATCCGCCCTACTCACCAGACCTTGCGCCTACAGACTATTATTTTTTCCAGAATTTGTACTAACAACTTCTAAATAATTTCTTGTCGGGAAAAAAATTCTATACACAAGAGGACAAAAATGCCTTTCAAGAGTTTGTTGCTTTTGGTCTAGCTGATTTTTTTAGGAATCAATAAACTGCCACTAACTTTGCAAAGATACATTGATTGCATGGGTAATTAAATCAATCAATAAAAATAAAAAATACATGAAAAGAATTTCTTTAGATTTTTTTCATATTAAACGGCAATATTATAGGTAAATACCTAGGACATAAAATATATTGAGAATCAATATGTTTATTAGAATCAGTGATTAAAATCCTTCATTTTGATACCCAACTCGATATGCTTGGTAGAAAAAAAACCGGCCAAATGCGAGTCGGACTCGCACACCGAGGGTTCCGCCGTACAAACGTAGCGGTTTACAATTTATGACGTACTAGCTTTCCGCCAGCGGCTTCGTCCGCGTGGAGTTCGGTTATATCGCGCTGTTTAAATTCCCCTCGGGAACATCAAATTTTTCCGGGATAAAAGGTAGTCTATCTTTAATCCTATTCTTTCTCAGGGTCTAAAGATCGTCTGTGCCAAACTTCATCAAAATCGGTTGAGAGGTTTAGGCGGGAAAGCGTAACAGACAGACAGAGTTATTTTCGCATTTATAATACTAGCATTGATTTAGAATTTTTCACAGTTTAGAGGCAATTAGATTTAAGAAGTGTTTGATATGAATTTCAACTTTAATATCTCTACGCGTTCATGTGAAAAAGGGTAGGTAGTAAGTTTATAATTATTAAAAAAATATTTTATGTCATGTAAGCAAAAATAATATTTTAATATTTTATGTAACTTCAAATTTATCATTTTCACAATTTTTCCTTTATCTGTCTGTACTATAATATAACGTTGCTTCGTGCCAAATTTCAAGATTCTGAGTTCACGGGAAGTACCTTGTAGGCAAAGAGATTTAAGATGTATAGAGAGGGCATGGTCAAAATGGCATAGAAAAACTGTGATCCCATGGCTTAGTTCCGCCATCTAGTACAATATAGCAAAATAAGATCGACAATTGGAGACATCAAATAGTAAAAATGAAATAAGTTTATATAAAATATATTCAGCTATTCCCCGGTAGGTGGCCAGTGTGGTCTATGTTGCCAGATCCGATTTAATACCCTAGTATAGTTCAAATCGGGTAAATAAATATTGAAAAGTAAATAAATTAAGTGAAACTTGTCTTGTACAAACAAAAACTGTTTTAGAATTTTATTCGCTACTATTCATTTACCGTGACACCGTCTATTGGCATTTTAGATGTTTTATGCTTACGAATTATTCTAACGCCCAGTTTATTGCGATTTTTGAGTGTAATAGACCTTTTAGGCCATAAAGCGCGTTTTGTTTTGCAATTTTCATTTGCATTTCGTTTTTAGCAAAATTATTCTTTTTACACGTTTGTTTGCAAATATTTTTAAATGGCAATGCAAGAAACTGTGGTAGGGTTTGTATCATTTCGATACAAAGTTATCGATAATATTCAAAGGAGTTACTACGACGATGTTTTTTCGCATTATGATAGCTTGAAACAAAAAATTAGGAAGCAGAATAATTATGGGTAATTTCAAGTTTACAAGTTTCTTATTTATATAATTCTTTTAATATAATAGGCGTTAAAGTTTAAAATTGCCGATTAGTACTGAAAATCTAAAAAATTGCTTATTTTTTAATTTTAAATAATTCATTTATAATCAATATATAGGAAGGTCGTTAATGCCTTTGTGATAGAACTCTGAGGATCTAGACTGCACAAACTGTGTGAAAGCAGAACTGCCTCCTGGGAAGAAAACTTCCTGTCACGTAGATAATTGTCCAAATCACGACAAAAATGGTAGTCTTCTGGAGCAAGACCTTTACAAGATTCGTACGCCATTATCTTTAAAAACGGCAAAAAAATCATGGTTATTGTATGGGAGCCCGCCTTCAGTATTTAATTTATTTTAATTATTTATTTGTAATTTGAATATATAACCAAATATTCTGTGAACATTTTAAGCGTCTATCTGTTTCCGTTATTAATATGGAGCAAAAAACGGCAAAAAATTACGTTTGTTGTATGGAAGCCCCCTTAAATATTTTATTATTTTTATTCTTAGTACTTGTTGTTATAGCGGCAACAGAAATACTAACACAATCTCTGGAAATTACAACTGTCTCGCTATTACGGTTTATGAGATACAGCCTGGTGACAGACGGACAGACGAACAGAGAAGTCTCATGAATAGGGTTCGTTTTACCTTTTAGGTACGGAATCCTCAAAATCACAAAGTAGCTCGCAATCATTGTACTACATATACGTACCTACATATTTTATGAATATATTTCATTATAAATAAGTTATGTAATCTATGTACTTATCCACTTAACCGTAAATTTTATTCCAATTTTTACGGTTAAGTAGAAAAGTACTGAAATTAATAACTTACTATTTCATTTCTAATACAAGGTACCGATTCTTTTTTTTTTAATTTGATCGACAAGTCTTTCCAAAGTAGATAACTTCTCTTTTAAAATGCATTGAGCATAATTTCGACGAATGAGACGGAAGCCAATTTTCTTCTCTACGGTCTATCTGGACAAATCGTATCCACTTTTTCCCTACAACATTATTTTTATTCGGAAACCAAAAATAACAAAAACCTAGATAAATGAATAGTAATTGTTCATTCAATTTTGTTTATTAATATGATATGATTATGTTTAAATAGAGTTAATAATAAATAAACTTGAAATATAGTAATATTTTAAGTTTATTTAGCTATATTTTAAATGTCAATATCATAACATCAATCGATAACTAAATCGATAAACAACATTACTACATATCTACAAGAAAATAGTAAAACTACTCAACAATAGAGGGCGCTTATTACAATAATGGAAAATTTTCTAGAACTAAGATTTTTTTTAAATTTGAATTTCAGACGAAATATAAATAATTCATAGAAAAACATTCCGAAGTTAGGTCCAGTCGTTTTACTATAACGAGATGTACAGTAACACAAAACGCAACATGGCATATTTCCTTAGAAAATGTTTATTCTTGGTGGACACAAATTACGTCTTGACGCGCAGACTAGACTGAGCGACTTTTAACCAAGTCGATAAAAGTATTGGCTTACGATTTTGTTCGTGATGTCCTGTCTATTGTAAATATAATTTTAATGTCTTTGCTTGTAGGTTTTGATTCCCTAGCGTGTGACGGAAATTTGTCTAAGGTGTCGGTATAAACTGCTGTATCTTTTGATCGCTTTAACTTAGAAGTTTGATTTTTTCACTGCTTAAAGGGACAATAGACCTAGATATTTGTTATAAATTTCAATTTTATACCTTTATTAGTTCGTGAGAAATAAGGTAGTAAGTTTCATTTTATTAAAATATGTTTATTATATTATATAACTAAAAAAATGTGATTTTCGCAATTTTTCCTATATTTGTATTATATGACAATCCTTCATGCCAAATTTCAAGATTCTGAGTTTACGGGAGGTATCCTTTAGGTTTTGATTCCTTTGCGAGTGTCGAAAATTTGTTGAAAATATCGACATATCGGCTGTATCTTTTGATTGGCTTGGCTTAGAAGTTTGATATTTTTACAGCTTAAAGGGACAATAGACCTAGGTATTTGGTATAAATTTCAATTTGATAACTTTATTCGTTCGTGAGAAATAAGGTAGTAAGTTCCATTTTATTAAAATATGTTTATTATATTATTATATAACTAAAAAAATGTGATTTTCGCAATTTTTCCTATATTTGCATTATATGACAATGCTTCATGCCAATTTTCAAGATTCTGAGTTTACGGGAAGTATCCTGTAGGTTTTGATTCCTTTGCGAGTGTCGAAAATTTGTTGAAAATATCGACATAATCGGCTGTATCTTTTGATTGGCTTGGCTTAGAAGTTTGATATTTTCACAGCTTAAAGGGACAATAGACCCGAGTATTTCATGTGAATTTCAGCTTGATACGTCCACGCGTTCTTGAGATAAAGGGTGGTGACAGACAGACAGACAGACAGACAGACAGACAGACGGACAACAAAGTGATCCTATAAGGGTTCCGTTTTTTCCTTTTGAGGTACGGAACCCTAAAAATATGTAATTCTTTTTTCGTTCCATTTAATATTAAGTTATATTATTATACATATTTAGAATCAGTGTTTAAAATCCTTCATTTCGATCTATCACTCGATATGCTTGGTGGAAATTAATTTATTATGAGGTATAACCTCATACTATGGCGTCACACATCCGCCATTTTTTTAATGTCACCTAATAACACTTTGGCTACTAAGACAATTCCAATGCTACCTAAAATATGAAAATCCGTTTAGCGGTTCTGGAGATACAAGGTAATAAAGAATATACAACATACAAGACACGCGCTAAAAACATAACCCTTCCTGCAGTCGGGTAATGGATGTTAAACGGGTTTATTTATCTATCGATAAAAAATTTTAGGCCTAGCATAAATATGTACAGAATATAAATAGATTTTATATTATGTTCCGAACAAATAAAATCTTTAGGTTTCATGTTTTTTTGAAGTTTTGCCCCACACTAGGAATTACTCCTGTATCGTGGTGTTCTTACAAACATTTAAACTTAGTCATTCCTTTAGTCATTTTTTCCTCCCTCGGAGGGAAAGCGTTTAGACGTGCAATCCGTACAAGTTTATTTTTTTTTATTTAAAAGTAACAGTTATTTTAAAATAAAATAAATATATGTCGCAAAAGTACCAGACGCGCATAAAGTTTGAAGAGTACGCAAAATGAAACTTGTCGGCTGCCCAACCTACAAGCGATAGCGATTAGCGAATAACTTATTTAATTGTTTACTTTGCTTTGTTTTAGTTTTTAATCGGATTAGACAAACTACCAGTAATATGCCTAAAACGCCTCCAAATCAATCCTCATCGCGTTCGGAGTCTGATATTCTGAAGCTGCATGTAGACCAAGACCCAGTGGGAAATATTACCTAGAGAGTCAAACGCAAATACCTTGCAGACGAAGTCAGTGGTGACGACCTGAATATGTTTAAATACGACATCAAGAAGATGATCAAAGAAATGATTTTTAGCCAGACCACCCGTTTAGACAAATTAGAAGATCATATAAAGCAAATAAATAATCACTATGAGGATATTAAGGTCACAAATACTGATCTCGAAAAGGCAATGACAGTCGTCTCCGATCAACTACAGTCTCTTGAAATTAAAATCACGGGACTAGAAAAGCAACGTGGCTCCGTGGCAGTCCAGTTAGATTACCTAGAAAACAAGTTAGAAGTTCATTACTATAACTTCATCAAAACCTCTATAGAATTATGTAATGTACCATAAAGGCAGAATGAGACCAAGATAATGCTATATGATACAACATGGCACCTCTCAAGACACATGGAATTTGATGTGGAATCCTATGGCATCCGTGATGTTACAAGACTACCCACAAAAAAGGAAAACGTAGCGTCCAGTTTATCAGTTGAGGTTTGCAATACCCTGCTGAAAACTAAATTTCTAGCTGCTGTTGAAGACTACAATAAACACAATCCCCACAGACAAGATGAAATCAACCCACCTAAACTTAAAATCTACACTGGAAATACCAATCTACATCACAGAGCTTCTAATTGCTAAACATCATCATTTCAGCCGAAAGACGTCCACTGTTGGACATAGGCCTCCCCCAAGGTTCTCGACGACGACCGGTCCTGCGCCTCCCGTATCCAGCGGTTTCCCGCGACCTTCACCAGTAAACGGCAAAATACGGCTATAGTCTTTTAGTATTGGCAGTAATTGCCAATACTAAGTTTACAATACATTGTCACCCATATCTGCTACGGACGAAATCAAATACCTAGGCATAATCATAGATAAGTATCTTAAATTCAAAACTTATATTAACCTCCTCACTGGCAGAGTTCGTAAACTTATATATCTTTATATATATAATTCTACTGTACGTGTGTATGTCATTGAACTCCTCCTAAACGGCTTAACCGATTTCAATGATTTTTTCTGTATGCGTTTGAGTGGCGCCCTGGATCGTTTATATTCACAAATCAGCCCGGCAGATGGCGCTGATTGCTTGAAAAAGCATGTGATCTCGGAAACGGCCCTAACGATTTCGCTAAAATTTGATATGTGGGGGTTTTCGGGGACGAGAAATCGATCTAGCTCAGTCTTATGTCTGCGGAAGCGCATGTTTTCGAGTTTTCTCTTTCGCAATATTTCACGCATAATATGGGCGCTAATTTCGCGCGGTTTGCCATTGCGGCTGTGGCGTGGTTGATAGAGGTATGGTTCTACTCGCGATGGCTGGTGTTCCTCGGTTCAAACCCAGGCAGAATCAAGTACTTCTTTTTTTGTTTTTAGACAAGTTTATAGTTTTTTTTTTTTTGGTTTTTGGAGTTACTTAAAAAGAAAATTGTATAAAAGAATTGAAAGGGGAAAAAATAAATTAATATTTTTTTTATTTAATTAAAATTGTACTTAAGAACTAAAAGAAAAAAAAATAGAAAGAAATAAATATTTTAAATTTTTTATTTAACTTTAAGAGACTGAAACAAGAGCTCTAGGGGTAGAGAGAGGTGTGATATATTTGTTACAAAATGTAGATGACAATGCTTTCCGTGGGTATATTCCTTAATCTGCTGTACGTGTGTACGCCACTGAAGTCCTCCTAAAGCGCTGGACCGATTTGAATGATTTTTTTATGCGTTTAGGTGACGCCCTGGATTGTTTAGATTCACAAATCAGTCCGGCAGATGGCGCTGCAGTCGTGTCTAGGTTATTTATCGTAAACGGCTGAACTGATTTGAATGAATTTTTGTTTTTACATTCAAGTCGTATGTAGGTTATTTATCTATACCTACTGCACCTAAACGGCTGGACTGATTTGAATGATTTTTTTTGTTTGCGTTTGGGTGACGCTCTGGATGGTTTAGATTCACAAATCAGCCCGGCAGATGGCGCTGCAGTCGGTGTATAGGTTATTTATCCTAAACGGCTGAACTGATTTGAATAAATATTTGTTTATACATTCAAGTGGGGGCCTGGAAAATTTACATTTACAAATCTGCCCGGCAGATGGCGCTGCAGTCGGTATCTAGGTTATTTATCTATACCTACTGCAACTAAACGGCTGGACTGATTTGAATGATTTTTTTTGTTTGCGTTTGGGTGACGCCCGGGATCGTTTAAATTCACAAATCAGCCCGGCAGATGGCACTGCAGTCGATATCTATGTTATTTATCCCTTACGGCTGGTTCGATTTGAATGAATTTTTGTTTATACATTTTACTGGAAAATTTACATTCACAAAAAAACAATTCGGCAGATGGCGCTGTAGTCGGTATTTAGGTTATTTATCTATACTGCAACTGTACGGGTGGACCGATTTGTACGATTTTTTTTTTAATTTGATACATTTTTTTTTATTATACCTAGACTATATTAATCACTCTGGCAACATATAGTAATTAATCAAACATCACAGGCGAACCCGGCTTGCTGATGATGTCTTAACTTGGCTCGCCGAACTTGACAGCGTGGCGGGAGGCCTCGGTGACTCGGACAAGTCTGGCTGAACCAGAATATTGCCGATGTTGCGCTCCTGACTTGTTTTTACCTCATTTAAATCGTTTAGTTCTTCGGCAGTTAAATTAAGCTCTGAAAATGTTATTCCCTCAGAAGATGATGGTGACATTGTTGAGATGTATTTCCGTTTTAACAAGTAGTTTCTTCACTCGATTTTTTTGTTCCTTAGCCCTACTAATTCGTATTATTTGGCTCAAATTGTGACCGCATTTGATGCAAAACTTGAAGGTTTCAGCGGTTATTGTAAAACATTCGTCGCATCTTAACAAGTTTTTCGTGCAATTATTGATTATAACGAATTGTTTTCGAAAAATTGATGTTGTTTCAAAATAAAGAATCAAAATCAAAAAATCAAAATTGTTTATTTCAAATTAACCAACAGTTGGTACTTTTGAATAGTCAATGTCGGTCAGTCCAAGTGAAGCTATATAGCATCTTCCAAAGCGTAGATCTCTATGGAGAAGAACGTGCAAGAGACTCCATGAACACTCTTCTAAAATCATAATATGGATTACATATCTTCATTACATATTTCTGTTGCTTCTATCATGTGAGCACAATGTATAATTATAAAAATCAATGAAAAGATAGAAAATTAATTAAGCCCACTGGCAGCTAAGAGATGACCAGTCTGCACTGACGGCCCCCGTTCACGAGCATGACGCGCGCATTAGCCCCACTTAGCTCAACCATTTTGAAGGGAACCAAATTACTTATCAACACTTGCCACTGAATAATAATAATATTATTGATCTTTCCTTTCATACTTTTTAATACCCTAATCGCTTGAAATATCAAATGCAGGATAACGTCTGCCGGGTCCGCTAGTATATATATATATGTTTACGAACTCTGCCTGCTCTGGATAGTTTTTGCAGCACCACCCCAACATGGAATACAATATGTATTAATAGAAATAGATAGGCATAAGGCAAAATAGATATTACCTACGTATTATTTTATTTTACAAACAATTTTACTGCAACACCGCATAACCGCATATTGAAATTACCAAACACCGAAAAGACATAATATGCACCACACCAAAAACTCGCTTCACGTTTACTAAAAGATATTTTTATTATTTAGGTCCGTACCTTTACAATGTAATTAACAAGCAATTTATAGGCTCTCCTATTATAATTGTAAAAAGGCTCTCCGCAAATTCCTCCAAAATAAAACATATGACGAAACAGAAAAATATTTAACGGTATGGCAAGTTTGTAACTTGTACCACACCCTAAAACATAGACACACACTAATCAAACCCACTCACACGATTACAAAGCCACGCACGCAAGGGCCACGGAAGCAAGCTGCTGTGAAAGCGTGTGTTCACACATTTCCACATTCACCACACTGGACACACCCAACACACACAAACTCACACAGATACACACACACAAACAATATCTGTTATACAAAAATAATAATATTTGTTATGCATTTTAGGTGTTTAAATGTTTTAAAATAAAATTGTTATTACCTAACTCGAGGGGATAGGCACTGTTACTTCTTAATACAGGCTATTTCATAGCCTAGCAAGGAGTACAGTATGTCACCCATCTGATTGTCAGAAATGTAAAACTATCCACTATGTAAAAAATGTAAAATGTACTACAATCTGTTTTTCTATATAAATAAAGATTATTATTATTATTACACAAACGACCAGACCCGGAACAACCTGTATTTCATACAAATATTTGTTCCGAGCAGGATGCGAACCCGCGATACTCATCGCAGCAGTCGATCGTTCAGCCACTCCACCAACCATGATAAAATATTTAATTTTGTTTAGATTTCAATAATCCGTTTTTTTTTTTGGTTGGAAAATCATTTAATAACCTCTCCAGCTTTGGGTGGAGGGGACGGGCGTGTCAGACTTTTACTGACAAAACCCACCCGTGTTCCTTCACTTGCCTGTGCGCAAGGCCCACGGTTTTTCTTTCGACCAACCCGCAACCCTGACCCAGGCATCGGTGTTCGTGGACCCCGTGACGATGTGCGGACATCTCTTTGAGGAGTGCGTGAAACACAGCGCACCAACGAGCCGAGCATCGTCTATGCCAGGCCCTCATTAATTTCCCTTGACATCATATTTTTTTAATAAATACTTTAAAAGATATCACAATTTAAAAAATTTACCCGTTATTTTATAGTTCATGAAGCGCTAGGACAGGAGTCATTGTAATCATCCCCGCCATTTGATAACAGCCGGCATCAATTGCAGCATTTTGGTAACAGCGGGGCGGGTCTCTAGTATAAAAAATGAAAATGAAAAAAGGAACTTACCATATACAGAAAGTGGTCCCAACCGTACCTCGATGACGTCACCATTATTTATGCAGAAATTAAATACTTTCTTTGCTAATTCCCAAACAGCTGAAAAAACGCAATATTAACTTTTAATAATGCTCTAAGCTACTTATTTTTATATTGTTACAAATGGACTTTATGTCGATGGCATAAGGTTCAATATCGCGTGACTTGCAGTGAGTCACTTTTAAGCCCTATTTCTTCAGATCTAGACATTTTCTAGGTACAATAATAAAACGCATTGCTAGACTTAGGACGGCCTATCGAATGGTACAGGTCTCAACAGTTTTGTCAACAAAGTGTCGACATCGAAATTTCTAGAAACCCGTTTCCGGGAATTTTTTTTTTTTTATTTATTTATTTCTAATAAACTTACAATTAGGTTCACAATTTGTTATAGCCGCACAACGAAAACCTCTCAGGGTTTATCTGCGTGTCGGCGAGCCGCTCATAACTATACTATAAAATAATAATTATTTTAAACAATGCAATGCTAACAATTTATAGGTATATTAATACCCAGGTACAGTCGCCCGCACATCAAGCCACCGCAACCCGCCAAATTTCCTCAACACATTCTCAACTTTATCACCAATGCATTACGGTTCAAGTTAGATTGAGAAAGCTTGACAGATCCAGGCAGCCCGATCCGCCGGCGTCCGCACCTTATTTAGGTGCACATTATATGAAATTTTGTGTAAAGAAACACTTAGATTTGCACTTGTAACCTTTCGAACAGCGTTTGCAAGTCTTCTGGGAGTTTGTTGACATAAAAGGGTACCAAATATTCTGCAACCCTCATCCCGTACACATTATTAAATTTTGGTAAGATGT
Organism: Sesamia nonagrioides; assembly: GCA_017933935.1. NCBI lineage: Eukaryota > Metazoa > Arthropoda > Insecta > Lepidoptera > Noctuidae > Sesamia > Sesamia nonagrioides. The sequence continues at coordinate 4,339,329 of JADWQK010001429.1, read as the reverse complement.
ATTTATTTTTAACTTTTATCGTTCTCAGAAACTCTGGTCTTATTTTTTCGGTTAGCAGTTCAGGTCTATTAATTTCTGATAGAATACAGTATTCAACTTTGTTGAACACATTCATAACGTTACAATATTTAAAAAGGTCGTCATGATGGTTTTGGAATTTCTTATATATATATGTTTTGGCACAATTACTTTTAGTATTCTAAGTTGTAGCTTATAAATATCGGTCAGGTATGTGTGATACGTTCTTCCATAGCTGCTGAGTCCGTAGCTGATAACAGAGTCTGCTAGGGCCATATATAGCATTCTAAGTGTTTTGTAAGGCAGCTTATATTTTAGTATGCTGAGCTTACCTAGAATAGACCTCAGTTTGCTACATACGTGATCTTTGTGTGGTCCCCAACAGAATCGGCTATCAACCATTAGGCCGACGTACATGTGCTTATCGACTACTTCTAACGACGGGCACCCGCAAGTCCTTGGGGAGCTATGTAGGCAAATATGTTCGTGTGCTATAACTGTAGGCTTAGTGGAGCATTTATTATGTGATGAGTGTATGTGAACAAGTTTTGTTTTTGTTGCATTTATTATCAAGCCCACATCATGCGCCCACCTACACATTTCGTCAAAGTTACATTGGAGGGTTGCCTCGGCGTCCTGGATGTTTTTATTAGCGACTAATATACACGTGTAATTACCGTAGGTACTTCCGAGTGACCTCGAAGTTATGTGCTATTATTATTACGTCTAGAGGAATCTGGAATGTTCGATCAGCTGGGCTATATATAGCCCGCGACGCCGGCGCAGAGTCAGTCTACACTCGACTAGCGATACGAAAACAGCGACAGTTAAGAAGCGATCTTAAAGAAGACCTACTGCGACAACTGTAACGAGAACTCTGAGTACTACGTAAAGTAACATCTGATAGTGTTATTGTGTGTTTACGACACGGACTTCGTGGACGTAAGAGAAGACTTCGGTGCAACGTCAGCGACATTCTACTTGTCATTGCCTACAATCGACTGTACCTTCGTTGCCAATAAACTTCGTAACCCTTAACCGGCATTTTAGTACCCCTAGCCCGTAACAATTGGTGTCAGAAGCGGCATGCCGGTCACGCCAAGGGAAGACGAAAGAGTTCGCACGCGACGACAAGCAGCGATGGATTTGGCGCGTCAAGAGGAAGAATCGGTTGGTGTCCCTGTACCCGGAGTAGATGCGGCCGTCGTAACACCGACGAATGTGAGTGCTCCTACTACCACCACTACTCCTGGAGCCAGCGGACCCGATTTTTCGGCGTTACTGGCTCACTTGACAGCGCAAATAAAGCTGAGTATAGAACAATCCCAGGCAGCAACCCAGGCACAAATAGAAAAAACCCAGTCACAAATAGAAAAAACCCAGTCACAAATAGAAAAACCCAGGCTCAAATAAAACAATCCCAGGCAGAAACCCAGGCACAAATTAAAAATGTAGCAGAATCCCAGGCAAAATCCCAGCAACTAGTATCGGAACTAAACGGCAAGTGGGAAAAAACTAAAGAAGAGGTCAACGAGCTCAAAATAAAAGCAACACAACAAGATGCACGTATGGACCAGCAAGATACGCGCATAGACAAACAAGAAGCGCGTATGGACCACCAAGATACGCGTATAGACAAACAGGATGCTCGTATAGACAAACATGATGCGCGTTTCGAGACACTAGACAGCACCATCTTGGAGTGTGAGAAAGAAATAAAATTCCTCCATGATAAGGTACAGAAAGGAGGCATCAAAGGGGTGATACCTAGTGCTTTGCCGACGTTCCAAGTACCTCATTTTGATGGAACAACGTCATGGGTGGCCTTCCGTCTACAGTTTGAAAAAGTCGCAAAAGGTAACAACTGGGACGACGATCAAGCTCTAACGGCCCTTATGCTTGCTTTGCGTGGTGATGCTGTACGAATCCTCGAGAATATTTCCGGCGATTGCAATACCCTAGCCTGTCTGTTAGAAGCGTTGGAGATTAGATATGGAGAGAAACACCTGGGACATGTCTACAGGGCTCAACTCCGCGAACGGACACAGAAGAGCAGCGAGGGTTTGCAACAATGGGCCACGGAAATAGAACGTATGGTTCGGAAGGCGTATGCATCAACACCGGGATTGATTGGCGCTACTACTCTACGATTATTTACCGATGGGATTCGAGATGCAGAAGTTAGGGCTGCAGTACGTCTGGGCCACCATCAGACCCTGAAGGCAGCTTTGACGCATGCTCTGGAGGTGGAAGCTGTACGTCAAGATGGCCCACAACCCGACCGTATTCGAGAAGTGACCACACAAATAAAAGCCCGACGAGGACCAAGTTGCTATGAGTGCGGCGAAAAGGGGCACATTCGAATTGATTGTCCCAGGAAGGCTAAGGGAAGAAGAACTTCTTGGTCACGTGAGGAGGCCGCGGTGATGGCGTGGCGCAAACGCGATGCGAACGTCGAGCCCGAGCGCCCGTGCGAGCGAGTCGAGTGGCGCGAGCGGAGCGATCGGAGCGGGCACCGCGAGCGATCCGCTGAACGAGAGCGGGAACGCGTCAAGGACCGGGAGCGAGACCGGGAACGCGAACGTCCCGGCAAGCGAGAACACGAGCGCGAGCGGTCGCGCGGAAGGTCGTGGAGTGAGGCAGACGGAAGCCGGGACAAGGAAGTCGAGGACGAGGCCCGTAAGAAGAAGCGCCTCGAGAAAAAGGCAAGACAAAAGGACCGCCGTCGCCAGGTTACTTCAGGAAGTAAGGGCCGACATTGTGACAAACAGGAAGAGAACGTACGGATTATCCAGGTGAACGCTTTGGACGAAGACTAGGACAATCAATCATTGGAAGACGCACAAAAGGAAGACAGTGACCTGAAGGCAGTAATCGAATGGAGGAAACATGGACAGAGGCCCGCTTGGAGTGAAATATCAGCGCTTAGCCCAACAGCAAAAAGTTACTGGGCCCAATGGGACAGCCTGATAATTGATAATGGAGTTTTCAAGAGGAAATGGGAATCACCCAGTGGACAGGAGTTCACCTTACAGATAGTTGTTCCCGGTGATAAAGTTGCGTCAGTGCTACTACAGGTGCACGACGGAGTATCCGGAGGACATCTAGGAGTAAAGAAAACCCTGGAGAAGGTGAGGAAAAGATTCTATTGGGTGCATTGCCGCGAAGACGTAGAGGACTGGCGTAGAAAAAGCGTAGCTTGCTCCTCAGTAAAGGGACCACAAACGAGAGCCAGAGGTCGGCTGAAAGTGTACAATGTTGGTGCACCATGGGAAAGAGTTACTGTCGATATAGCTGGGCCTTTCCCTGTTACTGAAGAAGGGAATAGGTATATCATCGTCATGCAAGACTATTTCAGCAAATGGCCAGAAGCTTTTGCAGTGCCTAACCAAGAAGCTCATACAGTCGCCAAAAAGCTAGTTCACGAGGTGTTCTGTCGATTTGGCGTTCCCTTGGAGTTACACTCTGACCAGGGTAGAAACTTCGAGTCTTCACTATTTCAAGAGGTTTACCAACTACTCGGGATACATAAGACTCGTACAACACCATATCACCCACAGTCAGATGGAATGGTCGAAAGATTCAATCAGACGTTGGAGAATCATTTGGCCAAAGTAGTGGAAGAACATCAAAGGGATTGGGACCAATACATTCCACTCTTCTTAATGTCATACCGCTCTGCAACATATGATAGCACAAACTGCACACCGGCGAAAGTCAACTTCGGCCGAGAAATTAGACTACCCATAGATGCACTAACCGGAACACCTTCCGATGCTCCTATCCTAGCCGTCGACTATGTGGCCGACCTGCGGCGTAAATTAGATGGTATACATGAGCTAGTGAGAGAGAATGGTCTGAAAACCAGTGAGAAAATGAAGATCCGATACGACCGCAAAGCTAACGTGCCCGGATTCGAAGAGGGAACTTTGGTATGGTTACATAATCCCATTAGAAGAAAAGGAAAGAGTCCAAAGTTCCAAGTCAAATGGGAGGGTCCGTACGCGATAGTAACCAGAATAAACGATGTCACCTACCGGATTAAGAAAGGACCTAGAGGGAAGCTGAAAATCGTACACGTAGACCGCCTAGCTTGCTATTATGGACCAAATCATGCTCGGGACGAGCATGACTAAGAAGGGGGCAATGTTACAAATGGACCTTATGTCGATGGCATAAGGTTCAATATCGCGTGACATGCAGTGAGTCACTTTTAAGCCCTATTTCTTCAGATCTAGACATCAGGGGTGTAAGGGGGAGCGCACAACAACCGGACTCCCTAAACGTCAACCTCACCTGCACGCGGTGCACCCTGCTGCTCACTAACGAGGTTCTGACGACCGACAAATGGCAGGATGTCCATTTAACTTCCGCGCGGTGGCGGGTAAACCACCAACAAGAGCATTCCCAAGGAGGGTTGGTGTCAGGCTGGCGGCCGACTGTAAAACTTTGCCAAAACCCCAAGCAACATGAAGGGAAACAGTAGGATGCGCGATAGGGCTAGGGCGTACCCCACAGGCGACGCGCAGGGGCATCACCCGGCTTCTGTGGGAAATGGACAAGGGTTGTCGCACCAGAACGGGCGGGTGCGACGTAAGAAGCAAGCTCGGAATGTGAGAGAAGTAAAATTGAGATGTGCGAGCTGGAATGTAGGTACAATGACTGGAAGAGGAAGGGAACTAGCAGATGTTTTAAAAAGGCGACGGGTGAACATTGCGTGTCTGCAAGAGACGAAGTGGAAAGGTGCGAAGGCAAGAGAGATAGGAGAAGGATATAAGTTCTATTACTGTGGAAGCGATGGTAAGCGAAATGGTGTGGGTATAGTTTTAGATAGTCATTTGAAAGAATGTGTAGTGGACGTTAAAAGAGTGAGTGATAGAGTGATAGCTGTTAAAGTGATTGTGGAAAGTATGGTTGTTAATATAGTTAGTGTGTACGCACCCCAGTCAGGGTGTGAGGAAAGTATAAAAGAGAAGTTCTGGAAGGACTTCGATTGTGTGATGATGGATGTGCAAGATAGTGAAGAAGTGTATGTTGGGGGTGACTTTAACGGGCATGTGGAAAACCAGAAGGATGGGTATGAAAGAGTGCATGGCGGTTGGGGATACGGAGACCGTAACACTGATGGTGAGACACTACTGCAAGCTGCTACGGCCTTTTTTAACCTGGCAATAACAAATATGTGGTTCAAAAAACAAAATGAGCATCTTATAAGCTATAAAAGCGGCCGCCACGCGACACAAATCGATTACTTTTTAGTAAGACGAAACAGTCTTAAAAGTGTCAAAAACTGTAAAGTGCTACCAGGTGAGGACTTAGTCTCACAACATAGACTATTGATAATGGAGGTAAACGTCAGTGTCTCATCCAGAAAGAACAAGGAACGGCCGTCGCCCAAAACTAGATGGCGTATGATAGAAAAAGAGGAATATGCTAGTGTGTTTAAGAGCCAAGTGGTAGGTAAGATGATTGAAATGGGGGATATGGAAGGAAAATCTGTGAATGAATGTTGGAAAGAGATGGCGGACTATATAAGGAGAGTAGCTAAAGATGTGTTTGGAGAATCCAAAGGGAAAGGTGTGATAGAAAAGGATACATGGTGGTGGAATGAAGATGTGCAAAAGATACTCAAAGAAAAGAAAACAGCTTTTAAAGAATGGCAAGGTGTAGAAAACGGGAATGATAGTTTAAAAGAAGACAAGAAGAAGATTTATAATGAATGGAAGAGGAAGGCAAAAAAGGCGGTAGCAGTTTCGAGGGCTAAGGCGCAGGAGAAGTTGTATGACTCACTGGACAGCCCTAGAGGCCAGAAGGAGCTCTACCGGATTACAAAAGCAAGAGAAAGGAGAACGAGAGATATAAGTAATATCCAATGTATGAAAGACGATGCTGGTAAGGTTCTGTCCAGGGATGATGAAATAAAAGAGCGATGGAAGGTTTATTTTGAAAAGCTAATGAACGAAGAGAATAAATGGAGTGGCGTGCTCAAAGAGGTACAAGAGAATATGAGTTTAGTAAGAGAAATTAGCATGGATGAAGTAAGAATAGCAGTTATGAAAAAGCAAGCAAGCAAGGTATGAAAAATGGAAAAGCTATGGGCCCAGATGATATGCCAGTAGAAGTATGGAAGTGTTTAAAAGGAGATGGATGTATGTGGCTGACTTTATTCTTCAATAAGTTGTTGCATGAAAGAGAGATCCCACAAGAATGGTGCAATAGTTCACTAGTGCCCGTCTTTAAGAATAAAGGTGATGTACAGGACTGTAACCACTATCGAGGGATAAAGCTCATATCACATAGTATGAAGGTATGGGAGAAAGTGATTGAGAAAAGATTGCGAGAGGAGAGTGAGATTACCCCAAACCAGTTTGGGTTTATGCCAGGTCGAGGAACAATGGACGCCACTTTTGCACTACGCCAAGTGTGCGAGAAGTACAGACGTGCACACAAGAACTTGCACATGGTGTTCATTGATCTGGAGAAAGCGTATGATAGGGTACCTCGTGATGTGCTGTGGTGGGCCCTGAAAGAGAAAGGTTTGCCTGGGAAGTATGTAGAGTTAATTCGTGCCTACCTAACCTACGTCCGGTCGGCTGCTAGCAATACCGACGAGTTCAGTGTGGCGGTAGGCTTGCACCAGGGATCGGCTTTAAGTCCGTACCTCTTCCTGTTGATTATGGACGCTCTTACGTCGGACATCCAGGAGGAGTCACCCTGGTGCATGCTGTTCGCCGATGACATTGTTCTCGTCGGTGAAGATGGACCTGAGATCCAGAGCAGATTGGAGAAATGGCAACAGAAGCTGGAGAATGTTAGCTTGAAAATCAGCAGAACCAAAACCGAATATATGTTCTGCGATTTCGGCGGTCTCTCCACTTCTGGAGCCATAGCGCTTGATGGCGCACTCCTACCAATCTGCTCCGACTTTCGGTATCTCGGTTCACTCGTGCATAGCGATGGCGAAATAGATCGGACGGTTAAGCACAGAATTAACACTGGGTGGATGAAATTGCGGCAGGTCACGGGAACAATCTGCGACTCCCGCATTCCCCTTAAACTTAAGGGGAAAATATATAAAACCCTGATCCGACCTGCTGTCTTGTATGGATCAGAATGTTGGACTACGAAAGGGATGAATGAAAGGCAATTGCATGCAGCCGAGATGAGAATGCTAAGAGGGATGTGTGGTGTTACACGAATGGATAGAATAAGAAATGAGTATATAAGAGGAAGTCTGAAAGTGGCACCGGTAGCTGAAAAGTTGTGTGAAAATCGGTTGTCATGGTACGGGCATGTGTTACGGAGAACTGAGGAGAATGTCGTGAGGAGAGTCTTAATTATGAATGTTGATGGCTATAAGAGTAGGGAAGACCAAAGAAACGATGGATGGAATGTGTGAAGGATGATATGGCTAAGAACGGGGTGACTGCCGAGATGGCTTCTGATAGGGATGCATGGAAGAAAAAGATATGTTGCGCCGACCCCAAATAAATTGGGATAAGGGCAGGAGAATGATGATTCTTCAGATCTAGACATTTTCTAGGTACAATAATAAAACGCATTGCTAGACTTAGGACGGCCTATCGAATGGTACAGGTCTCAACAGTTTTGTCAACAAAGTGTCGACATCGAAATTTCTAGAAACCTATTTCCGGGAATTACCGTAGGTACTTCCGAGTGACCTCGAATTTATGTGCTATTATTATTACGTCTAGAGGAATCTGGAATGTTCGATCAGCTGGGCTATATATAGCCCGCGACGCCGGCGCAGAGTCAGTCTACACTCGACTAGCGATACGAAAACAGCGACAGTTAAGAAGCGATCTTTCAGAATACCTACCGCGACAACTGTATCGAGAACTGTAAGTAATATGTGAAGAAACATCTGTAGCATTATTGTGTGTTTATAACACGGACTTCGTGGACATAAGGGAAGACTTCGGTGCAACGTCAGCGACATTCTACTTGTCATTGCCTACAATCGACTGTACCTTCGTTGCCAATAAACTTCGTAACCCTTAATCGGCGTTTTAGTACCCCCAGCCCGTAACAATATGTTACATACATGCAATGCTAATTTTTTTTTTTTAAATCGATTATTATTATTTTGTAGTAAACGTTTTTATTTTACGCTTTATAGTTGTGAAGAGCTGTCGCTCCGTGTAAAATATTGTTATCCAGCTCCATCTGGTCAGACTGGACTCAGACTCCACAAAGATATGAAAAAGGCCTGGCAAGCTGAGCTGTGAAAAAACTTACATACAAAAAAAAAAAAAACAACTGACTTGCAAAAACCACTACAAAGTGAAAAATTACTAATTTCGGAAGTCGGTGTCTTGGGTTTTGTATATTCATTTTTGACACCGACTTCCGAAATTAATACGCTACATCTTCTCGTCGTTCAAGATACCACAGTGTCTCAAGACTAATGTCTTTGACCTGTGTGTGTTGCCAGTGATGACATACGGAACTGAAATGTGGTCGCTCACAATGGGCCTCATACGAAGGCTCAGAGTCACACAAAGGGCGATGGAAAGAGCTATGCTCGGAGTTTCTCGAATCAGAAATGAGGAGATCCGCAGAAGAACCAAAGTCACCGGCAAAGCTCTTCGAGTAGCTAAACTTAAGTGGCAGTGGGTAAGGCGTAAAGGTGGGTAAGGTGGATAAGGGGTAAAGTGGGTAAGGTTACTCGTAGAACCTATGTCCAGCAGTGGAAATCTATAGGCTGAAGAAGAAGAAGAAGAATAATCGTTTTTGAAGTCGTTTATAAAATATAGTTAAACTGAGAACCTCCTCCTTTTTTGAAGTCAGCTAAAAAAAAGGAAAGAGATAGAGAGAGCAAGTTGAATAGAGGACCCGGGAAAATCCTTTAATTGCACAACAATATTCAACCATATAACAATTTTCATACAGGAAACCGCATCAATAATTATTTTTGAAATGTTCCTTATACTTGAACTTGTTTTTATCTGATAGAACCACGTAGAACAATTTACTTACAGACACGATCTCCAATGACTCCAATTAACTGCAATGCGTGGCCTAACAATGGTAACGCGCCTGGATACACCGGGGGTGATGCACGTCGCGGCTTTATCCACGTCCAAAACGCGAACACGACACAACATGTTGCAATCAACACTATTAGGAACATGGTAACTGAACGAGCATGCGCACGTGAATAAAAATTAAATCGGTTCATTTACCTATTATATAAAGGAACCGATAAGACGAACAGCGAACTCGTCAAACACCTGTTTTACTAGTTCGATGTTTGAAAATTTTATAGTCATCTGTTTGTTTGTTTGTAAAGAAGGAAAGGAAAATATATACCCATATGGGAATATCACAAAATTAAACGAAAATACAAAAAAAAAAATACAAATTATAAAAGAAGTCTGAAATTTCTATACGAGATTCATATCTCGGTATAATGTTTCGATATTTAAAAAAAAAAAAAATAAATGTCGCAGCGCTGGTGGCTTTATGAAAAAAACTCAGTATATCCGCATATGCCTTACACACTCTTTCATTTTTCTTATATTCGGATGCTTTACTTACAGCGTACTATGGTTTAGCAGAATCCCATTTACGCTATGGGCTAATATTTTGGGGCAATTCAACGGAAAAAGAAACAGCATTCAAGTCTCACAGAGATGTTTACGGGTGATGTTTAAACTTGAGAAGACCGATAGCTGCATGTCCCTATTTTATTAATTACAACATTTTGACTTTGCCGTGCTTGTACATTTTAGAAGTTGCTGTGTGCAGATTACCATAAGCGTCTAGCCGACATATTCCCACGTAATAGACGTGACAATGGCCAACTTTGTCTCCAATCCGCTAAGATGAGCCTAATGCGCAAAAGCATATATTGTATGGGTCCAGTCATCTATAATAAAGTACCCAAAAGTTGGAGAGAACTACCACTATCAATGTATAAGAACAAACTTCGTACTTTTTTGACCGCTAGAGCATATTAGTTCCTTAATATATTCATACTAGCTGACCCGGCGAACTTCGTTCCGCCTTAAAGGCAATATCACATGACTACTTTTTAAATTAGGATAATTTTAAATAAATGAATATTATTATTCAATGATTCTTTATTTGGGAGCACAATCCTGGCGATTCTCCGGAAATCTTTAATGTGCTACAATACTCGCAAACAACATCCATTGGCCCAATGCGAACGCCATTGCGCTATATTATATGCGTATTGAAACGCTGCCCGATTCAAATCAGTATTTGATGAATTTCTTCTTGTGTTTCGTAAATTATCTAGCGCTTGATCTCTGAGGTTTGCTCGACGATTTCGCATTGCCAACCCAGCCATTTCACGGGCTGCCTCCCTTTGCTCTGGTGAGTGAGAAGCACGAAGTCGAGCCATACTAATGCTGCGCCTTCAAGTGCAATTTCTTGCTCTTCTTCATTTTTATTTTTTTTTGTTGTGGATGGGAAATCATCAAGTGACCTCTCCCGCTCTGGGCAGAGCGGAAGGGCGTGTCAGACTTTTATTGACTAAAACCCACCCGTGTTCCTTCACTTGCCTATGCAACGGCCAGTGCCATGGTTTCTTTTTTAATCAACCCGTAACCCTGTCAACCCGGACCAGGGTCGGACGCGAGAGATCGCCGCCGATCGCCGCCACGAGAACACGGCTAAGCTCTATCCAAGCCGGGCAGACTTCCACCTTATGCTCCACCGTGTCCTCAGGGTGATGCACACAGTGGTCACCCTGGCGTTTCCTCGCGCCTTATACGGAACAGGAACATCCCGAAACAGCCGTGTCCGGCGAGGACCTACGTCAGTCGGAAGGTGAGGACGCCGTGGCGCCTCTCTAGCTACTCCTCAAAGCTTATGACTTACCGCCGCTATTGCGGCGTACTCAGTGCTGGATTGCGACAATCATACTTTCCATGTCGCCATGAGACCCCGCCGGAGCTCTGTCCGCTGTACTGCGATTTTTCGCGGCAACAAAGTTATGCCTCCTCTCATCACTCCCACATGTGGGCGAGGGATAGTGTTTCTCCACAATTTAATGGATGTTATTATACATATAAACGTTTCTTTTTAATTACTCTATCTATTAAAAGAAACCTCATCAAAATCTGTTTCGCAGTTTTAAAGATTTAATCATACAAAGGAACATAGGGAAAGAGAAAGTAACTTTGTTTTATAGTATGTAGTGAAGTGGTAAATGGCACAGCAATACAATATTAGAAATTTTGAAGTTGAAGTTTGCTTTGGGGCTTTTATTAAAAAAATTAAACCGGCAGAGAGCATTTATATTCCTTGCTTTAAATAAATGCATCAACATTCAACCGGTAAGACTTTTTTTTAATATGCTGAGTAGTGTAGGAGTGTGTTTGTACCATTTTTAACAAATGAACCGCTAACTTATATTTTGACTGAGTTGTTTTGTTATTCCATGTCAGTTTGCACTGCGTTGCGTTGTCACGGGAACGACAGGAACCGCGGGAACGGGATAAAAAGTATCCTATGTGATATGTCCTTCTCCCAGTTCTTATCTACCTCCCTACCAATTTTGAGCCATACTGGTTAAGCGGTTCTTGAGTTATAAATATAGTAACTAACACGACTTTCATTTATATACATAGACTTCATTCAAATCGGACCAGCCTAGGAGGAATTCAGTGACGTACACACGTACAGCAGATTTAGGATGGAAAGAAGAAACCCATGGAAAGCATTGTCATCTACATTTGTAACAAAGATATCATACCTCTCTCTACCCCTAGAGCTCTTGTTTCTGTATCTTTAAGTAAAATAAAAAATCTTAAATAATTATTTATTTCTATTTATTTTTTTCTCTTTTAGTTCATAAGTACAAATTTAGTTAAATAAAAAAAAATATCTTTTTTATTTTTTCGCCTTTTAGTTCTTATGTACAATTATATTTTTAAGTAACTAAAAAAATTAAAAAAACTATAAACTTGTCTAAAAACAAAAAAAAAAACTTGTGATTGACCGGGTTTGAACCGAGGAACACCAGCCATCGCGAGTAGACCATACCAATATTGACTACGCTACAGCCGCTATGTCAAGCCGCGCGAAATTAGCGCCCATATTATGCGTGAAAAATTGCGAAAGAGAAAACTCGAAAATATGCGCTTCCCCAGACATAAGACTGAGCTAGATCGATTTTTCGTCCCCGAAAACCACCACATATTAATTTTCAGCGAAATCGTTAGGGCCGTTTCCGAGATCACATGCTTCTTCAAGCGATTAGCGCCATCTGCCGGGTTGATTTGTGAATCTAAACGATCCAGGTCGCCACTCAAACGCATACAGAAAAATTCATTAAAATCGGTCAAGCCGTTTAGGAGGAGTTCAATGACATACACACGTACAGCAGAATTATATATATAAAGATATATATTTATCTTATTTATATTTATCTTTTATATTAGTTATTAGTTCCTTAATGTTTTTTTTTTCCTTTATAATTAATTGGATTCATTTTGACTGACTAATGTTGATTTAATTGATAATTTTATAATACATTAGTAAATAAGTATGACAATTTTTAATATCGTAATAAAATATTTTTTTAAATCGTATGCCTCTATTATTTTGCACATCATACAAACATGTTGAGCTTAATATTATTTATCACCTTGTATGCACTTTTATGTAAGTATACACACATGTTTATGCATATAAAAATCTTATCTTAAATCAAAGTTAGAGCCATGAGCAATCGAACAATGCCCACTTTTGACCTGACTATGTATAAAAATGAAATAAATCTTAAAATATAGTTTATTGTTTTGTATATTGATGACGCTTATCACAATATTAAAAAAACGCAGGAAAAGAAGATTTTTTAACATTTATTCATGCTAATGACTAACGTATTATCATATTTTCAACGCATCCAAATCATCCTTCCTTAAAACGTTCCATTTTACACTTTGCTGCTTGATTTTATTTAACTGTGTTTCTGAGTTTTATGGTTATTGTACGTTTAATTTGATCAGTAAGTATTTTTATTAGTCCTGAGATAAAATATATTAATTAAAAATAACACAATAATTAAATTAAATTAATCGTGCATATGTTTCATTGAGTATGCACAAGTGAAATGGATTTTTTTGACATCTAACATTTCGTTGTGTACTGCAGTGCGATTTTGTATGTGTTTTTTCTTATTATTACGACCCTATTTACCGCCCCTGGCTACCTTCCTGGATATCTTCCTCATCTGACGACCTTTACTCACCATACCATACATATCAGCAAAAAGTTGACGTTTACTTTGCATAAACTGCAATGTCTGCATAAATACGTTTCGACGTTATCCTGTTCATGAGCATGGGTGGATATCACTAGTAATCGTAAGTATTTTATGCTCATTAGTTTTAATCTAAAAATATATTATGAGAATCGCACAAAGCTCCTATGCAATGTGTACCTAACATAAACAACTATACATATCCGAAACGATATGCATACTACGAACAAATATGCATATCCGAAAATTGTTTCATGTTTAGTTTTGTACTGGTGTCTATTGTTAATGTTGAACCATTTCTTCAACATAAGCCTGCTGCTATTAAGCTATTGTTTATAATTGTATTGGAAAGAAGTTTATATTGAATTTCCTATTTCAGATTACTGAGGGAGATTACGTTTCGGAACCTTGTAATGAACTCCTCATGAGGAGCATAAATCAATTAACAAGCTGTGATGGTGCTCAAGTTTCCGGGTCATCTCAACCAGGACGTAGACAAGTGTGCAGTATTTGTGAATCAAAAAAAAAATCAGCGTCAACAAGACGGAGGTAATGTCCCTAGACATTCACGGTCACGAGACACTGATTATAAAGCTTGGTGAGGATGTGTTGAAACAAGTAGACAAGTTTCGTTATCTGGGGAACACTATAAGTTCTAAGTGTGACCTTGATGCGGAGATCAACAGCAGAGTCGGAGCTGCAGCTGCAGCATTTGGCAAGTTGTGTTCCAAGGTTTTCTGCTCACATGACCTTAAGCTAGCTACGAAAATATCCGTATATATGGCAATTGTGCTGCCAAACCTTCTAAATTCCGCTGAGACGTGGTGTGTGTACCGCCACCACATACGTACTCTAGATTGTTTTCACCTTAAATGTCTCCGATCCATTATGAAGATCAAATGGTCTGACAGAGTGCGAAATACCGAAGTCCTGCGTCGAGCCAATGTTGGTGGCATTGAGGCTTATTTAATGCGTCGGCAGCTTCGGTGGTGTGAACACGTATCACGTAGGGCGGACGAAAGAGTGGCAAAGCGCATCTTCTTCTCTGAGCTGGAGGAGGGCAAGCGAAAGCATGGCGGACAACTCCTCCGGTTCAAGGATGCAACAAAACGGTCAGAATGGCGCAGAATGGTGTACGGACAAGTACGCGAGTTTGAGGAGCAGCGCAAAGCTGACCTCGATGCCAAACGCGACCAATTAAAGGCCCGCCCACCTGCTGCCATTACATATAACTACGTCGATGGCGTGCTTACGTGCCCTCAGTGTGCACGAAGTTTCGCCGCCAAGATAGGCTACATAAGCCATCTTCGGGCGCATGAGCGCCAAATCATCGGCCAGGAGTCGAAGTGGTCGCCGTGGCCGAAATCGGTCGGAAACATCATCATCATTAGTGGATGGTCTACGCTTAATCGTCAGAGCCATGCTATTGTTATTGACAATCCTTCAGAAGATAATTTTCTGAGGAAATTGTAGTCTGAAGGAACAGGTGTTCAAGGCTCAAAAACGATGCATAAGGGCAATGTGCAATCTAATAGTAACAGATAGCTGCGTACCTGTATTTAGGTCCCTAAAGATATTAACATTTCCGTAACTGTATATTTTTGAACTGGCTGTTTTTGTAAAATGTAATATGCATCTTTTTAATAAAGTGTCCGCAAATAGGAACCGGCCAATTATGAGACAATATGAAAATTTGCTTATAGTTGGTAGCTCCGATACCGCCCTATAAAAAAACGTATTATATGTATGGGCCCGATTATTTTTAACAAACTACCCGACGTAATAAAAAACGAGACATTATCATTATTCAAAAAGAAATTGTCAATTTTACTAATAGAGAAATGTTACTACTCAATTAGCGAATATCTGTCAGATGAGAATTTATATTGATAATGTGACATCTCTTTATTACTGACTTGTAGATCTGAACTGTGCCTATTGACCATAAACCGGACATTCTTTTTTTGACTTGATGTAATGAATTGTGTTGTTTTTAATTTCATTTGACATGTAATTTATATTTATTTGACTTGACAGTGTGTATTTGTAATGTGTAGAATGAGATCGTCTATTGTTATTGGATATTCATTAATTTTTGCTTTTGTTTGCATGCCTTAGTTAAGGTAGTCAGTATAAGGATCTTCTAAAAACGTAACATCTGTATTTTGTACCTACTTTCTACGCAAATAAAGATCTATTCTATTCTATTCTAAGAGCAAAGGCAGGTTAATGCTGTTATACAAACAAGAATTGCACCACATCAGGTACCTATTTATGTTTCTATATTGTTTATTATTAGTAGTTCTCAACTATTACGTTGGCAGTTAATGTTTTAACTAAAAATAAAAATATTGCACATAATAATACTTTTAACATGAAAATATAGGTATATTATAGGTTAGATAGGAACAAGGAGGTTCTGAGAGTACTGTGTCGCCTGGACGTGAATAAGGCTAGTGGTGATGGTATGCCAGCGATTGTTCATAAAGCATGTGCGCCCGAGTTGTCTCCTGTATTGACGCGCTTGTATCGCCTCTCGTAAAGTGCCCAAGTTCTAGAAGCATGCCAACATGCAGCCCGTGCCCAAAAAGGGTAGTCGTGCCGATCCTACCAACTGTCGGCCGATTTCTATCACCTCCATACTCTGCAAGATTATGGAGCGCGTATTGAACTCGCGCCTCTTGACTTACCTGGAAAGTAACGATCTCCTCAGTGACCGACAGTACGGGTTTCGACGCAATCGGTCAACTGGAGACCTACTAGTGTATGCCACTCACTTGTGGGGCGAGGCCCTCGAGAAAAATTGGGAAGCGATTGCCGTCTCCCTTGATGTCTCAAAGGCCTTCGACCGGGTATGGCACGCTGGCCTTTTGAGTAAGCTTCTAACGTACGGCATCTCCACTGGCCTAACTGGCTAGGTAAAAGACTTCCTGACTGAACGATCCCTCCGAGTTGTTGTCGACGGTTGCTCATCGGAGCCCATGTTGACCAATGCCGGTGTTCCTCAGGGGTCTGTTCTCTCTGCAACTCTGTTCCTGCTGCATATTAAAGATCTGCTGATGTCTGGCATCTATGCCGCGCATACCTGGTCATCACTCTCAGCTTCATCAGCAACCTCGGCGCAGGCTCAGGCTCAGGCACAGGCTCAGGCACAGGCTTAGGCACAGGCTCAGGCACAGGCTCAGGCACAGGTACAGGCTCAGGCACAGTCTCAATCATAGACGCAGCGCAGGCACAGGCACAGGCGCAGCACAGACTCAGGGTCAGCACAACCACAAGCATCGCAAGATAGAAGACTCAAAAAACACTATCAACCTCCAATCTTCGGAGGGGAGTGATGTAGCGGTACCTACCTACAATCGCCGCAAAAATGAACAACGCGTCATACTGACGTCACACGAAATCTACATCTCGCAATCAGAGTTTACCGTGCAATTAACATACATACAACTTGTCAATTTCAACCATTGGGCAAGTGGCCTACCAGACATAACACCTGTCTGGTAGGAGGATCCTCCCTTTTCTACGGAGGATGAGTGAAGTTTACTCCCTGTTCCTCATGCCTCCACATGTTAACGCCCTAAAAATACATTCTGATAAAATCTAGTCTACAATAAAGTTTTTTTTTTTTTAAATAATTATAAACTAGTGCTTGACTACAATCCCGCCTGATGGTAAGCAGTGATGCACTCATTTATGGAAAAGCGCACAAGTTTATTAAGCCTATTCACTTAAAAATCTTAGTGAGCAGAAAGGAAGACGGCAGTTGAGCGAGATGATGCAATGTTAAACCCAACAACACGACCAACGCTGCTGCACCAGAGGGAGATTAATTTGGAGACCCTCCACGATCAAGCTATTGACACAATAACATTTGGCGCATCGTACCCGGCACACATCGCAATACAACAGCTCAGAGCCGTCCTCCGTACGGCTTCACCAGACATCATGCCGGAATACGACGAGTCGCTTGGCGGCAAGACTTTGTCTGGTGGGTGGTAACTTCTGCCAGCAGCCGATATTATGGCCTACCACCGAGAAAAAGTCTGAATAATTATTTTAATAGAGCTTAAGAACGCTGACAGCTTGTAAGAAAACTTATAAAAAAGCAAATTATGGTAGTTTCGTGCAAGCTAACCTCGCCTAATACCTCCCAAATTGCAATTCTAAATATAGTTTTATTTTGTAAATAGCAATAACAATGAAATGATTTAATGCAATAATCATTGCTATACAGTCAGGCCCAACTTTGTTTGAACATTCGCCGGTCTCCTTTAAAAATAATCTATTTCGGAAGTCGGTGGTAAAAACGAATACCCAAAAACAAAAAACACCATGATCATGAACATGTTTACTCGATTTTGCCACCGGCTTCTGAAATTAGTTATTTTTCAATTTGTGTTTTACCTTTTTTTTTGAAAGTTGGTTGTTTTTTTGTAAAAATGTTTTTTATATTCTAAAAGCATAGTTATAGTGAGGTATCCCACGGGCCGCGTTTGAACACGTGTGTCTCACACTTCCATAACTAGAAATTAAACCTACTTATTTTATTATTAAATCGAGTACCTACGTATCTGGAGCATACCTATACAAAGCAGTATTACCTCCTTGAATTTAACAAGAAGAAATTATAATTTTATGTTGTAAGTAAATAAAATCTTAATTTATTTATATTGTCTAGATGTCAAGGTAGCCCACATGCATTAATGAATGTCGTATTTTGTTAGAAAAAGCCTCAAGTTCAAGGTGACTGTAGGTTTTATCAAAAAGTATTGGGTCTCATAGCGCTACGTTATAAAATGCCAAGGTCAAATTCTATGATAACTAGTTTCAATCTGCTAAAAATAATTTATTAGCACAATAAATTATTAAAATCAAAGACTGGAATACAAAAAAGGATGACTCTTTTGTTTTTTATAAATTTATGTCGTTATTTAAATACAAGCAATTTGCGTAAAAAATATAACTATTTGTAGAAGTTTCATCGAATCCAGCTCGGCTGGGCAACGTTCGGGAAGCTACGCTACATCTTTTCGTCGTCCAAGATACCACAGTATCTCAAGACTAAAGTCTTTGACCAGTGTGTGTTGCCAGTGATGAGTTACAGAATTGAAACGTGGTCGCCCACAGTAGGCCTCATACGAAAGCTCAGAGTCACACAAAGGGCGATGGAAAGAGCTATGCTCGGAGTTTCTCTGCGCGATCGAATCAGATATGAGGAGATCCGCCGAAGAACCAAAGTCACCGACATAGCTCTTCGAGTCGCTAATATTAAGTGGCAGTGGGCGGGGCACATTGCTTGTAGAACCGATGGCCGATGGGGCATTAAAGTTCTGGAGTGGCGGCCACGTACCGGAAGACGCAGCATAAGGAGGCCCCCAACAAGGTGGACCGATGACCTGGTCAAGGACGCGGGAAGTCGATGGATGCGGGCAGCACAAGACCGGTCATCGTGGAAAGCCACGAGGGAGGCCTTTAGTGAGAGTAGTGGACCTCATTAGGCTGAAGATCATAGCTGTTTCCATTGCCCTTTGTGTGACTCTGAGCCTTCGTATGAGGCCCATTGTGAGCGACCACGTTTCAGTTCCATAATTCATCACTGGCAACATACAGTGGTTAAAGACTTTAGTCTTGAGACATTGTGGTATCTTGGACGACGAGAAGATGCAGCGCAGTTTCTCGAACGCTGTCTAGCCGAGCTGAATTCGAGGAGATAACTCTTTCTCAAAGTTGGACCTACCTAGTTGGACTGTTTGTCCCAGGTATATATACTCGAGGGTGCGTGGCAGAAAACCTCCCCGAGTGTTCAGTGGCTACTGGTCCTCTTGTTGTTTCCTTGAGGACTAGCAGACGCTGGGCCGGTGCACCCTGGTCGTGGGCAACAATCTCTTCGTGACTATTGGGCAGGATGGAATGTTCGTTTAGATTGTTGTCCACGGCGAATTTCTGCCGGAGCGGAGGAGTTGCTCCCGAAGGCTCCCTATCTGCGCTCTACATCTCTACAACGGAGCGAGAATAGGGAGCGAGGTGGTGTAGACCGCGGGCCGTTTTCACAGTCCGCGGTCTAGGGGTCACGTCGTGTGATCGAGGTGGAGAAGACGGTGGGTTTCCAAACATGACATAACCAGCAATTTTTTAAGAAGGGAATCCTTATCCGTCTCTGTTTTAATTTGCTTAAAACTGAGTGGAAAATTTTCTTCAACAAAGTTTAGATAACTGTATTCTTCGTCATCTCGTACTCGTTCTCTAGAACTTAGAGGGAGACGTGATAGGGCGTCGGTGAAACAATTCCTCTCGGATCTTACAAATTCTATTTTAAAATCATATGCTGCTAATTTAACGGCATATCGTTGAATTCTGCTTGCCGCAGTAAAGGGTATGCCTTTATTGTCTCCTAGTATATAGCTTAAAGCACGGTGGTCACTTCTAAGAATAAAATGTCGGTATAAATATTGGTGGTGTTTAGTCACACCAAATACAATTGCTAAAGCCTCCTTATCCAACTGTGAATAGTTGGACTCCGCTTGATTTAAAGTTGGCGAGGCACAACCAACCGGCCGCTCACTGCCATCATCATAACGTTGTAACAACACTGCACCCAAACCATATGGGCTGCTATCTACTGCCAGTAGATCATAATGTGCAAGCGCCGGAGAGCTACTTAAGACGTTTTTAATTTTAGTAAAAGCATTTTCACTTTTACTGTCCCAATTTCATTTAACATTTTTTTAACAAATCATATAAAGGTTTTAAAACGTCACTCATATTAATGCAAAACTTTGAGTAAAAGTTTACAAGTCCTAAAAAACTTCTTAACTGCGTTATGTTACAAGGTGATGGAGCAGTTACAATTGCTTTAATTTTTTTATCATCTGTATGTAAGCCTTGTTTATCAATTTTATAACCTAAGTATGTCACTTATTCTTTAAAAAATTGGCATTTACCATAATTAACCCGGAGGCCATTTTCTTTCAATCTCTGCAATACAGCCTTTAAATTGGATATATGTGATGACATACATGTACCCGTAACACAAATATCGTCTGCAAATACAGCCGTAAACGGCAAGCCACTCAAAGTCTCTTCCATTATTTTTTGACGAACGCTTTCACCTTGCTGCTGCTTCCTCTGCCTAAAAATATGCCTTTCGGCTATTTCTGATCTCTCTGGTTCTAAATGATCTTTCACCAGTTGAACGAGCACATCAAAAGTCTTATCCTCTGGCTGATCTGGTGAGCAGAAATAGCACATTAAGTCGTAACACTCCGAGCCGACTAGCGTCACCAGCGTAGCCACGTGTAAGCTTACATCGATGTCTTGTATCATCGGTGTATTGTATACTGCTGTGGAAGAGCGGAGTCTCCTAACACAGGCATAATTTGCTTAACAGGAGGCTTCAATCACCAACTAATGTTCAATAATTTGGAGCTCTAATAAATTTGATTTTGATTTTTTTTTTTTTGATTTGATGTCGTTCAAAATTGAACTGTTTAATTCGTCTAACGTAAGTGTCCCAAATTTGGGTTCCGACATGGAAACTTTCAATCTTCCCGATTGGCATTTTAATTATAACTTTACACACGGGTATACATATTAGTAATTTTCTCGTCGCCAATGATACGTTTGACGATGAAATGAAACCAACCGAGATTCAATGCAGACTGATTTAATGAAATGGAACACGTCCCGATACGTACAGCGAATTGCAAGCACAGATTATATAACTAATACTGATATTCTCTATAGTAGTACTTAACGTTAATTAGTAGGTCTCGTACACAACAATAATTTTCCAAGTGACTTTTACTTTATTATTCGAATTTTTAATTGTGTCGCTTAGAAATTTTGATTTAGCAAATACACAATTTTTTTTTTTAATATCATTGAATAATTTTTTATATACACTAGAAAGGGAGTACCAAACCTGAATTTTGTTCAAACCGTATAACTCGTACAGTCTCGCTCTACTTTTATAAATACCCGGAGTTGCCCATTGGTTAAAGCCAACAGACGATCCATTAATCTTAATGGTTTTGGTCTTGAAAACAATTTGGTACTCCTTTTGCACAACATCAAAAAGGGCACTATACATTTCATTGGCATTCTTGTGTTCTACTATGGATGGTGTAATTTTATGGGCCACATTATTTTTAAACATTTTGCAACGGCTAGCTGTATAAGGCCTACATTGGAGCTTATGCGGCTTTTTATGTAATTGCATGGGGAAGCTACCTAATAAACCACAGTGGTCGGAAGTTAAGTCGGTTAACACAAATTTATTATCGGCATTACAACACTAAATATATTATTATCAAGACAGGTTGACGAAGATGCCGTGATCCGAGTAGGTTCAAAAACCAAGTTAATTAAATTATAAGACCTAAATAGATTAAGAAGTCTAATACTTGAGGGAGTAACATCTAAAATATTAGTGTTGTAATCTCCACATTAAATAATACTTTTGTTACTTGACTTCAATCTATTGAGTGAATCCTCCATTACCAATTCAAAACTAACAAAATCCCCAGAGGGGGCCTATAAACACAAATTATAATGTATCGCTCAAGCTCAACACAAGACAACTAAATAGTGCGCTCAATGGAAAGATTAACTAAATCTAAACGTTGTTTACACTTCAACGTGTTCGAAACCAGAATTAATGAGCCATCGCGAATAGCACTTTTTCTCACAAATGCACTTTGTACTGTAAAATTATCATTACTGATAAACACTACTTCATGTTCCTTTAACCAATGTTCAGTCAAACATAATACCTGAATATCATAATATTCCATAAATAAACTTAACTCTAGCACTTTGCCGGACAGACCCTGCATGTTTTGATATACAACATTCAAAATAGGCAGCTGACCCATTGTCACACCTAATAGTTTAAACTACAAGGTGTATTAAAAGAAGCATTAGTAAAGCATTAGTATCACTACTAATAGTAATCGATGGTACACTACAAGTATTAGTGTCACTCTGCACATTATAAGCCAAAAGACCAGCAATCCGTCTCTTACTAGTTGGTGGCAAATACATACCACTGCTCGTCAATTTACAATCAGAAATAAATTGATTGCAATAAAAATACAAAACTGTGGCACTGTGATGAAAAGTCCTGTTATAAATTAATAAATTTAAGTAATAAATAGGTATGCCGATTTTGCTCCTTGGATAAGTAGCAGGAGTAAGGCAAGGCGCAAAAAATTACTTTACAATTATAAGTCTTACCAAGATGCAACATCAAATCAATACCTACATTTAATTAAATCCTTTTTTCTGACATTCAAACTATCCCCATATAATAATTTAATAGTAGAACTGGGGTTTATTTTTGTCGATTTTACATTGCTCATCAATTGGCTCATACTGGCACCAGGAAAACAATTATTCATTACAAACTGTTGAGAACACTGATTTAATACACTACCAAAGCCTTGACCAAATTTGTCAGAAAAAATGTATGTAGTGCTAATCAAACTGTATGTGCTATTGTTATCATAATTAGCACAGGCATTCACTGGCTGAACTGTCAAGGGAGTAGGTGTTACAAGTTGAGGCTGGGGTGGCTGGGAGCAGGCACAGCTAAAGGAGAGGGTATTTGTCAGAGACTCGTACCTCTCCGCATTGTAACTGACCAGGTCTGTCAACTCACCAGCCTGCATGCGCTTACTCAGCCTGCATGCGCTTACTCAGGTCTTGTTGAGTAGCCTCATATTTATTAAAGATATCTTTTAAAGCATATTCCCTAACAAACAATTCATCCTGTAGGTGCTGTGTGTCTCTGTCATACATTTTATTATACAATTCCAATTCTCTATTAAAATTCTTTAACTCTTGTATTAAGTTGACTTGTTTTTGCCTTAGTTGTGTAGGTATTTAATCTGTTAAGTTTTAGGCGTTTCGATGATTTTTGAGTTTTTTTAAATAATCTATTAATTTTAATATATTTTTTTATCTTGTTGTGGTTAGAAAACAATTTTCCTTTGCTGATAGTATCATTGGTCAAGTCTATAACAACAGGCTCAATATATGTGGACCTCGAAGATAAAGCTAAAGACCTCGTTAAAATGAATTACCATGAAGTTTAAGGAAAAATAAATAATTTCGTACACTAATGAAATAATCTCTAAGCAGTCTCCGTCGTAAACTTTCTTTGAAAATAGTTATGAAAATTTTATTTCAATCCCACAAAACACGAAGTAATTTATTTTTAATTAAATGAAAGTACCATTTTTTTTTTGTTTTTCATTTATCATGGATTCCATTAGTTCGAGTTGCGAAGCCAATCTAGTTCTCCATTCTAAAACAAGAGTAGCTTCCTAATGCAGATGAACGCACAAGATACTCCATGGCCACTCCTTTAGATTTTTGACAGACGTTTATTAGATTTAGATCGCCCAATCCATAATGTAGATTAGATATGACGTATTCAGCCTGACAGTATGATTCATTGAGAAATAAGCAAAAATGAAAAAAAAGTCACAAAGATCGCTGAGCAAAAAACTTATTTAAATTAAATTATGTGTGATATGCATGTGTTTCTAGGTCGCTGGTAGAAGCTGGTTATTTTAATAAGCCATAACTAGTTATAAAATTAAACAAGTTTCCAAAATGAATAAAATATATCAATTTTCTCGATGGTAGGCCATAACATCGCCTGCCAGTAGAAGTTACCACCCACCCGACAAAGTCTTGCCGCCAAACGATTCGTCGTGTTCTGGCATGATGTCTGGAGAAGCAACAGAAATATGTAGCGAAGAAATGTAACCCATACTATGATTTTAAAAGAGTGTCCATGGAGTTTCTTGCACGTTCTTCTCCATAGAGATGTACGCTTTGGAACGTGTAATTTAGCTTCACTTTTCTTGGACTGACCGACATTGACTATTCAAAAGCACCAACGGATGGTTAATTTGAAATAAACAATTTTGATTTGATTTGATTTGAAGCCGTACGGAGGACGGGTCTGAGCAGTTATAATGATTTATACTCAGCAAAGAGATTTAAGAAAAATAGAGCGGGCATGTGTCAAAATCGCTTAGAAAAACTGTGATCCCTTGGCTCAGTTCCTAGTACAATGTAGCAAAATTAGATCGACAATTGGAGACATCACATAGTAAAAACGAAAAAAGTTTATATAAAATGTATTCAGCTATTGCCCGGCAGATGTCCAGTGTGGTTTATGTTGCCAGATCCGATTTAATACCCTAGTATAGTTCAAATCGTGTAAATAAATATTGAAAAGTAAACAAATTAAGTGAAACTTGTCTTGTACAAACATCAAAAACTGTTTTAGAATTTTATTCGCTACTATTAATTTTCCGTGACACCGTCTATTGGCATTTTAGATGTGTTATGATTACGAATTATTATAACAATCAGTTTATTGCGATTTTTGAGTGTAATAGACTTTTTACGCCATAAAGCGCATTTTGTTTTGCAATTTTCGTTTGCATTTCATTTTTAGCAAAATTATTCTTTTTACACGTTTGTTTGCAAATATTTTTAAATGGCAATGTAAAAAACTGTGGTAGGGTTTGTATCAATTCGATATAAAGTTATCGATAATATTCAAATAAGTTACTACGACGATGTTTTTTCGCATTATGATAGCTTGAAACAAAAACAAAAAATTGTAAGACGCAGAAAAATTATAGGTAATTTTGAGTTTACAAGTTTCTTATTTATATAATTCTTTTAATATAATAGGCGTTAAAGGTTAAAATTATCGATTAGTACTGAAAATGTAAATAATTGTTTATTTTTTAATTTTTAACTAATTCATTTATAATCAATATATAGGAAGGTCGTTTATACCTTTGCGGTAGAACTCTGATCGGATCTAGACTGCACAAACTGTGTGAAAGCAGAACAGCCTCCTGGGAAGAAAACTTCTTATCACGTAGATAATTGTCCAAATCACGACAAAAATGGTAGTCTGCTGGAGCAAGACCTTTACCAGATAATGGTACGCCATTATCTTTAAAAACGGCAAAAAAAAAACACGGTTAATGTATGGGAGCCCGCCTTCAGTATTTATTTTATTTTCATTATTTATTTGTAATTTGAATATATGACCAAATATTCTGTGAAAATTTTAAGCGTCTATCTGTTTTCGTTATTAATATGGAGCAAAAACGGCAAAAAATCATGTTTGTTGTATGGGCCCCCATTAAATAATAAAATATTTAAGGGATCCTTCAATATTTTATTATTTTTATTCTTAGTACTTGTTGTTACAGCGGCAACAGAAATACTAACACAATCTCTGGAAATTTCAACTGTCTCGCTATTACGGTTTATGAGATACAGCCTGGTGACAGACGGACAGACGAACAGTGAAGTCTCATGAATAGGATTCGTTTTACCTTTTAGGTACGGAATCCTAAAAATAACAAAGTAGCTCGCAATCTTTGTACTACATACAATATGTAAAGAAAACCCTGTCCGATCCGTGAAGGTATTGTTAGGTATCGATAACTGATTCTACTAATGCCTACAAAGCCGGCCAAAACAAAAAAAAAAATCCCCCTAAAAAAATAAGTATTATTTCGCAAAAAGAGGTAACTTAAAAAATGTGCGGTAGGCCATACAGGCGCGGGCGAAGGGGGGCAGGGCACGCGATCGCATCGCTATTCGCTCAGAATTATACCGTCAAAAACAATGTTGTCACTTTTTAAAAAGTACCAAATTTTGGGGAAGTTGGAATTAATTCGCGGAAAAAAAAAAGATTATTTCAAAATTCACTAGTATTGTTACTATGACGATTATGTAAAATTTCATATTATGTTATTTGGTCATGTGTTTACCTAACCTTTATTATCATTACGGGTCGGACAGGGTTTTCTTAACATATTGTATACGTACCTACATATTTTATGAATATATTTCATTATAAATAAGTTATATAATTTATGTACTTATCCACTTAACAGTAAATTTTATCCCAATTTTTACGGTTAAGTGGAATAGACAAATTAATAACTTACTGTTTCATTTCTAATACAAGGTAACTATTCTTTTTTTTTTTTAATTTGATCGACAAGTCTTTCCAAAGTAGATGTCTTCTCTTTTAAAATGCATTGAGCATAATTTTGACGAAGCAGACGGAAGCCAATTTTCTTCTCTACGGTGTATCTGGACAAATCGTATCCACTTTTCCCCTACAACATTATTTTTATTCGGAAACCTAAAATAACAAAAACCTAGGTAAATGAATAGTAATTGTTCATTCAATTTTGTTTATTAATATGACATGATTTTGTTTAAATAGAGTTAATAATAAATACACTAGAAATATAGCAATATTTTAAGTTTATTTAGCTATATTTGAAATGTCAATAAAATATAACAAAATGTTTTCAACTTAATAAGTATTATCGATAACTAAATCGATAAACAACATTACTACATCTCTACAAGAAAATAGTAAAACTACTCAACAATAGAGGGCGCTTATTACAATAATGGAAAAGTTTCTAGAACAATTTAAGAATTTATTTAAATTTGAAATACAGACGAAATATAAATAATTCGTAGAAAAAGATTTTGAAGTTAGGTCCAGTCGTTTTACCATAACAAGATGTACAGTAATACAAAGCGCAACATAACATATTTCCTTAGAAAATATTTATTTTTGGTGGACACAAATTACGTCTTGACGCGCAGACTAGACTGAGCGACTTTTGACCAGTTTGCCAGAAGTATTGGATTACGATTTTGTTCTTGATGTCCTGTCTATTGTAAATATAATTTTAATGTCTTTGATACTCAGTAACTGTGTTGTGGATGTCAAAGAAGCAGTCATTCAGTGGCGGATTCCTCCGCGTACAACACAATAATATTATGTCATATATTATCAAATAGGTCAAGATGACGGACACGTGGAGGCCCGTACTGTGGTTTCGAACTGGCGTAAGCGACCGGTTTATAACCGCCCGCTCCCGCGCTCCACACCCCCCGTGATCGCTACTAAGTGTTCGGATCAGTTGAATACGTGTGTGGCTGGTGACGTTATCGCTGTATCTGAGCCGCAAGCAGTGAGTATTATTCGTGAGCAGTGTGAAAACGTAGTGAATACCAGTAATGTAGTAGGGAACAGAAATGATGGTAGGGTCACAGTCTAAAAATCATACAGTCGTCCGATGAAGACGTCTAGACAGAGCAATCGTGCGGGGTGTGAGGGACGAGACGCGGGTAAGCGGCACCCGAGCTGCGAACAAAACGATGTTTCATAGCTCGGTATCTATCAATAAGGGCTAACACGTGTTTGTTTTTTTATTTGTTTGTTTTATAATTTGATATGAGTGTCAATTTTAAGTATAATTGTGGTGCTGGTAACGAAGAAGCCATCCTTTCTGAAATCCAAGATGGCGGACGCCAATTTAATTGTATATTAATATGATGTGGTTGTTAATTCCGAGGTCAATTGGGGTGCTGGTTACGAAAATGCCATCTAAATAACTTAAATCTGTCTCGAGTTATTCCCTTAGTAAAAATAGCAAATTAATTAAATATAATACGGCTATCGATGTTGATCTGTAATAAATAAATAATTTCATAAATATTATTTATTAGTGACAACCCTGGCCGATGCGATACTGTCTAGACGATGTCGGCATTTTCTTCTTCTCTTCTTCTTCTTCAGCCTATAGATGTCCACTGCTGGACAAAGGCCTCCCCCAAGGCTTTCCACGTTGACCGGTCTTGTGCTGCCCGCATCCATCGGCTTCCCGCGACCTTCACCAGGTCATCGGTCCACTTTGTTGGGGGCCTCCCTACGCTGCGTCTTCCAGTACGTGGCCGCCACTCCAGAACCTTACTGCCCCATCGGCCATCGGTTCTATGAACAATGTGCCCTGCCCACTGCCACTTAAGTTTAGCGACTCGCAGAGCTATGTCGGTGACTTTGGTTCTTCTGCGGATTTCGGCATTTTACACGAGATCAAAGGCGTCGACCTACTGTATGATTTATATACTGTGGTTGGGTTGTTGTGACAAATAAAAATAGGGTACGATATAAGTTTTTTAGTAATACGGGAAGAACTACTTATGAATGTAATTACAAGTTTAGAACAGCATCGACAAAGATACCCCTTTATATTTCTAATATATGTAAGGAGGCTAGTGATGAGGACATTATAAACTACATACATTCATGAGAGAACGCAAACAACTGTAACATTAAAAAAATTACACCTAAGTTTGAACGTAGTTACAATTCGTATAAGATTTTTGTTGATAAAAGCAAGTTATCGTTGTTTTTGAATGATGATTTTTGACCTGAGGGTATTCACTTCAGACAATTTGTGTTT
This sequence comes from Sesamia nonagrioides, assembly GCA_017933935.1. Lineage (NCBI taxonomy): Eukaryota > Metazoa > Arthropoda > Insecta > Lepidoptera > Noctuidae > Sesamia > Sesamia nonagrioides. The sequence goes on along the minus strand of JADWQK010001429.1, from coordinate 4,310,730 downwards.
TTTAGAAAACAAGGCAGATCTATTTCTGAATCGAGTGTGAATCAAAGACGATCATAATGGCTACTGCTTGTAATTACATAAATAAATTTGTTACATTTAATTGTAAAGCTATAAAAAGATCAGTGGATAGTATCAGAGATATGTGTAACTGGGCGGATATCATAGCTCTTCGGGAGACTTGAATTCAGCCTCATGATGTGCATTTTCTTAACACCATACATATAGATTTTGAGTACATAGGGAACTCTGCAGTTGACACTTCCACTGGAATTCTTAAGGGGCGTCCCTATGGTGGGGTAGCTATCTTGTGGTGTTGGGACTTGCTTAAAATGGTGAGTGTTGTTGACTGTAAAAATGACCGCCTAGTAGCTATAACAGCAACTTTAAGTGACATGACAACCGCTCTATATTGATATTTAGCATATATATGCCGACAGACAGCACAGAAAATTTTACTGAATTTTCAAATTGCTTGGGCGAAGTTAGTGCTGTTATTTAGAATAATAATAATAATGCTGAAGCTGTAATAGGTGTTAGGAGATTTTAAAGCTTATCCATACCAGCCGTTTTGGTATGAGCTAAGTGGATATTGTAAGGATAACCAGTGGTTGTGTGCCGATGTTGAAAAATTAGTCTATAATTCCGATGTATTTACTTATATAAGTGACATAAATGGCAGTTTAAGATGGCTAGATCATTGTATCGTTACGCAATCTGCTTGGCAAACTGTGAAAAATGTTAGCGTAGGTTGCGATACCTATTGGTCATTTCCCCGTGATCCTAGAATGTGACTTAAATATAATTGTGCTGAAATTGTTACAGGAATCTGTCAACATTAATAAAATGATTTGGAGGGACCGGGACGAGTTGCAGATCATTAGATATCGTGACTTATGTAATGGTGAGCTAAGAAATGTTTGCTATCCTGAATTATTTCAGGAGTGTGGCCATAAAATGTGTAGTAGCCTGGAACATAGGCGTGCTCTGGACTGTATGTATGGTGAGATTGTTAATGTGCTGTCAGCAGCATCGGTGCAGTCGTGGGAAGGCAAGCAACTTCAAGGGGTTAGGCGAGTGGCAGGTTGGAATAGCCACGTCCGGCACGTTCATGTAGAGACTCGGTCTAGGTTACAGGTTTGATTGCTTCACAATAAGTCCAAGTCCGGGAGAATATGGGAGGAGATGAGGACTAGTCAGAAGATTTTTAGAAGCAGACTTCAGTGGTGTCAGAACCAACAAGATCAGATTAAATTTGACATAATAGCATCACACAGAGCTACTAAAAATTTTCCTCAATTCTGGAAGGCAATCAAAAGGCTGGGAGCTGGACCGGGTCGCCCCGTGAGCGTGGGGGAATGTAGTTCGCTTGAAGACATAGTTAACATGTTCAGGGAACTTTTTTTAGTGTCATCTCAGTTAGGGCCGGCTAGAGGGGGAATCGTTGAGGGGATTAGTCGTGATTACAACCAATTCGTTTTACGGCTAAGGAGGTAAGAAGACAAATCCAAAATATGGGAGGTGGTAAATCTTCTGGTCACGATTGTCTCAAATCAAATCAAATCAAAGCATATACTTCGAATAAATCAGTTACAGGTACTTTTGAATTGTCAGAAGGTCGGTCAGTCAGTAAGGTGAAGCTAGTCGCCCATTTTAAAGAGTAGGTACCTATGGATAAGAACGGCCAAGATACTCCATGGACACTCTTTTAAATTGTCAAGCTATTGATACAAATATTTGATTACAACATTCGTTTTGAAATCAACCGTGTGAGAAGGATGCATAAATATATTGTATTCAGCATCGAGCACCTCAACCCGCCGGGGCCGGGGTTCATCTGCCTAGAGTGCTGGCGACGTTTATCTCGCTCTGCGTCAGTCACACGTACCTACCATACGATTTGTTGCGAACGGTAGTCGTTCCTATTGTTAAAAATAAGACTGGGGATTTTGTCGGACAAGGCGAACTACAGACCAATATCCTAAGCGACTGTCATTGCTAAGGTAGTGGACGGTCTGCTTGATAGACATCTAGATAAATATATTGCGTTACATGACGTTCGGTTCTGGTTTCAGCCTGGGATTTCCACAGAGAACGCTATTCTGTGTCTAAAGCAGACCGTCCAATACTATAAGGATAGAGATACTCCGGTATATGCTTGCTTCCTTGATCTCTCGAAGGCCTTCGATCTGGTGTCGTATGATGTCCTTTGGGCGAAGGTCAGGGAAGCGAGCGTACCTCAGGAGTTGACGGATCTGTTTCAATACTGGTACTCGAACCAGTGCAATCAGGTTCGTTGGGGTGGTACTCTCTCTGAACCGTACAGGTTGGAGTGTTGAGTTAGGCAGGGTGGTTTAACCTCACCTAGGCTCTTCAACCTGTACGTGTATGAGTTGATCGTTGAGCTTAGTAGCAAATCAGTCAGGTGTAAAATAGATGGCACTAGTGTCACCAATATTAGTTATGCTGATGACATGGTGCTGCTGGGCCCAACGGCTGGCTCAATCAGAGAGATGCTACGTGTTTGCGAGAAGTATGCTGCGACTCACGGCTTGCAGTACAATGTTGCAAAGAGTGAGTGCTGATCTTTGAGGTCCCCGGGAGAGGAGTGCATTACGAGCCCGTAATTTGTTTGAATGGGAAATCGTTAAATAGAGTTACCCAATTTAAGTACCTGAGCCACTATTTGACTGCGGATCTCAAGGATCAAGTAGACATTGAACGCGAATGCAGCGCGCTAGCAGTTAGATGCAACATGTTGGCTCACAGATTTGCACGTTGTATTAATGGGGTCAAAATCACTTTGTTCAATGCTTTGTTGTACGCGGAAGGCTCTAGACGCCCTGCATGTGCAATATAATAATGGTTTTAGGGTGCTGTTAGGGTTACCTAGGTACTGCAATGCGTCCGGCATGTCTCTCGGCTCCAACATCAGATCTACTGCAGGCAGACCTTCATTATAATTCGTATGGATGCAAAGTTCTCATTAATATAAATAAATTGAGCTCAAACACAAGGTAGGTAATTACCGTAAATTGTTGAGGAGTTCCCTGAACCAATGTTTGTCTTCATCATCAGCTCCCTAATGACAGTCATCACCCATCTAGGTGTAAGGTTCTTATCAATACAAATTATACAAGCACAAACACAAGGTTGCTGCTGTGAATCGTTGAGGAGTTGCCTCGCCTAGATAGGAGCCAGGAGAACCTGGTTCCATCATCAGATCTATTACAGACCCTTATTAAATTGTAGTGCTTTAAAATACCTAACGAAAAACTTACAAATGCACTAGCCGTCCCTACAATTTTTGAAAGTTCCCCTTGATTTCTCTGGTCTTCCACCATCAAACCCTAATTTCCTTATCATGGGACTACCTTGGGAATGTCTTCTTTCTAACAATAAAATAATTATCAAAATCGGTTCATAAAGTACGAAGTTATGCGCAAACAAGCATAAAAAAACATATATACGGTCGAATTGAGTAACCTCCTCCTTTTTGAAGTCGGTTAAAAAGTAGTTATTTTTGTAAATGCGTTATTTCATACACATGCCCTAACCGAATCATGCATCACACCGGCAATTTATTGATTTAACTGTATAGCTACTAGCTACACACTCAAAAAAGTGATTTAATTCAGTTCCGTTTCGTGAGTAACTGTATAGTTGGTGGACGTATAATTATGTACACAATGACAGTAGCTGAACGAAAATAACTAGCTACAATAAAAACTTTTTTACAAAAAACACCGACTTCTAAAAACCACTACAAAGTGAAAAATACTTAATTTTGAAAGTTGGTGTCTTTGGTTTTTGTATATTATTCGTTTTTGACACCGACTTCCGAAATTAAGTATTTTGCACTTTGTAGTGGTTTTTAGAAGTCGGTTGTTTTTTGTAAAAAAAAGTTTTTATTTTACACTTTTTAGCTGTGAAAATTACTATGCATTCAGTTGCTTCCGGTCAGACTGGAAGCTGACGCAAGTATAGTTGAGAATGTTTACTTTAATTTTTACCCGCAATTTTGAAGAATCCCCCGACTGCCTGTAAGCCTGTTGTCTTCATGATCAGATTTACTGCAGAACATTATTTTAACCCAACGGGTGCAAAGTTCTCATCATTATAAATGAATTAAGTCCAAACACAAAGTAGCTACTGTAAATCGGTGACGAGTACAGTCACAACCTATCTAGGTGTAAAGTTCTTATCAATACAAATTAATCAAGCCCAAACACAAGGTAGCTGCTGTGAATTTATGAGGAGTTCCTTCAACTGTCTTCCGGCTCTATCATCAGATCTAGTCCAGACCTTTATTAAATTGTAGTGCTTTAAAATACTACCTAAATGAAAATAGTAAGAAATGCACTAAACGCCCCTACGATTTTTGAAAGTTCCCCTTGATTTCTCTGGTCTTCCTTCATCAGATCCTGATGTCCTTATCATGGGACTACCTTGGAAATATCTTCTTTCCAAATAAAAAAAAATATATAAAAATCGGTTCCTAAACGACGAAGAAACATATTATATACGGTCGAATTGAGTAACCTCATTTTTGAAGTAGGTTAAAAGTAACTCGTTTTATAACAGGACACACTCAAGAAAGTGATATAATTTAGTTTCGTCTCGTTTCGTAACTGCATAGTTGGTGGACGTATAGTTATGTAAACAATGTCACAGTAGCTGAATGAAAATAACTAGCTACATAAAATAACTCGTTTTATAACAAGTGACGCCGACGTCTTCAGCTGACCATTTCTTCGAAAATGTGATGGGACTGATAAGCAACCGCTTTAAATGGTGCTTAGTGGAACGAACGGCCGACTCCACTAAACCGTTAAAATGAAAATGGATGAATTTACTGGGAAAAAGTTAAATTCACTTTGTTCCTGAGCTACTTCATCTGCAATATTTGAATCTAATAAGAATTGATGTAATTGATTACAAGAACCGACAAAGTTTCAGAGGTTTACGACGGCGTACAATAAACCGGTTTAAGGTAGCCATATATGCCTCGTTTGTGAGGCCCGTGTCAAGCTCGAGGTGCACTGCTTTAACGGCCAAGCAGACAAAGATACAAATGTACGATTTTATTAATTTACAACCTCTATTAACGGGATAATTAACGATGCATTTATTTATACGGGAAGTAGTTGCTCCATTATATCACCTCAGCTTGTAAATAAAGAGAAAATTACGAGATTTCAATTAATAAAACCGGTGCCGTTACAAGGGTTTTCCAAGGATAGTTTAAAGACCGTAAGAGAAATAGTTCGGGTTAATCTTTTATTAGATTCACTAGAGCTTCGTAATGTTGAGATGTGCATTTTTAATGATTTATCCGCATGTAACGTACTGATTGGACGAAATGTAACGAAACGTTCCGATGTAATGTATTCTCGTATTGGTGATTACCTTACATTTTAATATGTAAATACTTACTCAACATGCGTTACCGTAAATGAGTCAGTTCATAACTTGGATACAGATTCTCATTATCAGGAATTACTTGCGCTTCTTAGTAAATATCATCAGTGTATTGCAACGAATATTTCACAGCTTGGTGAAGTGAAAGGGTTTGAAATGCATATTGACTTGAGTAGCGACAAACCGGTACAACTTGGGCCATATAGGACGTCTCTTAGTGACAGGCACAAAATTAGAGAAATGGTTAGTGAGCTATTAGGGAACGGGATAATCAGAAAAAGTAAATCAGCTTACGCAAGTCCGGCTTTACTAGTAAATAAAAGTAACGGAGAAAAAAGGTTGTGTATTGATTATCGGGCGTTAAATTAGGTCACAATAAAAGATAAATTATACCCGATGCCGCGCATTGGGGACTTGATAGATAAGCTTCAGGGATGCAAGTTTTTCAGTAGTTTAGATCTCAAAAGTGGCTACTACCAAATTAAAATGGCGGAACCCTCTGTACACAAGACAGCCTTCATAACAGAAGACGGCCATTACGAATTTTTAAGGCTCCCTTTCGGTTTAGTGAATGCACCGTCATGTTTTCAATCTACGATGAACCAAGTTATTAGAAACCTTAGGTTTGGACAAGTAATTCTGTATCTCGATGATATTTTAATTATCAGTAAATAATCATTTTTGCCTCATTTAACTAACTGTTGTCTCAAACTCAGAACGCTCAGAGAACTGGGCCTTTGCCTTCGCATCATCAACCATACATTAAAACCGCAACTGCACCTCATCGTATTGTTCTTATAACGACTCAATGTTGCCCATGCGCAGCTGTAATTCCATGATATCACAACTGTTTAATTTTGTTCTCACTTATTGTGTCCAGGTAATTGATGAATATTGTTAAGCGGCCTTTAAAACACTCCTCGGACATACGAGTATTGTCGACCTAAAATGTATACAGTAACAATACGTTTATATAAAATAAGTTATATAGCTACTAAGTTATGGTTAATTTTAATGTGATATAATAATTAGGGTCGGCAGACTAAAGCACCTAAGTCAAAATTTTCGATATTTTTTTATAACGCCGTTGAAATACATTTTATTCAATACACAAGCTGACTAAAGCACATAAGTCCCACTCAATTGTTTCGTAGCGTATCAGAGTTGTGTATTTTATCAACCAGTAACAATTCAATTACACTCTGATGAACAAAAGCACATAACTTGACATATGTTAAAAGGAACACTTCAAGTGACCACTGGCTTGGCCCAAAAATTTTGACTTATGTGATTAAGAACTTCAAGTGTAGCACTTTGTCATGAGAATGAAGGTACTTAAAAATTATTTATGTTATTAACAGAAATTGAGAAGAGGGTCTAATCTTATGCATACAATTCAATTAGTTGTATACTAACTGTTGCATTGTTGGTTTATTGTGAGTGGTTAACATGGATGTCCAAAGGGGAAAAATGAGTAGAAATGGCGTTAGCGAGACAACCAGAAGCGGACGAATTATAAAGGAGAAAAGTTTAAACGGAACTTAGAGCAGGCCTTTAAAGAAAAGGATATACCAGATCAGAAGATGAAGGAATTGCCTGTGTACAGGATGAAATGTGAAGAGCGAATATTGGAAAATCTTACGTAAAAATCAGAATGAAAACTTACAAATATTTTTTCACCATTCACGGTAAACGTGATCCTATCCTACTATGCTGAGGGTGTTTAATAAAAACTTTAGACGAAACCGATAATTTAAAAAAAAACAGTTGCTTTAAGAAAGAGATCTTCGATAGGTGGTACTGTAATCGACGACAAACGCTGAAAAACTATTCCAAAGCTTAAGATATCAGACGAAAAACAACTGGAAATGAAGTCTTATGTCTTGTTATTTCCATTTTATGAAAGCCACTGTACAAGAAGGACTACATCCGGGAAGTATTTGTCATCCTACTTAACAATATAGGATATGTATGAGCTACGAGCATATGAGCTATTTTATCAAGATCGTAATGATCCACCATCAATCAAACTCTATAGCCAAGAATTTCACAAATTAGGACTTTCATTCAAGAAGCCTCGTTTTGCCACGTGTTACACATGTGACAAGTTTCGGATGCAGATACACTTTGTGTCAAGATGAACAGGATAAAATCAATTTCATATCTAAACATGAAAATCATAAAGCCCTAACTGACGAAGCATATTCTATGAAACGCACTGATACAGAAATTTATAAAAATGATGACATTTTACAGGTTTACACATTTGACTTGGAACAGTGTTTGCCTACACCATCACTCACATCTTCTGTTTCCTTCTATAAGCGTCAGCTATGGACGTATAATTTGACTGTCCATGACAACAAAACTGGCAAAGCTGTGTGCTCTGTTTGGTACGAGACAATTGCAGCTCGTGGAGCTAATGAAATAGCCTCTTGTGCCTAAAAACACATTAAAACTGGTGTACCACGAAACACGAAACATATCATATTTTATTCAGATACGTACATGCGGAGGGCAGAACAGGAACTCTTATGTTAGTTCTATGTGCAGTTAGGTTTTACGGTTCCTGGTCATAGCCATTTAGAAGTACATACAGATCATGGTATTATAGAAGAGAGAAAAAAAGAAAATTGCTTTACAAATTTTTACAAATTTATAATTTCACCCACATTATTAGAAACATTTGATACGTTCTAGTAGCAAGAAGTTTACAGTAATAGAAATGAAAAGTGAATACTTCTTTGACTTTTCATCCATTTTCAAAACTGCTTTGGTTTAGAGAAATTTAGATACTAAAGGCCACCCGTTTAAGTGGCTGGAAAAAAGAATTCGGCATCCTTTCGTTTATACGAAAGGATGCCGAATTCTTTTTTACGATATTTTTTGATACGCTGGATATAGATTCGTCATGTTTTAATTACTTATAAATATAAAGGAAGAGGTTCCAGTGTACCTGAAAACTACCCTATTATATCCGTTCAACTTTTACCATTATCAATGAAGAAGAAAAATGATTTAATTTCGCTATTACCCTTAATACCCGATGTTATCCATGAGTTTTATTTAAATCTTCCTACATTAGAAAGTCTTCGTAATACTGCTCCTGACTTCTTAGAATCGGTGGAAGAACAAGAATTTTAAGTAAGATTCAATTATTAGTCATTAAGATATTGTTAGCGATCAGAAGTGGTGTTTATTAAAAAAAACAAATCGGGAGGTAAACACTACTGTTCGTGTATTATCAATTTGAATTATAATTACAACCAAAACTTATAAGTTTAGTTAAGAACAAAATAACAATCACCGAGTACACAATAAAATGTAAAATGATAGCAATCAGCTATTAATTAATACGGAAAATATAGGTCTCACAGAGTTCGGGCGGTGTTACAGCTTCAAGTGACGATTCTAAAAAGAGAGCGAGCGCGGGTATGCCGCGCCTTTTATAGTAAGCTTTAGGTGGGGTTGCCAACACGGCCTCTCCTGACACTCTGACGTCCTCGTCAGATCCATAAGATGATCCCGCCTGATCTGTAGTAGTGCCTTCCAATAAGGCACTCGAGTCTCGAGTCTTCGCCATCTTCACGCAGCCAGCAACATCTTCATCTGAAGCACTCTGAAGCACGTCGAGCGTCTGCTCGCCAACTTCGTTTGGAGGAGTGGCGGGCACACTCGAAGTACCAGAGGGTCCAGCAGGAGTATCTGGAAGTTCACCAGCATCATCGGGGTTGTTGCATCGCAATCTGCATGAAACAAAGTCATTAAATAATCATGAAGACATTTCAGATTGCCTATTCTTTTACTCTTCACGCGTTCAAAGCCCTCATACAAAAATACACTCTCAAACAAGATAAAGACACTCCACTTTCAAAAGTATGCATACTTCTTCAGACACATGTCTGTCTCTTTCTTGTTCATACTTGAACTTTTACAAGTTCCTCACGTTAAAAACGTGTACCCAGGACTGAGCCTGCCAAGACAACGCCTGATACGCATACATAGTACACGTAACCCGGGACAACACCCGATGCGTGTTCAAATAACATGACTTCCAGGATAACACCTGAGCGCACACACAGTACGCGCAACTCGGGAGAACACCCAATACCACACTGGGCATACATCTGCCAAAACCAGGCACTCAGGAACCAGGACGACAGCTGTTAGAGTGCACTATAACTGTGCTGCATCAGCTGCAACGGTCTCGGCACCGTCGCGCGCCCAACAATGGTGACCTGAATGGTAGTCAAGGTCATTGGTTCCAGCATCTGTAAAGCTACATGTTTTTTATCCTAGCATCTAGATATGTCGGATAGATTGAGAGAATGAAACCAAATTATTAAAAGCAAAAATATAGGGCAGTGGGCGTCCCCACAATCCTTTATTCATGCTGCATACTTAACCACGATTTCAACCAATGCCGTTGTTGTGCGACAACGCTTTAAAGTTGGGCGACATACGCCATTGATGTGATTCACCACGCAGCTAGCACCACCGCAGAGCGCTTCCTGCGCGCTTTCTAAGCGAACCCTGCGCGCTCTCCAAGCGCACCTTGCGCGCATAGCAACAGCCAGCACTGTCGCGCGTTAAGCAACAGCCAGCACGGTCTCGCGCCAAGCAACAGTCAGCATTGTCTCGCGCCAAGCAACAGTCAGCACTGTCTCGCGCCAAGCAACAGGCAGCACTGTCGTGACAGCGCCTCGTCCAGCCGCACGTGCCCGTTTGCAGCGCACTCCTGTAACACATTCCTGAAGCGCACGCCTGTAGCGCACTACTGCAGCATACTTTTGCAGCGACTGATCGGTTTGCAAAGCCGATCAGCTTCCAGAGGCCGTGGTGCATCACAACGGATACAACCAACGACAGAGAGGCCGTGGTGCATCACAACGGATACAACCAACGACAGAGGCCGTGGTGCATCACAACGAATACAACCAACGACAGAGAGGCCGTGGTGCATCACAACGGATACAACCAACGACAGAGAGGCCGCGTGGGTGCACCACAATAGATGCAACCACCGACAGAGAGGCCGCGTGGGTGCACCACAATGGATGCAACCACCGACAGAGAGGCAAACAACTGCTATTCTCACGAATTGCAGCATCGCAACAGGGTCCAAAGGCAACTTGCCCAAGGATAAAATCTTCAAGAGTGCCACACAGCCGGGCATGTCATGATCTAGCTTTCCCACGGACTGGGAATAAAAGATCACAAACACCAGGTCACCTTCCTGAAACATTAGAGGGGGACGTCTGTCCCGGTTAACTTGAGCGTCCATTGCCGCCCGATTTCTAGCAAGCCGTTCGGTCATCCTTTGCCTAGCAATCTCCCTTCTAAACTTACAATTGTCTGAAGCAGGAGTAAGTGCGATCTCACGCACTAGGACTCGAATCGCTGGTGTCACATTCTCATGACCAACTAAGAGGTTTCGAGGAGAAGTTGTGTGGTCCTTTGTTGAATCAAGAATTAGTTGAAGACGCCACAACTCCTCAGACCATTCAGCTTACTTGAAAGCTACTTCAATCAAGCATATTCAAGATGGTGCGAACATATCGCTCCATTTGCCCATTATTTAAAGCTTGCAGACTCGAACATCCGACTTAAACCAGATATTATCAAGCGAGGTGTACCAAACAGTGAGATAACGTTCTGACAGACTTGTTTCAACGCTTCTAAATCTTAGGAGCGAATAGGAGTAAGTACATGCAGTATTTACTGAACGCATCAGTGACCAGTATTACTTGTTTGAAGCCCATTGATACAGGCAGAGGGCCAAGTGCAGCAATATTTAGACCAAGATGAAATAGGCTGAAGTGGCGCGCGTGGGACTCGTTTATGTGCAATACAAATTACACAATGACGTATGTACTTCTTAACAAATGCCCTAAGCCCGGGAAACCAGAAATATCAGAGTTAGAGTTTTATTGGCACATATTACATATTCGTTGCCCCTCACTAGCAATTTCTCCTGTATCGTGGGTGCGTTTACAAGCATATAAACTCACAGACACAAACAGCCAGACCGGGAACAACTACTTACAAGTAGTTGTTGTAGTGGTCATATAAATATTTGTTCCGTGCAGGAATCGAACTCGCGACAGGCAGCGCAGCAGTCAATAGCTTAACCACTGCGGTAACCGTGCAGTCACCTACACAACTGTTCATCGTGGAACTCACGCAAGACACTAAGGCTCTGGTCTCTTTGGGATATAACAGAAGTCGCGTCTCTTCCACGTGACTGTACAGATAAAGTACCTCATTTCGTAATAATTATCGAAACTGATCTAATTCTCGCTCCAACGTAGTGAAATATCGACACATACGAAGGAATCGATGTGATTGTCGATCAAAGCCAGTGGGTACTGATCTTTGACCAGAATCTTGTTGAGAGCTGGAAAGTCCACGCATATGCGGTCGCAGCAGTCATTCATTTTGACCAACAAAATAGAACTGAAATAAAGAGATTCCAGAGTCGTGAATAATGCCTTTTGACATAAGGTCTCGAATGATGTCACCGACTTTCGATTTCTCATGTGACATCTTGAACAACCGATTGAATGCGCATACACCCAGTGGAAATAGTGGAGGTCATAGTGCCCGAAATAATATATTGCGAGTACTAGTCTTAAATATTTTTCAATTACATTAAATTATCCCCAATTAACGGGATATTGATCACTGGTTACGCATTTAACATTAGACACTACCATAAGTCTAGAATTACGAATAATAATACGCTGTGTATTCTTGATTCGAATGTAAGTAACTCCGTCCCTATTGAGCACATCTGTGCCTATAATAATAGGGGCATTCATGCATTTACACTTTTTTTTTATTTATAAACTAGCGCTTGACTGCAATCCCACCTGATGGCAAGCAGTGACGCAACCGTTGATGGCAATGCGCACTAATTTATTAAGAGCCTATTCACTATAGCCTTGAAGACACTCAAGTTCCAGTCCAACGGAAACATCCCCGCTGGCAAACCATTCCAGTACCTCGGTGTACGCGGCATAAAAGAGGAGGCGAAACGCTACGTCCGTCTACCTTTAAGGAGATGCCTTCCAACTCGATAGTTAACGTTACAAACGATTCTACGTTTCCTAGTGCACTTTAAATATTCAACTAAGTACTCAAGAGGATATTAGAGACACGCCTATAGCGCAACGATCAATTATCCATAATATCGTTACGCTGTGAGCTAGCGGCACAAAAATGAACGTTGCTTCTACTGCCTTGCTGATCAATGCGCTGTTTCGCAAAACGACTTAATGTCATGATCATACTTGTTACAATAAGCGCAAACAATTGAAGGATTAGTCTGTTATTCGGCTTTTGATTCGAACTAGTAGTTTTGGTGATAACGGGCTTTGTTTGCTTAGTGCAAGCAGCCTGACTATGACCAGTATCTCCACACACGAAACACTTGGCTTTCCTAAAACTGGGAGGATACTTCATACAAAATTCCAGCGGAATCGATTTTCTTAACATATAAAGGCTTAACGTCTTATTTAAAATTACTGCATGTACGGTCATTACACATCCACTTATTAATAAGTGCCACAACTTGGTTTCCCCCTTCAAACAGTAACCTATCCTAGAAAGGCATTCACGATCGTCACACTTATAAGTAACATGGACCTATCAACCTCTTGAAACAAAGAATCTACGTCGTGAATGCTAGGGTCAAAGATTGAGACGTAATAATTGTGAGTACTTACAGATTTAAGCGATTGAATTACCTCCACAATTCGCTTTGTACCTTGTCTAACCGAAATCGCGTCAACAGAGGCTAGCACATGGGAACTCTGTTCCAGCGCTTCCGATTGCGCCAGCACAGCGTTCCAGGACTCAGTTGCTCGGCGGCACACACGATACACACACAGACGACAGCGGCTGCGGTGGTACAGACGACATCGTCGGCAGCTGTGCAGGCGTCGGTGGAGGCACAGCAGCCAGCAGCGCAGCAGCCAGCGCCGCAGCAGCCCAGCGGCACGCAGCCATTGGCACAGCAGCCGGCGACGCTGCACCCAGCGGCGCAGTAGCCATCGGCACAGCAGCCAGCGGCACATCAGCCCAGGGGCGCAGCACCCAGCGGCGCAGTAGCCATCGGCACAGCAGCCATTGGCACAGGAGCCATCGGCGCAGTAGCCATCGGCACAGCAGCCATTGGCACAGCAGCCAGCGGCGCAGCACCCAGCGGCACAGTAGCCAGCGGCGCAGCAGCCCAGCGGCGCAGCACCCAGCGGCACAGTAGCCATTGGCACAGCAGCCATTGGCACAGCAGCCATTGCCACAGCAGCCAGTGGCGCGGGCGTCAGCGGTGTAGGGGTCAGCGGCTGCACGGCCACGGACGAAATCAGTGGCGGTGATGCAGGCGTCACACCGTCGCCAGTCGCACTGGGCGCAGCGCCTGCTCGCAGTCCCGTCCACAGGAACGCGGCAACGGGAGCGACGCGTAAGCGCATTCCGCGAACGTCGGTCTCGTGAACGCCGGAGACGCGCCAACATACCAACATACAAATCACAAAAAAATTAGAACGTTCACAAAACTATTCGTAACAAAAAGAGGGTATGTAAACAAAAAGAAAATAGCCCCTTCAAGATTGAAATAAAAACAGTTAAAATTTTGTCAGGATACAAGTGGGAATGAATTTACGCATCCCACTTCTGATGTTAGCGATCAGAAGTGGTGTTTATTAAAAAAAACAAATCGGGAGGTAAACACTACTGTTCGTGTATTATCAATTTGAATTATAATTACAACCAAAACTTATAAGTTTAGTTAAGAACAAAATAACAATCACCGAGTACACAATAAAATGTAAAATGATAGCAATCCGCTATTAATTAATACGGAAAATATAGGTCTCACAGAGTTCGGGCGGTGTTATAGCTTCAAGTGACGATTCTAAAAAGAGAACGAGCGCGGGTATTTCGCGCCTTTTATAGTAAGCTTTAGGTGGGGAACCGGTCTTCGCTAACAATATAATAATCCAATGCATTTTTTTTAATATGGCATCTCGTAGTTGACTTGAGAGGTCGTGACTAACTTAACCGGGCTTGAATTTAAAGCCTCCAGCCAGGGCAACTAAAAAGTAAGCGACTACACGCTAAGGGCACCGCACCCCCTGTGGGGTAGATACGAACTTAGGGCGTCGCTGGAGAGAACAGCAAGGGACGGCTGGATCGTCTTTTTTTTTTTAGTTCTCTTTGATGACCGCGGCGTTTCCTAGTACTAGCTCTGAGAAGAAACGGCCGAAACAAACTCAGAGGTCATAGTCGGGAATTTATATTTACTGGCTCAGCTGCGGCGCGGGCTGGCCTTCATCGGAGAAGGGACGGGGAGGGGGGGGGCGATTACTACGTTGAACGCATCGCGATGGACCTCGGCGGCGAGGTCGGTAGGTCTGTCTTTTGTACTAGTGGCCCTATTGGCCTCTTGGAGGAGGGTAATGGAGTCATCAGGGTCGGTGAGAGCGTGCCTAGGTCGGCGAAGCTTACTAGTTTTGGAGGGGGTGTATTTTACTGCCGCGACAACCAGAGGGTTCTGATGTTCAGTGGCTGAGTCAAAGAAACGCTTGGAGAGGCGTTTTATGAATTGCTGGATAGTGGGGATTTTGAGATCTAGATGGAGGATCTCATTTCGGACGAACCAAGGGGCGTTTGTTGCTCTACAAAGAAAGCGGTTTTGGAGTGTCTGCATCCTATGGATATGACTGGGCTTGGTGTGTGCGAAGACTACACAGGCGTATGTCATGATGGGGCGTATGCAGGCTGTGTACAGGCGCATTTTGCACTTGAGGGACAGCTTGCTGCGCGGGTTGAAGAGAGAGTGGAGACGAGAGAGAGCGTAGGCGGCGCGCGAGCGTACCGTCCTTATATGCTCTCCGAAGGTGAGGTGTTCGTCTAGGATAACACCTAAGTATTTGGCTCGCTTTTCCCAAGGGATCGGCTTGTCAGACATGATGATTGGTCGGGGAAGGGTGGGTTTGCGCGGCGGTCTCGAGTAGAGTACCGCTTGGCTCTTTTCGGGATTGACTTCTATTCTCCATTTTTTAAACCAGTCAGCAAGAGCGTTGACAGCGGTCTGGAGATTTAGTTTTATTTGATTGGGGTTGGTTCCTGAGCAGTAAATGGCTGTGTCGTCTGCGAAGAGAGCGAGGTGAGCCTTTTTACTTTTTGGGATGTCGCTGGTGAATAGCGTGAAGATCAGAGGGGCCAGTACGGAGCCCTGGGGGACTCCGGCCCGGATGAGGTGGGAGGGGGAGACAGCTCCTTCGGTCTTGTAGCGGAAAGTTCGGTTTGACAGGAAGTCTCGCAGGATGAGCACGAGACGGTCAGGCACGCCGAGTTGGTACAGCTTGTATATTAAGCCGTTGTGCCAGACTTTGTCAAAGGCTTTCGCTATATCGAAGTAAATAACACCTGTCTTCATACCACGTAGGAATCCTGCGTGAATATGCTCGGTGATGCGGAGGACTTGTTGGACACTGGAGTGCCGAGAGCGGAACCCGAATTGTTCGTCGGGGATGAGGCCCTTGTTCTCGGCAAAGGCTCTGAGACGCTTATAAATAAGCCTTTCATATACCTTGCCGAGGACTTTTAGCAAGCTGATGGGACGATAGCTCGAAGGCTCAGATCTTGGCTTGCCGGGCTTAGGAATGCCTATAACGGTCGCTTCCTTCCACGTTTGTGGGAAGATATTGTTGCCCATGGCTCCATTGAAGATGGTGGCCAGTAGGATGATCAGGTGGGCGGGGAGGAGTCGGATCACTTTGTTGGTGATGCCGTCAGAACCGGGAGCTTTTTTGGGTTTGAGGCCTCTGATAATATCCTGCACTTCGTCTGGAGTGACGGGAGGCAGAGGATCTTCAGGGTCTTCGACGGGTGGGAGGGAAGCTCTGCGTTCGACCTCTGCGTCAACCTTCAGGAGGTGAGCTGGGTCTACTGGTTGAGCGCTAGGGGAGCATTGGGCTTCTAGGCTGATGGCTAGACATTCAGCCTTGTCGTCATCGTCAAAGGCGATGGTTTTATCCGGTCGGATTAAGGGGGGAATGGTGACTTCTTCTCTGGATTTGAGTTTCCTTTGAAGGTCCCAGAAGGCTAGGTGGTTTGGCTCTAGTTCGCTCAGCAACTTGTCCCAGCTGGCTTCACGCCACTCCTTTATGCGCTTCTTTACAGTTCGCTGCAAGTAGCGCATATGAGCTTTGTTTGCGTTGCAGGGGAAGTTGCTGTAGGCCCGGACGGCTGCATTCTTCTCGGTCAGTAGTTCACGTATGTCGTCAGGGAGCTTTCCGCGGCGGTAGTCCGTCGCCGAGATCTCCCTTGAACAGTCGTTCACGACTGACTGTACGTGTTCTGTGAACGAGTCTATTGCGGCCGTCGTGCCCGCGATTGAGTCCAAAACAGCGGGAATAGAGTCTAAGTGGGGGGATCTGGTAGATTTCAGACATTCGCCTACTTTCTTCCAGTCCGTTACCACTTTGGTCATGGGGCGTTGGTCAGGGTCATAAAGGCCAACGCGGGGAGCCAGTCGGATGATGACTGGTCGGTGGTCGGAGTCAAGCTCGTGGTTCACTTCAATAGAGTCTAACCGTAGGTTGACATTTTTCAGAAGTGCCACGTCGAGGACATCGGGGGTTTGACCGGGGGCAGGAGGAAAGTGAGTTGGGGTCAGAGGGCCCACAACATCAAAGTTGAACAGGGAGGAGAGGTCAAATAGGTGTCTGCCTCTGGTGTTGGTCCTGGTGCTGTTCCAGGCAGTGTGCTTGGCATTGAGGTCGCCGGCTATGATTACGGAGTCACTCATTCCAAGAAGAAGGGAGATGTCATCTGACAGAAGCGCATAGTTTTCAGCAGAACTAGTGGGGGGGAGGTAGACCGATACTATGGTGATCGGCTGGTGACCTGTCATGCCAATTCGGCAGGTTGACACTTCAAGTCTTGAGAGGGGGGGAGGATCCATAGGGATGCAGTATAGGGACTTTTTGTAGTATATTAGGGTGCCGCCCTTGTGGCATCTTGTCCTGTCATTACGTACTAGGCGGTAGTTCGCAATGCGGGGGTCACGATGATTGGGCTTAAGGAAGGTTTCTTGAACGAGAAGAATGTCTATTTGGTGGTCCTGGAGGAAGACAGAGATCTCAGATTTCTGGTCTCTGATGCCGTTGGCATTATAGTATGCCAGCTTGAGGGATCGGGGCTTGGTTCGTTCGATTTTCCTGCTATCCATTATTGGGAGCTAGGGGGGACAAACGATTGGAGGGCTGCTAGTACCTCTGGGTACGCGTGGTATATCGCTTGGATGCGATATATGTCGAACGCTTTTTTGGCGGCGACTAATTCCTCGGCCATTTGCTTGGCCCGGGGGGTGAGGAAGACAAGGAAAGTGCTGGAGATGACATTGAATGGATCAATGTTGCCAACTGTCATGGGGGGAGGGGGGGGTCTTTGGACCACTGGGGTGGTCTTGGGGGTTAGGGGTGGTGGTGTTGGAACCACTTTTTGTGCCGTACCCGGGCGGATACGAGGATCCTTCAAGGCGGCAGTGGGTGGAGGAGGTGGGGGTTGGGGGGCTGTTGCCGTGAGGGCTGGGAAGGCCTTCTCATGGTTGAGCTTGTTCCAAGGACTGGGTCTTTGGGGGCTCAATTTTGTAGGGATCTGGGTCTCGGGGGTCTCCCGTTGTTGGCGTGTGTTTGCACGCTTTGACATTTTGGGGGAGGAGGACTTGGGGGCCTTGGGGCACCCGCGATAATTAGCCGTGTGGCCGGCCGTGCCGCAGAGGACACAGCTCGGTGGCTCAGTGCAGAGCGCTCGGTCCTTCGGCCGTGGGCACTCTGCTGTGCCGTGGTCGCCCAGGCACTTAACGCACCTGGGCTTGGCGTTGCAGTGGGCCTGCGAATGTCCGTACAGCTGGCATCTGTGGCATTGGCCAACGATGCCGCTCTTGTGGGGCTTCTCGAGTTCGATCCCGGTGAGAGAGCAAATGCTCTTCACCTTGAAGATCGGGTGGAGGGTAGCTCCCTCGACAGGAGGGCAGACTACCAGCACCATGTCATAGGCCACGTTTCCACGGGCCTTATGCATCCTATGGACCTCTTTCACAGGAACATCCTGCGATTCGAGGTCCGCCTTGATCTCATCAGTGGGGATCTCTTTCGGGATCCTTCTGATGACAACACGGGTGAGTTTTTCCTCCGGGAGGGAGTAGGTGTGGAAGGCCACACCTCTCTGCCGGAGGAGCCGGGTGATCTCCCTGTAATCCCTGGAGGTAGGGAGGGTGACCTTGATACCGGTCTGGGTAGACCGGGCGTTGGTGAAACCGATTTTAAGTTCGGTGCACCACGCAGAAATCTGCGTCCATTTCCCCTTGTCCTGTACGAAGACAGGCGGGGGAGGGGGGGTTTTCCTCTGGGAGGAGGAGGGCGCAGTGTTTGAGGCGACTGACGGGGGTGTCGCTGAGGGAGAACCCGAGGCTGGGATTGGGGAGTTGCTACGGGTGGTCGGGAGGGAGGGGGGGGTACCATTTGGGGCGAGGGTGGAGTCAGCCCTGGTGGTTTTTGGGGGGGGCTGAGAACGAGCGCGGGTATGCCGCGCCTTTTATAGTAAGCTTTAGGTGGGGTTGCCAACAATATTAAATATATAGTTAAATTCACTGCTTTTTAAAAATATGGCGAGTATCATAAATTTTATAAATGATTGAACTTTTTCACATAACTTATATTATTACAGTGTTCCTTATAATATAAGTCATCTAAATATTAAACTACAATGTTTTCATTTAAATACTAAATGTTATCTGAGAGTTATTATTATTTACTTACGTAATTAAAATATATTGTTTAAAGATAAGCGCTTTCTTAATTTTTAAACAGTTTTTATTGTTTCCTGAAAAGTTCGAATTTTTGACTTAAGTGCTTTAGTTTGCCGACCCTAGTTTACGTAATATTTAATGTTATATCTTTATATATATAATTCTGCTGTACGTGTGTATGTCATTGAACTCCTCCTAAACGGCTTGACCGATTTTATTGAATTTTTCTGTATGCGTTTGAGTGGCGACCTGGATCGTTTAGATTCACAAATCAACCCGGCAGATGGCGCTAATCGCTTGAAGAAGCATGTGATCTCGGAAACGGCCCTAACGATTTCGCTGAAAATTAATATGTGGTGGTTTTCGGGGACGAAAAATCGATCTAGCTCAGTCTCATGTCTGGGGAAGCGCATATTTTCGAGTTTTCTCTTTCGCAATAATTCACGCATAATATGGACGCTAATTTCGCGCGGCTTGACATAGCGGCTGTAGCGCAGCCGACATTGGTATGGTCTACTCGCGATGGCTGGTGTTCCTCGGTTCAAACCCGGTCAATCACAAGTTTTTTTTTTTTGTTTTTAGACAAGTTTATTATTTTTTTTTTATTTTTTTTAGTTACTTAAAAATATAATTGTAGATAAGAACTAAAAGGCGAAAAAATAAAAAAGATTTTTTTTTATTTAACTAAATTTGTACTTATGAACTAAAAGAGAAAAAATAAATAGAAATAAATAATTATTTAAGATTTTTTATTTTACTTAAAGAGACAGAAACAAGAGCTCTAGGGGTAGAGAGAGGTATGATATCTTTGTTACAAATGTAGATGACAATGCTTTCCATGGGTTTCTTCTTTCCATCCTAAATCTGCCGTACGTGTGTACATCACTGAATTCCTCCCAGGCTGGTCCGATTTGAATGAAGTCTATGTATATAAATGAAAGTCGTGTTAGTTACTATATTTATAACTCAAGAACCGCTTAACCAGTATGGCTCAAAATTGGTAGGGAGGTAGATAAGAACTGGGAGAAGGACATATCACATAGGATACTTTTTATCCCGTTCCCTCGGTTCCTGTCGTTCCCGTGTGACGTGACATAAGACATGGTTTAACAAAACGCAACTGACATGGAATAACAAAACAACTCAGTCAAAATATAAGTTAGCGGTTCATTTGTTAAAAATGGTACAAACACACTCCTACACTACTCAGCATATTAAAAAAAGTCTTACCGGTTGAATGTTGATGCATTTATTTAAAGCAAGGAATATAAATGCTCTCTGCCGGTTTAATTTTTTTAATAAAAGCCCCAAAGCAAACTTCAACTTCAAAATTTCTAATATTGTATTGCTGTGCCATTTACCACTTCACTACATACTATAAAACAAAGTTACTTTCTCTTTCCCTATGTTCCTTTGTATGATTAAATCTTTAAAACTGCGAAACAGATTTTGATGAGGTTTCTTTTAATAGATAGAGTAATTAAAAAGAAACGTTTTTAAGTATAATAACATCCATTAAATTGTGGAGAAACACTATCCCTCGCCCACATGTGGGAGTGATGAGAGGAGGCATAACTCTGTTGCCGCGATAAATCGCAGTACAGCGGACAGAGCTCCGGCGGGGTCTCATGGCGACATGGAAAGTGTGATTGTCGCAATCCAGCACTGAGCACGCCGCAATAGCGGCGGTAAGTCCTCTCTTTGAAGAGTAGCTAGAGAGGCGCCACGGCGTCCTCACCTTCCGACTGACGTAGGTCCTCACCGGACACGGCTGCTTCGGGAGGTTCCTGTTCCGTATAAGGCGGAAGGAAACGCCAGGGTGACCACTGTGTGCATCACCCTGAGGACACGGTAGAGCATAAGGTGGAGGTCTGCCCGGCTTGGATAGAGCACAGCCGTGTTCTCGTGGCGGCGATCGGCGGCGATCTCTCGCGTCCGACCCTGGTCCGGGCCATAGTCCGGAGCAAGAGTGCATGGCAAGCTTTCACCTCCTTCTGTGAAGCAGTGATGCTGGCAAAGGAGGAGGCGGAGCGGGTGAGGGAGCGGAAATCCCACTACACTCACGGCTCAAACCGCCGCAGGAAGCGCCCTGGTCGGGAGGCAACATCGGACTCCCAATCGCCGTAGGCGCGGGCTTGCGGGCGGCGAGGGATAGGCAGCCCGCCTCCTTGTAAGAACCAGGCCCGGGTTGACGGCCCATTGTGTTTCACACGTGCCTCAAAGAGATGTCAGCACACCTTGACGGTGTCCACGAGGACTGGTCCACAGGGTTACGGGTTGATTAAAAAAGAAACCATGGCACTGGCCGTTGCACAGGCAAGTGAAGGAACACGGGTGGGTTTTAGTCAATAAAAGTCTGACACGCCCTTCCGCTCCGCCCAGAGCGGGAGAGGTCACTTGATGATTTCCCATCCACAACAAAAAAAAAAAACTGAAGAAGAGCAAGAAATTGCACTTGAGGGAGGCAGCCCGTGAAATGGCTCGGTTGGCAATGCGAAATCGTCGAGCAAACCTCAGAGATCAAGCGCTAGATAATTTACGAAACACAAGAAGAAGTTCATCAAATACTGATTTGAATCGGGCAGCGTTTCAATACGCATATAATATAGCGCAATGGCGTTCGCATTGGGCCAATGGATGTTGTTTGCGAGTATTGTAGCACATTAAAGATTTCCGGAGAATCGCCAGGATTGTGCGCCCAAATAAAGAATCATTGAATAATAATATTCATTTATTTAAAATTATCCTAATTTAAAAAGTAGTCATGATTGTGATATTGTCTTTAAGGCGGAACGAAGTTCGCCGGGTCAGCTAGTTTGTAACATAAAATAACAAATTTACCTACAACTGTGAGGATGAAAACTTTTTATTATAAACTCCCCAGTAATTAATCTGATGTGCTTAACTAAGCAACAAATCTGAAGCGCACTACGGTTTAATAAACTGACAATGCAGTGAATAATAGAAAATAATATCCCAACCCTAACCACAATAAACTTGTCTTACGAATATCTACGCATCAAACTTACACTTGCCTAATTGAATAGTTATCGCTCTAATGCAACAATACAACTTGTAAATGTAGTGCTAATTACTAGTATTATATAATAAGATTTATCGCTAATTGTACGCGTAGCGATAATAACGAAACAATTCAAAATCCAAAATGGTAGGTACCTACTCAAAGAACATAATTTATATAAAACTAGCTGTTGCCTTCGACTCCGTTCGCGTGGACTACAGTTTACGCGCGGTGGCCCCCTCAATTAAAAATAACTTGGTTGATATCACAGAACAGATAAAAAGTTGATATAAAATAAGCGCCTGTTAAAATAATGAGAGCAATATGTACGTCCGCGTTAGCTCCCGTTTTCGCAACATTTTTTGTACTGCTCTTCCCTCATTGGTCATAGCGGGATGTTATAATAGCCTATGTCCTTTCTCAGGCTCTAGACTATTTGTGTACCAAATTTTATCACAATTAGTTCAGTAGTTTTGGCGTCGGACAAAGCCGGACAGACAGACAGACAGACTGAGATACTTTTGCATTTATAATATTAGTATGGATGATACAAGTCAAAGCACTAACCTTTGGTTATTTATAATTAAAGTTAAATGCGACCTGTACGAGTGTTGACGTGTGTCGTTGTGTGACGAAATTATCCAATATAAACTTAATATAAACTTAACACCATGAAAATTATGTGCATTTAATCCTTATGTTCCATGTTGCGCTGGCGGCGTAAAACCTCTTAAATCTCAAGTTAATCGCGTTTTGCGAGATTGATTTTCCTGACCGTTATTAAAATAATACTCTTTTTCGGATACTCCTTTCATTACCGCGCATTTTTTTAATGAAATGATAATGATTTAATAATAGATAATAATGAAATTAGCGTTTTGTATGGGAGGAATAAAAGTCGTTTATTTTTTTAATATGACATATTTATTTAATCAAAGTATGATTGCATTGCTATCTATGCACTTCATCTCATAGGTAGTTCGTTTTAAATGCCTTTTCTAAAGAAAACATTAGGACGGGAGTTATGTTTCGACGGTCAGGACTTTTGTTAAAAAAGATATATTTTATTTTCAAATATTAATTTTAATATAGAAAACATACAGGATATTAGCTGGTGGCTGAGGCAAGACTGCACATAATGCAAAGAAATATAACTGTCTCTGATTTCCAGTCAAATGCATAGTTGCAATATGATGCATGACGACATGAGTCTAGAGCCCGTTACGATGAATTAACTCCCCCCTCCATAGAATAGAAGCAACCCTTGCTTCTGGCGGCGTCCGCGCTGCCCTTGGTGTCCTCCGGGATGATCTTAGTTTTCTATTAATACAGAGATGAATTCCAGATAGCTTCTTATAGTTTGTCTTGGTGTCGCATTGTGTTTTGGTGACCTTGTCTTCTCTGAGGACAATTAGTAGCCAGTTGTTATCTTCGATCTTTTGAACTATTCCTCTTCTTAAATTCATCTTGGCATGAGGGCGATTTGTTGAGCGATGTTGGATGAGTGATAGTATGCAGTCATCTGTGTCTTTGATTCTTCTGGTTTCGAGGACCTTGCAGAGCTGGGTGTTGTCTTCTAGGTAAGCGTACTCATAGTGACTAAGTGATAGTATTTGGATTGATATGATGGCCGCTATGACAACAGTAGCTGTAGACTCAGCGTAAATACTTGTTACGATGAGTTAACTCGGGCATCAATAAAATCTTTGAAGGAGAAAAAATCTTATACAAATTTCTAAAAAAAAATGGTAGTCTACTGGAGCAAGGTCCGTGGAGTACTGTTACGATTGCCAAATGCACCCAAAAATGCATAAATAACCAAAATACTTCAAAATTAGCAATAAAGCTCTCTACGTCACAAAAGTGCTTAATCAGCACTTTCGTCACGAGTACATCATTCAGTCAGTCTGCGTTCAATCTTCATCGCGAGCACATCTCTTAGACGTACCAGTTCATCCTGTCTGTATCTAAGTGCTAAATATAGTGTTTTAATTAAAAACGTTTTTTTTAAAACCTCTCCGACGTTTTCCCGTCTAACAATTGGTGGCAGCGGTGGGATTTTAAAAATCTGGAAAACGCCTCAGACATTCAGTGTGCAAATCATAGTGCCGAACCAGACTCATTCTATATCCACATCTTATCTATCTATTCTAAATCCCATAAAATCCAACTCTTACCCGCGTGTGTACTTCCTGTGAAATACCGCGAGTTCAGATTGCAAACCCAGTTCCAGTGTTCCTGACAATAATTCAGGTACTTACACCGTCCCTGAAATCAGGTGATCATGTTCCTGTCTCTTCTCGTCACCGCAGCTGCAATCCTGTAAGTGAAATCAACATAATAACTCGAAATCCAGTGCAGTGCCGTGTGTTCAAAATCATAAATAAAATATAATCCAGTGCAAAGTTACAGTGAGACTTAGTGATAAAATCCGTAGGCAAAACATACGAACTTCTACGAAGCGGAGGGCTTATCAGCTCGACTCGACGCATTCTTAGCATACTTTGTAACCGTTGTACTTTATTATTTTGTATTCTATTTTTATTAGCTTTGTTTCGTTTTATTTTCCGGCCTATATGCCAACCGAAAAATCTGAATCAAGGGCAGAGCTCGTTACTCTGTCAGAAAAAATGGAAACAAGTATTCTTTTCAAGTTTATTAAACCCTTTGACGGGTCTCGAGAGAAACTTCAATCATTTCTCAATAACTGCGACAATGCAAACAAACTTGCTTCAACAACTCAAAAACCTATTTTATTAAATTATATTCTAAGCCGACTCGAAGGAAAAGCCGAGTCAGCAGCATCCATAAAGGATTTTAACGACTGGGAACAGGTAAAGTCCTTTTTACAATCCCAATTTGGGGAAACGAAACATTACGCACATCTATTATCCGAATTACAGGAACTCCAACAGCAGCCAGATGAATCTGTAAGTCAATATTCTCTCAAAATTGAGTCTTGCTTAGCCAAATTAATTACCGAAATTACATTTTCCAATAAAAAGAGAACCGAGTTAGTCGGAAAAATATCGGCTATGGAGGAACTAGCCCTCCACTCATTTTTAATGGGGCTTTCACCCAAAATTTGTAATTTAATTCGCATGAAAAATCCTTCCACCTTGAATGAAGCCATTAACTTTGCTATCTCGGAGGAGAAAATACAGGCCCTACTATCAAAGAGAAGGAATTTAAACCGTCCTCCGCAAAAACTGAATACTACTCAAAATCGCTCTAAATCTAATACGACTCATAATTCAGGTAAACCCCAGTCTTCTCCACCTACATGCCGATATTGCAAGTTTGAGGGCCATACCATTGAAAATTGCAAAAAACGCCAATATAATAATAATAAAAAATACAAATCCAGTCAAAATGACGATTCCACTCCACGACAAAGTAATACACAAAACCATGTCAACCACGTCGATTACGACAACGAACCCCAAGGTTCTGTAAGCGATGAAAATCATTTAAACGAGTAGTGGGCTCACGACGGTGTCACGTGGGGCCCAGCCCTCAAATTCTAAATCCGCCTTCGCACTTAAAAGACAC
Organism: Sesamia nonagrioides; assembly: GCA_017933935.1. Taxonomy (NCBI): domain Eukaryota; kingdom Metazoa; phylum Arthropoda; class Insecta; order Lepidoptera; family Noctuidae; genus Sesamia; species Sesamia nonagrioides. Next base: position 4,284,916 of record JADWQK010001429.1, on the reverse strand, counting down.
CCATTCTAAATCCTCTGTATCTGCTGTACCTAAGAAGTCAGCTTATTCTAAATCCTCTGTATCTGCTGCACCTAAAGAGTCAGCTTATTCTAAATCCTCTGTATCCGCTGTACCGAAAAAGTCAGCTTATTCTAAATCCTCTGTATCCGCTGTACCGAAGAAGTCAGCTTATTCTAAATCCTCTGTATCCGCTGCACCTAAAGAGTCAGCATATTCTAAATCCTCTGTATCCGCTGCACATAAACAGTCAGCTTATTCTAAATCCTCTGTATCCGCTGCACCTAAAGAGTCAGCTTATTCTAAATCCTCTGTATCCGCTGCACCTAAACAGTCAGCTTATTCTAAATCCTCTGTATCCGCTGTACCCAAGAAGACAGCCTATTCTAAATCCTCTGTATCAGCTGTACCTAAAGAGTCAGCCTATTCGAAATCCTCTGTATCCACCGTACCCAAGGAGTCAGCCTATTCTAAATCTTCTGTATCCGCTGTACCTAAAGAGTCAGCCTGTTCTAAATCCTCTGTATCAGCTGTACCTAAAGAGTCAGCCTATTCGAAATCCTCTAAATCTTCTGTATCTGAAGTACCAAATTCTTCTAAATTTACTGAGCCTACTCTGAATCCAATTGCGGGTTGTTCAACTCCTGAAACACAAAAAAGTATTATTTACGAAATTACTTCTAATTCTACGAAAAGATACGTACCTCATGTTACCCTTAAAACTCAGTTAAGTAACCGTAGTTTAAATTTCTTAGTCGACACCGGATCCGCTGTGAGCTTGATAAAAAGAAACTCAATCAAATTAATGCCCGTGCTTCAAAACAAAATCATTCAACTCAAAGGTATTCACAACACTAACGAAACCATACCCACCTTAGGTCATTTCCAATTGGAATTATTTCCAAATTCTGATATTGCATATCGTTTCCACGTAGTCGAAAATATCGATTTAAATTATGACGGCATAATTGGAACTGACCTCCTGAATGATTTAGACGGTATTATTGACTATAATACCGACACATTACAAATTAGTAATATCATAACAAAATTAGAATACTGCCAACCCGTATATAAAATCGCACCCCGTACTGAAACTATTATAGAATGTACTGTTAATAATCCTGAGCATCGACAAGGACTTATCCTCGATCAACATATCTCCGAATCCTTGTTGATAGCTAACTGCATCGTTACAGTTAAGGATAACAACCGAATAAATATATCGGTTGTCAACACCTCTGAAAAACAAGTCACAATCAACTCTGATCTAAAATTAGAAATACAACCCTTCGAGGTGAACTCTTTCCAAATCCAAACAAACTCTGATTCTTCTAAATCTTCCACAATCAGAAAAGAAGAAGTCCTTAACATGTTACGGGCTAATCATCTCAACGACGAAGAAAAGTCGTGCTTATTCGATATCTGTTCTCAATACTCTGACATTTTCCATTTACCCGACGATAAATTGTCGACCACCGATCTCTTAAAACACGAAATAAAAACGTCCCCCTCGGAACCTATCAATGTCAAATCATACAGGTTTCCCGAGGTTCACAAAAAAGAAGTTGAAACGCAAATCTCTAAAATGTTGTCCCAGGACATCATTCAACCCTCTGTTTCCCCTTGGTCATTCCCAGTTTGGGTCGTCCCTAAGAAAACAGATTCCTCTGGCCAGAAAAAATGGCGCATTGTCATTGACTATCGGAAACTGAATGACATCACAATCGGCGAAAGTTATCCTATCCCTCAAATCAATGAAATACTAGACCAATTAGGGCAAAGTAAATACTTTTCCACCCTCGATTTATGCTCAGGTTTTCACCAAATATGCGTTAATAGGAACGACATTCCTAAAACCGCGTTCACTGTTCCTCAAGGGCATTTTGAATTCAAACGCATGCCGTTTGGACTAAAAAATGCACCCGCTACGTTTCAACGGCTTATGAATACCGCTCTCGCCGGACTTCAAGGCATTCATTGTTACGTCTATCTTGACGATGTAGTAATATATTCACACGATCTCTCATCACATTGCGATAAATTGTTAAAAGTTTTCGATAGACTACGCAAATATAACCTTAAACTACAACCCGACAAGTGCGAATTCTTGCGCAAAGAAGTCGGTTACCTTGGTCACATCATTAGTGACAAAGGAGTAAGCCCAAATCCTGAAAAGGTCAAGGCCGTGTCTCAATTTCCAATTCCTAAATGTCCCAAGGACGTTAAATCATTCCTAGGTCTAGTATCCTATTACCGCCGTTTCATCCCTGATTTTTCTAAAACCGCTAAACCTCTCACTACATTACTAAAAAAGGATGTCCCTTTCTCTTGGTTGAATGAACAACAAATAGCTTTCGAAGAACTAAAAGGAAAACTAATTTCCGCTCCTATATTTATATATCCCGACTTTTCTGAGCCCTTTGTGCTTACCTGCGATGCATCAAATTATGCAATATCAGCCATTCTATCCCAAGGCGAAATTGGAAAGGATCGCCCAATCGCTTACTCATCAAGAACGTTGAATAAAGCGGAGACCAATTACTCCACCACAGAAAAAGAATGTTTAGCCATAGTATTTGGTACCAAAATGTTTAGGCCATATCTATATGGACATAAATTCACTATAGTAACAGATCATAGACCATTAAAATGGTTATTCAACTGCAAAGATCCTGGATCCCGACTCGTTAGATGGCGCTTAAAACTAGAAGAATTTGACTACAAAATCGAATACAAAAAAGGTAAAATCAATAGCAACGCTGATGCATTGTCTCGATTCCCCGTAAACCCTGTTCAAAATAAAGATGATAATTCTATTCCTTCTACGTCTAGGCGGTATGACGAAAATCAATCGCCTAATTATAGTCCTATAACTCTAGAAGATCTCGATATACAATTACCTTCTATACCTCTGGATTCTGACGAAGTTCCGTCGGTAGAGTTGTTAGACAATGACGACTCCTTCACAGATATTCTTGGTCCTGAAAATAGAGATGACTTACCTGAAAATCCAAACCTTCCAAATCCTACGGTTGATAATAATGCTGAGGAGCATCTATCACTAACTTCTAGTTCCAGTGAAAACTATTCCAAATTCCTGAAAACAATGTCCGGAAAACAATTTAATAGTAATACTAAAATTATAGAACATAATGAAAATATTTTCAAAAGTATTTGTAAACATATAGTTCTACCTACTTCTATTGACCTTGATACGGCTAACCCTTATATAGAGGAAATTTTAGGTGAAATTGAAAATTCCTCAGATCTCCTGGGTAAAGAAAGGACGTTGTTTACTTGCCTACCCTTTGAACACAAATCTAAAACCTTCTATTTCCTATTTACAAAAGTCTACCATTTCGATAGTTGCTCTTACGAAGACATCTATAAAAGTCTAATAAACCTAAAACATCAAATACTCTCGACATCAAGGGAGGAAATCATACATTTAGCTATTACTAATTTCCGTAACCCTTTCGATAAACATGACTGGCCAAAAATATATAATATGTTCTCCTATATCTTTAATAACTCGAATGTATCTATTGACATTTATCATAATTCACTAATATTTCCAACTCCATCTGAAATAAAGAAAATCCTTAAGGAAAATCACGATATCCCTATCGCCGGACATTTAGGTACGGCTCGTATGCTAAATAGAATAAAAGAAAGATATCATTGGAAAAACATGCGATCAGACATTGAATTATATATAAAAAATTGTTCGCAATGCCAATCGAATAAAGCCCTAAGGCAAACTAACCGCTCACCCATGCAGATAACTACTACTTCCACGAAACCCTTTGAGCGTCTTAGCATGGATCTCGTAGGTCCTCTTCCAGAGGCGGGCCTAACAAGACTTAAGTTCATCTTAACTATGCAAGATGACCTTACTAAATTTTCCTTTGCATATCCCATTGCAAATGCTACTTCAGAGGACACATGCGAGTGCCTCGTCCATTTCATTTCCTTATTTGGAATTCCAAAAATGATCCTTACAGATCAAGGAACCAATTTTACTGCAGATATGTTCAAGAAAACCTGCGAATTCTTAAAGATTAAGCAAATCTGGTCATCCCCTTATCATCCCCAAACTCAAGGTGCGCTTGAGCGCAGCCATTCTACACTCAAAGAATACCTTAAGTCTTACGTCAATGAAAACCATACAGACTGGCATAGATACGTATATACCGCAATGCTTGCCTATAACACGTCAGTCCATGCTTCTACAAATTTTACTCCATACGAACTACTCTTCGGCCATAAAGCTTTCATCCCTGATTCTGTTTACGAATTACATTCACAATCGACTTATCCCGAATACATTAAATTCCTACACCATCGATTAAAACTCTCAAGGGAAAAAGCCCTTCAAAATATTCAAAAATCAAAAGAAAAGTCGAAGGAATATTACGATAACCACTCTCGTCCCGTACAATATAAAGTAGGGGATTACGTATACCTAAAGAATCACGTAAGATTGCGAAAAGCCTTATCACCCGTATGGAAAGGTCCATATAAAGTGGTCAAAATTAACGGCCGCAACACTTTAACTCTATTAATTAATAGACGACATGTCACCCATCACTATGATGAGGTAAAACTAGCTCCTAGGTCTTATACATAAATCTTTATTTTAAATAGTAGTATATAAGCATAGTAATTAATAATATTACACTAATACTAGTTCTATTTCCTTCCAGTAATCCCTCAACGGGTCAAGAATTCGTCAAACCCCTGACGAATAGTTCTGGGATTTACTTCGATCCCATAGGATCCCTGAGTTTAGTCGATAGTTATCTTAGTGTAGTAATTCCTTTAGAAATCTCATTTATTGACCCACATATTATTAATTTACATCATATACTTGATAATTCAAAATCACTATGCGAAAAAAGCAAAGCTCTTGATTATGTAGAATGCAATAATCTTTTTCTACCTCTGGTAACTCGTTTCCAAGATATTAAACGCGATAACGAGGCAATCTCTTATCTCATGTCTCATCAAGTAAAAAGATCCGCACTTCTGGGTGTTATTGGAACCTTGTCCAAAAAACTATTTGGAACTATGGATGAAGAAGATGCCATCCGCTATAATAACGCCATTCAGGAAATTCAAGCTGATACCAGCAAAATAGCATCAATGCTTAAAGAAAATATTCTCGTTACTACTTCCACCCTTAAAACTTATAACAACACATTAAACTCCATAAAATCCAATGAACATGAATTAAACGTCGCCATCGACGCTTTATACGAAGACATTAAAAACCTAACCTATATTTCTAAAGAATTAGGAATACGATCCCGTATTTTAGAATTAACGTCTATGATAGAAAACAGCCTTCTAACTTTATCATTCAAGGTCGAGGATATAGTGAACTCAGTTATGTTTGGTAGATCAAACATTCTATATCCATCTATTCTTTCACCAATAGAACTTTATACTCAATTAGTGAATAACTACAGATTCATCTCGAACTCTAGACAGTTACCTGTTCTCCTAAGTCTAGAAAATATACATATTATTCTAAATATATCTACTATATCTAGTTATTATAGCAAGGACCAAATAGTGTTTGTCCTTGAAATACCTTTGATTAAACCTCAACATTTCACATTGTATCATAACTTACCTTGTCCAGTGCCGTACGAGGTTGACAACCCTGTATCTTATTCAACTATTATTCCATCCTCTAAATACGTTGGAATAACTAAAGATAAATCAACATATTGTAAACTTGACGAATTAATAAATTGTAAAATTGTAAACAGTGATCACTATCTCTGTGACACGAGTATATCCTATTCTGTCGCCGCAACTCCTTGCTGTGAAACAGAAATAATTAGTAAAGTACTAACCTCGATTCCAGAAATATGTAAAACAAAATTTTTTCATGGTCAAGTTAGTATCTGGCAGCCTCTTCTAAATAACAAATGGTTATATGTAATGTCGGAAAAATCTAAATTAAGTATTGAATGTAATAATGTAAATCAGTTAACTGAATTAGATATAAGTGGTAGTGGCATATTATACCTACCCAAGGGTTGTATGGCATACTGTAAAGATACACAATTAGTTTCTCGAGACAATGTTAATGTCCTATTAAAACCTGTTAAAACGAATTTAAACATAATTAACGATTCATGCTGTAATAGATTAAGTTTTGATAATATTGTACCTAGTTTACCTTCTATTTCCTTGAAAAATGTAAACCTAGACTCTGTCGCTTATAATCCTGAAATGTTAAAAAACTTAGACAAAATCATTGAAAAACCAGAAAAGCCTCATATTGTCCAATATGGCAATTATTATTCAGCTATAACTATTGTAACTTTAATTTTAATAACTCTGTATCTTCTGTATAAAATCTGTAAAACTGGTGCGTTTAGGAAACTATATCGCTTTAATAGAAACAGTAGCGATTCCAAACCAATTGACGAAGAAATTAATATTCCCCAAATTATACCAGCTCCCGCCCTTCGAATTGGGTAATCCTAATATATTTTCATCTTCCCGTAAACTTCACCTTAAAACGTGTAGTTCACTCTAAATCGGGGGGGGCTGTTACGATTGCCAAATGCACCCAAAAATGCATAAATAACCAAAATACTTCAAAATTAGCAATAAAGCTCTCTACGTCACAAAAGTGCTTAATCAGCACTTTCGTCACGAGTACATCATTCAGTCAGTCTGCGTTCAATCTTCATCGCGAGCACATCTCTTAGACGTACCAGTTCATCCTGTCTGTATCTAAGTGCTAAATATAGTGTTTTAATTAAAAACGTTTTTTTAAAACCTCTCCGACGTTTTCCCGTCTAACAGTACGGTGGATGTCTTAAACATTCCAATTGCAGCTCCTCTAATTTGGAAGCAGTCTGTTGTGCAGTGTGTGGTCTCGCGTTGTCCTGAAGCAGCAGTGGCCTTGTGCGATTGACCAGTCTCGGTTGTTTTTGTGTGGAGCTGCTCACAGTAGAGATCTGCAGTAATGGTCTGGTCTGATTTAAGGAAGCTGCAACACACCGGCACTAGTCCACCAAACGCTGACCAATAACTTTTTTCTAGTCAATTTTCTCTTGGGGCAGAATTTGGATGGTTCACCGGGGTTCAGCCATTGCGATGTGCGCTTCCTATTGTTGTAGAGTGTCCACTTTTCATCACAGGTAATGATTCGATTTAAAATCCCTACATTATTGTGCCGATTCAGTAATGTAACGCAGCAGTCGACGCGCGTTAGTCGGTTTGCTTCACTCAATTCATGAGGCACTTTTCCAGCTTTCTTATCTTCCCAAATTGTTTCAAGTGGATTAAAACAGTTCTATCACTGCCGCGAACTCGGACGTAGGTTGCGATGGATCCGATTCCACAATAGCCTTCAATTCTTCATTGTCAACTTTTGTCTCCGGCCGTCCACAGGGATTGTTCTGTAGGTTGAAATTTCCAGAACGAAAACGTTGGAACCAAAAACGCACTGTGCTTTCTCTAGTGACACATCTGCCATACACATCATTAATACTTCGAGCCGTTTCTGCAGCACTAGTGCCACGACGGAACCCATTTTCGTAAATAACGCGAAATTTTAAATTTTCCATTTTGTAAACTCAATGACACAAAGAAAAACCAACAGAAAAAAAAACAAAAGAAATACGGTTTTCGAGACAAAAAATTTATGAGTAAATAGCTGTATAAATTTAAATTTGGAATTCTAAACCAAAGAGAAGATATTTGAGATCAAAGTGGCCAGTACGACAAAACGATAATTTCAAATGTAAGGACCTAATATTATTTCAGTTTATTATGAGAGTTTAGTTGGTTTATTTTAATTTTATTTTATTATTATACGAAGTTGATTTCGTATGATGATTTCAACTTACCGATATATAGCAATATTACGGTAATGGGTTCTCACCCAAAGTCTGTATCGGCGACAGACGCCTGTATACATAGAACGCGGTCGTATGAATCTTGCCTAATGGTTAAAAAAATATTGATTATCCTAAAATTGGTGGTTTAAAGTTCGTAGACATGTGACAATAGCTTTCAAAGCGTAGCGTATTCTAACAACGACTTTCAATACGAAATTCGAAGTAGACTTCTAATTTACTATAACAATTACGTTGAAAATAAATCTATACACTTACATGTATTGTAATGTGTGATATACGCTATATTTATGTATATTCATAAAATTCATCGTGTCATATCAAATGAAAGGGCTCGCAGTGAAGATCTTGGAAGAAAGAACAGAGGTAGATGTTGATTTCTCACAAAAAAGGCGTAAAATATGTTTTACGATTTTATTTATTCAGTTTAATTTATTAAAGAAAGTAGAAAAATACCATTCCACCCACTCTCTCCAAAACCACCAAGCCTAATATTTTGAAAAATACAGATATTAAATTAGTGTTTCCCTTCAACTAACATATTGTACAGATGACAGCACAATAAGCTACTACATAAACTCTGTCTAATTTATTTTTTTGATTCTCAAATTTATATGTAAAGCATTAAGGCTCATGGTTGACAGAGTATATTTGATAGTTTCGGGTAGGTTTATCTGCTGTTGTTTGTGCCTATAGTGATAAATTTATCAAAACTGCGAAATACTTAACATCTACATATTGCCCTGTTGATGCGAGACTGTCACTTTTGCTAAAATGCAATTTTTCAAGAGAAGCATTTAAAACTTTGACATCAAACGTGATTCGCGTCAAAACCATAATGACACTCACGTCATTTTGCGGAACTATGTGTATTACGAAAGTACCGTTATGCCACTAAGTAAATGGCTGCTTCACGACATTTATTCTGCTTTTTTTTTATAAATTATAAACTAGCGCTTGACCGCAATCCCGCCTGATGGTAAAGCGCACTAATTTATTAAGAACCTTTTCACTCTAGCCTTGAAGACGCTCAAATTGTAGTGTGACGGAGACACCGCTGCCGGCAAATTGTTCCAGCCCCTTGATGTACGCGGTATAAAAGAAGAAGCGAAACGCTTCGTCCGGATCGTAGTGGTGTCAACAACGTAAGGGTGGAAAGTCGCCGTACGACGGGTCGTACGATGGGGGAATTAAATCATGCAATTACCTTGCACACTGACCAGAATGCATCCTATAGAAGACTGAAAGGCTGGCTACTTTACGCCTGTGCTCCAGGTTTTGGAGACCGTTTCGAGTTAAATCTGGGTCGCCAATCAGCCTCTTCGCACGCCTCTCCACTGAAACCAAAGTAGCCAAGTGACATTTCGCAGCACCAGTCCAAATATGGCTGCAGTACTCCACACACGAGCAGACCTGTGCTTTGTACAACATTAAAAGCTGCCTTGGTGTGAAATACCGGCGGACCTTTGCGATGACGCCAAGTTGTCTGGCAGCCACCCTGGCTTTAGACTCAATGAGCTGCCCAAAGTTTAGGTTCGTGAAAATCTCCCACAAGCTGAAGGCGGTCGGTGCACTCCAAGGATACATTCTGAAAAGTAGGAGCCAAAGTGAACGGGCTCCTTTTGGCGGTGAAATGACACGCCTGTGTTTTGGCGGCATTGAATGCTACCAGATTGACTTTGCCCCATTCGGAGACTGTCTGTAGTGCAGCACTCGTACGCTCTACCATAGCCTCTCTTTCGGACCGGATTGATTTATTTCATCTTTTTTTAAATTTTTTAAATTGTATAAAGGTAAGTTCTTAAAACCTAAAGATTATATATAGTACTCTGCCTGCATGCAAGCATGCAAATGTTTAATGTTACAATAAGTATTCCTTTATACTTATTATTTATAAAAACATAATTTTATCTACTAAAATTAAACATTTCAATTTTTATGTTCCAAAAATTCCTCAATACTATGAAAACAATATCTGTGAAGCGACTCTACCTATTTCGTTTTAACAACACCACCCTCGTACAGTTTCAAGTTACTTGGAATGTTATTATAAATTAAAATACATACATTAAACACATTTTTTCCTATACATATCTTTTCTACAAGGTGGTTGATATAGTAAGTTTCGGATTAAAAAACTATATCGGTTAGACTGAGTTGCCCCACATTATAAGCCCGTAACTTAGAACAGATGACGCATAGCGATGGTAAGCTGATAGACCCGCTTCTAAAGAAACATTTTGTCTTATTTTTTTTTAATGCGAACACGAATCTATCCAGTTTCTGGCAGTTTATCAACATAAAGTCCCAGAAAATTTAAATGATCTATCTATCGATTGTAGCTTCTCATCTTTATATGCAATGTCTAAATCTAATTGCTTGGCGTTGTAAGATTGAAATTCAATTAATTTAGTTTTACTTATGTTTATGTTTAAATTATTATCCTTCATCCAGTTATCTACACTTAAAAGAGTTTTTTCTTTAACGGATTTGCATGCATTTTTATCTTGGCATTTTATAACAATAGTAATGTCAACCGCGAAAAGGATGCAATTTTGCAAGGTGCTTTCTGGGAGATCATGATATATATTTAAAAAAAGCATGACGCCGAGAATGCTACCTTGCGGAACACCATTTTTATTGACTGTCTCAACTGATTTACTTCATAGAATATTTTTTTACTATTTTCCAATAAAACTTTGGATATCTCTGTGTACTGTTTCCTATTTCGTAAAAAGCTGGATATCCATTTGTGCGCTTTTCCCCTTATGCCATAAAAATCTAACTTGTGTAAAAATTTTACATGATTTAAAAATGAAAAGCCTTGCTCATGTCAAGAAATAGAGATAGCGCTGGATTAACATCAATTATGCGCTGTGATACAAGTTTTATTAAGTTAAAGTTTGCTAAGCCAGTTAAACTTCCCTTGCGAAATTCAAATTGCTCTTCACGTAGTATATCATGTGTTGAGAGAAAATTATTTAACCTACAGAGCATTGACTTTTCCAGAATTTTTGATACAATAGGAACTATAGATATGGGCCCATAGTTGATCGGATCTGATTTATCTCCCTTTTTAAATCTTGGTTTTACAATGGACTATTTTAACTGTTCAGGAAATCTACCTTCCAGAAATGATAATTTGATAACGTGCGGTAATGGATTACACATCCATTAGCACATTCTTTCAAACCAAAACCCGTGCAATAATATCATCATGTCCACCTGTTTTGTTGTTATTTAGGGACATTATTATTTTGTGAACTTCCATTGCATGTATAGAAAATAGTGTTACAGTTTCTGCTTTTTTGATCGGGTGTAATATTGCTATTGAAATTTGAGGGCTGTTTAGACGTTAAATTAAAGAAGTAGTTATTAAAAGTGTCGCAAATATCTATTGAATTATTATAGGTATATCACATTATTAACCCTAGAAAGATAACGTTATTTTTTTGTACTGAAAAGATAAACATGCGCCTCAGAGGCGCACGGTTTTAATAGCCGATTTTTTCATGACTGTCAATTATTTTTATTTCATTTATTACTATAAATTGCCGAATTATTAATAAGTAAATAAAATACATACGTATTATCATTACTTTTTATTTAAAATATTTAAATTTGAAGGATTTTATAAACCTTTAACAAAAATGAACAAAAATAAGAAGTCTTCTGTACTTAGATAGAATTTTTAAAAAATAAGCAACATTTATAGTGTTTTTTCTTATTAACTAATTAAGTATAATATAATCAGTCTCAAATTTAAAAAAATACTGGAAAAGTCAACGTACAAAGATAATTGCTGCAAACAACTTTTTTATGTTCTCCGCACAATGTCTTTTACATTTTATGCACGTTATTTTGAATAATTCTTTTCTTTTTTTAGTACATAAGCAACAGTACCGTCGAATTTCAGTTAGTGGTTCCTTATCAGCTTCTTGAGACATATTTCTGTTACTTTGTGGGGGGATATTGAATACTTTCTCTCAAGCATCTTGATAAAGTAGGAATTTCCACTAGTTTTCAAACACGGTGCAAAAATATTTCAACACATGCAACTAGGCACAATTTGAATGAACTATATTGATTGCAGACATTTTTCTGGTATTTTGTCATTTAGCAGTAGACCAAACATGCCTATTCTTGCCCCTGATTACATCATTAGGCGGAATTGCTATGCGTTGGTCGTGTTCAGTATTTTCAGTGGCATTCTGCGATGAAATATCCTTTGAATTTTCATTCATAATCGCTCCTTCTTGGCCATCAACATTAGTCATTGCCATGGTCCTCAATCTCACTGTCACTGCCATGATAAGTGCCTTCATATTCTTCATTCAATAAAAAAACAATTTCTCTTTCATCCAACACTCTTCTGCTGGACACGATGTTAAAACATACCTAAAAACAATTGATGGCAATAAGTATTCACTAATAAAAAAACCAACCTTTATTACTTACCTTACATTAGTAAAAATAACAAAAACAAATTCACTATGAAAGTGGCAAAAGTTACACAAAAGATAAACATGCGCCTCCCGAGCGCAACGCATCGCTCTAACAGCAAAACCATGGTACTTACCGAACAGTAGCAGCCGTCTTTTGGAAATGTTGACCAACGACTGAATTGGCGAGGAAACAGAAGCTTGTACACGCGTCGGTAACAAAATTGCGGCGGAATATGTATTTTGCGGGCGCCTCTGAGGCGCACGTTATCTTTCTAGGGTTAAGATGTATTCTCTCTATATTATCATTCTCTGTTAAGACTGTTGTTGGATATGGTTAATGATATCGCATCCCAAGTGGTTTTAAATTTATTCTTGTGGGTTTTTATACGTCTCGCGTTTGTAAGTGTCTGAGCTTTTTGTGCTTAATGCTTACATATGATGCTTTTTGTGCTTATATAATATGATTATAGAGTTTATATTTTTTCTCGTTTTGCTTTTTGTTTACGTTACTAATTTTAAATTTTAAATATATGTGTCGTTTAGTTTTATAAAATATGTTATGACCTTAATTCTAAACGAATTTGTCGGCTGATCACTGGTTTAATCATAACGGAATATTGTGTCTGAATATTGTCACCATCGCTAATGACACGGTATCTACGGAAGATGTGTGCAAGCATCGTCTTCATCACCATCATTGCATAAAGTCGCCCTGAAATAGAAATAAAAGAGTAAACAGTGTAAAAATAACTAAGCACCGGTCCACGCTCCACACGGCACGTTCCGCACATGCGTGACTAAGCCTTTGATGAGTAAGCTCCGCAAGAGAAGCTTTTGTATGAAACTTAGACGAACCTATCTACTACGACTCACCGACGTGCAGTTTGTAAATAAACGAACCTTACAGCTAATATTGGGTACATATTGGTGAAACATAACATTCAAATAATGTTACACCAGTTAGCCCTCCCAATTTATGGAATGCAACAAGAAATGAAATATAAAAGTTTAGTGATTTTTTTTAACGTGTAATCCATCCTCGTGCACTGTATTCTAGTAATTAATACAAAATGTAAACTAAGATTTGCTGCTAGAGAATATGTAATGACTAACGGTCTGCTATAGTGGATATAATATTTACCTATACAATTTCGTTTGCCAAGGCTGAAGGTAGCAAACGCGTTAAGATTTTCCGGTAAGGAGGTAGGATCCAACCATCGATCCGGTCTGAATTCCTCTACATCTGCGCCCCACTTGGGGTGATGATTGATTCCGTAGATCCCAATGAAGCAAGTACTCCCAGCTGGTATTACATATTTCTCTGAAAATATATAAAATACAAAACTAATGGTTTTAATAATTTGTGTTACATTTTTGATAGACGCAAACTAATCATTGAAATTTTAAATTTCTACCTTTTTTCTAACTATGACATGATGTCAATTTGAGCCGACTAACTTTAAGAATATAGGCAACCTTTAACTAGCTGTAGTGAATAGGTATTGGATATATTTGATCGAATTTCGCCCGCTGACTGGAAACGTTGCAAATATGCAGTATACATTTTTGTCGTATATATGATTCAATACCTTGCATAAAGTAACACATACATGTAGAAAACATGGATAATTATGCAAATTCATACTTAGTTGAACATCAGAGTGAATGGTCCTGCCGACCACTGGTATGGGGGGGTACAGCCTCATGGACTCTTTCAAAACTGCTTCTAAATACGGCATCTTTAGTAGATCGTCTTTTATGATATCTCCGTCTTGATTTTCGAGCACTGTTTGTATCCTATAATGTTAATATATTATGAGTTATATAACAAGTTGTAACATCCTGTATTTTCTCGATGGTTTAGTATGGATCCTAAGCCCTATAATAGAACTCGCCAATTAAATTAATAAAAGGCATATTTTCTCGGTGGTAGGCCTCAACATCGGCCGCCGGCGTAAGTTACCACCCACCAGACAAAGTCATGCCGCCAAGCGATCCGTCATGTTCCGGCATGATGTCTGGTGAAGCCGTTCGGAGGACGGGTCTGGGCAGTTGTGTTGCGATGTGTGCCGGATACGATGCGCCAATCTACCATGGAGACCGATGCGGGTTGGTAGAAAACACATGACTTCAAAGTCTTGGCTCTAGGACATGCCAGTTTCCTCATGATTTGTTTACCTTTAGCGTTTTCATCACCACTGGGTGATGAAATAATTTATAAAAAGTAAAGCGCCTGGATATTCAAACCTACGACCTACAACTTGTAAGGCTCGGTTGATACCACTAGGCCCCCGCTGCTCTCAAGTTCTCACCGTCGCTTCACTTGACCAAAGAAGTTAAAAAAAAAAAAAAGAATTTATTTTATCCAACATTGCGTACAAAATATAAATTAAGGCAACCCCAGTAAGTTGCAAAAGCCCTTGTGTTGGGGCTGTCTCGTTTCTACCTTACAAACCAAAATAACAATGTTGAAACTATAACTACAAATATAGAAAATATGTTAAAAGTGCAAAAGGAATATGTGTAGAAGCGTGTTTGTATGTGTGTGACTGTCTGTATGTGTGTGTGTGTGGGGGTTTATATAAGGATGTCGGGACAGAAGAGGTATGTGTAATTGTGTATGTATACAAATGTTTATCTAATTCTGACTAGTATATCTTCAATTTCGTCATAAGTTAGAGTTTTCAACCATGTGACAATAGATTTTTTACACTCATGCGTGGATAAGGGATATATGTGTAGTTTAAAATTAGAAATTTTAATTGTTATTTACTTACTCTTTAAATATCCGTTCTTGTATATCAGGCTTCGATCCCACCAGTAACAAAGCGTATGTTATTGCCGTAGATGTTGTGTCAAAGGCACCTACTATAAAAGTCTCTAGGTGTCCCCTGATCTCATCGTCTGTAAAGGCGTCCTGTGTTTTGGCCAGCTCTATAAGTTGATCCATTAGGGGCTTGAATTTTTCTGAAATGATTTAATAAACGTCAACTGTTTGAATGTTATGGTAAAATACCCGTAGCGTAACTACATTTAGGGACAATAGTCGAATGTTGGACATATGCCTCTCCTATACGCAATTTAGCAAAATTTTCAGAAACTCCTATGTAGGTAGGTACCTACATAGGAGTTTCTGAGTTTCTGTTTAAAGGGCCACCCTGCAAACACCATTGCATCACCTTTGTTTGGTAAATTTTATAAACTAGAACCTGATCGCCATCCTGCCTGATGGTAAACAATGAAGGTCCATACATGTACTGAGTCAAATATGAGCGTTAGATATTTATATTAAAAAATATTTATTTCAAAAATACACGTCTGCTCAGCATGAGCTTTACAATTATAATGATTAATATCGAACAAAATAAGAACGCTTAAATCTAAGTTACATATGCTTATATACTAAATGAAGGTTTGCTTGTGTGTTTGCGACTCACAAGAGGAATCTGCTAGGCGATGCTTATTGCTTTGTTTGTCACTGATTTCATAAGAATGAAACTTGAACTCAATGGCTACCCGGAGCAACTGGGTGGCATGTTATGATGTTGTGTCACTGTTACTATGCGAGGTAAGGGCTGGCTATGCATAACTCCTCCCTCGGTAAGTTCAAAATCATCATTCGAAGACAATTCATGAGGTTGATGATTTTGACTAAATTTACATCTTAATACATGTCTATAACGATACATAGTTATTATTAACATAGTAAGTAGAATAACGTAAATTACAATAGTTCCTATACTAACACTATGCACGTTCACAAAATGGTTTTCACTGTTTATCACTTCACTGTTATCCTTTAGGGCATGTGATAGAAATTGTAGATTTTCTAAGTTGATTTCATCTAAGCTGATAGTCTTGCGGGATACGTCTTGTGGTGTCACGATGCTAGGTAGATGTATGGATGGTGAGCTGCGGAAGACAACTTCTCCTGTTTGAAGACGATGTTTTCTCAGCGTCGTTGTTCCAAATTTTACTTCACAGGCATTGTTCAGGGTTAGAATGTAGGTACCCATGATGTCGTGTTGGCTCATGTCGTTGCCACAGTATTCTGTTAAAAATGTAGGGAAACCTGCGAAAATTAGCCAAGAGTCTTGTTGTATGGATTTTATTTTAACATTTGATGCATTAACTGTAAGAGGCAGGCATGACGTTATCTTCGTAGAGAAGGTCATCAGATCTACGATGCATTTTGTTTCTTCTTCAGGAGACACGATGTCGTCGTAACAAAGGAACTTTCCCTCGTCTATTTTTCTGCAAGGCTGAGAGAGTGATACTATTTTCGACCCTTTCGCAAGGATATGGGAATGTTTAGGAGTTATGAGGAATGATAATTCAAGGTGGGAGTTGTACATGGGAAAAGGGTGTAAGGTATAGTAGTTATAGACATCTGCTTGGACTGTTGGTACTGACATAATAAAAGTTATTTGTTTGCCCTTTACATAAGCTTTTATATCAATACAATGTTCTATGTTAACTAAATTTCCGATGGTTACAGGGAATGCTAACTTATCTATTTTCTCAATGTCTATAAGAATGTTAAATAGTTCGGATGTATTCAGTATAGACTGATGTAATACATTCACTCTACTGAATGCTACTGCTGTCTCCACTTCATCTAAGCGAGTTATTAATATTTGAAAATTATGAATTAACATGTCATATGTATTTATAATCAAGTTTTTACTCCTTTGAAATTGGGTGTTATTTAAAATTTCTTCTATTTCCTTAATAGTTTTGTCCAGTATGATAAAGTTGTTTCTTGTTGAATTTGTAAAGTTATTAAATGTATCAATTATTTCGGAAATTAAAGTAATTTTGTTCATCGTTACATTTTGTTGTGATTGTAGACTATTTATCAAGTTATCATATCTAGTAGCATCATCATTGTCTAAATTTCCAGTAATTGCTTTAATTATTGATCCAATTGGATTGATAAGTCCCCTTTTAATTCTTATGTTTGGAATTAACTGATAATATCGTTCTATAGTTATGTTCATTATATATTGGGTTTGCAATTCAGGTTTTAAAGGTTTTCTATCGTATTTCATTTGTTTGCACAGATCACAAGAGTTAATTATACTGGCTACGGTTTGTTCTAAGCTATTCCAATAATATGCTCTTTTTAAATGGGCTATGGTTTCTTTGATACCACGATGACATGTTTTTCCGATATGATATTTCGTTATTATTTCTCGTTGTTCGTTTTCGTCTTCTACATAAATAACTCTTTCAGTGCACTCATAAATGCTTATTGCGTCTTTTTTAAAGAGATTTATTATTATTTTTGAAAACTGTTGTCGATGGCGTTGGTCTTCAAAATAAATATAATATTTAATTTTCGGACGGATATATTTTTTTAAGAAATCCTTGATTAAATCCGGTTTGTCTATTGGTATGTGTACTTCAAATACTTTCTGTTTATTTCTGGATAAATTTTTAACACTATACTCATTTTTATACCAAGTGTATACTAGTATTTGATTCGGTTTCGTATCTATGGCTTCCTTTAATATCGGAATATCAGAGGAATCAGTGTTTTCTTCTGAATGAACTGTTGCTAAGGAAGGAGAGTCTGCTCTTTCCGAGGCTGTAACCGTTTCACTACCTATCGATGGAATCGAATAAGGTGATCTAGGTCTACCTTTAGAAACGCTGGATGAAACTGTAATATTATCACCTTCATCTGATGAGATGACAATGGTTTTTGAACTATCGGTATTGACTATCATTGATACATCATCTAGAGCATTGACTTTTATTCTGGATAGTGCATCTGCATTACCGTTTTGTGTACCGGGTTTGTATTTAATTTCGTAATCGAATTCAGAAAGTCTAAGTCTCCATCTATTGAGTCTACTTCCGGGCTCTTTTATAGAGTTTAACCAAACTAATGGTCTATGATCACTTAAGATAGTAAATTTTTTACCATACAGATAGGGTCTAAAATGTTTACATGCCCAAACAACTGCTAATAGTTCCTTTTCTATGGCACTATAGCGCGTTTCGGCATCGTTGAGAGTTCTACTCGCGAAAGCTATAGGTTTGTCACTGCCAACGGGACCTTGAGATAGGACCGCTCCTAGTGCAAAGTTAGATGCGTCGGTTGTTAAGAGGAAAGGCTTGTCAAAGTCTGGAAATTGTAATAATGGTGCATTGGTTAATAACTCCTTGCACTTTTCGAATGCATTTATGTATTCCTTAGTTATTGTAACTTTATTTTTCTTTTTAAGGCAGTTAGTTAAGGGTTGTGTTATTTTAGAGAAGTCTTTAATGAATTTACGGTAGTATCCTACTAAACCTAGGAAACTTTTAATTTCCGTCGGTGTTCTAGGCAAAGGGAATTTTAGGACTGCTTCAATTTTGTCGTTATTTGGTTTAAGACCATCCTTTGTTATTGTGTGTCCTAAATATAACACTTCCTTTTTTAGGAATTCACATTTATCCAGAGTAGCTTTAAGATTTGTTTGTCTGAGTCTATCAAATATTTTTCTGAGCTTATCTATGTGTTCTTGAAGGCTGGTTGAATACACAATTATGTCATCTAAATATACTAAACAATGTATGCCTTGTAGTCCGCGGAGCACATTGTCCATTGCACGTTGGAAAGTTGCTGGGGCTGTCTTTAAGCCAAAGGGCATTCGAGTAAACTCATAATGTCCTGATTGTGTTGTAAATGCAGTTTTAGGTTGATCATCCTTCTCTACCTCCAATTGATGGTAACCGCTAGCTAGGTCTATTGTAGAAAAGTAAGAGGCTTTTCCTAACCTATCAAACAAATCTGTTATATTGGGTAATGGATATTTGTCGTCTATTGTTATTTCGTTGAGTCTCCTATAATCTATGACCATTCTAAATTTTTGTTCGCCCGAGGAGTCCATTTTCTTTGGGACTAGATGAACCGGGGCACTCCAAGGTGAGTGTGATTCTGTTATAATATTGTTTTTTAATAGTTTATTGACTTATTGCTGTATTTCTTGGTTTTGGCTAATAGGGTGTCTATATGGGCGTATGTATATTGGATCTTCATTCTTAGTACGGATTTTATGTTTGACCTGGTTTGTAAAAGACAGAGGTACTTGTTCGCAGTGGAAAATGTCCTTATACTCTGCACACAAGTTTGATATTAAAGATTTTTCTTCTATATTGAGGTGATCAAGGCGTAATTTACTTAAGTTTTCATTAAGTAATCTGTCAATATTTAAATTATTGTCTAATTTATTTACTATGCAACTATTTGGTAATTCTTGTTCTGTGTTAAATACAGTAAATGGCTTTTCAAATGTTATAGACATTTCAGTATCAGTGGTGTTCTGAATGACTGTTTGAGCTAAAGAGTCTACGCAGTTGACTAAGGCATCAGGCATGCGAACTCCTGGACAGAATTCGACGTGGTTTAAGATTGCAGTGCCATTGTCTAACATTGTTGGTACCTTTACGCGTGTTTCTGATCTAGGTGGTATTATTATCTGGTAAAATGGATTATATAAAATTGGGATGTCGGTAGTACTTGTCCTCAATACCTGATTTTTCATATCTATATTAGCTTCTAACCTTTTTAATAAGTCTGAGCCAATAAGACCGTTATATTGTTGATCTACTGTGTAAATATAGAACTTGTGATAGATATCTGCATTGAATGTATCTGTTAAAGGGATGTATGCAACTTCGCTATGCTTGCTACGTCCGTGAGTACTAATGACTTCGAATGGTTCTACATCTATATAGTACTTAAAGAATTGATCGGCTAGTTCTTCATTAATAAATGATCGTGAACTTCCTGTATCTATTAGGAAAATTGCATCTATCTCCGGTAAATAGATATGTGGTAGTCTAAGACCATTATAATTTAATTGTATTATTTCGGCTGGTCCGTTACAGAGGCTTCTGCTGGAAAATTTTCATTTTCTGATTCGTTTTGTACGCAGTTTAGTTGATTATTATCTTCCTCTGGGATTGCTACACACTGATTATCTTCGCAAGAACATAGTTGTTCATAATTAACGTCACTATTAATGGATT
The DNA here is from genome assembly GCA_017933935.1 of Sesamia nonagrioides. Lineage (NCBI taxonomy): Eukaryota > Metazoa > Arthropoda > Insecta > Lepidoptera > Noctuidae > Sesamia > Sesamia nonagrioides. The sequence continues at coordinate 4,264,563 of JADWQK010001429.1, read as the reverse complement.
CATCTAACATATTATTTTGTACCGTTCTCATGGAAACGTCAGTGTTTTGTCTGGGTGGTTGGTTGTTAACACCAAAACGAAATTGTTGATTTGGATTGGCTTTGAAAAAACCTGAATTTTTATAATTATTAATTGTCCGTGGAAGTTGTTGTGGTTGATGAGGAATCTGGGATTTTTGATTCTGATTTTGTGTTTGTGGTTTAGGTGCTTGCGGATGAATACCACATCTTTGATTACCATGATTATGATTCGGGGTAAAGTTTGGTTTAAAAGGTTGTTGCGAATTATTGTTTGATGGAATACCGAACTTATGTTGAATTGGTGCCGTAAGGTTGGGTCTAGGGTTGTTTAAACTGGGATTATTATTGTTAGAGTTTGTTTTATTTTTATTCCGGGAGTTATATCGGGTTTGGAAATTAACTTCCTCGATAACGACACTTAATGCGGATTCTAATGTATTGCATTTATTTAATCTAACAAATTTTATCAAATCTTCCGGCAAGTTGTATAGAAAGACGTTGAGAGCTGTGTTATTATATATAATATATTTAGCTGCTTTTATACCTTCGTCAGTTAAAAGGTTTACTTTAGAAATTAGCGAGCTTCTTACGTTCTGTATACGGTGGCAAAAGTCTATATAAGATTCACCATGTTTAATTTTAAGGTTTTCTAATTCTATGCTTATACAAGCTTCTGATCTAGGGTCACCAAAATGTTGAACAAAGAGTTCTTTTAGATCTTCCCAAGTAGTAATATTTTCGCGTTCACTTATTAAAACGGCGGCTCTTCCTACTAACCTACTTGTTATACAGTGAAATAAATAAGTTTGTTGAGCTGAGTTGTTCTCCCCTCTGAAACTTCTAATAACATATTCACATTTAGAAATGAAAAGGTTTAATAACTTATCATCACCATCGAATCTGGGAATGATGCTTTGGATTTCCTTTGGGATAAGTTGAATATTCATTTTGTTAATATTTAAGGCAAACAATTAACGTATTTGGCGATTTTAGTCCAAATTACGCGACTTAATCTAAAAATGTAAAAATCACTAATGTTCGAGTAATTTTCACAAAGTAACAGATTGGCAATGTGAGTCCAATTTGTTATATTAAAACTAAATCTAGATTTGACAATTTTTGACCAAAAATAGATGAGTTACGTTATCGGCGATGTCTAGTCCAATAAATCGTAAGGAATATAGACAAGGGATGGGAGACAGTGCGAATAAGGGTCTACTCACAGTTTGCTTGATCCCATGCCGGTTCTTGTTCTGCTGCTGCTGCTGAGCTTGCGCCTTTTGACGAATTTATTTGTTAGGTTCTTTACAGACTAGAAGTCTATGCGACTAGGATGACGTTACGACCGATTTTTGTGTCTATTAACGATTACTTGTACGCGACTTGCTAATCCGACCCGGCTGCGCCAGTCAAATATGAGCGTTAGAGATTTATATTAAAAAATATTTATTTCAAAAATACACGTCTGCTCAGCATGAGCTTTACAATTATAATGATTAATATCGAACAAAATAAGAACGCTTAAATCTAAGTTACATATGCTTATATACTAAATGAAGGTTTGCTTGTGTGTTTGCGACTCACAAGAGGAATCTGCTAGGCGATGCTTATTGCTTTGTTTGTCACTGATTTCATAAGAATGAAACTTGAACTCAATGGCTACCCGGAGCAACTGGGTGGCATGTTATGATGTTGTGTCACTGTTACTATGCGAGGTAAGGGCTGGCTATGCATAACTACTGTTCATCCAGAACATCTACTTTACGTTTACCGAATCACGGGTTCTACTTAAGAACACTTTTACCCAACAGTTACCGGTCATATGTTTTATTAATCCAAAGATAGCCCGTTCCATTATTCACCAGGATTTTTGAAGTTTGTCATTATTTGGTGTGATTGAATGACAAAAAATACTACAAATCTTTAATGATATTGACTCTTGTTTAACAAAGTAATTGGGTAAGCCACGATAGCGGCGGTCTCGCTTCTTCCTGTGCCTCTTTAATCCTGAAGGTTGGCCGTCAGCTTCTTGTACTCGGTCTTGTCAACGGCGAGTCGGAACAGTTTTTCGACTGAAGCAATGCCGGTCCACTCCCTGATGTTACGCAGCCACGACTTTCTCTTTCGTCCAGCGCGCCTTTTTCCTTCTACCTTGCCCATCATAATGAGTTGGAGTAGCGCACATCTACGGTGTTGGAGTACGTGACCGAGATAATATGTTTTGCGTTTCTTTATGGTGGGCAGTCAGCGGCGGTAAGTCCCCTCTTTGACGAGTGGCTAGAGAGGCTAGGAGCTCAGATCACTGTCGAGTCCTCCATGAAGTACCTGGCATTGGTGCTCGACAACCTGTGGGACTTCGGCCTCTACGTCCGGAGGCTGACGCCTAAGTTGTTGAGCGCGGCTGGGGCGCTATTAACGTTGCTTAACAATGTGGGGGGTCCGAGCGCCACCTGCAGGCAGCTCTATATGGGAGTTGTGCGATCGATGGCCCAATATGGGGCCCTGGTTTGGACCCTGGTTTAGGCCTCTGATTTTGATTGGCAGCATCGCTGTACTGCGGAAACCGCAGAGAGCGATGCTGCTGTCGGTGTCATTAGTGGTTAACACACGATCTCCTAGGTAGCCTGCCCACTGACTGGATAACCTAACCTACCACCCACGTGAGAAGTGAGGAGGCGCGGGCGAGTAGTTAACAGCTGATGCAGCGTCAGTTCAAGCACCGTTGGTTGCAGCTCCGCGAGATCTAGGTGGCGGAATGGCGGGTCAGGCTTTCACGCCCTACCGCCACTACCATCATCGAGGCTATCGTTATTAAGGATTAAATTTCGGGTGATATAGGTGCTCTCGGGAGGTGGTTGCATTGGTGCATAAGCAGAGAGCCGGACGTCCGATGTAACCACTGCGTCGACTGCCGGGAAGAAACGACTCATCTTACGCTAGCACAGTGTGCCGCTTGGGAGGGGCAAAAAACGTCCTCACCAGTCACAGTTGTTTCGGAAGGTTCCTGTACCTGATATGACGGGAGGATCGTCAGGGTGTCACAACTGTGGGGATCGCCCTGTCAAGACGGTTGAGCACACGCTGAGGGTCTGCCCGGAAGAAGGGGAGCGCGTGAGGGAGCGGGAACCTCAGCGCTCTCACGCCTCTAGCCACGGCAGGAGACACCCGGGTCGAGAGAAAACATTGAACTCGCGGCCAACGGAGGTGCGGGCTTGATCGGGCGGCGAGCTGTCCACTGCTCACCACCCGGTCAAGGTCAGGCCCGGGTTGACGGCGCGTTGTGTTTCACGCGCGCCTCAAAGAGTTGTTAGCACATTGTGACAGGTTCCACGAAGAACGTTGCCTGGGTCAGGGTTGCGGGTTGGCCAAAAAAGAGAAACCGTGGCCCTGACGCACAGGCATGTGAATGAACACGATTGAGGTCATTTGATGATTTCCCATCCACTCCAAAAAAAAAAGGTTAACAAAGCACTCAAGAGAATGCAAGAAGGGATTGTATATAAGGTACAGTGAAATGAATACCTTGCGCTGATTTTGTGTTTTCTTCCATATCTTTATTTGCGTTCAACTCCAGTTTCCGTTTAATAATTATCTGCAAAATGTTTACTTTATAAAGCGTTTTTCGTTTATTTTAGAAAAAATGGGTAAATAAAAATTAATTTCCTTCATTAGTTTCAAGTTTCTTTTAAGAAAGAAAGTCTTAACCTAATAGTCTACAGTCTAATTTTTGTTTATATATATATATTTTTTGTTCTTAATTACCTTATTCACTACACCGTTCGTAATGTTCATCAAATCGTCATGTTTCCTTTTCAATGAACTCCGGTTGAATGTGAATGGCAAATGTAACCAGATTTTATTCGCCCTTTCCACGAATAGATTGAATAATTCTTCTATTGCTGTAGCGTAGTCTTTATCAAACACCTCTTGATCTGTTTTTTCTAGACCTAGGGATGTTTCTGTAAGAAGGGAACAAGAACTCAATCTAGTTTACAACAATTAATTTTAGTAATCTAAATCTGAAGAGTTTGTTTGATTAAACACGCTAATCTTGTTCTATTTAACCCTAGAGTGGGCGCGTCTTCAAATCGTTAGTGGGCGCGTGGGGAGCATTTTGTCGCCCATTTTCTTTGACCATTTTAACTAGTAATATAGCAATTTAATAATGTTTTTTCTCAGGATTTAAATAAGCCACTAATAAGTAATAATAAATCAACATATTTATTAAACTACATTTTAAGAATTTTGGTGTACAAATATGACAGGAAACTTGGCATTTTAACTGACTATTTTTCCGTTATCCTACATTATCCATACTAATATTATAAATGCGAAAGTAACTCTGTCTGTCTATCTGTCTGTTACGCTTTCCCGCTTAAACCTCTCAACCGATTTTGATGAAATTTGGCACAGACAATCTTTGGACCCTGAGAAAGAACATAGGCTACCTTTTATCCCGGAAAAATATGATGTTCCCGAGGGAAATCTAAAAAGCGCGATATAACCGAACTCCACGCGGGCGAAGCCGCGGGCGGAAAGCTAGTACTCTATAAAACTTTCAAAATTGGAAAAAAATAACAGATACATATTTTCTAAATTAAAAGCATTTGTTTTATTAAAACAGTCTTCACAAAGGTATGTGCAATGTTCGAAACACAGTAACTATGGGTGTCAAAAACACCCCTTTTTGTGCGCTAGTTTTTCTTTGAAGGACATATAATGCAGATTCAGAGATCAGTTAGGAACTGATCAGCAAGAGGTATCGAAGTAAAAATGTTATCCATAGTGATGTTAGGGCCAGTGTTGAGGATATTTTGGTATAATCTTTGTACTGAAGCGCTTGCTGAATAATTATTAATGTTGAACTGCCCTTGATCAGATGCTTCCTCTATTCAAGATACAATTTGAGCTTCCATTTTGTCCATTCTTATTTTTTTATTATGAATTAATATTTTAAATGCTAAAACAAACACGTTTTTTTAGTTTTAAGCATATGTGTTTTAAGCATCTGGGACGTCCAGGCAATGTATGAAATATCATGAATATCATTGTCCATTTCATACTTTACCCAGGTATTGTATACAATTCGTAGGGATTGTATACAATAACTGAATTATACACATTGCCGGTAACATATATACGCATACGAGGATCATGCAAAAAAAAAAAACAAATATTATAACATTTATTATTGATTACTCATGTCTATCTTCACCTGTCCCTTACCTGCTGGTTCACCGGTAATATGTAAAATAAATAAATCTTAAGACTAAACTAATGTTAGGTTAGTCGGTTAATATCAATAAATCTTAACAGACTTATCAAATAGCGGACAAATAAAACATGTGGTATTTACTTGAAATAAACTTTTTTATTAACTTTAAAATCACAAAAAAATAACAGGAAACTTAAAATTCTTCTTGTTTTTAACATAACTTTACAAGTATCTTTTAACATAATATAAGTAATTTTGTAATTGAACTTCACAAACAAAACAATTCTCTTTATAACAAAAAGTAGGTCTAATAGGCATTCAAAATTTTAAGTAAAATTAGGTTTTATTTATTCTTACACGACAAACTATTATGGCACTTTGAAGAGCACAGAGCCTTATTTTTGACACAGGAACAAATCTTTTAGAGTCCCATTTTTTTTTGCAGCTACATTTCACAAAGCCCTGTCCTGTCCACGTAGATTGCAAAGTCGCAATTGCACGGAGTGTCGTTTGCAGATTGGGGACGTCTTCTTCTTGCAGTAATTTCTGATGGCAAACAGTGAACTGTTGTCTTGAATACAATATCTTGACAACGCCTTGCTTTGTGCCTAGTTGATATAGATCGTCATCAGTTTTGTGTAATACTACAGCCAGTATATTGCGAGCATCACCACGACCTCTATCAACTTCTGGAACAGGAATGCGTACAGTGGTACCCAACGATACGGGAGGGAATTTTTTTTCAGAAGTTTTAAGCATTTTCTGAGCTTGTACTATCAAATTCTCTATGGCTCTGATGCGGTTTTCTATCGAAAAGGCGTTTTTTGCGCATAAAGGACAAGCAACTTTGGATCCAAAACCTTCTGAAATATTTTCTTGCGGAGCAGCACAAATAGTAAGTAAGTAAGGAAGTAAGTAAGTCATTTATTTTGCAAAAATGGGTACAGTACATGGTGATAGAGTGATAATTGATAAGTTCAGCCATATTTTACCAATAGGCATGCAAAAATTATAATTTGAAGCTAACAATACTGGAAATTTATATTTAAACTGCTGAACAAATTAAATAATTTGATGTCATAACTTGATAAAAATTACATAATAATGTTACAATATGCCGAAACCAATTATTAACAAGCACGTTACATAAACAATTATTATTGAAAACACAATTTAGAGTCCTTAACAATAAAAATGTCATAGAATACAATTTTAAATATGATGTCGAAGAAGTGTAAAAGAAGAATATATATATATATATATATATATCAAGCATTATATACGAAGAACGTCAAATATAATGTTTAAGGGAAAAAAATCAATCACAATAAAAAATAATAATAATAATTAGTATACATCATGATTAGAAAATGTCAGATATAATAATAATAAAAAATAAATGTCAACTGTAATGAAAATGTCAAATAATATGTAAAAAAAACCCAATTAAATATATATTCAGATCTCATAACATTTTTTCAAAATTTTTCTCCGTAAGGAATTCGCTGACAGTATAGTATGCTTTATGCGTTAGAAAACTTCGAAGCCTGTTTTTAAACAATGATAACGGTAATTCTTTCCATTGCCTAGGTAATTTATTGTAGATAGCCGGAGCCATGCAGTAGACACTTTTCCGCATTAGTGCCGTTTTGGCGGGGTGGGAACGTAGTACATTATTGTCACGTCTGTTACGTGGTACTACATCGGCCAGACGTTTAAAACGATCTGGATTGGACTTCACAAACACAGCTACTTCCATTTGTTTCCATTGTACAAACTAGGTAATGTTAATATTTTATGCTGTTTAAAGTATGGCATGCAACTATCAGTGGATTTAAGCATAAACATCGCGCGTAAACACCTCTTCTGTGCTTTAAAAACTGTTTCTCTTTCGGTTGAATTTCCCCAGAATATTATACCGTAACGTAAGTGGGATTCTACTATGCCATAATAGGCAGTAAGAAGTGCATCTATATCAATTATTGGGGATAGTGAATGTAGAGCGTACACGGACTTAATAATTCTCTTACATAAAGTATCAGAATGTGCTTTCCAATTTAAGTTTTTATCTATTACGAGTCCTAAAAATTTTGTAGTGTCCACTTCTTCTACGACTTTATTGTTGTAATGTATATTAGGGCGCGTGCTGGGAATCCGCTGACTGAAATGTACAGCTTTTTTCTTTTTTAAATTGTTTGCCTCTTACCAATTTACAACACTCTTTAAACACTTATTAATGTCCGATTCATACGTTACCAGATTTTCACATGGTATTGTCATAGTGCTGTCGTCTGCAAACAGTGTTATTGGGTGTTCAACCCATTTAGGTAGGTCATTTATGTACAGGATAAATATGAAGGGACCTAGTACGCTCCCCTGCGGTACTCCATACTTAACTTTACGCTCTGAGGAACGATATATCTCTTCGCGCTTGCTAGCTAGATTAATTTGGCAAATTTCAGTTATTTGTTTTCGGTAATAATACCAAACCTCTAATACCGTAAGCTTCAAGCTTACTTATGAGAGTAGGATAATCTACGTGGTCAAAGGCCTCTGTCATATCACAAAATAAGCCACATATAGGTATTCGATTATTGACATTCTCAATTACATTATACATAAAGTCAAATATAGCCATATTAATAGTCCTATGTTCTCTAAACCCTTTCTGTTCGTCACACAGAATGTTATTATTTTCAATAAATTTGTATAATTCATTATAAATGTACTTCTCAAATATTTTGGATATCACAGGTATGAGTGCGATTGGTCAGTAATATTCCATTGATTCTCTGTTCTCTTTCTTAAATATCGGCTTTATTATTGAGGTTTTTAAGGCATCCGAGAAGATACCTGTGCTGATACTAAGGTTAATTATATGACTTAGATGATCAGATATTTCCAAAGATACGTGTTTGAGTATTTTCGTACTAACGCCGTCATATCCTACGCTATTTGTGTTACTCAAAGACATTATTATTCTATGTATTTCAGCAGGTACACTAGGCAGCATGAATATTGAGTTAGGGCTCGTGTTAATCTTAGTGTAGTTCGACCGGATGTCTATCTGTTTTGGTAGAATTTTATCAACAAAGTAGTTGTTGAACGCTTCAGCAATATTTTTGGGATTTGAGACAATATGATTTCCAACCTTAATTTTATAAATTATTTGTTTGGGTAAATTACGCTTTGCGCAATTAATAATTTGCCACGTAGTTTTTGATTTATTTTTAGATAGTTTAATATTTTGAGTATTTTGTGCCTTTTGTGTCAGTTGTATAATTTTTTTGTGCAATTTTGAATATTGAGAGAATTCATTTTTACTATCTTTATTTAAGTTTAACCTTATCTGCCACAAAAGCTTTCTTTTGTTTCGGCTACATAGTTTAATACCTCTCGACAGCCACTTAGGTTATTAATAACATCAATTTTGATTAATTTAATAGGAAAACATAAATTATACAAGAGCTTGAAAGAGTCAATGAAGTTGTTATAAGCAATATTCGGGTCGTCCGTTTCGTAAATTTCAGAAAAGGAAAGGTTTTTAATATAGTCTTTAAACTTGGCTATGTTTTCCATACTATAATCCCTTTTAGCCGCATACCAGTAGTTTATTACACATTTTGTTTGAACAGGACAGTGAAGGAGCTGTGATGTATGATCGGACAACGCAAATTCAAGTATTTCAGTTTTACAAGATTTACTAAAATTATGCGCAAAATTGTCTATGCAAGTGTTGCTTGCCATGCAGGTAGGCTGCCTTAATGCCAATTTCAAGTTATATCTCATTAACAGATATTCAAATGCATTTGTGTGGTTATTTTCAAAGTTTCGATCATGTCGGTTCTGCAGTTGAAAATTACGTTAATTATGCACGAGTGATAATGCCATCGCGTTTCTGCTACCCCCGACATACGACGATGAGCAACTTCTTTCAGAAGATTCGATCTTTTAGAAGATTTATTAAAAAAGCGTACGATAGTGTTAATATGACCAAAAAAAGCTTTTAATTCGGGTACGAATTCAAGAGACCGACTCAAGACTAAGTTTAAAATGTGAGCATAGCATGGAATAAACATCGCCATGGGACAGATTTCACGAACTTTAGTTTGTACACCACCGTGCTCTCCAGACATAACTGCCGCACCATCGTAAGACTGTCCAATTAATTTATCTTTACAACGAAAGTCATCGAGAATACCGAGTAACATGGTGGTCAAAATGTCGGCATTTCGACCACCACTTACGTCATAGAAGTCCAGAAAACGCTCTTCAATTCCACTGCTGGACAAGTACCGCAATATAACAGTCAACTGTTCCCTGTGACTGACGTCCGGCGTTTCGTCGATCATAACCGATACAAATGAAGCTGAATTTATTTCCGACTTTATCTCGTCACGCATAGAAGACGCAATACAATGAATTAAGTCATTTTGTATGTCACTTGAAAGTCCTGAAAATACAGAATTTTGGGTCGAGGAACATTGCTCCAAATGAGAATCAAGGACTGTATCGTACTTGCACAAATAATTTAACGTTTCAATGTAATTTCAGCGATTGTCCGAATCTGCTCTTTCATTGTGACCGCGAAATGGTAATTCTTGCTTCCCCAAAAGAATGACCGTGTCAATAAAACGTTTCATTAACTCGCGATTACGGTCAACTTTTCTGTTATGTACATCAAAAGCGTTGGAAAAAAATGACTCGATTCTGCCATTATTTCCAAATTCGTGGAGTAACAAGCAGCTGCGGATGTGTTTTTCAGTCTGAATGTGTTTTTTGGCTGAGTTAGACAAATTATTAATATCCGTAAAACCCGTACTGCTCCAAACAGATTTCGAATCAGAAAATAACAAACACGGAAAACAAAACATTTTGTTCAGTTTGCAACTGCCTGTCATCCATGTATATTTATCATATAACGACGCGTGAAAATATTTAAAAAATCCATCTCGCCTTTTGCAATCAATAATCATGTGTGGGAGTGCTCGACCTAACTGAATAACATGCTTCTTGTATGCATAACTTAGTTTTGAAAATGAAGTTTCTTTTGTAAGCAGGTAGTCTGTTGAGCAGCACTCTATATGAATTAAAGCCATAATAACAAACAAAATCCTATATTATTATATAGTATTTAACCAAATCTGCGATTAAATTACCTTACAGAATCAGTCACAGTTTAAATAACACAAATATTAAAATATAACAAACGAAAAACTCACGCACCAGTGGTATAGGAACACATACTAACAATAATTTATTTTCAACCAAACGAAATGGAACACGAAAATATGCCAAAATAAAAAGAATATGACTTGCGAAGGATTTCATTATAACGTTAATTCTTTTTAATTTTGTCGTATTTCCTTTCTCGTAGTGGCGTGGTTTCTTTGTCTCTTTCTAATAGAGGAGAGGAGAGAACTGCAAGCCGTTTGGCATTAGCCTATCTTTTATCAAGTTTTACGGATCGTTAGCGAGCATTAGAAAGAGATGGTCTGACACGCCCTGTCTCTTTTCGCCTCATAGTAAAACGTTGACCGAGGTAAGCTGTAATTCGTCGAGTTGCCTTTTTTTTTTTTTTTATATGTTATAAACAAGCGCTTGACCGCAATCCCGCCTGATGGTAAGCAGTGATGCGATCATTGATGGTAAAGCGCGCTAGTTTATTAAGAACCTATTCACTCTAGCCTTGAAGACACTCAAATTGTAATGTGACGGAAACACCGTCGCTGGCAAATTGTTCCAGTCCCTCGATGTACGCGGTATAAAAGAGGAAGCGAAACGCTTCGTCCGGGTCGCAGTGGTATCAACAACGTGAGGGTGGAAACTCGCCGTACGACGGGTCGTCCGTGTTGGAGATGTAAACTTCGCCAATATCAAACCAAAGAGGATTGTAATTAGATATTTTTATAATTCTCTATATTGTCTGGGTGTGTCATTGACTTCTCGTTGTCATGTGAACGATGGTGTCGTCTAATAAATAAATTCATTAAAACATCTCCTGGGTAATTACTTTTTTTTCCATCATAACCCAACAGGTTATGGGCCCAGGACGTTAGTCTCGCGTCGAAATTATTATTTTCGCGTGTTTTGGTGGAAATAAGTATTATTTCAAAATTTCACGTCAGTTACGTTTTTCAACAAAATGGCTTCAGAGGTTTCAGGATCTTCAGTGGGCATTCCAATAGACAAATTAAAAGGGATGGAGGATTATAATAATTGGAAATTTATTATGAAGATGATCCTAATACACGAAGACCTGTACGAAACCATTGAATCGGAAGATTGCAAAGATGAACGTAAGAAACAAAAGGCACTCGCGAAAATTTGTCTGTCTGTTGGACCGTCTGCTTTGCAGCATGTGCGCAACGCTAAAACTGCTTATGAAGCTTGGACATGTTTGCAAAAAGCTTATGAAGATAGGGGCCTATGCAGAAGACTAGGGTTGCTGAGATCGCTTTTTGGGGTGAAATTGAAGGAGATGGAAGGCATGCAGGCGTACATAACGAGAGTCACAGAGTTAGCACAACAATTGGCTGATATTGGTTCACCTTTAGATGATGAGTTTGTTGCTGTCATTTTATTAAGTGGGCTAACAAGCGATTTTGACCCACTAATAATGGCTCTAGAAAATTCTGACAGTAAGTTGACCAGTGAAGTCGTGAAGTCTAAACTGATGCTGGAACAGTTGCGTAGGGATGACAAAGAGGTACCAGGTGTGAGCGCATTGGCTACAAAGAAAGTGTACAAGTGCTTCAGATGCAAGAAGGCAGGCCATATGAAAAAGGATTGTCCCATGAAGGGTTCATATTCTGTTGGAAAAGATAAGCCGAAGAAGGATAGCAGTACTCTTTTGACAGCATTGTCAGTGTATCCAAAACGTCAAATTTGGTATGTTGATTCCGGTTGTACAAACCATATGTGTAACAGCAAGGATCAGATGATGGACTTTGAGCGATCCAGGTCTACAGAGGTGAATGTGGCTAACGGAGAGAGCATATTTATGGAAGGAAAAGGCAGAGTTTGTGTAAATTTAAAGAAATTAGGTTACAAAACAATAAGTAATGTGTATTATGTTCCTGCATTATCTACCAATTTGCTATCTGTAAGTGAATTGTCTAGAAAGGGATATAGGGTAATATTTACTTCTACAGAATGTAGGATTTTGGATGGAGGTAGGGTTGTACCTAGCTACTGCTACATGTAACAACGGCCTATACGAATTGGATTGTTACAAAGCAGGCAAGCGACAGTCAGAGAGGGCCATGACTTCTTTCTGTGTGGATGGGGAACCGGATGCTGGCTTACAAGGTGGTCTTGAGGCGGCATGGGGCATCGGACATAAAGTAAGTCAGGAGATTTGGCATCGGAGACTGGCACATCTCAACTCCAGAAGTATGAACCTAATGAAGAATGGATTAGTCACAGGTATGGATTATGATGTTTCTACTTTTAATCCTTGTGTTCCATGTATTGAGGGCAAACAACCTAAGCTGCCGTTCTCTAAGAAAAGTTATAGTAGGTCAAAGGAGCTATTAGGGCTTGTACATACGGATGTATGTGGACCTATGCAGGTACCATCGCTAGGTGGGATGCGTTATTTTGTAACTTTTATAGATGATTTTTCTAGAAAAACATTTATTTATTTTCTAAAAAGGAAAGTTCAGGTTTTTGAAAAATTTAAATTATTTAAGGCTTTAGCCGAGAATCAGACGGGAAAGAAACTAAAGGTCCTTAGGAGTGACAATGGGGGTGAATATGTCAATCATGTTTTTCAAGAGTATCTAGAAAACTGTGGGGTAAAACATGAAACTACAATACCCAAATGCAGTTCACAGAACGGAGTTGCTGAGCGAGGCCACAGATGTATCATGGATAAGGTTAGGTGCATGCTGCAGGACTCAGGGCTTGAAAAACATTTTTGGGCTGAGGCGGCAAACACAGCCGTGTACCTCAAGAATCGCTCACCCACCAAAGCCGTCATGGGACTAACTCCAGAGGAAGCGTGGACTTCAAAGAAGACAAACGTAGCACACTTACGTGTCTTTGGTTGTCTGGCATACGCTGTGTCTGATAAGTGTAGGAAACTAGATCCGAGAAGTAAGAAGTATGTATTTGTAGGATACTGTGATACTAGTAAGGGCTACAGATTAGTAGATCCTTCTTGTCCTAAGACTTGCATAAAGGCTAGGCACGTCGTATTTCTCGAGAATAGTTTCATAAACAAAAATGTGTCAAATGGTGATAAAGTGGTATCTGACAGTATTGGTATAATACCAATGGAAAATAGTACTATACCGTTGAATACTTCAGTGACTCCTGGTGAGTCAGGAGAGCAGTCGCTGGACACATCTGTCCCGTTGAGTGATGAAATGTCGGGTGACAGAAATCTTCGCAGGCAAACTGTATTTAGTCTGAATGAAACCGATGATTTTCAGGTCACAGACCACTCATCCGATCCTACATATATTCCAGGTTCCTCCAGCATTGATTCTGATGAGTCAGCAATGACATTTGAAGATGCTGATCAATCCGTCGAGTTTGCGGGGCTCGTGGGGACTACGGGGGACGATGACTTTCCAGTCACGGCAGAGCAGGCATTGAGTAGTGGTGAAGCTGCACACTGGCGTAAGGCAATGATAGATGAGTATGATTCGTTTATACAAAATAAGTGTTGGTCATTAGTAGATCTTCCTAAAGGGCATAAAGCTGTAAAGTGTAAATGGATCTTTACTAAAAAGAGGGGTTTAAATAATGAATTATTACGTTATAAAGCTCGCCTCGTAGCAAAAGGGTTTACGCAAAGGTATGGGGTAGACTACTATGAGACATTTTCACCGGTTGTTAGATACTCAACTATTAGGATTTTATTGGCCTTAGCTGCTCAGTATGATATAGTGATAGAACATCTTGATGTCAAAACGGCATTTTTAAACGGTGACTTAACAGAAATTGTTTATATGGAGCAACCTGAAGGCTTTATTGATAGGAAAAACAGGGAAAAAGTTTATTGGTTACATAAAGCAATTTATGGTCTAAAACAGGCAGCAAAAGCTTGGTATGAAAAGATAAACAATGTTTTAGTCAATAAATTAGGTTTTCGAAGGTTGTCTTCTGAACAATGTGTTTATGTCTATAATCAAGATGGAGAAATAGTTTTCATTGCTTTATATGTAGATGACATATTGTTGTTCTCGATTAAGAATTCTCGAAAACGAGACATTTTTAAGAAACAGCTTAAGGATGAATTTAAGATGAATGACTTGTGTCCAAGTAATCACATTTTAGGTATGAAAATTACCAGAAATTTAGATGGAAAGTTTACTTTGGATCAGTCGTCTTATATTAAGAAAATTTTAGATAAATTTAATATGTCAGATTGTAAACCATGTCAGACTCCAATGGAGGTTGGTTTGAAATTAGAAAAGTCAGAAGATAATGACTATAATAACAACTATAGAAGTATTATAGGTTATTTAATGTATTTGGCAGTCTGTTCCAGGCCTGATATTGTTCATAGTGTATGCTACCTCAGTCAATTTAACAATTGTAATTCAGAAAGCCACTGGAAAGCAGCAAAAAGGGTACTGCGGTATTTAAAAGGGACTTCTGGGTATCATTTGTCTTTTGAAAAGGGTAATCTAGAGTTAGTGGGATATACAGATGCCGACTGGGGTGGAGATCAGTCAGATCGCAGGTCATACACGGGTTACTGTTTTTCTCTTAATAAATCTATTATATCTTGGGAGTGTCGTAAACAGCGAACGGTAGCCTTGTCTAGTGCAGAGGCTGAGTACATGGCAATCTCTGACTCTTGCAAGGAGGGTTTGTTTTTACAAACGTTTATTCGGGAGTGTACTGGTGTTGAATGTGGCATAAGTTTATTCAATGACAATCAGTCAGCTCAAAAGATTTGTTGTAACACTCTATCCCATTCTAGAACAAAACACATAGATATAAGACATCATTTTGTCAAAGATTTAATTAACAAAAATGTTGTAAGTGTTAGTTATGTAAGTACTGAAGAAATGGTGGCAGATGTACTAACGAAGTCGTTATGTAAAGATAAACATATGAAGTGTATATCCAAGATGCTAAACATAAGCTAGGATATAGGTTGCGCTTTGATTATGTGTACATAACAGTATAGGTTCTTTGTTACGTGTTTTATTTATCTGCTGTAAACTATTTTTATTGTACTGTTTATATAATATTTATGTCAGAGGCACTATGTATAACAGAGTTGTTTTAATTAGACTTGTGGAAGTGGAGCCTACATGTAACTTAGGTTTCATGATTGTTTAATTTTCAATATAGTGTGTTCTTTGGATTAAGGCCTAGAACTTAGAAGGTTAGGTAACTGATATTGTCTTAGTTTAAGGCCTAGTGTTGGAGATGTAAACTTCGCCAATATCAAACCAAAGAGGATTGTAATTAGATATTTTTATAATTCTCTATATTGTCTGGGTGTGTCATTGACTTCTCGTTGTCATGTGAACGATGGTGTCGTCTAATAAATAAATTCATTAAAACATCTCCTGGGTAATTACTTTTTTTTCCATCATAACCCAACAGTCCGATGGTGGAACGGTGATGGGGGAATTAAATCATGCAATTCCCTTGCACACTCACCAGAATGCAACCTATAGAAGACCGAAAGGCTGGCTACTCTACGCCTGTGCTCCAGGCTTTGGAGACCGTTTCGAGTTAAGTCTGGGTCGCCAATCAGCCTCTTCGCACGCCTCTCCACTGAATCTAAAGTATCCAGGTGACATTTCGCAGCACCAGCCCAAATGTGGCTGCAGTACTCCACACACGAGCGGACCTGTGCTTTGTACAACATTAGAAGCTGCCCCGGTGTGAAGTACCGCCGGACCTTTGCGATAACGCCAAGTTTTCTAGCAGCCACCCTGGCCTTAGACTCAATGAACCGCCCAAAGTTAAGGTTCGAGGAAATCTCTACTCCCAAAAGCTGAAGGCGGTTGGTGCACTCCAAGGATACATTCTGAAAAGTAGGAGCCAAGGTGAACGGGCTCCTTTTGGCGGTGAAAAAACACGCCTGTGTTTTGGCGGCATTGAATGCTACAAGATTGGCTTTGCCCCATTCGGAGACTGCCTGTAGTGCAGCACTCGTACGCTCTACCATAGCCTCTCTTTCGGACCAGATTGCTTCCTTACTAGCCCGAGCTTCCGGCAGATATCTCTCCACAACTGTGCTGTCATCTGCATACCCATAGATACCGGGCATCAGCAGATCATTAATATGCAGTAGGAACAGAGTTGCAGAGAGAACAGACCCCTGAGGAACACCGGCATTGGTCGACATGGGCTCCGATGAGCATCCGTCGACAACAACTCGGAGGGACTGTTCAGTCAGGAAGTCTTTAACCCAGCCAGTCAGGCCAGCGGAAACGCCGTACGCTGGAAGCTTACTCAAAAGGCCAGCGTGCCATACCCGGTCGAAGGCCTTCGAGACATCAAGGGAGACGGCAATCGCTTCCCCATTTTTCTCGAGGGCCTCGCCCCACAAGTGAGTGGCATACACTAGTAGGTCCCCAGTTGACCGATTGCGCCGAAAACCGTACTGTCGGTCACTGAGGAGATCGTTACCTTCCAGGTAAGCCAAGAGGCGCGAATTCAATACACGCTCCATAATCTTGCAGAGTATGGAGGTTACCGAAATCGGCCGATAGTTGGTAGGATCGGCACGACTACCCTTTTTGGGCACGGGCTGCACGTTGGCAAACTTCCAGGACTTGGGCACTATACCAGTCCCAAATGAGAGGCGATACAGGCGCGTCAATACAGGAGACAACTCGGGTGCACATGCCTTAAGAACAATCGCTGGTATACCATCTGGACCACTAGCCTTATTCACGTCCAGACGACACAGTGCTCTCAGGACCTCCTTGTTCCTAATGCGAACCTCCGGCATTGAAGCTCCGCAATGAGGTAAATTAGGTGGAGTAGCACTGCCAGTATCAAGACGCGAACTATGGGCAAAGAGAGATGCAAAGAGACCTGCTTTCTCTCTCGCCGTATGGGCCAGTGTTCCATCAGGCCTCACCAGCGGAGGCAGTGTGGTTCGACAGAAGTTCGCTTCGACCGATTTGGCAAGGGACCAAAAAGATCTGCTACCGGATGGCTGCGCAGATAGCTTGTTGCCAATATGGTCGAAGCGAGCCCTCTTAAGCGCCTTTTTGTAGGACTTGGCAGCACGGTTAAAGGCTCTCTTCTTTGAGCTTAGATCCGGAGCTCTGCGGTCACGAGCGTCAACCCAGGTGAGAAATGCCGCGTGCTTATGCTGTTCAGCTTGGACACAATCGGCATTGAACCATGGGCGAGCTGAGCCACCGACGGGCACGTCGCTGAAGGGGATAAAATACTCCATAGCTTGACGCACCACATCGGTTATAGCGTCCGCACAGCTCGACGGATTGTCAGAAGAGAAGCAGACCTGCTGCCAAGGATAAGACGCAAAGAAGTGGTGCATCTCATCCCAATCTGCTGACTTGTATCGCCACAATCTCTGTTCACCACGAGAGTCGTGATCTGGAGGGGAGAAGGATGACACAGACTTCACCAGACAGTGGTCTGAAGTTCCCAACGGTGAGGAAACTGTTACAACACATCTGTCCGGATCAGTGGTCAGCAGAAGGTCCAAACAGTTGGCTGTGCGGCCAACTACATCAGGCACCCTAGTCGCTTGCTCTACCAGCTGGGAAAGGCCCATAGAAAGCGCGAAGTTTCGCGCTTCTCTCCCAGCGTGGTCGGTCCTCTGGTATGGGAAGAGCCAGTCCTGGTGGCAGGCGTTGAAGTCCCCCAGAGCGACAAACTGAGCGTCAGGGTGCCGATGCAGCGCATTGTCAGCAGCCTCACTGAGGTGGTTGAATAACCGAGCTGTCTCCTGATCACCGCTGTGCGATCGGTAGACAC
Source organism: Sesamia nonagrioides (assembly GCA_017933935.1). Lineage (NCBI taxonomy): Eukaryota > Metazoa > Arthropoda > Insecta > Lepidoptera > Noctuidae > Sesamia > Sesamia nonagrioides. The sequence goes on along the minus strand of JADWQK010001429.1, from coordinate 4,246,392 downwards.
AGGTGTAGACAATTTTGTCTACACCAGTGTCAACCAACAGCCATAAGGTCGATAGATGGAGGGTCTTCGAGGTGACGGAGACGCCGGCAACAGATGTCATTGCGGACATACACACAGACCCCAGCACGCTGCAGGAAATGATGCTCCAAAGAGTATCCCGGGTAGTTGAGGTATGCCGCATCAGACGGACATCTGATCTGGGTCTCCGTCAAGAAAAGTAGGTGAGGCTTTTCAGTCTCAAGGTGGTGGTGGACTGCATCGATATTGGAGTGCAGACCTCGAATGTTTGAGAGGTGCACTTTAAACGAGAGGACGTGCGCCCGCTGTGCACACCTACTTTTCTTATTTGTACTTTTCATCTTTAATTTTAAATTGAGTGCCCCCCCAGGGATCGCCATCGGGTCCTCTCGTCCGGTCGCCAACCGGCACGATGGGGCCACCCTGGGATTTTTCGCAGTTGGCGGGGCAGCCTTTCGTGTGTGGCTGGCACACTACTTGGGCCCCCAACTACCTGCGGTCGGCCAGCGGAGCACCGTGCTTCGGATCCCGCTACCCTCCAGGACCAAACTCCCGACACAACAACATTTGGCAAATCGTACCCGGCACACATCGCAACACAACTGCTCAGACCCGTCCTCCGTACGGCTTCACCAGACATCATGCTGGAACACGACGAATCGCTTGGCGACATGACTTTGTCTGGTGGGTGGTAACTTATGCCGGCGGCTGATGTTGTGGCCTCCCACCTTCAATGTAATGTACGAAAAATTGAAGCGCTGATTAATTTACGACTATAAAATGAAATGTTATACTTAGGGTATTGCTAAGAATTACTATTGCTATTGTAAATCGCGCAGGCATTTGAATAATAATACTTTGTTAATGAAATAGAATGTAAATACTTTTGTATGAATATGGAACTGATTTTTGAAAGGTAACCCGGTGGGAATCGGCTTGTATGGACTCTTCGCCACTGGTAGGTACACATGTGTTAGTCACTAATGTAAAAACTTTTTTTTTGTAACCTGATAGCTTTGACTAGGATTTGTTTGGTTGTTTTTACAGCATCACTGTTGTTTTTGTTTTACTGGTCACTTATGGCACAGTTTTTGAGGTTTGTTACAATTATTTAGTTACTAGCTCTCCGCCCGCGGCTTTGCCCGCGTGGAGTTCGGTTATATCGCGCTTTTTAGATTTCCCTCGGGAATATCAAATTTTTTCGGGATAGAAGGTAGCCTATGTTCTTTCTCAGGGTCTAAAGATTGTCTGTGCCAAATTTCATCAAAATCGGTTGAGAGGTTTAAGCGGGAAAGCGTAACAGACAGACAGACAGACAGACAGACAGACAGACAGACAGACAGACAGACAGACAGACCGACAGACAGACAGACAGAGTTACTTTCGCATTTATAATATTAGTATGGATGGTTGTCAGGTATTTTAACACTTGTTATTGAAGTCATTGTTGAGTTAATCACTTTGATAACGTTTATACTGATAATTTAGGTCTTCATGCACATATTCGTATTGTTTTTAGCAGTAAAACACGTTAATAAATATATTTAAATTAGAGGTAAACACGGAGCTTATCTACTTATGTATATGTAAGTATGAATAGGCCTATTGCACATTCTGCACGAATGACCACCTGTTGTCTCCTCGGAACAAACACAGCATATGTGCACAACTCAATGACTCCTCTCGTACTGATACCAAATTCGGATCATGTAACGCTTGATCATTTACCTCACAAGGAAGATTTTCGACATTCGTAGGCTCAACAACATTCTTAGTATTTGGGATGGCCATGTGTTTATCATGCGCACTTTGGACATTTGAAGCTTCCTTACCGATGTTATAACTATCGAGTGCAGCGTTTTGTTGATCTGGTGCCTGTAGAGGTTGAGTGTCAGCTGTTTCAGTTTCTGATGTCTCAGCCGCATCTATTACAGATTTTGAAGATGACTTCATCACTTTTTCTAAATCTTCTTCGCTCTCCAGGTTGTGAGTATCCTCAAAAGGCAAAGATATGCCAACTTTTATTTTCGACCCAAAAAGAGCTTCTTAAGGTGTTCTTTTGATTCCTGCGTGAAACGCCCTATTCTTCATGAGTTGTACAAATCGCAGACCATCACACCAACGTCCGCTATCGTTATCTTGCATCCAAGTTGTAAGCATGTTTTCAATGTCCTGGGTAGCTCGTTCGGTTCTATGGAGCTTACCGTACTTATTTGTTTGTAATAACCACAATTGCGTTCGAGTGTTACATTACCTGCTGCAAGTTTGACATTGTATAGAATATGTAGGTAAAGTGTAAAATAAATTCTATTTCATACTTTACTTACCCGTTTTAGGTATTCTATACATTGCCTAGGTATTGTATACAAGACCGGATTATACACATTGCCGGTACATATATACTTAACTGTTAGTTAAGTCTACAATACAAGTCAAAATGTCGAAAATATAAAATCATAACATCAAACAATACATCAACATGGCAAAATATAAATCATAATATGAAAATATAATATAAAATACGGTTAAATACATTCAAAATTGTAATGTCAAAATCAACAATAATGAAAAAAATATTTTTTTTTATAAATTATAAACTAGTGCCTGACCGAAATCCCGCCTGATGGTAAGCAGTGATGCAATCATTGATGGTAAAGCTCACTAGTCTATTAAGAGCCTGACCACTCTAGCCTTGAAGACACTCAAATTGAAGTCTGACGCAATACACCGCCGCTGGCAAATTATTCCAGTCCTTTGATGTACGCGATATCCATACTAATATTATAAATGCGAAAGTAACTCTGTCTGTCTGTCTGTGTCTGTCTGTCTGTCTGTCTGTCTGTCTGTCTGTCTGTCTGTCTGTCTGTCTGTCTGTTACGCTTTCCCGCTTAAACCTCTCAACCGATTTTGATGAAATTTGGCACAGACAATCTTTAGACCCTGAGAAAGAACATAGGCTACCTTTTATCCCGAAAAAAATTGATATTCCCGAGGGAAATCTAAAAAGCGCGATATAACCGAACTCCACGCGGGCAAAGCCGCGGGCGGAAAGCTAGTAAAAGATAAAGCGAACCGCATCGTCCGGATCGTAGTGGTGTCAACAAAGTAAGGGGTTAACTTGCTGTACGACGGTTAGTCCGGTGGTGGAACGGAGATGGGGAATTAATCATTATACAAACAATTACTATGTTGTTAATGTGTCTTATAGTTTGAGGACAAAGTTAATGTCAATATGGCCAAATGTTAGCTTTTATATACGGACATATATACGGACAAATCATACAGATTGAGCTGACCCCAAACTATATTTATAATAGATACATATATAGATAAACATCCAAGACATAGGCCAATCCGAAAAAGATTGTTTTCCATCATGACCTGGCCGGGGATCGAACCCGAGGCCTCCACGTCGCAGGCAGGCGTGTTGACCGCTACGCCACGGACGTCGACCAAAGCTTTTGGTTTTAGTATAATTAAATGTTGTAAATTATTTGAGACATTTTGCAATTGACTTACGGTATTAAAAATACTGACTCCGAGTAGTCGACGGAAGTCATTGCAAACTGGAGCAAAATAATATTTAATGTTCATTTCCGGAACTACTTAGCGCGCCAACTGGTGACTGTTTTTAAAAATGTAAAAATGATATAAAAGACATGGCGGTGAATTTGAAAAGGCAGTTCGGTGTAAAATAAAAGCAGGAGCGTTACGCTGCTCGTTTTTTTCGCCCCAATTCTCTCTAGTTTCTTATAATAGATGTCTATACTTATTATATAATCTAAATTACACACACATCTAAAGTACACTGTAGACTACCCGAACTATTTATCTGTCCTTCCCATTGGTATTCGCTTTTAGCCGATAAGATCGCCCATTGTGTCACCATTTATACCCTATACCCACCCAATTCATACGGTGTACTTATCAAACAGTATTCTGTTCTACGTTACGGCTTTGAAAACGAAAGTTACTAATATTTTGTTGTACTTACGACAAACTGTTTTTAATAAACTTTTGACCAAGTAACGCTGCACATTAAAAGGCTTATTTCCAACTTCAGTAGCCAGTAAAGACACCAAGTTACGAGCTTGCGTGTTAAATTCAGTCAAAAATGTGTTCAGCACTTGAAGATTCATGAAGGCTGGATTAAGGAGTCTCCGGTGTGGCTTCCATGTTGACACTGAAAGAAAGTTTAAAGTAAGGTAAGGCCTATACAAGAGTTGATTTTATTGCTAAGGATATCATGATTACTCTTGACATTGCACATTGACTCATAATTTTCCAGAGCAGATTTAAGAAATGGCAACAGATGCTGGAGCATATTGACTTGAAAATCAGCAGAACCAAAACTAAATATAAAACATTATTTTTAGTTTTTGCGAGACCTGAACGTAGTTTGTTCAGAATAAGCAACTGAATCGATTTCAATCATTGTAAGACAATGTTATATTTTTTCCCAAATACATTTAGAAATTGTTGCAGCTTGGATACTGAGCGTGCGTACTTAGCTAACGATAGATCATAGTACTTGCACGCGGCGACCACTGATGTCAGAGGTCAACACACCGTGCTCACCCGCCCGAGCAGAGCTTTGATCATATTTTTGTTGGAGCAACCAAGTAGAATAGCAAGCTCATAACCTTGTGGTTAATTATATCGTTTTGAAATGTTGTACTAAAAATACTGGACACGTGTTTCGGGTTTTGCATAAACAAAAAATGATCTTTATCTATACCAATATATACAAAGCTGAAGAGTTTGTTTGTTTGTTTGTTGCTTCTGGTCCGATTTGAAGAAATATTTTTGCATTGTATAGTCAATTAAGCCAGGAAGGCTTTAGGCTATATAACGTCACGCTGCGACCAATACGAGTGGAGCATAACACACGCGGACGTAGCCGCGGGCAGCCGCTAGTGTTATATATTCTGCGATTGATGGATAGATTGATGGCGCATCTCCACCAGTCTGCTCCGACTTTCGGTATCTGTGGTCACTCGTACAAAGCAATGGTCTTCACCATTGCTCCGACTTTCGGTATCTGTGGTCACTCGTACAAAGCAATGATGAAGACCAGTCGATCCATCAATCGCAGAATATATAACACCGTATGATTAAGTATTGAATTAACACTGGGTGGATGAAATGGCGGCAGATAACGGGAAATATCTGCGACTCACGCATTCCGCTTAAATTTAAGAAGAAGGTATATAAAACTATGATCAGACTTGCTGTCTTGTATGAAGCAGAATTTTGGGTTACGAAAAGGATGAATGAAAGGCAATTTTATGCCACTGAGATGAAAATACTAAGAAGCGACGTAACAATTAGTGAAGCTAATAAGCTAAGAAGGGACGTTGCAATGAGTTCATAAGAGAAAGTCTGTTAATGCTTCTCTATATACTATGTTAGCGGTGAAATTACCCGGAGCATATACAAATTCTACGCGAGGTTGACACTGTTCTACTGTTTCTGCTCGTCTTGGTTCATCTATTCTTTCCCTTTCAGATGCAAGACAACTTTTATTGTTTCTTTGTACACCTGCATAGTTATGTCTATGTATAGGTAGTTGGGCCAAATTCGATAAAGAATAGAGGTAAAGAAACTGTTGCAAGGCAACGAGTAGTTTATGCATAAAAGACAGATGTTAACAACCTTTTCTACATAGATGATTTTCATAAAAGTAATTTAATCCTACTTCCTACTAATCTAAACAGTTTATTTATGTTTAGATATTTATGATTTGCATAGAACGCTTAACCTATTTTTGGAGCCCACAAGAATAACACCTACTTGTGTCACGTGCCTAGATAATATTTTTACAAACATAATACCAAGCCACAAAGAAGTTTTAAATTTACTTGATTCTGATCACTGCGGACAAAGGATTACTATTCCAAACCATAGTAAAAAGTGGCCAAAAAGGATATCACTGTTAACCCCAAAACTGAAAGCCGCTTGGAGGTTTTTAGATTTGATCTCATCAATAAATTGCCAGTCTTATCCAGTGCTGTTAATGCTGATCCTAATCATCTCTATGACAATTTTTTTAATATATACTGTAAGCTATTTGATTCCACCTTTGTTCCCAAGACTATCTCTGTTAATAGTAAAGCATCTTTCTCTGATTGGGCTACCATCGGTATTCATAAAAGTAGAACTCGGCTTTATGAATTGTACAATGAGAGGATTTATATTAACACTGTTGAATTCAATTTATATGTTAGAAAATATTCAAAATTATTCAAACAAGTTTGTTATATGGCCAAGTCACGTTACTTGAGTTCAAAGATAAAGAACAGTGGCAATGTAATTAAAACGACTTGGAAAATTATTAATAGTGAAACGGGAAGGTCCAGTGATAGAAATACTGACTATAGCCTGTCTATTAATGACAACATAATTAAATCAGACTCGCAAGTCTCTGAGGCATTTGAAAATTTCTTTTCGGATATTCCTGTTTCAACTACTAAATCCCTAAACTCATCACCTTCTGTTGCGGAGTCTTTGCTTAAAGAAAATGTTAATGTTTGTGATTCGGAGTTTCATTTTGAACATGTTATCAGTAGAGATATAATTAAAATCTTTCACACTCTGAATGTAAAAAAGACTGCTGACCTATGGGGTCATTCGGTGGAAGTTGCTAAGTCTATTATTGATATTGTGGCACCCACTCTAGCTGTTATCTTTAATGCTTGTATTGACTGTGGAGAGTTTCCTGATCTCATGAAAAATAGTAAAATAATACCTTTGTTTAAATCTGGTAGTACATCAGACCCCACAAATTATAGACCTATTTCTGTACTACCTACCTTTAGTAAAATTTTTGAGAAATTAATTTTAAACCAAATGCTAATTTTTTTTAATAAACATAAATTATTACATAGCAAACAGTTCGGTTTTACAAGGGGTCGTTCAACTACTGATGCCGGTGTTGAACTTCTAGGTCATATATATAATGCATGGGAGGATAAATGCGATGCCTTGGGCATCTTTTGTGATTTGTCCAAGGCATTCGATTGCGTTCTTCACGATACGTTAATCAGGAAACTCCGCCACTACGGGATCCGGAACTCTGCACTGGATCTTATTACGTCTTACTTGAGTGGTAGGATTCAAAGCGTTGACGTTAATGGAAAAAGATCTTCTGGATCTTTAGTAACAATGGGAGTCCCACAGGGGTCAATTCTTGGTCCTTTTTTGTTTCTTATTTACATCAATGACCTGCCGTACCTAATAAAGGATAACCACGATATAGTGTTGTTTGCAGATGACACTTCACTTTTATTTAAACTGAAACGTCAGCAGCAGGTTACTGATGATGTAAATAGCGCGATCTCCAAAGTAGTCCATTGGTTTAATGTTAATAATTTACTCTTAAACGAGAAAAAAACCAAATGCATTAAGTTTACTCTACCTAACGTGAGGCAGGTGGAAACTAAAGTGTTGATAAAGGGCGAAGAATTGAAATCTGACGACAGCACAGTATTCTTGGGTATAACTCTGGATGCTAAGCTTCAATGGGGTTCACATATAGAAAAATTGTCAAAAAAGCTAAGTTCTGCTGCATACGCAGTTAGAACAATTCGTAATTTGACTGATGTTGAGACGGCCCGTTTAGTGTACTTTGGCTATTTCCACAGCGTAATGTCGTACGGCATTCTGTTGTGGGGAAATGCCGCCGATATTCAAACAATATTTGTTTTGCAGAAACGAGCTGTTCGTGCAATTTATAAATTAAGTCCGAGACACTCTCTCAGAGAAAAATTTAAAGAGATTAATGTACTGACCGTGCCGTCTCAATATATTTATGAAAATCTTTTGTATGCTCATAAAAATATAAAATTGTTTAAAAAATACAGTGATGTCCATAATATAAATACTAGGAACAGGCACAAATTTATTGTACCTACAACAAGGCTCAAGAAAATAGGTGGCTCTTTCAGATGCCAATGTATACATTTTTACAATGGACTTCCAGAGGTGGTTCAAGATCTGAGCCTGAATAAATTCAAATCCTTCATTAAACGTAAGTTGTGTCAGAAAGCATTTTATAGTGTGAAGGATTATATTGAGGACAAAAAGGCTTGGGCTTGAGCTGCGTCCGATTTCTATACAATGATTGTTCTTTGATTTTTCCTCTTGTAGTTTTAATATGTAATTGTTTATGTTATTTAGTCAAAGCCTGTATTACACACTATGTAGCCAAGCATATTGTACGTTACGGAATTGTATCGCTGACAGAGGTGTTCGGCACTTGTGCAGCTGCAGCTGCACAGGAGTTAAACTTTCCACAGATTCGGGAACACTGTTGGAGCTGCTGAACCTTGGACAAAACTATCTTAGCATTGTGTAGATTCAATTTCTTAGTATTGTATAATTGCATGGCAAACGTGTGAGCACAATGTACGAATGTGCTGTAAGGCATTTATTTGTTGGGTTAGTCTTTTTTATTGACTTAATTGTGCTCTGGCTGTTGAGAGTATGTCATGCTCACTCAAATGTCTCGCTGATGGTGGCGTGTGTTTTGGGTCATTGGGTTCCCTTGGATATGGTTGAGCTGAATGATGCTGATCCATACGTCATGTTCGTGAACGGACGCCGTCGGAGGGGACTCGTCATCTCTTAGCTGCCACGGCGTATTTTAATTTCTGAATTGATTTTTGTATGTTTTCCATAATGGACGCTCTCGGCGTACAATATATTTCTGCATCGTTCTCACGCGGTTGATTTCAACATGAATGATGTAATCAAATATTTGTAACAATAGCTTAAAAATTTAAAAGAGTGTCCATGGAGTTTCTTGCCCGTTCTTCTCCATAGGTACCTACTCTTTGGAATGGGCGACTAGCTTCATCTTATTGACTGACCGACCTTCTGACAATTCAAAAGTGCCTGTAACTGGTTTATTTGAAATAAATGATTTGATTTGATTTGATTTGAATGAAATATGACATACCTATATGTAAGCTAATTTCCTAATAGGTTACATTTTTTGCTACATATATATTATTATTAGTCCATTTTTGAAAATATTACTAATATTACAATGCATGTGTGATATAGTTGATATAAAAGTAATTAAAATACGCAAAATTGTATTGACAAATGCCTCAACTTTATTCATTGGTTGAATTCCACAAAATGTGTTTAATATCTGGATTTCATCCATCTTTCTTTTTTTGTAGGGCTATCACGTAAAATTAATGTCGACTTTTGAATGGTTTTTCGAAATACCAAGTTATTATGCATATTCTTTTGGTGATTGTATTGAAATATGCTGCAATAGGAATTGTTAATAAATAGTTATCATGTAAAAGACAATCATGTAAATAACAGGAGATTTGAAAAACGTGAGTTGTGATAACCCTAAATTGGTTTGTTTACCTGAATTCTTTATGGAGCTTGGCGGGAATATAGCTATTTGTAATCGTTCTTCTCTTTGTGAGAGAGATTCAGACTCGCGTGAGAGAGCGTGTCGCTCTCTGAGTCAGAGGACAGACGTGCTTGGCATTCCTTGATACTCTCTTGGAAGCGCAGATCTGTAGTCCGAGTTTTTTCGAGAGCGTGACGCTCTCGTTCAGCTGATAGTTGCACTTCGCGTTCTTGGATTCTCTCTTGAGAGCGCAAAGTCGCGGTCCGCCGAGTTCTTTGCGAACTTAAGCGCGACTCTTTTTCGGTGAAAGTCTCGGACTGTATTGAGAAGGCATTACTCTCTCGAGCAGCTGACAGCCATACTTCGCGTTCTTCGATGCTCTCTTGAAACCGCAAAGTCGCGGTCCGTATCCTTTGTGAACTAAAACGTGACTCCCTTTCGGAGAACGTTTCAGATTCCTGTGAAATAGCGACGTGCTTCACGATCTTCTTCTTATTCCTGAGACCTACTAAGTCTCATCCTTTTCGCTTTTCGGCTACGTAGCGAAAGGTATGTTTTTTTTCTTTGAGGCATTTTCAAGGAAAATATCAAAGCAATAAACAAAACCAACAACACTTGTGACCGAATAGCTTGCAAACTTAAAAGAACGGTGCGTCAAACAGTCTCGTATGACAACGAATCGTCTGTTCGTAGTCACGACTCAACGAATTGGCAACACTAACTGTAAAACGATTCCCAACTATTCAAACTTAGAAGTAAATACCACTTATTTCAAATATCAAGGAGCATCTTTACTTGATACTTTAAACCAGAGACCAAACGACACCAAAAAGCCAATATATGTTTTTCGACCAATTTAGAACATTGATAGTTTTCCAAGCAACCAAAGACCTTTTACGACACGTAAGAAGTTTTAAGATACCCAACAAAACCCAATTTGTCATGTAAACACAGCCGAGGGTGATTCTCGCGCGGAAAATCTTAACTCCGCCATTTAGAAAATGATGCCATTTGCACAACGCTATCTATCGGATTTGGATTGGAGACTTATTTCTCTTTCAGAGTTCATACAGAAATAAGCTCTTTCGCAAAGTCGCAAAGATGTATTTCTCTGTAGAGTTCACATAGAATTAAGTCCTTTTGAAAAGTCACTCCTCAATTATCAACATTAGTTCTATTCTTAGTCTCAAGATTTCGTTGCAAGTACTAAACTGGATTGCATGTTGTAATATTTTACTTCTTGAACTCACTTAATTAATCATATCTTTTGATAGAGTAAACCGATTTCCATGAAACAAAAACTAAGTTATGCCTCAAGTTGCGTATAACTTTTGTGTAAAAAGATTGTCTGCATTGAATTCGTAGATTTTACGTGATGCGCGTACAAACAGACAAAAAATTCAAAAATAATGGAAATGGGTCCTGTTAGTTATTCTTTTCAATTTCTTCATTGTACAAAAATTACTTTTCTACAGATTTATTATGTGTATAGATTAAGATAAGATAAAAAGAACGGATCAGTGAAATTATAAAAGACACCTATCAATCAAATCAAACCATCAATCAAAACTATGATATAAATACTGGAAATCACACAGACAGACAAAATTTTTAAAAATATGTGTTTTGGTATGTGTACGGCATATACATTCATTATTCATATGCATGTAGTAGAAAGCGGTTATTTTAATAATACAAGCAGACACTCCAATTTTATTTATCTGTATAGATAATAGGTACGTCCCAAATCCAAAACTTCCCTCCACATTTTTGCAAGATAATTAAAATTATCGTGTCTCTTTGAAAAATCGATTTGCGTCGAGAACATTTTCGATTTGATGAAAATGGTCTGGTCTGGAATTTCGATTTTTTATGTTTCACGATTTCAAATGTCACCTGAAACTAGAAGAATCGTATGATAGACTTAACTTTGGGGGATGAAGAAAAAAATGTTCGCCCTTTTACGGCTGTTACAGAAGAAAACATGCTATCAGTGAAAAGTTTGATTCAAGACAATAGACGAATTACATATCAAAAAATTCTGCATAAACTGCAGATTGAATCAGGAAGCATTTACGAGATTCTATAAATGCATCATTCGTTGCAAAATATAGTTTCAGGTTGGGTGCCATACAATCTCATCAGATACTCAGAAGCAGGCACTGGTGGAATAGTGCCATGTTATGATAGACCTTGAAGCAGGATTGTTTTGGCGTATTCACGACATCGTTACAGGTGATTCATCTTGGATTTATCAATACGATCCAGAAACGAAGCGCCAGTCAACAGCTTGGGTATTTGAAAACGAATCAACGCCTACAAAATTGAAGCGGGGGTAAGATTTCGAGCTTTTTCAGTTTGACTGGCTACTTGGTGTAAATTCTTTACAAAACCAAAGAAGCATTAACGCTGAATGGTATACTACCAAATGCTTGACAGAAGTTTTCTCTGTTGTCAGCAACAAGCGACTAAACACAGGGCTTTGCGGGTTACCGCTTCACTATGACAATGCGCCCACCCACACCGCTATCAAAACTCCTGGGTCACCCTCCTTACAGCCCTGACCTAGTACCGTGACTCGTGATCCGTGACTTCTTCTTATTCCCAAAAATAAAAGTTCAGCTCAAAACGATACAATTTAGGACGGGAAAAAGTGTTTCGAAAACTGGTTCAGACGCATCCAACTTTGTTAGAGGCTGGTGGAGAATACTTTGAAAAGAAGTAATAAAGATATATGGACATAAAGAACAATTTTTTTTATTATCAGAAAACTTTCTGAGTGTCCTACTTATTGACGTTCAAAAAGTGCTGCCTAATCCGAATAAATGAATTTTGATTTGATAGAAGTTTTCAATATATTTTAATAATAATTTAATAATAATAATTTATCATTTATGCTCTCCTCACAAAGCTGATTTATAATAGTGAGTCAAAAAAAAGTCTCAGCTGAATTCCACCTTTGTGAGAGACTGGTGCATGATATAGGTATTTGAAGAAAAACCTGTGTTACAGGTCACCAGGACCCTTCCATGGCTTGAATTATCTTTAACGGAGATACCGTGCAAGAGTCAAAGACAAATAATAATTAAGCATAAAAAAATAAAAGTTATAAATAAGTACACAATATGCTTTACAGATAAAAGCAAAAGAAATATGTTATAGTAAAAATAATTCTAATAAATATAAGAGATACCTGCCTATAATATTGCAGAATTAGTTGTGGAGTCATGTTGTGAAGCGATGAGTGAGTGTGGTGATCTTGGGTGGAGTGTTGGAGTAATATGACATGTGATTGACTATTTAAGATCAGCAGTGTGCGAGTGAGGGTGATTTTTGTATGGTTGGCCTGCGGAAGTTATTTTTCAAGGAGCCAGGTAGCATTTACGTGTTTGTGGGGATTAGTCAAAATTATGTTTATTTCAGAACGGTCAAAAGATTTTCGGTTTTGTGATAGTCTAGGGTTTTTAAGTATTTTTTAAATTCTGTAATACAGCTTGATCAAGTTTTTGGATATAGCTTTAAGAGTTTATTCAGTTTATTATAAAGAAAATGCGCAATACTATATATGTATAATTGTATATATTACTTAAACCTAATAAACTATACATAATTACTAAAAATGTATAATTATTGTCTACTTGTTCATAATATTTTCAACAAATTTTGTCTGATTTTTCATGTTAGATTTTATGTATTTTTATTATTTTAAATGTGAAAACTTGTCGGTACAGTAGTTTTTGCGTGAATGAGTTTAGACATACATCCATACAAACTATTACATTTATAATACAATATTTGTATGAGTAGTAGTATAACTATTACCTATATATTTTCAATTAAGACCTTTAAAATACACATAATGATTTATATATAGCAGTCTTCACTTACAGCTTGCTGTAGTCAGTCCACTGTTGAACTTTTCCTTTCCAAACCCATAGATGTATGGTTTATCTAGGGATGCGTTGGCCACTATTAAAAAATCATCTGAATCTGTGATTACTGAAAAAAAAAAAAGGTTGTCACGGCAGAAGTGAAAACTTGAACTTTAAATAAAATCTTTCTTCGAATTTTTCTCGGTGGTAGGCCTCAACATCGGCCGCCGGCGTAAGTTACCACCCACCAGACAAAGTCGTGCCGCCAAGCGATTCGTCGTGTTCCGGCAAGATGTCTGGTGAAGCCGTACGGAGGACGGGTCTGAGTAGTTGTGTTGCGATGTGTGCAAGATACGATGCGCCAAATGTTGTTGTGTCGGGAGGTTGGTCCTGGAGGGTAGCGGGATCCGAAGCACGGTGTTCCGCTGGCCGACCGCAGTTAGTTGGGGGCCCAAGTAGTGTGCCAGCCACATACGAAAGGCTGCCCCGCCAACTGCGAAAAATCCCAGGGTGACCCCATCGTGCCGGTTGGCGACCGGACGAGAGGACCCACCAACAGTCCGCAAGGCGCCACGTGTACTGATGGAACGACGACATTGCACGGTTGCTCGTCGACAGTACACGCGATACCGGAGAAGACGTCACTGTGATCCCGTCGAGGAAGCCGCGCAGTATGGGGTGTACCGCGCGGCCCAGGAGACTGTGGCTGGTCATCGGCGACTCTAAGTCGCGGGCCAGGGAATAGCTGCTGTGGTCCCTAGATCGAGACCCGTGGGGGCGCCCCTACCATTGGGTACGGGGCATGTTGCGTCCCTGGGCGCCCCCACTGGTGAAAAGTATGCAACCCCAGCTGCTAGAGGCGCTGGTATCCACCCTCTTTTCTGAGCGGGCGGGACATGTTTTCCCGGCTATGTTCCATCCTTAGCCACACACTCTCCTGAAGAGGAGGGCAGCAATGATGTCCCCGAGGTAACGCAAGCAGAGACGGGAGCGGCCGTGTCGCGGCTCCGGGCCAAGAATAAAGCACCGACGGAGTTCCTGGCCGAGCTCTTGTCTTGGCTCTGAAGTAGCTAGAGCCGCAGCTGAGGGGCATGCTTCGAGCAGAGTCAGTTTTCCAGTGTGTGGAGGAGGGGAAGCTGGTCTTGCTCAGATAAGCGGACTCACCGTCAGCGTATCGGCCCATAGTGCTGGCGTGAGAGGCCTGGCGGAGGGGACGGTGTGGCGGGGGTCCTAGAGGCGAAAGTACTCGGGTCAATGTACCGATGGCGCGAGGAAGAGCGGACACGGGGCTTCAGTCCGGTGCAGCGGCAGATCGAGCTGCGCCGACAGGAGCTCCGTCAGGTCCTGGTGGCGGACTGGCGGCAGAGGCTTATGCGCCCTATCGCCGGCCTCGCTACCGTAGAGGCGATCCGGCCAGTACTCTACGACTGGCTTGGGAGATGTCATCCATCGGCTCCCTGTCATTCAGGGCAACGCAGGCACTGTCGGTGCATGGCTGCTTCGGCAAGTACCTGCGTCGCTTAGGCAGGGAGCCGGACGCTCGGTGCCATCACTGCACCCAATGCGGGGAGGACACGGCGAAGCACATACTCTCCGAGTGTGTAGCTTGGGAGGAGCAGCACCGTGTCCTCACAAATGAAGTACGAGGCGACCTGACGCTGTAGTAGTGCGGAGGATGGTTGGTAACGCAGAGTCGTGGGACGCGGTGGTGTTCTTCTGCGAGGACGTGATGTCGCAGAAGGAAGCTTTGGAACGGGAGAGTGAGATTTCAACTCCTTTTCCGGGCCGCAGAAGACGCACCGGGCACCAAGGAAGGGCGGATGACGCCCTCTGCCGGCCCACATAAATGAGTCCAGGGGCGAGGGACATGGGGATGTCCCCGCCCCTTATTGATGGATCCCGAGGCGAAGACACGCGAGTGTCGGCTAGCACTTCTAAGACGATGCACGGGGTAGTTTAACACCCCACTACCCCGTGCAGGAGACGAGGCCCGGACAGACCAGGCCAGCACGAGGGTGTGGGGCCGTGGAAGAATTTAGACTCCCGCGGCCCCACGCGCGCTTGTGATAGAAGAGATACCGGGGTGGTTTTATCCAGTAAAAGTCTGACAGACCCCGTCGCCCACCCAAGGGCGGCGGACATCCTTTGAGGATTTCCACCCCGGAAAAAAAGTCAACAACTTCGAGTGCAGAGCAACCAACTAGAATGGAAGTGGGTGCGACATGAAAGTTCGACATGATCTTCGTCATATCCATGTTTATCCTTAGACCCACTTGTTGGGAAGCTCTGCTGAGGCCTTTGAGCATTTTGCTCAAGTCTTCCAAGGTCTCCGCCATGACCACGATATCATCTGCAAAACAGAGATTCGTGATGTACTCGCCATTGATGTTAATGCCAAGTCCTTTCCAGTCCAGAATCTTGAAGACCTCTTCCAACGCAGCAGTGGACAATTTAGGAGATATGACATCTCCTTGTCTCACTCCACGCTGGAGTTAGATCGGTTTCGAGTCCTGATCCTGGAGACGGACTGACATGGTGGCGTTTTTGTACAAATACCTTATCACCTCAATGTATCGATGGTCAATTTGGCACCGCTGAAGGGACTGTAGCACCGCCCAAGTCTCGATCAAATCGAATGCCTTCGCGTAGTCCACAAACGCCAAGCATAGTGGTCTGTTATATTCCTCGGACTTCTGTATAACTTGCCGTAGCGTATTTATGTGGTCTATCGTGGAATATATTTAGAATCAATATATTTATTAGAATCAGTGTCATCAAAAGTGTCTAGGGATCAAGCATTTTTATGCGGATTTCTTGAGATTGAGATGTGGCTTTGTAATAAATTTATGATTTTATAAATTTATATGGATCCTTTTTGGTGCATTTCATAATTTGAATCAGGAACTGTGAATCAAATTCGAGTAAAAGATGAAAATCAGCTGTCAATATTTTCCCTATAAAAACATACAACGCATTGAAGACATTATTAGTGCTACTGTTTCCCTACTACTGATTAAAACCAACGTTATTATGGAGCGGCGACGTCATTTAAGCAGGGAAGAAATGCTCAGAGCCGTGGGAATGATAGAAGCTGGTTCCCGGCAACGTACTGTGGCTTTAGCTCTGAATACAAGTCAGAGTGTTATCAGTCGACTTTGGACACGTTACCGAAGCACTGGTACCGTGGCTGAGCGCCATGGAGGACGGTATCGCTGCACCACACGGAGACAAGACCGATACATTCAAATCTTAACTCGAAGAGCTCCAACAATAACCGCCATGATGTTAGCCGTGAGGCTTCATCACTCTTCAGGGAACTTAATTAGCGACCAAACAGTCAGAAACCGCTTGCATGAAGTGAACCTTCATTCCCGAAGACCGCTACGGGTACCACCTATAGCAATGCACAATCGTAGGATTCGATATCAATGGGCTCTTGAACACAGAAATTGGGCAGAAGAACAATGGCGTTTCGTGTGCTTTTCTGATGAGTCTCGTTTTGGTATGAGACCGGATACAAGACGTATACGACACTGGAGAACCCCTGGACGCCAACAGCGATTAAAATCCTGCCAGGAAGTCCATCCTTATAGTGGTGGAACCATCATGGTATGGGCGGGTATTTGGATCGGCGGAAGAACTGAGTTGATTTGGATCAGAGGCAACCTCAACGCTCAAATTTATGCTGAAACGATTGTATCAGACGTCATCGTTCCTCTACAAGTGCAAATCGGTCCCTTATTTCAGTTAATGCATGATAATGCACGACCGCACACCGCAAGAGTTGTAAGACAGACTCTCGCCGCAGCTAACATCAATGTCCTGCCCTGGCCTGCTCAGTCGCCAGACTTGAACCCGATTGAGCATGCATGGGATATGCTACAGAGAAGAGCTCTGCCGAATATGGAGGGTATCCAGTCGCAAGAAGACCTTTTTTTGTTGTTGCAACGAACATGGGCGGCCATTCCACAGCGTGATTTGGATGAACTCATTTTGAGTATGCCAAACCGATGTTCTTGTGTTGTTAGTGTTCGCGGTAGAAACACGGATTATTAATTGTTTAAGTTACCCAATAAAATTTTAGAGAAAACTGTTATTTCAGTCTTTTTTTCGAACTTTTGTGTTAGTGGTTCAAATGTCAAATATCCCTTTATTAGGAAAATGGCAAATTTCTTTATTAATGCAAAGGTGACTTGGTTTATCGTTACTGTGACAAACGAAAACACTTTATTTGATGAATCCTTAAAGAAAATTTTAATTAATATCAATCAGGAGAAAAGTTATTGCAAAAATATATGTTGATCCCTAGACACTTTTGATGTGTGTAGATTGGCTTCGCCACTCGAACTAATGTACTCCATGATAAATGAAAAAAAGGTACTTTCATTTAATTAAAAATAAATGATTTCGTGTTTTGTGGTATTGAAATAAAATTTTCATAACTATTTTCAAAGAAAGTTTACGACGGAGGTTGTTTAGAGACTATTTCATTAGCGTTCGTGTCGTATCATACTTATTTAAAAAAAAACATCCTAGCCGTCTTAAATTATTTATTTTTCCTTAAACTTCATGGTAAACCATTTTAACAAGGTCTTCAAATACTTTTCTTTTATTATTATTTTTTTTTTTTTTGATGATATTGAGGGATGCAAAGAGACCTGCTTTCTCTCTCGCCGTATGAGCCAGTGTTCCATCAGGGCTCACCAGCGGAGGCAGTGAGGGCCGACAGAAGTTCGCCTCAACCGATTTGGCAAGGGACCAAAAAGATATGCTACCGGATGGCTGCACAAATAACTTGTTGCCAATATGGGTAATGCGGTCGAAGCGAGCCTTCTTGAGCGCCTTCTTGTAGGACTTGGCAGCACGGTTAAAGGCTCTCTTCTTTGAGCTTACATAGATCCGGAGCTCCGCGGTCACGAGCGTCAACCCAGGCGAGAAATGCCGTGTGCTTACGCTGTTCAGCTTGGACACAATCGGCATTGAACCATGGGCGAGCCGAGCCACCGACGGGCACGTCATTGAATGGGATAAAATACTCCATAGCTTGACGCACCACATCGGTTATAGCGTCCGCACAGCTCGACGGATTGTCAGAAGAAAAGCAGACCTGCTGCCAAGGATAAGACGCAAAGAAGTGGCGCATCTCTGGCTGTAGAAGTCCTTTACCACCTTAAATACTACTGTCGCCTGCGCTAAACCAGCCACGCACACTAACGCATTATTTTTTTATCGCAGTCTGCGTCTTTCTTTAAAGTAATGCAAATTTTCGTTACTTCATTTGAAGTTAAGTTAGCGGCTGCACATAACAATGTTGCTATCAAAAGCGTGCGATTGTGGGTTCGATCCCTAACAATGGCAAATATTTTTGTTGTTTCATATAATTTAAAATTATGATAATTGGTTTGTATTTTAAAGTAAAAATGTTTGCATACTCTTGAACTAAGAAAGCGCTTGAATATAATAATCTTATGCCATCAAACTCCGAAAAAAGTCACTGCAGAATGGCAGCACTAGTAACATGCTATACACGCAAAAAAATTGTAATTCTAACAGCTAAAGCTAAAGCTAACAGATCGGTCGAACTTGCATACGTTCAAAACATTAAGGTCAATGATAAGCATACCACGGGCATAGAGGAAACAACAAAAGTACTAATTAATACACTTATCCCTGATGATTCACCGGCTAACGATAGCGACTACCACCAACAGATTCGAGCGTGGGCTCCTGTGCCACCTGAATCACCAATGTCAGACGTACCATGTAATGACGAATTTATAAATATTGTTAGAAAACTACCGGTCAACAAATCATCAGGGGAAGATAAAATATCTAATAGGATGATTAAAGAAGCGTGTAAAACAGCGGGTGATGCCATCTTAACTGTATATAACCGATGCATTGCTGAAGGCGTTTTTCCTCGTAAATGGCGACGCGGTTTCATACGAATAATACCAAAGTGTGGTGATAAACCACCGGATGATCCGAAGTCATATCGGCCTATCACGCTTCTACCATCTTTGGGAAAACTTCTTGAGCGCCTCATCGTTCCACGTTTACTACCGAACGGTCCAAAATTTCATAGTAATCAATATGGCTTCACCATCGGTAAATCAACAGTCGACGCGGCGCTTTCTGTCAGAAGAACCGTTAACCAGTCGGAACACAAGTACGTGATTGGTATCTTTTTGGATATTTCTGGGGCTTTTGATAACGCTTGGTGGCCTATGCTGTTGTTAAAATTAAAAAACCGCGGTTGCTATAGAAACATATATAATCTCGTTTACTCGTACTTTATAAACGGTTCCGCGGTACTTAAGCTCGGTCATTTTTCTAGTACTAAAGCACTAACCATGGAATGTCCTCAGGGTTCAGTTGTCGGTCCTTATTTATGGAATTTGGGTTTTGATGATTTTCTCGCGATCCCGCTTCCTTGCGGCTGTTCACTTACTGGTTACGCGGACGATGGCCTACTGCTCATTCAGTCAAGTACCCGAGCCGGACTTGAGAACTTGGCCCATACTTGCCTAAATCTAATATCTCAGTGGGGTGATCGTAACCGCCTAGCGTTTGCGCCGCATAAAACCTATCAACTTCTACTAAAAGGTAATCTTAAATCATTGCCTACTATTAAATTTAATAACGTTCCCGTTAAAAAACAGCAATCCGTATGCTACCTTGGTATGGTCTTAGAAAGGAATTTTTCATTTATCGAACATATAAAAATAGTTGGCGAAAAAGCTAAAAGGAACTTTTATGCCCTAACTAGAATATCCAAAGCAACTTGGGGTCTATCATTCCTAACTTTAAAAACTATATATGGAGCTACCTACTTAGGATGTATGTGCTACGGTGCACCTGTTTGGGCCGATAGGGCCAGCATAGGGGCGGCGCGACGTAAACTGCTTAAAACCAACGTTTGGCATTGATATTTTTATGCAAGGCGTATAGAACAATCAGTACTGAAGCCTTACCCGTTCTGGCAGGTGTACTTCCAGTCGATCTTGAAGTACAGCGACGTGCTTCAATGTACTACTCCGCGAGGGGGGAGGCCATGGACACTAACTTTGTTACACAACGGGACCTCAATAGAATTTCTAGATTATTTAAACCTCAGACTGACGTCTGGGAGGACCTCTTATCCGAATGGCAAAGTAGGTGGGATAATTCCATCAAGGGCCTCCATCTGTTCTTTCCATCCGTTGGCGATCGGCTGGCTAAGACATGGCTGGAGGTTGACCACTGCGTTGCCCAATTTCTCACAGGTCATGGCAACTTTAAAAGTAAACTGTATTCTTTTAAACTTGTTCCTTCGCCTTTGTGTCAGTGTTCTACATCGAACTGTGAATTTGAACAGTCCGCACATCACATCTTGTGGGAGTGTATTCTTTGACAGAATGAACGCAATATTATGTTGGACAGTGTACAAGTTACATCCGGAGTTGTTTATTATACGGACCTTGTTGAAACTAGAACTAATTTCCGTGTGTTCAGGCGCTTTTGCCATACCTATTATTGGAATCAATTGTAACAGCAAATACCTACTTAGGACCTATTAACTTGATCAAATGTTATTCCGTGGTGCTTGGCAATCTGGGCTTCTCCCAGTTGCAATAATGTCCCTTTGTGCCGATTGGCCTAGTTCTATTCTGTCTCCTGCTTATTATGGAGGGAAGTGGAAAAAATATCTTTTTTCTTACTCCTCCGCTATTCTTTTCTGATTAATTTCGTTGCGGGACCCAAGACAGTTGAAACGTTTCTCCGGGACTCGTCGAGCTTCATTGCTCGGCGTTTTTCTGGCGGTCTCCACTGTTGATTCTGGCTTTCAGGAGTTGCAGTGGGTTGGGAACAGTGTGGCGGGTTTTGTCCCAATTAAAAAAAATAGCCGAACAGCGGGCTACTAAAAAGTTCGCAGATTTCTGGAAATCCACCGGAAATTTAGCCGATGATAGATAAGCCGGGCCTATCTGCCAGTGTGGGGTGTGGGAGGGATGAATGATCCCCGGGGAATTGCGGAAATGTTCAAAGAGCACGTTCAAGTTCCTCTCGGTCCCTCAATCGTGAGGGAAAGTTCTGGGCCCGGCAGTCACGGAGATAAACCTCTGATGCGTTCCTCATTTAAGCAAGTGAGGGCAATCATAGACCGTTTGAGTCGAGGCAAATCTCCGGGACATGATGGCCTCAGTATTGAGCATTTGAAACATGCGGGTGTACATCTGCCGCGAGTCCTGACTATGTTTTTCACAATGTGTGTTAGTCATACGCACTTACCTGCGGATCTTATGAAGACCATCGTGACTCCCATTGTGAAGATCAAGACGGGTGATATCTCAGAGAAGGGTAACTACCGTCCCATTTCCTTTGCGACAATAATAGCAAAGGTGTTGGACGGTTTGCTTGATGCTTCTTTAAATAAGTATAATAATCTTCATGATGCGCAGTTCGGGTTTTGTCGTGGACTTTCAACTGAAAGTGTTATTTTGGGGCTCAAGCATACCGTTCAATACTAAAAAGATCATGGGACGCCGGTGTACGCCTGTTTCCTTGATCTTTCCAGAGCCTTCGATCTTGTCTCGTATGATGTGCTCTGGGAGAAGATGGTAAGTAGAGTTATACCGGCGGAAATATGTGGACTACTTTGGTCTGGCATGGGTATAGTAATCAAACCAATCATGTGAAATGGGATGGTATACTCTCTGAACCGTATAGGTTGAAGTGCAGTGTGAGACAGGGGGGACTTACGTCACCCAAGCTTTTTAACCTCTATGTCAATGGCGTTATATAAGGACTCAGCAGTATGCGTGTCGGATGTAGTGTTCAAAATCAAAATTGTTTATTTCAATTTAACCAACAGTTGGTGCTTTTGAATAGTCAATGTCGGTCAGTCCAAGAAAAGTGAAGCTAAATTGCACGTTCCAAAGCGTAGATCTCAATGGAGAAGAACGTACAAGAAACTCCATGGACACTCTTTTAAAATCATAATATGGATTACATTTCTTCGTTACATATTTCTGTTGCTTCTATCATGTTAGCACAAAGTATAATTATAAAAATTAAAGAAAAGATAGAAAATTAGTTAAGCCCACTGGCAGCTAAGAGATGACCAGTCTCCACTGACGGCCCCCGTTCACGAGCATGACGCGCGCATCAGCCCCACTTAGCTCAACCATTTTGAAGGGAACCAATAGACCCAACAACACGCGCCACCATCAGCAAGACATTTTAGTGAGCATGACAATCTCTCAACTGCCATGCTCGTAATGTCAAACAAGTTATACAGTATGTTAAATAATAGAGGGCGTTCCCTTAAACTCGTTAATATATATCATTAATAGATTAAAATAAAAATATCAGCATAGAAAAATAAGCATAAAAAAATCCGAATAAAAAAAATTCTAATTGGAAATAAATTTGAAACCTCCTGTTTTAAATCAAAATAGTAGTCGTCATGTATAAATAAATTGCGACGTTGCCGTCTTTCATGTTCGCGTGTACAGTGTGTTTCTTTTACATGTCAATTTAAAAATTTTATTGAATATTTTCTTATTGGAAAAATTTTAAAACGTTTTGTTTTCGAATGGAAATATTTTTTTTAGCATGTATGTATGCTATACTATTTCGGGTTAACGGGAACGCCCTCTGTTAGTAAAAAGTAACATATTGTATATAAAAAACAAACCATAGTCTATGATGCCTCACATTCACAAACTTGAAAAGTGCTTTTACATTATACAATACTATATTATGTACTTGCAAAATCATGGTAGCAAAATCTTGTGCAGACTTTGATAGTTTCCGGGGTGTAGCCGAAGTATTTTCGGGTTCTACCGTCGGGCCTATTGAAGACTATGATACGCCTTATGATGCCTTTACTGCTATTTGGGGTAAAGACATCATAGGGCATATAGTCACCAAAACTAATAGATATGCCAAACAGGTGATTGATGCACAAACGGCAGCAGGTACATTGAAAACGTCAGCTCGTCTTCATAAGTGGACTAACACTAAAGAAGATGAGATGTGGGGCTGGAGACCGGCGGCGGCGAGGCGGAGCTGAGCGACGAGTCCGAAGATGGTGGGCAAGCACATCGAGCGGCAGATCGTGTCAATATCTATTCTTCATATATACATTCCTTTTATTATTTTCATTTTTGCGTGTTGGTGTGGAGGTGACAATGACAAATGTCATTGACAATTATCCAGGTACATCGTTAATTTTTTATTAATGCTATTTTCTGTTATTGATCCTTATGAAATATAATGTTTCTGTTATTTTGATTTTTATTTTACGTGTATATAAATATGAAAACTGCTATAAATAATTTGATATATATTTTGAATATACAAAAAGAAATCAAAAGAAATGTTGACGTTGACGTTGTTGTTGTATTTTATTATTATTATTATACAACGTGTAACAAAAAGGGTATATACATACCAAGGGCATGGCATCTTTAGATGATATCAAACGATATCGGAAGGGTTTCAACTCAAAATAAAATACTCAAAAAATTGGTACCAAATTTTCGGTTTGGTGTGTTTCTTATAATAAAATCATAACAAACGTGGCAGCACACTACATACGTTAATAACTACTCGTTACCCGTCACGTTACTTGCCAAAATCCGATAAATGCCTTCAATATTTCTGTGCGACTAGTGTGATAGTAGCCTATCACAGACGGTGTTTTTCCTCATAACTTCCTAACATAAAGAGATAGGATTAAAAAACCCTTCCAATATCGTTTGATATCATGTAAAGATGCCATGCCTTTGTTATGTATATACCCTTTATGTTACAGGTTGTATAGACTGAGTAACATTTACCTGTAAGAATAATTAATAAGATATAATAAGAACAAAGTTTACTGTCACCTTCAGTATAAAATAAGATTTACTAGAGCGCGAGAAAAAAAAAAACGAAAAGGAAGAAAGATTCTCCCACCCCAATATGGGAGACAAAACCGCGCTGACGGGGACTGGTTTTTAGGGTTCCGTTGCCAAATGGCAAAAAACGGAACTCTTATACATTCGTCATGTCTGTCTGTCCGTCTGTCCGTCTGTCCGTAACAAATCCCGAAATATAACAAACAAACGCCCCCTACGGTAGTATGGGCGGCGCCTCGATCGCGAGCGTGGGACAGATCATGTTGCTGGGCGTTGTTATCGATGAAGCGGGCTCCTACGTGCCGCATGCTAGTTTGGCCGGCCAACGGGCTGTGAACGCCTTCGGGAAGATGTCCAGGGTCTCTGCGTCTTCCTGGGGCGTGAGGTATAAGGCCTAAAGGTCCTGTTTGCAGGGACCTATGTGGCTGTCCTCACATACGCTGCGGCCGTATCGTGGCGGATGAAACTGCGGGACCATGTCCTGTGGGACTGTACCCTCTATGTGGATGAGAGAGAGGCCATGTTGTCAAACTGGCCTAGGCGCGGGATTGGTCCGGTTTACCACCAAGACCTGGTAGCGGACGCGGAGGGCTTCCGGAGACTGCGGTCATTCGCCCACAAATGGTACAGGAAAAGGAAGGAGTTGGAGCTTGGTGCAGAGCGTGAGGCCGGCTAGGCATAGTGCTGATGCGGCTGTAGATTTACTTTGGCACTAGCTGCTCGGGTGCGAAGTCACGTATTGTGTCGTTGCACGTCCCAGTCGGGAGAGCTGACATGAGCAGACGGGCAAACTAGACTGTACGACGGTCCGTATGCCGCAAGGCGGGAAGGACCGGCACAGGACAGTCGGAGTGTGTCCGTCTGTCCGTCCGTCCGTCCGTATGTCACGGCCATTTTTTTCCAAAACTATAAGAGCTATACTGTTGAAACTTGGTAGGTAGATGTATTCTGTGAACCGCATTAATATTTTGATGCAAAATAAAAAAAATATAATAAATATTGGGGGCTCCCCATACTTAGAACTAAAACATCAATTTTTTTTTTCATCAGACACATACATGTGGGATATCTATGGGTAGATCTTTAAAAATCATATAGAGGTTACTAAAACACTTTTTTTCTAAACCGAAAAGTTTGCGTGACAGACGCTTCCAAAGCGCAAAAATGTTGGTCCCCCTTCTAACTTCTAAAATAAATAAAATCAAAAATAAAAAAAAAATAAACATATGATGTACATTAATATAAAAACTACCAAAGAAAATTGTTTTGAACGAGATCTAGCAAGTAGTTTTTTTTAATACCTCAAAAATCGTAAACCGCTTATTGCCGCGTAATCTTTCATAAATCCCTTTAATTTCATAAATCAATGGTACAGAACCCTTTGTTAGTGAGTGCGACACGCACTTGGCCGGTTTTGGTCGGTTGGAGTCCGACACTATCCGGACCACTTTCAAACACGGGACAAGATCTCCTTGAGGGCGGGCCGGGTATGCGTGCGCAAAAAAGTCACCGTCAAATAAAAAAGTAATAAAAAAGAACTTCTGCCGGCGATGTTATGGCATACCATCGAGAGAATTAATATATTTTATTCTTTTTGGAAACTTCTTTATTTTCATAACTAGTTATGGCTTATTAAAATAACCAGCTTCTACCAGCGACCTAGAAACACATGCATATATTATCACACATAATTTAATTTTAATCAGTTTTTGCTCAGCCATCTTTGTGGCTTTTTTTAATTTTTGCTTATTTTTCAATGAATCATACTGTCTGGTAGAATACGCTATATCTAATCTACTTTATGGATTGGGCTACTTAATTGTAATAAACCTCTGTCAAAGATGTTTAGTATCTTGTCCGTTTAGCTGCTTTAGGAAGCTACTCGATAGGGCGCTGTCTCGCTTGACACCTAAGTAAATGAGCTCCGTGTTTACATTTAATTTAAAAATATTTATTATCGAGTTTAATTGCTAAAAACAACCAGAATATGTGTATGAAGACATAAATTATCAGTGTAAACGTTATCAAAGTGATTAACTCAACAGTGACCTCAATAACAGTCAACAATAAAAACCAACAAATAATAGATGAAGACAAGTGAAGTGACCCCTAAAAAAGAGATTATAAAGAGAACTTTAAATAATAATAAAAACAAAGTCATTCTCAAAAAGCGAATTAAAACAAACTACACGAAAAGCAAACTAAAAACTTGCTCTTAGTGAATGTACAAGCTGTTTCTAATACAAACAATCATCAATAGTGAACAAAATAGTCTAAAATACAATAGATTATAAAACAAAAACAGTGACCAGTATTTGACAGTGGAAAAAAAATCTTATCGCTTGAGTCATAGCAACCGTCTCAAACATTCAAATATTAATATTTCAAACGTATTACTTAAGTTGAAGTTAGTCCGGTGGCGTAAGCAACGACACTTCGCTGGTACACAATTGGTCGCAGGTTCAAACCACCATTAAGAAGTTTGGCTTTTTGTAAATTTCTAATTTATATTTTACGTTCATCGGTCAAATTGAAGAATTCCTTCCATAAATTCACAACCGAGGGCGCCACGATAGATAGCAAAGATAGATTCCAGCAACAATAATATCACCTACCGTAAACCATGTAGATCGAGCTCACTATCTGACCTTGACAAAAAAATGACCATTAACAGCGACAAAACTATACTCGACACAACAATGTTGAGTAGTCCTAACAGCTTCCACAATACAATTGATGAAGTTCGCGAATTAACTGAGGAAATGAAAATGCTTAAAAATCAATTATTAAGCGCACATAAAGAAATCGAAGATTTAAACTCTGAAAATTATCGTCTCAAAGCTGACTTACAAAATATGATTAAAACTGTTAATACATGTAAGAAAATATGCTCGACGCCTGATAAAAAAAAATATCCACTCAGACGCGCAACAACAAAACCTTGCTTCGTTTAAGTTCTCCAAAAACCCCGATCCAGAAATACGAAGAACACCATCGTCGTCATGATTGCACTATCAGTAAGCAAAATAAAGTAGTAGGTAACACACACCATAAGTACGCCTTGCCGTAGTCAGACACCAAACAATACGCAACGAAATATCCCTACCCCTAAAGAACCAACTGTAAATGTAAAATTCAAATCTGTACAAAAGAATAAACTATGTATTTTGAGCTGCAGCAAAACTAAAAATTCCACTGCTTTAGTTGAGGACGTCTTCTCGAAGTACTTTCACTACTGTCATTATATTATGCCAACCTCCAACGTAATGCAGCTCATAAACGGTATTGAACAAAAATTAATGGAATTCACCTTAAATGACTACTGCTTACTCTTCATAGGAGAAAATGATATTGATACATACTATAACAATTATATGGACGTAATAAAGATGTTAAATGAAATCTTCAGAAAAATAACACACACCAATATAGTGATCTGTCTCCCAACTTATAAGACAGGTTCACCAATATACAACTTCAAAGCTGAATTTTTTAATAACCTACTTCATTTGGATAATCAGAGTCATAAGTACGCATACATCTTTGACAGCAATCGTGACTTAACACTTGAGATGTTCTCCTACACTACGGGCAGAGTTAATAAATATGGAATTAGGAACATATATGATAATATTATGGATAACATTTTGGTTGATCTAAAATTATATTGTAACACGAATTCAGATTCGTGTTACAATATAATTCAGATTCATCAAGAAGCATTCAGATACTTACGCTGAGATCTTGGACTCCAATCTGGCTTCGACTTATATACAAACCTATAATTTGGATTTTGTTGATCAAAGCACTCAAACGGACATCAATGTAAATGAAAATATATTGTCTCTAATGCCTTCTGTAACTAAAAATCCCGCCAAGGTGTGCACTAATAATTGCCATGATTTATTTCGTTCTTAAGAGTATCAGTATACTGCACCAAAACATAAGCGGCCTTCTTTCTAAGTGTGACCTATTTACAGTAGGCTTGGATGAATGGGGAAGAAAACTGACAAATCTCTAGTGGCGAGAGGCGCTGATATCGTTTGACCCAAATAAACTGTCAAAACCCATTGTACTTTGTTCGAGTGTGTGTTGTTTATATTTTATATATATATATATATATATATATATATAAAACGGCACATGGCCATCATCAGAAGAAGTTGGCGCTACTAAAGCATCATCTGGGGAAGATGGCCATAATTAAAATAAGTTAGCGGTACAAAAGTATCATCTGGGGAAGCTCCGTCTTTATTTAGCAAGGGATCCTTTGTAGGCGTAGGTTATCGGGCAAGGAGATAATCAATTATAACGATAAACTTTAAATCAAACTTTGATCACTCCAATTTTACAATAATTTTCCTAAGAAATAACGTTCCACTTGACACGAGTCGCACATCCTAGATCCCGTTGACCAGCTGTCACCAGTCACCGTTGTTTCTTCTTTTGTGCCAGTGTCGGGTGTTACGTTTAGGAATCACTACACGATTACATTACATTTCGTTCAGAAAATCGATTAATAGGATAACTTAAAACTATATCGCTATCAGACGGTTCTCAGCGCCGATACGGCCAACCTGACTATCGCACGTCCTCGTGCGCTTAGATAGAGGCTCGTCCATCCGAAGCAATATACAACTGAGGCTCCAAATAGCATTGTAACTGCTCGTCCATTCCTGACAATAAATCATCATAATAATCGGATCGGTGGGAGTCTAGGTAACCTGGCCCGATGCGCAAGCGGCTCCTTCAACCAGTTACCTCAAACCTTCCCAACCGATAGGTAACGTGGCCCGATGCGCAAATGGCTCCTTCAACCAGTTACCCCAAACCTTAGCAAACGAGAGATAACGTGGCCCGACGCGCAAATGGCTCCTTCAACCAGTTATTTCTAACCTTAACAAACGAGAGATAACGTGGCCCGACGCGCAAATGGCTCCTTCAACCAGTTATCTCAAACCTTAACAAACGAGAGATAACGTGGCCCGACGCGCAAATGGCTCCTTCAACCAGTTATCTCAAACCTTAACAAACGAGAGATAACGTGGCCCGACGCGCAAATGGCTCCTTCAACCAGTTATCTCAAACCTTACCAACCGATAGATAACGTGGCCCGATGCACAAATGGCTCTTTCAACCAGTTATCTCAAATCGGTGGTACAATCAAAACATAGCAGCGTGGTCCGGGCGTAACAGCCCCTCCCACCACGGTAACAGTGTGGCCCGGGCGCCCAGAGGCCCTTTCAACCAGCTCTGACAACCAGACTCTAACATAGTAGCTACGTGTATGCTAAGTTTATCCTTGTGTATTTGAACCTGATGCTCAACTATTTCAAAATCTTTTTCATCACCGGAAAATACCGTGAGAGTGCCCAAGGCCGTAGAAGTTAAAATTTCCTCACTGGCTACCGTTAGCGTATCACTGTCTACATGAAGCTGTTTTACCGGCCTCAATGGACTTTAGTTTCGAAATATTCAGAGACAAATCAAACACCATAATTGTAAAACAATGTTTTAAAATTTCTCCGTCCATTAAAACATCGTATTCAAACAATAAAATTATCGGGTAGTAACAGAAATAAAATTTGCAGATAAATCTCTTATTAGTTAGTTATCTTAGTTTTCATGTTAGTCCTGGCGTCTTTTTTATAAAGCGGTTTGATAGTTGTCGTTTTCAATATTGAAGGAAATGTGCCTTGTTCGAAACATAAGTTACATAAATAACAGCACAACATAAGCAACAGCAGCATAAGTAACAGCGGCGGTGTTTCCGTCAGACTACAATTTGAGTGTCTTCCGGACCACGCTGCTATGTTTTGATTGTACCACCGATTTGAGATAACTGGTTGAAAGAGCCATTTGCGCATCGGGCCACGTTATCTATCGGTTGGTAAGGTTTGAGATAACTGGTTGAAGGAGCCATTTGCGCGTCGGGCCACGTTATCTCTCGTTTGTTAAGGTTTGAGATAACTGGTTGAAGGAGCCATTTGCGCGTCGGGCCACGTTATCTCTCGTTTGTTAAGGTTTGAGATAACTGGTTGAAGGAGCCATTTGCGCGTCGGGCCACGTTATCTCTCGTTTGTTAAGGTTAGAAATAACTGGTTGAAGGAGCCATTTGCGCGTCGGGCCACGTTATCTCTCGTTTGCTAAGGTTTGGGGTAACTGGTTGAAGGAGCCATTTGCGCATCGGGCCACGTTACCTATCGGTTGGGAAGGTTTGAGGTAACTGGTTGAAGGAGCCGCTTGCGCATCGGGCCAGGTTACCTAGACTCCCACCGATCCGATTATTATGATGATTTATTGTCAGGAATGGACGAGCAGTTACAATGCTATTTGGAGCCTCAGTTGTATATTGCTTCGGATGGACGAGCCTCTATCTAAGCGCACGAGGACGTGCGATAGTCAGGTTGGCCGTATCGGCGCTGAGAACCGTCTGATAGCGATATAGTTTTAAGTTATCCTATTAATCGATTTTCTGAACGAAATGTAATGTAATCGTGTAGTGATTCCTAAACGTAACACCCGACACTGGCACAAAAGAAGAAACAACGGTGACTGGTGACAGCTGGTCAACGGGGATCTAGGATGTGCGACTCGTGTCAAGTGGAACGTTATTTCTTAGGAAAATTATTGTAAAATTGGAGTGATCAAAGTTTGATTTAAAGTTTATCGTTATAATTGATTATCTCCTTGCCCGATAACCTACGCCTACAAAGGATCCCTTGCTAAATAAAGACGGAGCTTCCCCAGATGATACTTTTGTACCGCTAACTTATTTTAAATAAGGCCATCTTCCCCAGATGATGCTTTAGTAGCGCCAACTTCTTCTGATGATGGCCATGTGCCGTTTTATATATATATATATATATATAAAATATAAACAACACACACTCGAACAAAGTACAATGGGTTTTGACAGTTTATTTGGGTCAAACGATATCAGCGCCTCTCGCCACTAGAGATTTGTCAGTTTTCTTCCCCATTCATCCAAGCCTACTGTAAATAGGTCACACTTAGAAAGAAGGCCGCTTATGTTTTGGTGCAGTATACTGATACTCTTAAGAACGAAATAAATCATGGCAATTATTAGTGCACACCTTGGCGGGATTTTTAGTTACAGAAGGCATTAGAGACAATATATTTTCATTTACATTGATGTCCGTTTGAGTGCTTTGATCAACAAAATCCAAATTATAGGTTTGTATATAAGTCGAAGCCAGATTGGAGTCCAAGATCTCAGCGTAAGTATCTGAATGCTTCTTGATGAATCTGAATTATATTGTAACACGAATCTGAATTCGTGTTACAATATAATTTTAGATCAACCAAAATGTTATCCATAATATTATCATATATGTTCCTAATTCCATATTTATTAACTCTGCCCGTAGTGTAGGAGAACATCTCAAGTGTTAAGTCACGATTGCTGTCAAAGATGTATGCGTACTTATGACTCTGATTATCCAAATGAAGTAGGTTATTAAAAAATTCAGCTTTGAAGTTGTATATTGGTGAACCTGTCTTATAAGTTGGGAGACAGATCACTATATTGGTGTGTGTTATTTTTCTGAAGATTTCATTTAACATCTTTATTACGTCCATATAATTGTTATAGTATGTATCAATATCATTTTCTCCTATGAAGAGTAAGCAGTAGTCATTTAAGGTGAATTCCATTAATTTTTGTTCAATACCGTTTATGAGCTGCATTACGTTGGAGGTTGGCATAATATAATGACAGTAGTGAAAGTACTTCGAGAAGACGTCCTCAACTAAAGCAGTGGAATTTTTAGTTTTGCTGCAGCTCAAAATACATAGTTTATTCTTTTGTACAGATTTGAATTTTACATTTACAGTTGGTTCTTTAGGGGTAGGGATATTTCGTTGCGTATTGTTTGGTGTCTGACTACGGCAAGGCGTACTTATGGTGTGTGTTACCTACTACTTTATTTTGCTTACTGATAGTGCAATCATGACGACGATGGTGTTCTTCGTATTTCTGGATCGGGGTTTTTGGAGAACTTAAACGAAGCAAGGTTTTGTTGTTGCGCGTCTGAGTGGATATTTTTTTTTATCAGGCGTCGAGCATATTTTCTTACATGTATTAACAGTTTTAATCATATTTTGTAAGTCAGCTTTGAGACGATAATTTTCAGAGTTTAAATCTTCGATTTCTTTATGTGCGCTTAATAATTGATTTTTAAGCATTTTCATTTCCTCAGTTAATTCGCGAACTTCATCAATTGTATTGTGGAAGCTGTTAGGACTACTCAACATTGTTGTGTCGAGTATAGTTTTGTCGCTGTTAATGGTCATTTTTTTGTCAAGGTCAGATAGTGAGCTCGATCTACATGGTTTACGGTAGGTGATATTATTGTTGCTGGAATCTATCTTTGCTATCTATCGTGGCGCCCTCGGTTGTGAATTTATGGAAGGAATTCTTCAATTTGACCGATGAACGTAAAATATAAATTAGAAATTTACAAAAAGCCAAACTTCTTAATGGTGGTTTGAACCTGCGACCAATTGTGTACCAGCGAAGTGTCGTTGCTTACGCCACCGGACTAACTTCAACTTAAGTAATACGTTTGAAATATTAATATTTGAATGTTTGAGACGGTTGCTATGACTCAAGCGATAAGATTTTTTTTCCACTGTCAAATACTGGTCACTGTTTTTGTTTTATAATCTATTGTATTTTAGACTATTTTGTTCACTATTGATGATTGTTTGTATTAGAAACAGCTTGTACATTCACTAAGAGCAAGTTTTTAGTTTGCTTTTCGTGTAGTTTGTTTTAATTCGCTTTTTGAGAATGACTTTGTTTTTATTATTATTTAAAGTTCTCTTTATAATCTCTTTTTTAGGGGTCACTTCACTTGTCTTCATCTATTATTTGTTGGTTTTTATTGTTGACTGTTATTGAGGTCACTGTTGAGTTAATCACTTTGATAACGTTTACACTGATAATTTATGTCTTCATACACATATTCTGGTTGTTTTTAGCAATTAAACTCGATAATAAATATTTTTAAATTAAATGTAAACACGGAGCTCATTTACTTAGGTGTCAAGCGAGACAGCGCCCTATCGAGTAGCTTCCTAAAGCAGCTAAACGGACAAGATACTAAACATCTTTGACAGAGGTTTATTACAATTAAGTAGCCCAATCCATAAAGTAGATTAGATATAGCGTATTCTACCAGACAGTATGATTCATTGAAAAATAAGCAAAAATTAAAAAAAGCCACAAAGATGGCTGAGCAAAAACTGATTAAAATTAAATTATGTGTGATAATATATGCATGTGTTTCTAGGTCGCTGGTAGAAGCTGGTTATTTTAATAAGCCATAACTAGTTATGAAAATAAAGAAGTTTCCAAAAAGAATAAAATATATTAATTCTCTCGATGGTATGCCATAACATCGCCGGCAGAAGTTCTTTTTTATTACTTTTTTATTTGACGGTGACTTTTTTGCGCACGCATACCCGGCCCGCCCTCAAGGAGATCTTGTCCCGTGTTTGAAAGTGGTCCGGATAGTGTCGGACTCCAACCGACCAAAACCGGCCAAGTGCGTGTCGCACTCACTAACAAAGGGTTCTGTACCATTGATTTATGAAATTAAAGGGATTTATGAAAGATTACGCGGCAATAAGCGGTTTACGATTTTTGAGGTATTAAAAAAAACTACTTGCTAGATCTCGTTCAAAACAATTTTCTTTGGTAGTTTTTATATTAATGTACATCATATGTTTATTTTTTTTTTATTTTTGATTTTATTTATTTTAGAAGTTAGAAGGGGGACCAACATTTTTGCGCTTTGGAAGCGTCTGTCACGCAAACTTTTCGGTTTAGAAAAAAAGTGTTTTAGTAACCTCTATATGATTTTTAAAGATCTACCCATAGATATCCCACATGTATGTGTCTGATGAAAAAAAAAATTGATGTTTTAGTTCTAAGTATGGGGAGCCCCCAATATTTATTATATTTTTTTTATTTTGCATCAAAATATTAATGCGGTTCACAGAATACATCTACCTACCAAGTTTCAACAGTATAGCTCTTATAGTTTTGGAAAAAAATGGCCGTGACATACGGACGGACGGACGGACAGACGGACACACTCCGACTGTCCTGTGCCGGTCCTTCCCGCCTTGCGGCATACGGACCGTCGTACAGTCTAGTTTGCCCGTCTGCTCATGTCAGCTCTCCCGACTGGGACGTGCAACGACACAATACGTGACTTCGCACCCGAGCAGCTAGTGCCAAAGTAAATCTACAGCCGCATCAGCACTATGCCTAGCCGGCCTCACGCTCTGCACCAAGCTCCAACTCCTTCCTTTTCCTGTACCATTTGTGGGCGAATGACCGCAGTCTCCGGAAGCCCTCCGCGTCCGCTACCAGGTCTTGGTGGTAAACCGGACCAATCCCGCGCCTAGGCCAGTTTGACAACATGGCCTCTCTCTCATCCACATAGAGGGTACAGTCCCACAGGACATGGTCCCGCAGTTTCATCCGCCACGATACGGCCGCAGCGTATGTGAGGACAGCCACATAGGTCCCTGCAAACAGGACCTTTAGGCCTTATACCTCACGCCCCAGGAAGACGCAGAGACCCTGGACATCTTCCCGAAGGCGTTCACAGCCCGTTGGCCGGCCAAACTAGCATGCGGCACGTAGGAGCCCGCTTCATCGATAACAACGCCCAGCAACATGATCTGTCCCACGCTCGCGATCGAGGCGCCGCCCATACTACCGTAGGGGGCGTTTGTTTGTTATATTTCGGGATTTGTTACGGA
The DNA here is from genome assembly GCA_017933935.1 of Sesamia nonagrioides. NCBI lineage: Eukaryota > Metazoa > Arthropoda > Insecta > Lepidoptera > Noctuidae > Sesamia > Sesamia nonagrioides. Next base: position 4,211,440 of record JADWQK010001429.1, on the reverse strand, counting down.
CAGACGGACAGACGGACAGACAGACATGACGAATGTATAAGAGTTCCGTTTTTTGCCATTTGGCAACGGAACCCTAAAAACCAGTCCCCGTCAGCGCGGTTTTGTCTCCCATATTGGGGTGGGAGAATCTTTCTTCCTTTTCGTTTTTTTTTTTCTCGCGCTCTAGTAAATCTTATTTTATACTGAAGGTGACAGTAAACTTTGTTCTTATTATATCTTATTAATTATTCTTACAGGTAAATGTTACTCAGTCTATACAACCTGTAACATAAAGGGTATATACATAACAAAGGCATGGCATCTTTACATGATATCAAACGATATTGGAAGGGTTTTTTAATCCTATCTCTTTATGTTAGGAAGTTATGAGGAAAAACACCGTCTGTGATAGGCTACTATCACACTAGTCGCACAGAAATATTGAAGGCATTTATCGGATTTTGGCAAGTAACGTGACGGGTAACGAGTAGTTATTAACGTATGTAGTGTGCTGCCACGTTTGTTATGATTTTATTATAAGAAACACACCAAACCGAAAATTTGGTACCAATTTTTTGAGTATTTTATTTTGAGTTGAAACCCTTCCGATATCGTTTGATATCATCTAAAGATGCCATGCCCTTGGTATGTATATACCCTTTTTGTTACACGTTGTATAATAATAATAATAAAATACAACAACAACGTCAACGTCAACATTTCTTTTGATTTCTTTTTGTATATTCAAAATATATATCAAATTATTTATAGCAGTTTTCATATTTATATACACGTAAAATAAAAATCAAAATAACAGAAACATTATATTTCATAAGGATCAATAACAGAAAATAGCATTAATAAAAAATTAACGATGTACCTGGATAATTGTCAATGACATTTGTCATTGTCACCTCCACACCAACACGCAAAAATGAAAATAATAAAAGGAATGTATATATGAAGAATAGATATTGACACGATCTGCCGCTCGATGTGCTTGCCCACCATCTTCGGACTCGTCGCTCAGCTCCGCCTCGCCGCCGCCGGTCTCCAGCCCCACATCTCATCTTCTTTAGTGTTAGTCCACTTATGAAGACGAGCTGACGTTTTCAATGTACCTGCTGCCGTTTGTGCATCAATCACCTGTTTGGCATATCTATTAGTTTTGGTGACTATATGCCCTATGATGTCTTTACCCCAAATAGCAGTAAAGGCATCATAAGGCGTATCATAGTCTTCAATAGGCCCGACGGTAGAACCCGAAAATACTTCGGCTACACCCCGGAAACTATCAAAGTCTGCACAAGATTTTGCTACCATGATTTTGCAAGTACATAATATAGTATTGTATAATGTAAAAGCACTTTTCAAGTTTGTGAATGTGAGGCATCATAGACTATGGTTTGTTTTTTATATACAATATGTTACTTTTTACTAACAGAGGGCGTTCCCGTTAACCCGAAATAGTATAGCATACATACATGCTAAAAAAAATATTTCCATTCGAAAACAAAACGTTTTAAAATTTTTCCAATAAGAAAATATTCAATAAAATTTTTAAATTGACATGTAAAAGAAACACACTGTACACGCGAACATGAAAGACGGCAACGTCGCAATTTATTTATACATGACGACTACTATTTTGATTTAAAACAGGAGGTTTCAAATTTATTTCCAATTAGAATTTTTTTTTATTCGGATTTTTTTATGCTTATTTTTCTATGCTGATATTTTTATTTTAATCTATTAATGATATATATTAACGAGTTTAAGGGAACGCCCTCTATTATTTAACATACTGTATAACTTGTTTGACATTACGAGCATGGCAGTTGAGAGATTGTCATGCTCACTAAAATGTCTTGCTGATGGTGGCGCGTGTTGTTGGGTCTATTGGTTCCCTTCAAAATGGTTGAGCTAAGTGGGGCTGATGCGCGCGTCATGCTCGTGAACGGGGGCCGTCAGTGGAGACTGGTCATCTCTTAGCTGCCAGTGGGCTTAACTAATTTTCTATCTTTTCTTTAATTTTTATAATTATACTTTGTGCTAACATGATAGAAGCAACAGAAATATGTAACGAAGAAATGTAATCCATATTATGATTTTAAAAGAGTGTCCATGGAGTTTCTTGTACGTTCTTCTCCATTGAGATCTACGCTTTGGAACGTGCAATTTAGCTTCACTTTTCTTGGACTGACCGACATTGACTATTCAAAAGCACCAACTGTTGGTTAAATTGAAATAAACAATTTTGATTTTGAACACTACATCCGACACGCATACTGCTGAGTCCTTATATAACGCCATTGACATAGAGGTTAAAAAGCTTGGGTGACGTAAGTCCCCCCTGTCTCACACTGCACTTCAACCTATACGGTTCAGAGAGTATACCATCCCATTTCACATGATTGGTTTGATTACTATACCCATGCCAGACCAAAGTAGTCCACATATTTCCGCCGGTATAACTCTACTTACCATCTTCTCCCAGAGCACATCATACGAGACAAGATCGAAGGCTCTGGAAAGATCAAGGAAACAGGCGTACACCGGCGTCCCATGATCTTTTTAGTATTGAACGGTATGCTTGAGCCCCAAAATAACACTTTCAGTTGAAAGTCCACGACAAAACCCGAACTGCGCATCATGAAGATTATTATACTTATTTAAAGAAGCATCAAGCAAACCGTCCAACACCTTTGCTATTATTGTCGCAAAGGAAATGGGACGGTAGTTACCCTTCTCTGAGATATCACCCGTCTTGATCTTCACAATGGGAGTCACGATGGTCTTCATAAGATCCGCAGGTAAGTGCGTATGACTAACACACATTGTGAAAAACATAGTCAGGACTCGCGGCAGATGTACACCCGCATGTTTCAAATGCTCAATACTGAGGCCATCATGTCCCGGAGATTTGCCTCGACTCAAACGGTCTATGATTGCCCTCACTTGCTTAAATGAGGAACGCATCAGAGGTTTATCTCCGTGACTGCCGGGCCCAGAACTTTCCCTCACGATTGAGGGACCGAGAGGAACTTGAACGTGCTCTTTGAACATTTCCGCAATTCCCCGGGGATCATTCATCCCTCCCACACCCCACACTGGCAGATAGGCCCGGCTTATCTATCATCGGCTAAATTTCCGGTGGATTTCCAGAAATCTGCGAACTTTTTAGTAGCCCGCTGTTCGGCTATTTTTTTTAATTGGGACAAAACCCGCCACACTGTTCCCAACCCACTGCAACTCCTGAAAGCCAGAATCAACAGTGGAGACCGCCAGAAAAACGCCGAGCAATGAAGCTCGACGAGTCCCGGAGAAACGTTTCAACTGTCTTGGGTCCCGCAACGAAATTAATCAGAAAAGAATAGCGGAGGAGTAAGAAAAAAGATATTTTTTCCACTTCCCTCCATAATAAGCAGGAGACAGAACAGAACTAGGCCAATCGGCACAAAGGGACATTATTGCAACTGGGAGAAGCCCAGATTGCCAAGCACCACGGAATAACATTTGATCAAGTTAATAGGTCCTAAGTAGGTATTTGCTGTTACAATTGATTCCAATAATAGGTATGGCAAAAGCGCCTGAACGCACGGAAATTAGTTCTAGTTTCAACAAGGTCCGTATAATAAACAACTCCGGATGTAACTTGTACACTATCCAACATAATATTGCGTTCATTCTGCCAAAGAATACACTCCCACAAGATGTGATGTGCGGACTGTTCAAATTCACAGTTCGATGTAGAACACTGACACAAAGGCGAAGGAACAAGTTTAAAAGAATACAGTTTACTTTTAAAGTTGCCATGACCTGTGAGAAATTGGGCAACGCAGTGGTCAACCTCCAGCCATGTCTTAGCCAGCCGATCGCCAACGGATGGAAAGAACAGATGGAGGCCCTTGATGGAATTATCCCACCTACTTTGCCATTCGGATAAGAGGTCCTCCCAGACGTCAGTCTGAGGTTTAAATAATCTAGAAATTCTATTGAGGTCCCGTTGTGTAACAAAGTTAGTGTCCATGGCCTCCCCCCTCGCGGAGTAGTACATTGAAGCATGTCGCTGTACTTCAAGATCGACTGGAAGTACACCTGCCAGAACGGGTAAGGCTTCAGTACTGATTGTTCTATACGCCTTGCATAAAAATATCAATGCCAAACGTTGGTTTTAAGCAGTTTACGTCGCGCCGCCCCTATGCTGGCCCTATCGGCCCAAACAGGTGCACCGTAGCACATACATCCTAAGTAGGTAGCTCCATATATAGTTTTTAAAGTTAGGAATGATAGACCCCAAGTTGCTTTGGATATTCTAGTTAGGGCATAAAAGTTCCTTTTAGCTTTTTCGCCAACTATTTTTATATGTTCGATAAATGAAAAATTCCTTTCTAAGACCATACCAAGGTAGCATACGGATTGCTGTTTTTTAACGGGAACGTTATTAAATTTAATAGTAGGCAATGATTTAAGATTACCTTTTAGTAGAAGTTGATAGGTTTTATGCGGCGCAAACGCTAGGCGGTTACGATCACCCCACTGAGATATTAGATTTAGGCAAGTATGGGCCAAGTTCTCAAGTCCGGCTCGGGTACTTGACTGAATGAGCAGTAGGCCATCGTCCGCGTAACCAGTAAGTGAACAGCCGCAAGGAAGCGGGATCGCGAGAAAATCATCAAAACCCAAATTCCATAAATAAGGACCGACAACTGAACCCTGAGGACATCCCATGGTTAGTGCTTTAGTACTAGAAAAATGACCGAGCTTAAGTACCGCGGAACCGTTTATAAAGTACGAGTAAACGAGATTATATATGTTTCTATAGCAACCGCGGTTTTTTAATTTTAACAACAGCATAGGCCACCAAGCGTTATCAAAAGCCCCAGAAATATCCAAAAAGATACCAATCACGTACTTGTCTTCCGACTGGTTAACGGTTCTTCTGACAGAAAGCGCCGCGTCGACTGTTGATTTACCGATGGTGAAGCCATATTGATTACTATGAAATTTTGGACCGTTCGGTAGTAAACGTGGAACGATGAGGCGCTCAAGAAGTTTTCCCAAAGATGGTAGAAGCGTGATAGGCCGATATGACTTCGGATCATCCGGTGGTTTATCACCACACTTTGGTATTATTCGTATGAAACCGCGTCGCCATTTACGAGGAAAAACGCCTTCAGCAATGCATCGGTTATATACAGTTAAGATGGCATCACCCGCTGTTTTACACGCTTCTTTAATCATCCTATTAGATATTTTATCTTCCCCTGATGATTTGTTGACCGGTAGTTTTCTAACAATATTTATAAATTCGTCATTACATGGTACGTCTGACATTGGTGATTCAGGTGGCACAGGAGCCCACGCTCGAATCTGTTGGTGGTAGTCGCTATCGTTAGCCGGTGAATCATCAGGGATAAGTGTATTAATTAGTACTTTTGTTGTTTCCTCTATGCCCGTGGTATGCCTATCATTGACCTTAATGTTTTGAACGTATGCAAGGTCGACCGATCTGTTAGCTTTAAATTCGTGATATAAGGGAGACCACGGACCCTCCCTGTCAAGTTTGTCAACGATTTTCCGCAACAAGTTACCCTTAGATTTTTCCACCGATGCTTTGTAGCGTGACTTGGCAACTCTGAAAGCATTTAAAGCGGACGTAAGAAGATCTCCAGTAATCTTTCGGCTCTTGAGTTTATTTAACTGTCTACGCGCTCTGCGATATCTTTTGCGCTGTTCAACTAAATAATCACTCCACCAGTCACATCTACGAATATTGGTCATAGATCCACGACCAATGGCAATGTCAGCACAGTAGGTAAAGGTTTCTGATATAATGTCAGCACTTTCTTCGGCTGACAGCCCGTCCCGAGTGAACTCCTTGGCGTGACACACAAAAAGCGAGCCAAAAAATTCCCAGTTCGCGCCTTTACATCTATATCTGAAATTACCAGGAATATGAGACGGACCCTGAATATAACCAGGAACAAATTCGTACACGATCAGGCGATGATCACTACAAGACGCGTCCGGTAGGACACGCCACCTATCAAAACGTACGTCGGCACTAGAAAGTGTGACGTCAATACAAGATTCGCCTATTTGGCTGCAAAAAGTAGGTGGTGCATCGGGGGTATTATGAATCGATAGGTTCGTCTCAGCAATGAAATCCTCAACAGCGCAGCGTCGTTCGGTATCGGTTGCCCGAACCTTGCCATACCACAGAGACGATGACGCGTTGACATCCGCGCCAACGATCACTTTGCAGCCCGCGAGTGACCGCAAGACATGACGGAGATTATGTATATGAGGAGTAACAGGATCTGAATATTGAAAGTAACAGCTTACAACGAATACTTTAAAAGAAGCTGATGAGACTTCAGCAACCGCACAGTGTGGCGTCATGAGGTCACGTATAGACGTTACCGTAAAGTTAGAAGACCGCGCAACATAAATTCCGGCTCGCGCCCTGCAATCCAGCTGCACTACCCTGTGACGTAAACTTGAGTTTTGATATTGTTCTTGAATGAGTACAAGGTCTACGTTGTAGTCAATAATTAATTTATCTAACTCTGATGTCGCCACCTTATCGTTGTGAAGGTTTAATTGCCCTATGCTTAGACTATCCATCTTAATTAGTAATTAGTATGTAGGATAAGTTGTTCGAGTTTTAATTTATAAGTACCGCACTGTTCAGACCCGCAGCGATGGTCAAAAGGTTTTTTAAAACGTTTACACGCCGCGCAAACCGGGGTAAAATTTAAATCGTCCTTATGCGGACAAACATTGGTTTCGTGGGCCTCAGAACATATAGCGCAGGTTGGTGATTTATTAGCGCAATGCTTTTTCACGTGACCGAATTGCTGACAATACGCGCAACGAACTACCTCGATATCATCAACAAAACGGCACGTGGCCCAGTCAATAAATAACTTATCCTTGGTAGACACAAGATGTTTCCGTACCTCAGGTTCAATCTCTATTCCTAACCATTTACGACCGTTATTGGTAGAACGCCTACGGACTATTTTCGTGGATTTAATGAAGTCGTCTTCTTTTATTGGCAACACATTTTTCTCGGTGGTAGGTCACAACATCAACCGCCGGCATAAGTTACCACCCACCAGACAAAGACATGCCGCCAAGCGATTCGTCGTGTTCCGGCATGATGTCTGGTGAAGCCGTTCGGAGGTCGGGTCTGAGCAGTTGTGTTGCGATGTGTGCCGGGTGCGATGCGCCAGTTGGTGTTGTGTCGGGAGTTTGTTCGTGGAGGGTAGCGGGATCCGAAGCACGGTTCTCCGCTGGCAGACCGCAGGTAGTTGGGGGCCCAAGTAGTGTGCCAGCCACATACGAAAGGCTGCCCCGCCAACTGCGAAAAATCCCAGGGTGGCCCCATCGTGCCGGTTGGCGACCGGACGAGAGGACCCGATGGCGATCCCTGGGGGGTTCGGGCGTCCCCGCAGTCTCCAGAACAATCTCCCTCTGGCCCAGCATCGTTGGTCGCATTGTTGGGTTTATCATTGCATCACCTCACTCAACTGCCGTCTTCCTTCCTATTCACTCTTTTTTTTTTTTATGAAAAGGTTAATAAAGAAAAGTAGATGTGTACAGCGGGCGCACGTCCTCTCATTCCAAGTGCACCTCTCAAATGTTCGAGGTCTGCACTCCAATCTCATTGCAGTACATCACCACCTTGAGACTGAAAAGCCACACCTACTTTTCTTGACGGAGACCCAGATCAGATGTCCGACTGACGCGGCGTACCTCGGCTACCCGGGATACTCTTTGGAGCATCATTTCCTGCAGCGTGCCGGGGTCTGTGTGTATGTCCGCAATGACATCTGTTGCCGGCGCCTCCGTCACCTCGAAGACCCTCACTTCTCGTCCCTATGGCTGTTGGTTGACACTGGTGTGGACAAAATTGTTTACACCTGTGTCTACCGATCGCACAGCGGTGATCAGGAGACAACTCGTTTATTTGACCACCTCAGTGAGGCTGCTGACAATGCGCTGCATCGGCACCCTGACGCTCAGTTCGTCGCTCTGGGGGACTTCAACGCCTGCCACCAGGACTGGCTCTTCCCATACCAGAGGACCGACCACGCTGGGAGAGAAGCGCGAAACTTCGCGCTTTCTATGGGCCTTTCCCAGCTGGTAGAGCAAGCGACTAGGGTGCCTGATGTAGTTGGGCATACTGCCAACTGTTTGGACCTTCTGCTGACCACTGATCCGGACAGATGTGTTGTAACGGTTTCCTCACCGTTGGGAACTTCAGACCACTGTCTGGTGAAGTCTGTAACGTCCTTCTCCCCACCAGATCACGACTCTCGTGGTGAACGGCGAATGTGGCGATACAGGTCAGCGGATTGGGATGAGATGCGCCACTTCTTTGCGTCTTATCCTTGGCAGCAGGTCTGCTTCTCTTCTGACAATCCTTCGAGCTGTGCGGACGCTATAACCGATGTGGTGCGTCAAGCTATGGAGTATTTTATCCCATTCAATGACGTGCCCGTCGGTGGCTCGGCTCGCCCATGGTTCAATGCCGATTGTGTCCAAGCTGAACAGCGAAAGCACACGGCATTTCTCGCCTGGGTTGACGCTCGTGACCGCGGAGCTCCGGATCTAAGCTCAAAGAAGAGAGCCTTTAACCGTGCTGCCAAGTCCTACAAGAAGGCGCTCAAGAAGGCTCGCTTCGACCGCATTACCCATATTGGCAACAAGTTATCTGCGCAGCCATCCGGTAGCAGATCTTTTTGGTCCCTTGCCAAATCGGTTGAGGCGAACTTCTGTCGGCCCTCACTGCCTCCGCTGGTTAGGCCTGATGGAACACTGGCTCATACGGCGAGAGAGAAAGCAGGTCTCTTTGCATCTCTCTTTGCCCATAATTCGCGTCTAGATACTGGCAGTGCTACTCCACCTAATTTACCTCATTGCGGAGCTTCAATGCCTGAGGTTCGCATTAGAAACAAGGAGGTTCTGAGAGTACTGTGTCGTCTGGACGTGAATAAGGCTAGTGGTCCGGATGGTATACCAGCGATTGTTCTTAAAGCATAGTAGTGGCAACACTGGCGCAGTAAACATCGCCCGCGTAATTAAATTAAATTAATAAACAAACAAAAGTCTCACAGGCTGATACTATTCATAACTGTATAGCAAATATAGGACTACATAAGTGACAGTGTTTGTGACTTTTAAAACTAAGTAATACTCATAAATAAGTGTTCGGTAAAAACGGTTCCTCCTACAGACCAGTTTTTTTTACGAAACGGTGAATTTAAGGAATAAGTGTTTTATATGAACAATAAAGTATATTGCAAGTATATTTATAACTAAAAAGAATATCCCAGTGTGACAAAATTGAACCAAACAGTGAAATTATTCAGTGATGGATAATTGTCAAGCCGTTGCTAGAAAATATATTATTTAAAAAGTGATCTTTGTACCCCTACTAACGCCTCCAGTGGCGAAAAGATCAACTAAATTAAAACTAAGTGACATTAATTCTGGGGTTGCAGATGTAAAAAAATAAGCCGAGTATAAATAAAGCCATAAATAACGCCATCTAGTGGTGAATAGTAGAACAAGAATGGGCGTTAGTGCACAATTTCTCAATTAATCTTTTATGTCGTTTCAACAAAAAACGTTAATATCTAATAGTAAAGATTACCCTACTTATTTCACTGACAACAGTAATATGAAACAGTGCTAAAATCCTGGGAAAAGTGACTGAAAGTACAATACCTATATTAAAGGGATATCAACATCCTACCCTACTACAACAATTATAAAACCGGTGGGCGCGTTCCAGATCATAACGCGGTAAATTGCCGTACTGTTAACATACGCTATTGCACTGTTAAAAAAAAAAAACAGAATATGGGGGATGAAAACATCACAATAAGAAAAAAACAAATCCAGTCTACCTCTTTCTCCGAAACATCACTTTTCGATGCTACTGTTATGAGTATGCCAGAAACTTCACAACAAGACGATGAAACCATCGCGGCGCTACAGGAAGTGATAAATGATTTAAGAATTGAGTTGCAAAGTGCGAATCAGGAAGTTGACAACTTGCTCTGTGAGAATCAAAACTTAAAGTCAGATCTCGATAAATGTAATCGTATCATAGAATTATATAAGAAGGTTGATATAGGAGAAGCCAAGTGTGTCACTCCAGGACCTAAAAGAAAGGTTCTAAACACAAAAGTTCATGCGAGTAGCCTAACATCTACCCCAGTAAAAAAAACTTTGGGACATAAATCCACGTTGCAAATACAAACAACGAATAAGGAAACTCAAACCAGCAGTCATGCGGCTTATACGTCAGAAAACCTAAAGCAGCAAAAATCGACAGCTTGTTGCAATAAACAACTTAGAATGGAAAATGCATGCAAACAAACACAAACAGATGTAAATATTGGCAATATTGTTACACCAATAAAGCAAGGTATTCATAATTCTGACAATAGCGGTCTTAAGCAAAGCAAAATTTGCATCTTAAGCACCGACAACAAGAATAAATTGCTTAACATTGCTGAAAACACTATGGGGCAATGTGAACTTTGCCATTACATCACACCTCATAGTAATATTCAAGGTCTCTTGAAAGGTGCTAAAGAAAAACTGGCAAACTTCACGATGCTAGACTACTGCATCATATTGGTAGGCGGTGAGGATTTCCAAGTCACGTGTAAATACTATGACAGCATTTTAGTTATAAGACAAGTTTTACAGGAAATCAAAAATACAAACATAATTATATGTACACCAACGTACAAATTTTTCACTAATAACTATTTGTACAATTCGAGAGTGGAAATGTTCAATAACTTATTGTATTTAGATACAGCTACTCATGGACATGCTTATTTCCTGGATAGTAACAGAAATTTACGATATGATGATACGATGTTCAATAGACGCACGGGAATGATAAATTACTCCGGAATGAAATCAATTTTTAATGACATTTGTAATATGATTATTTATATTGACAGTATCAATACAGAAATTGAAATATGCAGAAATGACATAATACATCCAAATGACAACTCCAATGAGTTTAAGACAACACCTGTGATTACTACAGAGAGGCAAAGCTCGCAGTTTTTTCTATAATACCCTCAATATATTACACCAAAATATCGCCGGTTTACTGAATAAATCGGACTTATTAACAATTAAATTAAATGACCTTGAAAACCAAGGAACAATTATAGACATTCTATGTATAACTGAACATTTTGTTACTTCTGGTCATGAAAGTTTAATATATCTTCCTGGTTTCCATCCCGCTGCTATCTTTTGTCGCGAAACAAATCGTGGAGGGACATGTATATTAGTTAGAAATGGGCATCAATATAAGGAACTGCCAGATATTGCTAAGCTCTCTGTGACAGGCGTTGTTGAAATTTGCGGTATTGAAATGTTAACTCATTCTATTATTGTAATTTGTGTTTATAGAGTTCCTAAATATAATTATTTGACATTTTACGACAAGCTTGACATCGTATTGAGGAGGTTATGTTTATTAAATAGGAAAAAAATTGTTTTATGTGGCGATTTAAATATTGATGTATTAAAAAGGAACAGGACTATTTTAGAATTAGAGAATTTTCTACTGAGCTATAACTTGACGTTAGAAATAAATCAACCAACTAGGCTTAGTAGTAACTCATGTATCGATAATTTCGCGCATAACATGCAAACAGGATGCAAGGCTGAAATTATAGATCTCATCCTTTCTGATCACACATCGCAACTACTTAGAGTTCCCATAAATAAGACATGTCGCTTAAAATTTTGGAAAATGGTTAAAAAGGACTACTCCACAGAGAATCTTTATAAGTTCCGAGAATGCATTCGTAGCTTATCTTTTAAAGAAATTTATGAAACCAATGATGCTAATTTAGCCTACAAATTATTTTTTGAATCATTTGACTTGTTTTATAAACTCTGCTTCCCAGATAAAATAATAACCATTCACACCACTAAAAACGTAAAATGGATTTCACGAGGTATAAAAATCTGTAGTAAAAGACAAAGAAAATTACTATGGACATACAGACTTAATCCTATATTAAAGAATAAAACTGACTTTCAAAAATACTCTTTACAATATAAGAAAATTATAAGATTAACACAACAAGCTCAAAATAATTACTTTATAAGAATCTCGCGTAATAAATCGAAAGCTACATGGCAAATAATTAATAGACAAAAAAATAACATTCCTCGAGAACAAATAATGACAATTAATAAATATGACTTGACCTTTACAAAACCTATTGACATTGCAAATGCATTTAATGAGTATTTTATAGATGACATTGAGAATAATAGTGAAACTGACATGGAATTTGACAATAAATTAGGTAATTTAACAAGACAATCAATGTATATGCAGCCGGTTCTATCGGCAGACATTGTGTCGGCCATAAAATCACTTAAAAATACAAGTACTGTAGGATTTGACGGTGTGTCAACAAAGGTTATAAAATCGGTGAAAGAAATTATAGCACCTGTACTAGCGCATATTATGAATCTTTGCATTATTGGCGGAGTTTATCCGGAAGACTTGAAGAAAGTCATTATTAAACCCCTTCATAAAAAAGATAAAAAAAACCGATATGAAGAATTATAGGCCAATTGCAAAAATTTCAGTTTTTTCCAAAATATTCGAAAAAATTATTTATAAGTCTCTGTACTGTTATCTCCATAAATTTAATTTATTATGCAAGGAACAAAATGGCTTTAGGAAGAATACCACTATCAACATGGCTATTTTTGATTTTTTGCGTAGCATTATGTTAGCAGTTGATCAAAGAGCTCCTATCTGTGCTATTTTTACAGATATGACCAAAGCCTTTGATTACGTAAAGCACGACGTATTATTAGCGAAACTGCAGAGCTACGGCATCAGAAGTAATATTTTAAAACTACTCACGTCATATCTCTCTAATAGAATGCAATGTACAGAGATTGCAAGAGTATGTAAAAAAACGAAAATTGAAAAGAGTTTCTTTTCTCATCCTAGACTGGTAAAGTTTGGTGTCCCACAGGGTAGCGTCCTTGGGCCACTGCTTTTCTTAGTCTACATAAATGATCTCCCAAATGTGACTCGACATCAAATGGTGATGTTTGCGGATGACTCTACTGCCATAGTCAAATGTATTAATCGCAATATGTATCAAGATGACATAAATAGTACCTTATCAGACATAATTACTTGGCTTAATGAAAATAATTTAGTTATAAACTTACAAAAAACGAAAATAATGCACTATCATCAAAGAACTGTAGCACCAAAAGTAAATATCAGATATAGTAACTGCGAAATTGAAGAAGTTAAAGTAGCAAAATTCTTAGGTTTATTACTGGATAACCAACTGAACTGGAAGGCACATGTAGATGACCTAAGTAAAAAAGTAAATAGATCATCGTACGCACTTTTCCAAATTGCTAGAAAAATAAATATGGATGCGCTGCTAGTTGCATATCATGGCTTAGTAGCCTCCATTTTGCGATATGGCATTATTTTTTGGGGAAACTCTACTGATAAAGATGTCATATTTAAGGCACAAAAAAGGTGCATAAGATCGATGTGTGGTCTGAAAATTGACGATAGCTGTGTACCATTTTTTAAGTCGCTGAAAATTTTAACCTTACCATCATTGTACATTTATGAAGTTAGTGTTTTTGTCAAGACAAACATAAGATTGTTTGAAACGGTGTCAACGTTACGAGATGTTACGATTCGTAGCCAATATGCAAATACTTTGAAAAATGAGCGTTGTAATACAGCTTTAGTAAAAAAGAGTGTTTTAGGAATGGCACCGCGCATCTACAACAAATTACCAGTTGGCATAAAAAATTTGAATGTTATGCAATTCAAAACCAAATTAAAACACTTATTAATTGAGAAGTGTTATTATACAACTGATGAATTCCTAAATGACAAATTAATGTAGACTTATTTATTTTGACTAGCGAAATTACTCCCTATTGTGACACTTGTGACTTTGTTTTTATTCATTTATTATTATTTAGTTTCATTTCGACATAATATAATTAATAATTTGTTTTTTGCCTCTAGCATGATTGACTAAAATTTTTTTAATGTTTGCATGCATTTATTTATATTTGTACGCTTCTTAGCATAACATAGCGACCTATAAACATAAATTTAAGAACTGTATTCACTACCTATGTTATACAAATAAAATTGATTTTGATTTTGATTTTGAGCATGTGCGCCCGAGTTGTCTCCTGTATTGACGCGCTTGTATCGCCTCTCATTTAGGACTGGTATAGTGCCCAAGTCCTGGAAGCTTGCTAACGTGCAGCCTTTGCCCAAGAAGGGTAGTCGTGCCGATCCCGCCAACTATCGGCCGATTTCGATCACCTCCATACTTTGCAAAATTATGGAGCGTGTATTGAACTCGCGCCTCTTGGCATACCTGGAAGGTAACGATCTCCTCAGTGACCGACAGTACGGGTTTCGCCGCAATCGGTCAACTGGGGACCTACTAGTGTATGCCACTCACTTGTGGGGCGAGGCCCTCGAGAAGAATGGGGAAGCGATTGCTGTCTCCCTTGATGTCTCGAAGGCCTTCGACCGGGTTTGGCACGCTGGCCTTTTGAGTAAGCTTCCAGCGTACGGCATTTCCCCTAGCCTGACTGGCTGGGTAAAAGACTTCCTGACTGAACGGTCCCTCCGAGTTGTTGTCGACGGATGCTCTTCTGAGCCCATGTCAACTAATGCCGGTGTTCCTCAGGGGTCTGTGCTCTCTGCAACTCTGTTTCTGCTGCACATTAACGATCTGCTGATGCCCGGTATCTATGGGTATGCAGATGACAGCACAGTTGTAGAGAGATACCTGCCGGATGCCCGGGCTAGTAGGGAATCAATCCGGTCCGAAAGAGAGGCCATGGTTGAGCGAACGAATGTTGCACTGCAGGCAGTCTCCGAATGGGGCAATGCCAATCTTGTAGCATTCAATGCCGCCAAAACACAGGCGTGTCTTTTCACCGCCAAAAGGAGCCCGTTCACCTTGGCCCCTACTTTTCGGAATGTGTCCTTGGAGTGTTCCGACCGCCTTCAGCTCTTGGGAGTTGAGATTTCCTCGAACCTTAACTTTGGGCGGTTCATTGAGTCCAAGGCCAGGGTGGCTGCCAGGAAACTTGGCGTTATCGCAAAGGTCCGGCAGTACTTCACACCTGGGCAGCTTCTAATGTTATACAAAGCACAGGTCCGTTCGTGTGTGGAGTACTGCAGCCACATTTGGGCTGGTGCTGCCAAGTGTCACCTGGCCACTTTGGATTCAGTGGAGAGACGTGCAAAGAGGCTGATTGGTGACCCTGATCTAACTCGAGTTGGTCTCCAAAGCCTAGAGCACAGGCGTAGAGTAGCCAGCCTTTCGGTGTTCTATAGGATGCATTTCGGGGAGTGTGCGAGGGAATTGCATGATTTAATTCCCCCATCTCCGTTCCACCAGCGGACGACCCGTCGTACGGCTGGTTTCCACCCTTACGTTGTTAACACCATTACGATCCGGACGAAGCGCTTTGCCTCCTCCTTTATACCGCGTACATCGAGGGACTGGAACAATTTGCCCGCGGCGGTGTTTCCGTCGGACTACAATTTGAGTGTCTTCAAGGCTAGAGTGAATAGGCTCTTAATAAACTAGTGCGCTTTACCATCAACGATTGCGTCACTGCTTACCATCAGGCAGGATTGCGGTCAAGCGCTGGTTTATAATTAATAAAAAAAAAAAAAAAACTCGTTTTTAATATTTTGGCGGTATATAGCTTGCAAAAAATTGTTGTCTTCCATAGAGGCGGGAATGTCCTTGACCTTGTCCTTGTGTTGGCGACCTTTTGGTTTTTCTGAACGAAGACCCGCAGACTTTATAGCGTCTACCGATTCTAGTCTTTTCAATTGGTTTTCATTTGCAACGCGCAGTACAATGCCTGATTTGGCGGTTTTTTTAATACCGACTATTTGAAAACCATCGTCACTCGGTCTAATCGCCTTCATAAGAGCTTGTTTAGTGGCGGAAGATGACGCATAGTCAGCTGATCGCTCCTGGGTCGGATAGGCGACGAGACAAGGAAGAGGTACTCTAGATTCAATAGCCGGGGTAACTTTAGGCAACCGCAGTTTCAAAGAATCCGCGTACGACATGTTTTTGTCCTCATCAACGGTTTTAGCGTAGGATTTTAATTTAATTATTTCCAATTCGCGCTCGGTGTTAGCAAGCTTTGTCTCGCTACACGCAGATTTTAAAGCTAACAAAGACACGATACTTGTAACTCGTTGAGTCATATCCATAATTGCTGATTTGTTCGCGACATTTATACGAGAACCGTTATCATTAACCAGCTCGTTGATTTTGGCCAGGTACACAGACGCCTCGGTCATCAAATCGCAATAATTACTGTTCCCGTCGCTACGATTGGAAATATTTAATGTAGGCGACTTTTCGGGAGAATTGGGTGCAGTTTGTAAACGCTTCGACCTATCATCTATTAAATTGTCGGTCGGAGACATTTCACAAAACAAACGCTTAGCGGAGGCTTGCGGCGGCGATCTAAACGTCTTGTTATCTCTGCGGAAAATGTCCCCCCCACGATCAGGGGGTCATCATTGGAAGTTGACATAGCTAATTAATTAACAAGAAAAACAAATCTAAGTTAACGAAAAGAAAAAACAAAACCGTCGCGCGGAAAAAAAAAATAAATTACGTTACCCTCACAAGTAAGAAAATAAATGTACTCACCGAAATTATTTGATTTACAATAAATACCAAACAAACACTAAGAATAAACTTACTATACCAAGCCAGACACAATTTCACAGTCTAGAATGAAAACACGAGCCGGAAACTAACAATTGGAACGCGATATTCGTAAATATACCCGGAGCGTATTAATTTCACACCACACGGCGCGGGCGCGCGGAGGGAAGTGAAATTATTCATTTTGATATATTGCAAAGTATTTTCTTATCTATCTTATTCTATTGTACTGCTATTTTATGTTATGCTATTCCTTAATATAATTCAATATATTACGACAGCATATTTTCATACACTGTTTTGTTGCGATCAATTACTCTTCTTGCAATATATTTGCAATATTCTAAAAAATTTTCGGCATCTTTACTTTGCATTATTTTTTTTTACGTTTTCTGCTATTATTTTCGTGCCCAATGTGTTTTCAGCATTGAAACGGTGCCTTGTAAACTAAGGACATTCAAATAAAATATGCGGAACCGTTTCGCTTGCATCTGGGTCACAAATGCACGATGGATTCTCCTTGCACTTGAAACGATTCAAGTACGCGGAGAATCCACCGTGGCCCGTCATTATTTGTGTATTTATGGCGCTCGTTCCAATCCCGCGAATGACACCATAAGCCTCACGCACATCCGGGAAAAACATCTTGGTGACTGATGCGGTGTCACCCTCTTGGTAACGACGATTCCACTCGTCAAGCGTCGTCACACGTAGGCTCCGCCTGACGAAGGAAATCGGACACCGATCGTAGTCCGGTGAGTCAACAGTTTAGGACGTACAACTTCTAAATTACACTCTACCCACATATGTAGATGATCTGACATGTAAATATCCTCGGATACCTCCACATTCAAAATTGTATCCGAAGCTGCTACAGATACTAAACAGTAATCCAACCATCTCTTACTTGCATGAACTTCACTTATAAAAGTGTATGTATCACTATACCTCGTTTTTGTACATCAGCATAAATCCAGGATTGGTCAGTACAAAAATTTATTAATTAGCTCTCTATAGAATAACTCGTGAAGGTAAGCATTAAAATCACCTAGTATAAAAATATTCTCTATATCACAGCTTGCTACGGTAGAAGTTATCTCACTTAATACATCTGTAAAAATAGGTAAGTTGTCCGGATAATTTGTAGGCATATACACAGAGAAAACAAGAATAGCACGACCCCTAGACGTGGCTGTGATAGCCACCAAGCGAGAACTGCTACAGTGTACAACAGATACCGACTCAAAGATGCCCCTCCTACAGAGAATGGCTACCCCACCATGAGGTCTTCCCTTCAAGAGGTTTTGAGATATGTCTACAGCCGATATATCGGTATATTCAAAATCAGGACTTATTGTTCCTAGCATCGGATATCATGGGGAAGCAGCCAGGTTTCCTGCAGAGCTACTAAGTCAGACCATTTACATAAATCCCTAATATTATCTACGGATCGTTTGGCGGACCTACAGTTAAAGCTATTTTAGACACCTATTCATAATAATTGATCATCGTATTCATTCATCATCATCCCAGCGTTAATCCCAGTCGCATCCGAGGCCTTTTCAGCTTTGGAGTCTGGGGTTCGCTTTACCAGTCCAACTGCTGATATGGCTAAACTTCGACATTTTCCGTGAAGGGACTGCCGCCTGACCTCCACAACCCGAAGGCGACATCGAAGCATTGCAGTTAGATCAATTGTTGGATTTTGGAGGGCTCCAACAACGCGTAACGACTGCCACTAGATGTTCGTATGGCAACCGGGACCAACGGCTTAACGTGCTTTCCAAGGCACGACCAAACCAGTGCAAATATTCATATTCATGTATACAAATACTTGCACTGTGCGGGGATCGAACCCGTGCCACCTTGCGCAGCAGCCGCGTCCGCTACCGCTACGCCACGGAGGCCGTCATCGTATTCATTGATCTCTATTAAATCCATAGATGCCTAACACAAATACACCGCCGCGCGATCGAGTGGTACTCTTTAGTAAGCCGTCTGAGGTGGTACGCGGTGCCGTGTGTGAATCACCTTAATGATTTTTCTTGACCTTGATAGTTATACATGGATACTTGTATAATTTAAACAAGTTCTAATGGAACAAGCGTAAACATGAAAGACTTCTTAACTTACTATTTACAGTATAAAAAGTTTATAAATAAAACTAGCGACCCGCCCGGCTCCGCACGTGTGCAATGTTGATACTAAATACACTACAGAAAAACTGTGAACATTGTTGTAAACAAAAACGTAGCGGTCCGGCGCGGCGTCGCGTCTCCGCCCGCCCCGGCCGGCCTCTACGTCCCGCATTTTTTAAATCTGTAATATCTTCAAAAATATGCATTTAAATCATATGCTGTAAAGGGCCATATAGATCTATATTTAATGAACAATTTATTAAATGTGTTTCATAGGGTAAGGAATAATGCTGTATTGGTTAAAATCGAAAATTAAGCAGTATTTGTCTTAAAAAATAAATGGCGAAATTGTGGGATATCCATGACAGATAGACATATACCACCGCGGACTTTTCTATAGACCGTTTTAATGTGTACAATATTTAGTACATTCGTTTGCTAGATCCCGTAGAGTTCAGCCTGCGTTGAAACGCAGGCTGAACTCTACGAGGTCTATCAAAAGCGCGGAAAAATTGAAATTATTTACGACATCGCATTAGAAACGGGCATCGCATTAGTCCCTCGATGTACGCGGTATAAAAGAGGAAGCGAAACGCTTCGTCCGGGTTGCAGTGGTATCAACAACGTAAGGGTGGAAACTCGCCGTACGACGGGTCGTCCGATGGTGGAACGGAGATGGAAGAATTAAATCATGCAATTCCCTTGCACACTCACCAGAATGCAACCTATAGAAGACCGAAAGGCTGGCTACTCTACGCCTGTGCTCCAGGCTTTGGAGACCGTTTTGAGTTAAGTCTGGGTCGCCAATCAGCCTCTTCGCATGCCTCGCTAGTGAATCCAAAGTAGCCAGGTGATATTTCGCAGCATCAGCCCAAATGTAGCTGCAGTACTCCACACACGAGCGGACCTGTGCTTTGTACAACATTAGAAGCTGCCCCGGTGTGAAGTACCGCCGGACCTTTGCGATAACGCCAAGTTTTCTGGCAGCCACCCTGGCTTTGGACTCAATGAACCGCCCAAAATTAAGGTTCGAGGAAATCTCTACTCCCAAAAGCTGAAGGCGGTTGGTGCACTCCAAGGATACATTGTGAAAAGTAGGAGTCAAGGTGAACGGGCTCCTTTTGGCGGTGAAAAGACACGCCTGTGTTTGGGCGGCATTCAATGCTACAAGATTGGCTTTGCCCCATTCGGAGACTGCCTGTAGTGCAGCACTCGTACGCTCTACCATAGCCTCTCTTTCGGACCAGATTGTTTCCTTACTAGCCCGAGCTTCCGGCAGGTATCTCTCCACAACTGTGCTGTCATCTGCATACCCATAGATACCGGGCATCAGCAGATCGTTAATATGTAGCAGGAACAGAGTTGCAGAGAGAACAGACCCCTGAGGAACACCGGCATTGGTCGACATGGGATCCGATGAGCATCCGTCGACAACAACTCGGAGGGAAACGATGTTATTATACATATAAACTTTCCTGTTTAATCACTCTATCTATTTAGAAATATATTTTAAAAACAGCACCAAAATCGGTTGCGTATTTTTAAAGATTAAATCATACAAAGGGACATAGGAAAAAAGAAAGCGATTTTGTTATTATAAAACAAAGTTGCTGTAGTGATTACTTGAGACAATAATTAAAAAAGGTGCATCTGGGAAAAGCAGAAAAAAGAATTACTACTCTTTTTTTCTGCTTTTCCCAGATGCACCTTACGTAACAAATGTCTATTAACATAATATGATTCGATAATGTAGATTGACATGTATAATAGAAGCTAATAGTTAAAGAAGGCAGAGAAAGAAGCAGAGTACTGATCATCAATTAAATGTCACTTCAGTTTCGATTTTAATAAAATGTTTTACTCACAAGTTTAATACTTAGAAAACAAAACTTGATACTTGATAACTTTTATTTCTGATTGTACACAACAATGTTATAGAATACAATATTTAAATTTACGTTTTTATTTGATACTATGTAAAGATCAGGTTAAGTTCAAGTTTAGGTCGCAAATTAAGTCAATTTATAGTACTAAGTATTTATCTAATAATTACGTATCTAATAATTATACTACTATGTAGGTATCTAATACAATGTTACAATATAATCAAAATACACGTGCATCCTGCACGTGTATTTATCGCAGTAATAACATTGAAACAGATTATTTTCATGGATGTACCTATTTAATTTTAAGAGAGCAGCGGTGGCCAACTGATGTTGGTCGTGTAATATTACTTATAATTTGTAGGTCGTCGCTTTGCTTTGTGTAAATTAAATCATCACCACTGCTCTCAAAATGGTGAACGACACCGGCATGTCTTAGAGCCAAAACTTCGATGACATGTGACATCTACCAGCCCGCACTGGGCCCGCGTGGTTGATTACGTACAACTCGCTCTCACCGAGAGGAGGCCTGTATAAGAGGAGTGGGAACATAATAGGCTGATTATAATTATGATTTAGGTCAATCTTTTTTATGATTTTTAATAGAAATTATAAGTAGTTCTGATAATTGGAACAGTCTATTTGGTCGGCAATAATTTTATTCTGTTGAAGACTAAAACTGTAAATTGTAAAGGGTCCGGAAAAATTTCTTTACAAAAAAAAAAAAAGAACTACGTGTTACAGCTTTCGCTTCCCACTCATCCATAAAGCTATACTTAGTTCGAGCTATAGATAATTATTTATATATTATTAGTAGTTACGTAATTATTTATAATAATAATAATAATTGGCAGCGCCAACGTCAACATCAAAGATTCTTTTATCTAAACATATTTATTTATAAAATTGTTACAATAGAAGCTGTTTTTACATTTATATATACAAACATGAAATACCAAATATTTAAAACCAAAATTATGCAAAAACCAAAGTTAATTCAATAAGAAATTACAATATGAAAGAAAATAAATAGCCGACATCGACTGACATCTGTCATGTCAAATCAATAAATTTCGGAAAAATGTGAATAAGAAGAAGATTGAAGATGTTGACAAGATCTGCCGCTCGACGTGCACGCCCACCATCTCCGGACTCGTTGCTCAGCTCCGCCTCGCCGCCGCCGGTCTCCAGCCCCACTGTAAGCGCTGTGACGACTCCGGCCGCGACAGTTGCGTCGAGCTCGAGCGACGAGTATTTCTCTCCGCCGACGACGCCACCACCTGTTCGCCGACGGGGAGGACGCCGGCCGCCGGACTGCTTAGGACCTCGAGGCCCATCGGCTTCTGACAGGGTCCCAGCTCCCGGCGGAAGTGTGCAGCGCATGAGATGGACACAATCCATCAACGAAAACGTCATGCGCTCATACTATGGGGCTACAGAGGGAGGAACCAACCTGACCGCGTACCGTGTTCGAATGCTCTCTCTGTTTCAGGTGCTTGAGCCAGCTGTCAACGTGTCGGCGCAACGACTGTCGGATCAGGTACGGGTTATCCAGCGTAATCATATGCTGGATGATACTGTGCTTGATCGCCTGCGAAACGAAATGCAGAGTAGCCGTGTCATTACTCACCAGTCGCAGTCTGCGGAGATACCACCGCAGCCCACAAACTATGCTGACGAGGGAAGTAATGATAGGGCTACAAATGTAAGTACCCAGTGCTATGAGGAGTTAAGAAATGCTTTGGAGGCTGCGATTCGGGAATATCGTTCCATCTCGGCAGAGCTAAGACCACGCCTGCCACGTTTGCCCATGCATAACCGAAATAGGGCACTGATGGCTGCTCTGGATGCGCAGTTATCGAATTATTTTGATACCTGCGAGGACCTCACTGATACTCATTCAATTCTGTACTGCGCAGCTGTAGCAGCTTGTCGTGTAGCTCATGTCAAATTTCCTAGTGACTCTAGAGCTACACGACCGAAACCAGTAGTACCAGCTTGGCAGCGCAGGATTGAACGTCGTATTGGTGGGGCCAGAGCACTCATCGGTAAACTAATCTGCTTCAGGGAGGGAAATACTCGTCCTAGAGTGATGCGCTTTGTGAGGCGGGCATTCTCAGGTACAAATACCAGCCCCCAAAACTATATGGCTCGTGTCACGGAGCGCATCGACTTCCTGAAACAGAAAGTGTATGCATGGGCGAACCGTATTAGAAGATATAAACGACGAGTGGAACGGTACACCCAGAATTGCACCTTCCAAAGCAATGAAAGGTGGGTTTATAGGGACTGGGAACGATCAGAACAAGGTGTGACTGACACGTGCCTACCGGATGATGATGCCATGTGTTCATTTTGGCGCAGTATCTGGTCGGTACCTGTCAGTCACACTGAAGGTGACTGGGCCCGGGATGTCGAGAGAGCCTGCGATCCAATACCTGAAATGGGGGCTATTACCATCTGCCCCCAAGATGTAGCACATGCAGTCCGTCCGTTACCTAACTGGAAGTCTCCAGGACCGGACGGGCTGCATAACTTTTGGATAAACTGGTTTCCAAGATCGCACGCTCGCTTGGCATCTCAATTCCAGACTGCTTTAGTGTCTGGTTCGTTACCTCAGTTCCTAACTACTGGAATAACCCACCTGCTCCATAAATCAGGTAGCACCGCGGAACCAAAAATTATAGGCCGATCACCTGTTTACCGACGGTCTATAAAGTTCTTACATCCATTTTGAAAACTAAAATTAACAAACATATTGACAGCAACTCCATCTTGTCTGCCTCGCAAAATGGATGTAGGAGCGGGTCCCGTGGTACTAAGGAGCTACTCCTTATTGATATGGCCATTAGCCAACAGGTTCGTCGTTCCCGAAAGGATCTGTCGACATGTTGGATAGATTATAAGAAGGCCTATGACTCAGTGCCACATACATGGCTCATGCGGGTGCTGGAGTTGTATAAAGTGGATGCAACTCTGCGCACCTTCCTGATGACGTGTATGAGGACATGGAGGACAGTCCTTCGCTATCCAGGATGTCGAAATATTCAGAGGAATAGCGAACCGATAAGGATCGAGCGAGGAATATTTCAGGGCGATAGTTTGAGTCCACTTTGGTTTTGCTTAGCATTGAATCCTCTAAGCACACTATTAGAGGATTCAGGTCTAGGCTATCGGTTGAGGAGAGGTGGTCAGGTTATATCGCACCTCCTCTACATGGATGACCTAAAACTTTTTGCTCCAAACAATTCACAACTGAACGAGCTACTGAAAATTACTGAAATTTTCAGTAGCTCCATCAGGATGGAATTTGGTGTGGACAAATGTGCGGTCATGCATGTAAAGCGAGGAGAGATTATGGAACCCGTGGGAACCCAACTCACGAGTTCCATAAACCTTAGAGCCCTCTCCGCATCCGAAACCTATAAGTATTTGGGTATGTCGGAAGCGTTGGGTATCAATGTTACTGACATGAAGCAATCGTTGAAAGAACGCTTCTTCGGCCGCCTGAAGAAAGTACTTAATAGTCTTCTATCAGGCGGAAATAAAGTGCGCGCTTTCAACGGTTGGGTCATGCCGGTATTGATGTACTCTTTCGGCATACTCAAATGGACTCAAACCGAGCTTGACGCCCTGGATCAGAGGGTCCGTACGCTACTGACTGCAAATCGATTGCATCACCCACGGTCATCAGTTATGAGGCTGTATATCCCGCGAAAATGTGGAGGTCGTGGCTTTTTAAACGCCAAGACTCTTCACAATCGCGAGATATGCAGTCTCAGGGACTATTTCCTAGAAACCGACGTGGGGATGCAACGAGATGTGGTCGCGGCTGACAAGGGCCTCACTCCGCTCTCCTTGGCTAATGAGAACTGGCGTAAACCAGTAGTGCTTGATACAAACGATCGCATGGAGGTATGGAAGAGCAAGGAGCTTCACGGACGCTTTTTCCGAGCCCTACACGGGCCCGATGTAGATTTTCAAGCGTCCGTAGCCTGGCTACGTTTCGGTGATCTCTTTGGGGAGACCGAAGGTTTTGTCTTTGCAATTATGGACGAAGTTATGATGACGAACAATTACCGGAGGTTCATTGTGAAAGACGGCACAGTTGACATCTGTCGGGCATGTCACCGGCCGGGAGAATCAATTAGACACATCATTTCCGGGTGTTCTCGTCTAGCTAACGGAGAGTACTTGCATAGACACAACCTTGTAGCCAGGATAATTCACCAGCAACTTGCTCTTAAATACAAACTTGTGGAATCGGAGGTGCCGTACTACAGGTATATGCCCGACCCAGTTCTCGAAAATGGCCATATCACATTGTACTGGGATCGATCCATCATCACTGACAGGACTATTATTGCCAAGAAGCCTGATATAGTGCTGGTGGATCGATCAGAGCGGCGTGCAATGATTGTTGACATAACCATCCCACATGATGAGAACCTGGTGAAAGCTGAGAAAGATAAACAAACCAAGTATCTTGATTTGGCTCAAGAGGTTGTCGACATGTGGGAAGTGGATTCAGCAATCATTGTACGGATAGTCGTGACAGCCAATGGCTTAATAGCCAAGAGCTTCGACCAACACCTCAGGAGGCCCTCGTTAGGCAGCTGGATCAAGGGCTTGATTCAGAAAGCGGTACTGCTGGACACGGCTCGCATCGTCAGGAAGTTCCTCTCTCTGGAGCCCTGACCGCCGGTAGCTTGGACCCTGTTCCCGATACCGGTGGGCTACTATTTTTTTATATTTTTAAATGTTTTTTTTTTATTTATTTATATAAATATTTAAAAATGTAAAATAATATGTACATATAGAAAAATAAAGAGATAATAATTTAATTTATTAAATGACAGCAAAGGTCCAATGGTTAGTAACTTATCTACTAAGGGTTAGTAATACTTAAAAAAACTAATCAAGACTGCCGCACAAGCAATGCTAACCAGTGTCTTAGCACTGGCGCATCGAGCTTGTCGGCCATGGTTTGTAGGATGCTGTTAGCGCTGGTCCTAGTTCTACCGAGCAACGAGGCCGCCTTCTTTCTCATGATGGCATAAAAGTCATTCACTCGCGCCAAAGCGAACATGCCCGACGCACTGCAATACCTAGGCAACCCAACAGCACCCGAAAACCATTATTATATTGCACACGCAGGGCGTCTAGAGCTTTCCGCGTACAGTTAACCCACAGATCGCCCGTGTAGAACGACTGACAAAACGCTTTGAACAAAGCGATTTTGACCCCATCACTACAACGAGCAAATCTGTGGGCCAACATGTTGCATCTAACTGCTAGCGCCCTGCGTTCGCGTTCAATATCTACTTGATCTTTGAGGTCCACAGTCAAATAATGGCCTAGGTACTTATATTGAGTAACCCTATTTAGTGGCTTCCCCTTTAGGCAAATTATGGGCTCATTACGCACCCATTTCCCGGGGACCTCAAAGATCAAGTACTCACTCTTATTGACATTATATTGCAAACCGTGAGTAGCAGCAAACCTCTCACAAACACGTAACATCTCTCTGATTGAGCCAGCCGTTGGGCCCAGCAGCACCATGTCATCAGCATAACTAATATTATTGACACTAATGCCATCTATCTTGCATCCGACTGGTTTGCTGCTAAGCTCAACGATCAACTCATTCACGTACAGGTTGAAGAGCCTAGGAGAGGTTAAACCCACCTGCCTAACTCCACACTCCAACCCGTACAGCCCAGAGAGAGTACTACCCCAACGAACCTGATTACATTGGTTCGAGTACCAGTATTGAAACAGGCCCGTCAACTCCTGAGGTACGCCCGCTTCCCTGACCTTCTCCCAAAGGACATCATACGACACTAGGTCGAAGGCCTTCGAGAGATCAAGGAAGCAAGCATATACCGAAGTATCTCTATCCTTATAATATTGGACGGTCTGCTTCAGACACAGAATAGCACACTCCGTGGAAAGCCCAGGGCGAAACCCGAACTGAGCGTCATGCAACGTGATATATTTATCCAGATGTCTATCAAGCAGACCATCCAATACCTTAGCAATGACAGTGGCTAAGGATATAGGTCTGTAGTTCGCCTTATCCGACATATACCCAGTCTTATTCTTAACTATAGGTCCCACTACCGTTCGCAACATATCATATGGTAGGTACGAGTGACTGACGAAAAGTGAGAAAAACGTCGCTAGTACTCTAGGCAGATGAACCCCGGTATTTGAGGTGCTCGATGCTGAGACCGTCGTGACCAGGAGACTTACCACCGCCCATACTTAGGATTTGTCTCCTTACCTCCTTAGCCGTAAAACGAATTGGTTCATAATCACGACTAATCCCCTCAACGATTCCCCCTTTAGCCGGCCCTAACTGAGATGACACCATAAAAAGTAAAAAAACTAAAACCCAACTACGACAAAAAACGACGCTGAAAAAGTATAAAACAAGATTTTCAGTATACTGAACTGAACAAAGTTGCTAATGTAGTTGCAAGTAAATGGACAAAGTAGACTCTACCAAGATGCCTTCGTTGTAAATTGACAATAATGTCATACAATACTATTCTGAAGTATGCAATATTCACCAAGTAGAGATAAATTTTCATGTTTGGAAAGGCGTAGTCACACGTTCTCAAGGTGCTACGGTAGGTAGGTATATGTAACGTGTGACTACGTCTTTCCAAACATGAAAATTTTAGCAACTTTGTTCCGTTCAGTATTCTGAAAATCTTGTTTTATACTTTTTCAGCGTCATTTTTTGTCGTAGTTGGGTTTTAGTTTTTTTACTTTTTATTATTTGTACTATTTTGGTGTTAAAGTGTATTTGTGGCGCATAATATTAACACAGTCTAAAAATCATACAGTCGTCCGACGAAGACGTCTAGACAGAGCAATCGTGCAGGGTGTGAGGGACGAGACGCGGGTAAGCGGCACCCGAGCTGCAAACAAAACGATGTTCGTAGCTCGGTATCTATCATTAAGGACTAAAACGTGTTCGTTTTTTTATTTGTTTGTTTTATAATTTGATATGAGTGTCAATTTTGAGTATATTTGGGGTACTTGTCACGAAAACGTCATCCTTTTTGACATCCAAAATGGCGGACGTAATTTTTTTTATAATTCGATATGAGTGTCAATTTTGAGTATAACTGGGGTGCTTGTTACGAAAAAGCCCCTTTTTGAAATCCAAGATGGCGGACGCCAATTTAAATGTATATTAATATGATATGGGTCATATGGGTGAGTGATGGGTGACTGATATGGGTTGTATTCCGAAGTGGATTGGGGTGCTGGTTACGAATATGCCATCTGAATAACTTAAATCTGTCTCGAGTTGTTCCCGTAGTAAAAATAGCAAATTAATTAAATATAATACAGCTATCGATGTTGATCTGTAATAATTTCATAAATATTGTTTATTTGTGACAACCCTGGCCGATGCGTTACTGTCTAGCTCTAGACGAAGTCGGCATTTGACACGAGATCAAAGGCGTCGACCTACTGTATGTATTTTATACTGTGATATTAACAAAAGTTAAAATGACGAACTAAAAACTAGGTAGTTAACATACGACATCTCTTTTGACTTATGTATCGGCGCATAGTAATATGTAGAGATATCCTATTTTACTATTTCGTAGCACGTGGATCGTAGCGCGTATAGCAATGGTTTCCCCGTATGAAGCTCCCAGTATTTCGTAGTAGCGACGCACATTTGCGTCGGTGGCAGCGAATGGGTCATGAAATAGTGGATGAGGTCGTTAGTAAGTATAAATAAATTGGATGTTTCATATATTGAGAGGACCTGGGAAGATTTCTTAATCTATGTAATTCTGGTAAAGATCGACTGTCATGTGGATTTTTAAGTAATTATGATCCAAGGCAGTTATAAACAATCACTCTATGGTTTTGACTCTATTGAGAGCGACATAGGCGTGTCCTTTAGCAAACAATGACTTTCCTAGATCGATAACTGCTATATCTAGAGTACAACCTTGTAATTTATGTACAGTACAACCCCAAGAACGAATCAGCGGGGGCATTTTACGCTGAATTTTCCCAGACCCCCTCAAGCCGTCAAATTCAGTGAGGCAAGGCTCGATTCTGATAAGTCCGTTAATATCTGCATATATGGATGCGTCGTCAAATTGTATGAGAACAGCGCTAGGCTGTTCTCCCTGTTCCAACTGATCGCGCAGAAGAACAGGCCATTCGAAGGTCTTCACCACTCCCATCGCTCCGTTTACCAAATCCTGGTTTACATTCAAATTTCTACGAAGCATTACTCCGGATTATGTACAAGCATAAAGTACTCGTGAAGCTCGTGTGTGTGATACCAAATACGGTATATTTATTTTAATTTTATATTATCATAGAACTTTTTGTCCGCTAGAGGGCGCAATACTAAATTTGGTGACAAGCTTTATAGCTCACTAGAAGCCGCCAGCGACTTCGTTCGCGTGGAATTAATTATGCTCCGCTCCTATTGGTAGCAGCGTGATGTTATATAGCCTAAAGCCTTCCTGGATTAATGGGCTATCCAACGCAAAAATAATTTTTCAAATCGGACCAGTAGTTCCTGAGATTAGCGCGCACAAACAAACAAACTCATCAGCTTTATATATTAGTATAGATAACCAAAAGAATATCAAGGCCCTTCTAATTGTACTGCAGTGGTCTTATTCTGATAAGTAGTAAAGAAGCTATGAACGAAAAGATGTGAATTATATGCAATCAGCCCATGAATACAGCTAAAGTCACAAGCAACTGCTAGTAATATATATATATATATATATTCAAAATGTACAAGTAAAGCGCTTTCAAATGATACCAAACACGGCATATTTATCTTAACTTTATTTTTTTACTCTGTATGTTTTGTCCGCTAGAGGGTGCCACATTAGATTTTGTGAAACTCCATATAGCCTATAATCAGCGGACAATTAAGACGCTTCTAATGATATGTCATTTGTCGAGATAAGTAGTTTAGAAGTTACGAGGGAACAGATGAACATACATACATACATACATACATACCCTCCTTTTTCTTTGCCGTAGTCGGGTAAAAACGTTCCCTGAACATGCTAACTATGTCTTCAGGCGAACTACATTCCCCCACGCTCACGGGGCGACCCGGTCCAGTTCCCAGTCTATTGGTTGCCTTCCAAAATTGAGGAAAATTTTTAGTAGCTCTGTGTGATGCTATTATGTCCATTTTAATCTGGTCTTGGTGGTTCTGACACCACTTAAGCCTGCTTCTAAAAATCTTCTGGCTAGTCCTCATCTCCTCCCATATCCTCCCGGACTTGGGCTTATTGTGAAGCAACCAAACCTGAAACCTAGACCGAGCCTCCACATGAACGCCCTGGACGTGCCTATTCCAGCCTGCCACTCGCCTAACCCCTCGATGTTGCTTGCCATCCCACGTCTGCACTGATGCTACTGATAGAACATTCACAATCTCACCATACATACAGTCCAGAGCACGCCTATGTTCCAGGCTACTACACATTCTATCACCACACTCCTGAAATAATTCAGGATAGCAAACAGTCTTTAGCTCACAGTTACATTACATCTATGTTAATTTTATTATATTTATTATGATTACTTTAAATTACTTAGGAGGATTTGAAAACCACACTTAGAATTACACTTCTGGCCTTTCGGCCATTAATTTATTAAATTTGGAATTATTGCTACAATTTCCGCTTCGCACTAACTCTTGTTTGAAAATCGTACTAAGAACATAGACTTCCCGCCTTTCGGCTATTAATTTATTTAATTTAGAATTATTGATGCAACATACTAAGAATATACGCTTCCCGCCTATTCGGCCATTAGTTTATTAAAGGACATTGGCAACTGTCCCTACATACTGTGACCTGGCTATGAAATGAAACCGGGTTAATATAGGACTTAAATGGGTTGCCTAACCACCGTATTTGAAACCGGCGCAGCTTAGAATTTTTACATAATTTGTAATTTTTGATTGGCTGCATGGCTCTTCCTTTGCTTTTCCCAAGAACCGGAATGAATTAAAATATATGTATATACAATATGTAAAGAAAACCCTGTCCGACCCATAAGGATAATAAAGGTTAGGTAAACACTTGACCAAATATAATATAAAATTTTACGTAATCATCATAGTAACAATACTAATGAATTCTGATATAATAATTTTTTCCTGCGAATTAATTTCAAATTCCCGGAAATTTGCTATTTTTTAAAAAAGTGACAACACCGGTATTATTATGAGCGAATAGCGATGCGACTACGTGCCGCGTGCCCTGCCCCCCGCCGCCCGCGTAAGGGTTGCTTACCGAACATGTATTAAGTTACCTCTTTTTGCGAAATAGTAATGATTTTTTTAGGGGGATTTTTTTTAAAAGTTCAGCCCGGTTTTGTGGGCATTAGTAGAATCAGTTATTAATACCTAACAATACCTTCACGGATCGGACAGGGTTTTCTTTACATATTGTATATATATTTGAGGTTCATCATCATCATCATCATTTCAGCCGAAAGACTTCCACTGCTGTACATAGGCCTCCCCCGAGGTTCTCCACGACGACCGGTCCTGCGCCTCTCGCATCCAGCGGTTGAGGATGATAACGATTCGTACAATTTTTGAGGATATGACAACTTAATAAAAAAAATATGGTTTATAGTTATACCTACAATCATAACTAAACTGCAAAGGTGGACGAGGTAGCCTATGTTATCTATTTGATTGTTATATAAGCTAATACAATGCTGTAGTAATACCATACCTTTATAACAAACAATATCATTTTGCATGGATTTATGAGGATTCACTTAAGTAATCAGTATTTACTTAAGTAGCGATCTGCTATTTTAGTAGTCAAAATGTTTGAAGATAAAACAATGCTCAGACACAGAAAGCTGTGCACTTTTCATTTTTTATCGAAGTTTGAAAAATCCTCATGGACGACATTTGAAAAATCTTCATAAGACGAGTCTTAAATTGTAAAAATCACATGTCATACTATAAATTTTGAAATGTTGGTTATTTAAGAATTGCAGATGAACAATTGTTATATTGATAAATTACCTTAAAGTGTTTAAAAATGGATTCAACACATAGGATGTATTTGTTATTACCTTTTTTTTTTATATGTTACAAACTAGCGCTTGACCGCAATCCTGCCTGATGGTAAGCAGTGACGCAATCGTTGATGGTAAAGCGCACTAGTTTATTAAGAGCCTATTTATTCACTCTAGCCTTGAAGTCACTCAAATTGTAGTCCGACGGAAACGCCGCCGCTGGCAAATTATTCCAGTCCCTCGATGTACGCGGTATAAAGGAGGAGGCGAAACGCTTCGTCCGGATCGTAGAGGTGTTAACAACGTAAGGGTGGACCAGCCGTACGACGGGTCGTCCGCTGGTGGAACGGAGATGGGGGAATTAAATCATGCAATTCCATCGCACACTCCCCGAAATGCATCCTATAGAACACTGAAAGGCTGGCTACTCTACGCCTGTGCTCTAGGCTTTGGAGACCAACTCGAGTTAGATCAGGGTCACCAATCAGCCTCTTTGCACGTCTCTCCACTGAATCCAAAGTGGCCAGGTGACACTTGGCAGCACCAGCCCAAATGTGGCTGCAGTACTCCACACACGAACGGACCTGTGTTTTGTATAACATTAGAAGCTGCCCATGTGTGAAGTACTGCCGGACCTTTGCGATAACGCCAAGTTTCCTGGCAGCCACCTTAGCCTTGGACTCAATGAACCGCCCAAAGTTAAGGTCCGAGGAAATCTCAACTCCCAAAAGCTGAAGGCGGTCGGAACACTCCAAGGACACATTCCGAAAAGTAGGAGCCAAGGTGAACGGGCTCCTTTTGGCGGTGAAAAGACACGCCTGTGTTTTGGCGGCATTGAATGCTACAAGATTGGCATTGCCCCATTCGGAGACTACCTGCAGCGCAACACTCGTTCGCTCAACCATGGCCTCTCTTTCGGACCGGATTGATTCCCTACTAGCCCGAGCACCCGGCAGGTATCTCTCTACAACTGTGCTGTCATCTTCATACCCATAGATACCAGGCATCAGCAGATCGTTAATATGCAGCAGGAACAGAGTTGCAGAGAGAACAGACCCCTGAGGAACACCGGCATTAGTTGACATGGGCTCAGAAGAGCATCCATCGACAACAACTCGGAGGGACCGTTCTGTCAGGAAGTCTTTTACCCAGCCAGTCAGGCCCTAGCCTGACTGGCTGGGTAAAAGACCCCCCCCCCCCCCCCCTACCCCTAGGAAACCATTGCCCCATTTCCCCTAGGAAATGCCGTACGCTGGAAGCTTACTCAAAAGGCCAGCGTGCCATACCCGGTCGAAGGCCTTCGAGACATCAAGGGAGACAGCAATCGCTTCCCCATTTTTCTCGAGGGCCTCGCCCCACAATTGAGTGGCATACACTAGTAGGTCCCCAGTTGACCGATTGCGGCGAAACCCGTACTGTCGGTCACTGAGGAGATCGTTACCTTCCAGGTATGCCAAGAGGCGCGAGTTCAATACGCGCTCCATAATTTTGCAAAGTATGGAGGTGATCGAAATCGGCCGATAGTTGGCAGGAGCGGCACGACTACCCTTCTTGGGCACGGGCTGCACGTCAGCAAGCTTCCTAACCTCCAAGCTCCAAGGACTTGGGCACAATACCAGTCCTGAATGAGAGGCGATACAAGCGCGTCAATACAGGAGACAACTCGGGCGCACAAGCTTTAAGAACAATCGCTGGTATACCATCCGGACCACTAGCCTTATTCACGTCCAGACGACACAGTACTCTCAGAACCTCCTTGTTCCTAATGCGAACCTCAGGCATTGAGGCTCCGCAATGAGGTAAATTAGGTGAAGTAGCACTGCCAGTATCAAGACGCGAATTATGGGCAAAGAGAGAAGCAAAGAGACCTGCTTTCTCTCTCGCCGTATGAGCCAGTGTTCCATCAGGCCTAACCAGCGGGGGCAGTGAGGGCCGACAGAAGTTCGCCTCAACCGCTTTGGCAAGGGACCAAAAAGATCTGCTACCGGATGGCTGCGCAGATAACTTGTTGCCAATATGGGTGATGCGGTCGAAGCGAGCCTTCTTGAGCGCCTTCTTGTAGGACTTGGCAGCACGGTTAAAGGCTCTCTTCTTTGAGCTTAGATCCGGAGCTCCGCGGTCACGAGTGTCAACCCAGGCGAGAAATGCCGTGTGCTTACGCTGTTCAGCTTGGACACAATCGGCATTGAACCATGGGCGAGCCGAGCCACCGACGGGCACGTCATTGAATGGGATAAAATACTCCATAGCTTGACGCACCACATCGGTTATAGCGTCCGCACAGTTCGACGGATTGTCAGAAGAGAAGCAGACCTACTGCCAAGGATAAGACGCAAAGAAGTGGCGTATCTCATCCCAATCAGCTGACCTGTATCGCCACAATCGCCGTTCACCACGAGAGTCATGTTCTGGTGGGGAGAAGGACGACACAGACTTCACCAGACAGTGGTCTGAAGTTCCCAACGGTGAGGAAACTGTTACAACACATCTGTCCGGATCAGTGGTCAGCAGAAGGTCCAAACAGTTGGCAGTATAGCCATCTACATCAGGCACCCTAGTCGCTTGCTCTACCAGCTGGGAAAGGCCCATAGAAAGCGCGAAGTTTCGCGTTTCTCTCCCAGCGTGGTCGGTCCTCTGGTATGGGAAGAGCCAGTCCTACCTACTTGTGTTCGAATATATTAAGCCAAAATATATGATCTATGATTAGTTCGAATCAGTGGAGGTTGATGTTTGAAGTAAAACTACCAACATATTTTATAAAAAGGCTTGTAATGGTGTTTTAAAAGGGTTCCTGGACATACTGTTGCTAAGTATGTAAACTGTTGCTACGTGGACTAACTATTTAGATCTACGAGATGTCACGAGCTACCTTAATATTTGTTTATTATGATTATGCTGTGGTACAATGTGTTATTTAGGAATACTTTCCTAGCCATTGATATAATATTAAACAGATATGATATGCTCAAACAAATTAACCAAAATAAATGTGCTTATCGGAACAGCAGCATACACATTAAAATTTTTTATTCTGCGTACATTTCACACGTTGGTACAGTGTGAGTGGGATGGGGCGCAATCTAAAGCATAGAGAAGAAAAAGACGGCTAGTGTTTGTCGTTTGCGCTGTTAGTGTTTGTCGTTTGTTTTTACGAGTGTATCCAGAGTGACTAAAGCGAGATGCTGGATTTACGTTCTTTTGTACGCTTCATTTTCAGTGCCCTAGTGACATATCTACCTTAGTTTAATATTTTATCAATGTTCCTAGCTATTGTTATTAGATAAGTTACTTTAATTTTGAGTTCTCTTGAACTGTTGCAAGTAGTTGTTTTAAAGGTAACAATATCGTATGATAATGTAAGAAACTTATTGATTGAATACGTTGATACCATTTCCAGGGAGTTTCTTGTAATTTCTGTAGTGTCAACTGATTTATAAAATAATTTGTTAACTTGTTAACTAAAGGCATTATTTATTGTTATTTTAGTCGAAAAGTGTACTTCGAGAACGAAGTACCTACTTATCAGAATGGCCGTGTTATATCTATAACGAGTCATAATTCTAAGAAAAGTATTGTAATGTGGACTGTTTAAGTTTAGTTGGTTCCGCAGGTGATTCGATTGTCTAAACTGAAATAACGGCTCTATGAAGGGTACTCTAATATTGTTTTTGTCTATAAATACGGAAACCTGTACACTAGGTGGGGGTCATACTTTCGATTCAGCCGTCCCTTACTGTCCTCTCTAGCGACGCCCTAAGCCGAGGTTCGCACCCCACAGGGGGTGCCCTTAGTGACTGCGTAGTCGCCTAATTTTAATTTAGTTTTAAGTGCCCCTGGCCTTTAATTTTAATTAAGGCACCCACAGGAAAGTCCGTTTAAGTAGTTACGGCCTCTAATGGCCACCTACGAGATGCCCTATAAAAAAAAAAAAAATAGGTGGGCGTTAGTCTTCATCGAGCCGTCGCACTATGGAATATCGTAGAACAAGAACTGATTAAAAATACTTTTTTAAAATGTTGCTAATAGTACATTTTTTTGGTCTTATTTTATTCATAAGAAGCCATTCTATGATATTCAATTCGTTTTTATCTATTAAATATTCAAAATAGTAAAAAAATTGCATTAGAACTCGAAAGTATAGAAATTCTACAAACTCTAACTTGTAAATTGCATATTTTCAGAGTTAGATATTGAGCACTGGTTAAGAAGTAACTATATAGTGTGCAAACATATATTTAGAAAGGATATTTTATGTAGAGTAATAGTCAGTTATTTAAATTATAATAAAAGATAAAATATAACTGTCACAATGTTTTACGTAAAATGCCGACGAAAATGAAATTGTTTTAACTTCAACGAGACTTTTATATGTTAGCTAAGCTTGGCTAAGTTCTAAATTTGACTCAGCGCGTGCCTAGAGCGGGGCTAGTTTCCTCGTCCATGGAGGACAGGCCAACTGGTCCTGCTGAAAAAGGCGGGGCGCCCGGCAGATTCGCCGTCTGCGTACCGGCCCATAGTGTTGCTGGATGAGGTGGGCAAGCTCTTTGAAAGAGTAGTTGCAGACCGCCTCGTCCGCCACCTAAACACGACAGGGCCGTACCTAGCGGATGGCCAGTTCAGCTTTTGCCAAGGGCGCTCCACAATTGACGCGATAATGCGCGTAAAGGCCGCGGCGGAGAGTGCTGTCTCTCGGGGCGAGGTGGTGTTGGCGGTGTCTTTGGATATCGCCAATGCGTTCAACACCCTGCCCTGGAGCTGCATTAGGGAGGCGCTCCGATTCCACGGGGTGCCGCCCTACCTCCGCCAAACAGTCGGGGCCTACCTTGCAGAGAGGAAGGTTATTTACCCGGGTCACGGTGGTGGCTGGTATCGGCGAGAGACAACGTGCGGTGTTCCACAGGGGTCGGTTCTAGGCCCACTCCTGTGGAACATCGGTTACGATTGGGTGCTGCGTGGCGCGCTCCTCCACGGCGTCGTCGTCACGTGCTACGCTGACGACACGCTCGTCACTGCGCAAGGGAGGACGTATCGCGACGCAGCCATCCTAGCGACGGCAGGGGTTGCGCAAGTAGTCCAGAGGATCTGGCGTCTGGGTCTGGAGGTGGCCCTCAACAAATCCGAAGCCCTGTGCTTCCACGGGGCTCGGCGGGGTCCACCTGCGGGCTCACACATCGAGGTAGGAGGCGTTCGCATTACCGTCGGGGCGACGATGAGATACCTCGGTCTCGTCTTCGACGGCAGGTGGAATTTCGGGCCGCACTTCCGGCAACTGGCCCCCAAACCGAGGATGGCCGCAGCCGCGCTATCGCGACTGCTGCCGAACTTGGGGGGACCTGACTCATCGTGCCGGAGATTGTACCTAGGAGTCGTGCGGTCAATGGCCCTTTACGGGGCCCCAGTGTGAGCGGATCACCTGACGCCTCGCAACTTTGCGGTCATTCACGGGCCGCAGCGAGCGACGGCAGTCAGGGTGATAAGAGGATACCGCACGATCTCCTATGAGGCGGCCTGCCTCCTAGCCGGATCGGCGCCCTGGGATCTCGAGGCCCGAGCCCTCGCGTCGCTTTACAAGTGGCGCGGGGAGGCTCGAGAGCGGGGCGAAAGATCGTTTCTGCCGAGAGTTATCGAGGCGAAACGGTCCGAGCTCCGCCAAGTCCTGGTGGCGGAGTGGTGTGCGAGACTTGCGCAACCCAGTGCGGGGCACGCCGTCATAGCGGCGGTAAGACCCTGCATGGAGAAGTGGATCGACCCGAAGAGGCATGGGGTGCTCACCTTCCGTGCGACGAAGGGGTTGACCGGACACGGGTGTTTCGGCAGTTACCTGTGTCGTATCGGTCGGGAGCCGACGGCGTGAAATCACTGCGGTGGCGGGGCAGAGGACACGGCGCGGCACACCCTCGAGGAATGTCCCGCATGGGACGAGCAGCGCCGTGCGCTCACCGCAGCGATCGGCGGAAACGACCTCTCGCTGCCGGCCGTGGTCAGAGCCATGGTCGACAGCGAGGAGTCATGGGACGCGGTCGTCTCCTTCTGCGAGGGGGCAATCTCCGCGAAGGAGACGGCCGAACGGGAGAGGGAAGCACTGAGCACTCTCCCGTCCCGCCGACGGCTCGCTGGCCGGAGGAGGAGGGAAGCCGAGGTCGATCCGCTTCCTCCATAACGAGAGGCCGACGGGCCGAGGACCGGGGGAGTCCGACGTCCGTCGCTAGGGCCGGAGTAGGCGTGTAGTGGCTGTTCCTACACGCCTACCTGATGGAAGGAGGGGAGGAAGAGGGACCCGCCGATCTTGCGCGTGGCGGGTCAAGGCCTGCCGGGGATGCGGTGAACCCCCGGCTATAGGTAAGAAGAGGAACGCTCCAGTGGTTTTAGCCGGTGAGTGCCCGGCACACCCTCCGTCGACCCCCAGACGGAGGACGGTCTGGTAGAGATTTCCACTGGGAGAACAAAAAAAAAAAAAGTTCTAAATTTGATATAATTTCATGCACAAGGTATCCACCTAATATTTACAATAAAAAAAACTTGCGGTTTTTTGCGGTTTTTGATAACACGTCCCATATTCATTATCACGGGAACTGAATTGATAAGTATCGTATGACGTTTCTGAGGTAAAATTTTGCGGTGTTTTGTTATTGATATAGTTTTTGCACACGTTTTATTTAAAAATAAGGT
Organism: Sesamia nonagrioides; assembly: GCA_017933935.1. Taxonomy (NCBI): domain Eukaryota; kingdom Metazoa; phylum Arthropoda; class Insecta; order Lepidoptera; family Noctuidae; genus Sesamia; species Sesamia nonagrioides. Next base: position 4,172,908 of record JADWQK010001429.1, on the reverse strand, counting down.
CGTCTAAGATAATGGTATATGATGTACACCACCCTAATTCGATTTTCCTATAAAAAGCTTGGCCACTGAACACCCTTTACCACAATTTGTTATTGTTCGTTATTAAATTACAATACAAAATACTTATAATGAGTTTTTTTAAATGCTTTAGACGTGCATTGATACTTTTCTATATCGACAACGGTAAAAATACTTCGACCCTATCAACATTTTTACGTGAAAATTATCAAATTTCAGAAGGTAACATACAAGTTATAATACGCGATTTTCAAAAGAAATTATTACCACAGTTCAATAGTCGATGGGCTCAAGCTTTTCATCCAGCAAGTGGGGATGTGATGGCTCATCTGGACAAAGTGAGTAGTGAGTAAAAACAAATACCTACTTCCAGAAGAGTCTGAACTTGTTTCAGACGCCAATCTGTTTATTGCTTCTTTTGTTCCCATAAGGTTAGTTGATGAAGCAACTGGCGCTATTATCTGGCAGAATCCTGTACCTTCATCTGTAAGGTTTTGTCGACCTATTTTAATCGAGTTTTCAAAAGAAACTCCTGAGAAAACAAGAGCTGTTGTAAATATTGTTCAAGGCCAAATTAACAATTTATACCCATCATTGATCAATAGATGTGGTGAAGGAATACAAGTGAAACATCAACAATTCCTTACAATGATAGATGGAAAAGTGGCTCAAGTATTGACTGACACTTCTTCAAGTTCCACATGCACTATATGTGGTGCTACTCCCCGGTTAATGAATGATTTAGAAAAAGTCAGCTAGAAGATTTTTCCGTAATGCCAATTGTTCTGCAGAAATAACAGGTGTTGATAAGGTCCTGATATACCGATTATACACAATTCTACAAGCTTTATCAGCAGGTATCATTATTGATGCTAGAAAGTTCGGTGATTATGCTTTAAAAACAGCAAGAATATAATATATGTTACCAAATACAATTGGTATTGCATGCCATCATCAGTACATAAGTTACTGATTCATGGAGAGAGCATCATAAATCACTTTGGTGTCTTACCAATAGGACAACTTTCGGAAGATGCGCAAAAGTCTCGTAAGAAAGACTACAAAAATTTAAAACAACGTCATGCAAGAAAGTATTCAAAATCGGTAACTAACGAAGATGTATTACATACAATACTATACACATCGGATCCATACATTACAAGTATTCGCAAACAATATGAAAAGAATATCAAGGAATTGGACGAAGATACTCTGCATCTCTTGAAAATGAATCAACTAATCACGGATCCTGAGGTTGTTCAGGTGTGAAACCTACCTATAATTATTTAAATACCTACATTTTACATAATTATAATGTTAAGAGATAATAATACTTGAGGTAATTAAGGTTATTTTTTTATATTTTAGACTAAATATATAGTATATATAAGTTCAAAATTTAAGCTTAATAAATATTTTTTATTAAATTATTTATTTGTATTTTATTGTTTTATTATTCCTATTTAGTTATTTAGGGTTCAAAAAGAGACAATAAATACATTCCAGTGAAACTAAAATATTTCTACGGTTTTTTGACAAAATCGTAAGTATAAACGCGAGTAAAACCGCAAGCAAAACCTATTGCTTATTAGATGTAAACTTAATTAAATATATAGAGTATTAACTAAGTTGGTGCAAAATTGCAACTGTTTATCTTGAAAAATAAGAAAGATATAGATTTTTAATCAGCAAAGGACCCATATTTTCCATAGTGCGTCGCACCGAGCACACTACCAGTTAAGTATTCTTAATATTTGTTATAGGCACATAATTCTTATGTGCCTGGTCTTATGTAATTTATATTGCTGATATTGCTGATGATTCTAAATATGTCACCCGTGCAATCCGTATGGTGAACGAAGTCCATGATAGACTGGACATATTTTCGTCTTCTTTGAGTGAACTCGCAAGAGGTTTATTAAATGTTGTTACTTATATTTAAGAATTAGTCTATGTAGGTATATTAAAGTATTAGTGGATAACTGCACTGTCGCATTAGGGTAAGAGCTGTAAGGACAGTTGCAAACTGATAAATAAATGTCCAGTGTGTAATGTTATAAGTAAATATGAGAGTGGAGCTGACAGTACGACAATAAATGAAAACACAGAACATGCTGGTTCATAGAAATAATCCTAAAGCAAAGAAAAAAACCTAGCATCAAAAATAAAAAAAAATAAAATTTCAAACAAACTAAATCGCATAAAATTGCAAACGGAATAGAACATCCTTTAAAATATTGGTTCAATGACCTCCGATCAGCGAGCGACAGCGCGTTCCTATATCGATTTGCTTTTTCGCGCCATTATTATTAAAGTTTAGTTCCGCTGAATGCGGCGATCATCAACCTCTAAGCGCTTCCATAACGACATGTACATCATGTAGAAAATGAAAAATAATTTCCTGTGATTAAACTAATGGATATATTTATATTTTTTTTATGGGTAGACTGAGAATGTGTTGAGGTACACGATGTTTAATTATTTTATTGTCGTATTGTCAGCACCACTCTGTATACATAATGTTTCTCCTATAATGTCTGCTTTAATATTATTTAATTACCCACACTTTGCTATCCTAACACGTGCATCATGAGAGATCAGAAAAAAACTTTAATAGCATTTTGCGACCTCTCCCATGAGTTAAATTAATATAATGTTTTAGTAGAGCGACACTTGCATCTGTAGTCGAACGACCTTTTGTGAACCCGTATTGTTCACTATGTAGAAGGTTATTTAAATTAAAATGTCTTAGCAACTGTGTAAGTATTTATTTTTCAAATATTTTCCTGATAAATAAATATTTTTATGATGACGATAATAACATTCAATATGAAAATGATGACAGTCAGCCAGTTCGGGGGAGCCTGAATAGCGTTCGGAGGATGATTGGCGAGAGAACCGATACCGTGCTGCTCCGTAGGCTAACTGAACTCCATGTGTTGCGAAACGGTTGAGCATACTGAGCAGGGGTGGAACGGGTTAATTTATCATCTGTTTATTTACTTTTGATTACCTACTAATAGTAGTTATAATCAAAATTCTTGTAACTAACACACTTGCATTTCCTATGATTTTTTGTCTCAATTAAACGGTTTTATTATATTTTATTACAGTCGATAGGTACTGATGATCTCAAAGTTTTACTCTTGCTGAGAAAGTAATTATAATATCACTGTTCGTCATTCTCCTGCTACTACCTCAATTTAATCGGAGTCAGTGAAATATGTCTATTTCTTCCAAAATCGTCACATCAGTAGTCACCTCTTTTCCAAACATATCGTTATTCACATAATCCATCCATCATACCATCGCTTTATTTTCGAGAGATTATTATAACAATGGTAATTTATCCACTTGAACGTCCCGATGTGACAGCTAGGAATGCGTTGTACGTCCGAGCGCGCGATCGGTATCAAGCCGCGCCGGGCGCTCGTAATATACTCGTTATTTTCTTCTTATTTTTTTTAGCAGAAGTCTATTTAATTACTTAATATGAGCAATTTCTTCTTCAGGGATTATTTTGTCATATTTTAAGATATCAAACAAAAATTTGACGAAAATTCGGCACACAATGAGCAATGAGCAATAATTTAATCGTCCACTATAACACTCCTAAAGTCAACTTATCAGACATTATTACAAAGTATTTATATATATTCAGAAAGAACAAATCTCGATAATTATTTTAATATGTAACACTAATAAAAATACATAATTTATTACTCTTATTTTAATCGCAGAACTCATAGCCACTGTACAAAACTGCACTCACCGTTTTTAAACAATCTTTTTTTCCGTTATTTATTCTCTCCAATGATAGGCCTCTATTACGTTTCTATTCAAAATACAAAAATATTCATCTTAGTGTTTGTTCTGGATGGTTTCCATACCAATTTTTATTGCAGTTCTGTATATATATGATCATACGTAGTTTTTAGCGCTTTTGCATCAAATTTTAAAACGGTGTTCATGATTATTAATATTATATCATAATTATCTATTATTATTATCATAATATAATAAAGATATAAATATATATTGGCCCCGATTCCCTTGTTCACAAAATAAGTTTAATTTAATTTCAGTGCACTTGTTTCTTACTATTCCATTAAGAAAAGGACAGAAGATAAAATTACAGTTTAGACCTGTCAAATTAGTGCGCTCCTGACGTAAACTGGCGATAGATATGGAGTATCTTAATTTCACAGGATTCAATTTAAATATTATCTTCTATCCTTTTCGTAACGAAATGGAAAGAAAAAGATGCACGTAACTTAAAATTAGTATGGTTTGTGAACAACAGAATCGGTGCTATTGTCAAGTTGTAAAAACCGTGAGAAGCAACAGGGTAACCGTCACTGTCAATGTCTTAAATTTTAACTGTTTATTGTGTTATTTACGTTGTTGAGCACACACCATTTTTCGAAATATGAAGCAAGGGATATTAGCATTATACTTTAAAATTAATCAGAGAGGCAATTACGTAATCTATACTAATATATAAAGCTGAAGGGTTTGTTTGTTTGAACGCGCTAATCTCAGGAACTACTAGTCCGATTTAAAAAAGTCTTTTTGCGTTAGATAGCCCATTAATCCAGGAAGGCTTTATAAAATCACGCTGCGACCAATAGGAGCAGAGCATAACGATTTGAAAAAGGATTTGAAAGTCAACTGGAGAGGTTCAGGGAGGTCCAGGAAGAGGCTACAAGAATGGCGGTGAAGTGTGGGGGTTGTGGCAAGTTTTTGTCGGTTGTTGACACAGCGAGGTGCGCAAAATGTCCTGCCGTGTATCACCGAGTGTGTGTTGGCCTCCCTGCGAAGGGTCCATTGGCGTCCGCCTGGCATTGCCCCGAGTGCAGGAAAAATGTCCGGAGGGATAATAGGGCCGAAACACCGGTACGAGGTTGTACGACAGAAGGCCAGAACGAGTGCCTGGTGCCCATACCTATGCCCTCAGCTGTGGCGACGGTGGCACCCGCGACGCCTGCAGCGGCAACAATGTTGGTGCAGCCGACGACGCCGCCGTCAACCGACGCGTCACCGACACCTCTGTTGACTGCTGCATCCCACTCTGGGATCATACCACCAGCGCTTATGGAGGCAGGGGCGCTTATGCAGGGGTCAACGCCTCCCTCGAATCCCGAGTGTCCACTGGACGTGGGATCATCTTTGAGGCTGGTGGTGGAGGAGCTGCGCACCTTGCGGTTGGAGGTCATGGAGCTCAGGAGGGATGTAGCGGAGCTAAAGACCTGTAACGACTCGTGTCACAGCCGTATGGAGGGAATCGAGTCCAGACTGCAGGCACTAGAATTGGGCCACGATGCCGGTCCGTCAACAAATTTAAGTGCGGTGGAGAGTGTGGTCCAGCAGCTCAAGAGGGACCTCAATGACAGGGATCAAGAGCTCATGGCGAATGACCTAGTATTAGCCAACGTACCTGAGACGCAGTCAGAAAACCCAGTACACCTGGTACATTTAATTGCCACCAAGCTGGGAGTTCCACTAGAGGACCGGGACATTGTGAGCGCTGAGTGAGTTGGGGGCAGATATATAAGGGCTACGAGCCCCACAGCGTCAACGGAGCCTCGTCCTCGTGCGATCATGGTGCGCCTCGCTCGGCGTGACCAGCGTGATGCCGTATTGAACGGAGCCCGTGTGCGACGTGATGCTACAACAGAGGGTCTCGGAATCTCTGGGAAGCCTGTGCGCTTTTATGTCAATGAGAGACTGACGAAACTGAACCAACAGTTGTTTCGGCAAACCAGGAAGGCTGCGAGTATGCATGGCTGGCGATTCGTTTGGACGAGGCGTGGTCGTATCTTGGGTCGACGGAGGCCTGGCGACTCCACACAAAGAATCGCATCTGAGGAAGACATACAGCAGTATATTGGTCCATACAATAACATATAGGCTCCTGTATTATGCTACATGTTCTCTTTCTCTAGTTGTTTTTTTGGGTGATAAGCGTTTGTTGCTTGACAATACATGCGTGACGTCTGTGCGTCGCATCTGTTGTGATCCGAGGACGCGGGGATACAAGAGTGAGTGCTGCAATAGCACGAGGAACATATACTATATATACATATTTACACATGTTATCATAAACATACTACTAACATTGTTTACAAATATTTACAACACATATATATATTAAAATCAAAACTATCAGAATTAAAACCTATATACAAAAATTACATATTCATAAGTCATGAACAGAATTATATTGCCACATATATTATATTACACTTACAAACTATTACTATATCACTATTACATTATAAATTACTATTGTTATTCTATATACACATTTATACAATCATTACTCCTACCGTATCATGAATAAGTCAAAATTATTAAGGTTTGGTTTGTTCAATGCCGGCTCTCTCAATGTCTGTGTGACTCAGCTGTTTGACTTACATGCCCCAATAAAAAGTAAGATTTTTAGAGACCGGCCCACACCATGGATTACAGAAAATATAAAATTAATGATTAGGTTGAGAGACGAGGCAAAAAGAAACTATCATAAGAACAAGCTAGATACAGCAAAGAGATACTATTTGGATTTAAAAAAACAAGCTAGTGCAGCATTGACTCAGGAAAAGAAGGCATACTTTGACAAGCACATTAATAACCAGCTGAAAAACCCCAAAATGCTTTGGAACAGTCTCAAGAAGGATGTTTTTGCTGAACATGGTGAAGCTATGCTTCCCATACAGTTTGATGATCCAGACGAGATCAACAAGGCATTTTTGAAGGTACCAGGACAGTGTGCAATACCCACCTCGCAGCTTACTTATTTTAATAGCAACAGGTTCGGTGAAACACAATTTGAGTTGCGAAGCGTCAGTGAGGAAGAAATTCTAAGGGTTATAAACAGCTTGGGGTCGAATGCGAAGGGGATTGATGGAATAAGCTTGGATATGATAATGCTGACTCTACCAACCATCCTTCAGGCTATCACCAAATTGGTAAATAAGTCTATAGAGACACACACCTACCCTGACTTATGGAAGTGTGCTATTGTGCGTCCTCTACCCAAAGTTGGCAACCCGAGTACCTTCAAAGATCTTCGTCCGGTTAGCATTTTGCCCTGTTTATCAAAGATATTAGAGAGGGTGGTCAATAATCAAATGCTACAATATTTGGAAGGGAACAATATGCTACCGGACCTACAGTCTGGCTTCAGGAAGGGACGTGGGACTGCCACAGCTCTCTCTGTTGTAGTGGGGAATATCCTAGAGGCACGGGACAGGGGGGAGGGGACAATCCTTGTACTTCTTGATTTTTCACGGGCCTTCGATTCAATAAACACTTCTCTATTGCTTTCAAAGCTAGCATATTATGGGTTTACAACGAAAACAATAGAGTGGTTTGCAAGCTACTTGCAAAATAGATCACAGCTTGTTGAAATCCAGAAAGAGGATGGATCAAGGCTTACATCCCCCCTTCGCCGGGTACCACGTGGTGTGCCTCAGGGATCTATTTTGGGGCCCCTTTTATATATTCTATACAGCGCAGACATTAAGTCATTCCAGCATTGCATGTATCACATGTACGCAAATGATATCCAGTTGTATAAAACTTTTAAACCAGCTGATACATTGGAAGCTATGAGAAAGGTTAATGACGATCTTGAGGGAGTAGTGCTGTGGTCTGATGATAACTCACTAGTGTTAAACCCAGTAAAATCTAAATTTATGGTTTTGGGCAGTAGGAAAATGATAGGCACTATACTGTCAGCCAAACCAGAGGTTTTTATCAGAGGAGAAAGGATAGATAGGGTAGAGATGGCATGCAACCTTGGATTAACCATGGATCCGGAACTGCGCTTTGAAAAGCATATCAGTAATTGCATGAGGAGTTGTTTTTATAGATTAAAACTGCTTTACTCAATTAGAGGCTACCTGACTGTCGATTTACGCAAACAGTTAGTAGATACCCTAATTTTATCTAGACTTAATTATTGTGATACTGTGTATGGCCCATGCCTGTTAGCAAGAACAGAGAATCTAATTCAACGCATACAGAATGCTTGTACACGATTCTGTGTAAAGATACCTCGCAGAAGTCATGTAACACCATTTATAAATGAAAATAATATATTGAAAATGGCTGCTAGGAGAAGGTTACATATGGCTGGTTTGCTTTTTGGAGTAGTCACTACACAAAAACCTTACTATCTGTTTGAGAAGTTAAGTTGGAGACAGAGCAAATATTTACCACGTTTGTTTACCAAACCCCTTTGTACAGCAGCACATAAGACGGCAGCTTTCAGGGGGAGTTTCCGGTATGCTGCCACCCACTGTTGGAATAACCTTCCTCCACCAGTAAGAGACCTTAGAACAAAGAAGCACTTTTTAAATATATTAAAGAAATACTTCTTGCAGATACAGCAGACAACATTAACTTAAAATATATATATATGTCGGAGACAGTGACGGCAGAGCAGTAGGGTCGACAGCATCTTGGTGTAGTGGTACGGGTTCCATTACGTAGGTGAGTTTTGAATTCAAGCACGACGTGTAGATATACTCTCCAATCTTGACAATCACAATTTAAATAGGCAAACCGACAGTTTCGGTTCGGAGAAGTACCTTGGTCCGCGTCTCGATGCAAAGTCACCGTTCGACCGAACCTCACTTTCCAAAGCGACTCTGACCATGTCCCGCCATCACAAGATGACGTCACAAGCGTTTGCCGCCTACTACATAAATCAAATCAGCAACTTCTATTAAAATTATAACGACGATCTCCGACACGGCCAGCCTGACGATTTGCACGTCCTCGTGCATCTTCATCATCCCAGCGCCAATCCCAGTCACATCCGAAGCTCCTTCAGCCCCGGAGTCCGGGGTCCTCTTCACCAGGCCAACCGCCGATTCCGGCCAAACTTCGATGTTCTCCGTTGCACGTCCTTGTGCATGTCTGTAACAAATAAAAAAAAAAAAACACAGAAAACCGTCTCTGAAGCATTATTGAGAACTCGGCCAACCTGACCGTCACACGTCACGTTTAATTACAATGACTATTAGAAAACCAAACAAACTTAATCATTTTAACAACTTAAAAGCTTCCTTCAAGCCTCATTATTCTCAAATTTCAATAAGAAAACACAAAAAGTTCCTCCAAGCCTCACAATTATCAAATTATCATAATCACACACAAAAAAAGAAAACACACCATGGCCCGCTACCACAGTAGCTAGTGACAACTCATAGTTGACACCCATATCGTCATCACCTCTTGTGATACGACCAACTCTAAGAGTCCGCGACTCCCAGGTCAACACATGACCGTACAACTAATAGTCTCCTCTGAGACCCAGGTCCCCGCCACATCACCAGCTGCCCATCGCCCCCTGAACAACTCCTCATGCAGTTGCAGTTACGACTACAGACTGGTGCATGCAGTGCGACCATATCTACTCGAGTCCCCGCCACATCACCAGCTGCCCATCGCCCCCTGAACAACTCCTCATGCAGTTGCAGTTACGACTATAGACTGGTGCATGCAGCGCGACCATATCTACTCGAGTTCCCACTACACCACTAGCTGCCCATCGCGCCCTGAACAACCCCTCACTGGGTTGCAGTTAAGACTTCAGACTAGTGCGTGCAGTGCGACCACATAGCCATGATACGTGTTCTATTTGCTGGTGGAGGCACCCTCCTCACCATCTTCTACATTATGAAAATCTAACTCAGCACAGTCACATTACTTGGAGAAATCTTTCGTATGCCATCGTGGGGTACTTATAAGTTCTGTTTCCAATCAACGATTTCAATAGGTAACGATCGTCATCATCGCCATCAAACAACTCACCAACATTAAATTTCATAACTTTAGCTCATTTCTATCAAATTTAGATTTTTCGTAAATAGCACTCATTTCTATGTTCGTTACCGCTTGTTCTCTTGAGAAGATTTAATAGTCTAGCCACACATATTAACAGAAGCTCAAGTGAGCTCGTAACTATAGACCACAGTGAACTTTAGTTTTGAAATAATCAAAGACAAACCAAACATTATAATCGTGAAATCCTGTTTTACAATTTCTCGGATAGTACATGAAATAAAATTTTCAAATAACTCTTATTATCACATCGCAAAGAAATGGCTCAGTACACAACGCTGGCATTACTTTAAACTAGGTGTGGGTCGCCACGCCCTTTCCAAGAAACGCAACACAACCAGCCACCTGGTCGGCGTCACCCGTCACAAAACGAGTTATTCCTGCAGCTAGTTATTGTCATTCAGTTACTGTGATAGTCCACCAACTATACAGTTACTCACGAAACGAAACTAAATTAAATCATTGTCTTGAGTGTGTAGCTATACAGTTAATTCAATAAATTAGGCCGGTGTGATGCATGATACGGCTACGCCACAACATGTGTATGAAATAACGCATTTACTAGTACTTTAGCTATTCAGTTACTCATCGCGTCACTGGTTATTGTAACTGGTTACGTGAAATAACAACCATGTCTAACCCATACCCTGTACCGTGTGGACGTACACCAATGAAATTACAGATAGCTTGATAAGAGAACATTCAGCACCGAAATCAAAATAAAAATAGTACGACTCACCGGATTATGGCAATTTCCCGCAAACACCTGCCACGTGCTCTCATAAAACCCAATTACGTTACCACAAACGTTTTGGGTATTTTGAAACCTTCTCATCGCCTGCAGAGTAGATGCTTTCTTGAAATCTTCTCATCGCCTGCAGAGTAGAGGCTCAAGTCTTGAAACCTTGGGCATTCCGCAAAACGCACGCAGCTCCGACCGCGCCGCACGCAGCTCCAACAGCGCCACACGCCATTGATGTGATTCACCACGCAGCTAGCAGCGCGCTCCGCAAGCGTACCTTGCGCGCTTCGCAAGCGCACCTTGCGCGCTCCGCAAGCACACCTTGCATGCTTCGCAAGCGCACCTTGTATGCTCCGCAAGCGCACCTCGCTCGCCAAGCAATAGCCAGCACAGTCGCACGCCAAGCATCAGCTAGAACTGTCGCGCACCAAGCATCAGCTAGCACTGTCCAGCGCCGCGTCAAGCCGCACGTGCACGCCTGCAGCGGAATCCTGCAGCGCGCTCCTGCAGCGGACTCCTGCAGCGCGCTCCTGCAGCGGACTCCTGCAGCGCGCTCCTGCAGCGGACTCCTGCAGCGCGCTCCTGCAGCGGACTCCTGCAGCGCGCTCCTGCAGCGGACTCCTGCAGCGCGCTCCTGCAGCGGACTCCTGCAGCGGACTCTTGCAGCGCCCTCCTGCAGCGGACTACTGCAGCGCGCTCCTGCAGCGGACTCTTGCAGCACTCTCCTGTAGCGCACTTCTGCAGCGCACCATCACGCGGAGCGATCTCTGCGCCAGCAATTGAGCGCACTTCGTAACTTGACGTTCACTTCCAGCCTCACTGCCAGTACATCCAGCATTTACAGAAGCTCATACAAAGGCAATGAACAACTACCGCACAAGTAATCACACAAGTACCCACACACAAGTACTATAAAAATATTGACAAAAAGTGACTGTTATTCTGTTCCTTGATTTATAACGAGAATGTGAGCAGTGTAGTTCTTTATCCAACTTCTGATGTCGGAGACAGTGACGGCAGAGCAGTAGGGTCGACAGCATCTTGGTGTAGTGGTACGGGTTCCATTACGTAGGTGAGTTTTGAATTCAAGCACGACGTGTAGATATACTCTCCAATCTTGACAATCACAATTTTAATAGGCAAACCGACAGTTTCGGTTCGGAGAAGTGCCTTGGTCCGCGTCTCGATGCAAAGTCACCGTTCGACCGAACCTCGCTTTCCAAAGCGACTCTGTCCATGTCCCGCCATCACAAGATGACGTCACAAGCGTTTGCCGCCTACTACATAAATCAAATCTGCAACTTCTATTAAAATTATAACGACGATCTCCGACATATATATTTTTTTTTTGTTGCTCTTTCTGTACTCACCGCAAAGGGCCTCTGGGCAATGGATATGGTTTTCCATCAGTGCGAGTGGTATTGGATCCTCCCTGCTTAAGCTCAATTTGTCATGATTTTCAGTTCCTTGGGTGGGTGTGTTCAGGAAGCATGGTTATCATTTGCCAGCGTCATGCTGTTGTGCAAATGGCCGCCATCGACGCCCATGGGGGAAGCCTAAAAATGCAATAATATAGAGTAATCAAAGATATTTATGTACCTAATAGAAAAACAAAACACACTATACACAATATTATACATTTTTTCTATGTTAAATTAATATTTACATACTATCCTCACCTAGTATATCACATAATAATCCTGCGAAAAAAATTACACTTACCCGATTGTCTCACGCTGGGACGTCATAACGTCATCCGGGAGGTGGTTGCTGAAAATCAGCGCTGTTGACAATAGGTTCGTCTGAAGTCACAGCATTTTGCTGAGCAACCGACCTTTTCTTGCACAGATGCGACGCACAGTTAAACTGTTATTTGTTTTTTGTAACACACTTAATTATTTATTCCTTTAAGCAATTATCTTTTTGTATTTTTATGTTGTTGTTTGGGTTGTTGACATCAGCTAGTGTCGCAGGCGCATTACGATTGAATGACAGGCGGATTGAATTGTCAAATATTGTGTGCTTTCTAATGTCTATGCTATGGCATGGAGGTGTTAAGTACTACGTTGTACATAGTACATTAATGATTCCATGGTCTATGGTCTGTGGCCCTGGCTTTGACATCAAATCAACTTTGTCTATAGTTTGGCAGTTTTGCATGCTTGGAGTGAGAGACTTTTGGTGATATTATTTTATTATTATTATTTTTTTGTATTTTGTTTGTTATTGTAATTTTATGGTATTTAGTTGTAAGGTGCGTTTTTTTTTGTGCGGAATAAAGAATTTTTCTTTCTTTCTTTCTTTCTTTCTATAACAAAATGAAAATGAAAAATTACAATGTATGCTGTATATTTTGGGGTTAAAATAAAAAGTTCAAATAACTAATTCCACGCAAACGAAGTCACGGGCAGCCGCTATCGGTTATACGGAAGAATATCACCTAAAGACGGAGGCCGAACGGTTACTATCAGAACCCGCAGCCAAGCTATTGAAACTATGGACAAAAGATGGATTGTACCGTAATCGCCAATTTTATCTAAAATATTTAATGCCCGTATATATGTGGAGGCCTGCGGTTCCGTGCGCGCTATCAAATATATTAACAAAGGAACCGATCAAACCGTGTTCAATTTTATACAAGAAGCTGGATCGTCTGTCATAAGCGAAGTGCAAGCTTTCCAACAGGGGCGTTATGTGAGCCGCAATGAGGCAGCATGGCGACTTTTAGGATTCCCATTACATAGGTACTACCAGTGTAGTACCTATAAAATGAGAATCCTAAAAGTCAAAAAAGTAAAAGTAAAAGTCAAATTGCTTTCATTGTAATACACACGCTCTCCATTTTCTAAATGTACGGCCAAATGAGTGACAGTTCACTCATTTGGCCGTGCATTTAGAAAATGGAGAGCGTGTGTATTATAATGATAGCAATTTTCATGAAAGGATCGCGCTCCCTCAAAGACAACACTGACTGCATTTTTCTAGATTTGCCAAATCGACCCATTTGCAAAAACCCTTTTGGATTCAGAGGTTCCCCGATACTTCACGTGGAATGCCTCTAGAAAAGGGAAACGTCGCATTCAAGGCACCCCAGTAGAAAACTGGCCCGGGATAAAATCAGGGGATGCTCTTGGTCGTATATATACTCTTCACGTGTGCAATTATGAGTGTTTTTGTTTAAGAATGTTCCTGCACCATGTTCGTGGATCAACTAGCCACAGGGATCTTAAAATTGTGAACGGTCAAGAGTGAGCAACATACAAAGAAGCTTTTGAAGTTTTTGGTCTGTTAGAGAATGGTAATAATCATTGGGAGAGTACCACGATAGAAGCAGTGCAATGCAGATCAGCTACAAAAATAAGAGAGTTGTTTGCAACCTTGATCTCAACCTGCAGCGTTTCCAATCCTCAACAGCTATGGGAAAAATACAAAAATGGTATGGCAGAAGATATTTTAAAAAGATTGCAGATGACACACGGACATCACGTACAATGATTTCATTGTACGTGATGTCCGAGTGACCACTGGTGTTTTCCCTAAAGTTTTGAAGAGAGCGTTAGTGCATCCTATCTACAAGAGTGGTGATAGAGACATTGTCGGAAACTACGGACCCATATCTGTGCTAACAGTTATTTCTAAAATCTTGGAGAAACTCTTAAATTCTAGATTAACAAACTTCCTTCGGCACAATAATGTTATTGCTGATAATCAATTTAGCTTCATAAAGGGTCGGTCTACAGAAGATGCAACTCTACTTTTGTCTGAGGTCATAGCTAAAAACATTGATGCTAAAAAGAAAGTCATAGGTATGTTTCTGGATTTGTCCAAGGCCTTTGACACTGTCTCTGTCGCCTTATTACTTTCAAAGATAGAATCGATTTTCATTCGTGGGATTGCTTTAGAGATTTTTGGATCTTACCTCTCTGGGCGAACCCAGTGCATTAGAATAGGAAACTATACGAGCTCAGAAGCATCCCTCTCTTTTGGCATTCCGCAGGGGAGTGTTCTTGGACCCACCCTCTTTCTTTTGTATATTAACAGCTTGTGTACAAAAGTTCTTCCAAATTGTAATATAACTACATATGCGAATGACACTGCTTTAATTGTGCAGGGAAGTGACTGGAAAGAAGCTCAGTACTACACGGAACATGCGATTATGGAAATCATGACATGGCTAAATGATAACCTTTTGACACTGAATGTTGGCAAGACCAGGTATGTCACTTTTATGCACCGTGGCAATACCCAGCCTCCGCCGGAATTCGAAGTTAGGGTACATTCTTGCGACTTAAAAGAAAATTGTGATTGCCCCATACTAACTCGTACAACGAATATAAAATATCTTGGTCTCATTATTGACAACTCCTTACAATGGATTACACATATAACTCAGTTAATTGGCCTAATAAGAAAGTTGATGCCAATCTTTAGAAAACTCAGTTACTGGGCTGACCACGAAACCTTATTATGTGTGTATTATACCCTTGCTTAAAGTTTGCTGCAATACTGTGTCGTTGTATGGGCAGGGTTTTTTTTTATATATATTATAAACCAGTGCTTGACCGCAATCCCGCCTGATGGTAAGCAATGATGAGATCGTTGATGGTAAAACGCGCTAGTTTATTATGAGCTATTCACTCTAACCTTGAAGAAACTCAAATTGTAGTCCGACGGAAACACCGCCGCCGGCAAGTTGTTCCGTGCACAAAAAACTTTATTGAAGGTCATGCTTGGACGACCACGAAGATACAGTACTGAACTTTTGTATAGAGAATGTTCTGTTTTATCTGTTAGACAGCCATTTATTTCATCAGCAATCCTCCGTAAGCGTTAAAACATTGCATATATCCCAATTGCAAAGCGGCACAAAGCAAGAGTTTGCTCAGGGATGCCTCACAGAACGGTACATGCTAGGCAACAGTATTATATTGCAAGTAATATTTTATACAATGTAGCAAACCGTTTCAATAATATTTATGTTATGAAACATAAATTATGTGTTATGTTTTTTTTTGTTTATTAAATAATAAACATAGGGTTGTAATACGAGAATGGCTACTTCGCTTAAACTATAGTCAAACTGAAAAATTGCTTTATGCTTGAAGTAAGAAACACCTACAACACACCTACCACCTACCACCACACACCTACTGTACATGCATACCAACACACACATCACAAACCCACACAGACATCACACACCCTCCCACATAACACACACCCGCACACACTAATATTCTACACACTCATTCCTCATTCCTCAATGTGGTAACGTACTTATACTAAATAGTTTAATTTTCCCGATAAATTCTTTTTAATTTTATATTAATCATTCCTATTCATTAATGTTACAGATCTTTTGCTTTAAATAATAAATTATGGTTCAAATAATTAAGTGTGGAAGGCGCTGACGACTGTGACACAGTTTATACTAGTATAGTCGTCAACGTTATCTTTTATAAATAAGGGATGTATTTACTATCTTGATTTTGTATATAGAGTTAGAGAAATTTGTAATTTTTGGAGTGATCAATAAATTATTATTATTATTAACAACGAGGTTCTCCTTAAAATAGAAAATAATACTATGGAAATAACCGGTAAAAAACTGAGTGAATTTGGAATGATTAGCCCACAACGATCAGAGTAAATCATAAATGACATCGCCAGAGAGCTAGATTATAATGATAGGTACTATACTGCAACAGCGTGTAAATGACATGATCCCACAATTGTTATCTGAGCATAAAACTGTATTCGACGAAGTAGCACACTACGTAGAGTCAGGGGATGGCGCACTTTTCTTTCTTGGTGCTCAGGGGGGCAATGCTAAAACTTTTTTGCTGAATCTCCTTCTGGCTCATGTCAGAAAAGATAAGAACATTGCAGTAGCCTGTGCAGTAAACTACCTCTAAATCTTGCTGAAGAGGAATCCCCAACCTGCAATTTAAGTAAAAATAGTGGTCGGGCCGCGATGCTGTGCACTGGCACAGCATATATTTGACTTTTTTATATATTTTTTTTATATTTTTTAAACTAATAACATACATTGGTAAGTTGTTAGTTTAGATATAACCGAATTTCACGCCAGCGAAGCCGCAGGCGGAAAGCTAGTACATTATAAGTCCGAATCGATTAAATTTTGACAGTTTAACAACATCTATTGCGCTATTTAAGTGAATAGATAATTTTTTCGAACTTATGAAGCAATTGTTTAGAAATTTGCTTTAAAATAATGCAGATTAAACGCATCCGACCACCGATTTCTGCTTGCCATTAAAACCTTTTTATACAGAGGCTATATAAATCACAAAGAATAGTTGTCGTCGTTATCGTCTTTTATTCATTTGAGTTATTGTAAGTAAATTGCCTTAATAATACAATTAGAAATGCTCCTAGATTGTGGTGCAAAATGAGGGAGGAGAATCTGCAAAGCGTTTTGCGAGATTGATTTTCCTAACCTTTATTAAAATAATACTCTTTTTCGGATACTCCTTTCATTATCGCCCAATATTTTAATGAAATGATAATTATTTATTATTAGGCCCTTACATCTGAAATTGGCGTTTTGTATGGGACGAATAAAAGTCACTTATTTTTTTTTTAAATATAATATACTTATTTAATCAAAGTATCATCCATTGCTATCTATGCACTTCTGTCATCTTACAGATAGTTCGTTTATGCCTTTTCTAAAAAAAAATATTAGGACGGGAGTTATGTTTCGGCGGTCAGGACTTTTGTTAAAAAAAAAATCAGATATTAATTTTAATAATATTTAAATTAATATTTCAAAATAAATAGTTTTGGATATTAACTGGTGGCTGAGGCGAGACTGAATACAATGCAAAGAAAAATAACTATATCTGATTTCCAGTCAAATGCATAGTTGCAATATGACGCATGACGACAGTAGCTGTGTGCTGAGTCTCAGCGTAAATGCCTGTTACGATGAGGTAACTCCTCCCTCCATAGGATAGAAGCAACCCTTGCTTCTGCCGGCGTCCGCGCTGCCCTTGGTGTCCTCCTGGATGATCTTAGTTTTCTATTGATACAGCTTACAGGATGCTGCAGCGGTAAAATATCTTCTAAATAGAGTTTGTATTGTATCGATCTGAGACTTGATGTTGCTCAGGAGATCGCAGTGTCTTGTACTTGACAATCATCTGGCAGTCTTCTGTTAGTGAAACGAGATGAATTCTAGATAGCTTTTTATAGTTTGCCTTAGTGTCGCAATGTGTTTTTGTGACTTCGTCTTCTCTGAGGACAAGTAGCCAGTTGTTATCTTCGATCTTTTGAACTATTCCTCTTCTTAAATTCATCTTGGCATGAGTGCTATTTGTTGAGCGATGCTGGATGAGTGATAATATGCAGTCTGTGTCTTTGATTCTTCTGGTGTCGAGGAATTTGCAGAGCTGGGTGTTGTCTGTCATCGGCTGACAATCTTCTTCTAGGTAAGCGTACTCATCGCGACTAAATGACAGTATTTGGATTGATATGATGGCCACTATGACGACAGTAGCTGTAGACTCAGCGTAAATGCCTATTACGATGAGTTAACTCGGGAATCAATAAAATCTTTGAAGACGGCTGGGACTGCCTCATCGGAGTTGAATTTTTTCCCCAGTAAAAATTTAACCAAATTTCTAAAAAAAAATGGTAGTCTGTTGCAGCAAATTCCGGGGAGTACGGTGGATGTCTGAAACATTCCAATTGAAGCTCCTCTAATTTGGTAGTAGTCTGTTGTGCAGTGTGGTCTCGCATTTTGTCCTGAAGCATCAGTGGACTTGTGCGATTGACCATTCTCGTTTTTTTTTGCGTAGAGCTGCTCACAATAGAGATCTGCAGTAATCATCTGACCAAATTTAAGGAAGTTGCAACACACCGGCACTAGTCCACCAAACGCTGATTTTTTTCTAGTCAATTCTCTCTTGGGGCAGAAATTGAATGGTTCACCGGGGCTTAGCCATTGCAATGTGCGCTTTCTATTGTTGTAGAGTATCCACTTTTCATCACAGGTAATGATTCGATTTAAAATCTCTACATTATTGTACCGATTCAGTAATGTAACGCAGCAGTCGACGCGCGTTTGTCGATTTGCTTCACTCAATTCATGAAGCACTTTTCGAGCTTTCTTAACTTCCCAATTTGTTTCAAATTGATTAAAACGGTTCTATCACTGCTGCTAACTCGGACGTAGTTTGCGATGGATCCGCTTCCACGATAGCCTTCAATTCTTCATTGTCGACTTTGGTCTCCGGCCGTCCACAGGGATTGTTCTAAAGAGTATTCTATTCTATTCTACGGTTTTCGAGACAAAAATTGATTAGTAAAAAGCTGTATAAATTTGAATTTGGAATTCTAAACCAAAAAGAAGATATTTGAGATCAAAGTGGCCAGTACGACAAAACGTTAATTCCATATGTAAGGATCTAATATTATTTCAGTTTATTATGAGAGTTTGGTTGTTTTATTTTAACTTTATTTATTGTTTAATTCAATGTCTGTTAAGACAGTATATCTTTCATTAGTACATTAACATTTAACATAAAAAAAATCTAGCAGCTTTGATAAACATTAGGGTTAATAATTTATCAAGCTAACAACTTTCTTTTGGGAAAAAAAACCTTATATGGCTTTTCAACTACTTATTTCGGATTACTTAATTAATGAGATGAAATCTTTCACGCAACTTTGTCACCTTTGTAGAGTAGTAAGACGTAACACTAACAAGTACAATACGTATACAATGGCGTAGTGACTCAAAAAATATATTAACTTAAAATTATGTCATTGAATGACTTAGCGATTTTTTCGTATGATGATTCGAAATTAAATTGAGTTGAATTTAGCTACATTTAATTTCAACTTACAGAACTATAGCAATATTACGTTAATGGGTTCTCTACACAAAGTCTGTATCGGCGACAGACGCCAGTATACATAGAACGCTGTTGTATGAATCTTGCCTTATATAGTTGAGACAAAATTTAGCTACATTTAATAACAACTTACCAATCTATAGCAATATTACGTCAATGGGTTCTCTACCCAAAGTCTGTATCGGCAACAGATGCCAGTATACATAGAACGCGGTCGTATGAACCTTGTCTAAAGGTTAAAAAAATATTGATATCCTAAAATTTATGGTTTAAAGTTCGTAAACATGTGACAATAGCTTTCAAAGCGTTGCGTATTCTAAGAACGACTTTCAATAGGAAATTCGAAGTTGACTTCTAATTTACTATACCAATTACGTTGAAAATAAATCCATACACTTACATGTAATGAATGATATACTCTATCATCATCATCATCTCAGCGTTAATCCCAGTCGCATCCGTAGCTTTTCAGCTTTGGAGTCTGGGGTCTGCTTTACCAGTCTAACTGCTGATTTTGGCTAAGCTTCGATATTTTCCGTGAAGCAACTGCCGTTTGACCTTCACAACCTAATTATTAGACTTTTGAGGGCTTCAACAACCCGTAACGACTGCCACTAGATGTTCGTATGGCAACCGGGACCAACGGCTTAACGTGCTTTCCGAGGTACGACCAAACCAGTGCAAATACTCATATTCATGCATACAAATATTAGCACTGTGCGGGGATCGAACCCGCGCCTTCTTGCGCAATGGCCGCGTTCGCTACTGCTACGTCACGGTCTCTATATTTATATATATTCATCAATTTCATCGTTTCATATCAATTAAAAGGGCTCGCATCAAAATCCCGATCCCTTTCATTTGAAAGAAAGAACATAGGTAGATGTTGATTTCTCACCTAAAAAAAGGCCTATAAATATGTTTTTATGATTTTATTTCATTTATTTAAGAAAGCAGAAAAATACCACTCCACGCCCAAAACCACCAAGCCTAATATTTTGAAAAATACAGATATTAAATTGGTGTTTCCCTCCAACTTACATATTGTACAGACAACAGTACAATAAGCTACTAACATACATAAAATCAGTCAAAATTTAATTTTTGGATTCTCAAATTTATCTATAGAATATTTGACAGTTTCGGGTAGGTTTATCTGCAGGCTGCTGTTGTTTGTACCTATAATGATAAACTTATCAAAACTAATATCTACATATTGCACTGCCGATGCGAGACCGTCACTTTTGCGAAAATGCAATTTTTCAGGAGAAGCATTTCAAACTTTGACATCCAAAGTTATTCGCATCAAAACCATGATGACACTGACGCCATTTTGCGGAAACTATGTTTACTATGAAAGTAGCCTTATGCCACTAAGTAAAGGGCTGCTTCAGAACATTTATTCTGATTTTTTTTTATTTTTGGAAAAGTGACGTTCTCGCACCGAGGATACGATATGTTCCCGCTACTGAGTCAAATTTTTCTACCTAAAAAGGTGACACAGTGGCTTTAAGAATGCACCCTCTTTAAACCACACAGAATTTGTATGAAACTATGTATCTTCTATATCAGTTATCAAAGGAGATGTTTCAGAAATATATGGAGCCTGGGCCAGCACATTGTACACTTAATGCTAGGTATAGTTACTCTATAGTTAACTGTTTTTAATGTTAATTTCCTACATTTTGGCTTAGTTTTTATACAGATTCAATTCAACTCGGCCAAGGAGTGCAACACAACTACTAGTAAATATGGTGGTCAGCAATAAACGAAATAAGATTTTGACAGTGACATTTGATTGACGTGTCATGTATTTAAGGCTATCGTAGCTATATTATCTACCATATCATTGCGAAAAAAACAAAACATGAATTCCGATCATACGGCCCATTAAATAAATACAATCAACTCAAATCAACACTCGACACGAACACAACGGGAAAATAGATCTGTCAAAGTCGCCAATCAAATGTCATAACCAGTGTTATGGCTACCTCATTAAAGGATTATATAAATATTTTTATTCAAATTATTTTGTAGTATTTTTAAGAAAATCCTTTATTTTTACCTTTTTATCTAACAGCGTACATAGTGGTGGCCCAAAATGAAACATCTCCTTTACGCGGTCTTTATTTGAAAATAGTAAATAAAACAAAATGTATAAAATGTGTTATGTCCTTAATTCTAAACGAATTTGTCGGCTGCTCACTGGTTTAATCATAACGGCATATTGTGTCTGAATATTGTCACCATCGCTAATGACACGGTATCTACGGAAGATGTGTGCAAGCATCGTCTTCATCACCATCATTGCATATAGTCGCCCTGAAATAGAAATATAAGAGTAAACGGTAAAAAAAATAACTAAGCACTGTTCCACGCTCCATGACTTTCGGCACGTGCGTAAATAAGCCTTTGATAGCTAAACTCCGCACGTGCCGCTATTGTATGAAACCTAGACGAACCCTTGGAAGGAATGGAAAAACGTTTATTTGGGGTAAATATGAAAATGCAAAAGTTTATAAATACACACAAAAAAAATAAATAGTTGAGGGCGACACGCGTCACATCTACGCAAAATGCACTTTGCTGCGACACGCAAAACAGAGCCTAGCGCCAGTTTTCAGCCCATTCACTACGACTCACCGACGTGCAGTTTCGAAATATACGGACCTCACAGCTAATTTTGGGTGAAACATAACATTAAATGTTACACCAGTTAGCCCTCCCAATTTATGCAATGTAACAAGAAATTAAATACAAAAATTAGGTGAATTTGTTTTAACGTGTATTTCATCCTCGTGCACTGTATTCTAGTAATTAATACAAAATGTAGACTAGGATTTGCTGCTAGAGAATAGATAATGACTAACGGTCTGCTACAGTGGATATAATAGTTACCTATACAATTTCGTCTGCCAAGGCTGAAGCTAGCAAACGCGTTAGGGTTTTCTGGCAAGGAGGTAGGATCCAACCATCGTTCCGGTCTGAATTGTTCTACATCTGGGCCCCACTTGGGGTGATGATTGATTCCGTAGATTCCAATCAAGCAAGTACTCCCAGCTGGTATTACATATTTCTCTGAAAATATATAAATTACAAAAGTAATGGTTTTAATAATTTGTGTTACATTTTTGATAGATTCAAAGTTAATATCAATGAAATTGAAAAGTTATATTTTTTTCTAAGAATTATATAATGTAAATCCGAGCCGACTAACTTTAAGGATATAGGCAATCTTTAACTAGCTGTAGTGACTAGGTATCGGATATATTTGATTGAATTTCGCTTGCTGACTGGAAACGTTGCAAATACGCAGTACAAATTTTTGTAGTATATATAGTTCAATACTTTGTATAAAGTAACACATAATAATATACAGTGAAACCTGGTTAAGTGAGACATCAAGGGACCTGCAATGTCGTTTCACTTATAGAGGTATTCCACTTACCCGGTGTCTCAGATATACAATTATAAATAAACTAGCTTTCCGCCCGCGGCTTCGCCCGCGTGGAGTTCGGTTATATCGCGCTTTTTAGATTTCCCTCGGGAACATCATATTTTTCCGGGATAAAAGGTAGCCTATGTTCTTTCTCAGGGTCTAAAGATTGTCTGTGCCAAATTTCATCAAAAATCTGTTGAGAGGTTTAGGCGGGAAAGCGTAACAGACAGACAGACAGACAGACAGACAGACAGACAGACAGACCGACAGACAGACAGAGTTACTTTCGCATTTATAATATTAGTATGGATATCTGTCTCATTTACAGAGGGTTCGATTAATAGAGGTGAGAATACAGGTTATTTCAGAGGCATTTTTCAAATAAACATCTGTATGATAGTAAGGCGAAACTAAAACTGAAGGTAATTGAAACTCAAAATTGTACTTACGTACTTGGAATTACGTGTGAAATTTGTGGGTAGAATAAGAATGAGTAAACAAACAATGTTATCTCAGTTACAGAGGTTTATGCATATAAAATTTACTCGCCGTCTCAGTTATAGAGGTAACTATGATGATAAATCGAAAGAACAAGCCCCAGATATAGAGGCTTACCTCGTCCCACTAACAGAGGTATTTCAGTGCTTAAGTGTTGGGACCTCAGCATGAGTTCCAGTTATGGAGGTTTCTCACTTATCCAGGTCCCACTTAACCAAGTTTCACTGTAATTAATACACATAATATAATTAAGCAAGTTCATACTTAGTTGAACATCAGATTGAATGCTCCTGGCGACCACTGGTATGGGAGGGTACAGCCTCATGGTCTCTTTCAAAACTGCTTCTAAATACGGCAACTTTAGTAGATCGTCTTTTGTGATATCTCTGTCTTGATTTTCGAGCACTGTTTGTATTCTATAATGTTAATATGAGTTATGTAACAAGTTGTACATCTTGTATTTCCTCGATTGATTAGTACATAGGGAACCTAAGCCCCATTCGCCTCGCCAATTAAACTCGCCAATTAAATAAAAGGCATATTGCCTTTAACCAAGAATATGTTAGGTATTACCTTGTACTAAATTATTCTTAAGGAATATCCCTAGAACACTTTACTCACAAGTATCGAACTTGGACCGTTTTTTTATAAATTAAAACTAGTTCTTGACCGCAATCCCGCCTGATGGTAAGCGGTGATGCAATTGGTGATGGTAAAGCGCGCTAGATTATTAAGAGTCTGTACAATGTAGCCTTGAAGAAACTTGAATTGTAGTCCAACGGAAACACTTAACATACTATTAATATTTGGGTAAGGTGCAAACTAATTGCTTGTTACAAGTGTGTAATAAAATTGTTATTGTTTTAGAGAAATACTGTAAGCCGTTGGGTCAAGAGGTTGGAGGATGAAGGTAGCTTAAAGTGGCTAGAGAAGTGGAACGTAACGACAATATTTACCGTTGAATAAATATTTAGATCGTGCGAAGGAGGGAGGTTGCATTTGTGGTTTAAAAATAAACTGGCGAGACTGGTGGAGACTTATCGAGCTAAACAAAAAGAGAAACAATACAAATTATAACAATCACAGTGCAAAAGTGTCCTACACAGGGATTTAAATTATATAAGTGATTGTGAGTTCAAACCCCAGTAAGAACAAATTACTTTTGGTAAATTATACTCCTGGGACAAAGGCCTCCGCTCGGTGAGATGGAGTGGGTAATAATCTACCATGCAGACCGATGCCGGTCGGTAGACGTCACATGACTTCGAAGTATTGGCTCTGGGACATGCCGGTTTCCTCATGATTCATTTACCTTTACCGTTTTCATCACCAAAGAAATAATTTGCACATAGTAAAGCGCCTAGATGTTCAAACCTACAACCTACAACTTGTGAGGCTCGGTTGATACCACTAGGCCACCGCTGCTCTCAAGTTCTCACCGTCACTTCACTTGACCAAAGAGGTTAGAAGTTTTTATCATGTTTTTAGTTACTCACTCTTTAAATATCCGTTCTTGTATATCAGGCTTCGATCCCACCAGTAATAAAGCGTACGTCATTGCCGTAGATGTTGTGTCAAAGGCACCTACTACAAAAGTCTCTAGGTGTCCCCTGATGTCATCGTTTGTAAAGGCGTCCTGGTTTTTGGCCAGCTCTAGAAGTTGATCCATTAGCGGCTTGAATTTTTCTGAAATGATTTAATAAACGTCAACTGTTTGAATAGTATGGTGAAATATATTTACTAGCGTAACTATATTTAGGGACAATAGTCGACTGCTGGACATATGCCTCTCCTATACGCATTTAGCTACTAGTTAACTATGAGCCTAGAGCCTTAAAGACACTTAAATTCTAATCAGACGGGTAAAGGCAAATTGTTTCAGTCCATCCATGTACTGTCCATCCTGAGAACGTCTACTTTACGTTTGCCGAATCACAATGTCTTTTTTTATAAATTATGAACTAGCGCTTGATCGCAATCCCGCCTGATGGTAAGCAGTAATGCGATCGTTGATGGTAAATCGCGATAGTTTATTAATAGCCTATTCACTCTAGCCTTGAATACACTCAAATTGTAGTGTAACGGAAACACTGCCGCTGTCAAATTGTTCCAGTCCCTCGATGTATGCGGTAGAAAAGCTGAAGCGAAACATTTCGTCCAGATCGTAGTGGTGTTAACAACGTAAGGGTGGAAAGTCGCCTTACGACGGGTCGTTCGATGGTGGAACGGAGATGGCGGAATTAATTCATGCGATTCCCTTGCCCACTCCCCACAATGCATCCTATAGAAGACCGAAAGGCTAGCTACTCTACTCCTGTGCTCCAGGCTTTGGAGATCGTTTCGAGTTAAATCTGGGTCGCCAATCAGCCTCTTCGTAAGCCTCTCCACTGAATTCAAAGTAGGCAGGTGACATTTCGCAGCACTAGCTCAAATGTGGCTGCAGTACTCCACACACGAGTGGATCTGTGCTTTGTACAACATTAGAAACTGCCTTGGTGTGAAGTACTGCCGGACCTTTGCGATGATGCCAAGTTTTCTGGCAGCCACCTTGGCCTTGGACTCAATGAACCGCCTAAATTTTAGGTTCGAGGAAATCTCAACTCCCAAAAGCTGAAGGCGGTCGGTGCACTCCAAGGATACATTCTAAAAAGTGGGAGTCAAAGTGAACGGGCTCCTTTTGGCGGTGAAAAGACACGCCTGTGTTTTGGCGGCATTGAATTCTACAATATTGGCTTTGCCCCATTCGGAGACTGCCTGTAGTGCAGCACTCGTACGCTCTACCATAGCCTCTCTTTCGGACCGGATTGATTCCTTCCTAGCCCGAGCTTCCAGTAGCTATCTCTCCACAACTGTGCTGTCATCTGCATACCCATAAATACCGGGCATTAGCAGATGGTTAATATGCCGCAGGAACAGAGTTGCAGAGAGAACAGACCCCTGAGGAACACCGGCATTGGTCGACATGGGCTCCGATGAGCATCCGTCGACAACAACTCGGAGGGACCGTTCAGTCAGGAAGTCCGTTACCCAGCGACCGACCGTTTACCCAGCCAGTCAGGCCAGTGGAAATGCCGTACGCTGGAAGCTTACTCAATAGGCCAGCGTGCCATGACCGGTCGAAGGACTTCGAGACATCAAGGGAGACGGCAATTGCTTCCCCATTTTTCTCGAGGGCTTCGCCCCATAAGTGAGTGGCATACACTAGTAGGTCCCTATGTGACCGATTGCGTCGAAATCCATACTGTTGGTCACTGAGGTACCTTCCAGGTAAGCCAAGAGGCGTGAGTTCAATACACGCTCCATAATCTTGCAGAGTATGGAGGTTATTGAAATTGCCCGATAGTTGGTATGATCGGCACGACTACCCTTTTTGCACGGGATGCGCGTTGGCAAGCTTCCAGGACTTGGGCACTGTACCAGTCCTAAATGAGAGGCGATACAAGCGCGTCAATACAAGAGACAACTCGGGCGCATCGCTGGTATAGCATCCTTACATAGTGGTAATGAGGCTAGTGCGTTATTCACGTCCAGACGACACAATACTCTCAGAACCTCCTTGTTCCTAATGCGAACCTCCGGCGTTGAAGTTCCGCAATGAGGTAATTTAGGTGGAGTAGTACTGTTAGTGTCAAGAGGCGAATTATGGGCAAAGAAAGATGCAAAGAGACCTGCTTTCTCTCTCGCCGTATGAGCCAGTGCTCCATCAGGCCTTATCAGCAGAGGCAGTGTGGACCGACAGAAGTTCGATTTGGCTAGGGACCAGAAAGATCTGCCACCGGATGGTTGCGCAGATAGCTTGTTGCCAACATGAGTAATGCGATCGAAGCGAGCCTTCTTAATCGCCTTTTTGTAGGACTTGGCGGCACGGTTAAAGACTCTCTTCTTTGAGCTTAGGTCCGGAGCTCTGCGGTCACGAGCGTCGACCCAGGTGAGAAATGCCGTATGCTTACGCTGTTCAGCTTGCACAGAGTCGTCGTTGAACTAGGGGCAAGCCGAGCCACCGACGGGTACGTCACTGAAGGGAATAAAATAATCCATAGCTTGACGCACCACATCGGATATAGCGTCCGCACAGCTCGACGGATTGTCAATTGAGAAGCAGACCTGCTGCCAAGGATAAGACACAAAGAAGTGGCGCATCTCATTCCAATCTGCTGACTTGTTTCGCCACATTCGCCGCTCACCACGCTAGTCGTAATCAGGTGGGGAGAAGGACGTCACAGACTTCACCAGACAGTAGTCTGAAGTTCCTAACGGTGAGGAAACTGTAACAACACATCAATCCAGATCAGTGGTGAGCAAAAGGTCCATACAATTGGCGGTATGACTAGCTATATCAGGCAACCTGGTCGCTTGTCCCTCCGGCTGGAAAAGGCCCATTGATAGCGCAAGTTTCACGCTTCACTCCCAGCGTGGTCGGTCCTCTGGTACGGGAAAAGCCAGTCTTGGTGGCAGGCATTGAAGTCCCCCAGAGCAACGAACTGTGCGTCAGCGTGCCGATGCAGCGCAATATCAGTGACTTCACTGAGGTGGTCAAATAGTCGAGTTGTCTCCTGGTCACCGTTGTGCGACCGATAGATACAGGTGTAGACAATTTTGTCCATACCAGTATCAACCAACAGCCATAAGGATGAAAAATTAGAGGCTTTGAGGTGACGGAGACGCCGGCAACAGATGTCATTGCGAACATACACACAGACCCCGGTACGCTGCAGGAAATGATGCTCCAAAGAGTATCGCCGGTAGCTGAGGTATGCCGCATTAGACAGACATCTGATCTGGGTCTCCGTCAAGAAAAGTAGGTGGGGCTTTTCAGAGCATCGCTGGGAGTGCAAACCTCGAGTGTTTGAGAGGTGCATTTTAAACTAGAGGTCGTGCGTCCGCTGTGCGCACCTAATTTTCCTTTTGAGACTTTTCATTTTATAAGAACTGAGTGAATAGAAAGGAAGACGGCAGTTGAGCGAGGTGATACGATGTTAAACCCAACAACACGAACAACGATGCCGCGCCAGTGGGAGAATGATCTGGAGACTGCGGGGACGCCCGAACCCTGGGATTGGTGCTCGACAACCGGTAGGACTTCGACCTTCACATCCGGCGGCTGGCGCCCAAGTTGCTGAGCGGGGCTGGTGCTTCTCAATGTAGGGGGCCCAAGCGCCGCCTGCAGGCGGCTCTACATGGGAGTTGTGCGATCGATGGCCCTGTATGGAGCCCCGGTGTTGGCCTCTGATTTGACGGCCGGCAGCATCGCTGCGATGGCCGTCAGTGTCATTAGTGAGTAACACACGATCTCCTAGTCAGCCTGCCTACTGGCTGGATAACCTAACCTACTGTCTCCGTGAGAAGTGAGGAGACGCGGGCAAGGGGTGAACGACTGATGCAGCGTCAGTTCGAGCACCGTTGGTTGCAGCTCCGCGAAATCATGGTGGCGAAATGGCGGGTCAGACTTCCGCACCCTACCGCCACTACCACCATCGAAGCGATCCGGCCGGTACTGGTGGACTGGCTCGGGAGCAAGCACTGCTTCCTGAACTTTCGGGTGACACAGGTGCCCTCGGCACGTGGTTTCTTTGGTTGCATAAACAGGGAGCTGGACGTCCGGTGTCACCACTGAGTCGACTGCCGGGAGGACTCCAATCGTTATACGCTGGCAGATTGTGCCGCTTGGGAGGGGCAAAAAAGGTTCTCACCGGTCA
Organism: Sesamia nonagrioides; assembly: GCA_017933935.1. NCBI lineage: Eukaryota > Metazoa > Arthropoda > Insecta > Lepidoptera > Noctuidae > Sesamia > Sesamia nonagrioides. The sequence goes on along the minus strand of JADWQK010001429.1, from coordinate 4,143,778 downwards.
CGGTTGTTTCGATGTTGTACGGTGAAGGTGGGAGGATCGTTAGGATGTCACTACTGTGGGGATCACCCTGTCAACACGGAGGAGCATACGGTGGTGGTTTGTCCGGGTAAAGAAAGAGGCGAAACGCGTGAGGGAGTGGGAACCTCAGCGCTCCCACCCCTCTAGCCGCCGCAGGAGACGCTCTGGTCGAAAAACAACATCGAACTCGTAGCCACCGAAGGTGCGGCCTTGCGGGCAGTGAGTAGTGGGCTGCTCGCCGCCCGGTAAAGGCCAGCCCCGGGTCGACGGAGCGTTGGGTTTCACGCGCGCCTCAAATAGATGTTAGCACGATGTGACGGGGTCCACGAAGAACGATGCCTGGGTCAGGGTTACGGGTTGGTCAAAAAAGAGTAACCGTGGCCCTGACGCACAGGCAACTGAATGAACAGGATTGAGGTAATTTGATGATTTCCCATCGACTCCGAAAAAAAAGGTTAACAAAGCACTTAAGAGAATGTAACAAGGGATTACATATAAGGGACAGTGAAATGATTAGGTACCTTGCGCTTTATTAGTGTTTTCTTCCATATCATTATTTGCTTTCAACTCCAATTTTCGTTTAATGATTATCTGCAAAATGTTTTCTTTATGAGACGTTTATACGTTTATTTTATAAAAGAATAGGTACAAATTAAATATCTTTATTAGTTTCAAGTTTCTTATTATAAAGAAAGTCTTAAGTTTTTATATTAATTTTTTGTTCTTAATTACCTTATTCATGATATCGTTCGTAATTTTCAACAACTTGTCCTGTTTGCTCTTCAATGAACTCCAGTTAAATGTCAATGTCAAATGTAACCAGATTTTATTCATCCTTACAACGAATAGATTGAATAATTCTTCTATTGCTTTAGTGTAGTCTTTATCAAACACATCTTGATCTGTTTTTTCTAGACCCAGGGATGTTTCTGTAAGAACGGAACAAAAACTCAATCCAGTTCACAACAATTAATTTTATTAATGTAAATCTGAAGAGCTCGTTTGATTAAACACGGTAATCCTGTTCTTCTTAAATAAAATTATCATAATTTATATTATGGCTTAAACTAGGGATTAGATTACTTATATGTACGAGGGGCATGCCAACTTTTTAAATATTCTTTATTCAATAGTTTGATACTGGCAAGTAATACACTATCGCAAGCACTGGTTATTTCGATGATGAATTGAAATATGGTGGATAGAGGCTCCTTTTTGAAAGACTTCGGGAATTTTCTTGCAAGAATTGAACTCAGTCGACGTGATTTTCGCGGTGTGGTTTACTATGACTATAAAAAAGGTTTAAAACCACAAGTATATTTTTAAGTGTTGGTGACTACTACTACACTAACGTGAGTCTGCTTGTTCACGAGCAACAGTTTATAATTGGTTTGCTTAGTTCCAAAGAGCGGGGAAGCGCTGAAGATAAAGCGACTTCGGGTAGCCCGCCAACAGCAGTCACTCAAAAAAACGCTGAAGCGGTTGATAAGTTGTTCTGGGACAACCACAGAATTAGAGAACTGTGTATTGGATCAGCAGCGCTGCAAACTATTATTCATATTCACCTTTCTCTGCGGAAGCGTTGTTCAAGATGGGTGACGCACAAACTGACTGAAGACCAGAAAGACTGCCGGGTAGATTGGTGCCGATTCATGATTGAGAAATATAACGCAGGCAATAAAAAATATATATATATATACTTGCCGATGCCGAAACAAGGCTAAAATAATTATGTATAATTATGATCCCGAATCTAAACGAAAAACGACTGAATCGTCGTTTTTTTGTAACACTAGTCTTATCACAACCATGGTGCTTGAAGATTAAATAACAGTTCATTCGGAGTGGTTTGTGTCAGTTTGTGTACCAACCGTTTTATGAGCATAGCGTTCTTTGGCATCACGATAATGCCTCGGCTCACACGTCCGCCAGAACACTTGGAACTTTTTTAATCCAAAAAAATGTGCATCACCACCATATTCCCCTGACTTAACACCTTGCGATTTTACCTACTTCCTAAAATTAAAGAAAAGTTGAAAGGCAGGATATTTGAGAGCAAGGAAGTCGCACTAGCTACATATAATTTGGAAATTTCAGAGGTATCTGAAAAGGAGTGGGCAGAGTTATTTTACAGATGGTTTAAACGTACGGATAAGTATATACAATATGCCGAGGTTGAATCATGGGTGAATACTTTGAAACGATAGACATGAGTAATAATTAAATAATAAATGTTATAATATTTGAGTTTTTTTTTTTGTATGCCCTCGTATATAATATAACAGTTAAGTCAAAATGTCAAAAATGTAAAATCATAACATCAACCAATACATCAACATGGCAAAATACAAATCATAATATGAAAATATAATAGGAAAATACGGTTAAACACATTCAAAATTAATAACGTCAAACTCAACAATAATGAAACAATAAAACAATTTTTTTTTTTTTTGTAAATTTTAAACTAGTGCTTGATCGCAATTTCGCGTGATGGTAAGCAGTGATGCAATCGTTGATGGTAAAGCGCGCTAGTTTATTAAGTGCCTATTCACTTGAAGACACTCAAATTGTAGTCCGACGGAAACACCGCCCCTGGCAAATTGTTCCAATCCTCGAGGGATATGCTATACAATATGTAAAGAAAACCCTGCCCGATCCATAAGGCCAACTATCACATGACCAAATAAAATTTGAAATTTTGCATAATCATCATAGTAACAATACTAATCAATTTTGAAACTATCTTCTTTTCCGCGAATATACGCTGACTTCCCCAAAATTTGGTATTTTTTAAAAATGACAACATCATTTTAGGCAGTATAATTGTCGGCTTTCCTTTTATTGTTTTGTTAGATTCTTTATTTCTTTGGCGGCGTCACGCGTGAGCTTTGTCGGCGACGTAAAAGAAATAATTAGTGATGCACAAGTTTTTGCGTAATAACGTTTTTTTATCGCTATTAATCGAAACTTGTATATGGTTGAATGATTTGTTAAAAACACAGATTACCGAATGGTAAAAGTACTTTTGTTTATTTATCGATTAATTACTTATAACATTATTATAACGCAAGTATTAGTAAACAGAAACGAGAAGGACTCATTAAAACACAATTTTAGTAAAGTTTAACAAATATTTTAACGGTCAATATCATCGGTATTGAGACAGAAACTGAAATTAAAACTTTGGCATGATTTTCATTTACAGCAGTATACCTAACTAATTTGAGTTTTGTAAAAGTTCTAAACAATTCCATGCGATGTTGAATCGAGAATGAGAATGAGAAACTACAATACTAAATCGATAACAAAAATAGACGAGTAAATTGTTTCGATAAATCAATATTTTGATTACTTACACATCCCTATTTACTCAAAGGATGCCGCAAGGCCAGCCGCGTAGGTACAATTTTATAAAATAAAAAGCATTTTTACTTTAAATTATCAGTTGCGCTTAACATTGCTTCCGTGTAGGTAGACTATTCGTGTATTGTGTTATCATATCGTTTCCTAATGTAGAGTAATGTAACATGCTGATGGAAGGTAGCAACTGCAATTAGGTGTGTTGTGATCAGGTGATGTGGTCAATGTGGTTCCAGCATGACGGTGCGTCACCATATTTTTGCCGACCTGTACGTGAGTACCTCCATTATCAGTTCGGCGAGCAGTGGATTGGTAAGGGTGGACCAACTGTGGCCAGCGCGGATTTGACACCACTTGATTTTTGTTTGTGTGCATGTCCGTGCTAATCTCGTGCGACGGTGCCAGGTCTGTATCGTTCTTAGTGGACGAAATATGGAACAACAACTTCGCCACAGCCATTATGCTCATTATACATTCGGAGAGTCAGACTACCTTCCTACTGAAAAAAAACTTCTTTTCACGAGCTCACCAAGTATATGTAATTGTTTCTTTCGAGACTCGACAAACGTGGATAAACTACCTATACCTACATGCATGAGGTCAACTGATGTTATGACCTGTGCCTGTGTTGCCATGAAATTACATATTTATTTTATTTAAGTTATTTATTTTTAGGGGATTTTTTTTTTAGGTTTAACCAGGTTTTGTAGGCATTAGTAGAATCAGTTATCGATACCTAACAATACCTTCACGGGTCGGACAAGGTTTTCTTTACATATTGTATAAAAGAGTAAGCGAAACGAATCTCCACTGAATCCAAAGTAGCCAGGCAGCACCAGCCCAAATGTGGCTGCAGTACTCCACACACGAGCGGACCTGTGCTTTGTACATCATAAGACGCTGCCTTGGTATGAAGTACTGCCGGACCTCTGGGATAACGCCAAGTTTCCTGGCAGCCACCTTGGTCTTGGACTTAATGAACCACGCAAAGTTTAGGTTCGAGGAAATTTCAACTCCCAGAAGCTGAAGGCGATAGTGACAACACCATTTTCGTCGGTATTATTATGAGATATGCGATCACGTGCCGTGGGCCCTGCCTCTTGTATTGTCTACCGCACATGTATTAAGTTCCTCCTTTTGCGAAATAATATTAATTCTTAGGGGGATCCTTTTTTAAATTTTATGCCGGCTTTGTAGCCATTAGTAGAATCAATTATCGATACCTAACAATACCTTCACGGATCGGACAGAGTTTTCTTTACATATTGTATACAATATAACAAAATATATAGCCGGGATAAAAATGCTGGCTTGATAAATGTCGAAATTGATAGACATTTGATACAGTAGAAATCCATACAGTACAGTACACAGTAGATCATTGTGGATGTGTAATAGCATTTAGAAGAATAAATTATGTAATACATACTTACGAGATGTTGACATTTGACGAAAAGGTTATCAATAAAAATTAATCATTGCACAAATATTGATTTCAAAAGCATTACTTACACTATACATACAAATAGATATACTCGTAAATGATATAAAAAAATACTTTTTCTATTGTAACCGACCTTAATTTAGTCTTCCCGACAAATGAGGCGCTTTCAGATTTTATTAAAAAAAAACGTTTTTTTTTTTTCAAAAATCCTCCAAAAATCCATCCTCTCTGTCTCTCTTAAATGTTATCAGTATATTTTATTTAATCTTGGTTTATGTCTATACTTACTGTATAATCTAAATTGTACAATGTTGACTACCTAAACTATTTGTCTCTCCTTCCCGTTGGTCGATAAGCTTTTCTCTTAGCGATAAGACTGCCAATTGTCTCACCCTTTATACCTGCTACCCATCCAATTCATACGGTGAATATAGTAAACTGTATTCTATTCTACTTTACTGCTTTGAAAACGAAAGTTACTAATATTTTATTGTACTTACGACAAACAGTTTTTAATAAACTTTTCACCAAATAATGCTGCACATTAAAAGGCTCCTGTCCAACTTCAGTAGCTAGTAAAGACACTAAGTTACGAGCTTGCGTGTTAAATTCAGTCAAAAATGTATTCAGCACTTGAAGATTTATGAATGCTGGATTTAGGAGTCTCCGATGTTGCTTCCATGTTGATACTGAAAGGAAGTTTAACGTAAGGTAAGGCCTAGATGAGAGTTTATTTTGTTACTAGGGATATCGTGATTTTTCTTGACATTGCACATTGACTCATAATATTCCAGAGCAGATTTAAGAAATGGCAACAGATGCTGCAGCCTGTTGACTTGAAATTCAGCAGAACCAAAACTAAATATGTATACAACATTGTTTTTTGTTTATGCGACGAGATTCTACAAGTGCATCTTCGGTTTCAAAGGATAGTTTCACGCTAGGTGCCGCAAAATCTCATCGATACTCAGAAGCAGGCACAGATGGAATGGTGCCATGATATGATAGACAAATTTGAAGCAGGATTGTTTTGGCATGTTTACGAAATAGTTACAGGTGATTAATCTTGGATTTATCAATACGATCCAGAAACGAAGCGCCAGTCTACTATTTTGGTGTTTCAAAACGAATCAACGTCTACCAAAGTGAAGCGAGTTAGAAGCGGGGTAAGGTTTTGATCGCGAGTTTTTTCAGTTTGACTGGCTACTTGGTGTCAACTCCTTTACGAAACCAAACAAGCATTAAAGCTATAAGTTTTGTCTGTTGTGAGCAACAAGCGACCAAACACAGGGCTCCGCGGGTTACTGCTTTACCACGACAAAGCGCCCGCCCATACCGCTATCAAAACAAGGGACTTCCTGTACAGTACACCGGTCAAACTCCTGGGTCAGCCTTCTTACAGCACTGACCTAGTAACGTATGACTTCTTCTTTTTCCCAAAAATAAAAAAAGGATACAATTTTCGTCGCCGGATGATACGCTGTCAGTGTCCAAGCAGGCTGTAAACGAGATGTCTACGGCGGACTTGAAAAAGGGTTTTGAAAACTGATTCAGACGCATACAACTTTGTATAGAGGCTGGTGGAGAGTAATTTGAAAAGATTTAATAAAATCAACAAACACAACAATTTTTGAGTATCCTACGTTTTGACGTTCAAAAAGTGCTGCCTAATTCGAATAAATGACTTGTGATTTGACAGAAGATATCTATATATTTATTTTATTTATTTATTATACAACGTGTAACAAAAAGGGTATATACATACCAAGGGCTTTAGATGATATCAAACGATATCGGACGGGTTTCAACTCAAAATAAAATACTCAAAAAAATGGTACCAAATTTTCGGTTTCGTGTGTTTCTTAAAATATAATCATAACAAACGTGGCAGCACACTACATATATTAATAACTACTCGTTACCCGTCACGTTACTTGCCAAAATCCGATAAATGTCTTCAATATCTCTGTGCGACAAGTATGATAGTAGCCTATCACAGGCGGTGTTTTTCCTCATAACTTCCTAACATAAAGAGATAGGATTAAAAAACCCTTCCAATATCGTTTGATATCTTGTAAAGATGCCATGCCTTTGTTATGTATATACCCTTTATGTTACACGTTGTATATGTACAATTGTATATATTACACATTATGATGATGATGATGATATATTACACATACCTAATAAACTATGTATAATTATTAACAATTTATTATTATTATCTACTTATCTATACCAATATATAAAGCTGAAGAGTTTGTTTGTTTGTTTGTGCGTGCTAATCTCGGGTACTACTGGTCCGATTTGAAAAATTCTTTTTACGTTGGATAGTCCATTAATCCAGGAAGGCTTTAAGCTATAACATCACGCTACGACCAATGGGAGCGGAGCATAACTAACTCCACGTGAACGAAGTCGCTGGCGGCAGTTAGTTCATAATATTTGCACACCATACAAACTTTTTGTTTGAATTTTCATGTTAGATTTTATGCATTTTTTTTATTTTAATTATGAAAACTTGTCGGCACAGTAGTTTTTGCGTGAATGAGTTAAGACATATTACGTTCATACAAACTACCACATTTATAATACAATATGTGTATGATTAGTAAGATAATTATTATATATTTTCAATTATGACCTTTAAACTACATGTCATAGTGATTTAAATATTGCAGTCTTTACTTACAGCTCGCTGTAGTCAGTCCACTGCCGAACTTTACCTTCCCAAACCCATAGAAGTATGGTTTATCTAGGGATGAGTTGGCCAGTATTGATAGATCATCTGAATTTGTGATTACTGAAAAAAAAACAACCGGTTGGCAGAAGTGAAACTTGAACATTAAAAGGAATCACATGAATCACTTTATCTATTACTATAAAAGTACTATAATTTATGCAGTAAAACAATATAATAAATTAATTTATTGTGCTATCGTACAGAAACATGAAAATATCATATTATACAAAAAAATAACACTTCAGAACAATTACAAATATTATTCTACTAGAAATTACTCCTGTATCATGGGTGCACTTACAAATATTTAAACTCACATACACAAAAATGGCCAGACCCGGAACAACTACCTGTAGGCCATACAAATATTTGTTCCGAGCAGGATGCGAACCCGCGACACTCAGCGCAGCAGTCGATCGCTCAGCCACTGCACCAACCATGATCAAATATTTAATTTAATTTAGATTTCATTTATTCGCTCTTTTTTGTTTTGTCGTCCTCCATAGCGCAGCGATAAACACGCCTGCCTGTGACGTGGAGGCCCCGGGATCGATCCCCGGCCAGGTCATGATGGAAAACGATGTTTTCCTGATTGGCCTGGGGCTTGGAAGTTTATCTATATATGTATCTATTACAAATATAGTATCGTTGAGTTAGTATCACATAACACAAGTCTCGAACTTACTTTGGGGCTAGCTTAATCTACACAGATTAAGCAAGATTAAGCAGAGTAATCGGATAAATCACACGATTTATCCGATTTTTATTTTTTTAATCAACAAATAACCACTCCCGCTCTGGGCGGAGCGGAAGGGCGTGTCAGAATTTCACTGACTAAAACCCACCCGTGTTCCTTCACTTGCCTGGCCTGGTCCTTGATCAACCCTCAATAATTATCCTTGACATAATATTGTTTTAATAAATACTTTAAAAGATATCACAAATTGAAAATTACGCGATATTTTATAGTTCATGAAGCGCTAGGACAGGAGTCATTGTAATCATCCTCGCCATTAGATAACAGCCCATGGTCCTTAGTGGTGGAAACAAATTACAAAATCGAGCTGCGCGATGCCGGGGCGGGTCACTAGTATACAACATGAAAATTAAAAAAAGAAACGTACCATATATAGGAACTGGTCCTAACTGTATCACGATGACGTCACCATTATTTAAGCAGAAATGAAATACTTTCTTGAATATTTCCCAAAAATCTGAAAAATAAACGCAATTTCAGCCTCGAATAATGGTGTAATCGGCATTTTTTTTATATAATAGATACATGCAACGCTAGAATACTATCTTTTTAAGTCGATTTTTATTTTAAAGTTTGTTTCCTTTATTAGTATAAGTTTTTATTTTCTACTTTAGAGTTTTGAAAAGCGGTCGCTCCGCACCGACAAAGAGAGTGGACCCCACAAAGAGAGGATAAAGCTTGGCAAATGATGAGTTGTGAAAAGCAAATGCCGCGAAGTTCTGATTTAAATGTAAAATTATAGGTACATGGTCGAATTGAGTAACCTAATCCTTTTTAAAGTTGGTTAAAAATATGGTCAAAATGAGAACCTCCTTCTTTTTTGAAGTCGGTTAAAAAAGAAAGAGCAAGAGAGAGGAAGTTGTATAGATGACCCGGAAAAATCCTTTAGTTACACAACAATATTCACCAGTCATACAGGTAACCGCATCAATAATTATTTTTGAAATGTTCCTTATACTTGAACTTGTTCTTATCTGATAGAACCACGTAGAAAAACTTACTTACATATAGGATCCCCAGCGATTCCAATTAACTGAACTGCGTGGCCTAACAATGGTAACGCGCCTGGATACAACGGGGGTGATGCACGTCGCGGTTTTATCCACGTCCAAAACGCGAGCGCGACACAACATATTGCAATCAACACTATTAGGAACATGGTATCTGAACGAGCATGCGCACGTGAATAAAAATTGAGTCGGTCCCATTATATTATATAGTATATAAGACGAAACAACGAACTCGTCAAACACCTATTGACGAGCCTTGCCTCGATATTTTCAAAAAATATATAAATGTCGCAGCGCTGGTGGCTTTAAAGATATTGGAAAGAAGTTGTTTAACGCCGCTGGCGAATACAGTAAACTGATAGAAATCGTCACGTATCGAAAAAGATGCTTCCTTCATACGATTTTTTTTTTCTTACTTTTATTTTCCTTTTTTTTTAATTTATAAACTAGCGCTTCACCGCAATCCCGCCTGATGGAAAGCAGTGATGCGATCGTTGATGGTACAGCGCGCTAGTTTATTAATAGCCTATTTACTCTAGCCTTGAATACACTCAAATTGTAGTGTGACGGAAACACCACCGCTGGCAAATTGTTCCAGTCCCTCGATGTACGCGGTATATAAGAGGAAGCAAAAGTCACCGTACGACGGGTCTTCTGATGGTGAAACGGAGATGGGGAATTAAATCATATCCTATAGAACACCGAAAGGCTGACAGTTTCGAGTTAAATCTGGGTCGCCAATCAGCGTCTTCACACGCCTCTCCACTGAATCCAAAGTAGCTAGGTGACATTTCGCAGCACCAGCCCAAAAAAAAACATTTCTTACTCCTCCGCTATTATTTTCTGATTAATTTCGTTGCGCGACCGAAGACAGTTGAATCGTTTCTCCGTGACTCGTCGAGCTTCATTGCTCGGTGTTTTTCTGGCGGTCTCCACTGTTGATTTTGGCTTTCAGGAGTTGCATTGGATGGGAAATGTGTGGCGGGTTTCGTCCCAAAAAAATCTCTTACAAAAAGAAGTGAAATCCCATCAAAAACATTCTGTAAAAATTTACCAAATCTCGCTCAAGCTGCTTGTTTATCTCTAAAAAGTAATAAAATCTAGAAAAAGTCGTACCAAGTCTTAGGTTCCTTACTACGACTTTTTTTTTGTTATTATAGTTAATGTTGTGTGACTTGGCTGTTGAAAGGTATATAAGGGCACAAAACCAGGTGCTAGACACCATTGCACCAATCTATCGCCAGAACTGCTACCTATTGACGATGCGAAATTGCCACTTGGAAAACGTTGATATAATAACCATTCAATTGTAGGCTTGATAAACCTGCGTATTTCAATAATACTTATGTATAGGTGACCTTGAAACAAACAGTATAAAAAAATTATTTCCAGTACAGACGGACTTCTATTCCTTGATAGAAGTCCGTCTGTACGTCTATTCCATGTTGATGGATCGGCGGTCGATATATCGCTCGAAAAAGAAGAGAACAGAAGTCAGCAATGTCAGTGCTAAATGCATTTGTTGCACAATCAACAACAGCCTAAAATGAGACACTCTAGTGTCCAATTACCAATACGAGTATGGGATATATTCACACAATAATACTTATGTATAGGTGACCTTGAAACAAACAGTATAAAAAATTATTTCCAGTACAGATGGACTTTTATTCCTTGATAGAAGTCCGTCTGTACGTCTATTCCATGTTGATGGATCGGCGGTCGATATATCGCTCCAAAAAGAAGAGAACAGAAGTCAGCAATGTCAGTGCTAAATGCATTCGTTGCACAATCAACAACAGCCTAAACTGAGACACTCTAGTGTCCAATTACCAATACGAGTATGGGCTATATACTATATATATATAGATAAAACATGTCTAAACAAAATTAAGTTTTACCGTACTCGTATAAAAAATGTTCAACCGCCAAGTCACACAACATTAACTATAATAACAAAAATATCGCAGTAGACTTGGTACGACTTTGTCTAGATTTCATTACTTCTTAGAGATGAACAAGCAGCTTGAGCGAGATTTGGTAAGTTTTTACAGAATGTTTTTGGTGGGATATATTTTTATACTTGTGATATAAACATGATTTTTCCCTAGAATAAAGAAATCAAATGATATAATAGGCGTATTTTGAGTCAAAATTTAAAAAAAAAATAGAATGTGCTGCATAGGTGCAAAGAAACGAAAAATACAAGAAAAAAATGTGTAAGAGCTCTTGCACGGTTATTCTGTGGGGCCATCGATATAATTATCACACAAAATCGAAACTTGTGCTGGTAAAACCATTGAGCGCTGCTAAAATTTAAGCCTCGGTAGACTTTGAAGCGGATCTCATGTCGCATTTACCTCTATTAAATCCGTAGATACCTAACACACATACACGGTCCGACCGCGGGGTCGAGCGGTATTCTTTAGTTAGCCGTCGGCGGCGGTAGGCGGTGACGCGTGTGAATTACTAATTTTTCCTGACCTTGAGTTATACGTAGATACTTGTATAATAGAAACAAGTTCTAATGGAACAAGCATAAACATGAAATACTTCTTAACTTAAAAACTAACGGGCGGTCAAATTTTAAGGGCCGATGTTGAATGTGGACCACACCTATAACTCAAGATTTTTTCTGCATTTCATTTGACATTTTTCAATTTTAGACTAACTCAATTTGAACCATGGAAGAAATGCGTTAAAGTTGTTCAGGCTTATTATGAAAATGGACGTTCAAATTAAAATGCATATCGTGCACTTCGTGATTTTTTTTTGGTCAATTTAATCGTTCAAATGTTAGGCCAATTGGAAAAGCCGTTCAAAAATTTAAGCAAACCGGGTCTGTAGGAGATTTGAAAACACCAGTGCATGCTCGTACAGCTCGTACTGCAGAAAATACTGCTGCTGTTCGCGATAGTGTGGCTGAAGAGCCGTCCACATCAATGGTGAAATGGTGTTCGCTATCGTGAGATCATAATGAACTTTTTATGGCTCAAATTGGATGTTATAGATATGGAAGATATGTGGTTTCAATAGGACGGTGCCACTTGCCAACGAAACAATGGCTTTTTTGCGCTACAAATTCAATGGCCGTGTTCTCTCGCGTGGTGGCGATGTCAATTGACCGCCAAGATCATGTGATTTGATACCGTTGGACTTTTTTCTTTGAGGTTATTTGAAAGAAAAGATATACGTCGATAAGCCAGCAATAATTCAACAGCTAAAGAATTCGGCACATTAACGACATAGAACCCCAATTTTGCCTCAGCGTCATCGAAAATTTGAACGATTTGAACACCGAGGTCGCGGCGGTTATTTGGCCGATATTTTGTTCCATACATAATTGAAAGATACCATGTTATCATAATAAAAAGTAATTACAATAATTACCTAAATAATTTATGTTTTATTCAAAATCAACATCGACCCTTATAATTTAACCACCCGTTATTTACAGTATATAAAATTTTATAAATAAAATATTCTTCTCCATAATATCTTTTGAAATAAAAAAAAAAAAATACGGAAATGAATTCTCACTACGACATTATTACAATAACTAGGGAAAAATGTTTAAAGATTCAGAGGATTTAAGCAAAATAATACAAATAATTTTATACGTTCTTAGGGTTCCGTAGGCAAAGGGCTAAAAACGGAACCCTTATAGATTCGTCATGTCTGTCTGTCCGTCTGTCCGTCATACAACACCTTGAACGTGGTAATGTTCGCCCCTATGACGGACTCAATACGAAACTTAAGTTTCTGTACGCCTACTTGCATATATTAATGATGTTTTTTGGGGAAAATAAGGTCTGGAGTGCGATACATGCCTAGATCACGAACCTGCGACTCACGTTGCATTGGTGCTCTGTCTACTTTGTACTCGTAGCATATTGGGGTCCGCACCCGAGTGAATGTTATGACCGAACATTTGTCTATATTGATGTGGAGCTTATTTTTATGGCTCCAGTTCACCACTCCATCGATGTCCTCCTGCATTCGTCCATAATCCGACCCATCTCTAACCTCGAGCAGCAATTTCAGGTTATCTGCAAACAATAAACATACGACACGTCTGACGACCTCCGGTAAGTCGTTTATCATTATGATAAATTTGAGAGGCCCCAAGTTACTGCCCTGGCTTGCTCCGTACATTATGTAATACAGTTTAGACTCACACCCATTGTAGTGTATATACTGTTATTTATCTTTCATATAGCTCACGAAGAACTATAATAGATGAACTTGCAGGAATCAGCTGTAAACAACAGCTGATTCTTGCAAGTTTTCTTAAAAAAACATCATTGTCGACGGCGTCAAATACCTTTTTAAAATCAAAGTATGCCGCGTCAACCTGCACCCCACTATCGACTGATGGTACTACCTTGGCCATGAAGTTGAGTAGATTAGTAGCAGTGCTGCGCTCCGACCTGAATCCATGCTGAGCATCTGACAACTGTACACACAGTTGTCAGGTGCACACGCACCTGTACCTGCACACGGCGCTGGATGGCTGCTACGGATGTCAGCGGTTATAGACCAATGACTGAGCACAGCCACTGGTCTATAACCGCTGACATCTGTCCCAGTTTTACCCTTAGGAACCGGAATGACACGCGTGATTTTCCACCTACCCGGAAACATCGCGTTCTTTAAATAAATGTTAAAGATATAATGAAACGTTCTGCTAGCATCCTACTGCAGTCCTTGAAGAGAAACGCTGGAATGCGGTGGCACGACGACGACTTTTTCGGCTTAAGGTTCACCAGCGCGTCTTTTACTTCTTGAAGACTCAAAGACCCTATATGCACCCGTGCACTGGTCGCACCAACTACGTGCCTAGCTTAGAAAGCTCCTTACTGTAAACAGATTTCAAAAAATCTGCGAATTGCTTGGCACACTCTTCATTTGCAAGATGCACACCATTCCTTAAAATAATTTGTCTATTTATTTTACTTCCCTTTGACCTGATACATTGCCAGAAGGATTTCGATTTTTTTGAGAATTGATACTGAATTTTATTTCTGGGTAGGTATATTTTGTGCTCCTTCTATTGATTTTTAAACATGCGCTCTGCATTTAGTAAATTCACAGTAATCACCATCAAACTTAGTCCTTTTGAAATCCTTATGAAGTTGGGCTTTAATAATATCTGCAGTGTACCACACGGGATATATTTAACGCGATTGTTTAGGACTAAGTTTTTTACGGGGTACACATTTAACTAAAATATCACAAAGTTTGGAGGTTAACAAAAAGAATAACATTTGAATGTCGCCCTTAAAAAAATTCCACCGTGGTCGACTACTGCATACGCTGCTTCTGGCTGGCACATAGGCCGCGGGTGTGAGTCTGTGAGGGACAGCCAGGAGCACACTCACTGCGAGCGGCGGGTGATGTCGATGGGTACAAGTGGCTCGTCCGCTGCCACTACCGATACCTCCATCCGTACTCAGAAACAAATCCAGCTGACGGTCCAAGTAATTAGGTACTGCGTTACTTTGAGTGAACTCGCAATAGGACAACAAACATTCACAATAATTACCAATATTAATAGGACACGAAAATAAATTAAAATCTCCTATCACAATTACTTCTCTATACCTATTACATTTTTTTTTCTATTTGAATAAATAAAATCATTTAATCATTCTCCGAAAAACCTGGTGGAATATAAATTACACAACACAAAAACAAAAATCTATTATTTAAATAAACTGTTGTACATACCATTTCGAAAACTTGGGTGTCTGTCGACGTATCTGTTTTAGGTACTTCTCGCAACTCACACAGGTGTGTGGCCACTAAAAATGCGCTCCCCTGTTTCCGACCATCCGCTCGATGACAACGTAGAATTTGATATTCTGGTGGTATAATTTCAGAATCTTCTATTGAATAATTGCAACTAGATTCCGTGATTGTATAAAATTCAAAATTTAGTGTTTCTAATATCTTCTGAACTCATCCAATTTCGTTCGAAGACCTCAGACATTTTGGTAAAAGATATCGATTATATTAGTTTGATGTGGTTTTGGCTGATTTAACCAAATCCACTCATTAAATTCCGTGTTCGCCAGAATTTTGCCTCATTCAACTTACCAGAACATTTTTCAGGCATAGGGGTGCCTGGGGTGCTATTAAACGACGAGTAATCTCTTTCCGTTTTATGTTCAAATGTATCTACATTAATTATTATATCTGCGCCGCATACATTTTTCACATGTTCGGTTATGGCTACTGTTGTGGTTTCTGTATGTAACCGCCATACGTGTAGATATTTTTTTCGTTCTGTTGCTTGAATACCTTTCAACTCCATGTTAGTATCTACCCTCACATCTCTAGGCTGCCTGTTTGGTTTTCTATCCCAAACCGTCTTCCAGCTTGATTTGTCTTTCTTTATGTCTATAATTTTTGTTTCTTGGGGCTCTTGCATGTTGATAACACCCTTAGTATTTTCCTGTAGCACAGCAGTCTTCACAGCACCTTTGTTATTTTTTTTCTGGTGTGGATAGACGACGTTTTCGTAATGTCAGACATTGTCTTAGAACTTTTAGATCTGTTCGATTTACTCACTATTTTTGCAAATGTAAATGTAGAACGAAGATTTTTTGGTACCTCCTTTATGATCTCTCTAGTTTGCTTATCCAGGATCAGTTTAGCATCTACTTTTTCTTCGAGTACCCTTATAATTCTGACTATATTATCTAACTCCGTTTTTATTTGAGCAAATTGATTCAATAAGATTGTTATGATATTTGCCTGGCTGTCATGCGAGCTACTATAACTGATCGGAATTCTCTCAATTCTTCCAGCACTACAGAATTGTTATCCATAATTGTAGGTGAAAATCGAGTCTGACTCCCACGCTGCATATTAACGTTATCATTACTGGGTGCACTTGTGCCTATGCCTGTGGTTATGAAGCGGGGCGTACTCATGCGAACTGGGGTCTTGCTATTTCCTCTTTTTATCTTCGAACAAACATATCCTGGGAACATCCAGTTTTCCTTAAATACCTTAGTAGGTATATGCCTTAAACGCGTCTATTTTAATATCAAGACACGTTATAACATATTTTCGCTTGCATTTCTTATTATAACATTCCATAAAAATGTCTGTTTTTTTATTGTGAACCACAAGCGCCGCAATTATTAGGCATTTTTGGTTACATACAAACAAAATTCAAATCGTATTGTAGGTTACTCGGCTTGCATGCTTCTCTTTAACATATTTGGTAGGTCAGGGTCACCAGTTACAACCTTTAACTTATTACAACCTTTAAATATTTAACTTGAAATAATAGTGTTTTAAGTAATATTTATTACCACGTGTGTTCTGTTTAATTAAAATTACCTACATATTTTTATTTATATAAACGCATTTTGATATTGAATAAAAAAAATGTAATCTCTACTAACTTTTAATTGTAAAAACTAGATTTTACCACATCACTATTTATTTAGGACTAGCTTTCCGCCCGCGGCTTCGCCCGCGTGGAGTTGAGTTATATCGCGCTTTTTAGGTTTCCCTCGGGAACATCAAATTTTTCCCGGATAAAAGGTAGCCTATGTTCTTTCTCGAGGTCTAAAGATTGTCTGTGCCAAATTTCATCAAAATCGGTTGAGAGGTTTAAGCGGGAAAGCGTAACAGACAGACAGACAGACAGAGTTACTTTCACATTTATAATATTAGTATGGATTAAAAGCCTTCAATACTGGAAATGTGGATAACAGTAGAATAGTGATTTTTGCTCCATATAATATTCTGCTATTCGGCTGCATGTGGTTTGACAGAAAGATTAGGCAGACGATAACTTGAGACAATTACAAAAGATGCATCTGGGAAAAGCAGAAAAAAGAGTAGTAGCTCAACAACAAATGTCATAATATGATTCGATAAATGTTGATTACGGATAACTCGATCTCACCTTGAGGAGGCCTATGTCAAAGGAGTGGGGACATTATAGGCTGATTACGATTATCATTTGGGTTAATATATTTTATGATTTTCGTTTCGTTTTTTTCGTTTCGTTAATACATTTTATGATTTTTTTAGAAAATCCAAGTTGTTCTTATAATTGGAACAGTCTATTTGATCGGCAATAATTTTATTCTGTTAAAGACTAAAATGGTCGAGAATTAAATAATAAATAAAATAAAACGTCTTCTCTGAAAAAAAAAAAAGAAATCTATGATCATGTTTCTCATCAAGAAACTCAAGTAGCTCCCAATCTGCCTTCGCAGTAATACTAGGATTTTATGTCTACTTTTCAACATCTTATAAATGTTGTTGCGTTCTAATTACCAACGAATAATTTTGTTTCAAATATAGAGGACCATAGTAAAGCTGATTGTAAAGTATGCAATAAAATCAACTCTCATGGGGACCGATTTAATACAGTTTATTTATATAATACTTTCCTACTGACAGCCTACGTGGCGTAGCGGTAGCGGACGCGGCCGCTGCGCAAGGTGGCGCGGTTTCGATCCCCACACAGTGCAAGTATTTGTATGCATGAATATGAATATTTTCACTGGTCTGGTCGTGCCTCGATAAGCACGTAAAGCCGTTGGTCCCGGTTGCCATACGAACATCTAGTGGCAGTCGTTACGGGTTGTTGGAGCCCTCAAAAGTCCAACAATTGGTCTAACTGCAATGCTTCGATGTCGCCTTCGGGTTGTGGAGGTCGGACGGCAGTCGCTTCACGGAAAATGTCGAAGTTTAGCCATATCAGCAGTTGGACTAGTAAAAGCAGACCCCAGACTCCAAAGCTGAAAAGGCTTCGGATGCGACTGGGATTAACGCTGGGATGATTTGTAAGTACCTACTTTTGATTTGTGAAATTGGTGATTTATTTGTATTTTTGTTTATTGGTTTAATTATGTTGATAATAGTGGAAAAGAGGAAACACTAGAGCAAGTAAAGACCAAATTACTACAACAAGGCAACAGACAAGCCGTAGTAAGTAATGGGGCTGGTGAGCAAGCTTTTAGCACTCAAAACAGGAAGAGCAACAACAACACTGCTCGGAAACCAGCGACATACAAATGTTTCAAGTGTCACATATTTGGACACAAAGCGTCAGAATGCAAAGGCATCATGAAAACTGCGAATATTTGCATGGTTACTGCCGATACCATAAATAAAAATGCCTGGTATGTTGATAGTGGCTGTTCTACCCATAATTGACGAATGATGCGAACAAACTAGTGCAATATAACTAGTAAAATAAAAGTTGCTAGTGGTGAAGAGATATCAGTAGTTGGAAAGGGCAATGCAGCCGCGATTGTGAGTAAAAATGAGAAACTCAAATTCAATAATGTCCTGCATGTTCCCGAATTGTCGATGAACCTAATCTCAGTAAGTGATCTCGTAAGAGACGAGTACAAAATTGAGTTTGACAAGCATGGATGTTTGATTAAAGATAAAAGTGACCGCAAAGTTGCCACTTGCAAAGAAGTTAGTGGAATTTTCAAGCTGATTGAAAACAGCAATATTGTGGTTAATTTAACAACATCGAATGAAGTTTTGTCGAATCTATGGCACAAGAGACTAGCTCATTTAGGATAATAGTACATGGTCACCCTGAAAAACATGGTATCTGGAATAGAATTCAAAACTGCGGACAAAATAGAGCCGTGTGTTCCATGTATAAATGCAAAGGGATGCAAAAATCCATTCAAAAAACAAGGCACTTGAGCAAATTATTTATTGGAGATTGTGCACACAGATTTGTGCGGCTTAATGGAAGAGCCATATTTTGCTGGTTCGCTGTATAAGCTTTTATTTATTGATGATTTCTCGCGAAAGACGCACGTCTATTTCTTAAAAAACAAAAGTCAATGTCTCAACAAGTTCCGTGAGTATAAGGCGTAAGTAGAAAATGAGACTAGGCAGATGATCAAGTGCATGAGATCGGACAATGGCAAAGAATTTTGCAACGATGCCTTCGACAAGCATTTGAAGTTAGCTGGTATAAAACATCAAAAGACAGTTCCATACACACCGAAGCAGAATGGAATGGCTGAGAGAGCGAATAGAACAATCATTGAGAAAGCGCAAACATTACTTTTTGAAGCCAATTTGGGCAAAAGATTTTGAGCAGAAGCAGTCGGAACAGTCGTATATTTAAAAAAACCTAAGCCCTATGAAGGTTGTCACTGGAAAAGTACCACAGGAACTCTGGTCTAAGAGTATTCGGATGTTTGGCATACGCTCTGAAACCAAAACAAAAGAGAAAGAAGCTGGACATGAAAACTGAAGCTCTGATATTTGTTGGCTACTGCGGGACTACGAAAGGTTACAAACTGGTAGAACCAAAGACTGGAAAGGTTTCAATTGTGAGAGACGTCCAATTTTTAGAAAATGTTTTTCCTGGAGACGATACGAAAGTGACAAAGAACTCAGTCGTTCCTATTTCAACAGAGGAGGAACGTGTTGAACCAGAGGTTGCAGATAAGGAAATTCACAGCGTTAGTGAAGGAAGCAATGAAGACGTTTTTGAAGAAACTATTGATGAAATAAGACAGGAAGCTCAAGAAGCAAGTAGTTGCATTACAATCTGAACACAAAGATTGTGAAAACCCACCGAGATATAACTTACGTCCAAGGAATAACGTGCACATGTGCGAAAGCCGAAGCTGAAAGAAAAGCTATTGCAGATATTGATGGCGATCCGACGACAATGGATGAGGCAATGCCAAGGCCTGATCGTGAGCTATGGCAGAAGGCCATTAACGATGAGCTCAATTCGTTGAAGGAGAACCAAATATGGGCGTTAGTTAATCTACCGCGCGATAAGAAGCCTATACAGAACAAATGTTTTTTTTATATATAGTATAGTTTAGAGGCAATTAGATTTAAGAAGTGTTTGATATGAATTTCAACTTTAATATTTTACAACGTTCATGTGAACGCGTAGAGATATTAAAGTTGAAATTCATATCAAACACTTCTTAAATCTAATTGCCTCTAAACTGTGAAAAATTCTAAATCAATGCTAGTATTATAAATGCGAAAATAACTCTGTCTGTCTGTTACGCTTTCCCGCCTAAACCTCTCAACCGATTTTGATGAAGTTTGGCACATACAATCTTTAGACCCTGAGAAAGAACATAGGCTACCTTTTATCCCGGAAAAATTTGATGTTCCCGAGGGGAATTTAAACAGCGCGATATAACCGAACTCCACGCGGGCGAAGCCGCTGGCGGAAAGCTAGTACGTCATAAATTGTAAACTGCTACGTTTGTACGGCGGAACCCTCGGTGTGCGAGTCCGACTCGCATTTGGCCGGTTTTTTTTTTAAATTATGGCAGAAATTTAAAAAAAATCATTACGTCTAATTTGGATTTTGTAGATAAGTTGAAATTGTACTGGTACCTACAACGCAACATGCGAACAACGCGTCATAATGACGTCACACGAATTCTACAACTCGCAATCAGAGTTTACCGTGCAACTAGTATATTATATATACAAGCTCGCGACATCAACCGGCGGGCAAGTGGCCCGCCAGACAACCAGTCTGGTCGGAGGATCCTCCCTTTTCTGTGGAGGATGAGTGAGCATTACACGCTGCTCCTCATACCTCACATTGGTGACCCCGACGAACCGAATTGATCCGATTCCGACCCAATCCCGAACCGATCTCGACCCGATTCCGACCCGATCCCGAACCGATGTCGACCCGATTCCGACCCGATCCCGAACCGATCTCGACCCGATTCCGACCCGATCTCGAACCGATCCCGGCCCGATCTCGACCCGACCCCGACCCGATCAACGAACCATACCGATCTCGACCCGATCCCCGTTCGATCTCGACGAAAATATCGAAAATCCTCAGACGGAGGGGAGTAATGTACCGGTGCCTACTGTTGATTTATTTGATTTATCTATTTATTAAAATCAATCTTTAGTCGATTCTGTAATAATCGATACAGTGTGGGTACTTATTTAATAAATAAGTAAACCCCTACTACCTACAACATCAGTCTCTCTCTTGGTCGTTAGCGCTTCTGTACGGACGTATAACCTTCCTAGTGATTTTTAAATTGCCTGATAATATACACAGTTATAAAAAGCCTATAACTCGTTCTATTGCAGTATAGAACCAAGATATCCTACAGGTTATGGGCCCAGGATACGTTTTTACTGCAATATAAGTGTTCACAAGTAAGTCCGTTACAAGATTTTAAAAATGGAAAATTTAAAAACTAAACGCAATATCAAGCCATTCGATGGGGAAAAATAAAGTGTCTGGAAGTTTAGAATACGGGCATTGTTAAGTGAAATGGATGTGTTAAAAGTTATAGACGAAGACCCGATAATAGCAAAAAGTATTATCGTCGAGTATTTATTGGATTACTACCTCGGTTTTGCGAAGGAAGATAGTACCGCAAAAGAAATTTTGAAAAGTTTAGATGTTTTCTATGAAAGGAAAAGTATTGCTACTCAGTTGGCTTTATGAAAAAAACTGTTGACTCTAAAACTGCAAGGTGACGTAATACTTTAAAACATTTTAGAATTTTTGATGATTTGATCACTGAATTGTTAGCCGCCGGAGCGAAGTTGGAAGAAACCGATAAGGTAGCTCATTTGTTGCTCACCCTACCCGCAACTTATGACGGCGTGATAACTGCGATAGAAACTTTATCGGAAGATAATTTAACGTTACCATTCGTTCAAAGAAGGCTTTTAGATCATGAAGTTAAGTTGTTGAGTGAATCCAGTGACACCAGCGTGAAAGTTCTGCAAGTTGAACGGAGCAATGGACACCAATTTCGAAAAAGAAAATTTGATAATTCACATTATAATAAAGCAAATAACAGCTACAACCAGAAGGATAATAAGCAGAAGAAAAAGTTTAAGTGTTATCACTGTGGCCGCAAGGGTCATGTGAAAACTGATTGTTTTTACTTCAAAAAAGCTCAACAGCAGCAACAGAAAAATATGGAGAACACAAGGACAGTCCATGCAGTTGAGACCAGTGAGCCATCCACGTCGAACAATATTTCTGGATTTGCTTTTATGATGGGAGACTATCAAGCAGATCATGATGCAAGCAAAGTTACTTTCCTGTTGGATTCTGGAGCATCGGACCATATTATAAACAGGGAAGACCTTTTCAGTGGCCACACCAACTTGCATCCGTCATTAAGAAAAATCATTAAAATCATGCATTTATTTCAGCTACCAAAAAAGGAACGATGTATGTGACGAGCCACACAGGCATTCAAGGAGTTTTGGAGGATTTACTCTTCTGTGCTGATTTACCATACAACTTGCTGTCTGTATCTAAAATGCAACGTGCTGGTTTGACAGTCATTTTCGACCAGCATGGAGCCCAAATACGTAAGGATTCTTTATTCATTACTTAAAGATTATGCAAGGTATGTTGAGAAACAATTTAATTGCTGTAGACTTAATGCCATCTGTAAATAAGTGTCAATCTATTTCTCAAGTATGCAGTAATAAAAATATGTACAAATTATGGCATCAACGCTTTGGTCATATTAGTAAAAATAAATTCATTCAAATTAAAAATAATAAAATGGTTGATGACACCAGCCAAATCGAAACTGTTATGCCAGATGATGAGTTGTGTGAGGCCTGTATAAATGGAAAACAAAGTCGAATTCTATTCAATAAAGTCAAAGATAAAAGTAATGTTAACCGGCCATTATTTTATTGTGCACTCAGATGTTTGTGGACCTATTACTCCCCCAACTAATGACAACAAAAACTACTTTGTACTTTTTGTTGATGAGTATACGCATTATTGTGTTACGTACCTATTAACATATAAATCTGAGGTATGCGCTGCTTTTAAAGATTTTGTGGCTAAAAGTGCAGCTAATTTTAATTTAAAATTAGTCAACTTATACTGTGATAATGGGGGCGAATATCTATCGACTGAAATGAAAAGTTATTGTGTAAAAAGAAGGATATCGTATCATTTAACAGTTCCGAGAACATCACAGCTGAATGGCGTTTCTGAACGTATGGCAGAACCATTACTGAAAAAGCTCGTTCCATGATAAGCGGTGCTCAGTTCGACAAAGTGTTTTGGGGCGAGGCAGTACCGACTGCTGTTTATTTAATTAATTTGACCCCAACTAAAGCTTTGAAACTTTCAAAAACACCATTCAAAATGTGGCATAGTAAGAAACCTCAAATTGAATATGTGAAGGTATTTGGTTCAACTGTTTACGTGCATAATAAAATCAGTAAGACCAAGTTTGATGAAAAATCATGGAAAGGGATACAAGTGGGTTATGAACCAAACGGATATAAAGTTTGGAACCCAGAATGTGAAAAATACGTAATAGTCAGACATGTTATTGTTGATGAGACTGGTTTTCTTCAATCTAGGCCAGACCTCAAGTCTGAATGGAATATTAAAAATCCTCACGACAAAACTGATGATTTAATATCTAATGATTTTATATCTTTATTATGGTCTCATAACTCTGACAAATCAGATACATTCAAATCTGATGAGCGGCAATGTCCTAGTAAAATTCGCAAGTTAAACCATGATAATTTTATCGAATCGGAACAAATAGTTGATACATTTTATAATAACCTGTCTTCACCAAAATAAATAACTAACAATAAGCCTGAGGTTCGAAGAAGCAGTAGGCTCAAAAATCGACTATCTGTTTCATATAATGAAGATGATGTTGATGATTACATTTTGTGTGCTCAGTCTATTCTATGTAAGATACCAAATTTACTAGATGAGATCAAAACTCGAGAGGACAGATCTCAGTGGGAAAGCGCAATTAGAGATGAATTAAATTCTCTAAAGTTAAATAACACTTGGACTTTCGTACCAAGACCTGAAAATAAAAACATTGTGGAATGCAAATGGATATTTACTATAAAATATGATGAATTTGGAAAACCTTTAAGATACAAAGCACGACTAGTTGCAATGGGTTTCAGTCAAGAATACCTTATAACTCTTCTCTTTAGTTTGAATGAACTCAGGGTGGCTAACACCACCCTTACCCGGCAGTTACAGTAAATTTAATTATGTAAATACTTGGTAGCTAGGAGCATTAAATAAAACAATAAATGGATACAATTACAAATTTATTTTATAATTACCCTGTGTCATAAATATATGACAAAACAATCTCCTAACTTACCTAGTCGATTTCCTGACTCACTCCGTCTCGGGTCGGAGTGGGACAGGGAATCCACATGAGAAAATTCAGCAAGCTCAGGGTCGCTTGATGAAGGATTCGTGAGGTGAACCGTTGTGATCACGGCTCAGTCGTTACAAAAGTATCTCAGGTTATGCACACAATATCAAGCCAATAGCCTACTTACATACAACCTGTTGGAAACCCACTCTCACTCACTAGATACATCAAAACAAAGAAACAAGGACAGGGAGTCTACGTTTCGGAGTAGCTCTCCTGACTAACGCTTCTGGATTACGGTACAAAGACCCTTAGCTTCACTAACTGACGGGTGTCAGATTAATGCACGGTTGAACGCGGCCTGCGGGATTAGGTATTTCGGGAACACCCGGAGCAAAGTAATCATGACAGCTTATACCTGTCTAGTCGTCGTCGAAAGAGAATTGGATGTGCCGTACCATCAGGATTCAGCACACTTCACTCAAAGCCACCTGAGGTGAGTTATGACGCGACGCCTCCACACGGGTTCCCTAGGCCCGCCAAAGGAACCAAATAGAGAGATGAGCCAAACTTCTAGGCGCACAGCCCCATGGGGTTTATGGCGCACACACGCCAACCTTGCGTACCGGCAACGTCCGCAAAACCCGCCACACCGAGCAAACTTCGGTCGTTCTTCTGCAAGCTTCCTAGCCCTCCGATCGACCGCTCCTAATTGTCTTTTCCTGAACCATAGACTAGTGCGTTCCGCGACTTGTATTTTAATTTCTGACTCATGAGTTGGTTTCTATTTTTTTTTAATATCTCTTTATCCTAGGTCTTTTTTTATTTTATTTGACCTGGTCGTTCTTTATTTGAATTTATTTACTATATTAACGACCGTCCTTTCGCGCAACGCCATCTCTCGACTCGATGCGAAATATGTGACCCGAGTTTAGCCCGAGTCCAAGAGATGTCGCCTGCTGCTATATTTTTGCTACGTAACAACCTCACGGACTATAATGAAACTTTCGCACCAGTCGCAAGAATAGCTAGTTTCAGATTTATGCTTAGTTTTGCCAATCAATATAATTTGCTAGTTCATCACATGGATGTGAAAACCGCCTTTTTAAATGGCGAATTAAAGGAAGATATTTACATGAAAGTCCCTGAGAGTATCTCTTGTCCAAATAACTGTGTGTAAATTGAACAAAGCACTTTATGGACTGAAACAGGCAGCTAGGTGTTGGTTTGAAGTTTTCGAACGATCTCTTAAAGAAAAGGGTTTCCAAAATTCTTCAGTAGATAGATGTATATATCTGTTAGACAATGGAGATGTGCAAAAAAAATTTATGTGATTTTATACAATATGTTAAGAAAACCTTGTCCGACCGACGAATGCCTACAGAACCTGGCTAAACTTAAAAAAAAATCCCCCTAAAAATAAATAAAATATATATGTAATTTCATGGCAACACAGGCACAGGTCATAACCTCAGTTGACCTCATGCATGTAGGTATAGGTAGTTTATCCACGTTTATCGAGTCTCGATAGGAAAATGATACTTAGCCAGCTCGAGAAAAGAACTTTTTTTTAAGTAGGAAGGTCGTCTGACTCTCCGAATGTATAATTTCATTCGATGAGCATAATGGCTGTGGCGAAGATGTTGTTCCATATTTCGTTCACTAAGAACGATACAGGCCTGGTACCGTCTCACGAGATTAGCACGGACATGCACACAAACAAAAATCAAGTGGTGTCAAATCCGCGCTGGCCACAGTTGGTCACTGCCAGCCGAACTGATAATGGAGGTACTCACGTTTAGGTCGGCAAAAATATGGTGACGCACCGTCATGCTGGAACCACAATGACCACAATCACCTGATCATAACACAGCTAATTGCAGTTGCTACCTTCCATCAGCATGTTACATTACTCTACATTAGGAAACGACATGATCACACAATACACGAATAGTCTACCTACACGGAAGCAATGTTAAGCGCAACTGATAATTTAAAGTAAAAATGCTTTTTATTTTATAAAATTGTACCTACGCGGCTGGCCTTGCGGCATCCTTTGAATAAATAGGGATGTGTAAGTAATCAAAATATTTATTTATCGAAACAATTTACTCGTCTATTTTTGTTATGGATTTAGTATTGTAGTTTCTCATTCTCATTCTCGATTCAACATCGCATGGAATTGTTTAGAACTTTTACAAAACTCAAATTAGTTAGGTACACTGCTGTAAATCAAAATCATGGCAAAGTTTTAATTTCAGTTTCTGTCTCAATATCGATGATATTGACCGTTAAAATATTGGTTAAACTTTACTAAAATTGTGTTTCATAATCCTTCTCGTTTCTGTTTATTAATACTTGTGTTATAATAATGTTATTAGAAATTAATCGATAAACAAACAAAAGTACTTTTACGATTGGGTAATCTGTGTTTTTAACAAATCATTCAACCACATACAAGTTTCGATTAATAGCGATAAAAAAACGTTATTACGAAAAAATTAGTGCATTACTAATTATTTCTTTTACGTCGCCGACAAAGTTCACGCGCGACGCCGCTAAAGAAATAAAGAATCTAACAAAACAATAAAAGGAAAGCCGACAATTATACAGCTTAAAATGGTGTTGTAATTTTTTTTTAAATACCAAATTTTGGGGAAGTTAGCGTAAATTCGCGGAAAAAAAAGATAGTTTCAAAATTGATTAGTATTGTTACTATGATGATTATGCAAAATTTCAAATTTTATTTGGTCATGTGATTGCCTAACCTTTATTATCCTTATGGGTCGGACAGGGTTTACTTTACATATTGTATGTAGATGATTTAGTTATAGCATGCGCTGATATTGATAAAATGAATAATTTTAAAAGGTATTTAATGAGTAAATTTAAAATGACTGATTTAAAAGAGATAAAATTATTTCTTGGTATAAAAATTACAAGGCATGCAAATGAAATTACATTAGATCAAAGCGCATATATAAAAACGGTATTAAATAAATTTAATATGTACGATTGTAAACCTGTCAAAACACCCATTGAAAATAAACTTAATTATGAAGCATTAAACTCTGAGGAAAAATATATTGCTCCATGTCGAAACGATATAAGATGTTTAATGTATATCATGTTATGCACTCGTCCAGATTTAAGTACAAGTCTTAATACAGTATATCAAGACTTGTACTTAAATCTAGGTAGGTATACGAACAAAAATAATACAGAACTCTGGCAATGTCTCAAGAGAGTGCTAAGGTACTTGAAAGGTACTGTTGATTTAAAAAAGATCTGTCTACAATAATATTCTATGTGGCTACGTTGACTCAGATTGGGGTAGTGGTGATTCAAACGACAGGAAAAGTACAACTGGGTATTTATTTAAGCTCTTCGAGCATTGCTCTATAACCTGGAGTACAAAGAAACAAATGTCAGTTGCTGCCTCTTCAACTGAGGCGGAGTATATGGCATTGTATGAAGCTGTTAGGGAGGCATTATGGCTTAAATCACTAGCAGTTAGTATTAAGATAGATATCGATAAACCTATCATAATCTATGAGGATAACAATGGCTGTATAAGCATTGCAAATAATCCAACCAATCAAAAGCGTACTAAACATATTGATAAGTATAAAATATCATTTTTCTATAGAACAGATTGAGAAAAATGGAATAAAATTAAATTACATTCCAACAGGTCAGCAGCTGGCAGATGTTCTTACCAAACCATTACCTGCTATCACTTTTCAAGAGATGAGAAGTAAAATGGGCTTAGAATAAGATTCTCTTCGATTTTTTTTTTGTTATTAATTTAATGATATGTATTAGAATGATTTAATGTAATGGTCTGATTAAGGTTTTCTGGGTTTCCCTTAATCCTTGCAACAAATGTTGGGCCATGAGATGTATTTCCCAGCAAACATTAGGAAGATAATATGTTCCGGTCATTCAGGTATTCATTTACTTTGATTTGTTTTATTTGTACAATTGACAGATTAATTTTTGAGGGGGCGTGTTGATTTATTTGATTTATCTATTTACAAGACTCAATCTTTAGTCGATTCTGTAATAATCTATATATTGTGGGTACTTATTCAATAAATAAGTAAACCCCTACTACCTACAACACCAGTCTCTCTCTTGGTCGTTTGTGCTTCTGTATAGACGGACGTATAACCTTCCTAGTGATTTTTAAATTGGCTGATAATATACACAGTTAACTGAAGGTAAAGGAAAACATCTTGAGGAAACCTGGACTTTATAAGTCTGAAATCGCCAACCCGCATTGAGCAAGCATAGTGATTACGCTCAATCCTTCTCTGTATGTATAAAACGATAAGGAAAAAATAAAACTCTCCAGCACGACTGATAGCTATCAACACCCGTTGCCGCCTATGAAGTAATTCAAGTTTAAAGTTATCGATTAACATATTTTTTACTTTAAAAATATAAAACAAAAAAAAACCTGTTGAAGTATTTTCTAATACTTCAACAGGTTTCTTTTTTGTTTTAGCAACGTTGAACTTCTGTTCAAGGTTGCTAAGTAGGAGGCATAGATAAAAAAAAACCGGTCAAGTATGACTTGGAACTTGATATATTTATGGAGGTTCCGGTACCATCTATACTAATATATAAAGCTGAAGAATTTGTTTGTTTGATCGCGCTAATTTCACGAACTACTCCGGTCTACTGGTCCGATTTGAAAAAAATATTTTTCGTTAAATGGCCCATTAATCCAAGAAGGCTTTAGCACAGTATAAAAATCATACAGTAGGTCGACGCCTTTGATCTCGTGTAAAATGCCGACATCGTCTAGACAGTCTGTAACGCATCGACCAGGGTTGTCACAAATAAACAATAGTAATGAAATTATTTATTTATTGCAGATCAACATCGGTAGCTGTATTATATTTAATTAATTTGCTATTTTTACTAAGGGAACAACTCGAGACAGGTTTAAGTTATTTATATGGCATTTTCGTAACGAGCACCCCAGTCCACCTCGGAATTAACACCCATATCATATTAATACACATTTAAATTGGCGTCAGACATCTTGGATTTCAAAACGGGTGGCTTTTTCGTAACAAGCACCCCAATTATACTCAAAATTGACACTCATATCAAATTATAAAAAAAATGACGTCCGCCATTTTGGATGTCAAAAAGTACGGCTTTTTCAAAACAAGCACCAGAATTATACTCAAAATTAACACTCATATCAAATTATAAAACAAACAAATTAGAAAACAAACACGCGTTAGCCCTTAATGATAGATACCGAGCTACGAACATCGTTTTGTTCGCAGCTCGGGTGCCGCTTACCCGCGTGTCGTCCTTCACACCCCGTATGATTGCTCTGTCTAAACGTCTTCGTTGGACGACTGTATGATTTTTAGACTGTGGCTTTAGGCTATAGGTATGTAACATCACGCTGCGACCAGAAGGAGTTGCGAATAATTAAAAGAAAATATAAATCCTTATCCAAATAAATTAATAGTATTTAATTTGGAAAAAATGTCCTTGACATCACTTAATTTCGATTAACATCTTATAAGATACTATAATTTTAAAATTACTCTTTTGTGGTTAAAATAAAATGTTCAAATGACTAACTCCAAGCGAACAATTTTGCGGGCGGCCGCTAGTTATTTATAAACAAAAAAAAAAAAAAAATACCCGTGGCCACGCTCAGTGTAGGGTTCCGTAGTTTCCAGTTCGTCACAATAAGTGTCCCCTTATCATCATCATCATCTCAGCGTATAATCCCGGTCGCATCCGTGGCTTTCGCGTTGGAGCCCGGGGTCCGCTTTCCTACAAAAACGCCTCCATTTCGCACGATCTCTGGGATCCCGTGGTGTGAGATTGTTGGCACGCATGTCATCTCTTACAATGTCAAGCCAGCACTTCTTTGGTCTAGCGACAGCTCAAGCACAGGCCACGCCTCACTGCCATACAGAAGGACAGGTCTAATGATGGTCTTATAGACCTGTCCCTTAAGCTTAACCGGGATTTTGGGGTCACAAATGACACCTGTCACCTCACGCCATTTTGCCCAAGCTGCGGAAATGCGTGCTTTATCGTCGCAATCAATGTCGCCGGACACGTGGAGCACACACCCCAAGTGTAGCCACCCTCAGTGTAGGGTTCCGTAGTTTCCAGTTCGTCACAATAAGTGTCCCCTCTTAAGAGTTAATAATGGGCTACTTTTTACATTGACTTGACATGCTTTCAGTGGTAGGCCATAGTACCGGCCGCCGGCAGAAGTTACTACCCATTAGACAAAGTCTTGCCGCCAAGCGATTCGTTGTGTTCCGGCATGATGTCTGGTGAAGCCGTACGGAGGCCGGGTCTGAGTAGTTGTGTTGCGTTGTGTGGCGGGTACGATGCGCCAAATGTTGTTGTGTCGGGAGTTTGGTCGTGGAAAGGCTCCAGATCAATCTCCCTCTAGCGCAGCATCGTTTGGTCGTGTTAGTCTTGGGTTTAACATTGCATCACCTCGCTCAACTGCCGTCATCCTTCCTATTCCTAAGTTTTTTAAGGGAATAGGCTTAATAAACTAGTGCGTTTTACCATCAACGATTGCTTCACTGCTTACCATCAGGCGGGATTGCAGTCAAGCACTAGTTTATAATTATTAAAAAAAGTAAAAAAACTAAAACCCAACTACGACAAAAAACGACGCTGAAAAAGTATAAAACAAGATTTTCAGAATACTGAACTGAACAAATTTGCTAATATAGTTGCAAGTAAATAGACACAATAGACTCTACCAAGATGCCTTCGTTGTAAATTGACAATAATGTTTTACAATACTATTCTGAAGTATGCAATATTCACTATGTAGAGATAAATTTTCATGTTTGGAAAACCGCAGTCACACGTTATCAAAGTGCTACGGTAGGTAGGTATATGTAACGTGTGACTACGCCTTTCCAAACATGAAAATTTATCTCTACATAGTGAATATTACATACTTCAGAATAGTATTGTATGACATTATTGTCAATTTACAACGGAGGCATCTTGGTAGAGTCTACTGTGTCCATTTACTTGCACCTATCTTAGCAACTTTGTTCAGTTCAGTATTCTGAAAATCTTGTTTTATACTTTTTCAGCGTCGTTTTTTGTCGTAGTTGGGTTTTAGTTCTCTTACTTTTTATTATTTGTACTATTTTGGTGTTAAAGTGTATTTGTGGCGCATAATATTAACAAAAGTTAAATTGACGAACTAAAAACTAGGTAGTTAACATACGACATCTCTTTGACTTATGTATCGGCGTATAGTAATATGTAGAGATGTCCTATTTTACTATTTCGTAGCGCTTGGATCGTAGCGCGTATAGCAACGGTTTCCCCGTATGAAGCTCCCGGTTTTTGCGAATGGGCCATGAATTAGTGAATGAGGTCGTTAGTATAAATAGATAGGATGTTTTTCTAACGGTGGTAGGCCATAAGATCGGCTGCCGGCAGAAGTTACCACCCACCAGACAAAGTCTTGCCGCCAAGCGATTCGTCGTGTTCCAGCATGATGTCTGGTGAAGCCGTACGGAGGACGCGTCTGAGCAGTTGTATTGCGTTGTGTGGCGAGTACGATGCGCCAAATGTTGTTGTGTCGGGAGTTTGGTCGTGGAGAGTCTCCAGATCAATCTCCCTCTAGCGCAGCATCGTTTGGTCGTGTTGGTCTTGGGTTTAACACACCTTTTTTTTGACGCTGTGGTAATGCATTTACGCACCGTACCCCGAAGGGCGTGTGTGGGACTCGCCCAGCCGAAGCCGGGAATACCCACTAAACCCACAGCGGCACAACGACATCGCCTGAGTGGCGGGGTCATGGGAAAATGGCACAGCCTAACTACCAATCCCCCGCCGGCGATTCCCGCCTAGGGCGGGCCCACAGTGGTCCCTCCACTCCACAGGGAGGGGCCGGGCTGGGTACGTCTTTTTGTGCGAGAAGACGCAGCAGCCAAGGGTTTTTTAGCGAGGTGTCCTTCCTCTTAGCCCCACTCGTTTGCCCGGAGGCAAACGGGGCCCCCAGCTCCTCTCAATGAGGAGACCGGGTTGCCCGACGGTGACCCGGAGTTCGGGTCACGTCAGCCACCTCGAGTGGTGGCCGACCCGCCGCACGTGTGACCGCCGAAGCGGTCCCCGCATCTGGTTTTGGTCCGCGCCGGTAAACCGATAACCCCCATATCTGGGGGCCGTTCCCCTATCCGCCACCTGGGGACGCGTCCGATGGCAGGCCAGAAACTGCACACGGAAACATTGCATCACCTGGCTCAACTGCCGTCATCCTTGCTATTCCTAAGTTTTTTAAGTGAATAGGCTTAATAAACTAGTGCGCTTTACCATCAACGATTGCGTCACTGCTTACCATCAGGCGGGATTGCAGTCAAGCGCTAGTTTATAATTATTAAAAAAACATATATTAAGAGGACCTGGGAAGATTTCTTAATCTATCTAATTCTGCTAACGATCGACTGTCATGTGGATTTTTAAGTAATTTATTATGATCCAAGGCACTTATAAATAATCCCTCTATGGTTTTGACTCTACTGAGAGCGACATAGGCCTGTCCTTTAGCAAACAATGGCTTTCCTAGATCTGTAACTTTTTTATCTAGAGTACAACCTTGTAATTTATGTACAGTACAACCCCAAGAAAGAATCAGCGGGAGCATTTTACGCTGAATTTGCCCAGAACCCCTCAAGCCGCCAAATTCAGTGAGGCAAGGCTCGATTTTGATAAGTCCGTTAATATCTGCTTTTATGGATGCGTCGTCAAATTGTATGAGAACAGCGCTTGGCTGTTCTCCTGTTCCAACTGATCGCGCCGAAGAGCAGGCCATTCGAAGGCCTTCACCACTCCCATCGCTCCGTTTACCAAACCCTGGTTTACATTCAAATTTCTACGAAGCATTACTAGGGATTATGTACAAACATAAAGTACTCGTGAAGCTCTTTCAGATGATACTATATACGGTATATTTATTTTAATTTTATATTAACATAGGACTGTTTGTCCGCTAGAGGGCGTAATATTAAATTTGGTGACAAGCTTTATAGTTCATAACCAACAGAATATCAAGG
Source organism: Sesamia nonagrioides (assembly GCA_017933935.1). Taxonomy (NCBI): domain Eukaryota; kingdom Metazoa; phylum Arthropoda; class Insecta; order Lepidoptera; family Noctuidae; genus Sesamia; species Sesamia nonagrioides. The sequence goes on along the minus strand of JADWQK010001429.1, from coordinate 4,110,205 downwards.
CCCTTCTAATGGTTCTGCAGTGGTCTTATTCTGATAAGTAGTAAAGAAGCTATCTATGAACGAAAAGATGTGAATTATATGCAATCAGCCCATGAATACAGGTAAAGTCACAAGCAAATGCTAGTAATATATATATATTCAAAATGTACAAGTAAAGCCCTTTCAAATGATATCAAACACGGCATATTTATCTTAACTTTTTTTTTTTTACTCTGTATATTTTGTCCGCTAGAGGCGCCACATTAGATTTTGTGAAACTCCATATAGCCTATAACCAGCGGACAATTAAGACGCTTCTAATGATATGTCATTTATCGAATTCGAATAAGTAGTTTAGAAGTTACGAGGGAACAGATGAACATACATACATACATACATACATACATACATACATAGCCTGTCAAAATCATAACCCTCCTTTTGCTTTGCCGTAGTCGGGTAAAAAAAAGTTTTCATCATGGCTCATGAGATAAAGCCTGGTAACAGACATACGGCCAATGGAGTAAATGGAGTTAACAAGTACGGAATCCTGCAAACACAACCGTGGCTGTCTTGTTACAGAAACTGGTTCAACTGAGTCACGGGCTTAGTGCAAGGAGAGATGCACACTATGGTTACAGCGAGGCAAGTCTCTTTCTAAATCCGGTTTTGATTTTAGAAAAATATCAATAGCTATGTTTAAAGAAACATAATAATGTATAGACGTCTTAAAAAATATGCAAAAATTCCGTTTCAAGAAAAAAATCCATGCTATAAATAAAATATTAAATTGTAGGTAAAAAACAACTAATTTAATCAAATAAAAAAAAAACAGGGTGCGTAAAATTATCTTGTTTTTGATTTGATCCACGATTACACCACAGAACACTGTAATAGCAGCTTTTTTATATCCTTACTAATATTATAAATACGAAAGTGAGTTTGTTTGTTTGTTTCTTCCGCTTTCACGCCGTAACTACTGAACCAATTGCTTTGAAATTTTGCAAACGTAAAGTTAGAAGTCCTGATTAAATAATAGGGTACTTTTGATCCTGAAAAAACTTGATATTCCCAAGGGAAATCGAAAAAGCGCGATATAACCGACTTCCACGCGGGCGAAGCCGCGGGCGGAAAGCTAGTGCTTTATAAACTAGCGCTTGACCGCAATCCCACCTGACAGTAAGCAGTGATGCGATCGTTGATGGTAAAGCTCCGGTAATTGTTCGTCTTCATAACTTCATCCATAATTGCACATACAAAACCTTCAGTTTCCGCAAAAAGGTCACCGAGTCGTAGCCAGGCCACGGACGCTTGTAAATCTACATCAGGCCCGTGTAGGGCTGTCCGTGAAGCTCCTTGTTCTTCCATACTTCCATGCGATCATTGGTGTCAAGCACTACAGGTTTGCGCCAGTTCTCTTTAGCCAAGGAGAGCGGAGTGAGGCCCTTGTCAACCGCGACCACATCTCGATGCATTCCCACGTCGGTTGTTAGGAAATATTCCCTGAGCGTAAGCACACGGCATTTCTCGCCTGGGTTGACGCTCGTGAACGCGGAGCTCCGGATCTAAGCTCAAAGAAAAGAGCCTTTAACCGTGCTGCCAAGTCCTACAAGAAGGCGCTCAAGAAGGCTCGCTTCGACCGCATTACCCATATTGGCAACAAGTTATCTGCGCAGCCATCCGGTAGCAGATCTTTTTGGGCCCTTGCCAAATCGGTTGAGGCGAACTTCTGTCGGCCCTCACTGCCTCCGCTGGTTAGGCATGATGGAACACTGGCTCATACGGCGAGAGAGAATGCAGGTCTATTTGCTTCTCTCTTTGCCCATAATTCGCGTCTGGATACTGGCAGTGCTACTCCACCTAATTTACCTCATTGCGGAGCTTCAATGCCTGAGGTTCGCATTAGAAACAAAGAGGTTCTGAGAGTACTGTGTCGTCTGGATGTGAAGAAGGCTAGTGGTCCGGATGGTATACCAGCGATTGTTCTTAAAGCATGTGCGCCCGAGTTGTCTCCTGTATTGACGCGCTTGTATCGCCTCTCATTTAGGACTGGTATAGTGCCCAAGTCCTGGAAGCTTGCTAACGTGCAGCCCGTGCCCAAGGAGGGTAGTCGTGCCGATCCTGCCAACTATCGGCCGATTTCGATCACCTCCATACTTTGCAAAATTATGGAGCGTGTATTGAACTCGCGCCTCTTGGCATACCTGGAAGATAACGATCTCCTCAGTGACCGACAGTACGGGTTTCGCCGCAATCGGTCAACTGGGGACCTACTAGTGTATGCCACTCACTTGTGGGCCGAGGCCCTTGAGAAGAATGGGGAAGCGATTGCTGTCTCCCTTGATGTCTCGAAGGCCTTCGACCGGGTATAGCACGCTGGCCTTTTGAGTAAACTTCCAGCGTACGGCATTTCCCCTAGCCTGACTGGCTGGGTAAAAGACTTCCTGACTGAACGGTCCCTCCGAGTTGTTGTCGACGGATGCTCTTCTGAGCCCATGTCAACTAATGCCGGTGTTCCTCAGGGGTCTGTTCTCTCTGCAACTCTGTTCCTGTTGCATATTAACGATCTGCTGATGCCCGGTGTCTATGGGTATGCAGATGACAGCACAGTTGTAGAGAGATACCTGCCGGATGCTCGGGCTAGTAGGAAATCAATCCGGTCCGAAAGAGAGGCCATGGTTGAGCGAACGAGTGTTGCACTGCAGGCAGTCTCCGAATGGGGCAATGCCAATCTTGTAGCATTCAATGCCGCCAAAATACAGGCGTGTCTTTTCACCGCCAAAAGGAGCCCGTTCACCTTGGCTCCTACTTTTCGAAATGTGTCCTTGGAGTGTTCCGACCGCCTTCAGCTTTTGGGAGTTGAGATTTCCTCGAACCTTAACTTTGGGCGGTTCATTGAGTCCAAGGCCAAGGTGGCTGCCAGGAAACTTGGCGTTATCGCAAAGGTCCGACAGTACTTCAAACCTGGGCAGCTTCTAATGTTATACAAAGCACAGGTCCGTTCGTGTTTGGAGTACTGCAGCCACATTTGGGCTGGTGCTGCCAAGTGTCACCTGGCCACTTTGGATTCAGTGGAAAGACGTGCAAAGAGGCTGATTGGTGACCCTGATCTAACTCGAGTTGGTGTGAGTGATAACAGGCGTAGAGTAGCCAGCCTTTCGGTGTTCTATAGGATGCATTTCGGGGAGTGTGCGAGGGAATTGCATGATTTAATTCCCCCATCTCCGTTCCACCAGTGGACGACCCGTCGTACGGCTGGTTTCCACCCTTACGTTGTTAACACCACTACGATCCGGATGAAGCGTTTCGCCTCCTCCTTTATACCGCGTACATCGAGGGACTGGAATAATTTGCCAGCGGCGGTTTTTCCGTCGGACTACAATTTGAGTGTCTTCAAGGCTAGAGTGAATAGGCTCTTAATAAACTAGTGCGCTTTACCATCAACGATTGCGTCACTGCTTACCATCAGGCAGGATTGCGGTCAAGCGCTAGTTTATAATATGTAAAAAAAAAGACTGCATATCTTGTTGTTGTGAAGGGTCTTAGCGTTTAAAACGTCTCGACCTCCACATTTTCGCGGGATATACAGCCTCATAACCGATGACCGTGGGTGATGCAATCGATTTGCAGTCAGCAGTGTAAGGAATCTCCTAACCAGGGCGTCGAGTTCGCGAGTTGAAAGCGCGCACCTTGTTTCCGCCTGATACAAGACTATTAAGTACTTTTTTAGGCGGCCAAAGAAGCGTTCCTTCAACGATTGCTTCATGTCAGTAACATTGATACCCAACGCTTCCGACATACCCAAATACTTATAGGTTTCGGATGCGGAGAGGGCTCTAAGGTTTATGGAACTCGTGAGTTGGGTTCCCACGGATTCCATAATCTCTCCTCGCTTTACATGCCCGACCGCACATTTGTCCACACCAAATTCCAACCTGATGGAGCTACTGAAAGTTTCAGTAATTTTATTTTTAAGAATTAATAATTTAAGTAATTTTATTTTTTGTAATTTTATTAGTAATTTGTGAATTGTTGGGAGCAAAAAGTTTCAGGTCATCCATATAGAGGAGGTGCGATATGACTTTACCACCTCTCCTCAACCGATAGCCTAGACCTGAATCCTCCAATAGTGTACTTAGAGCATTCTTCTTCTTCTTCACTTCTTCTTCTTCAGCCTATAGATGTCCACTGCTGGACAAAGGCCTCCCCCAAGGCTTTCCACGCTGACCGGTCTTGTGCTGCCCGCATCCATCGGCTTCCTGCGACCTTCACCAGGTCATCGGTCCACCTTGTTGGGGGCCTCCCTACGCTGCGTCTTCCAGTACGTGGTCGCCACTCCAGAACCTTACTGCCCCATCGGCCATCGGTTCTACGAGCAATATGCCCTGCCCACTGCCACTTAAGTTTAGCGACTCGCAGAGCTATGTCAGTGACTTTGGTTCTTCTGCGGATCTCCTCATTTCTGATTCGATCACGCAGAGAAACTCCTAGCATAGCTCTTTCCATTGCCCTTTGTGTGACTCTGAGCCTTCGTATGAGGCCCATTGTGAGCGACCACGTTTCAGTTCCGTAAGTCATCACTGGCAACACACACTGGTCAAAGACTTTAGTCTTGAGACACTATGGTATCTTGGACGACGAGAAGATGTAGCGTAGCTTCCCGAACGCTGCCCAACCGAGCTGGATTCGCCGAGACACCTCTTTCTCGAAGTTGGACCTACCTAGTTGGACCGTTTGTCCCAGGTATCTGCTATTGCTGCTACTCGTCAACAACTTCGAGTGCAGAGCAACCAACTACAATTGGAGTAGGTGCGACATGAGAGTTCGACATGATCTTCGTCTTATCTATGTTCATTTTTAGACCCACTTGTTGGGAAGCTCTGCTGAGGTCATTGAGCATTTTGCCCAAGTCTTCCAGGGTCTCAGCCATAACCACGATATCATCTGCGAAACGGAGATTGGTGATGTACTCGCCGTTGATGTTGATGCCAAGTCCTTTCCAGTCCAGGAGCTTGAAGACATCTTCCAACGCAGCAGTGAACAATTTAGGAGATATGACATCTCCTTGTCTCACTTCACGCTGCAGTTGGATCGGTTTCGAGTCCTGATCCTGGAGACGGACTGACATGGTGGCGTTTTTGTACAAACACTTTATCACCTCAATATATCGATGGTCAATTTAGCACCGCTGGAGAGACTGTAGCACCGCCCAAGTCTCAATCGAATCGAAGGCCTTCTCATAGTCCACAAACGCCAAGCATAGTGGTTTGTTATACTCCTCGGACTTCTGTATAACTTGCCGCAGCGTATGTATGTGGTCTATGGTGCTAAAGCCTTTTCGGAAGCCTGCTTGTTCGGGAGGCTGGATTGTCGTCGAACCTGCGAGCGAGACGATTCGTGATGACCCTAGAAAACAGCTTGTACCATGAGCCATGAGTTGAGCCATGGCTCAGGAGGGATATCGGTCTGTAGTTTTTCAGGAGGGTATTGTCACCTTTTTTGAAAAACAAAATCACCACGCTCCTGTGCCACGCCTTAGGCGTTTCGCCTTTAAGAATGACGGAATTAAATAGCTTCTGAAGCGCTTTAAGAACCGGTTTGCCACCCGCTTTCAGAAGCTCAGCCGTAATTCCATCATCTCCAGCCGCCTTATCGTTCTTAAGCTGTTTCAGGGCCATACCAATCTCGTACAGGCTGACGTCCGGGATATCGTCGGTGTAATGTCGGGTTAGTCTGGCTCTAGGATCATTAGCCAGGCTTACAACAAGTGCGTGTGTTAATGAGTATAACTCTCCGTAGAATTGCTCTAAAGCAAAACCAAAGTGGACTTAAACTACCGCCCTGAAATATGCCTCGCTCGATCCTTATCGGTTCGCTATTCCTCTGAATATTTCGACATCCTGGATAGCGAAGGACTGTCCTCCATGTCCTCATACATGTCATCAGCAAGGTGCGTAGAGTTGCATCCACTTTATACAACTCCAGCACCCGCATGGGCCATGTATGTGGCACTGAGTCATAGGCCTTCTTATAATGAAATGAAATGAAATTTATTAAAAAAACATAGAACAATAATAAAATTAATGTACAAAAAGTCAGTTTGTATAGTAATAAAAATCTTAATAATAACAATCGTAAAATATAACTCTAGACCTCAAAGCATAAGGTCGGATGTAGAAAACACCAACTTTTCAGGAGAGCAAAAATAAAATTGACAAACTTATCGCGTCATATTTATTACACTTTTAAGCATTTAAATCAGTTTTTTTTTTTTTATAAGGTGTACAATGGCACCCTTTATTTCTATTAAAAATAACCACTCCAACTATTAAAATTATTTAATTAATAAAGTTTTTTTGTAAAATCAGTTAGATCTGACCTTATGCCTGAAATATTGTAGAATAACAATTAAAACTGCAAGCATATGCGTACATCCGAATTTATGCTTGCAATTTAAAGTGTTAACTTTTATCTTTATATCTACATAAAATATTACAGTCTCAAGAGATTTAACAATTTTACGAAGTCTGATCTGTGAATATTATACTTTTATAATACTTTATACTTTTAAAATATTTATTACTTATTTTATTTCAACAAAAGTATGGAAATCTTTATTAAATCTAACATTCACAACAAAAGATAGGTTTTAACACAACATAGAACTGGTCTAAATTACGTTTTATAAAAGCAGAGGGTCGGAGGAACCGACAAGTGTTAACAAAAAATAAATGTTTAGTAGGCACATTGGCATGAAACATTATCTAATCAGACTGAGGAAAGTCAAGCTATTTTTTTTTTAGATTTCTGCAATTATGTACCCATTCCACAGAGGTAACTAAATCTTTATATTTTGTAGAACATATTGGTTTTGCTTCATTTCGTACATTGGACAAGTCAAATGGAAACTGAATGCCTTTTGACGAATTGCGTACCAATCATTTCATCATCATCATTTCAGCCGAAAAACGTCCACTGCTGGACATAGGCCTCCCCCAAGGATCTCCGTAATGACCGATCCTGCGCGTCCAGCATCCAGCCGTTTCTCGCGACCTTCACCAGGTCGTCGGTTCACCTTGTCAGGGGCCTACCTACGCTGCGTCTTCCGGTGCTTGGTCGCCACTCGAGAACCCGTCGGCCCCATCGGGCATCGATCCTACGGGCAATGTGCCCGGCCCACTGCCACTTTAGTGTTGCAATTCTTCGAGCTATGTCGGTTACTTTAGTTCTTCTGCGGATCTCCACACTCATGATTCGATCACGCAGTGAAACCCCAAACATAGCCCTCTCCATTGCCCTTTGAGTGACCTTGAGCCTTCTTATAAGACCCATTGATAGCGATCACGTTTAAATTCCATAAGTCATCACTGGCAACACACACTGGTCGAAGACTTTTGTCTTGAGACACTGCGGTATATCGGACGAGAAGATTCTACTTAGCGTCCCGAAAGCAGCCCAGCCGAGTTGGATTCGATGATTGGCCTCTTTCTGGAAGTTGGACCTTCCTAACTAGATAGTATATCCCAGGTATACGTAACTGTCGACAACTTCCAGAACAGAGTCTCCAATCTCTATAGGAGTCGGTACAACATGGGCATTAGACATGACTTTCGTCTTGTCCATGTTCATTTTAAGACCGACTCGCTCGGAGGCTCGATTGAAGTCTTCGAGCATTGTACTCAGGTCCTCCGCGGTCTCAACCATGACTACGATGTCATCAGCAAACCGAAGGTGTGTAAAGTACTCGCCAATGATGTTGATGCTCAGTCCTTTCCAGTTCAGAACCTTGAAGACATCCTTCAATGCAGCGATAAACAATTTCGGGGAGATAACATCTCATTGTCTGACATCACGCTGCAAAGGTTTCGAGGACTGGTCCTGTATTTAGACTGACATGGTGGCCTTTTCGTAAAAATACAACTAAGTACCAAGATAATGCGGATAATACTTCTGATTTAATAATAATAGAAGATAATTTAAGTCCACAAAAATTAAGTAATAAAAACACTGATTTTATAAAACATATTTTCGGCACCCAAACCCTTCAGCGCTTCAATATACCGATAGTCTACTTGGCACCGCTGGAGAGAATATGTATTAGAAAAGGGTGCTGAAAATATGTTTTATAAAACTGCACCCCTGACTGCTCTTGCTGCAGTTGAAACCAAACACACAACCAACCAACAGTTTAGATTTTAAACTCACCACCGCTGCACCGTCCTTGTTCTTGTTCTTATTCTTGCGTATCGGAATTATCACTAAATTCACCAGTTTCATTAACATGAATCAATGTCCTTTCGAAACATGTTTTTTTCTTGAAAGGCAAATAAAAACATTCCCCGAAATCAGGAATAAAATCAGTGTGTTTATTACTTCATTTTTGTGGACTTAAATTATCTTCTATTATTATTAAATCAGAAGTATTATCCGCATTATCTTGGTACTTAGTTGTATTTTTATTTAGTTTTGGTATGTGCCTATTGACTGGAACTTTGCAATGTTTATGTTCAACGGCATTAGGGTGTTTATTTGGTGAGAAAAGGCGTCTTTTTACTTGACCGTGAGCAATTTGTAAAGGTCTCAACTCAGGTGAGTTGCTTATTTCGCTACAACTTGAGTAATCCATTAAATCGGGTTCATAATTTTTGTCTTTAACACTGTCAAAATTGTAGTCCGACAGAAACACCGTCGCTGGCAAATTGTTCCAGTCCCTCGATGTACGCGGTGTAAAAGAAGAGACAAAACGCTTCCATCCGATCATTTGGTGTCAACAACGTATGAGTGGAAATTCGCCGTATTGTCCAACAATGGAACGGTGATTGGGGAATTAAATCGTGCAATTCATCACAATAATAATCAAACTCTCCAAAATGCATCCTATAGAACACCGACAGTTTCGCTGCTCTACACCTGAGCTTCAGGCTTTGGAGACCGTTTTGAGCTTTAGGGATATCCGAACTATATCATGTACCGACCTAGCACGAAAAAGTAACTGAAATTTATTTGGAGCCATAAGGCGGACATACCACTTACGTACCAAAATTCAAATACGAAATTAGTATTATTATTGCAAGAAAATCTCATCTTCCTATTCGACTTTATGCCTAAATCTGCCAGCTAGCATTTTTTCAAGCATAATGCTCAATGAGATGATACGTTTCTTTAGTTTGAATAATATATTAGACGCATAAAGACGTATCAGCTGAAGCGCCCAGTGTGATGCATCCCCAATTATAGATGCAATAATAGTTTAAGTTAACATATAGCTCTTTAATAGTAATATTAATTTATTACATAATGACGTAAATGAAGGTAAAAGTTTATGCCTTCAAGGCATTTCAAAAAGTGCCTAAAACCGACTTTATGCATGCGTATATTTCGTTAATGGAAAAAGATAAAAATATAACGATCAGTTTCATAGAAAGAGAAAAAGCGCCGTATTATCGCAATAATAAAAACACATTTTGGCGGATCTATACATACGACCTAATGCTTCTAAGGTCGAGAACTTATTGTAGTCTAATACATAATTTATAAATCTATAAAGTTACGATCTAAAACTAATGTTGGGACAACCCGAACTAGGTTTATTTAAACCTGTTTCAGGCTGTCGTATACAAAGATATTTGATGGCTAAAATATAATAATAATAAACATATTACGACAAAAGTATTTAAGACTAAGCAATGAAAAACTGTCCTATAAACTTAAATAATACTTTACCTCTACTTACTCATTAAGTATATAACTTACTAAACTATTCATTTTATTTTAGTACCTCTAGCATTTTTTCAGTATCTGTGTAACTGAGGGTTTGTAGATATTCAGTTAGCATAACACAACATTTATTTGAGCTTTCACGACTAACTCAACGATACCATATTTGTAATAGATACATAATTATATAGATAAACATCCAAGACCCAGGCCAATCAGGAAAAGATCGTTTTCCATCATGACCTGGCCGGGAATCGAACCCGGGGCCTCCGCGTTGCAAGCAGGCGTGTTGACCGCTGCGCCACGGAGGACGTTACTTCCAGGTTGTATCTGTCGCAGCTATGCCTCGGGCATTCGAACAAAAGATGTTGTATCGTTTCTGATGCCTGTGTGTCACACACACAGGCTGGACTACTTTTCAACTTAAACTTGTGCAGGTACTTGGGCAGGCCGTGACCCGTCAGAATTTGCGCCCAGATAGATGTCCTGTCGAGGCTCTTCAGGAACTTCCGCGCGCGCACCACATCGGGGAAGAACATCCGTGTGAACTCAGCCGTGGCCCCGCCGGTGTACCTCCCATTCCAGACAGCTACTGTGCCCTCCCTCAAACGTCGCTTGACGTATGAGACTGGACACCTGTCATATGCTGGGGCGATCCTAGACTGAGCCGCCGCCTGCCTTGTCAACTCGTCGGCGCGCTCATTGCTGGGGATCCCGACATGAGCTTTCACCCAAAAGAACCGGAGGATTTTACCTCTCCCCTCTTGCTCCCTAATATTCTTACGAATATGAGTAGCAAGGGGATGGTGCGTTTCCCGGTTTCGGATCAAGTCGAGTGAGGACCGGGAGTCGCTGAGCACCACCGCGCAGTCAAAGCCTCTCAGGACAACCAGGTCCGTAGCCCTGGCTATCGCGAGCATCTCCGCCTGAAAGACGGTACACATCGACTCATCATCCGCTTGGTCCGAATCTCGGACCCATCCCGCCAGTATGAATATGCCGCCCCGACCCCTTCATCCGATTTACTACCGTCAGTGTAAATCAGATGAGCGGGGAGCTGTAGCTGGGCCACAGTTTCGGGGAGTATATTCTCCAGACACTGGTATTCAACACCTGGCTCACTGGCGGGGTGAGGGGCCTCCGTAAAGGCCCTACGCTCCTCCAGTTCGCGGGATTCCAGCTCTTCGATCGGACGTCCCCGTTTGCACTCAAACAGCCGGGCGACCGCCAACACTCGAAGATCGAGCGGGAGGAGACCCGACAGCGTGAGTGCTGCATTGGGCGAGACCGAACGATGTGACTTAGCGATCTTCTGTGCAAAGCCCCTCTGGACGGTAGCAAAAGTTCTTTGCACAGAGATCTTCTCGGCGGCCTTCGTCCAGGAGCTCGCGCCGTACAGGATCTTCGGTTCGACGACAGCGGTGTATATCGTCCTGATGATCTCCGGCGAAGTCTTATTATGAGTAAGTCTATTGGGAAGAAAACTCCCATTAGTACTACTGGTAAGACTACTGGGTAAGACTACTGGGAACAGCCCCTTTTTTTTAATAGTTATAAACTAGTGCTTGACTGCAATCCCGCCTGATGGTAAGCAGTGATGCAATCGTTGATGGTAAAGGGCACTAACACAGTATATTTTTAGCTGTTTGTTACATTTGTTATATAATAGGGTCCGAGAAATAAATAAAATCTGTTAGTAAAAGCATGTTTCGTCCGTGAGTTAGTGCAAACTAAATCCTTTCGTCTCTTGCCATAAGGTACAGGGCGCTAATCGATAATCTATCCAACATGTCGATAGATTTTTTCGGGAACGACGAACTTGTTGGCTAATGGCCACATCAATGAGGAGTAGGTCCTTAGTACCGCGGGACCCGCTCCTACATCCATTTTGAGAGGCAGACATGATGGAGTTGCTGTCAATATGCGTGTTAATTTTAGATTTCAAAATGGATGTAAGAACTTTATAGACCGTCGGTAAACACGTGATCGGCCTATAATTTTTGGGTTCCGCGGTGCTACCTGATTTATGGAGCAGATGGGTTATTCCCGTTGTTAGTGACTAAGGTGTCGAACCAGACACTAAAGCAGTCTGGAATTGAGATGCCAAGCGACGTACGACCTGGAAAACCATTTAATCCAAAAGTTGTGTAGCCCATCCGGCCCTGAAGACTTCCAATTAGGCAACTGACGGACTGCACGAGCTACATCTTGGGGGCAGATGGTAATAGCCCCCATTTCTGGTACTGGATCGCAGGCTCGCTCAACAACCCGAGTCCAACTACCTTCGGTGTGACTGACAGGCACCGACGAGATTTTGCGCCAGAATGAACACGTGGCATCATCATCCGGTAGGCACGTGTCAGTGACACCTTGGTTTGATCGTTCCCAAGCTCTGTATACCCGCCTTTCATCGCTTTGGAAATTGCGTTTCTGAGAATACCGCTCAACTCTTCGCTTGTACCGACGAATACGGTTTGCCCATGCATATATCTTCTGCTTAAAAAAGTCGATGCGCTCTGTGACGCGGAACAAATAGTCTCGAATACTAGTATCAGTCCCCGAGAACACCCGCCTCACAAAGCGCATCACTCTAGGGCGTGTATTGCCCTCCCTGAAGCTAGTTAGCTTGCCAATGAGTGTTCTAGTCTCTCCGATACGATGCTCAATCCTGCACTGGCAAACTGGCACAGCTGATTTTGGTCGTGTGGCTCTGTCGCTGTCTGGGAATTTGAGATGAGCCAAACGACATATCCCAACAGCTCCACAGTACAAAATTGAATGTGTATAAGTCAGATCTTTGCTGTCTTTTAAGTAATAAGACAGCTGAGAGTCTAAAGCATACACCAGCGCCTTGTTTTTTTTTATGCATGGGCAATCGAGGTAAACGTGGTCTAAGTTCAGGCGGAGTAGAGCGGTACTCACGGAAAGCATCCTCCAAAGCGCTCCTCAATTTTTCGTTGCACTGGGGACTCACGGATACAGCCCATCATCATCCTCTTCATCAACGTGGTTGAGTCGCGGTGAAACACTATTAAGTTGTACCGCGCCCAATGACGAAGCAGGCGTAACATAACTATTCCGTGACTCGAGGCGCACTTCATCATCCAGCATATGGTTACGCTGGATGACCCGCACCTGATCCGACAGTCGTTGCGCTGACACGTTGACAGCTGGCTTAAGCACCTGAAACAGAGAGAGCATTCGAACACGGTACGCGGTCAGGTTGTTTCCTTCCTCTGTAGCCCCATAGTATTAGCGAATGACATTTTCATTGATGAATTGTGTCCATCTCATGCGCTGCTCACTTCCGCCGGGAGCTGAGACCCTGTCAGAAGCCGATGGGCCTCGAGGGCCTAAGCGGTCGGCCGGCGTCCTCCCCGTCGGCGAGCAGGTGGTGGCGTCGTTGGCGGAGAGAAGTACTCGTCGCTCGAGCTCGACGCAACTGCCGCGGCCGGTGTCGTCGCAGCGCTTACATTGGCGCTGGAGACCGGCGGCGGTGAGGCGGAGCTGAGTAACGAGTCCAGAGGTGGTGGGCGTGCACGTAGGCGGTTGATCGTGTCAACATATTCAACGTACTTTTTTCATTTCCACAATATTTTGTCTCGATTTGACATGACAGATGTCATAGGTCCCAGTTTTTCATTGCATAGGTACATTGTGCTACAGTGGGATTTTTAATTCGAGTCAGAAAACTGACAAGGGCAACTGACACTGATACGAAAAAGGGTGACCCGCTACAATAGTGATGTTCGGCAATCAATAGACTTAGACATTTAGTCATGCATTATTTTATTAGGTATCAAAGCGGTTTTTTTTTAATTGTAAATATGTAATACATACCGTATTTAATAATATAATTTTAGAAATATGTATCTTACCAGAATATTAAAGTCTACTAAAGACTACAACTTGGATGAATGTGTGGATTCATCAAGAGCTGAGAAAACAAATGTTTAAAGAGATTCAGAAGAATTAAGTAAAACAATACAAATCATTTTATACGTTTTTATTCTTTACTTTTTTATTGTTAACGACTTGAATCGGAATCAGTTACATTTATAATTAACTAGCTTTCCGCCCGCATGGAATTCGGTTATATTTAGATTTCCCTCGGGAATATCAAATTTTTCAATAAAAGGTAGCCTATGTCCTCAGGGTCTAAATATTGTCTGTACCAAATTTCATCAAAATCGGTTGAGGGGTTAAGCGAGAAAGCGTAACAGGCAGACAGACAGACAGAGTTACTTTCGCATTTCCACACATTCATCTAAGATGTGGTCGAGTTGACGTTTCGTCTTCAACTTTTATGGTATGATTGATGCACTTTCTCCAATTTTCCGGTGTTACTTCCTTCAGGCCTTCTTCAAATATTTTTTTACGTCTTTTATTTTAAAAGTTTTGTTGTTACTGGCGCCGTACCCCTTTGCTTGAGCCCAAACTGACTCTATTGGGTTGAGCTCACAGTGAAAGGGGGGCAAACGCAGGATTGTGACACCGTATTCAGAGGCCAATTCTTCCACAGCATAGCGTCCGTAAATAGTTTCTTGTAACTTTACTAGCTCCATTAATAGAGCCTTTATCATTGCAGTGTGATAATTAATTTGTTTGTCATACAACTACTGAATAATATCAGCCTTCCGTCAGTCTGAAGTGGGGATACGCTCGACTTTTCCAGAATGGTACGGTGCGTTATCGCCAGCACCGCATTTGGCTTTAAATTTGGCAAAATGCTTTTAAGCCATTCTTCAAAACACTCCGAATTCGATACTATTTTTATTCGATTCAGAAATAAGTAGAAATTAACGAGAGTTGACTGTATTACATGTAATGAATCGTCAAGGGCAGCTTAAGACTTTTTTCACCCGAAAGTGATATCGAAAAGACATTAACTAGCCGCCTCGTAGCTCGGATCTATCCCCAATGGGTTTTTTCTTTGGGGATATCTTAAGGCTAAAGTTAACAACACCAACGGCCAACCCAGTTGACGAATTAAAGGGTCGTATTCGCACAGAAACTAGCGCGATACTAATGGAGGGTAGATGTAGTACCACTGTCGATATGAGAGTCCTATTTATTAACAGTTTTAAAATTATTAAAAGTGCAAAAAATTACACATAATAGTTATATTTCAAAACGAGTGCAGAGACTTAGTTGTAAAATATACAGTACACCATTTTTTACTGATTGAAAACATTGAAAAGTGTAAAACAGTGATCCGCGGTAGGAACTAACAAAAAAAAAAAAAAACTCAACAGTGAAAACAAATAGACAATAGATGCAAAAACGATTAATCACAGTGTTAGTGAACTTTACATTCCGATCAAAACAATTTTAATTAAAAGAGTAGTGTCAACAAAAACAACTTTATAACCTATAATTAATACATCCAGTTAAAAAACAGTAAACTGCAGTAAACAGTGCAAAGAAATATAAGATGGTGTGTTAACCCAATAAGTACATAAAAAGTGCTAATTGAAATAGCTGTCAAAGTCTCTGAACTGTGCAGAAACACGTTGCACCAAAAACGACTTTGCAACCCACTAAAACCCTATTAATAAGGTGCTCATTACAATTGTTACGTGTGAATTATATGGACAGATTCGGATCTAAATACGGAAAGTATATGAACTTGAAATAGTCATAATCTCAAACTATAAGTTGAATCATTCACATTCAGTGTTATTACAAATTAAAGAAACAGATGACACATTCCGCCATCTGTTATCACCCATAGAAACCACAAAACTTTGATCCAATATCTACATTGCTGGTGTGGACCAAATAATAAAACACTCTTCTAATAGAGGGCGTTGAGCGTCGTACTCATATGAATCTATCAGGTATCTTATAGAATAAACAACAAACTTTCCAATGTGTGATGACAAGTTAAAACAGCGTACACAATAATTGTAAACAACATTTAGTTGTGGAAAGTGCATCAACTAAATAATTCACGCGTGAACTACCTTCTGAACTATCTTCTGGATAACTAAAATATTGCTGTGAAAATATATAAATATAACCTCAAATAATAGTGTATTGCCATATAAAAAGACAACTTACCATATCCTATATTGCGCGCCAAATTTGAAATAACACAAACACGACATGGAAAACCAGATGCAAATTTTACTTGAAACAATTCAAGAACAAATGAATAGACAAACAATATCAATTACGCAGGCTGTAACTCAAAATATTACACAGCAATTGGACTAAAAGTTCAAAATGTTAGAGGAACAAAATCAAAACCTTCAAGCAGAAATTTCGGAACTAAAAAGAAAAATTAAAGAATTAGAGACCCAGAAGAAAAAGAACAATTTATTGTTTTTTGTAATAAAAGAGGGCAGTACAGAAGAAGAAAAAAATATAGTAAAATTCATGAAAGAAAAAATCAATACCCATCTGTCACTGGATATCCAGGAATATGAAGTCGACAAAGCTCATAGGATTGGACAGAAAACAAACAGCGGACTTCGACCTATACTTATTTCCTTAACCTCCAACTGGAAACGAAACCTAATCCTTAAAAACAAAAAGAAACTTCCGGAAGGAATATACATAAAAGAGGACTTTACGAAGGAAACGTTAGAAATAAGAAAGTCTCTGCAGCCAAAGCTCGAAGAAGAAAGGAAAAAAGGCAATATTGCCTACCTGCGAGGAGAAAAACTTATAATCAAGAAACCATCGGTTACCCAAAAGAGCGAGAAGAGAAAGAGAGTAACATCTTCCTCACCTAAACAGGACCAACAACCCTCCTCGTCGGGCTCAAAGAAAGTCGCTGCAAAGAATCCTTTCGAGTTTATGACCCGTCCTCGAAGCAATTCACTTAAAGAAAAGATTAATAATTAACAATTAAAACCTGCTCCCAAGCCGACTGGTCATCGTGGGAGTATAAGACCAGAACCCTCTAAATTCCAACATAATAGTATACCAGAAATTAAACAAAAACCAGCGCCACAACAACTGAAGATATGCACATACAATGTGCGGTCATTGTCTACAAATGAACGATTATTAGAACTGACCTACGCTCTCAAGAACATAAATTTCGATATTATTGGCTTGGGAGAAGTCAGGAGAATGGGCTGCAATATAGAAGAATATCAAGAGTACATATTATGCTATATAGGCGAGACAACCGGGCTGTATGGAGTAGGTTTCTTAGTCAAGAAAATTCACAAAAAAAAACATTGTAAGCTTCACCGGTATATCAGAAAGAGTGGCAGTCCTGAAACTGAAATATGAGCAAGAACTATTAACCCTTGTACAGGCGTATGCACCTACCGAGCAAGCTCCCGAAGAAGGAACAGATAAATTCTACAACGACTTAAGAAAGGCACAAGAGAATCAAGATCGAAATGTGATTGTAATGGGAGATTTCAATGCTAGAGTGGGACAACCTAAAAAATATGAAAAACTTACATTAGGAAAATATGGATATGGCAAGCGAAATGACAAAGGTAACAGACTTGTACAGTATGCCTGCGAACAAAAATTGAGCATAATGAACACCTATTACAAAAAGAATGTAGACCGCAGATGGACTTGGATATCTCCAGACCACAAAACAAAACATGAAATTGATTACATTATGTGCAACAAACCAAAGCAAATAACTAATATAGAAGTACTAAACAATGTGCCATTTCCATCAGACCACAGACTAATAAGATCATCTTTTAGTTTGAAATCAGCGAAGAAAAGCAGGAAAACCTACAGTTCATTACCTAAAATACCAAAAACTGACAGTGAAAAATTATTGTACTTAGCAAGCCTTAGAGAATACCTAGAGTCACAATTCTGTGTACTGCCTGAAGAAAATAATGTACAAAGTTACTATGATAAACTGGAATATGCAATCAAAAGCAGTCTAAAAATTAAATACGATGATTATCATTCAAAAGATGTGACAAAAATCTTGAGCAAAACAACCAAAGATTTAATGGATAAGCGCACTAAACTAATCCAAACAAAACATAAAACCAAAGAAATGAAAGAAGAGCTAAAGAGTTTGTTCAATATGT
This sequence comes from Sesamia nonagrioides, assembly GCA_017933935.1. NCBI lineage: Eukaryota > Metazoa > Arthropoda > Insecta > Lepidoptera > Noctuidae > Sesamia > Sesamia nonagrioides. The sequence continues at coordinate 4,092,482 of JADWQK010001429.1, read as the reverse complement.
GTAGCAAGGCCATAAAAAGTGATTACAACAAGCATAAAAGAGAAGTTGTAGAGAAACTAAATAAATATAGAAGCGCGAAAAGAGCTGTTAAAGAACTAACGATACACAAAACTTGGATAGGAAAACTTAAAAAAGGATTTGGGGAAACGAAAACAAGACAAGATATTATCAATCATGCCACCGAGTTTTATAAGGAGCTGTATAAAAACAATCGGAAACAAATGGTACAGAAGACAGTCAAATAAACCTTGAAGGGGAAGAAGAAACAGTAGAACCTATTGATGAGCGTGAGGTACTTGAGCATCTCAAAAAACTTAAAACAGAAAAGAGTCCAGGGCCGGACAATATCACTAATGAAATTCTAAAAATTGGGACACCTCTCTTGCTGTCACATCTAGTCAAAGTGTTTAACTTATCCATCAAAACAGAAAAGGTCCCCAAACAGTGGTGTAATTCCGATATAGTTCTGCTATATAAAAAAGGAGACCCACTAGACATTGGGAACTATAGACCAATTAGTCTATTACCGAGCATTTATAAACTCTTCACAACAATACTGTTGAGCAGAATCACACCAATCATAGACGCATCACAACCAATCGAACAAGCAGGCTTCCGCTCTGGATTCTCAACAATAGACCACATCCACACTTTGGAACAAATACTAGAAAAATATAAAGAATTCAATCTGCCTCTTTATGTAGCTTTTATAGACTACACAAAGGCATTCGATACCATTACTCACAACTCTATCTGGGAAGCCCTCAATATCTGTGGTGTAAGTAAGAAATATATAAAAATTATAAAAAACATTTACTCTCAAAGTACAAGCAGAATCAAGATGGAAAATAAAGGAGAACAGATTTCAATAGGAAAAGGTGTCAAACAAGGTGATCCTCTATCACCGAAACTATTTATAGCAGTACTGGAATGCATCTTCAGAAACCTTGATTGGAGCCGGAATGGACTATGCATACTAGGGCACCACTTAAGTCACCTGAGATTTGCAGACGACATCATTTTGTTTGCCAAATCTGCCAGAGAGTTGGAACAGATGATGCGATCTCTTGCATATGAAAGTAAAAAACGTGGGCTGCAGATGAACGTAGACAAGACCAAAGTGATGACAATTAGCATAGAAAGACCTGTGCAGGTGTTCGAACAACAGATTGATTATATACAAGAATATATGTACCTCGGAAAACAAGTCTCATTCAACAAAAACAGTAACGAGGAGGAAGTGGACAGGAAGATAAACAGCACATGGAAGAAGTTTTGGCTACACAAGGACATTGTGAAGGGAGACTATCATCTAAAATTAAAGAAAATCGTCATGGATACATGTATAATTCCAACCCTAACTTATGGCAGCCAAACATGGACATTAACAAGTAAAATTAAAAGTAAAATCAAAACATGCCAGCGATCAATGGAACGGAGTATGCTTAAAATAAGAAAAATACAAAAAATTCGCAGTGAAGACATTATGAGGAAAACTGGGCTCACAGATGCTCTTGAACAAGCTTTGCGACTAAAGTGGAAATGGGCTGGTCATTTGTCAGGGTACACAGACAAGAGGTGGTCTTTACAAGCTACTAAATGGACAGGGCCTGCTGGTAAAAGAAGCAAAGGCAGACCACCAAAACGTTGGGCTGACGATATAAAAGAAATAGCAGGTAGAAACTGGCTAACAGTTTCACAAAACAGAGACAAATGGAAGGAATTAGAGGAGGCTTTTACCCAAAAGGGGTTCGTGTAAAAGGAATAACAATATAAATAACAAAAAATTTAAATATATACTAACTTAAATTAAGAAAATCTACTAATACTTTGAATTGTAAACATACTTTTATACAGAAATAAAAAGCTTTATTATTATTATTCGCACAGAAATCCAAAACAATACAACAAAAAAATGTAAAGCTTTTATCGAATCTTTTATCTTGCTGAAACAGAAGTGTAAATAATATGAAAAAAAAAACAAATTTACAAATATAATTCTTTATTAAGTGTCAAAAACACAAATCTAGGTTAGAAATAGATATATTAGGAATCTATTATAGAAAATTATATTGCAACTTTGCAACTAAACATTTTATTAATATTCGAAATTTATTAAGCGCGCCGCGCATGCGTAGCTCTCAGTCGTCGGTTGTAAACTTCCGTTTAAATCTTTGTTATAAAAGTTGCGGAAATAGAACCAGAAACAGATTGCTGCTTCAATTCAAAACTGATATAATTCCAAATAATACTTTTTTAAAGGACGACTAATCAAAAAAATAAAAACTATTTTTTGCCTAATTCTTTCTTATTTCATAGCAAGTATATACATAATATACTTCGTTAGAAGCGTATTTTTAAGACGCATCAAATGTTTTAATTAGGTTTATAATAAACTAAATACTAGAGGAATTATAAGCTTATAAGTTGCTTTTGAATAAAAAAATATGTTGAAAATATGCAAAAATATGGAGCAAAACAACCACAAATCAAAAAAAAATATTGTATTAATCACATTTTACTGTAAAACTTTTAGGAAAATAGTAAAAATCGTATTTCAATTTAATAAAATTACTAAAATGCTATCTAAATGTTAAAACAAATCAAAGTTGTCCTGAAAATAACAAATAAAATATCAAAATTGTTATTAAAACAATCAGTAATTATTTTTAAATATTTTTTTCAATTAATGGGAACAAAAGAAAAATAATAAAACTGAAAAATCTACTATGCAAAAGTACCATAAAGTTTTTAAAACTAAAAATAAAACAGAGATTTTATAAACTTTTAAAAAGTATTCCAAACGTCTGAAATAAAAGTTTATGACATTATACTGTTATGTTAGAATCAAACATAACTATTAAAATATTAAAAATATAATAGTATTTTAAAAATAAATTGCAACACTTATGACATCATAAAATAACAACAATATTTTGTTAATATAAACTAAGTTAATATGTATCATTAGTAATATAAGTTACTTGACCAAATTACGTACTCAATGGTCACTGCGTTACTCTTAATCTAAATTATCAGCCCTAGAGATTTTCAAAGAACGATTTATAATATTTAGGAATAATATTTTTATCAGTAAGGTTAAGAATACCATGTTTCTTTGCTTGCGCTACATTTAATTTTTGATTATAAAGTTTGTTTGGTGAACTAATATTCTGAGATTGATTCGTTTTTATCTGCCTGGCCTTATTAAGTGTGGACACTGATTTAAATTCATTATCATTATATGATGTTTTATACAGGAACTTGTTCTTGTTCGTGTTTATCTATTAATTATTAGTATTTTTATATAATACCATTTAACCTTCTCTCTGTTTTCATTGATAGTATAGTTACCGCAAGCAAAAAGTTTAAAATCAACAAAACTATTATGAGCAAGTTCTTTAACTATGTAAGGAGAACCTTTTATTTTTGCAGTTTTAATTAGGGTGATATACTGATCAGCACCCTAATTGCGTCACATACCATTGCTATCGGTTGGAATCATTTCTATGCATATTGCTAATCCATTGCTCCAAAAATTCGAAAACGTAACACCGCAATGAATGTTGTTGAACTGTTAAAATGAAACCCATTGCTACTGGTACTGAATTACCCAATTACCCTGCAGGTACATTAATGGGCAATTACAGTAGTCACTTGTTTGAACATCAATTGTTTCAAATTCTGGTTTTATCAGTACATTGTTGAAATAAATGTCTGTTAACAGATTACTACGGTCAGATCAAGTGGGTGATATCATGATCGGTCAGGTCTTCAATCTCTTTATATAAACCTGAGGGTCCAGGTTAAGGAGATAATTGTTTTAGTCTGCTTTTAGTTAAGATGTTTTCATTTTGAATGAAATTAAAGCCCTGCCTGATAAGAAAATCTGGGTCTTTAACAGTATCGTCAAAATCGTAGAATCTGAAGTAAACGTATTAACGTTTGGTGTCTTTTCTAATCATTCATCGTCAAGTATAGACATACTGATACTGTGCTGATTGTCACGTATAGAATTACTATCCATAGACTCTTTCAGAAACACATCTGGTTCTTCCAACATTGGATTGTCAGTTTGCTGCTACTTCTACTGTTACCTCTCGCCCTGTTGAGTATTTTATGGACTCTTCTACTCATTCTGTAATAAATAATAATAAAATGTACTTAAGCAGGCCCCACCTATGTGACCTATTTAAACTTATCATGACAACATCATGGTTACAAAGGAACCTGGCGTTTTTAGAATGACTAAACTTCGTAAAATACTATCAAAACAATAACTAGTATACAACAAAACAAATCACGAAAAAATAAAATGATATTTAACTTAAAATACCTACAACCGACCAACGCCTGCCGATCGTTCAACATACCTTCGGAATAAATATGAATACAATGCGTAAAAACTATATTTGTTTTGAGATAACATCAGGTTTAATATATTTTACTCAAACAACCCTGTCAAAATAAAAGAAAAAGGAATGTATTCCTGAAAAATGTCGTCTTAATTTAGAATTATAATAGAAAAAAACAGTGTTTTTTTATATTCAAAAGAAACCATTTTGAAATACTCTACTTCATATTAAATAAATTAAATGCAAAACGAACACATTTTTTGATAAATTCATTTTGATTTGAAAACATAATGTTTCTTTAGGTATATCTTTTATGCAAAACAAACAGTTTTGAAATATGGTTCTTTTGATTTAAAAATAATGTAATACTTAAGTCATAGAATAAAGAGAGGGAAGTACGTTATCTTCATACAAACGGACCGCGCGCGGCTTGTATGTGTGCGCCATAGTATCTATGCATCGCCGCACGCACACCTAAACATAATATTAGAGTGCCTATGACTGCGCTAGTCGCGGCTAGCACGGAAAGAGGTTCGCGCGTCACGGCTTTTCGGCACATTAGCTTTTAAAAAATGATCACATAAACTGCAAAGTTGGTATGTCTATTTATGAACAAATAAAAGACTTATATTTTTCAAATTATATTTCTAAAGTTATTTACAAGGATACGGATATATTACACATTAAAGTTTAATAACAACGCGTTTCGTAATAGTCGAAACCGAAGAAAGTAGGTATTTTTCTGTAGCTAATTTGTAATTTTGTATTAAATGTGTGATTCAATAGATGTTATGTTTGTATTATTTATATTTGTATTAATTAAAAATAAAAATAAATATGGTTCTTTATGTGTACAAAACTAAAAATAAAAATTACAAAAAAAAAAACTGACTAGTATATGTAAACTAAATACTAAGCAAATAATTTAAACATAAGCTCTTAGTCTATAAATATTTGTTAGCGGTTTGGGCGACAACCGTAACCGACGAAGCGCGGACAGTCGTCAACCCTAAGACAGTAGGCAATTAAATCGCGGATTGGGTCGCAGATAACCTACTTCCCCTCTTTATTCTATGCTTAAGTGATTCCTTTATGCAATACTGCAGTATTTCTAAATGGTGTTGTTTTCTTTTTAAAAATAATAATTAACACACATTAATTTTGTGGCACTTTTGCACAAAAAAAGTACGCAACTAAAAATATGGCGGTTTTGATTATATTTTGCGCGTTCAAAACATAAAGTCAAAACTAACAGTTGCGGGGTTTTGCATCTTAGAATGCAAAATCTATGGGAGTCTTTTACAAATATGAAAATATAAAGGTTTAGGATTGTATTTTTGCAATAAAAACATTTTTGTTTTTTTTTTATTTATGGCAGTTTTGAATTGAATCAGCGACTGATGTTGAAAATCGCGCGGAACTTACATCGTGCCGTTGCATCACTATCGACAACAATAAACAGTTTTAATCTACCTATAGTGTGGAGTTGACGATGCCGTAATAAATAAAACCACTGCTATTCATGCATAGGAGTTTATAGAACTATTAATTTAACATAAAGTAACAGCGGAGTTGTATATAGAACAACTCGGCAAAGCCAATTAATTAGAGTGACGCGCGCGAATGCCACGCCACGTCTTGAACGCGCTGGTGATGCGCATAATAGAAGATCGCTTAAAACTTAGTGTTGGGATTCCAACATGCTGCGGCCTACGAGAGGAAACAAGACGATCAATAGAACATGTTATTCTAGCTACCTTAAGCTAATAGAATACTAATTAAACCTTATCGTCTATAGGTAAGATACAAATACTAATTAAACCTTATCATCTATAGGTAGGATACAAATACTAATTAAACCTTATCATCTATAGGTGAGATACAAATTTTTGTGATAGATTGTACATGGGTATTACCTTTTAAATTTATGACCTCTACTGCCCTTACATGACCTTCATGGCCGGGAAATATTTTGGTAACTCTGGCCATAGGCCATGACATTATGGGTACATTATCCATTTATAGGATGACAATTGTGTCTATCTTTATGTTAGGCAAAACATTTAACCATTTAGGTCTATTTTGAAATGTATTAAGATACTGTTTGTACCACATCTTCCAGAAAGATTGTTTAATTTGATTACATAATTGCCAGAACATAAGTCTATTTTGAGGTACAGTAGTTACATCATTTTCAGGGTACATTGTTAATGAGTTTCCTATTAGAAAATGACCTGGCGTCAGGTAATTAAAATCATTTATATCAGCTGACATAGGAATTAGAGGTCTTGAGTTTAATATACATTCAATTTCTACCAATACTGTATTTATTTGTTCATACGTTAATAATTGCTTTTGTAAAACCCTTTTTAGAAAGTATTTAGAGCTTTTCACAGCTGACTCCCATAGCCCACCAAAAGTAGGAGAGTAAGCTGGTATAAAATGAAAGTTAATGCCTCTTTAGGCTGCAAATTCACATGTTTTTGGTGAAGTTTATATAATTCAGCTATTTGGTTCCTTGCATCTTTAAAAGTACTAGCATTATCAGAGTAGATTTCTTTGGACAATCCTCTTCTCGAAATAAATCTTTTGAGGCACGCGAGGTAGGTATCTGTAGTAAGATCTGATGTGACTTCGAGGTGAACTGCCTTTGTCGCAAAGCAAACAAATACGCAGATATAGCCTTTTTCGACCAAGGATCGTCTCACGCGCGAGAGTTTAATTTCAATAGGCCCAGCGAAATCCGCCACCACTCCAGACGAGGTGGGCGAGCGGCCGTTCGACGTGCTTTGGAGTGCTTCGGATAAGGATGCTGCTGGCTGCATGGAGATGGCACAGACTCGGGGCTCGAGTGTCTTATTGGAAGGCACAACTACGGATCAGGCGGGATCATCTTCTGGATCTGACGAGGACGTCAGAGTGTCAGGAGAGGCCGTGTTAGCGAAGACCGGCAACCCCACCTCAAGCTCACTATAAAAGGCGCTGCCTACCCGCTCGTGTCTCACATTGGACAACGGACGCTGAGACTGGTAACATCTTGTAAACTATGTGAGACATATTGTTGTGTGCTCAGTGATTATTATTGTGCTCCTATCTTAATTAATAAGACCTGGTTGTAATTGTAATTCATATGGATAATATACGAACATTGGAACGTCCTGATTTGTTTCTTTAATAAATACCACTTCTGATCGCTAACACATATCAAATGAAAGGGCTCGCAATGAGGATTCCTTTCATTTGAAAGAAAGAACAGAGGTAGATGTTGATTTCTCAATCAAAAAAAGGCCCAAAAATATATTTTTATGATTTTATTATATTAGTTTAAGTTATTTAAGAAAGCAGAAAAATACCACTCCAGCCACTCTCTCCAAAACCACTAAGCCTACTTTCCCTTCAACTGCCATATTGTACAGACGACAGCACAATAAGCTACTAAAACACATAAAATCTGTTAAATTTCTTTTTTTGAGTCTCAACTCTATATCTAAAGCATTAAGGCTCAAGGTTGACTGAGAATATTTGACAGTTTCGGGTAAGTTTATCTGCTGTTGTTTGTACCTATAATGATAACATTATGAAAACTACGAAATACTTAACATCTACATATTGCACTGTCTATGCAAGACCGTCACTATTGTGAAAATGCAATTTTTCAGGAGAAGCATTTAAAACTTTGACATCAAACGTGATTCGCATCAAAACCATAATGACACTCACACTATTTTGCGACAACTATATTTACTATGAAAGTACCGTTATGCCACTAAGTAAAGGGCTGCTTCAGGACATTTATTCTACATTTAACTACTTTTTTTTCAATTTTTGTAAAAGTGACGGACTGGCATCCAGGATGCAATATTATCCCGCTACTGAGACAAATGTTTTCTACCAAAAAAGGTGACTCAGTGGCTTTAAGAATGCACCCTCTTTTACCAAACAGAATTTGTAAGAACCTATGTATCTATCAGTTATCATTCATCATTGCGGACATACACATAGTGCTCTAAATGATCCTCCAATGCGTATCCCCGGTAGCTGAGGTATGCCGCATCAGACGGACATCTGATCTGGGTCTCCGTCAAGAAAAGCGGATGGGACTTCTCAGTCTCAAGGTGGTGGTGTAGTGCAGTGAGATTGGAGTGCAGACCCAGGGATCGCCATCGGGTCCTCTCGTCCGGTCGCCAACCGGCACGATGGGGCCGCCCTGGGATTTTTGCAGTTGGTTGGGCAGCCTTTCGTGTGTGGCTGGCACACTACTTGGGCCCCCAATTACCTGCGGTCGGCCAGCGGAGCACCGTGCTTCGGATCCCGCTACCCTCCACGACCAAACTCCCGACACAACATCATTTGGCGCATCGTACCCGGCACACACCGCAACACAACTGCTCAGACCCGTCCTCCGAACGGCTTCACCAGATATCATGCCGGAACATCACGGTGGCAGCATGACTTTGTCTGGTGGGTGGTAACTTATGCCGGCAGCCGATGTTGTGGCCTACCAGCGAGGAAAGAAAGAACTATGAAAGAACTTTGACCCCTAGCACGTTTTCGCTGCGACGTACCATTTTCGAGATAAAACGGCCCACGATGTGAGGGGCTAAGACGACGCTATATCTCGAAATTAGTGTGTCGCAGCGAAAAAGTGAAAAGGGTCAAAGTTATTTCTAAGGCCACATCCTGTTCATTCCTCCAATAAAAATTAAGAACATCTCAAGAAAAAAATTCGTCAGTTTTTTGCTAAGTCCAAAACAAATATTTTCCTTCCCTAAAAAAATATATAATTGATACTTGTAATTTAATCCATATGAAACTTGATTGAATTTCCCCAATTCTTTTTTCTAGTAGGTAAATCAAAACAATTTGGGGCACCATCGGACGACCCGTCGTACGGCTAGTTTCCACCCTCACACTACGATCCGGACGAAGCGTTTCGCCTCCTCCTTTATACCGCGTACATCGCGGGACTGGAACAATTTGCCAGCGGCGGTGTTTCAGTCGGACTACAATTTGAGTGTCTTCATGGCTAGAGTGAATAGGCTCTTAATAAACTAGTGCACTTTACCATCAACGATTGCGTCACTGCTTACCATCAGGCGGGATTGCTGTCAAGCGCTAGTTTATAATTTATAAAAAAAAAAAAACTATTTCATTCTTTAAGTTCATTAGTCTCAGGTGTTCATTACCTAAAATTTCGTCAGCTAAATTTTTAAACAATATGTATTCTAAATAATATGCATCTATTTTGGTCTGACCTGTGAGTTTTATTTAGATGATAGAGTTTCTGGGATTTTTTTTAAGTCCAATCCATCAATGGAAATTATACCAAAAACGCTAAATGCTAAATAATACCTATAAATAAAAGAAAAAACCTGTTACCATTTTGCATTAATCATTTTTATAAATTAATATTTGTTTTCCCTTTTTTAAATAAAAAAATCCCTGCAACGCAGTATCGAAAACAACATAATAAAAGAAATTACCTAATATGTTTCACTTTAGGGCATGAGTTTTGATACCACGTAACATATTAGGTACTTTTAGGCAGAATAGTATACTTTATAGACATGGTATGGCATTCTACGTTTGTTGCGAGACATCCGCGCTCGAAGCAAGCGAGTAGGAAATGTGCACGTAAATATGATGCGGGGTGCGCGGGGTTTTTTGCCTAGCCCCGCCCAGATGCGCAAGGTCATCGTCGTTAGTAATCGCCTTAAGCCTGTGTGGCAACAATCGATGTACCACTAGACTGCGTGGTTGTAGACGACTGTGATCATTCTGTATGCTATGAGTTCGATTTAAAGCGGTATTAATAAAATAAACTCTGAAGTCCGTATTTCTAAGAATCTGTGAATCAATCAGGTTTTCATCATCATCATTTCAGCCGAAAGACGTCCACTGTTGGACATAGGCCTCCCCCAAAGTTCTCCACGAAGACCTGTCCTGCGCCTCCCGCATCCAGCGCTTTTCCGCGACCTTCACCAGGTCGTCGGCGTCGGTCCGCCTTGTCGGGGGCCTACCCACACTGCATCTTCCGGTGCGTAGTCGCCACTCGAGAACCCGTCTGCCCTATCGGGCATCGGTTCTACGGGCAACGTACCCGGGCCACTGCCACTTTAGTGTTGCAATCCTTCGGGCTATATCGGTTACTCTCGTTCTTCTGCGTTTCCCAATTATTTTTGTGCATTATTTTGGTTTGACATGACAAGATCAGGGATTATCGTAAATTCGTTGTATCAATTTCTTTTCTTGGAATTACCTCTTTGTACATATTTCCTTCAAGTACTTCAGCGCTAAATCACCAGTGAAAACACAATTATCAATAAAAATCGTCGCAGAATGTATCCTTGGAGTGCACCGACCGCCTTCAGCTTTTGGGTATTGAGATTTCCTCGAACCTCAACTTTGGGCGGTTCATTGAGTCCAAGGCCAAGGTGGCTGCCAGAAAACTTGGCGTCATCGCAAGGTCCGGCGGTACTTCACACCAGGGCAGCTTCTAACTTTGTACAAAGCACATTTCCGCACGTGTTTGGAGTACTGCCACATTAGGGCTGGTGCTGCGAAGTGTCACCTGGCTACTTTGGAGTCAGTGGAGAGGCGTGCGAAGAGGCTGTTTGGGGACCCAGATTTAACTCAAAACGGTCTACAAAGCCTGGAGCACAGGCGTAGAGTAGCTTTTCGGTCTTCTATAGGATGCATTCTGGTGAGTGTGCAAGGGAATTGCATGATTTAATTCCCCCATCTCCGTTCTACCATCGGACGACCCTACTTTCCACCCTCACGTTGTTAACACCACTACGATCCGGACGAAGCGTTTTGCTTTCTCTTTTATTCCGCGTTCATTAAGGGACTGGAACAATTTGCCAGCGGCGGTGTTTCAGTCACACTACAATTTGAGTGTCTCTAAGGCTAGAGTGAATAGGCTCTTAATAAACAAGCGTGGTTGGTAAACCACGCTTGTTTATTAAGAGCCTATCAACGGTAATCGACGATCGCATCACTGCTTACCATCAGACGGGATTGCTGTCAAGCGCAGTAGTTTATAACTTATAAAAAAAAAAAACAATTTAAAACGCCTGGATAAAAGTTCATAGCAATGTTATTGTTTGAAGCTTTTGTATCTTTGTTGTAGGAGTTACGCGATAATATTTCAGTATTGTACAGATATGAGAAGTTCCTAAACCTTTTTAATTACAAAACACAAATTTTTAGCATTATATATTACTAGCTGCGCCTCGCGGTTTCACCCGCGTAGGTTTCGATATGTTTTTTAGGGTTCCGTACCTCAAAAGGAAAAAACGGAACCCTTATAGGATCACTTTGTTGTCCGTCTGTCTGTCTGTCTGTCTGTCTGTCACCACCCTTTATCTCAAGAACGCGTGGACGTATCAAGCTGAAATTCTCATGAAATACTCGGGTCTATTGTCCCTTTAAGCTGTGAAAATATCAAACTTCTAAGCCAAGCCAATCAAAAGATACAGCCGATTATGTCGATATTTTCAACAAATTTTCGACACTCGCAAAGGAATCAAAACCTACAGGATACTTCCGTAAACTCAGAATCTTGAAATTTGGCATGAAGGATTGTCATATAATGCAAATATAGGAAAAATTGCGAAAATCACATTTTTTTGGTTATAAAATATAAAAAACATATTTTAAAAAAAGGAACTTACTACCTTATTTCTCACGAACGAATAAAGTTATCAAATTGAAATTTATACCAGATACCTAGGTCTATTGTCCCTTTAAGCTGTGAAAATATCAAACTTCTAAGCCAAGCCAATCAAAAGATACAGCCGATATGTCGATATTTTCAACAAATTTTCGACACTCGCAAAGGAATCAAAACCTACAGGATACTTCCCGTAAACTCAGAATCTTGAAATTTGGCATGAAGGATTGTCATATAATGCAAATATAGGAAAAATTGCGAAAATCACATTTTTTCAGTTATATAATATAATAAACATATTTTAATAAAATGGAACTTACTACCTTATTTCTCACGAACGAATAAAGGTATCAAATTGAAATTTATACCAAATACCTAGGTCTATTGTCCCTTTATGCAGTGAAAAAATCAAACTTCTAAGTTAAAGCGATCAAAAGATACAGCAGTTTATACCGACACCTTAGACGAATTTTCGTCACACGCTAGGGAATCAAAACCTACACGCAAAGACATTAAAATTATATTTACAATAGACAGGACATCACGAACAAAATCGTAAGCCAGTACTTTTATCGACTTGATTAAAAGTCGCTCAGTCTAGTCTGCGCGTCAGGACGTAATTTGTGTCCACTAAGAATAAACATTTTCTAAGGAAATATGCCATGTTGCGCTTTGTGTTACTGTAAATCTCGTTATAGTAAAACGACTGGACCTAACTTCGGAATGTTTTTCTATGAATTATTTATATTTCGTCTGCAATTCAAATTAAAAAAAATCTTAGTTCTAGAAAATTCTCCATTATTGTAATAAGCGCCCTCTATTGTTGAGTAGTTTTACTACTTTCTTGTAGAGATGTAGTAATGTTGTTTATCGATTTAGTTATCGATAATACTTATTAAGATGAATACATTTTGTTGTATTTTATTGACATTTAAAATATAGCTAAATAAACTTAAAATATTACTATATTTCAAGTTTATTTATTATTAACTTTATTTAAACATAATCGTATCATATTAATAAACAAAATTGAATGAACAATTACTATTCATTTACCTAGGTTTTTGTTATTTTTGGTTTCCGAATAAAAATAATGTCGTAGGGAAAAAGTGGATACGATTTGTCCAGATAGACCGTAGAGAAGAAAATTGGCTTCCGTCTCATTCGTCGAAATTATGCTCAATGCATTTTAAAAGAGAAGTTATCTACTTTGGAAAGACTTGTCGATCAAATTAAAAAAAAAAAAGAATCGGTACCTTGTATTAGAAATGAAATAGTATGTTATTAATTTCAGTACTTTTCTACATATCCGTAAAAATGGGAATAAAATTTACGGTTAAGTGGATAAGTACATAGATTACATAACTTATTTATAATGAAATATATTCATAAAATATGTAGGTACGTATATGTAGTACGATTGCGAGCTACTTTGTGATTTTGAGGATTCCGTACCTAAAAGGTAAAACGAACCCTATTCATGAGACTTCTCTGTTCGTCTGTCCGTCTGTCACCAGGCTGTGTCTCATAAACCGTAATAGCGAGACAGTTGTAATTTCCAGAGATTGTGTTAGTATTTCTGTTGCCGCTATAACATCAAGTACTAAGAATAAAAATAATATAATATTTAAGGGGGCTCCCATACAACAAACGTGAATTTTTGCCGTTTTTTGCTCCATATTAATAACGGAAACAGATAGACGCTTAAAATGTTCACAGAATATTTGGTTATATATTCAAATTACAAATAAATAATTAAAAGAAAATAAATACTGAAGGCGGGCTCCCATACAATAACCGTGATTTTTTTTTGCCGTTTTTAAAGATAATGGCGTACGCATCTTGTAAAGGTCTTGCTCCAGCAGACTACCATTTTTGTCGTGATTGGGACAATTATCTACGTGACAAGAAGTTTTCTTCCCAGGAGGCAGTTCTGCTTTCACACAGTTTGTGCAGTCTGATCCTCAGAGTTCTATCACAAAGGCATAAACGACCTTCCTATATATTGATTATAAATGAATTATTTAAAAATTAAAAAATAAGCAATTATTTAGATTTTCAGTACTAATCGGCAATTTTAAACTTTAACGCCTATTATATTAAAAGAATTATATAAATAAGAAACTTGTAAACTTGAAATTACCCATAATTATTCTGCTTCCTAATTTTTTGTTTCAAACTATCATAATGCGAAAAAACATCGTCGTAGTAACTTCTTTGAATATTATCGATAACTTTATATCGAAATGATACAAACCCTACCACAGTTTTTTGCATTGCCATTTAAAAATATTTGCAAACAAACGTGTAAAAAGAATAATTTTGCTAAAAACGAAATGCAAACGAAAATTGCAAAACAAAATGCGCTTTATGGCCTAAAAGGTCTATTACACTCAAAAATCGCAATAAACTGAGCGCTATAATAATTCGTAAGCATAAAACATCTAAAATGCCAATAGACGGTGTCACGGTAAATGAATAGTAGCGAATAAAATTCTAAAACAGTTTTTGTTTGTACAAGACAAGTTTCACTTAATTTATTTACTTTTCAATATTTATTTACCCGATTTGAACTATACTAGGGTATTAAATCGGATCTGGCAACATAGACCACACTGGCCACCTACCGGGCAATAGCTGAATATATTTTATATAAACTTATTTCATTTTTACTATTTGATGTCTCCAATTGTCGATCTAATTTTGCTATATTGTACTAGATGGCGGAACTGAGCCATGGGATCACAGTTTTTCTATGCCATTTTGACAAATGCCCTCTCTATATATCCTAAATCTCTTTGCCTACAAGGTACTTCCCGTGAACTCAGAATCTTGAAATTCGGCACGAAGCAACGTTATATTATACGGTCGGTATAACGGTCACTTCGCCCGTGACCGTGACTTAAAGTAGACGTGTGTTAATTTTTTTTAAAAATAATATTAATCTTCATCGCAACCGCATATAGGATTGTCACCTGTATGTAAATGGCAAAAGTGATCAATTTCGCATAGTGACGGACTGATATCGGCTGGCCATCAAGCTCACATAGTGTGCTACCCGCGCGCTCCCACCTCACCCCCGCGAGAAAAGAACACTCTCCATAATTGCCATCCCGCTTGCACAGCAACTACGCGCACCGTGATTCACCACCTACCACTTCGTACTGCACCAAGAGAGGTACGTGCAGACGTCGCCGTCGACCACTGCTATAAGGTATTGCGGATTTACGTAATCTTTGACAACATGAGGCGTACACCACCACAATCGCCAGCCACGTTCGTAGCGAGCGACTCTGAAACCCTTCATGTAAGAAATCCGACTATCGCAATAACTAGTTCCGCCCCAAACCTGTGCAGTATGGACGTAAATGTCACGTCTCGAAACAAACGTAAACGTGAAGATGAAATGGTCGGTTTTATGCAAGAAATCCGGGACTTATTACAATCGGCTAATGCGAAATCGGAAAGTAAATTTACGTCATTACAAGAATCAATGAACGAAATTATTGCACAGAACCTGGAATTTAAAAAATCGCTTTCATTTGTCACTAAGCAATATGACGATATCATTGAAAAAATGGATAATATAGAAAGCGAGCGAAAAACCAATGTTGCCTACATTAACCAGCTCGAAACTAAGGTTGAGCACCTGGAGCGTATATTATGTCTCACAAAAATGGAGATGAGAAATATCCCAAAGAACGAAGGAGAAACGAAACAGGACCTGCACCGTATAGTGTCAGAAACATCTAAAGTTCTGGAAATCTCACTCGAAAAACGTGACATTAAGGATATTTACCGCATAAATAAAAAGAGTGGAAGTTCGTCTATTATGGTCGACTTTGTGTCGGTAACTACAAAAGAAAATATTTTGCAAAAGGCCCGTACCTTCAATCGCAATAACGCTCAAAACAAGCTCAATACAACTCACCTAAAGCTACCAGGTGATCTAAAACCAATTTACCTGTCAGAAAGCTTGACTATGAAGGCACAACGGCTATTCTATCTAGCGAGGAAATTTGCTGGCGAGAATGGTTTTAAGTTCTGCTGGACCTCATTTGGAAAAGTTTTTCTTCGGCAAAAGGAAGGTTATCAACACATACATGTCAAAAATGAAGCTGAGCTAAAACCAACATTAATACAATGACTGAATGGAGGTTTTGCAAGTCCACCTAACTTGATTTTATTTTTTATTTTATTAGATGTTTATCTGCGATTGCTCTCTTATTGTAAAACATATACACAAAAACAAATCAAATACACTCAGTCAAAACCTATTAACACAAACACACAAATACCCGCTACACACTTCACATTCCATAACAGCGCTTACATACTTATAAACTATTCTCGTATGGGTATCCTAAATATAAATTGTTTCGTTACTACCCTCACCACATTTACTATAGTAATATGCACCCTCACTTACAACAAAAATAATATACTTTTACTTAATGGCTAATACAAACACTATTATTTCAACACAAATAGATAATTTTACAGCGGCATCTTCTTATTACTGTGATGTGGACGTCTGTAATGAAATCATAACAACATCTAAGACATCGTTAAAAATTATAACTCAAAACATCCGAAGTATCTATAAAAACTTTGATAGTTTTCAGGCACAGCTAGCTAGGTTATCGTGTGAAATCGACATCATAATCTTGACAGAGTGTTGGCTACATGAAGACAAACCGATACCTATAATGGAAAATTATGTGACATATTCTAGCAAAAAATGTTTAAATCAAAACGACGGTATTACAATATTTGTCAAAAATAATCTCCGGTGTACCGTTCTAGAGCCGGACCCTATAGGTGCTAATTTTCTCCTATTAAAAATTGATCCTGATATCTGCATTCTAGGATCTTATAGATCTCCATCTACTTATTGTACTGATAGTTTCCTTAACTCACTAGAAAATATTTTAAGTCCACTAAAAGCGAATAACATCATTCTGATAGGCGATATAAATATAGACATAAAACCAAATAGTACAGATAAAAATTGCTCATCATATCTAAATCTAACTGCAGAACTCGGGCTTTTACCGGGACATACGCATCCTACGAGGCTGCGTAACTGCTTAGATCACGTCATGATTAATACCACTACTTGTGCGACCGTCATGGTAATGAACTCCACTGTCAGCGACCACGCCTCGGTAATGCTATGTCTAAGTAACTCCCCCTCTAACACCAAAAATCATATAAAAAGATACATCACAAAATTAAACTACGAAAGCGCTGTTGAACAATTAAAAACCACAGATTTTTCTTTTATCACACCTAATAGTGATGCAAATGAGGCTGCTGCGCGTTTTGTTGAATGTCTTATGTCCACGGTAACTCAACACTCAAAAGTAGTAAAAATCTCAAACCGTAAAGTGGTTCTAAAACCTTGGATCACACCTGGTCTCTTACGATGTATTCGACACAGGGATAACCTTCACCGAAAACTCCTAGCAGACCCACAAAACGGAATTATTGAGTTATCATATAAAAGGTATCGTAATCATTGTAACCTATTGCTTAGAAAACTAAGAAACGAGCACGAAACTTCCGCTTTAAAAAACTCCAAGGACAACAAAGATACATGGGATATTATCAAATCCATCACCAACCAACCCAAGAAACAAACATCAGCTGACAAACTATTACCTACTTCTTCGCAAATGTCCAACTCCGTGAATGCAGCTAATGCTATTGAGCAAGTAAATCGGTATTTCTCGAACGTCGGAAAACTGCTGGCGGACCACATTATCAAGAAGAAAAACTACTGTCTTGCCCCATATGAAATGAATACACCATCGGCCCGGGATTCCATGGTCCTACTCTCTCCGGACGAAGCGGAAGTAAAGTTAGAAATTAACAACCTAAAAAATGACTGTGCCAAAGGATGGGATTCTATTCCGGCTAAGCTTCTCAAACTTAGTCAAGACGCGTTAGTTCCGCCTCTCACAAAGCTTTTTGAGGCCTGTTTTGAGCAAGGAGTTTTCCCCCGAATCTTTAAGAAATCCCTAATCACACCTGTTCACAAGGGTGGAAACCAGGATGATGTTAAAAATTATAGGCCTATCTCAGTTTTATCAGCACTGTCAAAGATACTGGAAAAAATGTTAAACCGTAGACTCATGAAATATCTAGAGCACTTTAAAATAATTTCGAACACACAATTTGGATTTAGGACCGGAAAAAGCACCACAGACGCAGTTAATCAACTAGTTGATTATGTGACCAAAAAAGTGGATAGAAAGCAAAAATGTTTGGGTGTCTTTCTGGACCTAGCTAAGGCTTTCGACACGGTCTGTATTCCAACCCTTGTGACCAAGTTAGAACACGCCGGAATTCGGGGGAGGGCTCTAAGTATCTTTACAGACTTTCTCAAAGACCGGAAACAAAAGGTAAAGATTGGGGAGATCATTAGCAATGAAGCTAGTGTTGAGTATGGTGTGCCTCAGGGTAGCTGCCTCTCCCCGAGTCTTTTTCTGCTTTATGTGAATGATCTATGCCAGCAGTCTCTTACAAACGGGAAAATATTCAGCTATGCGGACGACACAGTGTTGGTATTTCATGAAGAGAGTTGGGATACAGCACAACAGGTTGCGGAGACGGGCTTACGTAAAATCTCACACTGGCTAGATGCAAATCTGTTGACTCTAAACATCTCGAAAACCTCATTTCTGCAATTTACTTTCGCCAAAACTAAACCTCCAACAATAAACCTCAAAGTCCACTCATGTGGTGACTCCAACGACAATCTTCCATGCTCATGTCTTCCAATTACACAAAAAAAGACTATGAAGTATCTGGGTGTGATCTTGGATGAGGGGCTCAGCTGGCGCCCCCATATTGAACAGACTACCTCTCGAGTTAGGAAGCTTATCTGGGCGTTTAAGAGGTTACGACAAGTAGCTGATTTCAAGCTTCTCCGTGCGGTTTACCTGGCATTGGCACAGTCAATTATAGGGTACTGCATCACGGCTTGGGGAGGTGCTTGCAAAACCTACATGATACACCTCGAGAGAGCTCAAAGATCACTCTTAAAAGTAATGACCTTCAAGCCATACAGATATCCTACAAAAGCCCTGTATGAGAGTTGCCAAGTACTCACAGTGAGGCAACTTTACCTTCTCAATCTTATAATGCAACAGCAAGAACTCACACCGGTAAGTCCCGCAACCACACATAGAAGAACCTTCCCTAATGTGTGTCGCATATTCAAATGTAAGACCGCATCCGCTCGACGGCAACACCTTTACCTAGCCGCCTATATCTACAATAAAATTAACAAAATCCAAAACATCAACCCACTAACAAAAAAACAAACCAAGTTGAAGTTAAACACATGGCTTCAAACATTAAATTACCTAGAGACCGAAAATTTACTTAAACAAGTTTAAGCGGGAAAACCCATTAGTATCTAATGTAAGAAGTACACACACACACACACATACACTCACACATACACAGACGCACCACACACTACACACCACACACACACACTACACACCACACACACACACTACACACCACACACGAGCATGCAACTCATTTAATGATATCTACATATTTATGTTAATACTGTAGCATGAAAAGTTATTTGTCCAAAAAATCGGGTGAAGACACTGACTCCTGTAACACAGGTACCACCTAGCACGGGAGTCAGGGCTTCAAATTAAGTGTAACTCCTTTTTATGTCAATAAAACTTTATTATTATTATTATTATTATTATTATAGTACAGACAGATAAAGGAAAAATTGTGAAAATGATCAATTTGAAGTTACATAAAATATTAAAATATTATTTTTGCTTACATGACATAAAATATTTTTTTAATAATTATAAACTTACTACCTACCCTTTTTCACATGAACGCGTAAAGATATTAAAGTTGAAATTCATATCAAACACTTCTTAAATCTAATTGCCTCTAAACTGTGAAAATTCTAAATCAATGCTAGTATTATAAATGCGAAAATAACTCTGTCTGTCTGTTACGCTTTCCCGCCTAAACCTCTCAACCGATTTTGATGAAGTTTGGCACAGACAATCTTTAGACCCTGAGAAAGAACATAGGCTACCTTTTATCCCGGAAAAATTTGATGTTCCCGAGGGGAATTTAAACAGCGCGATATAACCGAACTTCACGCGGGCGAAGCCGCTGGCGGAAAGCTAGTACGTCATAAATTGTAAACCGCTACGTTTGTACAGCGGAACCCTCGGTGTGCGAGTCCGACTCGCATTTGGCCGGTTTTTTTTTATATGCTCCGCTCCTTTTGGTCGCAGCGTAATTTTATATAGCCGAAAGCCTTCCTGGGTTATTGAGCTATCCAACGCAACCAATAATTTTTAAAATCCGTCCAGTAGTTCCTGTGATTAGCACGTTCAAACAAACAAACAATCTCTTCAGCTTTATCCAGGAAGGCTTTAGGCTATATAACATTACGCTGCGACCAATAGGAGCAGAGCATAACTAACTCCACGCGAACGAAGTCGCTGGCGGCCGCTAGTAATATATATTAGTACAGATTAGTATTAGTATAGACTAGCTGTGCCACACGTTTTCACCCGCGTTTTTTTTTATATGTCCTGCTCTAATGGTTACAGCGTGATGTTATATAGCCTAAAGCCTTCCTCGATGAATGGGCTAACAAACGCAAAAATAATTTTTCAAATCGGATCAGTAGTTCCTGAGATTAGCGCGTTCAAACAAACTCTTCAGCTTTATATATTAGTATAGATTAGGAATCACATTTATACATGCGTTTTCATTGCGGGATCTCTTCCATACTTCAGTTTAACCATGCCCTTTGACACTAAGATAATTTTTATTCCGTTAGTTTAGGTTTTCTTGGAATAATTCAAGGATTGTTTTTGACTTTTTTCAAGAAATACGTAAGTGAAGCCGCAAAACAATATTAAATAGATTCCCAGTGCTAAGTTATAGGTAAGTTTTAGGCTGCGTGATCAATAGGTGCCAATGCCCCAAAATTTAACTCTAGTTATTTATTTCAGAATGATCATAGTAAGGTGGGTGGACCATGGAAGGCCATTCTTCTTTAAAGGCCAACTATTAAAAAATCGTAGTTATTGACATTTAAATACATATTCCTACTACTACACACTAAGATCCCACAAACTAAAGGTAACAAACGTGGCGGTGTGTCGATCGTGTCGCTATTGTTGCAGTGCGATCCAACGTTTCGTAGGCTTCGGCCGTCGACGTTACAATTGTTATTCGCGCGCACAACAAACCGTAAATTTTTTGTCAATAGCCTTTATTAGGCTATACAATATGTAAAGAAAACCCTGGCCGATCCGTGAAGGTATTGTTAGGTATCGATAACTGATTCTACTAATGCCAACAAAGACAGGCAAAACTTAAAAAAAATCCCCTTAAAAAATAAATATTATTTCGCAAAAAGAGGTAACTTAATACATGTGCGGTAAACAACCCCTTCCGCGGGCGGCGGGGGGCAAGGCACGCGGCACCTGTGACGTGGTCGCATCGCTATTCGCTTATAATAATACCGGTGTTGTCACTTTTTTTAAAAGTACCAAATTTCGGGGAAATTGGAATTAATTCCCAGGAAAAAAGGATTATTTCAAAATTTAATAGTATTGTTACTATGATGATTATGTAAAATTTTATATTATCTATATTTGGTCAAGTGTTTACCTAACCTTTATTATCCATATGGGTCCGACAGGGTTTTCTTTACATATTGTATATTTCATGTTTTTTTAATGTGAATTGTCATATTAGTACATGTTTATGGTACTAAAGAAAAAAAACATAGCTTGGCCTCAATTTACATTAAAATATTGGTAGTTTAGGGGTGTTTGACTCTCGATATAAATGAAACTCGAATTGCACTGAAACTATGATTTACTTTTACCTTTCCCTAATACAAATATCAGAAGGATTACAAGTGTACGACCATACTAGGTCTCCGGAACCGACTGGCGTGGCTCGCCGCTGTTTGGCTCGCCCGCCGGACGATTTGCCTGTGTAAGCATTCCGCAGGTCCCTACACTCATCCCTCCCTTTTACAAAAAAAAAAATGGAAAGCATTTACAAACAAACGTTACGTAATAATGTAGTACATCATTGTGAAAATTAATATTTAAAATTTGATAAAGACGTATTAGGTGAGATCGATGACTTTTCTATATCCAACACGATCAGACGTTAACCTGAAAGTTGCGCATCTTTTCTGAAGGAACCTGTTTCTTGAAAATTTTGTCGCAAAACATTCGTATTCTCAATGGCAACTTTGATCATTTAAATAGCTGCAGACTATGATAGTAAAATGTAATAGTTCTTTCTGAATGCTGGATGTCGTGCATTCGAAATCTCTCTATATTGGATGGATATTTCAGTATGTCTACATCTTCACACTTTAACCAGAATGATGGTGTGGTAGTATATATAAAAAGTAGTATTAAAGCCTCTCTGGAAGAACCCAACCCAAGAGGCCAACTGTTTTCTTATTAAAATCTCTAATGCAGTGGCCATCTTGGCAATATACCGCCCTTTTTGTTTTAAAACCATAAATGCCTTTTTATTGTCCCTACAAAAAATAAAAGATAGCTTATCAACCAAAAATATTATAATTGTGGGTGACATTAACATAAATATTGATAGGTACCAATAGCTTTGATCACTTCATGTCGGATTATCTTGAGTTTCATTCACTTAATTGATTATTCCAGCATTAACACAGCAACTCGTGAAATTGAGAACTTGATCATGCAATTATGAAGATTAAAATAACTATAACCATGTTGATTATTATTATTGGATCCCTTATTACCGATTTTTCACCCATACTTTGCGGTGCAAAAATTAAAAACGTCAATAAACATTTAAAAAAATAGTTAAACTTGATTATGAGGCTATTAATCAGGCATGTGAACTTTTGGATTTTACCTCTATTTTAAAAGCGATTAACCGTAATTCTGCTATGGAGATATTTATATCTAAAATATCTCATATTGTGCAAATAAATACAGAAATATATAAAGTAACAAATAGGTTTAGAATACTAAAGCCTTGGATGACGCTAGGACTTGTCAGGTGTTCTCGAAATAAGGATCGGATGCATAAAAAGTTTGAACAAAATCCAGATAATGATATCCTTGAAATCACATACAAATGTTACCGGAACTTCTATAATAAGATTGTCGTGGATTGTCGAGAGCATTTGAAGAAAAGTTGCTCATTTGAGTTAAATTGTAGTGGGGCGAAAGCTATGATAAATTATTTGAACGAAAATTGGCAAATACACGAGAGACGGCTTAGGCATCTTAGGCCCAACGTTGTGCCTTGTATGTAAAAATAACTTTACACTACTAAATATTGAAAACTGCAAAATAATTTCGTATGCAGATGATATTATTCCAAGGTGATACTTGAAGTGAAACTTTCCGAAACGCACAAAATGGCTATAACACGGTTACAAAAGGGCTTGCTCAAAATTACCTCTCTCTTAATACTGAGAAAACCAAATATACCGCATTTTATATCCAAAATACAAATGAATTGCTACGATCAACGCATCGTATAACCTCCCACATTTGCCATATCGAATCTATAAATAGCTTTTGTCCGTCTCTGTCTCCTGTTGAATACATTTAATATTTTGTATTTATATTTGACAGGAAAATTAATTTAAAAACATCGTAATCTCTCACACAAATCAAATCAAATCAAATCAATTATTTCAAATAAACCAGTTACAGGCACTTTTGAATTGTCAGAAGGTCGGTCAGTCAATAAGATGAAGCTAGTCGCCCATTCCAAAGAGTAGGTACCTATGGAGAAGAACGGGCAAGAAACTCCATGGACACTCTTTTAAATTTTTAAGCTATTGTTACAAATATTTGATTACATCATTCATGTTGAAATCAACCGCGTGAGAACGATGCAGAAATATATTGTACGCTGAGAGCGTCCATTATGGAAAACATACAAAAATCAATTCAGAAATTAAAATACGCCGTGGCAGCTAAGAGATGATCAGTCCCCTCCGACGGCGTCCGTTCACGAACATGACGTATGGATCAGCATCAATCAGCTCAACCATCCCCATTGGGTTCATTTTTTGGGTTGGGTTCATTTGGGTTGGGTTCATTGGGTTTTTGGGTTTCATTGGGTTCCCTTCGATAAGGGAACCCAATGACCCAAAACACACGCCACCATCAGCGAGACATTTGAGTGAGCATGACATACTCTCAACAGCCAGAGCACAATTAAGTCAATAAAAAGACTAACCCAACAAATAAATGCCTTACAGCACATTCGTACATTGTGCTCACACGTTTGCCATGCAATTATACAATACTAAGAAATTGAATCTACACAATGCTAAGATAGTTTTGTCCAAGGTTCAGCAGCTCCAACAGTGTTCCCGAATCTGTGGAAAGTTTAGCTCCTGTGCAGCTGTACAAGTGCCGAACACTTTTGTCAGCGATACAATTCCGTAACGTACAATATGCTTGGCTACATAGTGTGTAATACAGGCTTTGAATAAATAACATAAACAATTACATATTAAAACTACAAGAGGAAAAATCAAAGAACAATCATTGTATAGAAATCGGACGCAGCTCAAGCCCAAGCCTTTTTGTCCTCAATATAATCCTTCACACTATAAAATGATTTCTGACACAACTTACGTTTAATGAAGGATTTGAATTTATTCAGGCTCAGATCTTGAACCACCTCTGGAAGTCCATTGTAAAAATGTATACATTGGCATCTGAAAGAGCCACCTATTTTCTTGAGCCTTGTTGTAGGTACAATAAATTTGTGCCTGTTCCTAGTATTTATATCATGGACATCACTGTATTTTTAAAACAATTTTACATTTTTATGAGCATACAAAAGATTTTCATAAATATATTGAGACGGCACGGTCAGTACAGTCAGTACATTAATCTCTTTAAATACACAGAATAATAAAACTCATATATATATAAGTATTAAAGCAAATGAGACATTCGACAAAGGCCAACATTATTAAATATAAAAACCACGAAGACACCCAAAGTACAGAGTCATTCAAACTGTAATTTATTTATTTATATATTCTTTACTGTACACCAATCCAACATCGAACAAAAAACATTCAACACAAAAAAAAAAACATACAATGGGCGGCCTTATCGCTAATGCGATCTCTTCCAGGCAACCAAAGAATCAAATTAGCTAAAAATGTGTTACAAATTGTCCTTACGTAATAAAAACAATCTTTAAAAGCTTTTAAAATACACTCCGTAGGTTTTTAATAATACGTATATATATTTTAATATTTTCAATTATTCTAAAAAATTTAAAAGAATAACGAAAGGGTTCTATACTGATAGAACAGTTCTAATGGGACTGACATACGCTATGCGTAAAAGTCCCTATAAATCAACAAAGAAAAAAAAAAAACGGTTCTACAGAACCTGGGTGAGGTTCAGTTTTTTTTTTTAATGAAACGTCACTCGACACTCATCATCATCAACCTTTTTTTGTCGTCCCACTCCTGGGACAGAAGCCTCGTCTTATACAGAGAAGGGTTGAGCGTAATCACCATGCACTTGAGTTAAATATATTGATTAAATCTATTCCTTTTTATTCCCAGGCAGGTACCTCAAAACTTATAATTATCAATTAGAGATAATTGTTCAGTTTTTGTATAATTAACTTTTATCTAAAATGGAGATTGTAATCAAGAGTATGTTTCTGCCTTAAATTTTTGTTCATCAGATTTTATCAAACTTTTTATAGCAATGCTTAGCATACAATGACCTTGTAATTACTTTTGTTATTCCGAGACAAAACATTAAAATTTAGTTTTTAATAAATACAAGTATACAGACATCACCAGTATACAGTCATTCTTCATTCAAAATGCTTCTAGTGTTGCTAATTTTGATATGTTGCGCGATGTTTGCATGGTGGTACATGAAACCGCGTCATCCCTCGCCTCCATTGTATCCTGGTGCATTGCCGATCATAGGACACGGACATCTGTTTATGGGGGACTCTTTCCGTAAGTCGTTATGATGTTATTGTCGCCATTTACTTTGCTAGCTACGACCCGATCATGCAAGTGTTTTGCAGGAACCACAAGAAGCGATTATTACCGGCACCCGTGGGTGTGATGGCACTAGGGCTTTTTTATTTTAAGAGTTTTTCTACATAATTATAACCATACAAAAGGTTAGCTTTAAAATTAGGTTATTTTACGGCTAGATTCTGGATCTTTTTTTAGGGGCCCTTAATGATATTAATTATGAGAATTTTAATATCCGGTAACGGTTTTGATAGGTTAATGTAGTAAATAGTATAATGTGTAATAAATGGTGGTTCTATTATGGTGATATCAATCGTAAGGTTCACCATATGATTGATATTACCAGGACTGGAGGATGGACTTCAGTCCACCTTGGTAACAAATCAATTAAATAAAGGTAGTAAATGGAATGTTCTATAAAAAGGCTGCCCAACAACAGGTCCGCGGGCCATAATGTGACCCGTGAAATCATTTTGAGTAGTACGCGGAAGTTTAGTATGCTTTGAAAATATTTATTTGTTCGCTACCGGTAGGGTCGGAGTAATACTAACATAATTCTTGGAACTGCAAAATCTTGATATGCTAAAACCCTTTTTGCTATGTCTTCATTACTTTACCATAAAGCCATACACCTACTAAAGCTCCGCAGAGCTCAAGCCTCAACAAATAAAGAACAAAGCATTTTTAAACTAATGACAGGAGAAACAAGCCCTAAAGGTCGAAATAATGGAATGCATTCCTACGTAATTGTGACACTAATTAGGCCTCGGCGATAGACTGCGTGTGGTTGTTTTTTAAGAAATTATTTTCATTTTATTTCATTATTATCAGAGTAATTTGTGTTCAGGTGATATAACGAAGCATTCATTAATGTCATTTAAACTCCGAAAATGCTAGGGAGTACTTACTATCTTACGTCTTATTTTGTTCGGTTTGAATCGACTACTTAGTCGAATCAAACTGAACAAAATTTCAAATTGCGTTTAATAAATTAGGATGTGACCTACATTTTGATTAATTTTACGGGCCAGAAACTATCCACCCAAACCTAGTTCCAAAAAGTGTAGGTTTATCGGTGCCCAAAGATATGCTTCGTGATCCCAACCCGTCATAAAAAAACGTCAGCTCAGCACCTATCATCATGTCAACAGACGCGGGCGTGTGAAAGTGTGAATTGAACGACTGTTTTAAATTATTTTATACACCTAGGAGCCTTCCTAGATGTATAAAGTATAATAAAACAGTTGAAGCCTAATAAGTGGAATGTGAACTCGGCTGTCATTATATCCATTCTTTGGTAGGTATTGTTCTTCAAATCCATACCCCGGTCAAGTTTCTTTTATTCTTTCTGTTGTTATATGTTTACAAAAAAAGGTAAAAAATAAGGTAGCTCTAACTAACTGAGAGCTTCGGGGCAGCTTCTAATGTTGTACAAAGCACAGGTCCGTTCGTGTGTGGAGTACTCCAGCCACATTTGGCTGGCGCTTCGAAATGACACCTGGCTACTTTAGATTCAGTGGAGAGGCTTGCGAAGAGGCTAATTGGCGACCCTGATTTAAATCTAGACGATCTTCAAAGCCTAGAGCACAGGCGTAGAGTAGCCAGTCTTTCGGTGTTCTATAGGATGCATTTTGGGGAGTGTGCGAGGGAATTGCATGATTTAATTCCCCCATCTCCGTTCCACCATCGGACGACCCGTCGTACGGCGAGTTTTTACTCTTACGTTGTTAACACTACTACGACCCGGACTCGTCTCCTCCTTTATACCGCGTACATCAAGGGACTGGAACAACTTGCCGGCGGCGGTGTTTCCGTCGGACTACAATTTGAGTGTCTTCAAGGCTAGAGTGAATAGGCTCTTAATAAACCAGCACGCCTTACCATCAACGATCGCATCGCTGCTTACCATCAGGCGGGATTGCGGTCAAGCGCTGGTTTATAAATAACTAGCTTTCCGCCCGCGGCTTCGCCCGCGTAAATTTCGGTTATATCGCGCTTTTTAGATTTCCCTCGGGAACATCAAATTTTTCCGGGATAAAGGTAGCCTATGTTCTTTCTCAGGGTCTAAAGATTGTCTGTGCCAAATTTCATCAAAATCGGTTGAGAGGTTTAAGCGGGAAAGCGTAACAGACAGACAGACAGACAGACAGACAGACAGACAGACAGAGTTACTTTCGCATTTATAATATTAGTATGAATATGAATATAAAAAAAAAAACTTACCATTGAACTAAGCTCATGAGGAAATCCTCAGTACATGATGTTACTCAGTACATGATGCTACTGGAAGGCGAAGCCTATACATAGTACATACTAACATATATTTAACTGTTTCTCATTCGATTTCAGATATGTGGCAGTTGGAGAAAAAGTTTTATCACTCATGTTTAGAGAATAGTGGAATTCTTGAAATACGGGTCGGCCCGCAACCTTTATACGGTAAACTATTGAGCACTGTATATTGACTTACTAAAACCATATATGTAATAAAGATGAATATGATCGAATTCTGAAGTAAAATCACCCCATCACGTGGGCTACAAAAATATAATGAAATTATGTTCTGAACAGTGTTTTAAGTAAAATAATTGTAATATATTAATTTTATAGATTCATAAAGAATGTGGCGAAAATTGGTTAAATTAAAGTATACATGGATTTTTTTAAATTAAATTTCTGCTATCTGAGGTCTGTTTGGAGAAATCACTTAAGAAATAAGTAGTACCTTTGTATTCGTTATTAATTTGTCGAAACTGTAATATATTTCTATGAGTACATAAATAATAAAATAAAAAAAAATCTGTTACCAAATTAGCATAAAAAATGCTCAATATTAAAGATGCAAGTTCAAAAAATATACTTGGTATTTATTTATTATAGTTATTGATTAATTTGAATTTATATTGCAGTGATAACAGACGTAGAGTTCTTTCAAACAATAGCCAACACTTGCCTGGATAAACCATATGTATACAAATTTGGAAAAGCTCTCTATGGTAACGGACTGGTCACAGCTCAAGGTAATGTATGTAGTAGTTAGTGGAGTGTTGATTGTAGGGAAAAACCTATCAAAGTAAAATACATATACCAGGGAAATCATGTGAATGTACTATCACATATTGAAGTTCTCTTTGGCCGTAAATACTACTGTTGGCTGCGCTAAACCGGCCGCGGCACACTAACGCATTATTTTATATCCGTGTGTGTCATATTTCAACCAATCAACCACATGTTGTGTAGTATTGCTACGCAGAATTAAAGATATAGTCTATGCTAGACAAGGAAATCAATAATAGTAAACCAAACCGTTTTCTTATCGCCCTCTTCGTCTTTCTTTAAAGTAATTCTCTTGAAGTTAACTTAGCTAGATTCTCCGATTCATCTAGAGGCTCCGGGGTCCGACAGGATCCACGGCTGCGTGTTGCCCTCGCTCTGCAGGAACTCAAGCCCCAAATGAGAGTGCCACACACACACACAGCACACACACACACAGCACACAGCGTGCCTTGAACGGGGCCAGTTTCCCACTTTGTGGAAATCTGGTCGTGTGGTCCGGCTCAGGAAGGCCGGGCGCCCTGCGGACTAGTCGTCCACGTACCGGCCCATAGTGCTACTAGACGAGGTGGGTAAGTTGTTTGAGCGAATCATTGCCGCCCGCCTCGTCGGCCACTTGTGCAGAGAGAGGTCGGACTTGGACGACAGTCAGTTTGGGTTTCAGCATGGGTGCTCCACCATACATGCTGTGACGCGCGTGAGAGCCCTGGCGGAGGAAGTGGTGTCCCGGGGCGGGGTGATGTTGGCGGTGTCTTTGGACATCTCCAACGCTTTTAACACCCTACCCTGAAGTTGTATTCGGGAGGCACTGCGGTACCATCAAGTGCCTCCCTACCTCCGTCAAATAGTTGGGGCTTATCTGTCCAAGAGATGTGTCACTTACATGGGACGTGATGGCGGACACCAGCACCGCATGTCGTGTAGAGTTCCACAGGGCTCGGTCCTAGGCCCGCTCCTGTGGAACATCGGTTACGACTGGGTGCTGAGAGGCGAGCTCAGACCGGGGGTAGACCTGACGTGTTATGCGGACGACACGCTGGTCACCGCCCGGGGGAGCTCGCATAGGGAAGCAACGTTGCTGGCGACGGCTGCGGCATCACAGGTGGTGGACCGTATACATCGCCTAGGCCTAGAGGTAGCCCTCAACAAGTCGGAGGCCATGGTGTTTCATGGTCCCCGGCGGGCGCCGCCACTCAGCTCACATATCGTGATCGGAGGGATACGGATCGCTGTCGCCACTATGAAGTACCTAGGATTGGTGCTCGACAGCCGGTGGGACTTCGGCCCCCACTTCCGGCGGCTGGCGCCCAAGTTGTTGGGGGCGGCTAGGGCACTTTCAACGTTGCTTCCCAACCTGGGAGGACCGAGCGCCGCTTGCAGGCGGCTCTACATGGAAATCGTGCGATCGGTGGCCCTGTATGGGGCCCCGGTGTGGGCTTCAGACCTGACGGCCGGCAGCATCGCTATACTGCGAATACCGCAGAGAGTGATGGCCGTCAGAGTCATACATGGGTATCGCACGATCTCCTATGAGGCGGCCTGCCTACTGGCTGGAACCCCGCCCTGGGACCTTTAGGCGAAAGTCCTCGCGTCACTGTATCGGTGACGTGAGCAGGCGCGAGAACGGGGTGAACGGCCGATGCAGCGTCTGCTTGAGCAGCGTCGGTCGCAGCTCAGCGAGGTCCTGGAGGCGGAATGGCGGGACAGGCTTTCACGCCCTACCGCCGGCCTCACCACCATCGAGGCCATCCGGCTGGTACTGGCGGAATGGCTCGGGAGAAGGCATGGCTCCCTGAGGTTTCGGATGACACAGGTGCTCTCGGGGCATGGTTGCATCAACAGGGAGCCGGGAGGATACGGTGCAGCATGCGGACCAGGCGTCGTCGGAGGGCGGATAACGCCCTCTTCCAGCCCCCCTAAATGGGTCCAGGGGCGATAGACTCGGGGACATCTGTCGCCCCCTAAACATCAGGACCCGAGGTGGCGGCGCGAAGTGTTCCACGCGCGCTACTCTTAGACGTCACGGGGGGAATCCTACACCTCACTCCTCCCCCCTGACCCGAGGAGGCCCACGGCGGTGGGCTAACACCAATCGGGGGTTGCGGAAGCAGTATTAGTTCTCGCAGCCCCCGGTGTAGTTGTGAGATGGAACAACCTGGTGGTTTTTAGAATCTGATAGACCCCAGGGCGGCGGACATCCATGAGGATTTTCCACCCGGAAAAAAAAAAGAAAAAAAAAAAGCTAGATTGGTAAAGGGGCCGCACTTAACAATGCGATCACGTGCAATTGTGGGTTTGAATCCTAATTATGACAAAATCTTTTTGTCTTTCATATAATTTAATATTGTGATTATTGATTTGTATTTTATAGTAAAAATGTTCGCAAATAATATTTAAACGAATAGGAAATATTTATTGAATGTTTATACCAAAAGAGCTTTTTTTATAATAACAAACAATACACATATTATGATAATGAATTTAAATTATCAAGTTATATACTATTAAGTGTAGGTATACTTCTACTAATAAATGAAACAATCGTCGTTAAGGTAGCTTTGTAATATCTTATATAAAAGTAATTCCTAACAAAATTATGATTATTGTTATGGTAAAAAATATAAAAAATCATTCTTGGTTTTTAGGTATGAAAATGATTGTATTATACGTTATCATTAAAGAGGTTATAGCTTAATTATTATTTTTCTTAAATAAAAGAGGATTGACGCTTAACCTCAATATTATTACAATCATAAACTAATCTATTATAGTTGCGGCCAGCATGACACAAAATTACCACACCTGTCAGTATATAATCTATACTAATATATAAAGCTGAAAGTTTGTTTGTTTGTTTGAACGCGCTAATCTCACAAACTATTGATCGGATTTGAAAGAATATTTTTACGTTAAATGGCCCATTAATCCAGGAAGACTTTAGGCTATGTATAACATGACGCTGCGACCAATAGGAGCGGAGCACATAAAAAGAAACAAATATTAATCCTTATCCAAATAAGTTAATAGTATTTAATTTTGAACTAAATTATCCTTGACATCACATAATTTCGATTAACCTTTTATAATATATGTACTACAATTTTAAAATAACTCTTTTGGGGTTAAAAAAAAAATGTTCAAATGACTAACTTTATAGAAGAAAGTCGTAACTACAACTAATATTGCTTGGCTATAGTTTTTTTGAGATTATAACTCGACTTCTGGCCGTGATAGTACTTACGAGTATTTTATACACCTCCACCACACCATACAGTACGTACATCCCGCATGTGCCCTTTGAACACAATCTAACAATAGTTTTGTTTTTAACTAAGAAAGACTACATGACTTTATAAATAAGATCGTCTTTAATACAAATACATTAATCAAACATATATAAAGATAGTTTTATTTTTAGCAACAACATGGAAGCCACACCGTAAGCTATTAAATCCAGCATTCAACCAGCAAATACTGACCACATTTATAAAAGACATCTGCAATCAAGCGAGATGTTTTGTTTCTGAACTTGCTCCTGTAGCCGGAAAAGACCCATTTGATGTGGTACCATACTTGTTAAATACTGTACTCAAAATCGTATATCGTAAGTATTTTTGTTAAAAACATGGAATGGAAAAAAAGCTGATGCATGGCTTACGAACTGTTACGAATGTTAGTATGGCTCGGGATTGTTAAATGAAAAAAAAAAAAAACAACGATAACATAATTATGTGTTCTATTCACAGGCACAACGGTCGGAATCACATCTCACGACAATGAACAGGAGGTGACTCTCAAAAAGTATGCCACTGGATCTGACATGTTATTCGATTTCATGGATAAAAGATTTACATCAGTGTGGTTGCATTTACCATTCATATTCAATATGAGTTCTATGAAGAAGAAGCAAGATGAAATTATAAATAAATTGATAACTATAACGCAGATGGTGATTATTTAAACAAAATTGAGCAACTATTTTTTAAATTAATTCATTAATTTTACTGTGACTTATAAAAACAAAAATATGTACAAAACTAGTAATATTGGTACCGTAGTAGTAGTATTTTTGCTTAACCTAACCATGTTATTGTTGATATCTGCAATAATAATATTCCATCAACTATTTATTATCTCTAAACGTGTAAACCCTTTCCTCAGATCATCATGAAACGTAAATCAGAACTGAAGCAACACAATTCCTCAGGGTCTATAAAAGAGGCCGCACCAGGTAAAGAAATATAGTAGTTACTATAATAATACAATAGTCTAAAGATGTCGCATAGCACCAATAATCGTGATTCGTGGTGACTTTAGATCCAAGGGTTTGAAGATATGCGGCGGTCTCCCGATTACGGCCCTGTTCCAGGCCATGGTCCGGAGCGAGAGTGCATAGCAGGCCGTCACCTCCTTCTGCGAAGCAATGATGCTGGCAAAGGAAAAGGTGGAGAGTGAGGAAGTGGGAATCCCAGCGCCCTCACGCTTCTAGCCGCCGCAGGAGACGCGCTGGTCGGGAGACAACATCGAACTCCCGGTCACGGTAGGCGCGGGCTTGCGGGCGACGAGCATTGGGCAGCTCGCCGCCTGCAAGCTGGGAAAGGACCAGGCCCAGGTCGACGGCGCATTGTCTTTTACGTGCGCCCCAAAGAGATGCCAACTCATCGTGACGGGGTCCACGAAAACCGATACCTGGCTCAGCTCAGGGTTGTGGGTTGGTCAAAAGAGAAACCGTGGTCCTGGCGCACAGGAAAGTGAAGGAACACGGATGCGATTTAGTCAGTAAAAGTCTGACAGGCCCGCTTCCGCTTGGCCCAGAGCGGGAGAGGTCGTTCGATGATTTCCCATCCACACAAAAAAAAAAAAAAGAGTGGTGAAGATATGAGCACATTATGACGAGGTCCATGAATATCAATGCTGCCGGGGCTGCGGGTTATTCGAAAGAGATTCTGTGGCCCCTGGCAGACAGGCAAATGATGGAACATGGCGGTGTTTTAGTTAGAAAAATCTAACACGCTCTTACGCTCCGCACAGTGTGAGACAGGTCATTGATTTCCCATCCAAAAAAGGTATAATAGTAGCAAATCAAAATTAAATAATTTCAGGTTACAATTCGCTCTTAAACCAATTACTGGAAATAGGAGATTTCACGGATGAAGAGATCAGGGAACACTTGGACACTATAGTAGTAGCCGCTTATGGTACTACAACAATGGCCATGGCGTTTTGTTTGATTATAGTTGGGTCTTATCCAGATGTTCAAGCAAACATTTTCAAAGAGTAAGTAAGCTTTGTTAAGTAAGTACTTATTAAGTAGTCACTAGAAGTACAGAAGCAATGAAAAAGGTTCAGAAAAAATTCTTAATTCTTAAATCTTGACGCAACAACGACTGAACGCAAGTTAAGCTACCAGTGGATGTAAGTGTGGGTGTATGTAATGTTGGTGAATACGTAGGTGTGTATGTATGTGTGTGTATGTGTGGATGCGTATGTATTCCGTGAATATGGCACAGTACAAAGTAAATATTGCAGTCACAATTTAAAATTTCATTTTAGATATGATGATGATGATGTTATTCCATATAGATCTATTTTTGCAGTTTTGGTTGAGACAGGTGGGCATTGAGGTTCTTTACGTCTTTTATTTTGCTCTAGTAACCTTGGGTTGTAGGTCAATGTTGAGTGTACACGTAAAGTGATGTTAAGTTCACAGATCTGTCAGTACAGTGAGTATAGATATGTCTTTATACAGCTGTTGTGAAGTACGACTTTCAAGACAACTCTTTGTGCCCTCTTAAGCCGAAGCAGATACGTTTTAAGAGTACCGCCCAGCCTGATATACAATAGGTAAGCAGTGATTGAGCCAAGGTAAAATAAACAGTTTTAGTAGTCTGTTGGCAACTACTCTCCTTAATTTTTTCATAAGGAACATTAGTTGACGCAGCCGCGAAACTGTTACACTGATGTGCTCTTGCCAACTCAGTGTGTTATCAATGCTACCCCAAGTATTTACAAGAGCTTCTATGTACAGTAGGGCAGCTAAGGGAGACAACTATGGTCTTTAACGTTCGGCATACTAGGCTGCGTAGCAGAGTTAGCTGAGAAAGGAATGTAGTGAGTTTTAGAAACATTTAGTTTAAGCAGGTTAAATAAGAGCAAATCCATCACTATACCAAGAGCCTTTTCAGCGGCATAATGAGTAGATTCCCAAATTTCTCCACTTATGATAAGCGCAGTGTCGTTTGCATATACAAGTATCTTGCAGTTTAGGATTGAAAGCTGGCATAGCCTGTTTACAAATATCTAGTAGAAAAAGAGTGGGGCCTAGCACGCTGCCCTGCGGGGTAACCCAAAGATTTTATTGACATCATCACTGATGTAGTGATCTACCCTAACTCGTTGCTTGCGGTTTGTAAGATAGTCTTGGAATAGGTTTAAAGGGATTCCTCTTATTCCCAAGCATTCTACGCCCGATAGAAGGATGGGAGTAGAGACCGTCTCAAAAGCTTTGACTAAATCTAGAAATATACCTATAGTTTTAGTCTTAGGATTAGGATTCTTAACAATTTGGTTTGTTAATTAGAGAACAGCATCCTCTGTTGATACGCCTCTTCTAAAACCGTATTGATTTGGCACAATTATGTTATTGCATTCTAGATAGACAATCTTTGCAATCTTGAGCAAGCGTGGTGATTACGCTCAATCCTTCTCTGTGTGAGAGGAGACCTGTGCCCAACAGCGGGACGATAAAAAGCTGATGATGAAGAACAATCTTTTGTTCAGAATCTTCTCCGTAATTTTTGATAGTGTGGTGAGTACAGATATGGGCCTATAGTTTTCGACGTAGTCTGTTGACTACGTCGAAAACTATAGGCCCATATCTGTACTCACCACACCCTTAAAAACTGGTGTGATTAATGCCTTTTTGAAAGTGTTAGGGAAAATACCCTTTAGGATACATAAATTACAGATATGTTTTATTGCTGGAACAAGTACATGTCTGGCAAATTTAATGACTTACGCTGGTATTCCGTCGTGCCCTACTGTACAATTTCGTTTTATTTCTATAATTATATTTTCTATTTCCGAAGGATCCGTTTCAAGTAGTTCAAATGAGTTTCCTTGAGGTTTTATGGAATTCTCAAACTCAAACCCATGGAAAGCCATTGTATTTAAGTATTCTTCAGTATTTAGGTCTTTATTATCTGGTCTAATATTTATGTTTAAATCTCTCTCTCTCTATTTATTGACGCTAGAGATTCCAAGATATTTTTTAGAAAGTTGAGGAAATTTTCTATATTTCTACCTGAGGGTGAACGGTATATTGCTACAAAAGTCGTATCCAGACCTAGACTCAGAATAAGACAGTTGGCGTCCAGGAAAACCGGTTTTAGTATCTTATGAGTTACATCACAACTTACGTAAACCACCACACCATTTTGGTTGTTAAACGAGGATCTAGCTGAGGTTTGAAGGGATGGGTTGGGCGCCGGCATGGCAGCCTTACCTACTGCCTGGTGCAGGTACTGACCGGACATGGGTGCTTCGGTCACTACCTGCACCGTGTTGCCCGTCGGGAGGAGTTGCCGCGGTGTCACCACTGTGACTCCCTCGACGACACGGCCGAGCACACCTTGGTGGAGTGCCCGGCCTGGCGAAACGAGCGCCGCGACCTTGTGGCGGCGCTCGGAGGCGGACGCCTCTCCCTGGCAACCATGGTTCGAGCCATGGTTGAAAGCGAGAGTGCATGGGAGGCTGCCGCCTCCTTCTGCGAGACCGTCCTCTTGCAGAAGGAGGCAGCGGAGAGGGAGCGGGAAGAAGATAGTCTTGCCGCTCCCCTCCGGCATAGACGGGCGGGGCGAAGAAGGCGGGGGACGAACCCCCGTCTCCTTAGCCCCCGAGTGTGACCAGCGTGTGTAGGTAGCTCCCGCATGCCCATTGCACCGGTCACCACGTTCAGACGTGGTGACCGGTACAGAGGTGGGGTACAGAGTAATCCTCAGGGATTACTCTGTACCCGGGTAATCCTCCCTTGGCGCGGAAACCGGCCTAAAAGGCCGGTAAGCCCTGAGTGTGGCACGGTGTTAGGTCTTCGGGCTGAACCCGTGACACTCTCAACGCAGGGCTCGAGGGGAACCGAGTGTTTTTAGTGGGTATTCCCGGCTCCGGCCGGGCGAGTCCCACACACGCTTGTCGCCTAGCTAGCGGCAGGTACGGTGCGTAACGCATTCACACTCGTAAAAAAAAAAAAGAAAAAAAGGATCTAGCTGAGGTACATCCAGTTAATACCGGAGTATCTGACACTTTACTTAACCAGCACGCAGACATATCCATGGAATGTATTAAGACATTGAGTCCATCAAAGTTGTGATTAAGGTTTCGAGTGTTAACATGCAGTATGTTAAATGTTGGTCGGTAGTGTTTATATACATCAAACATTGGTCTGGTAAATATACACACGACCGCGATGTATTAAAAGATTCTACAAAATCAATAAATTTATTTAGGTTGTCCTTATCGAATTTATAATTTTGAGTGATAATGACTAGTTTACGCCGTAACTACTGAACCGATTGCTTTGAGATCATACCAGTGAACCAAAAAGACTATTTACTGTAATATTAAATTGAAAATAAAAATAAAGCGTTATGAATAAACTGTGAGAGATAGCATTGTTGTAGTTTATACAGGCTAGTATTTTTTTAGCTAAGACTTTTAGATTTTTTGCTGATTCTATTCGAATGTGTGGCTCACCTTCGGCTCCTTGCAAAAATATGGAACCACGTGAAGTCCTGCAGCACGTGTGATCATTCTCCTTTGAAAACTGCCGAGTTCCATAGAACAGTTTCTGCACATTAGGTGATAGAGATTCTGATATAAATACAGGCTTGGTAGGTCCGGACACACTAAGGTGTACAGTATTTAATTTATCTTCTTTTGGTTTCTTCTCGTTGAAATACTTTATACAACAAGATAATGCAGGAGGCAGTATCTTGTCTTTTTTTATGACACTGTTCAGTTCAACTATCATGGGTTTCTTGCCTTCATTACGTGTTTGGATTCTTTATATGTCTTTTATGTCAGAGTCTTGGATATCCACCTCGACTTAGCTTTGGACAAGGTTTTCACTATCAAATTGGTGTCTTCCTTAGATTCAAACTTCTTACCATCTCCCAAACAGATGGGCACGTATGTTCAAGGAACTCAATGTTCGGTAATGGTGAGGTAGCCGGGGTTGAGCGCTGACGAGGCATGTTTAGATGTTGCACTCGTTGTGGAAGTGCCAAGCGTCCAATATTTATGAGCACTATACTAGTCGCCTATCTGGGATTTCATATATTTTTTCTTTCTGCGTTGATGACGACACGCGCACTAGCGGTCGTCGCCTTAGCAGCAACTTTTTTGGAGAGGGTGCAACTTTTTTAATTAAATTGACAGGTTTGAAAACACTCGATGGGGGTAGATGAATATTGCACTCACTAGTTTTTACACTTTCCTTTAGTCTGTCGTAAATATTATCACCAGGGCTACACACAGATACGTAGTTCGGAGTTTTGGCCTTAAATTGGTATATAAATCACATCCATGCGCGCGTATTTACACTGGTAAACTTTTTTTTAACGAGACAAAATTATTATACGTCTGTTTGTAAATACACTTTTGACAGGAGTCCTATATTATTCTTGTCCTATTATGATTGTTGATGCTAAATAAGATTACTCTTAGTGATATGATCGCCCATGGTAAAATCTTCATATTCATGTTCTGTAATTTACCTATATTATGGTGTACATAATAAAGAGTATTCTATTCTAGAAATTGAATAGGTGCTCGTCCCGCAGGGGATTAGTGACTACTGTGAGTTGTCTTGAATTGTGTTATGCCCTTTTTTTTGTATTTAGGATAAAATATAACATGATGTAAAAATGATAGGAATCGATTCAGTTGCTTATTTTGAACAAACTGTATTCAGGTTTCTCATGAACAAAAAATAAAGTTGTATGTTTTTGCAGACTCCAACAAGTTATCGATGATCCCGACAGAGATTTAACCAGACACGATTTACCAAAGCTGGTGTATTTGGAGGCGGTGTTGAAAGAGACCTTGAGATTATACTCTCCGATTCCAAGGATTGGAAGATGCAGTCAATCCGAGGTGAAGCTAAGTATGTATAGCCTATATTATAATGAGTGCGACTAATGAGCATTGATGCAGTATAGGGGTCTGCCAGACTTCTAGAGACTAAATTCACACGGTGTTCTTTAAACACTTTTGGCTTGGGTGCTGGCGAACTTGTACAGTCCTTCAAACCTCTCGTTTAAGGCAGACGCTAAATCCTTTATATTCAGTACTATGTCCTGACACTGACGATACTTATCCAAGTATTGTAGATAGCCGTATTGATTTTTCCATATCTAAGTTTCAAGATTAACATATTTTTTTTATGGCGTGATTAAAATAATAACTTCAATTTCAGGCGACTACACACTGCCAGCTGGTAGTTTGTTCGTTTTTTCGTTGTATGGTATGAACCGTGACCCCATGTGGGGTCAAGATGCGAACGAGTTCAAGCCGGAGCGATGGCTGGACCCTGCCAACTTGCCTGACAACCCTAACGCATTTGCCACCTTCAGTTTAGGCAAGCGAAACTGTATAGGTATCTAATTACATTTAATCCACACTTACTTACTTACTAATATTATAAATGCGAAAGTAACTACGTCTGTCTGTCTATCTGTTATGTTTTCCCGCTTAAACCTCTCAACCGATTTTGATAAAATATTGGCACAGAAAATTTGATATTCTCGAAGTAAATCTTAAAAGCGCGATATAACCGAATTCCACGCGGGCGAAGACGCGCGCGGAAAGCTAGTAATTTATACGTGTAAAAGTCACCGACACAGCTCTCTCTGAAGAAATAAAAATAGCAGTAGTGGTGGCCTAGTGGTTAAAACTCCAGCCTCTCAAGCATGAGTGTGCGGGTTCGATTCCAAGTCAGGCACTTACCTGATTGGTACTTACCCATGTATCTTTTCTGTTATATGTACAGTCAAGACCAAAAGTCGAGTTGCAATCTCACAAAACTATGGCCAAGCAATACTAGTTGTAGTTACGACCTTCTTCTATAATAAAGTTTGATACACGCTCATACACTTGCTGCCCGCTTATGATTGTTAGGTACTACTTATTAATTTCAACGTCTGCAGTAAGTGTTTCAATGGCGTAACGGTTTTCGCCTTGATAGGCGTTCAAGGTGGTTCGAGTTCGAATCTAATAACTTACAAAAATATTTTTTAAATGTAATAAACATTTAAAAAATATTTTGGTTGGGTATTATGGTGAGTTATGAATGCTTACAACAAAAATATCTAAAAATATCGATCTGCAACTTAAAGATGATACTTTCTTTTAAGATTTTTTCTATATTAGAGTCATTATAAAAAGATGACGGTAGACTTAAAAGAATCTGAATCACTACTTCACAAAAAATATTCCGCTACCTACAATAACTATTATTAGCTACAATAACTCAAATAATATTACTTAGCTGTTGTTGGTTGGTGAACATATAGTTACCAGTTTGTGTTATTAGTTTTACTTTTTAATCAATATGCAGGCATATGCAGCAATATATCTCAAATATCATATGAAACCGGCTTTTGTGTAAGTTGTTTTTATTATTATTTATGTAAGGTGCAAACCAATCGCTTGTAGCAAGTGCGTAATAAAATTGTTATTGTTTTAGATAAATACTGTAAGCCGTTGGAGGTCAAGGTCAAGAGGTTGGAGGACGAAGGTAGCTGTCGAGACAAGTGAAACGAAACGACAATATTTACCGTTGAATAAACTTTTAAATCGTGCGAAGAAGATAGGTTGCATTTGTGGTTTAAAAATAAATTGGCGAGGCTGGTGGAGTGTTATCGAGCTAAACAAAAAAAAAACTATTTATAACAAAAACAGTGCAGAAGTGTCCTACAGAGTGTTTTAAATATATACCAATAAATATCCTAATAACGGACTCTAAACCATCTCTAAAGTAATTTAGCTAAGTGACAGTAATATGTTCGGTTGGCTTAATGGCTAACAGATGTCGCCTTTTGCAATTTCAATACAAATTACTTTTGGTAAATTATAAAAACAATAATTTCGGAATTCGATAAGAAATAAGTTCGTTTACTTTTGAACTAAGAAAGCGCTTGAAGATTATAATCTCATGCCTTCAAACTCCGAAAAAAGGCATTGCAGGATGGCAGCACTAGTACTATGCTATACACGCAAAAAAAAATATAAATGTAATAAGCACTATTATGTGTTCTAAGTATAGATTATTTTATGATTGCAATAATATTCAGGTTAAGCTTCAATCCTCTTTTCTTTAAGAAAATGAATAATTAAGCTATAACCTCTTTAATCATAATATACGTATAATATTATAATTTTCATATCTAACAACCAAAAATGTTTTTTGTATTTTTTACCATAACAATATCATAAGTTTGTCAAGGATTACTTTTATATAAAATATTACAATGCTGCCGTTTCAACGTTTGTTTCATTTGTTAGTATAAGTATATCTATACCGAATAATATATAACTTTATAATATATTGCATTATAATATGCTTATTGTTTTATTTTTATATATTTTTTATTATATTACCCCTATAGTAAACTAAAACATATAATAAAACCCTTTTTTGGGATAAATATTCAATAAATTTTCCTATTTGTTTAAATATTATTTGCAAACATTTTTACTTTAAAATACAAATCAATTATCATAATTTCAAATTATATGAAACAACAAAAAGAGTTGCCTATAATAAGGATCGAACCCACAATCGCTCGCTTTTGATAGCACCATTGTTAAGTGCGGCCGCTAACTCAACTTCAAATGAAGTAACGAAATTTTGCATTACTTTAAAGAAAGACGAAGACTGCGATAAAAAAATAATGCGGTAGTGTGCGTGGCCGGTTTAGCGCAGGCGACAGTAGTCTTTAAGGTGGAAATGGACTTCTACAGCTGATTGTACTTTCTAAGTATATCTTGGACACCAATGACTGTTTAAAAGGTGAAGGAAAACATCTTGAGGAAACCTGGACTTTAAGTCTGTAATCGCCAACCCGCATTAAGCAAGTGAGAGGAGACATGTGGCCAGCAGTGGGACGATAAAAGGTTGATGATGATGATAGAAGAAAAACCTAGCATCAACAAACTATATCGCATAAAATTATAGACGGAATAAAATATTAAAAAAATATTAGTGGAGGTAGGTATACATACTCTGAAACATAATTTTGGTCTTGTCTAAGTTCATCCGGAGACCGATGCGTTGGGAGGATTCA
This sequence comes from Sesamia nonagrioides, assembly GCA_017933935.1. Classification (NCBI taxonomy): domain Eukaryota; kingdom Metazoa; phylum Arthropoda; class Insecta; order Lepidoptera; family Noctuidae; genus Sesamia; species Sesamia nonagrioides. Next base: position 4,049,978 of record JADWQK010001429.1, on the reverse strand, counting down.
GCTAAGTTGGCCAGCATTTGTTCCAGCTCTTGTTTTAATATCATTTATTTTTATTGGTAATTAAAACAGTATAACATCAATTACATTAATTAACATAAAAACAAACAATTATATTAATTAACTAAAAAGCTACTACTAAAACAAACATGACATGGTGGACGCTCTCGTATACTTTCTTTCACAGAGAACCAAATACGCATAAGCTATATTCCATTCATCCGGAAACACATCACATACCCCCGTATTTGGCCATCAGAAAGCTTTCAGCATTAAAATTAGATAATCGTAAATAAGAGAGACACAGGCAATGTCATACAAAGACAATGACGTTACACCAAGTGAGCCCTCCATTTTGGAGGGCGTTTAGATCCTGCCAGGGCCGGAAGTCGTTCGAAAGTTATACCGTGGCCACTAGCGTACGGGCAGGGGTGGGATTTAGTTAGTAAAAGTCTGACACGCCCTTCCGCTCTACCCAAAGCGGAGAGGTCATTTGATGATTTCTGGTCTTAACAAAGAAGGACGTTATGGTTTAAATATAATATGGTGATGCATAGGGATATTGCGGGCACCAACTAGTAGATGTCAAAAATGTCCTTATTTATAAATATATGATTTTTTATAAATTTTATTACGTATTTACGATACCTAATTTCAGGAAAACAAAACGCGATGATGATTATGAAGACGACTATGGCGTATGTTTTGCGGCGATACCGCGTCACCGGCGACATCAGAAACGTACAATGTAAATGTGATATAGTTTTGAAACCAGTGACTGGACACCACATTAGTTTAGAATTACGATCATAAATAATGTTCACGCGCACAGTCAAGGCATGTTTTTTTTCTGAAATGGCTCAATTTATAACCGCTTTGTATAATTTTTTTCGAAATTGGACTGTAATTTAAGTTTATAAAGCTGTAATGTAAATAATTTTAATTTATTATACTGAGGGGTAATTCTCGTAATTTTAAAAACATTCGTAGTCTGAACTCAGTTTCATTCTCTTTACAAATTCCCAAATTTTCTTACGTTTTGATACAAGTTTGTCGCCGAGATGACACTGCATTTAGATTTTGACTGCTTTAAAATACAAGAATCCGCCTTCTGGTGTGGAATTAAAAACTTGTCATTGAAAACTGTTTTATTTAAAAACTTTGTTATTTGGAATGCTTCAGAACTCTTTGAGCCACTTTTGAACAATTTAGAACTACAGCAGGCCAAGTTACCCGGAATTGTCAAATATTCCCAACCAACCTATAGTCTTGATGACTTTTTTTATTATAATAAAAAAAAAAGTCACGGCAACACACACGTCAACAATTTCAAGTTATATTTTTTTATAGCAATATATTTTCCAGCAGTTATTACACAAGGCATTCACAAGAAAAATCAGGGGAATCAACCGAATATACATACCTTTTTTTAGAAATATGAACCATTAATTGATTAATCAAGAAAATCTGCCAAACCGGAGCTGACATGACCGGTATCAAGTAAAAAACTGCAAAAATTATATTAAAATGTTGACAAGATCGAAAGGCGCAAGACAACGTGCACGCCTACCATCTCCGGACTCGATGCTCAGCTCCGCCTCGCCACCGCCGGTCTCTAGTGCCAGCATATATGGGCGATAAACTACTGGCTGCGAATCACTGAATCCAATTTCCATCTGAACTACATTAGTTAATCCTAGGTCTTTTAAGTTGTCCGAAAAATATGTTTCATACCTTTTGAGCAATTCTTTCAATCAATTAATCTCACTTTTACTAAGCTGTTTGCCAAAATTGAAACATTTTCAAAATCTAATTAACTGATGTCCAAAATATTACTGATACAGATGACTCGTATAATGAGCGTATCCTTATTTAAATAAACTGTACTGCCACTAAAGTTCTGCACAAGTATCCTAAGCTCGCAGTCTTTTATTTCATATTCATCAGGCATCAGGTAGTATTCGTTCAGTGACATGCCGCGTAAGGAGCCTCTAACGTGGACTGCACCCGAATATTTGTTTGTAGACATACACAGTACTGGGTACATTTCCTTATGGGGTATCACAATATCGGTTTTTAAGCTCAATGGTAATTTAATTGGTTGTTCACGACTAAATATTAACGAGTGGGTAATTTTCGTTATAGCTATACCTGGTTTTTAGAAGAGAAACCAAAGAAAAACAAAAGAAAACAATAAAATAAATAAAATTGAATATTTAATAACGCTATCATCAACGACGTATGCGTTGACTTTCTTGTCGTCCTCCGTGGCGCAGCGGTCAACACGCCTGCCTGCGACCTGGAGGCCCCGGGTTCCATCCCCGGCCAGGTCATGATGGATAACGATCTTTTCTTGATTGGCCTGGGTCTTGGATATTTATTTATTTAAGTATCTATTATAAATATAGTATTGTTGAGTTAGTATCCCATAACACAAGTCTACAATACCTTGAATTTCAATAATAACGCTTGAAACACCCGCTGGTATTACTATACTCTCTCCTATACCTTTCATAGTCGGTAAGTTGTTATTAGTCCACGTGATTCCCCTCCTAACAGCCTCACTATGACGAATCAGCGTACATTGGCTACCCAAATCCACGTAGCCTTGAATAACTTCACCGTTGAGATTCAGATTAATCAGGTATTTAGAATCATTAGTATTATTGGTTTCAATGAGCATCACGACTTTTTCTTTCGGTCTATCTATTTATTAGCCGAGTTAGAGGGTAATCTGGGACAGTTAATGGACAAATGGCCTAATTTAGAACAAACGTTACACTTCAATATCTTTTTTGTGCATTTAGAACTGAAATGCCCATGTTAATTGCAGTTAAAGCATACAATTGACGCATTATTGTATGGCTTCGAAGTCTTAGCTTCGCTGCTATTACCAATCTGCTTAGAGCTATTACTAGATACTAAAGAAGTAGTGTTGTTGCACCTATCGTAATTTACCCTCGACCTATCTGGATCACGAATATGTTGCTTAATAGATTGAAAATATGCCAGAACTTGCTCCGGCTCCTAACATTTTGCTGCTTTCGCGCTTTATCTTAATGACCGATCCTCAATCCCATATAATATAGTATGCAATTTACCGCACGTTTACCTTGTATTTCGCATCGATTTAGTAGATTTTTTTTCATAATAATAATATTCTAGTGAATCATTAAACTTCACACGTTTTGACAACATTTCAGTTAATAATTCAGCATAGTCTTCACTACTCGGGAATGACTGCGTCAGTTTGTCCTTCCACTCTGACCACAAATACGACATTGATGGCAGAGCCTCGTACCACGTTTTGGCAATCCCTGACAGTTTAGGCAGAGCGTAATGTACTATTTGATCGTCGCCCCAACCATAGCGCCGAGCAAATTCTTCAACTTTATTGATCCACATTACAATAGTGTGACTCTTTTCCATAGGGTCAAAATCTGGAATCACATTGCCTAGCATAGGAAATTTGTTGCCCTGAGATCGACTTTTGGTTAAAGCTTCCACTAAAGTAGCCAAAAATGCTTGCGTGTCATTGTTAAGAACATTGGTGGTATTCACGTGACCGGAAAGTGGGGGTGTGTGTTGCTCGATGCTGGATTCTAAGCGCCTGCTGCAAATCAAATCAAAATTGTTTATTTCAAATCAACCATCACTTGGTACTTTTGAATAGTCAATGTCGGTCAGTCCAAGAAAAGTGAAGCTAAATTGCACGTTCCAAAGCGTAGATTTCTATGGAGAAGAACGTGCAAGAAACTTCATGGACACTCTTTTAAAATCATAATATATGGGTTTCATTTCTTCGTTACATATTTATGTTGCTTCTATCATGTGAGCACAATGTAAAATTAATTAAAATATAAAAATGAATTAAGCCCACTGGCAGCTAAGAGATGACCAGTCTCCACTGACGGCCCCCGTTCACGAGCATGACGCGCGCATCAGCCCCACTTAGCTCAACCATATTGAAGGGAACCAAATGACCCAACAACACGCGCCACCATCAGCAAGACATTTGAGTGAGCATGACAAACCCTCAACTGCCAATCTCGCAATGTCAAACAAGTTATATATCTTTATATATATAATTCTGCTGTACGTGTGTATGTCATTGAACTCCTCCTAAACGGCTTAACCGATTTCAATGATTTTTTCTGTATGCGTTTGAGTGGCGCCCTGGATCGTTTAGATTCACAAATCAGCCCGGGAGATGGCGCTGATGGCTTGAAAAAGCATGTGATCTCGGAAACGGCCCTAACGATTTCGCTAAAATTTGATATGTGGGGGTTTTCGGGGACGAGAAATCGATCTAGCTCAGTCTTATGTCTGCGGAAGCGCATGTTTTCGAGTTTTCTCTTTCGCAATATTTCACGCATAGTATGGGCGCTAATTTCGCGCGGTTTGACATTGCGGCTGTGGCGTGGTTGATAGAGGTATGGTTCTACTCGCGATGGCTGGTGTTCCTCGGTTCAAACCCAGGCAGACTCAAGTACTTCTTTTTTTGTTTTTAGACAAGTTTATAGTTTTTTTTTTTGGTTTTTGGAGTTACTTAAAAAGAAAATTGTATAAAAGAATTGAAAGGGGAAAAAATAAAAATAAATATATATTTTTTTTATTTAATTAAAATTGTACTTGAGAACTAAAAGAAAAAAAAATAGAAATAACTAAATATTTTAAATTTTTTATTTAACTTTAAGAGACTGAAACAAGAGCTCTAGGGGTAGAGAGAGGTGTGATATATTTGTTACAAAATGTAGATGGCAATGCTTTCCGTGGGTATATTCCTTAATCTGCTGTACGTGTGTACGCCACTGAAGTCCTCCTAAAGCGCTGTTCCGATTTGAATGATATTTTTATGCGTTTAGGTGACGCCCTGGATTGTTTAGATTCACAAATCAGTCCGGCAGATGGCGCTGCAGTCGTGTCTAGGTTATTTATCGTAAACGGCTGAACTGATTTGAATGAATTTTTGTTTTTACATTCAAGTCGTATGTAGGTTATTTATCTATACCTACTGCACCTAAACGGCTGGACTGATTTGAATGATTTTTTTTATTTGCGTTTGGGTGACGCTCTGGATGCTTTAGATTCACAAATCAGCCCGGCAGATGGCGCTGCAGTCGGTGTATAGGCTATTTATCCTAAACGGCTGAACTGATTTGAATAAATATTCGTTTATACATTCAAGTGGGGGCCTGGAAAATTTACATTTACAAATCTGCCCGGCAGATGGCGCTGCAGTCGGTATCTAGGTTATTTATCTATACCTACTGCAACTAAACGGCTGGACTGATTTGAATGATTTTTTTTGTTTGCGTTTGAGTGACGCCCGGTATCGTTTAAATTCACAAATCAGCCCGGCAGATGGCACTGCAATCTGTATCTATGTTATTTATCCCTTACGGCTGGATCGATTTGAATGAATTTTTGTTTATACATTTTACTGGAAAATTTACATTCACAAAAAAACAATTCGGCAGATGGCGCTGTAGTCGGTATTTAGGTTATTTATCTATACTGCAACTGTACGGGTGGACCGATTTGTACGATTTTTTTTTTAATTTGATACATTTTTTTTTATTATACCTAGACTATATTAATCACTCTGGCAACATATAGTAATTAATCAAACATCACAGGCGAACCCGGCTTGCTGATGATGTCTTAACTTGGCTCGCTGAACTTGACAGCGTGGTCTGGGAGGCCGATGTTGCGCTCCTGACTTTTTTTACCTCATTTAAATCGTTTAGTTCTTCGGCAGTTAAATTAAGCTCTGAAAATGTTATTCCCTCAGAAGATGATGGTGACATTGTTGATGTATTTCCGTTTTAACAAGAAGTTTCTTCACTCGATTTTTTTGTTCCTTAGCCCTACTAATTCGTATTATTTGGCTCAAATTGTGACCGCATTTAATGCAAAACTTGAAGGTTTCAGCGGTTATTGTAAAACATTCGTCGCATCTTAACAAGTTTTTCGTGCAATTATTGATTATAACGAATTATTTTCAAAAAAATGATGTTATTTCAAAATAAAGAATCAAAATCACAAAATCAAAATCAAAATTGTTTATTTCAAATTAACCAACAGTTGGTACTTTTGAATAGTCAATGTCGGTCAGTCCAAGAAAAGTGAAGCTATATAGCACCTTCCAAAGCGTAGATCTCTATGGAGAAGAACGTGTAAGAGACTCCATGAACACTCTTATAAAATCATAATATGGATTACATATCTTCATTACATATTTCTGTTGCTTCTATCATGTGAGCACAATGTATAATTATAAAAATCAATGAAAAGATAGAGAATTAATTAAGCCCACTGGCAACTAAGAGATGACTAGTCTGCACTGACGACCCCCGTTCACGAGCATGACGCGCGCATTAGCCCCACTTAGCTCAACCATTTTGAAGGGACCCAAATTACCTAACAACACTTGCCACTGAATAATAATAATATTATTGATCTTTCCTTTCATACTTTTTAATACCCTAATCGCTTGAAATATCAAATGCAGGACAACGTCTGCCGGGGTCCGCTAGTATAATTATAAGACTGTATGTAATTTATCCTGTAAAGATTTTTGATTAAAAAATATTATATTATATTATTTGATATCATAAAATTAATTATCGATACAATTAAAAATTTCAGTAGTAAAGTAAAAACCGCTTGGAAAATTATTATGAAACTGGTAAATTGGTTAAACAAGAAAAACAACTTGAGATTAAGGTCCGCAGTAAATTAGTTAATCAAGCCGCTGACATAGCTGAGATATTTAATTAGTTTTTTGTTAATATACATATAACTGCAACTCTTTTTTTATAATTTCAAACAAGTGCTTGACCGCAATCCCGCCTGATGGTAAGCAGTGATGCAATCCTTGATGGTAAAATACGCTAGTTCAGTAAGAGACTATTCACTAAAAAACACTAAGTGAATAGGAAAGAAGACTGCAGTTGAGTGCGGTGATGCAATGTTAAATCGAACAACACGATCAACGATGTTGCGCCAGAGGGTGATTGATCTGGAGACCCTCCACGACACAACATTTGGCACATCGTAACCAGCACAAGCAATCGCAACACAACTGCTCAGACCTGTCCTCCGTACGGCTTCACAAGACATCATGCCGGAACACGACGAATCGCTTGGCGGCAAGCCTGTGTCTACCTGTGTGTGTGTGTGTGTGTGTGTGTGTGTGTGTGTGTGTGTGTGTGTGTGTGTGTGTGTGTGTGTGTGTGTGTGTGTGTGTGTGTGTGTGTGTGTGTAACTTCTGCCGCCAGCCGATGTTATGGCCTACCTCCGAGAAAATCTATACTAATACTAGCTGACCCGGCGAACTTCGTTCCGCCTTAAAGGCAAGATCACATGACTACTTTTTAAATTAGGATAATTTTAAATAAATAAATATTATTATTCAATGATTCTTTATTTGGGAGCACAATCCTGGCGGTTCTCCGGAAATCTTTAATGTGCTACAATACTCGGAAACAACATCCATTGGCCCAATGCGAACGTCTTTCCCTATATTATATGCGTATAGAAATGCTGCCCGATTGAAATAAATTATTATCTAGCGCTTGATCTCTGAGGTCTGCTCGACGATTTCGCATTGCCAACTGAGCCGTTTCATGGGCTGCCTCCCTTTGCTCTGGTGAGTGAGAAGCACGAAGTCGAGCCATACTAAGGCTACGCTCTTCAAGTGCAATTTCTTGCTCTTCTTCAGTACTTTTTTTTTCGTTTTGGATGGGTAATCATCAAATGACCTCTCACGCTCTGGGTGGAGCGGAAGGGCGTGTCAGACTTTTACCTAGACTAAAACCCACCCGTGTTCCTTCACTTGCCTGTGCAACGGCCAGTGCCATGGTTTCTTTTTTAACCAACCCGCAACCCTGTGGACCAGTCCTCGTAGATCCCGTCAAGGTGTGCTGACATCTCTTTGAGGCGCGTGTGAAACACAACGCGCCGTCAACTCGGGCCTGGTTCTTACCAGGAGGCGAGCTGCCTATCGCTCGCCGCCCGCAAGCCCGCGCCCACGGTGGTCGGGAGTCCGATGTTGCCACCCGACCAGGGCGCTTCCTGCGGCGGTTTGAGGCGTGAGAGTAGGATTTCCGCTCCCTCACGCGCTACGCCTCCTCCTTTGCCAGCATCACTGCTTCACAGAAGGAGGTGAAAGCTTGCCATCATGCACTCTTGCTCCGGACTATGGCCCGGACCAGGGTCGGACGCGGGTGATCGCCGCCGATCGCCGCCACGAGGACACGGCTGTGCTCTACCCAAGCCGGGCAGACCTCCACCATATGCTCCACCGTGTCCTCAGGGCGATGCACACAGTGGTCACCCTGGCGTTTCCTCCCGCCGTATACGGAACAGGAACCTCCCGAAACAGCCGTGTCCGATGAGGACCTACGTCAGTCGGAAGGCGAGGACGCCGTGGCGCCTCTCTAGCTACTCCTCAAAGAGAGGACTTACCGCCGCTATTGTGGCGTGCTCTGTGCTGGATTGCGACAATCACACTTTCCATGTCGCCATGAGATACCGCCGGAGCTCTGTCCGCTGTACTGGGATTTTATGGATTGGATATGGACACAAATGAATGGATGTTATTATACATATAAACGTTTCTTTTTAATTACTCTATCTATTAAAAGAAACCTCATCAAAATCTGTTTCGTAGTTTTAAAGATTTAATCATATATAGGGACATAGGGAAAGAGAAAGTAACTTTGTTTTATAGTATGTAGTGAAGTGGTAAATGGTACAGCAATACAATATTAGAAATTTTGAAGTTGAAGTTTGCTTTGGGGCTTTTATTAAAAAAATTAAACCGGCAGAGAGTATTTATATTTCTTGCTTTAAATGAATGCATCAACATTCAACCAGTAAGATTTTTTTTAATATGCTGAGTAGTGCAGCAGTTTGTTTGTACCATTTTTAACAAATGAACCGCTAACTTATATTTTGACTGAGTTGTTTTGTTATTCCATGTCACGTCACACGGGAACGACGGGAACAACGGGAACGGGACAAAAAGTATCCTATGTGATATGTCCTTCTCCCAGTTCTTATCTACCTCCCTACCAATTTTGAGCCATACTGGTTAAGCGGTTCTTGAGTTATAAATAGAGTAACTAACACAACTTTCATTTATATACACAGCCTTCATTCAAATCGGACCAGCCCTTTAGGAGGAATTCAGTGACGTACACAGGTACAGCAGATTTAGGAATATACCCATGGAAAGCATTGTCATCTACATTTGTAACAAAGATATCATACCTCTCTCTACCCCTAGAGCTCTTGTTTCAGTTTCTTAAAGTTAAATAAAAAATCTTAAATATTTATTTATTTCTATTTATTTTTTTCTCTTTTAGTTCATAAGTACAATTTTAGTTAAATAAAAAAAATGAAAATATTTTTTTTTCCCCTTTTAGCTCTTATGTACAATTTTCTTTTTAAGTAACTACAAAAATTAAAAAAAAAAAAACTATAAACTTGTCTAAAACAAAAAAAAAAACTTGTGCCCGGGTTTGAACCGAGGAACACCAGCCATCGCGAGTAGACCATACCACTATCGCCTACACCACGGCCGCTATGTCAAGCCGCGCGAAATTAGCGCCCATATTGTGCGTGAAATATTACGAAAGAGAAAACTCGAAAATATGCGCTTGCCCAGACATAAAACTGAGCTAGATCAATTTCTCGTCCCTGAAAACCCCCACATATTAAATTTCAGCGAAATCGTTAGAACCGTTTCCGAGATCACATGCTTCTTCAAGCGATCAGCGCCATCTGCCGGGCTGATTTGTAAATCTAAACCATCCAGGTCGCCACTCAAACGCATACAGAAAAATTCATTGATATCGGTCAAGCCGTTTAGGAGGAGTTCAATGACATACACACGTACAGCAGAATTATATATATAAAGATATAAAGCTGAAGAGTTTGTTTGTTTGTGCGCGCTAATCTCAGGAACTGTTGGTCCGATTTGAAAAATTCTTTTTGCGTTGGATAGCCTATTAATCCAGGAAGGCTTTAGGCTACATAACATCCCGCTATGACCAATAGGAGCAGAGCAGTAACAAAAAATGTTGCGAAAACGGGAGCTAACGCAAACGTACATTGCTTCCATTAAATCAAATGAAATCAAAGCATTTATTTCAAATAAACCAGTTACAGGCACTTTTGAACTGCCAGAAGGTCGGTCAGTCAGAAAGGTGAGTATTATTATTTTAACAGGCGCTTATTTTATATCAACTGAGCTCTTTTTAATTTTTTTCGGAACGGGACGAACAGCGCACTCAGTTACCATTGAACTTAGCTCATGAGAAAATGCAATATTAGTTAAAGCAGTGAGCGCGGAAGAATGTTACAGCAGTGTAAGTTGTTGGCAATTGAAGCACTAGATCGCACAATGGGGAACATCAAAGGCAACCAAGATATCATGGGAGGGACGGTGGCAATTTTAGCTGGTGACTTTAGACATACCCATCCGGTGATTACTAGGGGTATGCCGCCGGTAGATGAAATAAATGCCTCTTTGAAAGCATCTGCACTATGGGTTCGCGTGAAAAAGTATTGTTTCACCACGAATATGCGAGGGCAACTTCATCACGATTCTTAAGCCAGTTATATGCAATATGCAGCTATTCTTTTAAAAATCAGAGTAAATCGCATGCCAACTGAGAGTAACGGCATGATTAGAGTGAGTCGTGAGTTCTGTCAAATTATGGATAGCTCAGATGACCTATTAAATAATTCTATCCGGATCTTCAAACAAATATGGCCAACCGAGAATGGCTATGCGAAAGGGCAATTTTGGCGCCGACTAATGATCATGTTAAACGTTCAGGGAAATGTTATCGAATGCCTCTCAGTGGACAATATTACGGATACTGAACAAGTTACATCATACTCTATAGAATTTCTCAACTCTTTAGAATTATCAGGAGTGCCATTCCATAAGTTGATACTAAAAGTTGGTGTTCCAGTCCTATTAATGAGGAATCTTGACGCTCCAAAGCTATGTAATGGTACTCGGTTACAATTAACACATTTGGGTTACAACATTGTAAAGGCTACAATCATGGCTGGAATGGCAAAAGGACAAAATGTTTTGATTACCCGTATTCCATAGACTGATTTGCCATTTCAATTTAAAATAGTACAGTTCCTTCTGAAAGCAGCATTTGCTATAACAATAACAAAGCCGACAGACGCTTAAAGTTGCCGGAGTTCATTTAGAAACAATATGTTTTTCTCATGGGCAACTCTATGTGGCATGCTCACGTGTATCAAATCTAGAAAACCTTTATGTTTTGGCAAAAGACAGCATAACAAAAAAGTTGTTTATAAAACCGTACTTACTTAAATGTGCTCATATTTATCAAGCGTAATAATTTTTAAACCTTATTTCATAATATCCTAAGCATATCCAAAACACCAATTAACGCAAAATAATTAGAAGTATGATATTTGATGTTTCTTTCCTTTGCTAAACCTTTAAACCCGGTAAAATTAACGTTGCTATAGACCTTATGTATCTTTATAATCCTACTAATAATATAAACGCGAAAATGTGTGAGGATGTTTGAAACCTTGCAGTAATAAACCGCGCGCTATAAAGTGAAGTTTACGCGGACGATGTCGCGGGCAACCCGCGTAAAGCTGAAAACCTATTGCATAGTAGTGTATCTAAGGGCTATATTACAAAACCTTACTCAAGATTCAAGTGTTACTTAAAACTAATACATATCAACCAAAGAAATTGCTTCACACGAGATTTAAGTACTTAACTCTTGAGTTTTGAGTGAGGTTCTGTAATGCCTAATGTAGTTGCTTATTTAACTTCAAATGTGTTGCCCGTATAAAATAATGACAGCCTCTATGCCATTAGGATGCTTGTGTGCTAACAGTGAGTGCAAAAAGTCTCAAAGTGTCACTTGAAGGCGAAGTGCGGACACCAAACCCGTAGCATAGAAGATAGAGTCACAAGGTAACCACTTATCTTCACACAAAGAGAATCGATTATACCTTGTGTAATTTGTGTATATATAGTCTAAAGTGCAGTAGATGTATCTTTCTTTTTGTTTTACCAACATGCAGGAGTCTACTATCAGGTTATTTTTTATTTTACTTTAGCGATACGTATTCAAACATACGGTACCCGTAAGTAGGTAGGTTTAAAGTTAGATGACTAGATGTATATGACAAAACACATAGGTGTACTTTATTTAATAATAAATGTTTTATTTTATTGCAGAAATACATAGCTAATAAAAACAAATACAATTTTTAACTATCACTTTCTACGATCTCTGGTATTTTAGAGAAGTATCGGAAGAAAAGAAGAATTTGTACATATTTTCTCACTAAATGTTATAAATAACACAATTATCTGAATTTAGAAGGTTTCGACTTTATTACTTAGAAGGTTAAGTGTTACGAAGTTAATTAGCTGATGTTGCACCGAAGTCTTCCCTTTATGTCCGTGTTACACAAAACAACAAATGTCAAAAGCAGACTTACATAGGTCAGCTAATCTAACATTCCAGATCTGTCTAGACGTAATAATAATAGCGCATAATTTCGAGTACGTTCAGCAGGTACCTACAGGTACTTCACCGGAGACGAGTTTCTAGTAATTTCGATGTCGACACTTCGTTGACAGTATTGATGAAACCTTTACCATTCGATAGGCCATCATACAATGCCTAGATCTCAAGTTATAGGGCTTAAAAGTTACGTACTGTGTGTCACACAATACGTAATTATAACTTAACCATATGCCATCGACATAAGGTGCCTTAGTAACAATATTAATAAATTATTAAATTAAAAACAATTTTAAGAGCTGGTCAGTTACAATTTGGGGTTATAATCTTCAAAACTCAAAGCTTTGAAAAAAGATTCTGTAGGTGACCTGACTCGTGTATCGTGGGTGCATTTAAAAACTTTTAAACTCACATATACAAAGAGCTAGACCCGGAACAATTACATGTATGTAATACAAATATTTGTTGAGTGCGGATAACGATTCAGTCACATAGCAGTCGATAGCTTTGCAAAACGATTTAAACAAATAAAAACTAACTCCTAAATGATATGAGCTAGCAGAGCATATAACTTGTTGTATCAGAGGGTTGATGATCTCGATTAATTCTGCACCCGTATTCTTAAACTAAAAAGAATTGTGAAAGAATCTGTGATAACTTTTTTGAAAATCACCAAATCTTGTTCAGTCTGTACCTACTAAATTCTCCCTGAGTGCTTACTTGTTCTTGATTTCGCTTTCCTATCCTGTGCTGTACCTGTTACTGTTTCTTGTGCTAATCTAATATGGTCTGTGGAAACTTTTAATTGGCCTTCTTTCAGTATCTGTCTTTTACCTATGTATACAATATGTAAAGAAAACCCTGTCCGACCCATAAGGATATTAAAGGTTAGGTAAACACATAACCTAATATAATATAAAATTTTACATAATCATCATAGTAACAATACTAATGAATTTTGAAATAATCTTTTTTTCCCGGGAATTAATTCCAATTTCCCCGAAATTTCGTGATTTTTAAAAAAGTGACAACACCATTGTTATTATGAGCGAATAGCGACGCGACCACGTCACAGGTGCCGCGTGCCCTGCCCCCCGCCGCCCGCGGAAGGGGATGCTTACCGCACATGTATTAAGTTACCTCTTTTTGCGAAATAATATTTATTTTTTTAGGGGCATTTTTTTTAAGTTTGGGCTAAACTTTGTATCCATTGGTCAGTTATCGATACCTAACAATACCTTCACGGATCGGACAAGGTTTTCTTTACATATTGTATACATGCTAGCTGTAAGTTTTCTTCAATACATAGTATAAAACAAAGTCGCTTTCGCTGTATGTCCGTATGTATGCTTAGATCTTTAAAACTACGTAACGGATTTTGACGCGGTTTTTTTTAATAGATAGAGTGATTCTTAAGGAAGGTTTAGACTACCTTTTATCCCGGAAAAAAATGATATTCCCGAGGGAAATCCAAAAGCGCGATATAACCGAACTCTACGCGGGCGAAGCCGCGGGCGGAAAGCTAGTAAGATATAAAATGAAATACTTAAATAAATAGAATAAATGAAAGTATTTTCGTTTTATTTATCTGAATGTTTATTTGTGTTTACGATCCACTCCAAAAGCTGTCTCGTAGTGATAATAAAGATTTTATGACTCCACCAGAAATGAAAGAAACTACTTAAACTATTATTGAGAAACTATATGCCAAAGTAGACGTTAAATAAATATGTAACGAAAAAATTTATGACATTCTTTTGCAAAATTAGTTGGAATGTCAGCTCACTTCGCCTAAGTTATTATTATTATATTATTATGAGATGGGTACGAAAAATTACACTTCAGGTACCTAAGCATGACACCTTTTCCGAAAGAAATTTCGTAGCCCTGGCACACAGGCAAGTGAAGGAACACGGGTGAGATTTAGTGAGTAAAAGTCTGATGATGATTTATGATTTCCCACTCGCAAAAAAAGATAAGCATGGCATTGACACGAAAAGTTAGAGATAAAGTAAATCTAAAACATTACAAAACAAACCAAATCTTTACTCGTACTATAGACACCTTTTAATCGTACTTTTTAAATACTACGCCTAAACACGGGTAGGTTTTAGTCAGTAAAAGTCTGACACCTCCGTTCGCTAAGCCCAGAGCAGGAGACTTCATTTGATGATTTCCCATCCCAACAAAAAAAAGGCATGGCACAAACATAACGGACTTACCTCTGTGAAGAGCTTGCATGGGAGGCTGATGAGACCATTGCACTTGTACTCTTCAGGTACAGGCGTCAACCAAATTAGAACTGAGCGTCAGAACTCCAAGGTCTTACAAAGATTAGTAGGCGAGGTAGGTGGGCTAGTTGAAATAACCGCCAACGGCCGTCATGGTCCACACACAATGGTACCTACATGCCTACCTATAGCAGAAAATTATGGAGAAAATATTTATAGGGTAATTCGGTTCTCATCCTTTTTGACTAAGTCCATGTTCATCTTATGACCAACCCCATCAATGCTTATCTTTTCTTTCTCCATATTTACCATTTATTCTCCGACAATTGTTAGGTGACATTAAACTAAGGGTGTTACCACACCAATCGAGCGGTCATCGATCGGCATCATCATTGAATATTTGTCGTTTTATTTTGAGGTTGTTCAATAGAAAGTCGCCCCGGGTGCCAACCTATGCTACGCCGACACTGGCTTTAACGTAACGGCCACGCAAGAATGAGATAAGTAGCTTACTCTCTATACCGTGGCGAAGTAATTGTATGTGGTTTGCTAAACCTTATAATAATTGTTTTGCAGGTTTTTGTAGGACTATGTCATCATAATCTACCTAGCCGTTTCCCAACAATCTAATCAGTTGCAACTAAGTACCAATATTTCACATGGAGCGACTACCTTTTTTTTTGTTCTGGGGTGGAAAGTCCTCATGGATATCCTCCGTCCTGGGGTGGGTCTCTTCAGTCACGTGCGCGTGGGGCCGCGGGAGTCCTTGATTCTGCCGCGACTATGGAGCGACTACCTATCTCAACTTCACGGCAATGATTATTTTTCCAAGGGCCTCACAACGCTATGTATCACTCGAAAGAAAGTACTAATCCTAATTTGTGGCCTCAAACTACACCC
Source organism: Sesamia nonagrioides (assembly GCA_017933935.1). Classification (NCBI taxonomy): domain Eukaryota; kingdom Metazoa; phylum Arthropoda; class Insecta; order Lepidoptera; family Noctuidae; genus Sesamia; species Sesamia nonagrioides. The sequence continues at coordinate 4,034,296 of JADWQK010001429.1, read as the reverse complement.
TCGTTAGTAATCTGTCACTTTTCCCTCAAATTTGTACGTATTTATGTGACCTACTTATTGGTAGGAGTATTTTTTTATGAAATCTTCCTCCATCGTTACGAAGCCAATGGGAAGTAAATTTAATAGCACTTTAGGATCTCTTAATCTTGTGGGCGGAAAAGCAGTTGGCCTATTTATTAGGATGGATGAAAGAAAGTACCTAAAGGTGATTTGAAGAATAAAATGTGTTGTAGGAGTTGATTTGAAATAATACAATTTATGTCTTAGAACTTCAACTAGAAAAATTTGATAGCGCCTACCATAAATGTATAAGCAAACTCATACCAACATGATATATAACTAACTTTGAGAGAAAGGCGAATTTTATTTATGTAAGGTGTAGTGAATAATAATTTGGTTCTGATTTTAGACTGTATTTATTTTATTAAAGAGCATTCCTCGTTCTGTAATCTTCTTGCAAGCTTCTTCTCGCAGGTTGGCTTTATATATCAAAATAATCACCCAGTTGCGATCAATCATTTCATACAAACAAAATAATGAAGAAATATATCTTTCTGACTTATTACAATACGTAATTAATGATTTCTTTTACATTGATTAATTACTATTTTACAATCTGAACCAAAAAATATGTATTATATAGAAGTATTTCTTAATATGATTAAAAAAATCCATAAGGCTAGCAGCATTACGCGTTGAATAGCAATTTTTGTGGTAAACTTTGGTATTTACGCAACTTTTACGTTTCAACGCCAAACGGCTCAAACAGTGAGCTCCAAATAAGGTTGTTTTTTGCGCCGTTTCCCATATCAAATAGGTAGCTACCGAACTCCCAAGGCATTTTTTTTCTATATTATAAACTAGCGTTTGACCGCAATCCTGCCTGATGGTAAGCAGTGACGCAATCGTTGATGGTAAAGCGCACTAGTTTATTAAGAGCCTATTCACTCTAGCCTTGAAGACACTCAAATTGTGGTCCGACGGAAACACCGCCGCTGGCAAATTTTTCCAGTCCCTCGATATACGCGGTATAAAGGAGGAGGCGAAACGCTTCGTCCGGATCGTAGTGGTGTTAACAACGTAAGGGTGGAAACCAGCCGTACGACGGCTCGTCCGATGGTGGAACGGAGATGCATCCTATAGAACACCGAAAGGCTGGCTACTCTACGCCTGTGCTCTAGGTTTTGGAGACCACCTCGAGTTAGATCAGGGTCACCAATCAGCCTCTTCGCACGCCTCTCCATTAAATCCAAAGTGGCCAGGTGACACTTAGCAGCACCAGCCCAAATGTGGCTGCAGTACTCCGCAATACACACAAACGCATATAGCATATTAAAAAAAAACATATAAGAATTTAAACAAACAATAATAACACAAACTTAAAATATCAGACACCAGAAAAACTAAGTAACAGTAATAGTGAGCCAGTGAGTGAGTGAACTTTGTTCGGTCGAAAATACTTACTTTTTTACGACCGTCAATAAACACGAAAAGCCATAGAATACAATTAGCACTTCTCTAGTATAGTCATAGAAGTATATCTCGCTTATATTTCTCCTAATTGTGAAACCCTAATTGTAGGAGAACCGGCTTGGGTGTTAATTTAGAACGGTGATAATTTTATTATCACACGACCAGAAGCAACAGCTTTCATGTTGACAGTTCAACACCATTCATTGCTATGTCTAATATTAGACATTAGCAATGGCAATATCTTCAAAACGATTCACGTTGTATCTTTGCACACAGTGTCGGGGTCCACATGGATTCATAGCTTTTTTTCCGAAGGTGGAAAAATCCTCATGGTCTATCCTCCGCTCGGGGACGCGGAGGGATTTGCTGGACTTTTACTGGATAAAAAAACCACCTATGCGTTCTTCGTCTGCCTTTCCGGGGTACCGGGTCGTCTCAATGTCCACTGTACTGCGTACTGTTTGAAAGAAATACAGTGCACAGGCAAGTGATGGAACACGGTTTGGTTTTAGTTAGTTAAAGTCTGACACGCCTTTCCACTTCGCCCAGAGCAGGAGAGGTCATTTGATGAATTCCCAACCAAAAAAATATGTTTTTTTTTTATTTAATAATTATAAACTAGTGCTTGACTGCAATCCCGCCTGATGGTGAGCAGTGACGCAATCATTGATTTTAAAGCGCACTAGTTTATTAAGCCTATTCACTTAAAAAACTTAGGAATAGAAAGAATGACGGCAGTTGAGCGAGGTGATGCAATGTTAAACCCAAGACCAACACGACCAAACGATGCTGCGCTAGAGGGAGATTGATCTGGAGACTCTCCACGATCAAACTCCTTGGTGTTCATCCACCAGGCAAAGTCTTGCCGCCAAGCAGTTCGTCGTGTCATGATGTCTGGTGAAGCCGTTTTTTTTTATTTTTTAGCAGTGGTGCAATCATTGATGATAAAACGCGCTTATTAAGCCAGAAGTAGATTGATCTGGAAACCCAAACAAACTCCCGACACAACAACATTTGGCGCATCGTACCCGCCACAAATCGTAACACAACTGCTCAGACCCGTCCTCCGTACGGCTTCACCAGACATCATGCCGGAACACGATGAATCGCTTGGCGGCAAGACTTTGTATTACGCAATTAGGGTGCCAAATACCTAAATGTTTTCATTACCTTATAGTAGATAGCTGTACACCAGCCCTATTTCTCAAGAGGATCCCAGACAAACTTCATTGCGTAGTCTTCTTATGTGCTCATAGATATATTTTGATATACATAGGTAACCATATTTGACTAGGTTTGTTTGACAAAGCTAATAATAATCGCTGCAGACGCTACCTGCCGAATATGAATACTATTGTTACATTTTATAAGACTAACTAGCTTTCCGCCCACGGATTCGCCCGCGTGGAATTCGGTTATATCGCGTTTTTTAGATTTCCCTCGGGAATAAAACTAATTAAATGACGATTGATCAGTTTTCGACCGGAGATGAAAAATGATTAAATTACTAAAATGGCTATTAAAAACAAAGGGTTGATCGTAGAAGGGTGAAAATTTAGGATTGTATGTATTTTTGTATGTTGTAGGTATCATAAAAAAATAGAAACCAAAAATTTTGTCAAAAAATAAAAACAATTTTTGGGGTGGACTACCCCTAAAATTTAGGGGATTAAAAATAGATTTTGGCCGATTCTCAGACATACTCAATACGCTCACAATATTTGATGAGAATCGGTCAAGCCGTTTCGGAGGAGTATGGGAACGAAAATTGTGACACGAGAATTTTATATATAAGAAGATGAAACACGTTGAAATAAAAAGATTTGATGGTTTTTAAGGGAGTTGAGAATAGTAGATGGGACTAGGGTCGATGGAATCAATTGTCGAGACATTTAGAAGGCTATAATTCGAGTAGGGTTTGACTCTTTTATCTATTTTCATTAAACACTTTTTTTTCATTTCAAATATAAGGAAAATAAAACTAGTTGTTTATTTAAACTACTTTTTTTGGAATTTCGTCACAGATACATTGCAGATTAGTCATCATCATCCCAGCGTTAATCCCAGTCGCATCCGAAGCCTTTTTCAGCTTTGGAGTCTGGGGTCCGCTTTACCAGTCCAACTGCTGATATGGCTAAACTTCGATATTTTCCGTGAAGCGGCTGCCGTCTGACCTCCACAACCCGAAGGCGACATCGAAGTATGGCAGTTAGACCAATTGTTGGACTTTAGAGGGCTCCAACAATCCGTAAACGACTGCCACTAGATGTTCGTATGGCAACCAGGACCAACGGCTTAACGTGCTTTCCGAGGCACGACCAGACCAGTGCAAATATTCATATTCATGCATAAAAATACTTGCACTGTGCGGGGATCGAACCTGCGCCACCTTGCGCAGCGGCCGCATCCGCTACCGCTACGCCACGGAGGCTGTCGACATTGCAGATTAGTATCCCGCCAATTTATGTCGCCTTTTTAAATTTTAAATATGGAACTCGCGGCGTAAATTTTGCGGCTTATTCCGTTAAAAGATATTTGCGTGAAGAGCACACTGGCTGATTAGAAACTCACATTTTTAATTAGTTTTTATTTGTAACATAGATCTCTTCACAGCTTGTCAGCTGTGTTTTTCAGTTTGCAGCTCTATTTTTAAAGTTCATTTCGGTGGGAATTAATTTGTATGAATTTTTCCTTCTCTGCAGCATTTCCTCGCAGCAGCAAGCAGCATTTTCCATCCAATAATCAGATCAGAACAACACTTCTTTCCGAGTATGAGAAATGAAAAATTACTTCTTGTAGTTTTTTTTGTTGTGATTAAGACTATGATCAGATACTTAGTCTTAAATAAAATAATACTTCATATTTCCCTACATTTCGACAAATTTCTAAAATTTGTTTGTTGCTGAAATCAGATTAGATTAGATTTTAAATGTTTCATGTGACGGATATTATTATAGTAATTTAGACAAAAATAAAACACTATTTTTAATAAAATTGGAGTGCTATTCTTTGGTGAGTGCATCACTTGAGAATGACCGGACATATGCGACTGTTTTTTGAACTTATAATTTTGTAAGAATATGAGTTAAATTTTCTATGTAATGAAAAATTTGGAAAAGTTTTTTTGAAAATGTTGGAATTCGTATAAAATTAAACTTCCATTTTGTATAGGATTTTTGTAATTTCCACAAGACAATGTCTGCTCATCGTCATGCGTCGTGCTCATCCTGACTTCACCCAACGCTGAACTTTTTTTTATTTTTTTAAAATAATTATAAACTAGTGCTTGACTGCAATAAGAACCTATTCACTATAGCTTTGAAGACACTTAAATATTGTAGTCAGATGGAAACACCGCCGCAGGCAAAATGTTCCAGTCCTTCGACGTACGCTGTATAAATACAATCTGTTGCTAAAAATATCGTACTCTTGATAATAATCACAGAAAAAAATACGGTATCGTATTGATAGATTAGTAGTTGTTTATTGGTTCTGAGTTTCTCACGGATCTAACATTTGTAGGATTCATTTAATTGTCTCATTGTGTTTAATAATAACAGACTGAGGTTCTCCAAGGTCATTGTAGTATCATAATATTCTATACTTCTATACTACCTCCGTATGGTACCGGGCCAAAAATAGTAGCAACCCATATCCTCCCGTGGGTATCGTAAGGGGCAACTAAGGGAACTAAGGCGTCGAGATTGAAATGAAATGAAATCAAATCGTTTATTAAGCAAGTAGGATCACTGATCACTTTTGCACGTCATGTTTATTATTATTTTTTTTCTTTTTTTTTTTAACTAGATGAAGCCGGCATTTCCTAACTGACTACCTCTGAGACCTCATTTTTCAAGTCCAGACATTGCTTAATAACAATGCTTAACAGAGCGAGCAGCTCAGTCCCAAGCTTTATTGTCTTCTAAATAATCTGTGATTTTATAATACCCCTTTTTGCAAAGCTTGGCCTTTATCATCATTCTCCTGCCCTTGTCCCAATTTATTTGGGGTCGGCGCAACATGTCTTTTTCTTCCATACATCCCTATCAGAAGCCATCTCGGCAGTCACCCCCTTCTTAGCCATATCATCCTTCACACATTCCATCCATCGTTTCTTTGGTCTTCCCCTACTCTTATAGCCATCAACATTCATAATTAAAAACTCTCCTCACGACATTCTCCTCATTTCTCCGTAACACATGCCCGTACCATGACAACCGATTTCCACACAACTTTTCAGCTACCGGTGCCACTTTCAGACTTCCTCTTATGTACTCATTTCTTATTCTATCCATTCGTGTAACACCACACATCCCTCTCAGCATTCTCATCTCGGCTGCATGCAATTGCCTTTCATTCAAAGCTTGGCCTTTATATGGTTTTTAAATCGTATAATGGGTAAGTTTCGAATGTCCATGGGTAGCTTGTTCACCTCTTTGAACTTTTCTCTAAGAGAATCTCTAGGACCAAGGTTGTAAATGGCTCCAACAGACCTCTTCTGTAAAACAAAGATGGTATTAATGTCCGCACAAGTTCCTCAGAGAAGAATCCCATAAGTCATAAGACTATGAAAATAACTAAAATAAACAATTCTGGCTGTCTCCACATCAGTTATCTGTCTAATTTTCTTAACAGCAAAGGCGACAGAACTGAGTCTACCCGACAGCTTCTCAATATGAGGACCCCATTGTAACTTGGCGTCAATAATTAATCCAAGAAAAACTGTCGACTAGACAGGGATCAACTGTACTCCATTCAGTTGAACATTGGTACTTAGCTGCCACACATTTAGCGTAGAAAATTTAACGACGTTTGTTTTTTTTTTTTTTCATTTAAAAGAAGGTTATTTACATTAAAACAATGGACAACTTCGGAGAGTGCATTGTTAACTTCGTTAAAATTTGCTAGCTGACGCTTGACTTTAAAAATAAGAGAAGTATCATCCGCGAACAATACTATGTTATGATCCCTCACGTGATGAGGTAAGTAATTAATATAAATTAAAAACAAGAATAGACCTAGAATTGAACCCCGCGGAACGCCCATGGTGACCACAGATCCTGCAGATCTCTTGCCATTAACATCAACATTCTGAATTCGATTATTCAGGTAAGAAGTCAGAAGGTCGAGAGCTCTGTCCCTTAAACCATAATGGTACAATTTCCTAATAAGAGTATCATAATGTACGCAATCAAAGGCCTTGGACAAATCACAAAAAATACCAAGAGCATCTTGCGATTCCTCCCAGGCCCAAATATGTTTTTTAGCAACGCCACGCCCGCATCTGTAGTTGAACGACCCTTTGTAAAACCAAATTGTTTCACATAGAATAAATTGTGTAAGTTAAAGTGCCTCAACAACTGTTTCAAAATTAATATTTCACAAATTTTGCTCAAAGTTGGTAATATCGATATTAGCCGAAAATTCGTGGGATCAGTTGTACTACCAGATTTGAACAGTTGAATTACTTTGCTAAGTTTCATCAAATCAGGAAATATACCAGATGTGACACAAGAATTAAAAACAATTGCTAAGAAAGGTGCGATAACATCTATTATTGAAGCTACAGTATATACTGACAAACCCCAATGATCGGCAGTTTTTTTACATCAAGATCCTTAAAAGATTCTATAATAATATCCTTAAAAGATTCTATAATATAAGATTCCCCAATGGAAAACCTTGGGGGAGGCCTTTGTCCAGCAGTGGACCTCTATAGGATGAAGATGAAGATGAATACTTAAAATGGTCTTCACAACCCAATGACTGAGTAATACTATTCCTGTTGGTACAACTAAAGAAAGAAAAAAATGTTAACTTGTGGCAAATATGACGCACAAAAAACATATTTATGAAATGGTTGTTCGACTGGTTGATTTTCAAAGAACCTTCGAATGGTACCTAGGTTCAACGACTTCTTGTATTTTCCCGGGCACAGATCGGCCAGGATCTCGGTAAATAAAAAATGTCACCTATTCACGGACCTACCGCGGCAAATGTAGCTAAATCCGATCGATCGACCGATACGTATAACATGTGAGTATCTAAGCAATTTAGCGGCTAGAAAACGCGGGCTTTACCTTAATTGAAAATTCGTAAGACAAGGGGACATCGGCCGCCGGCATGAGTTACCACCCACCAGACAAAGTCATACCGCCAAGCGATTCGTCGTGTTCCGGCATGATGTCTGGTGAAGCCGTACGGAGGAGGGTCTGAGCAGTTGTGTTGTGATGTACAGTCAAGACCAAAAGTCGAGTTACAATCTCACAAAACTATGGCCAAGCAATACTAGTTGTAGTTACGACCTTCTTCTATAATAAAGTTTGATACACACTTATACACTTTGACAACTTGCTGCCCGCTTATGATTGTTAGGTACTACTTACTAATTTCAACGCTCACAGTAAGTGTTTAAATAGCCTAGCGGTTCTCGTCTTGATTGGCGTTCAAGGTGGTTCGAGTTCAAATCTAATAACTTACAAAATATTTTTGAAATGTTTATTGGTGAGTTATGAATGCTGACAACAAAAATATGTAAAAATACCGATCCGCAACTTAACGATGATACTTTATTTTAAGATTTTTTCTATATTAGAGTCATTATAAAAAGATGACGGTAGATTTGAAACAAACTGAACAAAAAATATTCCACTACCTACAATAACTATTATTAACTACAATAACTCAAATAATATTACTTAGCTGTTGTTGGTTGGTGAACATATAGTTACGAGTTCGTGTTATTAGTTTTACTTTTTTAATCAATATGCAGGCATATGCAGCAATATATCTCAAATATCATAATATGAAACCGGCTTTTGTGTAAGTTGTTTTTATTATTATTTGGGTAAGGTGCAAACCAATCTCTTGTTGAAAGTGTGTAATAAATTTGTTATTGTTTTAGAGAACTACTGTAAGCCAAAGTCAAGAGGTTGGAGGACGAAGGTGGCTTATGTGTCGAGACAAGTGGAACGAAACAACAATATTTGCCGTTGAATAAACCTTTGAATCTTGCGAAGAAGAGAGGTTGCATTTGTGGTTTAAAAATAAACTGGCGATACTGGTGGAGACTTATCGAGCTAAAAAAAAAAAAAAAAAAAACAATTTATAACAATCACAGTGCAGAAGTGTCCTACAAAGTGTTTTAAATATATATTATATATCATAATAACGGACTCTAAACCAACCCGTAAAGTAATTTAGCTAAGTGACAGTAATATGTTCGGTTGGCTTAATGGCTAACAGATGTCGCCTTTTGCAATTTCAATACAAATTACTTTTTGTAAATTATAAAAACAATAATTTCGGAATTCGATAAGAAATAAGTTCGTTTACTTTTGAACTAAGAAAGCGCTTGAAGATTATAATCTCATGCCTTCAAACTCCGAAAAAAGGCACTGCAGGATGTCTACACACGCGCCGCACACGCGCTGTGCTATACACGCAAAAAAATTGTAAATGTAATAAGCACTGTTTTGTGTTCTAAGTATAGATTATTTTATGATTGTAATAATATTCAGGTTAAGCTTCAATCCTCTTTTCTTTAAGAAAATGAATAATTAAGCTATAACCTCTTTAATGATAACATGTAATACTATAACTTTCATATCTAAAAACCAAAAATGTTTTTTATATTTTTTACCATAATAATATCATAAGTTTGTCAAGGATTACTTTTATATAAAATATTACAATGCTGCCATTTCAACATTTGTTTCATTTATTAGTATAAGTATATCTATACCGAATAATATATAACTTTATAATATATTGCATTATATTATATATTATGTTACATCTATAGTAAACTAAAACATATAATAAAAACCTATTTTGGTATAAATATTCAGTAAATTTTCCTATTCGTTTAAATATTATTTGCAAACATTTTTATTTTAAAATACAAATCAGTTATCATAATTTTAAATTATATGAAACAACAAAAAGATTTGCCGTTATTAAGGATCGAACCCACAATCGCTCGCTTATGATAGACCATTGTTAAGTGCGGCCGCTAACTTAACTTCAAATGAAGTAACGAAATTTTGCATTACTTTAAAGAAAGATCAAGACTGCGATAATAAAAATAATGCGTTAGTGTGCGTGGCCGGTTTAGCGCAGGCGACAGTAGTCTTTAAGGTGGGAATGGACTTCTACAGCTGATTGTACGTGCCGGGTACGATGCGCGAAATGTTGTTGTGTCGGGAGTTTGGTTGTGGAGGGCTTCCAGATCAACCTCCCTCTGGCGCAGCATCGTTTGTCGTGTTTAACATTGCATCACCGCGCTCAACTGCCGTCTTCCTTCCTATTTACTCAGTTCTTTTGAGTGAGTAGGCTTAATAAACTAGCGCGCCTTACCATCAACGATTGCATCAGTGCTTACCATCAGGCGGGATTACAGTCAAGCGCTAGTTTGTAATTTACTTATATATATAAAAAAAAAATTAACCGTAAGTATTTCGAAGAGTTTCACTTTTGTACTTACTAGATAATATGTATCTATTATTCTATTGAAATGACGAAATCAGAGCAAAATCGTGACAAAACTGACAAGTGTTCTAGTTTGACTATTATGGCAGAAGCAAAAGTGCCCTCTCTAAAGACTACGACTACATTTGAGTAATCCGTACTAGTGTTACTTTAATGTTAGTTAAATGCTAACGGATTGTAATTAGGTATTGGATCTTTATGAATTATTTGGTCAAAATAATAGTAATCAATATTATCATCACCCTTAGACAATCTCTTAGCTGCCTCGGCTTATTTTTAATATTTTTATTACGGGGAAAGGAGACGGGCGAAAGTTCATACAAAGTTGGGCCTGATTGTACAGCAACGAATATTGCTTTAAATCATTTCAATATTATTACTATTTAAAAAATAAAACTTTATTTAGAATGACAGATTCGGAGAAAAAAGAAATAGGGTATTATTAGCTTGCACAAAACTAACCTCAATTGCGTTTTTATAAGTTTTCTTACAAGCTGTCAGCGCTCTTATGGTATAATTAAATAATTATTCAGACTTTTTATTAGACTAGATTTTATCAGAATGTATTTTTATGACATTAACACATCGAGAGTGTGGTTTCCAAAGGGCCGGCGGCGCTTAACTGCATATTAAATGTTACAAAGGAGGTTAAAAAAGAATTAGGAAAACCATTTACAATCTAATTATAGAAAACAGTAAGCAGGAATAAAAATCATATTTCTCTTATATCGATTTATTAATCATCCAATTCATCATATACAATTAATGCTGGCAAAGGTGGCGAAGCTCGTGAGGGAGCAGGACTCTCAGCGCCCTCACGCCTCTAGCCGAAGCAAATGACGCCCTGATCGGGAGACAATATTGAACTCCCGGCCATCATAGGTGCTGGTATGAACAAAAAAAAAAAAGAATCAAAATCAAAAATCATTTATTCAAAATAGGCTGAGATACAGCACTTTTTGAACATCGTTGTTACATAAGACAGTCCCCCAAAACGCCCACCCATCGACACTTCCTAGTGCTTTCGCTGGGAAGAAGAAGTGGCGGAACAAACTCCCCAGCAGCACAGCTGTCTGTTCATTTAAAAAAAAACATGACTTTATACAATAATATGTTCGTACAGTAGTGAAGACAAGAAAACAACAACAATGAAATTATTTATCATATGCCAGCTAGCCACGCTAAAATACCAACAAAGCAAAAACAAAATATCATTAAAATGGAAATGTAAAAAAGTAAAAACTTTTAAGTACCTAAATAAAGGCCCCAGGTATAAAAGGCGTGACAGCTCACATATTTATGCATTGTGAAAAAAAATTATATGAATAAAGAAGAAAAAAGAAGTAGCGGAACAAACTCCCCAGCAGCACAGCTGTCTGTTCATTTAAAAAAAAAACATGACTTTATACAATACTATGTTGGTACAGTAATGAAGACAAGAAAACACAACAACAATGAAATTATTTATCATATGCCAGCTAGGCACGCAAAAATACCAGTAAAGCAACAACAAAAAATAAAATATCATTAAAATGGAAATGTAAATAAGTAAAAACTTTTACCTAAATAATAGCCCCAGGTATAAAAGGCGTGACAGCTCACATATTTATGCATTGTGAAAAAGAAAATTCCCTGAACTCATATAATGTGTCAGTAAGCTAAATCTGGAGAAAGGTGTCATTTACGGAATAATATGCTTTTAAAACTAAGCTTGGATTTGATTTGTGCTTTAAATGCATTGTAAGGCAAGTCTAGCAAAGCAGAGGGTATGTTATACAAAGAAATACAACAGACTTAAAAAAAAGCACCACAAAGTGAAATATAACTAATTTCGGAAGTCGGTGGCAAAAAGGAATACATAATATGTTCACGATCATGGTGTCTTTGGTTTTTGTATATTCGTTTGTTAGCTACATCGATATTAGACTATGAAGTTGATTCATCATGTTCACTTGTTACATCTACTGATGCTGAAGATCCAGATGGTCCAGTCCAATTCAAAAAAGTCCAGTGAAATCTGAAAAATAATTTTGTCATGAGACTTTTGTGTAAAAAAAGGTGAGAATGCAAACAGTGCTGGAAAATGTATGTCTCCTTTTATCTACACCTTACAACTAACAACAAATACAGGCTGCAATATAATTCTTTGCATTTTATTACATTGCCTAACTATATTACACTAGCTTTTGTTCGTACCTTTGTAAACCCATATCCCATTTATTCCTTTTCCAAATCTTTCACATGAATGTGACAATAATATAGTAGTATTACCATATGGTAGTTTCAAATACAAAACAACTAAACCTAATAAAACTCACATTCTGAGGCAGTATCTATGAGGAAATGACTATGAATTCTTCTTTCTTGAACGGTGTCAGAACGCAATAAATAAGATATTGCCCGCAAAACTGAAATCCACAGTTCACGCACACTTGGCGATGTCCAGTCATTGAAGATGGAAGTTGCTCATCTGTGCTCAAAGTATTCACGACTAAATCTCTGCATCCTTGGCAAATATGATGTGATCCTTTGTCCTACAACAATATTAGTATGTTATTTACAATTTCCACAAATAATAATTACAGATTTATGAATCAGAACATTGTATATGTTTGTTGTACAAAATAAAAACGGTGAGAAAACTGTATCTTTTCAAAAAAAATATTGGATTGTTATTTACGGCTTCCACAAATAATAATTACAGAATTATGATGCAGAACATATAAAAAGAACTATCTTCCGTAATTGATAATCAAACTGCAAATCTTACTTGGAACATAAATAAATCAAGTTCAATAGAGTGATATATATATATATATATATATATATAGGAATATTATTAGTGAAACTTACTTCAATAATATACATAGATATGTATAGGTATCCTTGCTGGAATAAACTCGGAAACTATCACAATATGAAGTTTTATTTAGATACATAAGTTTTAAGTAAATACTTACGACTTGAGGTGCAACCCATTGCTCTATAACTGAAAGAATGCTTTCCGCTTTTATTTGTCGTAATCCGATAGAATTACCCTGAGAAATGCCGCAATTTATGCAATAAAGACTTTGGTCCGTCATTGTACAGTTGTTTCGAAATAAGTCACGCATTTCTCACAACAAAATAATAACCGTCAGAATCCTAAATACGTTGCCAAAGACGCAAAATAATATAAAACGACACAAAAATCACAAAAATACAATATCCACTACGGCAAGTTCAAACCCGGAAGGGAATAATTTTTGACGTTTGGCGTCACGTTGTCACGTTGTCACGAGTTTACTTTGTTGCCTGTATAATAAAAAAGTTGAATTGATTATTAAATCGATCTGTTGATCAATTTGTTTTAAGATGTTTTTGTAAATAAGTAAATAATAGGTAATATAATTAAGACCTTATATTAAAAGATTTTCTAAAACGAATCTATAGAAATGTACTGATTCATTTTTAATTTTATTTTTGTAATAATTTGATGTATCGATTAGAACTTATTAATGATTCGCATTTCATCTGGTAACATTGTTGAAAAGTGAAAGTAAAGAAAGTCAGTATTATTTCATTAAATATTATCTTTTTTATTCTGACGAATCCAGAATTAGTAATAAATGATTGAAAACAAAAAAATAAATGAAAATTATTGACAAATAACTCATTTGTGTACAGTTCAGGCCCAATTTCGCCCGTCTCCTTTTGATCGCGTATTTATGTAATATTTAAATTATTTAACCATTTATGTACCCACATAATATAAACAGATAAGAATAAACAGAATAGAAAAAGGTACAGAGGTAATGTTTATTACATATAAGCATTACCTCTGTACCTTTTTCTGTTCATCATTTTATAAGAAATCTCTTCCAGCATCCCTGCAAAAGGACTATGGTGTAAACAGCATGTAGAAAGTAAAGAATACAAAAGATAATATAAAAACAAAATCTATACTCTACATAACATATAAAGCCAAAGATTTTGTTTGTTTGTTTGAACGCGCTAATCTCAGGAACTACTGGTTCGATTTGGCCAACGTAAAATTCTTTTTGCGTTGGATAGCTCATTAATCCAGGAAGGCTTTCGGCTATATAACATCACGCTGCAACCAATAGGAGCAGAGCATATAAAAAAACACATCGAAACCTACGTGGGTGAAACCGCGAGGCGCAGCTAGTTATTTATAAAAACAAAAATTATTATTATCTACTAACATACATACACTTGATGTGTAATATATGTATTACACATCTTTCTTCTCTTCAATAACAAATAAAAATAGAACCACAGAAATGATCCATATTAATATTATAAATGTGAAAGTAAGTTTGTTTTTTTTTTGCTCAGCTTTCATGCCTAAACTACTTAACGGAGTTGAATGAATTTTGACAAAGAAATGGTTATATTCCCATATTCCGATATTCCCACAGGATCGAAACTTACGCGGTTGCACAGCTATGATTATCATAATGAGCCTATAATGTTCCCACTGTTGGGACACAGGTCTCGGTGAGAGGGAGTGGGCCGTAACCTACCACGTTGGCCTAGTGCGGGTTTGCAGATTTAATACATATACTCAAATATTAAACATGAACTATGAAGAAGGGGAAAGATAATTCCTCTTCTTCTGTATGTATAATTTCAATATGAAAAATGTTACCATATTTTAATTAACCCTTACCCACCTACCTGTCGTCTCAGAGACCGTAACGATTTATAATTTTCAAATATTTCCGCGTGTGAGTGGCGTGCGTCTAAGCGAGTACATGTACCTTTTCTACACATCACTCACTGACACTGTCGCGTACTCAGTGTCGCGTGGTGTCGCGCTAGCCCTCGGCAAGTGTGTACGTGCGCGCGTTTGGTCAGGGTAAGTTGGTAGGGGTGCGTGGCCCTTGACAAGTCGGAGGCCATGGTATTCCATGGCCCCCGGCGTGCGCCGGCGCCGGGATCACATATCGTGGTAAGTGGTGCCCGGATAGCTGTCGAGTCCACCATGAAGTATCTGGGATTGGAGCTCGACAGCCGATGGGAATTCGGACCCCACTTCCGGCGGCTTAGAATCAAAGGTCTACTCAGCATCATCATCATCTCAGCGTTAATCCCAGTCACATTCGAAACTGTTTAGCTTTAGAGTCTGGGGTCCGCTTCACCACTCTAACTGCTGATTTTGGCTTAACTTCAATATTTTCCGTGAAGCGACTGCCGTCTGACCTAAACAACCCGAAGGCGATATCGAAGCATTGCAGTTATCTATCCTATATATCCAGTAACGACTGCCATTAAATGTTCTTTTGGCAACCGGAACCAACGGCTTATCGTGCTTGCCGAGGCACGACCAAACCAGTGCAAATATTTGTAACGCGCGGGGATCGAACCCGCGCCTCCTTGCGCAGCGGCCACATTTGCTACCACTACGCTACGGAGGCTATTAATCAAAGGTCCACTTTTATTCCAATTAATTGACGACGCGGTTGGCATAGTGACCGAGCTACTGACTGTTGCACTGCGTTTCGCAGGTTTGATTCCTGCACGGAATATCTAAATAATTGTATTGCCTACAGATGGTTGTTCCGGGTCTGGCTGTTTGTGTATGGACGTTTGTAAGATCACCCACGATCCCAGAGTAATTTTTAGGGCGGAAGGCTTCATAAAAAAAACTGTCGCCTGTCACGATTAAAATAACCTACAGGTATTAAATCAGAAATGAAGAGATCCGCAGGAGAACGAGAGTAAGCGACATAGCCCAAAGAATTACAACACTTATGTGGCAGTGGGCTGGGCACATTGCCCGTACGACCGATGCCCGATGGGGCCGACGGGTTTCGAGTGGCGACCATGCACCGGAAAACGCAGCGTGGGTAGGCCCCCGACAAGGTGGGCCAACGACCTGGTGAAGGTCGCGGGCAACCGCTGGTTGCGGGAGGCGTAGGACCGGTCATCGTGAAGATTCGTGGAGGCCTATTTCCAGCAGTAGACGTCTTTCAGTTGAAATGGTGATGAAGATGATGATAGATATGAAAATACAAGGCTTTTTAGTGACTTAGCAACAAAATATATATTCATTTAACAATTTAGAATCAAAGACTTCTCTTATTCTAATTAATTTACCAAAAATTTAATTTCCGTGAGAAGCTTTGTAAAGTTATCGAAAATTGTATCAAGATCTATTAATTGCTTCGCCAAAATAGGGCCAAATTAAAATTTATATTTCATACATAATTCATCGTCTGATTTCTCAGTAACAGCCATTTCTAGATGGGAAATTAATCAAATAACTTTTATCGCTCCGTTCGGGTCTGGTGTCTTCTATCTGTGCCTTCAGCTGCGAGGTTTGAATCTGAATTTCACTAGAATAGAATAGAATAGTTCTTTATTTGCATAGTAAGTAGGTACAAAATATAGATGTTAAGTTTTTGAAAGGTCCCTTATACTGACTACCTTAACTAAGGCATGCAAACAAAAGCTAAAATCAATAAACCTCCGATAATAATCTCATTCGATACATATTATAAATACACATTGTTAAAACAAATAAATGTAAATTAAATAAATATAAATTAACCATGTCAAATGAAATTAAAAACAACACAATTCATTACGTAAAGTCAAAAAAATATGTCCGGTTTATGGTCAATAGGTACAGTTCAGATCTACATTCTACAAGTCAGTAATACAGAGATGTCACATTATCAATTTAACTTCTCATGTGATAAAAAACTTTTAAAACTTTTAATTTTTTTTCAGAATCGATCGGTATGCCTTTCCCATTTCACATTTGCGTGATATTATGTGTTTTGAAATTTTCGCACTTCAATTTTATCAATGCTTAAAAATATTTTATTTCAAACAGTCGTTTGAGAATCAACGAGGACCAGCATTCGTGACAATAGTTTTCAAGGGTTTCCCCTGCAAGCTCTATCTCTATGACTCAATGCAAAGATAAATACGAAAGCTTTAAGCATAATCTAGAAACTTATTGAACTTACATAACCTACGATAGAACAGCCAACGAGGAAGAGAATCTAATATCCATGCATGCACAAAAACATTACGGTCCATAAGAATTTATATCAAAATAACAAGTCACTTACTTAGTTTCCTGTTAAAGGAAATTCAACTCTATATGGTGGATATACAGTGTGGTTTTGGTTGGAGGTGTTTTGTTGTGATTTCCAAGAGGGGGAAATGAGGCTCTTGCGCTGGCGCAGCCAGTGTGACGCGAGCGTCGGCGCGCTGTGCCCGAGCGGTTTTAACGGTTTGCGAACTACGTCAAATCGATACAGAACTGCTTTCAAGTGAAAGTGTCAGGGTGTTGTGATGCACGTGCAGTGTTAAGTGTTCAATCGATTAGAAGAGTGTGATAACCAAAATCGATTTACAAGTTAGTGCAGTGATCGATCACAGCATTGAATAACACTACGGTAGGTCAAGTGGTTCCGTACAACTATCTTTTTATGTACATTCGCGGAGAGAAAACGTCGTTCGTCAGTCTGTCAAGTGATTTTTTTCATGGCAATTATTGTAGGAATGTTGGTTTGCGAAACTGATCAACAGTATCTACGTCATATAATTTATAAGTTACAGTGAACATGTGCACGCTAATTTGATATCTCCTTATTTGGAATACGGTTGATGTTTCGCTTATTTAATTTCGGTTTAAATTTGGTTTTATCTCTCTGTCTTTTAAAAGCGACCTATGGCGAATCAATGGCATTTAGATTCATTCCGTTTGCGACCTTGCTCATCAGACCTTTTCTATTAATCTCTTTGATCCAACCCTAAGATAAATAGTGTTTAGATTGAATAGCTTTATAAAAGAATGTTTAGTTAAACCAAGGCTTAGAACTAATATTAAAAAAAAAAAAAACAACTACATACATAATCAAAATCAAAACATTTATTTCAAATAAACCAGTTACGAGCACTTTTGAATTGTTAGAAGGTCGGTCAGTCAATAAGATGAAGCTAGTCACCTATTCCAAAGAGTAGGTATCTATGGAGAAGAACGGGCAAGAAATTCCACGGACACTCTTTAAAATTAAAGCTCAAGCTTTTGATACAAATATTTGATTACATAATGCATATTGAAATCAACCGTGTGAGAACGATGCAGAAATATATTGTAGGTACGTTGAGAGCGTCCATTGTGGAAAACACAAAAAAAAAAAAACAATTCAGAAACTAAAATACGCCGTGGCAGTTAAGAGATGACCAGTCCCCTCTGACAGTGTCCGTTCACGAACATGACGTATGGATCAGCATCATTCAGCTCAACTATACTAAAGGGAACCTAATGACCCAATACACACGCCACCACCAGCGAGACATTTGAGTGAGCATGACATACTCTCAACAGCCAGATCACAATCAAATCAATAAAAAAGACTAACCCAACAAATAGATGCTTTACAGCAAGTACATTGTGCTCACGTGCCACGAGTGTGCCATGCATATGACGTAGACATAGTTTATCTAAGACACAAGTGTTCAATTTAATCAGAGAAGTAAATCTTGACATTGGTTATTGCTAGAAACTAATGTTGATCTGACTTGTTAAGTTACCATACCTAAAGGGTAAGAACTGTCTATCTGTGTCATGATCGCGTCATGAGGCAGATAAGATAGAAACAGAAATTGATTTTTTTTTTGTTCTTTTTCGTAGCCTATTAAAGTCCCATTGCTGGGCTAAGGCCTCCCCATTTCCTTCCAAACCTCATCTCCCTGTCTTGTACTATCTCTGGCAAACATGGTCTGCGAACTAATTAAAAATACTAGGCTCAAAGAAAAGATCAAAGGTATCAAATCAAAGGTGTAATGATCTTCTGATTTGTAAAGCCGCGTATAATAAGCTTCTTAATATATGAATAAATAATCTGCTGTGTTTACAAAATAAACTACAAATTTGTTATGAATTTCACGAAACCTCTAATTAATATTATTAAAAAAAATAGAAACATTTAACTTCAATTTAAAGGCCATCAAGCTTCATACCACTTAAGACATGATATATGTATATAGCTTTTAATCAGATTCCTTGAAACTGTTTATTCGCATTATGTTTACGTAATGGATGCCCCTAACCGCTTCCAATTGAGTTAACGCTTTATTGAACTGGGCATTTTAAGGAAAACTCATTGAATTAGCTACAGAAACTTATGATAAAGGCATCCATAAAAGGGAAAATATATGGAAACAAAAGAAGACAAAATAGGTAATAAGAAATAAATATTTCTAATAATAAGGGAAATAAAACAGCATTATAAGTATGATCACGAGCAGAAATAGTCGACGACTGCACGTAATTACTCTCACAGGAAGGCTTCCACCACTTTACATGAAACTGTGCTATAGGGGACCCAGAGCACACAGCGCTGATATTAAATGGTTACCCGTAAGGACGCAGGAAAACCAAGTTAGATCAAATAATTCAAAAATACATTACCGTAAATTATAGAAAGCATTACTTATAATATAAAGCAAGTGACAGCTTCCGTAATGTAGCTGTAGCAAACGCGGCCGCTGCACAAGGAGGCACGGGTTCGATCCCCGGGCAGTGCAAATATTTGTATGTATGAATATGAATATTTGCTCTGATCTGGTCCTGCTTCGGCAAGCACGTTAAGCCGTTGGTCCCAGTTGCCATACGAACAGGCAGTCGTTACGAGTTGTTGGAGCCCTCAAAAGTCCAACAATTGGTCTAATTGCAATGCTTCGATATCGCCTTCGGGTTGATGACTAATATAGTTGTTTAAGTCAGAATGTTACTAACAAAATATGGGAAACCTGAAGTAAACAATTTTTTTTTCTGTTCTTTCAATCTTTAGAAGTGAAACCTCACATAGAACTACATTTACCAATTCACTTTAAAAACATTTGATGTTAGGACCTCCTTCGAACCTCACGGATACAAGCATTTGTTCAAAATCGATATAATATGCCACTTAATTATCTAAATAGGTCTTTTTATGTTTGTCGTATGGTCTGTTAAGATTTTGTATAGAATTACAAAACCCTTTGAGGACCTATAGGGAAACAACCTTTTATTTTGAATAAAAGGAAAGCCTTTTAAAACTTCTGTGAAAAGGTAATTTGATGATTACTTATTTTTGTTTGGATTCCAGATCTTAGTAATAAAAGTGTTTACAATGTAAATTATATAAATTGGGCCAGTATTTTCACTTTATAAACACTAACTAGACTTATACTACAGTTAGTATAAGCGTAGTATAAGTATTACTGTAGTTATACTATTACTATACAAACTTAAACTGACAGCTACTGACAGCAACATGTCAAGTATGAATGTAGTAGACTACTACTGTAGTCTACTACATTCATACTTAATTTAACTTAATACTAGACATTTCACTAGCTAACTATATAGATATTAGTCCTTACATATGAAATTGGTGTTTTGTATGGGAGGAATAAAAGTCGTTTATTTTTTTAATATATATATTTATTTAATCAAAGTATGATCCATTGCTATCTATGTACTTTTGCCATCTCATAGGTAGTTCATTTATGCTTTTCTAAAAAAAACATTAGTACGAGAATCGATAAAATCTTTGAAGGCGGTTTGGACTGCCTCATCGGAGATGATTTTTTTCCCCTGCACAAAGTCATCCAAATTTCTAAAAAAAAAATGGTAGTCTGTTGGTGCAAGGTCCGGGGAGTACGGTGGATGTCTTAAACATTCCAATTGAAGCTCCTCTAATTTGGTAGCAGTCTGTTGTGCGGTGTGTGTTGCAGCAGTGGCCTTGTGCGATTGACCAGTCTCGGTTGTTTAGCGGCTCGTTTATCCATCATTATGTGGAGCTGCTCACAGTAAAGATCTGCAGTAATCGCCTGGCCAGATTTAAAAAAGCTGTAGTGCACCACCCCTAGACCACCAAACGCTGACCATGCGATGTGCGCTTCCTATTGTTGTCGATTTAAAATCTCTTCATTATTGTCCCGATTCAGTAATGGAGCGCAACAGTCCGTTTGTTTCACTCAATTCATGAGGTACCTACCCACCTTTCGAGTTTTCTTATCTTCCCAATTTGTTTCAAGTAGATTAAAACAGTTTTTTTTACTAACACCGCAGCCTGCAGCTAACTCGGACGTAGTTTGCGATGGATCCGCTCCCACAATAGCCT
The DNA here is from genome assembly GCA_017933935.1 of Sesamia nonagrioides. NCBI lineage: Eukaryota > Metazoa > Arthropoda > Insecta > Lepidoptera > Noctuidae > Sesamia > Sesamia nonagrioides. Next base: position 4,013,198 of record JADWQK010001429.1, on the reverse strand, counting down.
TCAATTCTTCATTGTCCACTTTGGTCTCCGGCCATCCACGGGGATTGTTCTGTAGGTTGAAATTTCCAGAACGAAATCGTTGGAACCAAAAACGCACTATGCTTTCTCTAGCGAAACCACTGCCATACACATCATTAATTCTTCGAGCCTTTTCTGCAGCACTGGTGTCACGGCGGAACTCATATTCGTAAATAACGCGAAAATTTAAATTTTCCATTTTGTAAACTCAACGACGCAGAGAAAAAACCAAAAGAAAAACAAAGAAAAGAAATACGGTTTTCGAGAGGCAAGTGGAGTAAATGTAAAAAAAGCTGTATAAGTCTGAATTTGGAATCCTACACCAAAGAGGAGATATTTGAGATCAAAATGGCCAGTACGACACCAATTTCATATGTGAGGGCCTAATATGTTAGATTTAATTAAATCATAAACTACTTTATATGACTAACTAAATTACTAAATTATATGACTAACTAACTTACAACACAAATAAATACAAAAAAATAAGGACACTAGGCGTTGAAGTAGTAGTAGTGGAAGCGAACTAGCGCTTCGCTGTCATGAGACGTGCTGAAGACGAACGGCATTATCAAGATGAATAACCAATTTCTTTGATCAACTCCCTAAAAGCTAGAGTATATTATAATCCTCACATATCTATCTTATATTAAATATATAATAATATTGAAATCTATTGTTTCACTTTCGTAGTACTTCGTGTAAGATGCACGTGTTGCCCCCCAATCCTGTATCTACGCCTGAGTAGAGACACAATATCAATGAATGCATGCAATATCAATGCATGAATCATATTTTAAAAACTGGCTTCACTGATTAAAGGCTGGAGATGTCAGACGGTAGAAGGTAAAACCGGCGAATTATCGTTGTAGTGAATAAATGGTGGTTTCCTCATAACATTTTTCAAGTCGTTTGTTGTGTTATGAAATCAAAAGTATTACCATCCAGCTTGGGTCTGTTCCAACCGCTGAGATGTGATTGAGACGTTTTTGGTTTTTTTTCGCGATTATTCTCTGGTTCGGATTGTTTTAGTAATAATTTAAAGATAACTGAAAGACTGATGATGCTTCATGCGAGTTGCTTATGGAATAAAATATAAGTGTTATATAAAAGTAATGATTTGCCAGTTTCGGGCAAGTGGATTCGAATCGTCTATAATAAGTCAAATAGACGCTGATTGGTAGGATTGTTTTATAATGAATTTAAATATGTGTAACTGATGGACATTTAGCAATGATGCTTCATGCGGATTGCTTATAGAATAAAATATTTATACTAATATATAAAGCTGAAGAGTTTGTTTGTTTGTTTGTTTGTTTGTGCGCGCTAATCTCAGGAACTACTGCTTCGATTTAAAAAATTCTTTTTGCGTTGGATAGCCCATTAATCCAGGCAGGCTTTAGGTTATATAACATCACGCTGCGACCAATAGGAGCGGAGCATAATTAATTCCACGCGAACGAAGTCGCTGGCGGCTGCTAGTATAATATAAAAGTAAAGATTCGTCAGTTTCGGAAAAGTGAATTCGAATCGACTATAATAAGTCAAATTAGGGTTGATTGATTCAGAAGCATATGATAACACTTAAAACTTATTTAAACTACTTGACACAAAAAAAAATCATAACTCAGAGACTCACCATTTTAAATAATACTCATCTGTTGACGGATGTTACCAGAAACATCTTTACCCGCCTTGAATACTTGTTGCCAGTGACATATCAACTACTTTTGTTACTTATGGCTGGCTCTGCGTATAGTTTAATTTGCTTAGACAAACCTTGAGATCTCTTCTACTTATCAATTAGTAAGTTATTCTATTCAAGCACAATTTCTTTTCTAAATTTTTAAAAAGTTTTTGGGTACATCCTGTGTCCCTGCAAAAAAAAAATGGATGAATTTCACACGCATTTTGAAGAACTAATAGATTATGAAGCAGCCGAGTAAATTTTTTAGGATATCTCCTAATAATATGTTCTAAAAAAATTGCTGCTGTTGGCGCCGACATCGTTTACATATATATAAACGTTCCGTATATTATACACAGCCGAAATAGTAATCCTGGCTGAACATTCCAAGACACAGGTACCTTAACAAGAGCTCTTCTGAAAGATAATCCAAAATTATGTGCAAATAGACACTAAACACCTCACGATAAAACAAAATTAATTGTGTTCATTGTTGTTATCTTCCGCGTTTAAGATGAAGGTTAAATCCGTATAGAAGGGATTATAGTACGAGTGTACAAGTTTTGTTGTACGAAGGTCGTTGAGAACCGTGTCCGTTAGCAAAATTTGAAAGGACGAACTTTAGAAATAGTAACCAACTAGCTTTACGTCTGGTTTCTTTAGCGTGAATAAGCGTCGATAAGCAAATTGAAAATCGTGGTAATGTATTTTATTTTTTGATAGGTATTCTAAATATATTTATAAAATATAAACATAATATTACACCTTGTAAACCTATCCACCAATAATAATGCCATATTGGAGAATATCCAAAGGATGTCCGACGCTGCTCTTGCCGATACGTGGTGGCGATCACGTCCAATCTTAAGGGATTGACATTATGGGCAGCTCTTGAATGGCGATTCAAGAGCTTTTCTGCCCATCAAACATCGGCTCTACGGGTTATGTGCCCCGCCCACTGCCACTTCAGAGGGCTAGTCCGCTGGGCTTGTCGGCGACTTTGTCTGTCGGAACAAAACAACAGTTGCACCACAAAAAAATAATGTTTTATCGTAATATGTAACACATTAAGTAAAAAGCGGTTATTTTGATACAACAAACAAATAAAACAGACTCTAGAATTTGATTTATTTTTTGTAAACATTCAGCAAATACACAAACCTGTCTCATCATTATCATCTCAGCGTTAATCCCAGTCGCATTCGTAGCTTTTTCAGCTTTGCAGTCTGGGTTTCGCTTTTACCAGTTTAACTGCTGATTTTGGCTAAACTTCGATATCCGTGAAGCGACTGCCATCTGACCTCCACAACTCGAAGGCACTTAAGGACTTTTAAGGATGTCCAACAACCCGTAAAGACTGCCGCTAGATGTTCGTATGGCAACCGGGACCAACGGCTTAACGTACTTTCCGAGGCACGACCAGACCCGTGCAAAAAGTCACATAAATATCGAACCTGCGCCTCCTTGCGCAGCGGCCGCGTTCGCTACCGCTACGCCACGGAGGCTGTCTAAATACACAAACTTGTATGTTATAAATAATGCGGCTTTAGAAATAATGGAGAAACGTCTGCGAAGTATTCTTTGCAAATGTCACCGTATAAACTTAAATGAAATGGGCTGTCAATAGCAATGCAGATATTGAAAGGGAACGTAGGGCGCTGTCTACTCGAGCGAATATGATTGTCCACAGTTTTGTTGGATTTTCGAAAGGCGTCAAAATATCTCTATTTAGAGCTTTTTGTTCTGGCAATCTGTATTTGAGTTACAGTGTTTACGCGTCCAATCATCATTATCTCAGCCACATGAATTATACTGCTGGATATAGGCCTCCTATAAGGATTTCCAAAAAGAATGGTTGGACGCGGTCTGCATCCAGCCCGTCCTACCGCCCACTTTTCGACCACCTGGTCGAATGGCCTGACCAAAATCGCAGGGACTACGTACTGGTACGCGTCGGGCACCCACCGACTAGGTAGTCGGTGGATGTCCGACGCTGCTCTTGCCGATACGTGGTGGCGATCACGTCCAATCTTAAGGGATTGACATTATGGGCAGCTCTTGAATGGCGATTCAAGAGCTTTTCTGCCCATCAAACATCGGCTCTACGGGTTATGTGCCCCGCCCACTGCCACTTCAGAGGGCTAGTCCGCTGGGCTTGTCGGCGACTTTAGTTCTTCATTACAACAACTTATTTAGGGCTTTTTGTTCTGGCATTCTGTGTTTGAATTGCAGTGTTAATACGAAAACGGGTTCAGGGTATTCTTGGGGCTGCTACGCTTCCGTAGACCATTGGAGATTCGCACGTTCTTGCTGCGTGGGGTGCAAGCCAGCCACAATTTCTGCCGAGCTTTTCCGCTCTTAGTACGTACCATGTAAAAACTGCTGTATTGTTCACATACATATAATGTTCAGCCCATCACTTCTATAGAAATCTCAAAGCGAAAAGTCGAGTGAAGATAGCTGCCCATAATGTCATTCCCTTAGGATTCGTTGGAATGACAACTCACTCCACACTCGCTTCACCTAAGCTTTCACGAAGAGATGGTTATAGAATAACGCTACTGGGATTATTTTAATTATTTTCAAATCCAAATAGTGTGTGTATTTGCGACATGTAGCTACTAAAAATATGGATTTTATGATCTGATAATTAAATGAATTGAATAGTGTTAATTCCTAGCATGGATAGAATGACTGGCTATACCATATAAGTCCCATCCACCCCCAGACCGGCCCAAACGCACTCAAGTCTTACCCAACACCCAGCATAGAACCACTTTCGCTCGACACCAGTTCTATATTCTTAGTTCCTATTTGTATAGAAAAATTAATAATTAATTAAAAATAATGGATCTCAACTACCACAACGTAAAAATAAAGTGACGGAATGGCTACAACAAATAGACTACCCACTCACAAACTCCTTACTTACATTTATGGAATAATCCCAATAACTTATACACATCCTGGTTCATGCTCAATACGAGGTCACTTATTTATCTACGAATAAGCCCTTTCCACAGCCCGAGGAATTGCAACACTAAAGAGGCAGTGGGCTGGACACATTGCCCGTAGGACCGATTAGAATTAGAATTAGAATTAGAATTAGAATGTATTTATTTGTAAGAATATTGTAGTTACAAGTTGTTATATACAATTCACGTCCAAAATATTCTGCTGTCTTTCAGCGTACAAACATTTTTAAGCAGTAAAAATAAATTGATTAAAAATTAAATAATTAATGAATTATACATGTATTAAAAAGTCAAATAAATTAAGAAAAACATAATTATACAAACTACTATTGTCCAAATACCCATATCATATACATTATTACTGTCACTAATAATAATTTTAAAAAGTATGATTTAAAAATTCATTAACAGAATAAAAACACATGTCTAAAAGCCAAGCAAACATTTTACATTTAAATTTATCAATTGGTAACATTCTGAACGCAGGTGGTAATTTATTATAAATTTTTACTGTCATACAACTGGCATTTCTACTGTAGAGATGTAGTCGCTGAGTAGGAACTAACAGTTTCCCAGAATTTTTTCTTTTCAGTCTTTCCGATACATGTTCACTCAGTGAGTATAAATGAGGATATTTTTTCACAAATAGGCAAACCTCAAAAATATATAGACAGGGAAGTGGAAGAATTTTTAATTCTTTAAATAATGGTCTGCAATGGTCTAAGTATTCTGCTCCACTCATGGCTCGGATACATTTTTTTTGTACTTTGAACGCTCTGTCCACGTCCACCGAATTTCCCCATATAACAAGGCCGTAACGCAATATTGATGAAACGTACCCATGATAGGCACTTAGGACTGTCTTTTTGCTGGATACTAATCTCAACTTGCGGAGAGCATATACAAACTTATCAAGCCTACTGCATACTCTTTCTACATGATCCTTCCAATTCAGTTTGTTGTCAATTATTATACCCAAAAATAAAGCTGATGGTTCCGGTTGCAAAATTGTATTGCCATATTGAATTATTGTTGGTGTAGCTAACAAGTTGCATGTTTGAAATTGTACCACTTTGGTTTTATTTATATTAACATGAAGATTATTGTCACTTAACCAGTTAATTACATTAATTAATTCAGTCTTAGTACAATCTTCTATGTCAGTTTTGTTGGAACATTTTATCACTAAAGTGGTATCGTCCGCAAATTGTATACATTCACATTTTAAACATTTCATTAGGTCATTTATATATCATACAAATAATAGCGGACCCAGTATGCTTCCCTGTGGAACGCCAGAACTGTTAATTTTTAATTCTGAGCAATACATCTTCCTCGTTTTTTTTTCTATTCTAGATATAACAGTTCTCTGTTGGCGATCAGACAAATAACTCTTAAGCCATGCATGAGCCTTGCCTCTTATTCCATACTTTTCTATTTTGTGGAGTAGACGTTCATGTGATACAAAATCAAATGCTTTGCTCATATCCAAGAATACCGACAATGCAGACATTTTATTATTAAGAGCTTCAGTGATTAGTTTTACTAAGGAAAAACAGGCCAGAGTTGTTGAATAGTTTTTTCTGAAGCCAAACTGAGTCTCCACAATCAGGTTATGTTTATTTAAAAAGCTATTTATTTTGCCATGCATAGCTTTTTCAAAATTTTTTGCAAAGATTGGAATTCCGATGCCCGATGGGGTCGACGAGTTCTCGAATGGCGACCACGCACCGGAAGACGTAGCGTGGGTAGGCCCCCGACAAGGTGGACCGACGACCTGGTGAAGGTCGCGGGAAACGGGGGGTCGTGGAGAACCTTGGGGCAGGCCTACGTCCAGCGGTGGACGTCTTCCGGCTGAAATGATGATGATGATGATGAAGCCCTTTCCCTACATCTTCAAATCTCTCGCTCACACGCACCCTTAGAAATACACACACTTACAATACTCATCACTCATACTCTTAAACATCTTGCACTGCCTCTCTTAACTACAATTGAACACACGTACACACCAGCACACAAACATATGTGTTACACATCCTCCCTTGCGCCAAATTTGTGGGTCGTTGTTATACCTACATGACTAGCCGTCCTCTATGGCCAATGACTGTCTAGTATGAAATGAAATTAAATCCTTTATTATGCAAGTAGGATCATTGATCACTTTTACACGTCATATTTTTTTAAACTAGCTGGAGCCGGCATTTCCTAACTAATTACCGACCTAAGATACAGGAATACCTAGTTTTGGAGACAGGGTGACATTTCATATTATATTGTACATCTCTTATGTGTGAATCATGTGTGTTTGTCATAATAAAGATTATTATTATTATACCTATGATGACACCAAGTTTTCGCGATAAGATATGTACAGGCTGTTCCCGATTCAAACTAAAGAAAATTCAAACTAAGAATGGTCAAACAAATGTTTTAATACTTTTGTTTGACCATTCTTAGTTTGAATTTTTGATCACGGTATGTGTAGCCATGAGATATTAATGTTAGCTGATATGAGACTTATTACTTTGCCTGTTTTGCATTAATACCAGACGACAGCTCCGCAAGAGTGAACTTGCGACTCGCATGACCTAAGCGTGCGTTCCACGGGGTTGCTAGGTCCACATGTTAATTCTTGCAGATATTAGTGACTAAATATAAAAACTCAGTCGTCGAAAACATTCAACATACAATTTTTAGTTGGTAAAAACGAGCATTTTGTAACTTAAACGGAAGGCAATGGACCAACAATTCCTAATTCCGATCTGTGTAAACTGTCCCTGTCAGCATATAGACGCTTAATTTTTAAGTTATAGTTAGATATTTTGGGGCAATGGTACTAAAATTGAGCAAGTACTGATTGCACAAAAAAAATGCATTCGAGCTATATGCAAAATAAAACGAACCGATTCATGCAAGCCACATTTAAAAAACTTAAAAATATTGACTGTACCTTCCCTCTACATCTATGAGGCCTGTATTTTTATTAAAAATAATAAGGATCTCTATAGACCTGTCGAAAGCCAACGTCGCTTGAATAAGTTACATTTGCTTTTCACAAATACTAAATTTCTACATAAAAGCATATATGCAATGGCTCCAAAGATATACAATAAATTACCAAATCAAATTGTATCAGCAAAAAACGTGAATATTTTTAAGCGTCAGCTTTTGAATTACTTATTGAAAAGACATATTACTCAGTCAATGAATATCTTAATGACAAACTATGTTAATTAAGATAAATTTGTATGATATTATCTAATTTTGACGACTCTTGACTCCGTTGACTATATTTTATTTTTTGTTTATTATTTTAAAAAAATGTAATTTGCTGACATTTTATTTTATTGTTTCTGAGACTGTATTGTGTGTTGCTGCCTATTGACTTAATGTGCCGGCTTAATTTATTGACATATTATTTTGCATCAAACTGTGACATCTACATTCGCTTCCTATGATATTTTGTATGCCTTTTGGCGGGACATAGCATGGGCAAAAATTCTTTGTACATAACATCTGAATAACTGTACCATGTGTTCACAAGATTAATAAATGAATTTGAATTTGAAGTTTTTAAGCCTTGGCTGAAGACCCTCATATATTGAAAAATCTATACGCAAGCTCGTTTAAGCAGACGACAAACCTCATAGGTTGTACTATGTGCAGCCATTGTCACAAAAAAAAATACATGCCAGAGACATTGCTGATATTCAAAAGGCTGCATATTGTCAGGTATGCCGCATGGTTACTGTCCAAATGTAATACAATAAAAACGTTGCTAAAAATAATTTACAACATCAGGTGGTGCCAAACATTGAGGAGGTAAAGAAAATAAAATAAATTATACGCAGTTAGGAGTCTCTTGAAATGAAATACCATGACAAACATTCAAGTACATTTTCTTTGATACTGAAATTAAGTTAAATTAAATGTTATAAGATCAACAGAATTATACCAACCTTGTTACCCGCCTGGTAACAATGTTGATATAATTTTGTTCGTTTATTTCACAACCATCAAATATTGGTAGTTAATTAATCTGACTCTGTCAACTGGAATGTTCCTTTTGCTTACTTCCGTATCAGGATTTTAACAATATTAGGAAGAATAAAAAAATTCCATTAAACCGAACATGTTTTAATTTGTGGCAGTTGATTGATTAACAGCCTGTTTCTAAAGAACATGTCTGCTCAGTTCTAGATTTCTTATTATTTTAGCAAGAACAACACTACACTATACTAGAGTGTAGTACCTAACCATTTTAACACATAAATGAAAATATATATCAACCTAAAATCTTCTTCAGTGTATAGTGATGCCTTGGTGTATTTCTTGGCCCACTTCCATAAGGGACTTAACTAAGCCAATTCTATATTTTTTTTTTCAATATCATTCTTGAACATTTCCATCTGCACCTTTTCATCGTCTGCAGTGCTACACTTCTGACTGCTGCCCTCATTTCGGCTTTGTTCATCGTTTAGTGTTTTATCTCGTCGTCCACTAAAGAATGAATAGGCATGATAATCTAAATTTGTATAATGTTCTTGTCCTTTTTGTGAAGGACTGGACAATTCTTCCCGAGAGATATAATCAAAAGAAATCTCGTTGTCTTCCGTAATTATTCCTTTAAGAAAATATTACGTATTTTATGACATTTTTTTGGTTGACAGACTAATCTCTTTTAAACTTCAATCTTTTATTTGTCTCGTCTTTTCTAAAAATCATTTTCAGATGTACTACCGGAGTTTGGACAGTAGCACCAAATTGATCTTTACACTGGCCAATTACGGTTACACTGGAAACATTATGTAGATAGTTACAAAAACTTATTAGTGCCCACTTTCATCACATTAATAAATATTCTCTCAGTGCCGATAAAATTCGCTTCAGTTACGCAGTAACGGAAGGTGAACAAGATTCCGCAGTTATTATCAATACGACATTCCGACTTCCGATCTACAAATACTTTAGCTATTAAAAGCCGGTTATGTTTATTGAAGAAGCTCTCTGATTGGTATTAGATAAGGACATTATATTATAGGTGGAATGCTAGAGAATTGGTGGGTAATATACTATCTTATTTTTTTTTTTGTTTTTGTTATTTTAGTGAGATTGATCATGGCTATCGGTTGCACGGTGAGATCGTGAGATTAGTGTTATCAGACAGACAATTGTTTTAAAATACTTAAGGTTGATTTTTCAATAGTTAGATCATTTAAAAGTGAAGATTAAATAATGATAGCTAAACATTTTTTTTTAAATATAAATTATAAACTAGCGCTTCAAGGCAATCCCGCCTGATGGTAAGCAGTGATGCGATCGTTGATGGTAATTCGCGCTAATTTATTAAGAGCCTATTTAATCTAGCCTTGAAGACACTCAAATTGTAGTGTGACGAAAACACCGTCGCTGGCTAATTGTTCCAGTCCCTCGATGTACTCGGTATAAAAGAGGATGCGAAACGCTTCGTCCGGATCGCAGTGGTGTCAACAACGTAAGGGTGGAAACTCGCCGTACGGTGGGTCGCCCGATGACGGAACGGAGATGGAGGAATTAAATCATGCAATTCCCTTGCATTTTGGGGAGTGTGCGAGGGAATTGCATGATTTAATTCCCCCATCTCCGTTCCACTGGTGTTTCCGTCGGACTACAATTTAAGTGTCTTCAAGGCTAGAGTGAATAGGCTCTTAATAAACTAGTGCGCTTTACCATCAACGATTGCGTCACTGCTTACCATCGGGCAGGATTGCGGTCAAGCGCTAGTTTATAATATATATAAAAAAAAAGAAATAAACACTCACCAGAATGCATTCTATAGAAGACCAAAAGCCTGGCTACTCTACGCCTGTGCTCCAGGCTTTGGAGACCGTTTCCAGTTAAGTCTGGGTTGCCAATTAGCCTCTTCGCTCGCCTCTCCACTGAATCCAAAGTAGCCAGGTGAAATTTCGCAGCACCAGCCCACACGCGAGCGGACCTATGCTTTGTACAAAATTAGAAGCTGCCTTGGTGTGAAGTACCACCGGACCTACGATGACGCTGTTTTCTGGCAGCTACCTTAGCCTTGGACTCAATGAACCGCCCAAAGTTAAAGTTCGAGGAAATCTCAAACCCCAAAAGCTGAAGGTGGTCGGTGCACTCCAAGGATACATTCTGAAAAGTAGGAGCCAAGGTGAACGGGCTCTTTTTTTCGGTGAAAAGACACACCTGTGTTTTGGCAGCATTGAATGCTTCAAGATTGGCTTTGCCCCATTCGTAGACTGCCAGTAGTGCAGCACTTGTACGCTCTACCATGGCCTCTCCCGCATTGGCCGACATGGGCTCTCGAACTCGAAGAGACCGTTCAGTCAGGAAGTCTTTTAACCAGCCAGTCAGGCCAGCGGAAATGCCGTACGCTGGAAGCTTACTCAAAAGGCCTAAATGCCATACCCGGTCAAAGGCCTTCGAGACATCAAGGGAGACGCAATCGCTTCCCCATTTCTCTTGAGGGCCTCGCCCCACAAGTGAGTGGCATATACTAGTAGGTCCCCAGTTGACCAATTGCGTCGAAAACCATACTGGACATTATATTTTAAGCTAGACATTTATACCTAATAACAATCGAAGTTTAGTCAGTTGGTTGGTAAACCGGACCCCAGACTCCAAAGCCGATAAGGCTTCGGATGCGACTGGATTAACGCTGGGATGATGATGATATTATACCTAAATAGGAATCCTACTATCCTACGAATGTTACTAATATCTTACTTCTTACAATCTTACTAATACTATAAATGCGAAAGTTAGTGTGCGTGTATGATTTTTTTATATATGTAGGTATACAATATGGATGTTTGTTACTCTTTCACGCAAAAACTTGTAAACTGATTTGAATGATATTTGTTTGGCACACATATAGTTTACTAGCTTTCCGCCCGCGGCTTTGCCCGCGTGGAGTTCGGTTATATTTATTTTATTTATCATTTTATTATTAGTTATAAACTAGTGCTTGACTGCAATCCCGCCTGATGGTAAGCAGTGATGCAATCGTTGATGGTAAAACGTACTAGATTATTAAGCCTATTCACCCAAAAAAACTGAATAAATAGGAAGGAAGACGGCAGTTGAGCGAGGTGATGCAATGTTTAACCCAACAACATGACCAACGATGCTGCGCCAGAGGATGATCTGGAGACCCTCCACGACCAAACTCCCGACACAACAACATTAGGCACATCGTACCCGGTACACATCGCAACACAACTGCTCAGACCCGTCCTCCGTACGGCTTCACCAGACATCATGACGGAACACGACGAATCGCTTGGCGGCAAGACTTTGTCTGGTGGTATCGTGTTTTTTAAATTTCCCTCGGGAACATCAAACATTTCCGGGATAGAAAGTAGCCTATGTTCTTTCTCAGGGTCTAAAGATTGTCTGTGCCAAATTTTATCAAAATCGGTTGAGAGGTTTAAGCGGGAAAGCGTAACAGACAGACAGACAGACAGACAGACAGACACACAGACAGACAGACCGACAGACAGACAGACAGAGTTACTTTCGCATTTATGATGTTAGTGTGGATAACATAAGATATAAATTTATAATTTGTACATAAAAAAAGTACCAACAACTTGTAAGTCAGGGCCGATGCCACCGGACTATTACTGCTCTCTACCGGTTTACACCATACGGAAATTTCAATAATATTTTCTTTTTTTACATAAAGATTTAAGGCGGACATTACCTGAAGATATTTTTTTCAGAATATCCTGAAATTTTCTATTTCCAGGAAGCTTTCAATCCTCGAGCACCCTTGAACATTGAAATATTGGCATTGCAAAAAATAAAAGAAGACAAGAAGGTGAAAATACCTTTGAAGGAAAAGTTTTTCCTTAACAACATTTGAAGACAGACAATTTTTACGCCTTTAAAGTTTTTTTGTGTAGAATTAATTATAACTCCAGAAAAAAGAGATCACCACCACCAAGATCACCACCCACCACCCAGTCACTCTCTATGTTTAAATCTTTGAAGAATTTTTTTTTTTTTTGGAATTATAGATAAAAAAGAAAAGAATACTGGAATGTGCGAATCGGGCTCCCACAGAAAGTGCCTACTTTAAGACAGAAGGAACAAAATCTAAAAAAAGGTTATTTTTTACAGTTTTTGTTCCTTTTTTTTTGGAAGACTACGGTAGAAGCCTTTATCTAGCTGTCAAGCAATACAAACACACACAGACACATAACATTTCCAGTTTAAGCTGACCTCGCGTTCTACATACTTTTCAAACAATCAAAATGCTTCTTATACTAGTAATTTATATGCCTGATATAATTAGAATCGTTGTTGATACTTTGTAGCGTTATTTGATAATAATCAGATAAATGCCACTTCTTTTGACGACGTTACAATATAATTGCCAAGAAAGGCGATTTAACGCATTGTGATAGCGATATTATTATTTCTTTCGCAATCTGCTTATCTCTAGACGTTTTATTTAAGCTGAGGCGATTACGTTTACAATGAATTTTCCCGGAATAATAAATATTTAATGTAGAAAATACGTAGCCGTGTAATTTAATATAAAAGTAATAGAAGAAGAATTTATTACAGATACAATTGTACCAAAACCGTTTTCGAATACTATAAATTTGTTGTGTAAATCCCAAAGTACGTAATTTAATTTCGTCTGAGTTTACGACGTACCTACATAATCAAATACCAAGGCACTTTAATTCATCTCAGACGTTAAAGTTTATAAAGTGTATATACTTATTAGTTTCGACGAGTACCTGAGATCTCATTACACTTGTTTTAGTAATTATGATTTGGTTCTAAACATTACACAAAATCCGTGTACAGTCATCATCATCATCATCTCAGCGTTTATCCCAGTCGCATCCGAAGCTTTTTCAGCTTTGGAGTCTGAGGTCCGCTTTTACCAGTCTAACTGCTGATATGGCTAAACTTCGACATTTTCCGTGAAGCGACTGCCGTCTGACCTCCACAACCCGAAGGCGACATCGAAGCATTGCGGCTGACCAATTTTTGGACTTTTTAAGGGCTCCAAAAACCTTAAATAATGACTGCCGCTAGATGCTCGTATTACAAACGGGGCCAACGGCTTAACGTGCTTTCCGAGGCACGACCAGACCAGTGCAAATATTCATATTCATGCATACAAACATTTGCACTGTGCGGGGATCGAACCCGCGCCACCTTGCGCAGCGGCCGCGTCCGCTACCACTACGCCACGGAGGCTGTCAGTCATCATCATCTCAGCGTTTAATCCTGGTTGCATCCGCGGCTTTCGCGTTGAAGCCAGGGTTCGCCTGCCTACACTTACTCCCCATAAAATCGGTCTATAGTAACATCCCATATTCTCCCGTGGGTGTCGTAAGAGGCGACTAAGAAACGAACTCACCAGGGAAGCGGGCAGCAGCGCTTTTCCTGTGGAAATTATGGCAAACCCCCTCAATGTAATGAAATTCTATGGGAAGGCCTTTGTCCAGCAGTGGACTTGTATATGCCGAAGAAGAATAAGGTTAAGTCTGTTCACAAAACACAAGCGACATGCGAGGACACATGCGATTACTGTGTGCTTACGTGCTACCGTGATAACGTGCTCTGGCAACTCAGAGAATGTCGCTTACTGTCACGCTGGTGGTGGGAAGTATATTGAAACACTAACTTCCTCAATCATGATTGTGAACGGGCACCGTCAGTGTGGTCTGCTCATCTCTTAGCTGCGACGGCTTATTTTCACTTATGAATGTTTCTATATTTTCAACGGATGCTTTGAACATGCAGTTTTTCCGCATCGTATTCGATTTTAGAGTCAAATAAAAAGGCTTTTCTTCTTTTTACATTTTTTGTTCACGAGAGGGACCTCAATGATCATATTCTGTAAACCGCTAAGGCTTACAGAATAATATACATTATTATAATATGAACAGGTATACACCTGTTCACATATGGAAGCATTTATTATTGCCACTTATGAACATATTGAGTATTTGAAAGAGAAGAGAAAATAGATGGAAAAAGAATTAAGGTGATAGTGAAGGCTCATGAGAAGTACTGTTTTTAAATTCTGGGTACAATTTCCCTCATGATAATTAGGTATTAGGCACGATGTTCAAATTTTGAAGCACTTTTTACAATGCACGCTTTTTGCAAAGCAAAAAATAAATGCTTAACTTCAAAACTTCCAGCATTTCTCTTACAAAAGCAAACATAAGTACCTATTGAGTTAATTAAAATTAACATAAATTAGACTTAGGCGGAGCTGTAAGACATTTTTACAATAACACGTTTAGTATTTATAATATTACTTATTCTAAAGGTCTCTTTTACGTAATAGGGAATATGTATATCTCCGCTCCTATTGGCCTTCTTGGATTAATGGGCTATCCAACGCAAAAAGAATTATTAAAATCGCACCAGTAGTTTCCGAGATTAGCGCGAACAAACAAACAAACATACAAAACAAACTCTTCAGCTATATATATTAGTATAGATAGCTATTAAAAAACGGTTAACATAATGGACAGAGAATAACTACTAGAATTATCATACTGACAGGGGTCAGAACGCATTCTCTCGATGGCTAGACTATAAGAGTTATTTCTATCACTTATGCACAACTCTCAAATAACAAGAGCAAGATAGAGACAGAAATAAGATCTATGCCAAAAGATGTGCTGAGTAACATTCTGAAGATTGATCTTGGTCAATAAATACTTATTTTCTCGCATTATCTTCATAACAGATTATTCCAAATAAATAATTAATATTTTTTATGATAGAATAGAAAATGACGATATATACAAACTTATAAAACTAAATAAATACAAATTACTAAATAAAGCTATTATCCTAATTAAAACTATTATTAAATTACAATACAGCATCAAAAAATTCTTCGTCATCGCTGTCGACTGGTAATATAACCAAGAGACTGGCAGCATTGCCGCGTTGAATGGCAATACTTAGCCGCTGGTCAAGGTAAAAGCCAGCCCTTGTGTCACGGGAAGTGTCAACAAGCCGTCTGGACAGTTCATTAAAAAGGCAATGAGCACTCGGACCCCACGGCCCAAGGATTTCAACCCCAAACGGCTCGAAAATATAATTTCCGATAAGGTTGTTATATTTTCGCCGTTTGAGGTTTTCTGCAGCCGCAGCAGCAACGCCAGCACAGCGCGTCGATCCAGAAAGATGGGATGGCGCAAGAGTATCGACGCAAGTTGCGTCCCACACTAAAGGCCTACCCATCTTCCAAGGAAATATGGACATGCCGCCCGGTCTCTTGCCATCATCGCGCACCAAGCCATTAGGTTCTAAAACAGCTGGAACGCCGACAGTGACAAGAGATCGGCGAATGATGTCGTTAATGTTTGCGTGGCGAGCTAAGCGACCCGCACTTCGGCTGCAAGCCAGGCTATAGTGTCCGAGGCTGTTGACATCTGCACCACAATGACAGCGATGAGAAGAACAGCAAGGAGTCGTAAGGAAGCAGCGATGCGGAAAGTGGTGTCGTCGAACAAAGTGCCTATGTTCGACGAAGGTAGTGCGTGAAGCCAAAGACCCGACTCCCACCTTCCCACAGCTAGCAGGCGCGCACGCTCCGCATCAGTAGCAGACGAGTCAAGTAAATTGTTCTGTACTACTCTGCAGAGCGGCTCATCCCACTGTCTCTGGGAAGACGGATTGCTGGGTGAATCTGTATTCGGGCAAGTGAATTTCCAGGAATTCATAGCCTCGGAGAAGAACGGCACATCAAAGTTAATCAGTGAGGGTGCTAAAATTTTCTTGATTAATTTATCAGTGCCGTGGACCGAGGATAAGAAAGCCGGTAAACTAATATCAGAAATTTTGCGGATGCCGAGGCCCCCCATACGAATCGGGAGAGTAGCTTGTGCCCATGCTCGGTCGTCCATGGCCACATTTAAAATTGACGTTAATGTATGCCTGATAATTTGGTCCATTTTGTCTAAAAGGTAAGTGTGCTTCCATAAATGGGAAGCACGAAGGAAATAAATTAATTTAGGGCTAAAGCAGCAGTAGCGAATCAAGGTTATGGCCGAATGCATATTAATTTGCAACAATCTGTCCGAAACGTCATTGAAATTTTGAATTTTTTCCTCAATGAAAATGGGAAAGGAATTCTCGAAGATTGGAGACCCAAGGAGACGAAGAGAGGATTTTTCGATAATTTTGATATCTGGAGCTATTGACTTAAATTTTGGGAGTGTCAGTTGTCTATCAATACTGTCGGCTAAATATAGTTCACATTTTAAAAGATTGAGATCGAGGCCTATGGAGTGAAGTTCATTTTGTAGGAATTGAAGGTCAGCTAATACTGTTTCTACATCGCCTCCCAAAGTTCCATCATCGAGATACCAATTTAGCTGTCGACTGATAGGGTGAATGGCTAAACTAAAAATCACTGGCCCGGGGGGGTCACCTTGTTGACAGCCAACTGCACATTCCAAGAGATTGTCCCGAAATAGTAATTTAGAAAGGTGTCTGTAATATTGCCAAATGAAACTATAAATTTGGGGTATTTCTTTTCTAGTTTCTGCCAGCAAGGTGTCCCTATTAACAGAGTTGAAGGCATTCTTTATGTCAACCTTCAAGATGACCTCACTTTTTCCAGAATTTAGGTAGGTCGACAAGGCGGACATGTACGGTAGCCCCCTTTGGAGCCGAAACCTAGCTGCAGGGGCTGAAATTTTTCCGAAACAACCTCACCATAAAATATACAACAGATTTTGGCTGCCATACGACGGTGGGTGGTGCCCACGGCAATTGGACGAATGCCGCCATCCTTCTTACGCAGGGCGCATAGATTAGCGCCGTATAAAACATCAATGACTGCCTCATTCACTTTGCCGGAGAGCATCAGATTAATCAGGACTGTAAGCTCCTTCAAGAGCGACTCACCAGCTGCCCCGGCGCCTGAACAAATAAGGTCCTTAAGGTGCTGAGGACTCAGGCCGTCAAGGCCCCCAGCCGAGCCGCTTCGGAAGGAGCAAACGGCTGTGATTAGATCTCGAACTGTAATGGTGAGGGAGTGGTGATTAGGATCAGGGGGGTCGGGAAAAGAGAGGCCATCCGCTGCGGCAGGGTGTTTGCTCAAAAGAGCAGAGAGTATTTCAGGCGAACACGGTGCCACCACATCACTGCTGAAAAGAATCCTGGCAGCTCCGCTAATGTCACCCTCCCCTAACTTAGATTCTACGAGATGAGATATACCTCTTGTAGGCGTACATCTCTATGTCTGCAATTTGGGATCTAAATCAAAAGCCGAAATGTTGCAATTTTCTTTAATTTGTGCCGTCAAAGTCACAGATTATTATGCTTCAATGGTCAAATAACTAATTTTCCAAATGGCAAGTCATGGTTGAAATCGATCGCAGAACAATTGAAATTATTATTGACTTTAAAAATTAAAACTGTTTTATGGATTACGGTTCTTAAGGTGTAAATTAATGAAACTGATTTTATTGTTTAAATACTACGGCTTTTAAAACGGCGAAGGAAAATATCGTCACCAACATTTTAGAAGCCAAATCTAGGGCCAAAAATACTAAGACATGTGACATCTACTTACTCGCACTGGCCCAGACTGATGGTTAGTGACCCTTTCCTTCTCGGATAGAAGATGCCTGTGTTAAGATACACAGGCCACCTCCGTTAAAGAAAAAAAAAACGTTTATTTAAAAGTTTTCAAAAACAGTTGTGTAAAAATAGTTGAGGGAACATGCGTCTCATCCACGCAAAACGGCTGTCGCTCAGCATTATGCTGCGACCCTATGCAAAACAGAGTCCAGCGCTAGTTTTCAGCGACAGCCGGCGCCGACGTCAACCGTGCAGCAAACAATCACAACTGACACCGAACCGGTACACAAAAAAAATGTAAATATAAATGGTGAGGGAACAGTTTAATCAAACACAAACAGGAACACAAAAAATAAAAACGGGATATAAAAATTACGAGAATATCATCCTCAACCTTAACCTACATACGTTTTATATAGTGGCAACATTAAGGAAACGCACGGTTTGACGCACAGTATAAAAATCATACACTAATTCGACGCCTTTGATCTCGTGTAAAATGCCGACATCGTCTAGACAATAACGCATCGGTCAGGGTTGTCACAAATAAACAATATTTACGAAATTATTTATTTATTGCAGATCAACATCGATAGCTGTATTATATTTAATTAAATTGCTATTTTTACTAAGGGAACAACTCGAGACAGATTTAAGTTATTTAGATGGCATTTTCGTAACCAGAACCCCAATCGACCCCGAAATTAACACCCATGTCATATTAATATACATTTATATTGGCGTCCGCCATCTTAGATTTCAGAAAGGACAGCTTTTTCGTAACAAGCATCACAACTATATTTACTTAATTGACACCCATATTAAATTATAAAAAAAATTACGTCCGCCATTTTGGATGTCAAAAAGGATGGCTTCTTCGTTCTCGTTACTAGCACCCCAATTATACTCAAAATTGACACTCATATCAAATTATAAAACAAACAAATAAAAAACAAACACGAGTCAGCCCTTAATGATAGTGTTACGGGCTAGGGGTACTTAAACGCCGGTTAAGGGTTACGAAGTTTATTGGCAACGAAGGTACAGTCGATTGTAGGCAATGACAAGTAGAATGTCGCTGACGTTGCACCGAAGTCTTCCCTTATGTCCACGAAGTCCGTGTTGTAAACACACAATAACTCTACGGATGTTACTTCTCGTAGTACTCACAGTTCTCGCTACAGTTGTCGCAGTAGGTATTCTCAAAGATCGCTTCTTAACTGTCGCTGTTATCGTATCGCTAGTCGAGTGTAAACTGACTCTGAGCCGGCGTCACGGCGCTTTATATAGTCCAGCTGATCGAACATTCCAGATTCCTCTAGACGTAATAATAATAGCACATAACTTCGAGGTCACTCGGAAGTACCTACGGTAATTCCCGGAAACGGGTTTCTAGAAATTTCGATGTCGACACTTTGTTGACAAAACTGTTGAGACCTGTACCATTCGATAGGCCGTCTTAAGTCTAGTAATGCGTTTTATTATTGTACCTGGAAAATGTCTAGATCTGGAGGAAATAGGACTTAAAAGTGACACACTGCATGTCACGCGATATTGAACCTTATGCCATCGACATAAGGTCCATTCGTAACATTGCCCCCTTCTTAGTCATGCTCGTCCCGAGCATGATTTGATCCATAATAGCGAGCTAGGCGGTCTACGTGTACGATTTTCAACTTCCCTCTAGGTCCTTTCTTAATCCGGTAGGTGACATCGTTTATTCTGGTTACTATCGTGTACGGACCCTCCCATTTGGCCTGGAACTTTGGACTCTTTCCTTTCCTTCTAATGGGATTATGCAACCATACCAAAGTTCCCTCTTCGAATCCGGGCACGTTAGCTTTGCGGTCGTATCGGATCTTCATCTTCTCACTGGTTTTCAGACCATTCTCTCTCACTAGCTCATGTATTCCATCTAATTTACGCCGCAGGTCGGCCACATAGTCGACGGCTAGGATAGGAGTATCGGGAGGTGTTCCGGTTAGTGCATCTATGGGTAGTCTAATTTCTCGGCCGAAGTTGACTTTCGCCGGTGTGCAGTTTGTGCTATCATGTGTTGCAGAGCGGTATGACATTAAGAAGAGTGGAATGTATTGGTCCCAATCCCTTTGATGTTCTTCCACTACTTTGGCCAAATGATTCTCCAACGTCTGATTGAATCTTTCGACCATTCCATCTGACTGTGGGTGATATGGTGTTGTACGAGTCTTATGTATCCCGAGTAGTTGGCAAACCTCTTGAAACAGTGAAGACTCGAAGTTTCTACCCTGGTCAGAGTGTAACTCCAAGGGAACGCCAAATCGACAGAACACCTCATGAACTAGTTTTTTGGCGACTGTATGAGCTTCTTGGTTAGGTACTGCAAAAGCTTCTGGCCATTTGCTGAAATAGTCTTGCATGACGATGATATACCTATTCCCTTCTTCAGTAACAGGGAATGGCCCAGCTATATCGACAGCAACTCTTTCCCACGGTGCACCAACATTGTACACTTTCAGCCGACCTCTGGCTCTCGTTTGCGGTTCCTTTACTGAGGAGCAGGCTGCACATTTTCTACACCAGTCCTCTACGTCTTCGCGGCAATGCACCCAATAGAATCTTTTTCTCACCTTCTCCAGGGTTTTCTTTACTCCTAGATGTCCTCCGGATACCCCGTCGTGCACCTGTCGTAGCACTGACGCGACTTTATCACCGGGAACTACTATCTGTAAGGTGACCTCCTGTCCACTGGGTGATTCCCATTTCCTCTTGAGAACTCCATTATCAATTATCAGGCTGTCCCACTGAGCCCAGTAACTTTTTACTGTTGGGCTAAGCGCTGATATTTCACTCCAAGCGGGCCTCTGGCCACGTTGTTTCCATTCGATTACTGTCTTCAAGTCACTATCTTCCCTTTGTGCGTCTTCCAATGATTGATTATCCCAGTCTTCGTCCAAAGCGTTCACCTGGATAATCCTTACGTTCTCTTCCTGTTTGTCACAATGTCGGCCCTTACTTCCTGAAGTAACCTGGCGACGGCGGTCCTTTTGTCTTGCCTTTTTCTCGAGGCGCTTCTTCTTACGGGCCTCGTCCTCGACTTCCTTGTCCCGGCTTCCGTCTGCCTCAGTCCAGGACTTTCCGCGCGACCGCTCGCGCTCGTGGTCTCGCTTGCCGGAACGTTCGTGTTCCTGGTCTCGGTCTCGCTCCCGGTCCTTGACGCGTTCCCGCTCTCGTTCAGCGGATCGCTCGCGGTGCCCGCTCCGATCGCTCCGCTCGCGCCACTCGACTCGCTCGCACGGGCGCTCGGGCTCGACCTTCGCATCGCGCTTGCGCCACGCCATCACCACGGCCTCCTCACGTGACCAAGAAGTTCTTCTTCCCTTAGCCTTCCTGGGACAATCAATTCTAATGTGCCCCTTTTTGCCACACTCATAGCAAGTTGGTCCTCGTCGGGCTTTTATTTGTGCGGTCACTTCTCGAATACGGTCGTGTTGTGGGCCATCTTGACGTACTGCTTCCACCTCCAGAGCATGCGTCAAAGCTGCCTTCAGGGTCTGATGGTGACCCAGACGTACAGCAGCCCTGACTTCTGCATCTCGAATCCCATCAGTAAAGAATCGTAGAGTAGTAGCGCCAATCAATCCCGGTGTTGATGCATACGCCTTCCGAACCATATGCTCAATTTCCGTGGCCCATTGTTGCAAACCCTCGCTGCTCTTCTGTGTGCGTTCGCGGAGTTGAGCCCTGTAGACGTGTTCCAGGTGTTTCTCTCCATATCTAGTCTCCAACGCTTCTAACAGACAGGCTAGGGTATTGCAATCGCCGGAAATATTCTCGAGGATTCGTACGGCATCACCACGCAAAGCAAGCATAAGGGCTGTTAGAGCTTGATCGTCGTCCCAATTGTTGCTTTTTGCGACCTTTTCAAACTGTAGACGGAAGGCCAGCCATGACGTTGTTCCGTCAAAATGAGGTACCTTGAAAGTCGGCAAAGCACTGGGCACCGGTACCACACCTTTAATAACTCCTTTTTGTACCTTCTCATGCAAAAATTCTACTTCCCTCCCAAACGCCATGATGGTATTGTCTAATTTATCGAAACGCGCATCATATTTGTCAATGCGCGTGTCTTGCTGGTCCAGACGGGCATCTTGTTGAGCTGTTTTAATTCTAAGTTCATCGACCTCTTCTTTGGTCTTTTTCCACTTTTCATTTAATTGTAATACCAGTTGCTGGGATTCCTTTATTTGTGACTGGGTTGCTGCCTGGGATTGTTTTATTTGTGCCTGGGTTTTTTCTATTTTTGCCTGGGTTTCTGCCTGGATTTTTGCCTGGGATTCTGCTACACTTTTAATCTGTGCCTGGGTTGCTGCCTGGGATTCTGCCATACCTTTTATTTGCAGCGTCAAATGAGCCAGCAACGCCGATAAATCGCATCCACTGCCTCCGGGAATAGTGGTGGTAGTAGGCGCACTCACATTCGTCGGTGTTACGGCGGCCGCATCTACTCCGGGTGCAGGGACACCAACCGATTCTTCCTCTTGACGCGCCAAATCCATCGCTGCTTGTCGTCGCGTGCGAACTCTTTCGTCTTTCCTTGGCGTGACCGGCATGCCGCTTCTGACACCAGTTGTTACGGGCTAGGGGTACTTAAACGCCGGTTAAGGGTTACGAAGTTTATTGGCAACGAAGGTACAGTCGATTGTAGGCAATGACAAGTAGAATGTCGCTGACGTTGCACCGAAGTCTTCCCTTATGTCCACGAAGTCCGTGTTGTAAACACACAATAACTCTACGGATGTTACTTCTCGTAGTACTCACAGTTCTCGTTACAGTTGTCGCAGTAGGTATTCTCAAAGATCGCTTCTTAACTGTCGCTGTTATCGTATCGCTAGTCGAGTGTAGACTGACTCTGAGCCGGCGTCACGGCGCTTTATATAGTCCAGCTGATCGAACATTCCAGATTCCTCTAGACGTAATAATAATAGCACATAACTTCGAGGTCACTCGGAAGTACCTACGGTAATTCCCGGAAACGGGTTTCTAGAAATTTCGATGTCGACACTTTGTTGACAAAACTGTTGAGACCTGTACCATTCGATAGGCCGTCTTAAGTCTAGTAATGCGTTTTATTATTGTACCTGGAAAATGTCTAGATCTGGAGGAATAGGACTTAAAAGTGACACACTGCATGTCACGCGATATTGAACCTTATGCCATCGACATAAGGTCCATTCGTAACAATAGATACCGAGCTACGAACATCGTTTTGTTTACAGCTCGGGTGCCGCTTACCCCGCGTCTCGTCCCTCACACCCCGCACGATTGCTCTGTCTAGACGTCTTCGTCGGACGACTGTATGATTTTTAGACTGTGCTGTGTGTGTGTGTGTGTGTGTGGCTGTGCGCTGAAATTTTGGCGGGAAAGTCAAGCTGAGTCTCACGCTCATTTTTCCTTGGACTTTTAAAATTATTTATAGTGTTGTTTACTAAATAAAAGTGCATGATTTATGTATTAAAAAGTGTATTCAGTAAATAATTCAGAACAGTGAAATATCTCAGCATAGTGGCCACATCATGGCTTTGTCTCAAACTTCCCTCGTAAGACGGGTAACGCGGCCGTATTTTTCGACATGAACAATTCATTACGTGACATTGGCAAATGCACAAACTGCGCGAAGCCATAAAAGAAAAAAAGAAAGACGTATGCGCCAGTGATTAGTACTTGGTACTTGTTAAGTGGTATGCGCATCGGGAGTTTTGGCGGGAAAGCTAAGATGAGTGCCACGCTCATTTTTCATTGAACTTTTATATTATTTATAGTGTTGTTTACTAAACAAAAGCGCGTGATTTATGTAGTAATAAGTGCATTCAGTAAATATTTCATAAAGAACATTGAAATATCGCAGCATAGTGGCCACATCATGGCTTTGTCTTAGAGACGGTTCACGCGGCCGTCTTTTTCAACTGTCATTGGCGATATCCGCCATTAAAGTGAAATAAAATTTTCAAAGAATTTCCATAATTTATTACACGTGTTATTGGCAAAATTGTAGAATATATTCCACAGAGGCCATTGATCAAGAGTTGAGGTTGAATCTCACCTTGAAAAAAGAAGAAGAAGACATTGGCAGAATAGTCGACATCGGCTCCACTTGCCATAAATAAGAATAGAATAGATGTACGCGCCAGTGATTACTTACTCAGTGGTACGCGCATCAAGCACGTATCAAAGCTTACATTATTATTAATATTACTTAGTTGAAAATAATTACAAAACGCCCAGTAATATGTATAATGTTACCTACGAAAAGTTATCTGTCAGTATTTTGCAATGGGAACATTACTAGACCGACTATTATGTGCTCTCTTGCATTCGTATGTAACTACATAGGTACATAGATCCTCCAAAAATTATCATAAAATAAACATCGATAAAAATACATAATTATCTCAGCCAAGATATTGTCACTACATCTGCTGTACCGCAGTAACCCAGAAAAGCTTGCAACAAAACAGCACATCTTCTTGTCCCATTCAAACTGTTGTACGATAATGAATGGTGCCGGCACGCGGTAAAGCGGTCCTTTGTACGGACGACAGCTGGTCAAGCTACCCCAAACTGTCAGATATTCCCAATCAACCTTGAGACTTAATGCTTTAGAGATAAAGTTGAAAATCCAATAAGGAAATCTGACAAAATCTAGTGGCTTGATGTGCTGTCGTCTGGACAGTACTGAGAAGTATATAAATACGTTGTCGGCTGTTCCAATGTGATGAGCCGACAGTGTAAGGAAATTGTAAGGTTCGAGTAATTGTGGCTGACGGAAAATGAACTATAAGACGAAGTACTTATGCATTTTGTTCTTCTCCGTAGGAAACTCATCATCATCATCCCAGCGTTAATCCCAGTCGCATCCGAAGCCTTTTCAGCTTTGGAGTCTGGGGTCCGCTTTACCAGTCCAACTGCTGATATGGCTAAACTTAGACATTTTCCGTGAAGCGACTGCCGCCTGACCTCCACAACCCGAAGGTGACATCGAAGCATTGCAGTTAGACCAATTGTTGGACTTTTGAGGGCTCCAACAACCCGTAACGACTACCACTAGATGTTCGTATGGCAACCGGGACCAACGGCTTAACGTGCTTTCCGAGGCACGACCAGACCAGTGCAAATATTCATATTCATGCATACAAATACTTGCACTGTGCGGGGATCGAACCCGCGCCGCCTTGCGCAGCGGCCGCGTCCGCTACCGCTACGCCACGGAGGCTGTCACGCCTGTTTGCCTTCTCCGTAGGAAACTACCTATTATTATTCGGAGTAGGCCACTAGCGTCATCTTCTGGCTAGTTAACCCCTTAAACGATCGACCATCCTAGACGTTGCCTTTTTAGTTAGATCAGATAAATTTATTCAACTAGTTACCAAAATACTCATTCATAATATCTAAGTATTTATGATATAATTCCCCCATCTCCGTTCTATCATCGGACGACCCGTCGTATGGCGAGTTTCCAGGATTACGTTGTTGACACCACAACTATCCGAACAAAGCGTTTCGCCTTTTCTTTTATACCGCGATGTACGCGAGGGACTGGAACACCTTGCCAGCGGCGGTGTTTTCGTCACAATACAATTTGAGTGTCTTCAAGGCTAGAGTGAATAGGCTCTTAATAAACTACCGCGCTTTACCATCAATGATTGCATCACTGCTTACCACCAGGCGGGATTGCGGTCAAGCACTAGTTAATTTATACTAATATATAAAGCTAAAGAGTTTGTTTGTTTGAATCTCAGGAACTACTCGTCCGCTTTTTAAAATTTGTTGAATAGCCCATTAATCCAGGAAGAGTTTAGGCTATATAACAACACCCTGCGACCAATAGGAGCGGAGCATAAATAACTCAACTCGAACGAAATCGCTGCCAGCCATCCACTATAATTTATAAAAAAAACATGGATCCAGTGTCAGACAAAGATGGAGATATACAGAATGAATAGCGCTATCCCTTTTTCATAATGGTTTAATGATGTTTTAACCCATCATAGTAGGGTCTCGAAGTGAAACTACTCACATGTATATTATTACTTCAGTTGAGAAAAGAATAAACAGAAAAACCAATAAAGCAACAGTCTTTATTTGTTTCCAAAGTCGTAACGTTTACTCAATGTTTACTGTCTCCTGTCCTTGATATTAAGCAATGGACAACATTATCAAAGTTTATTTAGTCAAATACGAGGCTTTTGGGAATTTTAAATATTTCATTTAAGGTT
Organism: Sesamia nonagrioides; assembly: GCA_017933935.1. NCBI lineage: Eukaryota > Metazoa > Arthropoda > Insecta > Lepidoptera > Noctuidae > Sesamia > Sesamia nonagrioides. The sequence goes on along the minus strand of JADWQK010001429.1, from coordinate 3,986,658 downwards.
CTTAATTTTATTTCAGTACTAGCTTTCCGCCCGCGGCTTCGCCCGCGTGGAGTTCGGTTATATCGCGCTTTTTAGATTTCCCTCGGGAACATCAAATTTTTCCGGGATAAAAGGTAGCCGATGTTCTTTCTCAGGGTCTAAAGATTGTCCGTGCCAAATTTCATCAAAATCGGTTGAGAGGTTTAAGCAAGAAAGCGTAACAGACAGACAGACAGACAGAGTTACTTTCGCATTTATAATATTAGTATGGATAAAACGTTTCTCGGCAAACGTAGCGTAGGACGCCCTTTTTCTTGGGTTGGGAAATCATCAAAGAGATGACTGACTTCTCCCGCTCTGGGCGGAGCAGAAGGGCGTGTCAGACCTATAATGACTAAAAATCCACCCGTGTTTCTTCACTTGCCTTTGCGACAGCCAGGGTCACGGCTTCTTGTTGAACCAACCCGCAACCCTGACCCAGGAGGTATCGGTCTTCGTGGACGGACGCCCTTGTGCGAGATGGAGCGATGACATCAAAAGATGACTGGTAGTGGCTGACAGAGAACTGCTCAGGTTCGAGCTTGTTGGCGTGCCATGGAAGAGGCCTATGTCCAGCAGTGGACGAGTAGAGGCTGATGATGGTAAAACCTTTTTCTTTCTATCAAAAAATAAAGAAAAAATATTGAAATACGAGTTCAAACACACGATGAGGTTGAGATAAATCTATTAAGCCTCAAAAATGCAATAATCATCATCATCATCAACCTTTTTATTGTCCCACTCGTTCAATACTTCTCTGTATGAGAGGAGACCTGTGCCCAGGGTCTCCTCTCATACATAGAAGGATTGAACGTAATCACCACGCGGGTTGGCGATTTCAGACTTCAGCGAAGTCCAGGTTTCCTCAAGATGTTTTTCTTTATCTTATAATCAACAAATACTTAGAAAGTGCATATAACTTAGAAAAGTTACATTGGTTTTTGCCTGACCTGGAATCGAACACGCACACTCCTACTTGAGAGGCTGGTGTCTTAACCACTGGGCCACCACGAATCTCTTGGTGTAATAGTACATTTTGCAATAAAGTTCAAAAGTGGTAATGCACTTTTGACCCTTATCTGTAACTAATAGTGGATGTAATAGTACAGCAATAACTCTTAATAGCACTTCCCTTTCGGGTATGACTCTTCAATTAAACGGAGTGTAATTTACAATTTTATCAGAAAAAACATACTGACTTTGTACGAAATAGAATTTCTGCGAAAGCGAGTTTCAGCTATTCCCACATTTGAGGATATGTCAGCTATTTTTTACCATTCTAACGTGTAGGATTGGAAAAAAGCAATGTCACTATCTGCAAAGCCTTTTAACAACTGTTTTTGTGCCGGCTTCCAGTTTAACCGAATGTAGTATTTTACTTGGAGAGATTGCCATATTTCGACCTCCACAGCCCTGTTGTTGGGTAATACGATACCTTTTGGTAAGGTTGGTTGTCAGACAGTCGGTACTTTGACAACTTGGCTTTTAACAAATAAAACAAAAACTGTCAAAGAGTCCGAGTCACGCACGGATCTCGGTATGGTCTTGATCTATAGCTGGTCTCCCATCTACACACTTACCAAAGCAAGCGTGGCTTAACCTCATCGATCGACATATACGACTGTTATTATTTAAACACGGACCTCTGAAATAACAATCTCTGTGTACAAATATTTTTGTGATTTAAAATCAATCAATAGTATTAGTATACAGATATTGCTCTGTTCAATAAAGATCACCTTATTTTGTATAAACATAAAACAAAATAGATAAAAATCAAATCCTATTCTTGAAGCATTAAACATGTATTACTGGATGTTCTATACGGGACACAAAACATTAACTTATAAATCAGTAATTTCATACATATTCTAATCAAAGGGATGTTGCTTTCTGGGGCAAAGGCGTCTCCCATATTCTCCCATCTTTACCAATGTTAGAGTAGCCAGCCTGTCGGTGTGTTATGAACCGTGATAGCTGGACAGTTTTAAGCTCTAAGATGTTGAAATAAATCACCCCCCCTTCCGCTCGCGAATATGGCGGTGGCGAAAAACCAAACTCGCAATAGTTTGGACTTTTGCCTCCTATTATGTTATGGGGCACTATTTTTTATTGAAACTTTCAGGTTTTATTGAGGAATAAACAAGGAATGCAATGTTTTTTTGTTGATTCCGAAATAAATACAACAGCTTACATGAACGAAACATTAAAATTCTCAGGTCACGAAAGCCCAGTAACAATTTCGAACACATTTTATTTACTTGCCTTTACTTTTACACCTTAAATTATATATGTATATGCTTCTTCTGATTATAAGCTATGATAAAATAACAATACATACCTTTTAATCCTCAAAAATGGACCAAAAATAAGCAAAAACACAAGAGCATCGAAATTTTGGTTCACCACTTCCAAAGACAAACTTTGTACACAGTTTTTTTACTGGCTTGAGTACAGGGTCCCGGTATTAAATTCAAGAGCGATATTCTCTCCTTTTCTTTTGCATAGACATCACATATCAAGAAAAAGACAAAACACTATTATAACTCGATATTTGACTTGGTTAAATAGTGCACACATGTGTGCACGTCCCGAGTGGAAGGTAGTATGATTAAGAGTGCACACATGTGTTCACGTCCCGAGCGAGAGGGATTTACACAGATATGTTATTTCTGCATATGATTGCATGATATGATTCCCCCATCTCCGTTCCACCATCGGACGACCCGTCGTACGGCGAGTCTCCACCCTTACGTTGTTGAAACCACTACGATCCGGACGAAGCCTTTCACCTCATTGTTTATACTGCGTACATCGAGTGACTGGACATAATTTGTCAGCGACGGTGTTTCGTCTGACTACAATTTAAGTGTCTTTAAGGCTAGAGGGAGTAGGCTCTTTATAAACTTGCGCGCGTTTTCATCAACGATTGCGTCACTGCTTACCATCAAACGGGATTACTGTCAAACACTGGTTTCATCATAATTATCGACATCAGCATAAATGCTGAAAGACATCCACTGCTGGACGCCTCCCCCAAGGATCTCCACGAAGACCGGTGGACGGTTACTGATTTTTAATTATAAAATAAATATGTTAGATAAATACCTATGTAAAGTATTGTACATCGCTATAACTAGACATAATTGCACTTTATTACTCATTTAATAAAACATTTTGAGGTGAGTAGGATTTTTTACTCCAAATATTAATTAAGAATCTACTGTTTGTCTGCCTTCAATCATGTAGCAGTAGCTACAGTGTACAGTAGTAGTAGTGGTAGCTGGACAGTTTTTCGCAGATAAGTTATTTCTGCTTATGATATACTAAAACCAGAACATGTTATCCCATTGTGGGCTTTATTTTTTGCCTTTCCATGTGCAGACAGCATTAATGCACATTAATGCTGTCTGTAGGCGTGAAGATCGTCGCGACAGCTGCTCCCCCCCCCCCCCTTTTTATAAACTTAAACAGTTTATAAAAAAGAATGAACAAAACAATTTCTGAACTAAGTATGTAAATAAACCGTATGTGCATTTATCTTTATTTAGGTAAGTACATAATTTATTATCCTGAACGTTTATTCTTTCATATGAAAAAATAATTATTAAAATCGGTTCAGGCAATCCAAATTACTACCAAAAATCCCACATACATAACCCGTCTAATTTGTATAAATTAATAACAAAATTTCCCGAATGATGGCGCTGTACTTTGGGTTACGAAGCGCTGTTAAGTTTTTCCTGAGTTGGTGGGGTCAGAATGGGTAAGTTTGAGCTATAGAATAGTTAGAACCTATAACTCTTGCTTTAGTTATCACCGTTCTTTGTGTTTGTTGATTCCTTACTTAGTATGTCAACTTAATGTAACAAATAGCCTACTTTTTTAACTTTTATTTAACCCTTAAGTCTAGTCACTTATTGGGCCGGACGGGAAACTACTGTGTTTTTTCAATAGTATTCACTCACAGTTCAACTGCTTTTATTCAGAAAATAATTTATTTTTAATATAATTTTCCTCCACCGGTAAAAGTTATCCGACCACTGAAAAAACCAAAGTAAAATATGTCGTTGAATGATGATAGAAATAAACTTACACAAAAATAATATGGCGTCGTATAATGAATGAAATAAACAAATCTATTCGAGTTGAGGCTAGACTACAATGTAAAATCGTTTTCTGATTAAACTATGAACTATTTTGGACAAAATTATGACCGTCATCAATATTTATTAGTTTACTAATGAAAGACGGTACTTATCTATTAGTTTACTAATTAAAGTCCGTTCATATACCTACAGTCTAATTTATTTCGTCTCAATATTAGCCTAGTAGACACATCTGTGATCTCCAGCACATCGCCATTACCATAAATTCAGTAGATACGTAATTTTGAATTTCGACTAACCTATATAGATTTAGGTACTATATAAAAGCCAAATAAAAAAAATGCATGTAAACAAATCGTTGCTAGGCAACGAGTTGTCTACGCCTAAAAGAGAGATGTAGAAGTAATAAACCTACTTTCTACTAATGTAAACAGTTTATTTATGTTTAGGTATTTATGATTTGCATATAACGCTTAACCGATTTGAACCAAACATGACACAGATGTAAGCTAATTTCCTAAATAGGTTAAATTTTTGATACATATATATTATACTTATATGTACTTTCTAAGTATATCTTGGACACCAATGTCTGAAAGTGAAGGAAAACATCTTAAAGAAACCTGGACTTTAAGTCTGAAATCGCCAACCCGCATTGAGCAAGCGAGGTGATTACGCTCAACCCTTCTCTGTATGAGAGGAGAGCTGTGCCCAGCAGTGGGACGATAAAAAAGGTTGATAATGATACATATTATACTTAGTCCATACTTGAAAGTACATATTACAATGCATGTGTTATGCAGTTGATTTGAAAGATGATAATGATGATGATGATGAAAAAACGCAAAATGGTATTGACAAATGCCTCAACTTTATTAATTGGCTGAATTCCACAAAATGTTTTTAATACCTGAATTTTATCAATATTTCATTATTTTAGGGCTAATACGTAACGTAAAATAATTAATGTCGACTTTTTAATGGTTTTTCGATATCATCATCATCATCAGCCTCTACTCGTCCACTGCTGGACATAGGCCTCCTTCATCGCACGCCAACAAGCTCGATCCTGAGCAGTTCTCCGCCAGCCACTACCAACCACCTTTTTCGATATACCAGGTTAATATTATGCAAGTTATTTTAGTTATTCTATTGAAATATGCTGCAATAGGAATCTTAATAAAGATTTAGCATGTAAAAGGAAATAATCATGTAAATAATAGGAGATTTGTAAAACGTGAGTTGTGATAACCATAAATTGTTTTGTTTACCTCTATTTTTATCGAACATGACGTTGGTATAGGCTATAGTCTGTGCCAGATAAAAAATAAAAGTCGTTGACAATCCTTTACCAATACTTTACAATATTTCAAAACGATACAAATCAAAATGTCAAGGAAGTGTCACTTCAAATATCGTGGTAAGGGGCGTTCTTGACGCGTTATTTGGGCACAAGTGACAAGCTATTTGGCCCAAATCATGTTCAAATGATTTTATTTTATAAAATATTTGCTCAATAAAACTCTCACACTATCTTCATCCTCTCAACATCCACACTCAAAGACAAATATTTTTTTTTTTAAACAGTATTTTTTTTTTTTTGTAATAGTTTTAACACACGCCAGTCTTTGTTCAAAATAACAACAAATACGTGAAAATTTTCCAATTATGAAGTACCTACGCGCAGTTAATCCCACGCGCAAATCAAATTTGGAATGGCACTCATAAGTCGTGACGAAGGACGCAATGCATAATTACAAAATGGCGGATAGGTTAATGCGTCCCTGACTCGCTCTGACGTCACACACAGTGACAGACAAGTATGAGGATTTATCCCATAAAATCATTTTTTGTGGTACGAACTTGAAAGATTATGTACCTATAAGTTAAGACTAAATAAATAAATTCAATTATTCTTATTATTCTTTTATTTTATAAAACACTAGCGGCTGCCCGCGACTTTGTTGGCCTGGAGTAATAAGAAAAAATATACAGCATACTATTGTTCACAGCGTGATGTTATATTATAGCCTTAAACCTTCCTGGATTAATGGGCTATCCAACGCAAAAAGAATTTTTCAAATAGGACAAGTACTTCTTGAGATTAGCGCGTTTAAACAAACAAACAAACTCTTCTGCTTTATATATTAGTACCTATAGATAAATAATCTCAGAAAAGAAAAACACTCCACGAAATTATTTTCGAAACACAATATAAAAACAATAGTACTTAATTTCTAAAACACATTTCTTTGTTTGAATATTTTTTGAAACTCAGAAAAAGAATGTAGATAATCATTTTTCAAATTTAGTTCGTAATTACGTAGGTACATATTTCTTACTTGTTCCGTTGGGATTATTGTTTCGTATGATGAAACTCGATCGATGTATAATTATAATTACTGGCAGTTTTGTAATATAAACAAAGCTCTTTTACAGATTTTTCGACCAATTTTGACTTCTATTGCTTTAGGGGCATGACAAACGGTAGCTGCAGTAAATTGTTGGCATTGTAATCACTTTTTTTTTTAAATGTCATTCTTAGGCATTATGGAATAGAAGCCAAAATCGCTTGAACAGTCTAGAAAAAAATATAAAAATGTCAAATCTTATTCCGAAAGGAGTTTCGGAGGTCATTAGTCATACATAATTATTTTGTTACATGTTTTTTTCCTGCGATATATCTGTTACCCCGCAGGGTAACTACGTAACATACGTTTAAGTAGCAATTACTGTCATGTTGACAGTTCTACAACATTCAATAAAATATATTATTTACTTTGTTGAGCACACGAATTTTTTTCAATATTTATGAAGCTATGGAATAGCAACACATCCCTCATTTTTATATTTTTCCCGATGGGAAATCATCAAATGACCTCTCCCGCTCTGGGCGGAGCGATAGGTTAGACTTTTATTGACTAAAATCCACCCGTGTTCCTTCACTTGTATGTATGCCAGGGCCACGGTACATATCTCTTTCGAACAACCCGCGGCCCTGGCAGGCTTCGGTTTCGTGAACCCCGTAACGATGTACTGACATCTCTTAGGCCGCTGCCTCGAATCTTGCGGGCAGCGGGGCGGCGGCGGCGGCGGCGAGTGAGCGGCAGGATCTTATGCGTAAAATCAAACGGACCGGTTCTCGAAAACAGCGGCGCGGCAGCGGGGCGGCGGCGGGCAGCGAGCGGTGTACTTCTCGCGCTCGAATCTTGCGGGTAGTGGGCGGGCAGCGACCGGTGATCGACTGTTAGCAATAAATTTGAATCAAAAAGATGTCGCCGCCATTGTTCAGACAATTCTTTCGCGAATAAAAACAAATAACTCGTCGACACAATCGTAAACACATAACTACCTTTGCCTGCGACATCTACCGCGTCAAATTTCTTGCTTGCCCCTCTCACCACCCTGCTTTTATTTCTATTTTTTTTTTTCTTGGTAGTCTCCTAAGTGTCATGGCATAATGTCAAGTAAAAAAGTCCCTTAAGAATAGGGCTTTCAAATACAAAGTATTTTTCAACAAAATGTCAAATTCGACAGTTTCAAAGTGAGTTCAAATAAACAAACTCTGCAGCTTTTTCAACTGTCTTCAACACTTTTATTTTTTAAATATTAGTACTGAAGAATGTTATGTGGATATTTAATGCACGATAAGTAGGTATCAAACGATTTGCCAAAGTACTCAAAGTCTTTCAATATCATCTGCACGCCCTCCGTTTTAACAGATATACGTATGATATTAGGTCCTTACACATGAAATTGGCGTTTTGTCGTACTGGCCACTTTAATCTCAAATAAATCCTCTTTGGTTTATAATTCAAATTAAATTTTTTACAGCTATTTACTCATCAATTTGGGTCTCGAAAACCGTCTTTCTTTTGGTTTTTCTCTGCGCCATTGAGTTTATAAAATGGAAAATTTAAAATTTCGCGTTATTTACGAATACGAGTTCCGCCGTGGCACCAGTGCTGCAGAAACGGCTCCAAGAATTAATGATATGTATGGCAGTGGTGTCGCTGGAGAAAGCACAGCGTTTTTGGTTCCAACGTTTTCGTTCTGGAAATTTAAACCTACAAAACAATTCCCGTGGACGGCAGGAGACCAAAGTCGATAATAAAGAATTTAAGGCTATTGTGGAAGTGGATCCATCGCAAACTACGTCCGAGTTAGCTGCAGGCTGCGGTGTTGGGGATAAAACTGTTTTAATCCACTTGAAACAAATTGGGAAGACAAGAAAGCTCAAATCAAAAGGTACTTCATGAATTGAGTAAAGCAAACCGACAAACGCGCGTCGACTGCTGCGTTACATTACTGAGTCGGCACAATAATGAAGGGATTTTATATCGAATCATTACCTGTGATGAAAAGTGGATACTCTACAACAATAGGAAGTACAGATCGCAATGGCTGAATCCCGGTGAACCTTCCAAATTCTGCCCCAAGAGAAACTTGACTGGAAAAAATTTATTGGTCAGCGTTTGGTCGACTAGTGCCGGTATGGTGCACTTCAGCTTCCTTAAATCTGGCCAGACGATTACTGCAGATCTCTACTGTGAGCAGCTCCACATAATGATGGATAAACGAGCCGCTAAACAACCGAGACTGGTCCATCGCACAAGGCCACTGCTGCTTCAGGACAACGCGAGACCACACACTGCACAACAGACTGCTACCAAATTAGAGGAGCTTCAATTGGAATGTTTAAGACATCCACCGTACTCCCCGGACCTTGCTCCAACAGACTACCATTTTATTTTAGAAATTTAAATTACTTTTAGCTGGGGAAAAAATTCAACTCCGATGAGGCAGTCCTAACCGCCTTCAAAGATTTTATTGGTTCCCGTCCTAATGTTTTTTTTAGAAAAGGCATAAACGAACTACCTATGAGCTAGCAGAAGTGCATAGATAGCAATGGATCATAGTTTGATTAAATAAGTATATTATATTAAAAAAATAAACGACATTTATTCCACCCATATACAAAACGCCAATTTGTATGTATATAAGGACTAAAATATAATAGGTATGTAAGGACCTACTACTAAGTTTAGCTCTTTTAGAAGCTCTTTTTTTGAGAAGCGTCTTTTATACCCCGGTATAAAAGACGCTTCTCGGCTGTTTTCCCGTCTGATAAAAATTTAAGTAGACACTTAATTCTTAATTAGACGGGAAGTAAACTAGTGCGCTTTATTATCAACAATTGCATCGCTGCTTACCATCAGGCGGGATCGCGGTCAAGCAATAGTTAATGACATATAAGAAAAAGCTTATAATCGATTGAATATGATGTGCTTGCGTGAGGCCTTTGTCCAGCAGAGGACATTTATTGGCTGATATCATGGTGATGATAAATAGGTACATTTATTGTATCCCTCGGAATTTAAGGGAACATTTGTATTCAAATACTTTCTCTTACTTTGCAGGTAACTCCTATCAATATCGAGCAGTATAGAATTAGTCAAATAAGTTTGGCAAGTGCTACTGATGAGCTGGAGGTCCTGGTCTTTCTAAATCGGGTAAGTGATTTGTCAGAATCAGCTTGAATGGAGCCTGAATTATTGCCCAGTTGATTTCAATAGGTCCGCACCGTATCACACAGAACTGATGAAATATGTAAGTAATTCTGTTACACCTCTGCCCCTCCTCTCCTTTCCTTTTAATGAAACCGATGTGATGTTATTTTTGTGCAAGATTACTTGCGGAAGTAATTCATTATGTCGTCCTCCGTGGCGCAGCGGTCAACACGCCTGTCTACGACGTGGAGGCCCCGTGTTAAATCCCCGGTCAGGACATGATGGAAAACGATCTTTTCCTGATTGATCTTTCCCTTCCTGGGTCTTGGATGTTTATCTATCTATGTATCTACTAGCTTTCCGCCCGCGGCTTTGCCCGCGTGGAATTTGGTTATATCGCGCTTTTTAGATTTCCCTCGGGAACATCACATTTTTCCGGGAAAAAAGGTAGCCTATGTCCTTTCTCAGGGTCTAAAAATTGTCTGTGCCAAATTTCATCAAAATCGGTTGAGAGGTTTAAGCGGAAAAGCGTAACAGACAGACAGACAGACAGATAAGAGTTACTTTCGAATTTATAATATTAGTATGGATTATAAAATATAGTATCGTTGAGTTAGTATCCCATAACACAAGTCTGTGTGATTTGTCCGTATATGTTTATTATTATTATTTATTTATCATTAAAAGAACTTGCCTTTAAGATTGCCTTTAGACCGTGACAAGGACATTTAATCTATCTTGCCTTGACCAACATTTACTTAAATGTGTATCGAACTAGTAGAGCACTTAGGCTATAAAGTTGACTTTAGGGAAAGTACAAAGGCAGAAGCGACCCAGTCACTAAATGTGTAATGTACAAGGCAGATAAGTGATCAGACCCTACGTGAATGCCACGGGCCAGGACCTAACTTTCCAATCGCTAAAAGCATTACATTTAATAGAAGTTATTTTTTTATAAATAACAAACTAGTGATTGACTGCAATCCCTCCTGGTGGTAAGCAGTGATGCGATCGTTGATGGTAAAGCGCGCTAGATTATTAAGAGCCCATTCAGTCTAGGCCTTGAAGACATTTAAATTGTAGTCCGATGGGTCGTTCGATGATAGAACGGGGAAGGGGGAATTTAATCATGCAATAATTGGGATTAAGGCCAGAGGCAATTATTCCCTCGCACACTCTCCAAATGCATTTTATAACACCGACAGGCTGGTTACTCTTCGTCTGTGCTCCAGGCTCTTCGCACGCCCATCCACTGAATCCAAAGTAACCAGGTGACATTTTGCAGCACCAGCCCAAATGTGGCTGCAGTACTCCACACACGAACGGACCTGTGCTTTGTATGACATTAGAAGCTAGAATAGAATATACATAGAATTATCTAGGTAATTATTCAACATTATAACCCTACATGGGTTGGAAATATCTCCTGGAGAAAATAAAGACAGCCCACTGCGAGGCGGTATTAATGATCATCATGCGTAAACAATTACCCCACGTAAAAACTAGTTCTTTTCGTGGCTGGAATTATTATTGTAAAGGTCATATAACTACAGAAAAAAAGGCTAAAAATAACTTATTACTGAATTAACAAAAATTGGCTGCGGGGGCGTAACTTAGAAGGCCTCGCACGACGTGAACAGATGTTCTAGTGAAGGTAATCCGCTGGAACAGGGAAGCGCAGAAATGATCGAAGTGGCGTTGCTTCGAGGAAGCCCTGCGTCTCTTGTCTTAAAAGAGGAACTGAAACATCTAGGTTTTTTAAAATGCTTTAATAGTTTTAATGGGCATCTAAAGGCAGTCTTTATGTGTTGTTCAACAATTGGTCTAACTGCAATGCTTCGATACCGCCTTCGGGTTGTGGAGGTCAGACGACAGTCGTTTCACGGAAAATGTCGAAGTTTCGCCAAAATCAGCCGTTAGACTGGTAAAGCTGACCTCAGACTCCAAAGCTGGAAAAAGCTTCGGATGCGACTTTGATTAACGCTGAGATGATGACTTTAATAATTTTAATTTCGGTTTCAAAATCAAAGTCAAAGGCCTGCACCTCCCATAACTCCTTTTCACAAGTTGTGAACAGAAAATGTACGCAAATGAAACGAGTGTTGTGAATCACAACACTCGTTTCATTTGTGTACATTTTCTGTTCTCCGCCTTCGCGTGCAAGCGTCGATCGACGAATGCAAAATCTCGACGAATGTATTATAGCTCTGACCCGATGACTCACAATAGACTAGGCCTAATAACGGAGCTTTGTATTCTCACGATATTTTCCATCAAACGCTATCGTAGTTGAAAAAAAAGAGATATTTGTGTGGAATTTCACACAATTACGCCATGAACAGTTGTTTGCATACACGTTTTGCACTATATTTAAGTTTTCTGGTTTTTATAGCTACAATAATAATAGATTATTTAACCGGTTTCGTTTCGATAACGGTCGATTTTCTGACTTTTATTTTTTCTGTTCCGATGCTGTCACTCAATATTTTCCGTACGGAAACGCTGTAGATAATCTAATCAAATAGATTAGATTATCTACAGCGTATTAGATTAAAATCGTATACGGGACATTGTCGTATACAGCATAATAGGTTCTCTTCTTCTGCCTGGCCTTAAGCCCATTTATTTGGGGTCAGCCCTTCTGGTCAATCTTCGCCAAGCGCAGCATAATAGGTTATTAGATTTTATTTAGCAGTGATTATAGAAGGTGGAGTCGAATGATGCCTGCGGTACTTAAGCTCGGTAATTTTTCTAGTAGTAAAGCACTAACCATGGGATGTCCTCAGGGTTCAGTTGTCGGTCCTTATTTATGGAATTTGGGTTTTGATGATTTTCTCGCGATCCCGCTTCCTTGCGGCTGTTCACTTACTTTTTACGCGGACGATGGCCTACTGCTCATTCAGTCAAGTACCCGAGCCGGACTTGAGAACTTGGCCCATACTTGCCTAAATCTAATATCTCAGTGGGGTGATCGTAACCGCCTAGCGTTTGCGCCGCATAAAACCTATCAACTTCTACTAAAAGGTAATCTTAAATCATTGCCTACTATTAAATTTAATAACGTTCCCGTTAAAAAACAGCAATCCGTATGCTACCTTGGTATGGTCTTAGAAAGGAATTTTTCATTTATCGAACATATAAAAATAGTTGGCGAAAAAGCTAAAAGGAACTTTTATGCCCTAACTAGAATATCCAAAGCAACTTGGGGTCTATCATTCCTAACTTTAAAAACTATATATGGAGCTACCTACTTAGGATGTATGTGCTACGGTGCACCTGTTTGGGCCGATAGGGCCAGCATAGGGGCGGCGCGACGTAAACTGCTTCAAAGCCAACGTTTGGCATTGATATTTTTATGCAAGGCGTATAGAACAGTCAGTACTGAAGCCTTACCCGTTCTGGCAGGTGTACTTCCAGTCGATTTTGAAGTACAGCGACGTGCTTCAATGTACTACTCCGCGAGGAGGGAGGCCATGGACACTAACTTTGTTACACAACGCGACTTCAATAGAATTTCTAGATTATTTAAACCTCAGACTGACGTCTGGGAGGACCTCTTATTCGAATGGCAAAGTAGGTGGGATAATTCCATCAAGGGCCGGCCGGCATCTCCATCTGTTCTTTCCATCCGTTGGCGATCGGCTGGCTAAGACATGGCTGGAGGTTGACCACTGCGTTGCCCAATTTCTCACAGGTCATGGCAACTTTAAAAGTAAACTGTATTCTTTTAAACTTGTTCCTTCGCCTTTGTGTCAGTGTTCTACACCGAACTGTGAATTTGAACAGTCCGCACATCACATCTTGTGGGAGTGTATTCTTTGGCAGAATGAACGCAATATTATGTTGGATAGTGTACAAGTTACATCCGGAGTTGTTTACTATACGGACCTTGTTGAAACTAGAACTAATTTCCGTGCGTTCAGGCGCTTTTGCCATACCTATTATTGGAATCAATTGTAACAGCGAATACCTACTTAGGACCCATTAACTTGATCAAATGTTATTCCGTGGTGCTTGGCAATCTGGGCTTCTCCCAGTTGCAATAATGTCCCTTTGTGCCGATTGGCCTAGTTCTATTCTGTCTCCTGCTTATTATGGAGGGAAGTGGAAAAAATATCTTTTTTCTTACTCCTCCGCTATTCTTTTCTGATTAATTTCGTTGCGGGACCCAAGACAGTTGAAACGTTTCTCCGGGACTCGTCGAGCTTCATTGCTCGGCGTTTTTCTGGCGGTCTCCACTGTTGATTCTGGCTTTCAGGAGTTGCAGTGGGTTGGGAACAGTGTGGCGGGTTTTGTCCCATAAAAAGAATGATGCCTACACCGGTGTCATCTCAAGCCTTGCCCGGTTAACAAAATTTACAAAATTTATAACTTTGTTACTATATGCCCCGCTTCTATTGGTCGCAGCGTGATGTTATATAGCCTAAAGCCTTCCTGGATGAATGGGCCATGCAACGAAAAAATATTTTTTCCTGAAACTTTGTGGTTTTTCAATATATCTTTTTGAAATTTTCTACATAGATTCTTTACTTAAAAGTACTGGACAAGTGTTTCGGGTTTCGCATAACCAAAAAATAATGTTGTACTTATATCTAAGACATGTGACATCTACCAATCTGCACTGGGTGGCGTGGTAGATTACGGCCCACTCCCTCTCGCCGAGAGAAGGCCTGTGTTCCAACAGTGGGAAAATAATATGCTGATTATGATATGATACAATAACCTTTCTAGGTACGCCTATCCATGTGTCAAATTTCATTCAAATATGTTCCGCCGCTTTGGCAAACCCAAAATGTTTTCTCTTTACAGTTATTAGGATATAGGTACAAATGTATAATTCTGACAATAATTGTGATTGTAACTATTAATGAAATATAATTGGAAACAGTTAATTGAGTACCTAACATTTTGTCAGTTAGAGTAATTAGTTTTAAATTATTCATTGTCTATAGGTAGGTTTGTACAAATACTTTTAAAAATCAAAGGTAAATTAAAGCTTTTAGTTCACCATCGATTTCGTTCTTAATTCAAAAACAGGTTCACTCATTTCTCTGTAGTCTGGTGTTATTCGACGAATAATTTTGAATTTTTGACATTAATTTCATACATGATCTGTCATACGTCAACTTTATTTGACGAGCAAAAATTATCTGTCGATTTAAAAATAAGAAATTAGAGTAGTGATTTTTTTTTATAAATTAAAAACTAGCGCTTGACCGCAATCCAGCCTGATGGTAAGCAGTGACGCAATCGTTGATGGCAAAGCGCACTAGTTTATTAAGAGCGTACTCGCTGTAGCCTTGAAAATATTCAAATTGTAGTCCACCGCCGCTGGCAAAGTTTAGGTTTGAGGAAATCTCAACCCCCAAAAGCTAAAGGCGGTCAGTACATTCCAAGGATACATTCCGAAAAGTAGCCAGTAGAAAAGAGCCAAGTTTAACGGGGAAGATTTTGTTTGTTAACAGTGTTTTTACTTGCCTGTACTTTGCACGCGTGCATTTTGCATGCATCGATCGAGGTCGAGAAATATCTACCTTAAACGACAATGCGTCAATAAATAAAAACACTTGAAATAGTAATTATACTGAATTTAGCCAATAAGGCGCCGATAAGCCGATAAACTAATGGTTGTTGCAGTGCTAAACGGTTGGTTCTGCTACTGCGTGTCGGGGGTTCAATTCCCGCACGGAACAAATATTTGTATGGCCTACAAGTAGTCGTTCCGGGTCTGTTTGTGTATGTGTGTTTTAAATGTTTACTATCCACGATACAGGAGTAATTCCTAGTGTAGGGCAATGTTTTACTTAAAAAAAGAGGTCAAATGCTTGATCTAATCGATAAAAATCTTTTCCGAAACCGATATGAATTAAGTTTGACATTAAAATCAACAATGTCAATCCGTATCGTATGAAATGACAGTTACTTTCAAGATTACTTCATTTTTCATGGTGTTTTTTTACGCAGTATACCGGCAATATCTAAGCCAAACATGAATGTATTTATACGCCCATTACAAAATAAGTACCCATTTATAAAGTCTTTTTACTCATATTTATTATTTGGTTTTTTTATTTTTACTACTACTACCACCAGTTTCGTAATTCGTGCCAACAATCTCACACCACGGGATGCCAGAGATTGTGCGAAATGGAGGCGTATATGTAGGACAGCGGATGCCCGGCTCTAACACGAAAGCCGCCGATGCAACCGGGATTATACGCAGAGATGATGATGTCCAGCACCCTAATAGGCGAACACATTTTTGTCAAATGATTGCGACTAGTTGACATCAGTTGAGATCGTTCGGACCGCCCATTGGTCCATTCGGTCCAAACGATCCCAACTAGTCCCAATTATTTGAGAAAAATGTGTTCGCCGATTAGGGGGCAGTTCCGTAATTTTTACTATACTAAAACTTTATAGATTAAAGAGTCAGAATTAAAAAAGAATTTTTTATGCCTTTATTAAACTACTAGCTTTCCGCCGGCGGCTTCGCCCGCGTGGAATTCGGTTATGTCGCGCTTTTTAGATTTCCCTCGGGAATATCAAATTTTTCAATAATAGGTAGCCTATGTCTTTTCTCAGGGTCTAAAGATTGTCTGTGCCAAATTTCATCAAAATCGGTTCAGAGGTTTAAGCGGGGAAGCGTAACAGACAGACAGACAGAGTTACTTTCGCATTTATAATATTAGTATGGATACGTACCTTGTAGCGTTGTACATAATATATGGAGTTTAGTCCAGTCAAAACAAACTAAGTACTTCATAGAAAAGTTTTTTTTTCTTTTTTAACTAATCTTATTAACAACTAGCAATGATATTTATTTTATTAATTTATCATCGCTCCAGTCGCGGCTTCCGTATCTCAAACTTCTTATTTAGCAACAGCAGGGAACTCTAGTGGTGCTTTCTCTATACAAACGTATTCCGCTGTTTTCTTCGTGGATAATGCTTTTAGAGCAATTATTTTTAACCGACTTCAAAAAGGAGGAGGTTACTCAATTCGACCGTATAGGTATATGCTTTTTTTTTATATTTGTTCGCGCATAACTTCGTCGTTTATAAACCGATTTTGATAATTCTTTTTCTGTTGGAAAGAAGACCTTCCCAAGGTGGTCCCATGATAAGGATATCAGGGTTTGATGGTGGAAGACCAGAGAAAACAAGGGGAACTTTCAAAAATTTCAGGGGCGACTAGTGCACTTCTTAGCATTTTCATTGAGTATTTTAAAGCACTACAATTTAATAAAGGTCTGGAGTAGATCTGATGATGGAGCCGAGAGACAGTCGAAGGAACTCCTCAACAATTCACAGCAGCTATCTTATGTTTGGACTCGATTAATTTGTATTGATAAGAACTTTACACCTAGATGGGTTGTGACTGTCATAAGAGCGCTGATGTTGAAGACAAAGGCCAGTTCCGGGAACTCCTCAACGGTTTACAGTAGCTACTTTGTGGTTGGACTTCATTCATTTGTAATGATGAGACCTTTGCACCCATTGGGTTAAAATAATAATCCGCAGTAAATTTGATGATGAAGACCATAGGCAGTTGAGGGAATATTTACGGGTAAACATTAAAGTAAACAAAATTACGTCGTTTCCCAACTATATTTGCGTCAGCTTCCAGTCTGATCGGATGCAACTGAATACTTTTTGACAACTAAAAAGTGTAAAATAAAAACTTTTTTACAAAAAAACAACCGACTTCCAAAAACCATTACAAAGTTAAAAATAACTAATTTCGGAAGTCGGTGTCAAAAAACGAATATACAAAACCAAAGACACCGACTTCCGAAATTAGTTATTTTTCACTTTGTAGTGGTTTTTGGAAGTCGCTTGTTTTTTTGTAAAAAAGTTTTTTTATCTACAATTTTACACCGTGATTATACGTGCCCCTCATTTGATTTTTTCCGAAACTAAATTAATAAAAGAAATACGATTCTTCAAAATCGCGAAAAATAACCCATTTTCACCGTGATGATCAGATGACTATCAGACAAACGTGATAAGTTCTTGACAAAAAAAAAAATAGGAGCATAAGTATATGTACCTACTTTTCCTCTAAATTCTGATATAAAAATAATTGAGATCTGTCGTGTTTTAAAAAAGAAAACAGCGGAATATGAAACGTCTTTAGGTCAACGTTTTTGTAGGTAAAATCAGCCTGATCTGCAACTGTTCTTTTCGCACTTTACCGGGAGAGGTTGGAAGTAGCGCGACGGCAGTAGTTCCTTCAAATACCTATTTTCCAAATTCTTCGGCATTAGAGTCCCCTCTTAAGGCCAAGAATTCATAGAAAGTTATTTCTATGAATTCTTGGCCTTAAAAGTTTGTACTCTAAGCTTGTGGTCGCCTGGTCTGCGGTTACTATACCACAGTTATAGACGACGACGAACACAGACGTAACAATCTTGATTAGACGGTATTCTCGCCTGGCTAGATTAGTTTGTCATGAATTGTAAGGTCCGTATTTGAAAATTAATATTTCAAAGGCGCCGTTTGCTCTCATATCAAAGCAAATGGCATGAAATCTTCGGATAGCCTAAATCCTCGTCATTGACTGTGATGTTCCACTTCACTAAACTAAGGTTACCCAATTCAAATAAACCTCAAACGGTATCAAAGGCTGGATTAGATGTTGGTACTTTGTTTGTATTCAATCGTGCCTAAAGGAATTGTTAAATGATAACAAAACTGCTTGTTTCATTATTTCTTATATTTATTTTCAGCTAGAATAGAATATCTCTTTCAATCGCCCCTTCGTATGAAGCCCATTGTGAGCGATCACGTTTCAGTTCCGTAAGTCATCACTGGCAACTCACACTGGTCAAAGACTTTAGTCTTGAAACACTGTGGTATCTTGGACGACGAGAAGATATAGCGTAGCTTGCACAACGCTGCCCAGAAGACGCAGAGTAGGGAGGCCCCCAATAAGGTGGAGCTGGTGAAGGTCGCGGGAAGCCGATGGATGCGGGATGGCAGTACAAGACCGGTCATCGTGGAAAGCCTTGGGAGAGCCCTTTGTCCAGCAGTGGATCGCTATACACTGAAGAAGAAGAATAGAATACTCTATTACTATCTATTCTGTACCATGATGAGAATGTTCCCGACCGATTTCGGCCACGGCGACCACTTCGACTCCCAACCGATGATTTGGCGCTCATGCGCCCGAAGATGGCTTATGTAGCCTATCTTGGCGGCGAAACTTCGTGCACACTGAGGGCACGTAAGCACGCCGTCGACCTGCTGCCATCACATACAACTGTATGTGATGACAGCAGGTAGGCCAGCCTTCGCAGCAGCATCGAGGTCAGCTTTGCGCTGCTCCTCAAATTCGCGTACTTGTCCGTACACCATTCTCCGCCCTTCTGACCGTTTTGCTGTCAAACGCTCCTATTCAGAGGGTTCTATATTGCATACACGGTACACTTCAGTATGGTTGGTTGTCACGTAGCAAAATATAGCAGCAGGCGACATCTCTTGGACTCGGGCTAAACTCGGGTCACATATTTTGCATCGAGCCGAGAGATGGCGTTGCGCGAAAGGACGGTCGTTAACCCTAGAAAGATAGTCTGCGTAAAATTGACGCATGCATTTTCGAAATATTGCTCTCTCTTTCTAAATAGCGCGAATCCGTCGCTGTGCGTTTAGGATATCTCAGTCGCCGCTTGGAGCTCCCGTGAGGCGTGGTTGTCAATGCGGTAAGTGTCACTGATTTTGAAATATAACGACCGCGTGAGTCAAAATGACGCATGATTATCTTTTACGTGACTTTTAAGATTTTAACTTATACGATAATTATATTGTTATTTCATGCTCTACTTACGTGATAACTTATTATATATATATTTGTTTTCTTGTTATAGATATCGTGACTAAAATATAATAAAATGGGTAGTCCTTTAGACGATGAGCGTATCCTCTCTGCTCTTCTGCAAAGCGATGACGAGCTTGTTGGTGAGGATTCTGACAGTGAAATATCAGATCACGTAAGTGAAGATTACGTCCAGAGCGATACAGAAGAAGCGTTTATAGATGAGGTACATGAAGTGCAGCCAACGTCAAGCGGTAGTGAAATATTAGACGAACAAAATATTATTGAACAACGAGCTTGGTATTCTGGTAATGACAGCAGTGAGAAAAGATAAATGTCCACAGATGACCTCTTTGATCGATCTTTGTCAATGGTGTACGTCTCTGTAATGAGTCGTGATCGTTTTGATTTCTTGATACGATGTCTTAGAATGGATGACAAAAGTATACGGCCCACACTTCGAGGAAACGATGTATTTACTCCTGAAGAAAAATATGGGATCTCTTTATCCATCAGAGCATACATAATTACACTCCAGGGGCTCATTTGACCATAGATGAACAGTTACTTGGCTTTAGAGGACGGTGTCCGTTTAGAATGTATATTCCCAAGAAGCCGTACGTACTTACTGTACTTACTGCCCCTCTAAAATAAGGCGAAAGGCAAATGCATTGTGCAAAAAATGCAAAAAAGTTATTTGTCGAGAGCATAATATTGATATGTGCCAAAGTTGTTTCTGACTGACTAATAAGTAAAATTTGTTCCTAATATGTATAAGATATGCTAATTATTTATTTTATAATACAACATGACTGATTTCATAGTACAAAATAAGTTTATTTTTGTAAAAGAGAGAATGTTTAAAAGTTTTGTTACTTTAAAGAAGAAGTTTTAAGTTTTTGTGTTTTTTTAATGAATAAATTAAACATAAATAAATCATTTGTTGAATTTATTATTAGTATGTAAGTGTAGATATAATAAAACGTAATATCTATTCCAATTAATAAATAAATCTCTATATACAGACCGATAAAACACATACGTCAATTTTACGCATGATTATCTTTCACGTACGTCACAATATGATTATCTTTCTAGGGTTAATATAATAAATAAATTCAAATAAAGAACGACCGGGTCAAATAATATAAAAAGAGGACTTAGGATAAAGATATTAAAAAATAAGAACCAAATCATGAGTCTGAAATTAAAATACAAGTCGCGGAACGCACTAGTCTATGGTTCAGGAAAAGACAATTGGGAGCGGTCGATCGGAAGGTTAGAGAAACTTCCAGAAGAACGACCGAAGCTTGAGCGGTGTCGCGAGTTTTTGTGGACATGGCTGGTACGCAAGGTTGGCGTGTGGCGCAATAAACCCCATGGGGTTGTGCGTCTAACGTTTGGCTCATCTCTCTATTTGGCTCTTTTGGCGGGCCTAGGGTGGGAACCCGTTTGGAGGCGTCGCGTCATAACTTATCTCAGGTGGCCTTGATTCCGATTGGATCAGGCTTGTTTGGAGTGGAAGTGGCTGAACCCTGATGGTTCGGCACATCCAATTCTCTTTCGACGACGACTAGACAGGTATAAGCTGTCATGATTATTTCGCTCCGGGTGTTCCCGAAATACCTAATCCCGCAGGCCGCGTTCAACCGTGCATTAATCTGACACCCGTCAGTTAGTGAAGCCAAGGGTCTTTGTACCGTAATCCAGAAGCGTTAGTCTGGAGAGCTAATCCGAAACGTAGACTCCCTGTCCTTGTTTCTTTGTTTTGATGTATCTAGTGAGTGAGAGTGGGTTTCCAACAGGTTGCATGTAAGTAGGCTATTGGCTTGATATTGTGTGCATAACCTGAGAGACTTTTGTAACGACTGAGCCGTGATCACAACGGTTCACCTCACGAATCCTCATCAAGCGACCCTGAGCTTGCTGAATTGTCTCATGTGGATTCCCTGTCCCACTCCGACCCGAGACGGAGTGAGTCAGGAAATCGGCTAGGTAAGTTAGGAGATTGTTTTGTCATATATTTATGACACAGGGAAATTCTAAAATAAATTTGTAATTGTATCCATTTATTGTTTTATTTAATGCTCCTAGCTACCAAGTATCTACATAATTAAATTTACTGTAACTGCCGGGTAAGGGGGGAGTTAGACACCCTGAGTTTATTCAAACCCATAGCGTTACATGGTGTACACTATGTTATGTACACCATATAGATTACAGAACTTAAATATAAAGATTTTATAAAGGGTGACACAATGTGCGATCTTATCGCTAAGAGCGATCATTTACAGACAACCTTAGGACGGAATACTAAGGGAAAGGAGAGAGAAATAATGTAGGTAGTCTACAGTGTACTATTTACTAGCTAGGTTCTTCGTTTAGCTCAGATAATTAAATCATTTTCTTAAAATCACAGAGCTCGGTTACCTTCTCTGTTTTACGTTGTGGATTCAGACAAAAACTCCTTTAAATAACTCACTAAGCTCATAATACATTTATAGTATAAAATAATTTCGTACCATTTTTTTATGTTATTAGTTAACAATACCGAAAAATACAATTTCAGAAATATGATTAAACTAACTTTCCGCCCGCGGCTTCGCCCGCGAGGAGTTCGGTTATAAAGCGTGTTTTAGATTTCCCTCGGGAATATCAATTTTTTCCGGGATAAAAGGTAGCCTATGTAAGGACATAGGCTAAATCTCACCAATCACCAATCTCAGACAATCTTTAGACCCTGAGAAAGGTCTCCAGGTCTAAAGATTGTCTGTGCCAAATTTCATCAAAATCGGTTGAGAGGTTTAAGCGGGAAAGCGTAACAGACAGATAGACAGACAGACAGACAGAGTTACTTTCGCATTTATAATATTAGTATGGATTAGGTACTAAACGTTTCACGGAATACGAAAATTTAAATTACTGCTTTTAAGCACAGTAGAGCTAAAATGCAGGAAGGAGATAAACACATTACCTGCACTGGGAGTGCTGCTCAGCCAATGCGGTTTGGCTACCAACCGAATTAAACTCAGTAAATTCAAAGTAATTTTGGATTGTCGCTTCCGCGTCACTGAATAATTAATGCTTATTGTGTTTGTGGGTAGCCGTATGTTGTCGTTTATATAAAAATGAAGGTTGACACCCTCGAATGTTAAATGACATTTACATTTTTACTGTTGTTGAAATGTTATGAAGTAAACCATACATTTTTAATAATCATAGCTGTACCTAAATATTACGATATTATATGACGATACTTTATAAAAGTTGTTTTTAAATTTCAAGGCATCATGCTGAGGTAAGAGGCTTTCGGCTTTAAAAAAAAAATCTTTGCCCCACACTAAGAATTTCTCTATGTATTTAATTGGATAAAGATTCCTCGGATGGAGATTTCTCGGTGGTAGGCCATAATATCGGCTGCCGGCAGAAGTTACCACCCACCAGACAAAGCCTTGCCGCCAAGCCATTCGACCTGTTCCGGCATGATGTCTGGTGAAGCCGTACGGAGGACGGGTCTGAGCAGTTGTGTTGCGATGAATGACGGGTACGATTCGCCAAATGTAGTTGTGTCGGCAGATGTGTTGCAGCATCGTTTGGTCGTGTTGGTCTTGGGTTTAACATTGCATCACCTCGCTCAACTGCCGTCATCCTGCCTAGTGTTGCCCAAATTCAGTCTTGGTCTTGCAGTCTTGGTCTTGTTCTTGCGTTTTTGCAAGACCAAGACCAAGAACAAGACCGCGTATTTTTAGCAAGACCAAGACCAAGACTGACCGTGCAAGACTTGAGCAAGAACAAGACATAGCCTGCAAGACTCTTGCGTCTTGCAGCTAGGACTTAGCGCTATTTCACTGAGTAGTTAGGTGTAACAGTTCGGTGTATAGGTAGGTACGCTTAGGAATTCTATGAGACGCAAAAAACTGTATCAAAGAATATGAAAAACTGGACCTATGCGCATTACGACTAATACCATAAACATAGCGAATAAAAAATATCTATTAAAATCAAACTGAGTGCATGCATAGTTATGTTTTAACCATCGGCACTTTGATAATGCGGCATCAAAGGTTTTGTACTTACTTCTCAAAGAAATTTGCCGCTTTTCGGAAGTACATGGTTATGATACACGCGCCGCTTCTTTTGAAATCTAAAACAATCGTTGCCGCCACGCCGAAATCATAACATTTGACACTATTTGATTGCCGCCATAGGGCGTAGGTATACTCATGCAAAATAATTTCGAATTTTAAGAGTACCTACAGGTGTTCCAAAGAATAAATAAGTTTCAGAGTGCTTAGAATGAAAATGAATACATTATACTGATCACGCAAGTAGTATTATGATTAGGATAAAATGGTAAGGATAGGTAGTAGATGTCATATTAATTCATTCTAGTAAGTATATATTATAATATTGATAACTTATATGGTTTTAAACTAATTACTTAGGTACTATTATTGTACATTTAGTCATTATATTTCTTAAGTTTTTACAAGAAAAAATAGCAAAAAAGTGTTCAAATATCACCCGTTTAATAAATATTGTAGCCACTTTTAAATATACTTGAAACGTGTAAAAAAATTCTACAAAAATTTGTTTTTTTTACATGTTTTAGCAAATGTAAGCTTATAAATCATAAATGATTATTAACAATAAAATAGTTACTTCCATGGAAAACGACATATAGGTCAGTTGATTTTTCGAATTTCTTATCAAATCTTCAGTTATTTATTAATCTGCTTGATCTTTACTATGGCTATGTTAATTCAAGCTCACAATGCTCCAATTCTAATACGTTTTTCTAAGATTTAAAGTAAACTTTAATAAATAGTAATAGACTAATAGGTAATTGCAAGACTTGCAAGACTCTTGCTGCAAGACCAAGACCAAGACCAAGACTGGGAGCGCAAGACCAAGACCAAGACCAAGACCAGGTGTATTGGCGCAAGACCAAGACCAAGACTGGCTAAGTCTCGTCTTGTTCTTGCATTTGGGCAACACTAATCCTGCCTATTCCTAAGTTTTTTAAGTGAATAGGCTTAATAAACTAGTGCGCTTTACCATCAACGATTGCATCACTGCTTACCATCAGGCGGGATTGCAGTGTAGAACTAGTTTATAATTATTAAAAAAAAAAGATTAATGCTGTACCTGATGGTTAAAATCGCTTCAAAAATTAGCCATTATTTGTCGTAAAAAGTAAATGACGAAAAAATTTATTGTGGGATATATTTATTGCTATAGATTTCTGTAGACTTTTTCAATCTATACCATTCAGTACATTATTTTGATAAATTTCGCAAGGTTCAGCCTGCGTTTCACTGCAAACGCGGAAAAATGTAATAATTTACGACATCACATTAGACACCTCAAAAATAATAGTATTTCTTCACTATTTCATGGATGTTATTATACATATAAACTTTCTTGTTTAATCACTGTATCTAATAAAAAAAAACCGCATTAAAATCCGTAGCATAGTTTTAAAGATTTAATCACACGTAGGGACATAGGGAAATAGAAAGCGTCTTTGTTTTATACTATGTAGTGACATTCATTATAATTATGTACCTTCATACATAATGTACTAAATTAACCATTAGATTTATAGGAAAAACCAACGTAATGAACGAACGTAAGGCACATTTTGCATTGGCACAATATTCAAAAAGCGACGTACAATAAACGACACGTCTGTGATAATAAAACTTGTATTAGCAGTCTTATTAGATTAGAGAAAGAGGTCAATCGTCCAATCCAACTCGGCTGGGCTGCTTTCGGGAAGCTACGTAGAATCTTCTCATCCGAAATACCGTAGAGTCTCAAGACAAAAGTCTTCGACCATTGTGTGTTGCCAATGATGACTTATGGAATTGAGACGTGGTCGCTAACAATGGGCCTTATAAGAAGGCTCAAAGTCACTCAAAGGGCAATGAGAGGGCTATGCTTGGGGTTTCATTGCGCGATCGAATCAGGAATGAGAAGATCCGCAGAAGAACGAGAGTAACCGACATAGCCCGAAGAATTGCAACACTAAAGTGGCAGTGGGCTGGACACATTGCCCGTAGGACCGATGCCCGATGGGGCTAACGGGTTCTCGATCACACTCGATAGGCCCCCGATAAGGTGGACCGACGACCTGGTGCTATTCAAAAGTACCAAGTGATGGTTAATTTGAAATAAACAATTTTGATTTTGATTTTAGTGAAGGTAGGAAACCGCTGGATGCGGGAGGCGCAGGACCAGTCGTCTTGGAGAACCTTGGGGGAGGCCTATGTCCAGCAGTGGACGTCTTTCGGCTGAAATGATGATGAAGCAGTCTTATTTCATTGAAACTCCGTAATATGCTAGACCAGCTTAAGGTCAAAGTGTTAGTACAGACGGTGGCCGACTGTACCTCTAAGGCTCAGAGATTTTTAACTTGCTGAAATTTGTGTCAGCGGATGATGTCAAAACGTCCTTTTAATAATATCAAACATGACGTGACAGCAAAATTGCAAAATAAAATAAATATAGTTTAAAAAACTAAAAACACATGCTTATAGAAAATATCTAACTAAAAAGTTAAAAATAATTTTAAAAAAAAGCGTGAGGCGCTTTGTGCCATAATATTTGTATATTAAGCGCCTCACGCTTTATTAAAAATTATTTTTAACTTCTTAGTTAGATATTTTTTTTAAACAAGTCTTTTTAGTTTTTTAAACTATAATTATTTTCAACTTTTTAGTTAGATATTTTTAAAAGCACGTCTTTTTAGTTTTTTAAACTATGTTTATTTTCAACTATGAACGAATGAACGAACGTATTGAAAACGGTGGGAAATTTTACAGTAATGAGCCGCTCACTCGTAGTCCAAAGAGTTTGAAACGGACAAACAAACAAACAAGCAAGCTAGCAAACATACAAGTGAAGCTAAGAAAAATCATGTAAAAATAGCCTATTACAAAATCTGCTAATCTATTTCAAGATAGAATCAAGAAGCAAGCGGTTCTCCTAACGTCAAGCAATCACTCATGATGAGCGCACATTAGCATCAAAGGTCATCTTCATTCATGCCACCAACCCATCTAATTACCGTCCGGTATGGGTGTTACTTAACCGGCAATGTTGGCACGACTTGACCCATACCAGCTTGATTGTATACTTTCACTAATCGTCATTCAAGCACCTGTGTTTATCTGTAGTGATTGCGCTTTAAAAACCTTTTTTTTTATTATTATTGCACTTGTTCGGTAAGTTAAAAAATTTGCAAGTTTATAATTAAGTGTTAAATGATTTAATCCTCTTTATATCATAAATGGGAAAGTGAATTTGTTTGTTTGTTTGTTCCGCTTTCACGCTGTAACTACTGAACCAATTGCTTTGAAATTTTGCAGACGTAAAGTTAGAAGTCCGGATTAAATAATAGGGTGCTTTTTATAACGGAAAAGTTTGATATTCCGGAGGGAAATCTAAAAAGTGCGATATAACCGAATACCTCGCGGGCGAAGCCGCGTGCGGAAAGCTAGTAGTAATAAATATATGAGGCTTTTCTGTAACCTAACTTTGTAAAATACTATTACTCCTAATTTGATTAATTTCAACGCCAATTGCTAATCTATTGCTCAATAATACATAATATTGTTGAATTATCAAAATTACACTTATTAGGTACTATCTAATGATAGTTTGTGTTTTTTATTATTGCATGTGTTCGGTAAGTTATAAAATTAGCAAGTTTATAATTTAGTGTTTCTACACTAAATTAAAAAAAGAAATTAACTAAATTAGAAAAGCGTCATATATTACTATGAAATCTTTCTAGATTTCATAGTAATATACAATATGTTAAGAAAACCCTGTCCGACCCGTAAGGATAATAAAGGTTAGGTAAACACATGGCCAAATAAAATATGAAATTTTACCTAATCATCATAGTAACAATATTATTGAATTTTGAAATTATCTTTTTTTCCCGCGAACTTCCCCAAAATTAGGTAAATTTTTAAAATGTGACAACACCATTTTCGGCGGTATCATCGTTTGATTTATTGTTGGATATTAAATGTATAAATTTATGTTCAATATATTTTGGCGGTCTCGTTTGTGATGCCGGCGCGCGGCGCGTTTGTCGGTGTCCGCAAAGGAAAAAAAGTAGGTGAAACTAGGGATGTACTATTTTTGCGTAATAACGTTTTTTATCGCTATTAATCGAAACTTATATCTGGTTGAAGGATTTGTTGTAAAAACACAGATTACCCAATGGTAAAAGTACTTTTGTTTGTTTATCGATCAATTACTAATAACATTATTATAACACAAGTATTAGTAAACAGAAACGAGAAAGACTTATGAAACACAATTTTAGTAAAGTTTTACAAATATTTTATCGGTCAATATCATCGATATTGAGACAGAAACTGAAATTAAAACTGGCATGATTTTCATTTACAGCAGTGTACCTCGCTAATTTGAGTTTTGTAAAAGTTCTAAACAATTCCATGCGATGTTGAATCGAGAATAAGAATGAGAAACTACAATACTAAATCGATACCAAAAATAGACGAGTATCAATCGATAAAAAAAAAACAATATTTTGATTACTTACACATCTCTATCAAAGCATGAAGCCGCCAGCCGCGTAGATACCTATGTTTAAAAAATAAAAATAATTTTTACTTTAAATTATTAGTTGCTCGTAAACATTGCTGGTGTACACACTATTCGTGTATTGTGTGATCATGTCGTTTTCTAACGTAGAGTAATGTAACATGCTGATGGAGGTAGTAACTGCAATTAGCTTGTTGTGATCAGGTGTTTTGGAAGTGGGTCTTACTTATCGGTCAATGCTGCACGAGGGTTCCAGCATGACGGTGCCTAACGATATTTTTTCCGACCTGTACGTGAGTACATTATCATTATTGTCCATTATCAGTTCGGCGAGCAGTGGATTGGTAGGGGCCAACTGTGGCCAGCGCAGATTTGACACCACATGATTTTTATTTGTGTGCATGTCCGTGCTAATCTCGTGCGACGAAATATGGAACATCTCCGCCTGCAATCCCCAGCAATCCAATCCCTCCGCAATGAAATAATACATTCGGAGAGTCAGACGACCTTCCTCCTTAAAAAAATTCTTTTCTCAAGCTGCCTAAGTATCATTGTTTCTTTCGAGAGTCGATAAACGTGAACAAGCTACCTATACCTACAAGCATGAGGTCAACTGCGGTCATGACCTGTGCCTGTGTTGCCATGAAATTACCTATTTATTTTATTTAAGTTATTTATTTTTTAGGGGGTATTTTTTTTTAAGTTTAGCCAGGTTTTGCAGGCATTAGTAGAATCAGTTATCGATACCTAACAATACCTTCACGGATCGGACAGGGTTTTCTTAACATATTGTATGACGCTTTTCTGTAACCTAATTTCGTAACAAACTATTACTCCTAATTTGATTAAATTGGACGCCAATTGCTAATCTATTGCTCAATAATATATAACGTTGTTGAATTGTCAAAACAAAATTTATTGCTGTCTACTGATAGTTTCTTTCGTAATTACCTTGCCGTGCCTTGTATGTTTTTTTTTTTTGCTTTCACGATTTAATGAGCATAATGATTCATACTACAACCTCAACTTACATAACCTCAACCTTACCCTTATACTTCATCGTCCATCCGTTTTCGAATTATGTTAGGGTCAACTTCCAATTTTAACAGATGCTGAGTACCAGCATAATATATGTCATGGTGGCCTGATGGTTAAAATATCAGCCTCTCAAGTATGAGTATGCAGGTTCGATTCCAGGTCAGGCAAGTACTAATGTAACTTTTCTAAGTTACATATATGTACTTTTTAAGTATATCTAGGACACCAATGACTGATTACAAGGTGAAGGGTTTACATTTTGAGGAAACCTGGACTTTAAGTCTGAAATCGCCAACCCGCATTGAGCAAGCGTGGTGATTACGCTCAATCCTTCTCTGTATGAGAGGAGACCTGTTCCCGGCAGTGGGACGATAAAAAGGTTAATGATGATGATGATGATGAGTACCAGCATCATACTTAGACCCACAATCTACCTCACCTATAAACCAGTTACTGGACAGCGATACCTCTTGGTAAGACCGGTAATGACCTTCAAAGATTGACCAAGGACAGCAGAAGCCGGTTTTTTGAGATCCGGACGAAGTCTCAATGTTTTTTCCATGCTATTACTCGGTTCCTACAAACAAAAATCGTTTTGCTTACGAACATAACATAGTTTATTGCCAAAGTGAGCATTTAAATTCTTATGTTAATTTTATCTGTGATAGCCACATTCATGGGTTTAAAATGCAAATCTATGAGATTTTTTCCTTCAATATAGCTTTAAGATTATAAGAAATAATTTTAAACAATAACGGTCCAAAAATAATACTGTGGAATTTTAGTCGACTTAAAAAAACAGCCCACTACATCTTTACAGGGACTAAGAAAAATTAGTATGAAAAAGGCTTTTGAATAATTTAATAATGAAAACATCCTACATTATTATGACGCATGATGAAGTTTGAAACGCCCTGTATGTAAGCGTAGTACGAGCCTTGCGTTCCAAGGGCACGTGAAATGGAGCAGCGCCATCTTTACCAGAGTTCATTCGCCCTAGCTCAAACATTAGTTATATTTTATAGTCAATCTTTATTAGTCCTTGGAGAGATGAAGTGGGCTGTCTTTGTACGAATAAAAATTTGACGGTATATAAAGTATCATTACTAATATTATAAATCGGAAAGTGAGTTTGTTTGTTTGTTCTGCTTTCACGCCATAATTACTGAACCGATTGCTTTAAAATTTTGCAGACTTCTAACTTTACAGAAAGTCTGCAAAATTTAATGGGGTACTTTTTATCCCGGGAAAATTTGATTTCCCGAGGGAAATCAAAAAAGCGCGATATAACCGACAGCCACGCGGGCGGAGTCGCCGGCGGAAAGCTAGTCTGTCATAAACCATAGATTAAATCTAGACATTTCAATCTATTCCCATGTCAACACAGTTTGCGGCTAACGTGACTCGTGACCTACACATCGTTTCATACTTTCTCTAATTGCATTGCGATTCTCAGTTGTTTTCTATTAATTACATTTATTGCTCTTTGTCTGGCTGATTAGAAAGTTCTGTCAACGTGATTGTGTCAATGTTTTAGGGCGTAGGTGTATGTACATATACCAAAAATAAAACGTGTACCTAAGTGTCAAAGTGACGCTGTCTAAGAAATGTCAACATGTAGAGTTGAAAGCCTTTTATATCTGATAATATGCTGGGTTTTTTTGCTGAAATGCTTTTCCATTTAAAATATACATATAATGGGCTGTGACTGGCAGTATTGTACTGAAGTATCTACTTATAAACGACAATGCTTCAATAAATAAAAACACTGCAAATAGTTACTAGACTGGATTTATTGTAATGGCGACTGTTGAACTGCGTGTAAGTCGTGGTGGCCTAGTGGTTAAAACACCAGCCTCTCAAGTATGAGTGTGCGGATTCGATTCCAGGTCAGGCAAGTAACAATGTAACTTTTCTAAGTTATATGTACTTTCTAAGTATAGCTTGGACACCAATGACTGATAGTAAGATGAAAGAAAACATCTTGAGGAAACTTGGACTTTAAGTCTGAAATTGCCAACCCGCATTGAGCAAGCGTGGTAATTACGCTCAGTCCTTTTCTGCATGAGAGGAGATCTGTACCCAGCAGTGGGACGATAGAAGGTTAATTGTGAACTGCGTGTCGCGGGTGCGATTCCCGCACGGAACAAATATTCGTATGGTATTTGTTCCGGGTCTTGCTGTTTATGTATGTGAGTTTGGGTCAAAGATTTATAAACAAATGGATGGATCTTTGGATTGAATTTTTGTATGATGACGTCGGATATTAAAGTATGGGAAAAAAGACATATTGCGCCGACTCCAAATAAGTTGGAATAAGTGCAGGAGACTGATGTAGGTACTTACAATGTTTTTTTTTTATGTTGTTTTTTAGTATCTAATATATTATTATTACTTAGTCATCCAGGAACCAAAGTCACCGAGATAGCTCTTTGAGTCGCTAAAATAAAGTGCCAGTAGACGAGGCACATTGCTCGTAGGCATTAAGGTTTTGGAGTGGCGGCCACGTACCGGAAGACACGCAGCGTAGGGAGGCCCTCATCAAGGTGGACCGGTGAAAGTCACGGGAAGCCGATGGATGCGGGCAGCACAAGACTGTTCATTGTGGAAAGCCTTGGGGAAGCCTTTGTCCAGTAGTGGAACTCTATAGGCTGAGAAAAAGAAGAAGAAATCATTCAGGAACTTACTAATATCTGAAAACATATATTATGTGCAAATCCATACTAATATTTTAAATGCGAAAGTAACTCTGTCTGTCTGTCTGTTACGCTTTCCCGCTTAAACCTCTCAACCGATTTTGATGAAATTTGGCACAGACAATCTTTGGACCCTGAGAAAGAATATAGGCTACCTTTTATCCCGGAAAAATATGATGTTCCCGAGGGAAATCTAAAAAGCGCGATATAACCGAACTCCACGCGGGCGAAGCCGCGGGCGGAAAGCTAGTAATTTATAATATACCTAATCTATACTAATATATAGGTAAAGTTGAAGAGTTTGTTTGAACGCGCTAATTTCAGGCCCGATTTGAAAAATTATTTTTGCATTGGATAGCTCATTAATCCAGGAAGGTTTTAGCCTATATAACATCAAGCTGCGGTTAATAGGAACGGATCATATAAAAAACGCAGAAGAAGTCGCGCGCGGCCACTAGTAATATACAGAGTGGTGCTGACAATACGACAATAAATTAAACATCGTGTACCTCAACACATTCTCAGTCTACCCATAAAAAAGTTATATAAATATATCCATTAGTTTAGTCACATTAAATTATTTTTCATTTTTCACATTTTCTACATGATGTACATGTTGATAAGGAAGCGCTTAGAGGTTGATGACGGCCGCATCCAGCGGTACTAAACTTAAAGCAAGTCGATACAGGAACGCGCTGTCGCCCGCTGATCGGAGATCATTGAACCAATATTTTAAAGGATGTTCTATTCCGTTTGCAATTTTATGCGATTTAGTTTGTTTGAAATTTTCTTTCTTTTTATTTTTGATGCTAGGTTTTTTTCTATGGTTCAGGATTATTCCTATGAACCAGCATGGTCTGTGTTTTCATTTATTGTCGTATTGTTAGCACCACTCTGTTTCTCATTTATATTTCGGTGATATTCAGTAATTAGTTAATTAACGATTAATAAATAATTACAATTGATTCCGGGTTGTGTTGTAATGATTGCTTTTGCTGGTAATCCTTAATATAAGTACACAGTGTTTTGACACACGTGTGGGTGTCTTTTGTAAGATATCAGTAAGGAAAACGATTATAAAGGAAGAAAGCAAAATAGTTTAGTCCGGACAAATGTCTACTTACACGTTTTGTTCTACAAATAATTTCTTTACAAATAACAAAATCTATTTACTTACTACTACTAGTAATCTTTCCTGTGTATTAGTTTCTTTTATTTGAGGCGGTGTTTCCGTCGGACTACAATTTGAGTGTCTTCAAGGCTAGAGTGAATAGGCTCTTAATAAACTAGTGCGCTTTATAAAATGATTGCGTCACTGCTTACCATCAGGCGGGATTGCGGTCAAGAGCTAGTTTATAATTTATAAAAAAAAAGTAATAACGGAAAAATAAGAATATTTTCTCAGTGTTAAATATTTCTATGAATTATAAAAAACGAAGCTGCTAAAAAAAATAGAAATGAAATCAAAATGCAAAAACATAGGACAAATATCTCATTAAAGAAGATTAGAGCCTATTGAGTTGTCTACTTAAATTATTCTTTGCAAAATTTATTCCTTCATTATGAAAAGACGATTCCTCAATATTATTTAGAGTGGGTGTGATTATATTATCACTTCTACTCTAAGTAATTAATGTAAATAATTAAAAGTCTAGTTAGGTAGCGCATAATTTTTTTTTTCATCTTATACTATTTTTTTTACATTATTATACCTTATTTTATATTAAAAATTTACATGTTTAGTTGAAAGTATTTATGTATATGCCTGCGTCGCCCGAAATCATCATTTCAGCCGAAAGACGTCCACTGCTGGATATAGGCCTCCAAAACGTCATAAACGTCAAAAAGAACCAAAGTCACCTACGGGTCAGCTAGTATGAAATAATCCAATAAGACCCGAAAGATATTTTGTTAAACTGCTTAATTTGAATAATCAGCCTATAATGTTTCACTGCTGGGACCACCGATTATATTTCTATGGCTGGGACATAAAATACCTCTCTGTGAGAGGGATTGGGCCGTAATCTAGCACGTGGGTTCCATGCGGTTTGGCGGATGTTACTCGCCTTCGTATTTTTATGATTCAAAGAAATGCCGATATCCTCGCAATCGAGTTGATCCACAAATTCAAAGTCACTCAGCGTCATTTAGTGCGGGCTATGCTCGAAGTTTCTTGAATGGAGTATCTAGAATGAAGTTATTCAGAAAAGAACTAAAGTAAAGAATATAATATGAATAAAGGGTGTGTCTGAAATGGACACACAAACGAGTACCATGGATCCAGTACATGATTCTGAATCCTCCGGTGGTGGAATTTTTGGTCGGCTTTTTCCTAATTAAAAAAAAAAATGTACAGGTTTTTTTCACCATTCATAATTGTTATACTTTTATAACCCAGTAAGATTTTAAAGTAACAATTATTTAATTCGCTAAGTACACAAAAAAGCGCAATGTGAACGAAACTCGAAAAACTATCTTATCAGCTGATTTAATAGAGTTCACATCAGGGGTCAACGTCATACCTACAAAAACGCGCGGCGGCACGCTTGCAACGTTCAAAGGTCGAGCCGACACATTTTTTTAAACACTGTGACATCTGTAATCGCTTATGAACGACATAAATGACTATCATAATTTTATTAGTGGCTTGCGGTCTAGCCTCTTCGCGAAGTTTGCGTTACGATGTCAGATACACCCTGACAAATAAATGTAAGAATACAGCGGGCTATGCTCAAAGTTTGTTTAATTGAATAACTTCCTTTTACTTTAGTTCTTTCAAACCTTTCATTCAAACCCGATCATGCTAAACCAGATTTTTACATGTAGTGGATGTGTGAGCCTATCTATTTTCTATGACTCTATAACCAGTGTACATTTGATAAAACTTGTTTGGCCGTTACACGCCCGGAACTCCGAACTTGCGAGCTTCTGGCGGCCTGTAATGGCTACAAGGGCGGATCCAGCTTTGGCGCCAGGGGAGGCACATAGTCGTGGTCAAGTCATAAGAAGATTTAATTAAACTTTGATAATAGGGACAATTAAAAAGAAGGTATTTAATTAATAAGTAATAAGTACTGAACTTATTTAATACCTAATTAAATAACGAAATCAATTTTTCTTTCACGTCTTCTTCCGAAACGTCTTATCACTTCATATACTTCAATGGATAGGTGCTTGTTTATGGACGTGGAGAAGTGCCAGTCCGCTTAGACGTTCTTCAACCATTGAAGCTCTTTACCATGGCTCAGACCGGGGGTAGACCTGACATGTTATGCGGACGACACGCTGGTTACCGCCCGGGGGAGCTCGCACAGGGAAGCAACGTTGCTGGCGATGGCTGCGGTATCACAGGTGGTGGGCCGCATACGTCGAATAGCCCTGAAGGTGGCCCTTAACAAGTCGGAGGCCATGGTGTTTCATGGTCCCCGGCGAGCGCCGCCACCGGGCTCACACATCGTGGTCGGGGGGTTCGAATCGGTGTCGAGTCCACCTTGAAGTACCTGCGACTGGTGCTCAACAGCCGGTGGGATTTCGGCCCCCACTTCCGGCGGCTGGCGCCCAAGTTAGCGCCCCAGCTTTCAACGTTGCTTCCCAATCTGGCAGGCCCGAGCGCCGCCTGCAGGCGGCTCTTCACGGGATTCGTGCGATCGATGGCCCTTTAAGAGGCTCAGAAGTGGGCCTCCGACCTGACGACCGGCAGCATCGCTATACTGCGACAACCGCAGAGAGCGATGGCTATTAGAGTTATACATGGTCATGAATTATGAATGCACGATCTCCTATGAGGCGGCCTGCCTACTGGCTGGATCCCCGCCTTGGGACTTGGAGGCGAAGGTCCTCGTGTCACTGTTCCGGTAGCGGGGCGAACGGCCGATGCTTTGTCAGCTCGAGCAGCGTCGGTCGCAGCTCCGAGAGGTCCTGGTGGCGGAAGGGCGGAACAGGCTTTCATGCCCTACCACGCCTCACCACCATAAAGGCGATACGGCCGGTACTGGCGGACTGGCTCGGGAGAAGGCACGGCTACCTGACGTTTCGGATTACACAGGTACTTTCGGGGCATGGTTGCTTCGGGAAGTACCTGTGTCACATAAACAGGGAACCGAACGCCCGGTGTCACCACTGCGTCGTTAGCCGGGAGGACACGGCGCGGCATACGCTGACAGAGTGTGCCGCTTGGGTGGCGTGCGCCGTGACCTTATCTCTGAAGTAGGCAGTGACCTGTCGCTACCGGCCGTAAAAGAGTCGATAGTCGGCAGCGAAAGTCCTGGGATGCGGTGGTTTCCTTCTGCAATACAATCGTCTCGTAGAAGGAGGCTGCGGAAAGGGAGAGGGAGATCTCGTCTCCTCACCCGACCCGCAGCAGGCGCAGGATGGATAGCGCCCTCTTTCAGCCCCCTTAAATGGGTCCAGGGGCGATAGACTCGGGAAAATTTGTCGCCCCCAAACATCAGGACCCTAGGTGGCGGCGTGAAGTGATCCACGCGCGCCACTCTTAGACGTCAGAGGGGAGTCATACACCTCACTCCCCTCCCTGCAGCACCAATCGGCGGTTGCGGAAGCAGTGTTTGTTCTTACAACTCCCGGTGTAGACCTGTGAGGTGTGACACCGGGGTGATTTTTAGTCAGTAAGAGTCTGAGAGACACCGCGGCCCACCCCAGGGCGGCGGACATTCATGAAGATTTTCCACCCCGGAAACAAAAACAAAAAATTGAGCTTAGGACTACCGTAGAATTGGGAGAACCCAGAACCCCGGAAAGGCAGATGACGAACGCTTGGGTGGTTTTTTAGCCAGCACACCACTCCGCGTCTCCGAGCGGAGGATAGTCCATGAGGCTTTTTCCACCTTCGGAAAAAAGTACCTTCACCCAATAAAAAAATACGTAGGTAAATCTATCAAATTTATTTATTAGATTTTCAACCTGTAGCAATAAGGTTGACTGTGAAGGTTGAAGATTGGTTGGGACTATTTGTCAGGTTCCGGTAGCTTGACCTGCTATCGTCCTTAAATAAATCCCCCTCTTTCACTAAGTAAAGTAGGCACCTACTTATTTATCTACGAGTTACTTTAAGAACATTACAATAATAACATTTGAGTTTGAACACACACACACACACTGGCTTAATGAAGAAATTACTAATTAATAAACAGACCGCGCGCAAGTGTCATACGATATGTGATATCTGAATGTTGGCGGCCATGGCAGCGGTAGCACGGTAAAATTCAAATTTTGGATGCGTTCATTCTCGAATAATGCGTTTGCGTCAAACGAAGTAAACTTATATAAACTGATGAAATATTCAAAGTACTTAAATAAAATCCTCCTGTGCTGGGTCCTCCTGGACCCAGCCCAGGGGAGGGTCATGACCCCCCCCCCCGCTGGATCCGCGCTTGAATGGCTATCAAAGGTCCACAAAAGACACCCAAGGCCAATGGCGCCTTGGTATAAAAAAATATCACCCAACCACAGCAAGCAAGGCTTAACCTGATCGATCCAATAAAATACTCTAATTATATCTATCAATAAAAGAACACTTGTTTCCATATTGTCAAAATTAATTAGGCGGATTATCGAGATGCTTGTAAGATATTATAATAAATATGTACTTTCTAAGTATATCTCGGACGCCAATGACTGATTAAAAGGTGAAGGAAAACATTTTGAGAAAACCTGAACTTTAAGTCTGAAATCGCCAACCCGCATTGAGCAAGCGTGGTGATTACGCTAAATCCTTCGCTGTATGAGAGGAGACCTGTGCCCAGCAGTGGGACGGAATACACTTAAATTGTAGTCAGACGGGAATACTGCCGCTGGCAAATTCTTTCAGTTCCTCGATGTACGCGGTATAAAAAACGAGTCGAAACGCTTCGTCCGGATCATAGTAGTGTTAGCAACGTAAGGGTGGAAACTCGCAGTACGACGTGTCGGCCGATGATGGAACGGAGAAATGGATGAATAGATGGACAAAATCCATCCTATAGAACACTGATAGGCTGGCTACTCTTCGACTGTGCTCCAGACTTTGGAGACCCCTTTTGAACTAAACTAAGTATTAGTATAGGCTATATATATTATTCACATTGAGCCTTTAATAAAATTGGTTAACCTTTACAAACTACAACAAAAAGTAATCTAAATTCATTTAAGATAAACAACTCATTCTGGCTCAAAATTATCTTAAACCGAGAATTAAGATAAGCAACAGCTGTCACTGAGGACCCCTTAATGGCTTTGTGTTACGTTCAAGAATATTACAAAAATAAAAATGGATCCGGGTAAATACCAGTTGATTTTGCAACAGCGCGGGCGTCGCGTCGGCCGCAGCTCACGGAACTGGATTGGCGATCTTTGACGTCAATGACAGCGGATGCCAGACAATGACGAAATTATTGGCTTATTTGTGGCAATCGTCCCAAATTTCTTGTTCACGAACTTAACTAGTGTAAAGTTTAGTGCATCTATTTTCATCTATTTCATTAAGGAAAGGGCAGTCAATTTAAAA
The DNA here is from genome assembly GCA_017933935.1 of Sesamia nonagrioides. Taxonomy (NCBI): domain Eukaryota; kingdom Metazoa; phylum Arthropoda; class Insecta; order Lepidoptera; family Noctuidae; genus Sesamia; species Sesamia nonagrioides. The sequence continues at coordinate 3,948,383 of JADWQK010001429.1, read as the reverse complement.
TATTCCATAGACAGTTTAGACGTGAGCAAAAACATGGCGTCTAAAATTAAAGCCGGGTAGACCTCCAACGTGTCCTCAGGGACACGAGGTGACACCATGCCTTTTCCTTGCCACTTATTAGGAACACAAACCTCCCGAAACAGCCGTGTCTGGTGAGGACCTGCGTTAGGCGAAATGTGGGCACCATAACGTCTCTTTGGCCATTCTTCAAATTAGGGGGAAGAGGATTAGAAAAAGGGGAATTATCTCCCCTATTGCGGCGCGGAATGTGAAGGCGCCGTGGCGCCTCTAAAATATATTTGTTGTTCCATATAATAATAATAATAATAAATCTTTATTTGTTCCATAAAATTTTACATTTCAAATGTTTGTTAGTAGGTTAGTGTTAGTTAACTTTATATCTATTTCTGGTATTAGTACAATTAGTTTATTTATTCGGATCCCTTTCGGGTAAAAGCCTCTTCCATTTTTTTTCCATTTTTCTCTGTCTTGACCTTTTTCCATCCAACATATTCCTGCTATCGCTTGTATGTCCTCGGCCCACCGTCTCTTTGGTCTCCCAATGCTCCTTTTCCCTAGTGGTCCCTTCCATTTTGTTACTTTCAGTGTCCACCTGTTATCTTTTATTCTACAGATGTGCCCAGCCCACTGCCATTTTTGTTGGAGAGCATATTGAAGAGCGTCTGTTACCTTTGTCCTTTTCCTAATGGTTCCACTTCTTATTTTTTGAATTTTCCTTAACTTTAAGATACTTCTTTCCATTGCTCTTTGTGTTGTCAATAGCCGGTTTTTTATTTTATTTGTGTAAACCCAAGTTTGGCATCCGTACGTTAGGCTTGGCAAGAGACACGTGTCCATTATTATCTTTTTTTGGTCCAAGCTGTAATGTCCTTTAAGTATTTCCTTTTGTGCCCAAAATTTTTTCCATGTGATGTTGACTCTTCTGTCCACTTCTTCTTCATTGCTGTTTGTTTTAAAAGAAACTAGTTTACCAAGATAAATATAATCATTTACATACTCTATTAGTTTCCCGTCTGCATGTATTGGTTTTCTGTGGGAGTTGGTCATGGCTTTAGTTTTGTCTGGGTTCATGTCCAGACCAACCTTTTTGCTCTCTCCGCTTACATACTGTTCCATATATGTATTTTGACCGCGAACGTATAAAACACTAGGGGTCGCCAGCGACTTGTTCGCGTGGTTTATTCATTCTCCGCTCCTATTAGTTGCAGCGTGATGTTATACAGCCTAAAGCCTTCCTGGATTAATAGGCTGTCCAACGAAAAAAAATTTCACAAATCGGACCCGTAGTTTCTGAGATTAGCGCGTTCAAACAAACAAATAAACAAACAAACTCTTCAGCATTATGTATTAGTATAGATTTCTATGAAATAAAAAAAAAACAGAAAAAATAAACACCACATTATTTTTACTACTGAACATAACACACTTAGGGCTATATTTCACAGTGACACCATGGTGGCGCAACCAGTCACCGCTACCAACAAAATGTATAGAGGGTTGCCCAACCAATCGGACACCAGGTGAGTAAGTCTCTATAGAGCTGTATACAGTCTGTTGGTAGCGGCGACTGGTTGCGCCACCATGGTCATCATCATCGTCAACTTTTTTATCGTCCCACTGCTGGGCACAGGTCTCCTCTCATACAGAGAAGGATTGAGCGTAATCACCACGCTTGCTCAATGCGGATGGCGATTTCAGACCCAAAGTCCAGGTTTCCTCAAAATGTTTCCCTTCACCTTCAATCATTGGTGTCCAAGAAAAACTTAGAAAGTATACAACTTTAGAAAAGTTACATTGGTACTTGCCTGACCTGGAATCGAACCCGCGCACTCATACTTGAGAGGGTGGTGTTTTAACCACTAAGCCACCACGACTCCACCATGGTGGTGGACACCATGGTGTCCCGGTGAAATATAGTCCTTATTGTCATAATTATTCGGAGTTACGTAATATTATAAGATACTACACTTACAATGTCGCCACGTTCTCTGTTTGTTATCTATTGTTATGGTAGGTCTATTGTTTGTTATCTATCTGTCCATATTGCCAACTCAACTAATGAGATAAATCTGTCGTATTTATCCTCAAACAACAAAGTATATTAAAATTAATGGAGGTTTAAATGAAAAGTCGTGTTGCGATAATCAAGACATAGAGGATTCACGATTGTGAATAATGTTTCAAATAAAAAAATATATATATACTTACTAGCTGTATCCCGTGGTTTCACCCGCGTAAGCTTAGGACGGAAAGAGCTCAGTTGATATAAAATAAGCGCCTTTTAAAATAACAGGTGCAATATGTACGTCCGCGTTTGCTCCCGTTTTCGCAACATTTTTTGTTGTGTTCTGATTTTGTGTTTTTCCTGTAAGTCATAGCGGGATGTTTAATATCCTATGTCCTTTCTCAGGCTCCAGACTATCTGTGTACCAAATTTCATTACAATCGGTTCAGTAGTTTTGGCGTGAAAGCCATGACAGACAGAGATACTTTCGCATTTATAATATTAGTATGGATTCCGAATGATCTAAATAACACTTCTTGGGGCAGTTTTTTGGCCACTCTGAAAAAGGAGACTGCACTGCTGCCAAGAGGAAAAAAATGTTTTGCCAAATTTTATGTCTGCTACGAAGGCAACAACACTGAATGTTAACAGCTGCAACGGTCGGAGGATCAAGTTAAGTTACGCTCGCCGCGGTTTGTCTGTGGATGGTTTACAATCTTTATATACCGGTAGAGTCCTTGTCTCGCAAAGTACGTTAAGCCGTGGCTGTGATTCGTTGACCTTTGAAGACTTTGTAACTTCGAAACTTGTTAGAAGTTCGAAAGTCTGACAGTCTTACTAAGGGGTATCGTATTACCCAGTAACTGGGTTGGGGAGGTCAGATAGGTAGACTAGTAGACTGGAAACTGAACTCTACATCGTTGGAAAAAGGCTTGGACACAAAGTATGCTGCCTGTACTTACCTAATACTAACAACTAACTAAAGTGGTCGGCAACCCGCGGGCCGCGGGCGGTATGAGACCCGGGGCCCTCTTTCTTGCAGCCCGCGACTGTTTTGTAAAATAAACTTTAATTCTAAAAACGTTAAAACGAAAGACATTTTAATTCAACTGCAAAATCTTCAGTGACAGATTTGGCGACTTTGAAAAGGTTTCCATCTAGCAAATCCTTTTTTGTGTGACATTTAGGATGTACATGACATTTAGGTGGTAGGCCACAACATCGGCTGCCGGCAGAAGTTATCACCCACCAGACAAAGTCTTGTCGCCAACCGATTCGTCGTGTTCCGGCACGATGTCTGGTGAAGCCGTACGGAGGACGGGTCTGAGCAGTTGTGTTGCGTTGTGTGGCGGGTACGATGCGCCAAATGTTGTTGTGTCGGGAGTTTGGTTGTGGAGAGTCTCCAGATCAATTTCCCTCTGGCGCAGCATCGTTGGTCGTGTTGGTCTTGGGTTTAACATTGCATCACCTCGCTCAACTGCCGTCATCCTTCCTATTCCTAAGTTTTTTAAGTGAAAAGGCCTAATAAACTAGTGCGCTTTACCACCAACGATTGCATCACTGCTTACTATCGGGCGGGTTTGCAGTCAAGCACTAGTTTATAATTATTTAAAAAAAAATGTACAGAGTCATTTACAAATGAACGTGATTGATCTTCAATCTAATGACATTCTCAAAAGCTCATTTTATTAGATCAATGATCGTGTTAAGTTCTATGGTAGCTTGCCAACTGATTATGACGATTTGAATAGGTACTTTCTTATGCGAGCAAACATTTTCTATCCACAATTATAGAAAAAATAAACATGCTTCCCGACTTACAGATGAGCACTTTAAAGCCATTCTTAGAATATCAACGACAAATATGAAATCTGATGTACAAATACCACTCAAACGTCACACTGCAAGTTCACGTTTATGATTTTTATATTTCCTCATTTAATTTCCGTTTATTACGTATTGATGTAGGTATTGTTGCCATAATAAAAATAAAAAGATTTTTGGGATTTTAATATCACTTAGTAGTTTTAAGTAATTGATAGACCTGTTATCAAAATTACGTAAAAGCGCGCCCCGCCTCCACCTCATTTTGTCGCCATGTGGCCCGTAACTGTGAAAAGGTTGCCGACCGCTAGAGTTTTTTACCTACATTATCATTTAGTTACTAAATGATAACGTAAGTAACAAACTCTTACACAAAAAATCAAAGTCCACAGTCTGTACTTACCGGCACTCAAAATAGATTGAGTTGCAAAGTAAACCTCCACGAAGGTTTTTGCCTAATTGTCCCCATTCCCATATTTCTCAGTAAAGAAACGTGGATCCGGGTAAAAACCGATTTCATAATCATTGCAAGTCGTCAATGGCAATTTGTAATGGCGAGACAAGAGCGAGCCGGAATACGGAATTAGGTGCTGCTGTAAAATAGGTGGATTGGCTAAAGAGTTGAAGACGTTTGCTGCGTTTAAAACAGTACTGCAGTAGACCTGCTTTTGCATTTTAAATATTAAAAAGGAGGTTTTAAACTATTCTACTGTTATTTTTTTTGCTATTTTATTGCGGGAATTAACCATTGGGTATCGTGTACTTTAAAGAACTAAACAGATAGTAACAGTCTCTTGCTTCTTTATAGATTTATGTAGATATCACAGGTCTTCGAAATTTGATATGCTGCAGTTTTCTCACGTTGTTTTCCTTCACCGTCTAGTCTTACCGCCAAGCCATCGTCGTGTTCCGGCATCAAGTCTGGTGAAGCCGTACGGAGAACGGGTCTGAGCAGTTGTGTTGCGATGTGTGCCGGGTACGATGCGCCAAATATTGTTAAGTCGGGAGTTTGGTCGTGGAGGGTCTTCAGATGTCTCCGTCTGGCGCAGCATCGTTGGTCGTGCTGCTGGGTTTAATATTGCATCACCTCGCTCAACTGCCGTCTTCCTTCCTATTCACTGAGTTTTTTTTGAGAGAACAGGCTCTATAAACTTGCGCGTTTTACCATCAACAATTGCATCACTGCTTGCCATCAGGCGGGATTGCGATCAAGCACTAGTTATTAATCATTTAAAAAAACCGTTTTTGAGCAGTGGTATACAAAGTAAAGCGCCTGATTACGCTCAATCCTTCTCTGTATAAGAGGAGACCTGTGCCCAGCAGTGGGACGTTAAAAGGTTGATGATGATGAAAGCGCCTGTGGGGTTCTAACCTACGAGCTACAACTTTTCAGTCGCAGCTGATATCAATAGGCCACCACTGCTCTCCATATGGGGTGATATTAGCGATTTGCGTGGATGTGACGCATGTTCACTCAACAATTTCTTTTTTTTTTTGTATATTTTGCATCATGTCTGCCGCGGTAGACACGATGCAAAACATAAAGCTTTCTTAGTATATTACTAAGACTAATACTAAAACTATGGACTTAGGTCTGATAAATTTGAATTTGAAAGTTGCGAGCTATTTTTACCCGACTACGGCAAAGCAAAAGGAGGGTTATGATTTTGACAGGCTATGTATGTATGTATGTATGTATGTATGTATGTATGTATGTATGTATGTATGTATGTATGTTCATCTGTTCCCTCGTAACTTCTAAACTACTTATTTGAATTCGATAAATGACATATCATTAGAAACGTCTTAATTGTCCGCTGGTTATAGGCTATATGGAGTTTCACAAAATCTAATGTGGCGCCCTCTAGCGGACAAAATATACAGAGTAAAAAAGTAAAGTTAAGATAAATATGCCGTGTTTGGTATCATTTGAAAGGGCTTTACTTGTACATTTTGAATATATATATATATTACTAGCATTTGCTTGTGACTTTACCTGTATTCATGGGCTGATTGCATATAATTCACATCTTTTCGTTCATAGATAGCTTCTTTACTACTTATCAGAATAAGACCTCTGCAGAACTATTAGAAGGGCCTTGATATTCTGTTGGTTATGAGCTATAAAGCTTGTCACCAAATTTAGTATTACGCCCTCTAGCGGACAAAAAGTTCTATGTTAATATAAAATTAAAATAAATATACCGTATTTAGTATCATCTGAAAGAGCTTCACGAGTACTTTATGTTTGTACATAATCCCTAGTAATGCTTCGTAGAAATTTGAATGTAAACCAGGGTTTAGTAAACGGAGCGATGGGAGTGGTGAAGGCCTTCGAATGGCCTGCTCTTCGGCGCGATCAGTTGGAACAGGAGATCAGCCAAGCGCTGTTCTCATACAATTTGACGACGCATCCATAAAAGCAGATATTAACGGACTTATCAAAATCGAGCCTTGCCTCACTGAATTTGACGGCCTGAGGGGTTCTGGGCAAATTCAGCGTAAAATGCTCCCGCTGATTCTTTCTTGGGGTTGTACTGTACATAAATTACAAGGTTGTACTCTAGATAAAAAAGTTACAGATCTAGGAAAGTCATTGTTTGCTAAAGGACAGGCCTATGTTGCTCTCAGTAGAGTTAAAACCATAGAGGGATTATTAATAAGTGATTTGGATCATAACAAATTACTTAAAAGTCCACATGACAGTCGATCGTTAGCAGAATTAGATTAAGAAATCTTCCCAGGTCCTCTTAATATATGTTTTTTTTTTTTATAATTATAAACTAGCGCTTGACTGCAATCCCGCCTGATGGTAAGCAGTGACGCAATCGTTGATGGTAAAGCGCACTAGTTTATTAAGCCCATTCACTTAAAAAACTTAAGTATAGCAAGGATGACGGCAGTTGAGCCAGGTGATGCAATGTTAAACCCAAGACCAACACGACCAACGATGCTGCGCCAGAGGGAGATTGATCTGGAGACTCTCCACGACCAAACTCCCGACACAACGACATTTGGCGCATCGTACTCGCCACACAACGCAACACAACTGCTCAGACGCGTCCTCCGTACGGCTTCACCAGACATCATGCTGGAACACGACGAATCGCTTGGCGGCAAGACTTTTTCTGGTGGGTGGTAACTTCTGCCGGCAGCCGATGTTATGGCCTACCACCGTTGGAAACACATCCAATCTATTTATACTAACGACCTCATTCACTAATTCATGACCCATACGGTGTCATCGACGCAAATGTGCGTCGCTAGTACGAAAAACCGAGAGCTTCATACGGGGAAACCGTTGCTATACGAGCTACGATCCAAGCGCTACGAAATAGTAAAATAGGACATCTCTACATATTACTATATGCCGATACATAAGTCAAAAGAGATGTCGTATGTTAACTACCTAGTTTTTAGTTCATCAGTTTAACTTTTGTTAATATTATGCACCACAAATACACTTTAACACCAAAATAGTACAAATAATAAAAAGTAAAAAAACTAAAACCCAACTACGACAAAAAACGACGCTGAAAAGTATAAAACAAGATTTTCAGAATACTGAACTGAACAAAGTTGCTAATATAGTTGCAAGTAAATGGACACAGTAGACTCTACCAAGATGCCTTCGTTGTAAATTGACAATAATGTCTTACAATACTATTCTGAAGTATGCAATATTGACTATGAAGAGATAAATGTTCATGTTTGGAAAGGCGTAGTCACACGTTACATGATAACGTGTGACTGCGGTTTTCCATACATGAACATTTATCTCTTCATAGTCAATATTGCATACTTCAGAATAGTATTGTAAGACATTATTGTCAATTTACAACGAAGGCATCTTGGTAGAGTCTACTGTGTCCATTTACTTGCAACTATATTAGCAACTTTGTTCTGTTCAGTATTCTGAAAATCTTGTTTTATACTTTTTCAGCGTCGTTTTTTGTCGTAGTCGGGTTTTAGTTTTTTTACTTTTTATTATCATTTACTAACATCTGTTGACTCCACATTGTGTACAGGACAATCGAAATTCACAATATTGAACTTTTCAATGCCTATAAAACCTTTATTAAACCTGGATTTTCTATCTCATGTATATAATACAATCAAAGTTTTCAACTATCAAACGTTTGGTTGGATCAGCTGGCCTTTGATAACATTTGAATTTAGTCAAACATTTGGCAATCCTAATAGTATTCACACAAAAGGGCATTCAAGTTTGTTTAAAACTCCGTTATTTGTCACCTTCAGAAAATAGTTTCCATCAATCGAAAATGTCTTACGTGATAGAAGCAGATTTATAATGGACATTTTCCGTATTATCTTACTACTAATGATAGGAAAACAAAGGGCTAATTTATTTATACTGATGATGTTCCGACCGATTTCGGCCACGGCGACCACTTCGACTCCTAGCCGATGATTTGGCGCTACTATACTATATATATTACATATTTATACTATATGTAAGAATGAGGGGGTGGGGGTCGATTCCAGGTCAGGCAAGTACCAATGTAACTTTTCTAAGTTATATGTACTTTCTAAGTATATCTTGGACACCAATGACTGATAAGAAGGTGAAGGAAAACATCTCGAGGAAACCGGCACATTAAGTCTGAAATCGTTAACCCGCATTGAGCAAGCGTGGTGATTACGCTCAATCCTTCTCTGTATGTGAGGAGACCTGTGCCCAGCAGCGGAACAATAAAAAGGTTGATGATGATGATATATAAGAGAGACAGGAAATATTGGTTAAGGCACATAATATGCACAGAAAACACTCAGTCAAACATCATTGTAATAATGTTCAGTTTTTTACTGAAATCTATATTTCTCTTGTTCTTCTTCTGTACCCTTATTCTAAATTTTGGTTGGCGAAATATGTCTTAAATTTTCTATATTTGTCATTCCATTTCTATCATTAATAACATAGTCAATCCATCGTTTCTTTGGCTTCAATATTTATTATACTCAAATATATTATGAATATCAGGTAGGTACAGCTAACGCTTATAATAATGACTTTAACGGTTTGAGTGAATCCAGTATATGTTATACATTTTTTTTACTCTACATTTTCATTAAATCAAAATGCCAATTCTCGACTCTTAAAATGTTCAAAATCTAGTCTTAGTCTCATCTTGGCAACTAACAAATGTCAAAAACTTCTCAAAATGTTTGGAAATAAGACGTATTTTTTGATAGATTGAGACTGATATCACACTGTTAAACATTCTTACAGTTGGTAGAATTGGTTCATCAACAAACGCCACATTTCTTCACAATACCAACTTGACTACCAAAATCGTGCACGTCTAATTTTATCTACTTTACACAACTTTTAAATCCACAATCAGAGAAACATTCAAGCAACTGCACCGCTATTCATTTTAACTTTAAAAAAAAAAATGGCGAAAGCACAGAAAATTACTAACAGAAGGTCGACTCCATGGACTTGGATGCATGCACACAATATAATAGAAGTGTTATATTAGGTGTATTGTAAATATAATATATTTCACAGCACGGAGATGCCGCACCTGGCGCCTACCTGCGCCATACAAACCAAGCGTTTCACCGTTTACTTACATTAGAATGAAACAAATGACAGTGCATAGAAACTGTGAAGACAGTGCACTTAACTCAACGAAACTTTGGCATCGCTAAATTTAAACGTACTGCCGACTCTAGACTCTCTGCCATGCTGCGTATGATGATTTTGTCGTCTATGGCGGCGAGGTGCTTACGGCGGTCTTAGTCTCCTATAGTTGTTAAATTAAGTATTACTTAAAATATAGTCTGTAAAAAATCACTCTTAGCGATAAGACTGTCATTGTGTCAGGTCAGCCTTTGTAAAATCTTCATATTTATGTTCTATAATTTATATAAAGTACACAATAAAGAATAATCTATTTTACTACAGTGTATTTAGTCTATGGTATGCGTACGTTTTTGTTCATTGTATGGTCCTCACTGCCGCCTTTATTCACCGCCGGTATGATAACTTTGTGATATTATTGATAAATTATTACGCCAAGCGTTTTTATATGTACTTAGGTATGAGTGTTGATTCACTCGTTGTATAGACCCGACTTTCTGTATTATTCTGTGGAGGAAGTGTCCCTATTTCTATTTCACAAGTCACGACTTCGTGACCCGAGATAAGCAGTGAAAGAATCATCTTAATGTAACGTGTTGGTATCAACCTGATGGTTCAATTCGGTACCAATCTTACAAAATGGATGGTTGTTCTGAAATGGCAAATATTAATGATCACGAATTTGAAGACACTGTTTGTGGGGCAATACTATGCTAGAGAAAGCAATAATCTCGTATTACCTAAGAGAAATGTGGGAATAAATTCACTATATAATTAACCAAATATTTACCTATTGTGACTGTCCTTTGCTTAACAAAATAGAAAGAAAAATATGAACTGAACTAAAAGGTCAATGGGCAAAAACTATGAGAGAAAAACCCACGGCGGACAGAAATGAAATTGTGAGGATAATTTAGATAAATGTCTCTAGTTTATCATGGTAAGAGTCGCTTTCTTGTGATGTGTGGCAATATTGAGAAAAAAAAAACTTAATTATATTCACATTATTTATTCGGCGAGATCAATATCTACGATGATTTCATCTAAAAATACCGCAGGGGCTTCAACTTGTTGTTGGTGCCAAGCGCGAGCAGTGATATCTTCACGTAGGCAAAAGTTAGTAATTAGTTATGTACAGATGACAGCACATTGACAGCCTCCGTGGCGTAGCGGTAGCGGACGCGGCCGCTGCGCAAGGTGGCGCGGGTTCGATCCCCGCACAGTGCAAGTATTTGTATGCGTGAATATGAATATTTGTACTGGTCTGGTAGTGCCTCGGAAAGCACGTTAAGCCGTTGGTCCCGGTTGCCCTACGAACATCTAATGGCAGTCGTTACGGGTTGTTGGAGCCCTCAAAAGTCCTACAATTGGTCTAACTGCCATGCTTCGATGTCGCCTTCGGGTTGTGGACGTCAGACGGCAGTCGCTTCATGGAAAATGTCGAAGTTTAGCCATATCAGCAGTTGGACTGGTAAAGTGAACCCCAGACTCCAAAAGCTGAAAAGGCTTCGGATGCGACTGGGATTAACGCTGGGATGATGATGAGTTTACTTCAGTAGCGTTTACTTTGAGCGTGAGTTTACTTTGGATGCGACTGGGATGATGAGACGACAGCACATCAAGCTGCTACAATCTGTCAGATTTCTTTATTAGATTTTCAATTTTATCTCTTTTTTTTTAAATAATTAATTATAAACTAGTGCTTGACTGCAATCCCGCCTGATGGTAAGCAGTGATGCAATCGTTGGTGGTAAGCGCACGAGTTTATTAAGCCTATTCACTTAAAAAACTTAGGAATAGGAAGGATGACGGTAGTTGAGCGAGGTGATGCAATGTTAAACTCAACACCAACACGATCAAACGATGCTGCGCTAGAGGGAGATTGATCTGCAGACTCTCCACGACCAAACTCCCGACACAACAACATTTGGCGTATCGTATCCGCCACACATCGCAACTGCTTAGACCCGTCCTCCGTACGGCTTCACCAGACATCATGCCGGAACACGACGAATCGCTTGGCGGCAAGACTTTGTCTGGTGGGTGGTAACTTCTGCCGGCAGCCGATGTTATGGCCTACCACCGAGAAAAAGTATAAAGGCTCAATTAGGAATACCTACTTGGCAGTTTCGGGTAACTTCACCTGTTGTTGTTCGTATAACGTTATGCTACTATATCGTTAAAAATAAAGTAGGCAAAGCATAGCATTTCCACTAATCATTTGTTTTATGTAATTAAATATTTGAATACTATATCGCAAATAAATTTATTCTGCTGAAATAATTCCTTTGGAACCAATATAATCTATCTCCATCAAAGGATATCACGTCTTTGCGCCGACGAGAATAGTACCAGATTTCCCATTAAGGTCGCTAGAGATTTCAAGACGCAAGTCATGCTGCTCTTGATTGACGCTGAAAAGTAATTAAGTTTACCTAAAGTAAAGTCTGTGCCTTTGACTATGAAATTATAACTGATTTGACTAGAATATTCCTTTGTGTGTAGTGAGTCGGTATTAATGTTAGTAAAAACAAGCAAATATTATGCTTGTTTTTATTACCAAAAACAAGAATAATACTTGCGTGTTCTCTTTTTTAGCGTTCCGTAGCCAAATGGCAAAAAACGGAACCCTTATAAATTCGTCATGTCTGTCTGTCCGTCTGTCCGTCCGTATGTCACAGCCATTTTTTTCCGAGACTATAAGAGCTATACTATTGAAACTTGGTAGATAGATGTATTCTGTGAATCGCATTAAAATTTTGATGCAAAAATAAAAAAAATAATAATAAATATTGGGGGCTCCTCATACTTAGAACTGAAACTCAATTTTTTTTTTGTCAAACCATTTTTGAAGACCTATCAATAGATACTAGGAGATAGAGAATAGGTATTGAAGTTTCTAAAAATATATTTTTTCTGAACCGAATAGTTTGCGTGACAGACGCTTCCAAAGTGGAAAAAAGGTCCCCCCTCTCTAACTTCTAAAATAAGAAAATAAAAAATCTGAAAAAAACATATGATGTATATTACTATAAAAACTACCAACGAAAATAGTTTTGAACGAGATCTAGTAAGTAGTTTTTTTAATACCTCGTAAATCGTAAACCGCTTATTACCGCGTAATCTTTCATACAAATAACTTAAATTGTTTAATTTCATAAATGAATGGTTCGGAACCCTTTGTGCGTGAGTCCGACATGCACTTGGCCGGTTTTTTTTTATATAAATTATAAATTAGTGCTTGACCGCAATCCCGCCGTTGGTAAGCAGTGATGCAATCATTGATGGTAAAGCGCGCTAGTTTATTAAGAGCCTATTCACTCTACTAGCCTTGAAGACACTCAAATTGTAGTCTGACGGAAACACCGCCGCTGGCAATTTGTTCCAGTCCCTCGATGGACGTGTGATAAAAGAGAAGGCGAAATGCTTCATCCGAATTGTAGCGGTGTAAACAACGTAAGGGTGGAAATTCGCCATACGACGGGTCCTCCGATGGTGAAACGGAGATGGGGGAATTAAATCATGCAATTCTCTCGCACACTCACAAAAATGCATCCTATAGAACACCGAACGGCTGGCTTCTCTACGCCAGAGTTTTTTCTGACCAAAGCAAAAAAATCCAATTGTACGATTTATCCTGGATTTTATTATGATCATCATCATTACCGTATAAAAGTCCACTGCTGGACGTAAGCCTCTTTAATCTCATGCCAATCATCTCGATTCTCATTCAGCTGCTACCAGCCACCCTTCGACAATCGTCGCTCCATTTAGCCTAAGCTCAGTTTATTCAATACGGGCATTAACTATATTGATTATGTATATGCCCGGAAGTAATAATATTTTGACTTTTCAAACATACGTTATAATTTCATAAGCTCCAAATGTCTTTTTCACAAATTAAACTAAATTTAGTTTCAATGCATCATTAGACAGACGATAATTTACAAAAGTTTAGATGCGATTAAATAATATAGCTACTAAAAATACGTCAATATTTATACATAATATATGTATAACGACGCTTGAAAGGCAATAATATCTAAGCGACAAAAAATCGTAAATTGAGTTACTGAGCGACAGCCGTTTTGCGTGGATGTGACGCATGTTTCCCTCAATTATGTCTTATTTTTAGTGTTTTTGTAAACTTTTGCGTCATGTTTACAGCAAATAAACGTTTTTTCTTTCTTCTTTCTTTCTTCTTTCTATATACACCATTCGAACTGCCAGATTTTTCTGCGTCGTTTGGTATATATAACTCAATTTACAATTTTTTGTCGCTTAGATATTGACGCTTGAAAGGCAATCATATCTAAGCGACAAAAAATCGTAAATTGAGTTATATACACCAAACGACGCAGAAAAATGTGGCAGTTCGAACGGTGTATATAACTAAGTTTACGATTTTTTGTCGCTTAGATATGATTGCCTTTCAAGCGTCGATAATATCTTCTAGAGAGCAGCGGTGGTCTGCCCGTGAGTCGCTTTATTATATGTCAATTATTTCATCACCACTGCTCTCATAACGGTAAAGGAAAATATAGTGAGGAAAATACTTCGAAGACATGTGACATCTACCAACCCGCACTGGGCGCGCGTGGTAGATCAAGGCCTACTTCCTCCAGAGTGGAGGCCTGTCTCCCAGAAGTGGAAACATTATAGGTATTTATAGATAATGATTTATCTTCTGCCCTTTTCTTAATATTTATGTAGAATACTACATTATTTAAAAAGAAAATGTACGAATGGCTATCTGTGAATAGTTTTTATAGTGTAAAAGAATTCATTGACAAAAAATGTTAATGTCAGTTATATTCTGAAAAATTTGCATGCTTATTTTATATTGGCAAAACATGTTCGTTCTAAATTTTATTGATACCATCCTTGTATACCGTGTTTTTAGGCAAATAAATATATTATTATTATTATAAAGGATGCGCTGAACTTAAATACGTCCTCCGTGGCGCAGCGGTCAACACGCCTGCCTGCGACGTGGAGGCAGGGTCCGATCCCCGGCCAGGTCATGATGGAAAACGATCTTTTCCTGATTAGCCTGAGTCTTGGATGTTCATCTATTTAGGTATCTGTTATAAATATAGTATCGTTGAGTTAATATCCCATAACACAAGTTTCGAACTTTGGGGCTAGCTCAATCTGTGTAATTTGTCTGTATATATTTATTTATTTTATTTATTTACTTAGTTTGTGAACAAGAGAATCTTGGTCATAAGGGAAAGGGGGTGGGGGGGGGAGGATAATATAACAAAGCAGTGACTGCTACTTTGGCTTGAATATCTATGACAATAAAAAAATCTGAAAAGGGCATTACTCTTAGCTCTCGCTAGTTCTCAAGAAAATTTATGCCACATCCATATCAGCTGGCTCCTTTGTCTTTGGCTTACAGTCTGTATTCACAAAAACATCAATTTAAAACACACTAATTACTACAAAAACGCTGCAGACATTAAAGAAAATTAATCTTTTCCCCTTTTTATTTGTACTCTGTTTTTCAGGACTGGCTGCCAAGCAAAAGTTATTTTTTGCTATAATTCTTTAAAGGTCATATTTTTTTAAGGTTGTTCGGTTCATGTCTCTTCGTGCAATGTGATTGAATTCGGACGAGACAGTACGAGTAACTTCTCAAGACGCAAAATATCTAAAAAAAATCAAAAAACCAAGCATGAGTTATGGAATAAATTACTGTGATTAAGAACTATAATTTCTAGTTTAATACGAATCATCATTTCTACTCGCCGCTAACGAGTTACTCGTTAATTATTCGAGTTGAACGCACTCATTCTAAATCGATTCCAACATCGGTTGATCAGTCGTTACTACTTATCCACTATGCGGATGAAGATTTGAGAAATTAGCTTGATTGATTTGTGTTTTACTGCGTTGAATAGTGATTATGGAGAAATAAATTCTCTCTAATATGAAATTTAAAATTACAGTGAATAATATACCTACAGGTATTCGCAGTCAGTTTTTTTGGTGAATAGTCTCATAATAAACTAGCGCGCTTCAACCATCAATTATTGCATCACTGCTTGCCATCAGGTGGGACTGCGGTCAAACACTTAGTATTTAATGATTATAGAAAAAAAGCAAACGTATAAAACAAATTTTATTAGGAATTTTCGCCCAATAATCTTTTTATGTCTGTTACCACCCATTACAGAACATAAGTATATGTATATTTATGTTATGTAATGTACTTTTTTTCATTTTCTTTAATACATAGCTAAAAAAAAAAGGTCAACTCTAAAAAATACCCTCCCGGTGACATTTGAAATGTAGCCCTACATTGCAAATCTCACCGGGAGGGTATTTTTTAGAGTTGACCTTTTTTTTTTTTTTGTTCCGTGGTGGAAAATCCTCAATGGATGTCCGCCGCCCTCGGCTGGGCGACGGGGTCTGTCAGACTCCTACTGACTAAAAACCACCCCGGTGTCTCTCCGGTCACGTGCGCACGGAGCCGCGGGAGTCCTTGATTCTGCCGCGGCCCCACACCGTCGTGCCGGCCCGGTTTGTCCGGGCCTCGCCTCCTGCACGGGGTAGTGAGGTGTTAAATTACCCCGTGCATCGCCTCTGAGGCGCACGCCGACACACGCGCGCGCCTCCACCTCGGGGTCCAATGAATAAGGGGGCGGGGACTTCCCCATATCCCTCGCCCCTGGACCTTTTCATGGGGGCCGGAAGAGGGCGTTATCCGCCCTTCCTCGGCGCCCGGTGCGTCTTCTGCGGCCCGGGAAGGGAGCTAAGGGCTACCTTGCAAATGTCACCGGGAGGGTATTTTTTAGAGTTGACCTACACTAGGTTAATAACTACCTAAATTAATCCTGTGTCGTGAGTGCATTTACAAACATTTAAATTCACATACATAAACAGCCAGACCCGGGACAACTACTTGTAGGTCATACAAATATTTGTTCCGTGAGGGAATCGAACCGGTGACACACAGCGCAACACTTATTCGCTTAATCAGAACGCTAACCTTTCCGACAATTATATCTATAGACAGAATACCGAATAAAACTTAGAGATAAATGAAACATTTAATGACATTGTACGTTCACCTTAAGATCCGCTAACATGGACACTTACCCCCTTATTCATAAACGTTGTTTAAAGTTAACTAGTGATTAGCGATTGTTTAACCATACATTTTAGACGTTGGCACATCACTTAACTTTAATTATCGCTTATGGATAAACCTCTTAAACATTGCGGTGTTTATTCATAAACGATAATTAAAGTTAAGTGACGTTAAAAGGTCAAAAATGTATGGTTAAAGAAGTGCTAATCACTAGTTAACTTTAAGCAACGTTTATGAATAAGGGGGGATATCTTAACTTAAGATCCGCATCATGGACACTGAATGACCACCCATCTGTTAAAGATAACGCAAATGTAGTGGGCATGCCAGTTTCATAACGATACCAGAAGAACCAGTTCCCTATTGTCGAATGTTATAACTTATGTCTGCTGACGTCATTGTAAACTGTCTGATACACTTTTATTTTTGTTTATCTGCTATTAATTGCGACTTTCTTGTTCATAAACTTAACTAATAGTAATTTAACTGCGGAGGATAGGAAAAGGATAGAAGAGAGCATATTATAATAGTCCTGTCAAATTAAGAGACTTCATGTACAGTTTAAACGTTATTTATAATACGTAAATAAATGCTAGGCGAGGACTAATTTGATGTGATTAAACTATTATATGATACGAAAAAGACGGACAGAACTAAAAGTAAGTTAGGTTGTGAACAATGGATTTAGGGCTGAAATCTTAAGCATGGTATGTATTTCATTTGTTTTCTACTGATGATTAATTCGTCAAATTTTCCCTCAATACAGATGTCGTCCTCCGTGGTGCAGCGGTCAACACGCCTGCCTGCGACTTGCAGGCCCCGGGTTCGATCCCCGGCCAGGTCATGATGGAAAAACGATCTTTTCCTGATTGTCCTGAGTCTTGGATGTTTATCTATATATGTATCTATTATAAATATAGTATCGTTGAGTTAGTATCCCATAACACTCTCGGACATACTTTGTGGCTAGCTCAATCTGTGTGATTTGTCTGTATACAAAAAAAGGAGTACAAAAGTAAATAATTTTGCTTTAGAACTTGTAAAAGAAAGTACCTAAATATACTAAAAGTGTTTCACATTAAAACAGAAAAAATACTTAAAATAATATTGTGGGCCTCATGCATTGATATAATATTAAACAGATATGATATGCTCTAAAAAAATTAACCAAAATAAATGCGCCGATCGGAGCAACAGCACACACATGCATTTTTTTATTCTGCGTACATTTCACACGTTGGCACAGTGTGAGTGAGATGGGGCGCTATCTAAAGCATAGAGAAGAAAAAGATGGCTAGTGTTTGTCGTTTGCGCTTAAATAGAATCGACGAAAACTAAAGCGACTTGCTGGACTTACCTCCTTTTGTACGCTTCATTTTCAGTGCGCTAGTGACGTATCTACCTTAGTTTAATATTATATCAATGGCCTCATGTATTTAGTTGCTGGGAGCGTCTTTTGTTACAAGGTCAAAGACATTCAAAGAATAATGTTTTGTACATTCCAACACTTAAAGTACAGACGACAGCAAATCAAGCTACTTCAAACTGTCAGATTTCATTATTAGATTTTCAACTTTATCTATAAAGCATTAAGTCTCAAGATTGGTTGGAAATTTTTAACAGTTCGGGTAGCGACCTGCTGTCGTCCGTACTATATGGATAAAATTCTCAATAACACTCCGTCTACATCTTTACAATAACATTTTTCTTGCAAATTCTCACCAAATATTCGACAGCTAGATAAAAACATTTAATAATTAAATTCTCATTACCATACCGGTATCGGATTATAATGGATTCCGAGGCTAGAAGGTGCGCGCAAGCACGTGCGTCTGGTCACTGACTTTAACTAACGGTAGCGTCATGCCACTACACATCACTGCTGCAGCCATTTTTGGAAATAGTTCTCGGGATCTGTCTTGACCATATTGCAGTTAGGTTTGGTGACACTATGTTTCTGAAAAGGGCAGCAGAATAAAACAATGCGAAATGCGCTATTCTTGGTGCTGTTTTTGTAAAGTCAATTGTGAAGTATTACAATTGACATGCAATCTAACAATGATAGATGACATTATTGTATTTGGTACTTACTTATTGACTTGACTTGTTTTAATTATTAATTATTGTAACCTGTGCATTGCAAAATTTTTGGCATTTATTATTTTTATGACCTTTTTTCTTCTTTTTTTATTTAGTTTGTTTTGTGTGTAAAGCACACATTGTTTTGTATGTGCTTTGTTTTTGTATTTTTATTGTTTTAAGTACCTATTTATGTGTTGTAGAATTTAGTAAGCTAACATAGAAGGTAGTTTAAAATTGTTACTAACAAAATGAGTCACTGATACTCGAATAAATAAAAATGTATTATTATTATAAACTTTATATGGTTACTAGCTGCACCGCGCGGTTTCACCCGCATAGGTATCGATATTGTGTGGTTTTTTTTTCTTTGCTCCGCTGCTATTGGTCGCAGCGTGATGTTATATAGCCTAAAGCCTTCCTGGATTAATGGCCTATTCAACGCAAAAGAAATTTTTCAAATCAGACCCGTAGTTCCTGAGATTAGCGCGTTCAAACAAACAAACAAACATACAAACAAACAAACTCTTCAGCTTTATATATTAGTATAGATATAGATTAGTAATGTACAAGATGTGGAGACAAACGCCAATTAAAATGGCATGCCTTCAGGTGGATTAAACTATTTTATCTATCGATGTGAATTATCTCAATTACCCATTATCGCAATAAATGAATTTGAAGTGTTAGTTGAAATTAAAGACTATGTTGTAGGGAAAGGCTCATGTAAAAATACGCGTGGGAGATAATCGAAGTTGAAATATCTATAGTTTGCTGTAAAAGTATCTGATGAAACTGTTAACAAAGGAGTCAAAAATATACCTGTTGATGCCAATTTGAAGATTCACTTATAAATTAAGAGTTTTGTGTAGCTGAAACTTTATTAATAACTTCGACCAACTCTTAGACAACTAATTCAAAAGTAAATTAATGGAATGGTTTTACTGAAATTAAAGGCTTCTAGATAGAGCAAACACTTCTTGGAAAATATGGACAAATATAAAGTTGAAAGCTTTTATACACAAATTAATTTATAAGTGATTCCCTTTAGCGAGTAATTTGAACCGGGTTCGCCACTTTTGCGTATATATTATCTACTTTTGGGAATAGATCATCAAGAAGGCAATTTTTGGGCTTCTTGCATTAATTATTGTCGTCCGATTTGAACTTTTCACCGTAAAAATCAAGTTGAGCAATTGCGAGTAAAACAAGATTTGCTTTTTAGATAGGATTTTTGAAAAAAAACTTCAAAAAATCCTCGCATTCGTTTACCATGGTTGTGATTTTAAAGTCGATGAAACGTAAAAAAGGACAGACCTAAATTCATAAGATTTATCATGGGAGAAAATGAGAGAGGAAGCATTAGTGTTTCTTATATTCGTGGTTCTCTTTGCGATTTGTATTGTACCCGCTCCATTCGTGTTTACCAAGGCATATTGCATTCGTCTTATTACCTTGAAATCAACATTTTTGAAGGTTTCTCGTCTGCCTCGTGTAAATTGCACACAAGCTTTTTTTAAGACAATAAAAGGTCATACGTGGTGATGAAGTTATGTAAAATTCGCAGCTAATGCTATTATAAAAACACCATTTTACCTTTAATTCAATATAAAAATATTTAGAAGCCTGGAAAAATACTTCCAAAGAATCGATTTCGAGAATTCTACGTAATGCAGTCGCGCTAGGTTGTCACGTTTGAAATATTTAGACCATAATAACGCAATGAATATTAGATTGGAGTGTCGAGGACTTTTACTTCGACGAAATAACTGCAAGGGAAATAATAAATGTCTAACAAATAACATTTAAAATATTTATTTATTTACACTCTTATGATAAGGACTCGAAACCGATCCAACTCCAGCGTAGAGTGAGACAAGGATATGTCATATCTTCCAAATTGTTCACTGCTGCGTTGGAAGATTTCTTCAAGCTCCTGGGCTGAAAAGGACTTGGCATTAACATCAACGGCGAATACATTACTAATCTCCATTTTGCAGATGATATCGTGGTCATGGCCTACCAGAGCTCCCCAACAAGTGGGTCTAAGGATGAACATGGATAAGACGAAGATCATGTCGAACTCTCATTTCGCACCCACTCCAATTCTAGTTAGTTCCTCTGCACTCAAAGTTGTTGACGAGTATATATACCTGGGACAAACAGTCCAACTAGGTAGGTCTAACTTCGAGAAAGAGGTGTCTCGTCGAATCCAGCTCGGCTGGGCAACGTTTGGGAAGCTACGCTACATCTTCTCGTCGTCCAAGATACCACAGTGTCTTAAAACTAAAGTCTTTGACCAGTGTGTGTTGCCAGTGATGACTTACGGAACTGGAACGTGGTCGCTCACAATGGGCCTCATACGAAGGCTCAGAGTCACACAAAGGGCAAAGGAAAGAGCTATGCTCGAAGTTTCTCTGCATGATCGAATCTGAAATGAGGAGATTCGCAGAAGAACCAAAGTCACCGACATAGCTCTTCGAGTCGCTAAACTTAAGTGGCAGTGGGCAGGGCACATAGCTCGTAGAACCGATGTTCGATGGACCAGTAAGATTCTGGAGTGGCAGCCACGTACTGGGAAACGCAGCGTAGAGAGGCACCCGACAAGGTGGACCGATGACCTGGTGAAGGTCGCGGGAAGCCAATGGATGCGGGCAGCATAAGACCGGTCATCGTGGAAAGCCTTGGGGAGGCCTTTGTCCAGCAGTGGACATCTACAGGCTGAAGAAGAAGAAGAAGAAGATGAGGAACAGGGAGTAAAGTTCACTCAACCTCCATAGAAAAAGGAGAATCCTCCGGAGTTGATGTTGGGAAGTAGCATGTATGCTAATTTCACGGTAAACCCTGCTTGCGAGATGTAAAATTTGTGTGACGTCAGAATGACGCGAAGTTTGAGGCGTTTTGTAGGTACCGCTACACTTTTCTCAAAAATCTATACTAATATATAAAGCTGAAGAGTTTGTTTGTTTGAACGCGCTAATCTCGGGAACTACTGGTCCTATTTGAAAAATTTCATTTTGCGTTGGATAGCCCATTAATCCAGGAAGGCTTTAGGCTATATAACATCACGCTACGACCAATAAGAGCGGAGCATAACTAACTACACGCGAACGAAGTCGCTGGCGGCCGCTAGTAAAGTATAATGGCGGACTTAATGTCTTAGGAATTCTCTACCAGTCAAGCAAAGGGTGGTGAAAAGATTATAGTTGAGTGAACGTGGAATGAGCTATCATGGTCATTCCAATGAATACTACGGATTGACACTATTGAAAACTCACTTCACCTAACCTTTTAAGGTGAAATTTTCACAGAATCTTTTTTTTTTAATAATTATAAACTAGTGCTTAACTGCAATCCCGCCTGATGGTAAGCAGTGATGCAATCGTTGATAGTAAAGCGCGCAAGTTTATTAAGCCTATTCACATAAAAATCTTAGTGAGTAGGAAGGAAGACGGCAGTTGAGCGAGGTGATGCAATGTTAAACCCAACAACACGTCCAACGATGCTGCGCCAGAGGGAGATTTACCCTCCACAATCAAACACCCGACACAATAACATTTGGCGCATCGTACCCGGCACACATCGCAACACAACTGCACACGGCCTCCACGGCACACGGCACGGCTTCTCCAGACATCATGCCGGAACACGACGAATCGCTTGGCGGCAAGACTTTGTCTGGTGGGTGGTAAATAATTACGAAAAGTCAAAAGCTGATTCATTATGAAGTTTTTTACTGTCATGAAGTTTGTATCATTATAAATAACTTCATAATGAACCATTTCGAATAATCTGTACCATAGGATAACTCTGAAATCGTGGAAGAAATGGAGTACCTAATGAATGAATGGAATGAATTGAAAATGAATGAACGCTGCAGTTCTTCTTTGTTTCTTCAGTTTCGGTTCTCTATTTGAAGTAGTTCATAGTACAATAAACTGTTTCGAGGTTCTAAAAATAAAAAGTAGGATACATATTTTATTCATTTATTTGGAGTAATTCTACGTCTATTATTACAGGCGTAATAACTGTGACAAGACCCATTAAGACAGCTGTCGATTCCCATGTTAGTTGAAAGGTGAATTGAAAATAATATCCGTGCTATGTAATATTAAGTCCACAAAATGTCTACCTGAAGAATATTGTATGCTATCAATTTTATTAACTACTTTTCTTAAGGTCACTAACTAGGTATTATTTTTGCGTAAAATCTGTATTTAATTTATTCATGCCTTCACGAATTTCTTTGTAACTAGGCGGACAGGTAGACCTTGGGTTATACGACATTATTTTCTGTTTATACGAAACCAGAATACAGTTTCTTCAGAAAAAGCAACTGAATCGATTCCAATAATTTTTGCACCATGATAAACTTTTCCCAAATACGTTTACAAATTGTTTGTAGTGTGGTTACCGAGCGCGCCACGCAGCTTACGGTAGATCATAGTACGCGCAACAGCTGACGCCACAGGTCAACACACCGCTCGCCCGCCCGCAAGTAGGATAACAAGCTCATAACTTTGTGGTTTGTCATGATATCTTTTTGAAATTTTGTACACAAATTATTTACTTATAGGTACTGGACACGTGTTTAACAGTCTTATTAAACAATAAACATTCTTCTTAGTCTATGTGTACTTGTGCTGCGTCCCTGCCCTGCTCTTACCTATACATTAACCAGCGTGCTCTTAGCTGTCAATAGTTTTACTTGTGTCCTTATCTAAAAAACAATTTTTGTAGACGGGAAATCATCAAATGACCTCTCCCGGTCTGGGCATAGCGGAAGAGGACTTCAGACTTTTACTGAGTAAAACCCACCCGTGTTCCTTCACTTGCCTGTACGCCAGGACCATGGTAACTCTTTCGAACACAGTATTATCAAAATAAGAAATCTGTACCTACTTCTATACTTAATATACATTAAGTAAAGAAAACCCTGTCCGATCCGTGAAGGTATTGTGAGGTATCGATAACTGATTCTATTAATGCCCACAAAGACAGGCTAAACTTAAAAAAAAATCCCCCAAAAAAAATAAATATTATTTCGCAAAAAAAGTAACTTAATACATGTGTGGTAAGCACCCCATCCGCGGGCGGCGGGGGGGCAGGGCACGCGGCACCTGTGACGTGGTCGCGTCGCTATTCGCTTATAATAATACAGGTGTTGTCACTTTTGTAAAAATTACCAAATTTCGGGGAAATTGGAATTAATTCCCAGGAAAAAAGTATTGATGATTATGTAAAATTTTATATTATATTTGGTTAAGTGTTTACCTAACCTTTATTATCCTTATGGGTCCAGGGTTTTCTTTACATATTGTATAAAGTTGAAGAGTTTGTTTGTTTGTTTGAACGCGCTAATTTCAGGAACTACTGGTCCGATTTGAAAAATTCTTTTTGCGTTAGATAGCCCGTTAAGCCTTCCTGGCTTAAGGCTATATAACATCATGCTGCGACCAATAGGAGCGGAGTATAACTAACTCCACGCAAACGAAGTCGCTGGCAGCCGCTAGTATCCTTTATTTACGCAACATCTTGGGATGGAATATAGGTTGTGTGTTACTCCGATAGTACCTACTATAAATATTCAAGGTACCGGGAGATTTCTCCGGGATTTATCTCGTTATCTTCCACAGTTATTTTCATATATGTTATATCCTTTACCTATACCGCG
This sequence comes from Sesamia nonagrioides, assembly GCA_017933935.1. Classification (NCBI taxonomy): domain Eukaryota; kingdom Metazoa; phylum Arthropoda; class Insecta; order Lepidoptera; family Noctuidae; genus Sesamia; species Sesamia nonagrioides. The sequence continues at coordinate 3,924,073 of JADWQK010001429.1, read as the reverse complement.
TACATCGAGGGACTGGAACAATTTGCCTGCGGCGGTCTTTCTGTCTGACTACAATTTGAGTGTCTTCAAGGCTAGAGTGAATAGGCTCTTAATAAACTAGTGCGTTTTACCATTAACGATTGCGTCACTGCTTACCATCAGGCGGGCGGGATTGCGGTCAAGCGCTAGTTTATAATTTATAAAAAAAGAATATATACGTAGTCTTTTTTCTTGACAGCTCAATCACTTCTGAACTTAAATCTTTTATGCTTGCGTTGTCCTTTATAGTATAATAAATAAAAATAATCTTTAATTGTCTACACAGTACTTTGCCTTGGAATAAGTTACGAACTCTATGCGTGCGAGCCCAAGGCAATCAACATGATCCTCTGATTTGAAGTTACGGCTTCAAACGAAGCTTTTAAATACCAAACTAATTACGGCTCAAATTGAAGTCGGAAATGAAAATTAATGAACTAATAATTTTATATTGGACATTATACTTAATATAAATTAGGGGTTAAAGTATGAAATTGTCGTTTTGTTGCAATAGGTTCTTTGAATTGATATAGAATCTTCATGGTTTGAGGTTTTCGAATGAAACGTTTTCACATAAGAATATAATCAAGTAACCATCTTGTATTAATCATCATATTAATCATAGTTCAAACAACTTACTCTCTTACATGATTAGGAAATAGCCACTTATTAGCTTGAACTGATAACAAAACAAAAAACCAAATCATATCTTAATCTGAAATACTTTTTTAACATTGTGTTATACATTTCAAAATCTTCTATCATTATTAATTTATCATTGCTTTTTTCACATGGTATCTATGGTGTTTCTATATAAGTAATGTGAAACATCTGAATATCGTCTTTCAATTGTATTAAATAAACATATCTACTTTAAATCGCTCTTTATTCCTTGACATAATTTTTATAACCACGGTATCTAGGCAATCCGTTGCTAAGGGCGGCACACGTCAGTCTCCGTAGAGTCCGTATATGACACACCTCGGTGGCGATTCCTGGCTGACACACCTGGGGTGCAGCCAGCAATTGGTCTAGATGGCGGGTCCATGTCAAGCCACTATCTGTCCGAATCTCGTAATGTAATAGGCCAATACGGCGCAATACTGTGGCAAATTCCCATTTGGCATGGGGGTTATTATAGCTTCTTGCCTGTACCCTATCGCCGCTAGTAAATTTCCTTGGCTCTCTTTGAACTGAAACCACATTTCTCCTAGGGATTGACGGCGATTGAAGCATTGCGTGCAAGCGCGTTCTAATCTGACGGCCGAACATAAGCTCATAAGGAGATTTTCCGTTTAGGCCTGGGGTGCGTCTCAGGCGACACGTAACTGTGATAATTTTATCTGAGAAGTTACCACTCTCCCCCTCCATAGCCCGCAAAGCTCTTTTAACAGTCTGTACGGAGCGTTCAGCTTGACCATTGGTAGACGGGAGATATGGGGCGGTAGTTCTGTGTGTAATTCCACAATTTTTGAGAAAATTTTTAAACTCATTTGATGTAAATTGGCGGCCGTTGTTGGATACTAATATATGCGGCATTCCAAATATATTAAAAATATTTTCTAATGTGTTTATACACCATGTTGTAGTAGTGGTCTTCGTGGGGGTTACTTCAATCCATTTTGTAAAAGCGTCCACGACTATAAATATATAATGGCCCTTAATAGGTCCAGCGAAGTCTACGTGGATTCTTTGCCACGGAGCATTAGGTTCTTCCCAATGATGTAGAGTTGCTTTCGCTGGTGAATTCTGCTGTAATCGACATGATCTACAGGATTTGACCACATTCTCTATGTCCTTGTCGATGTTTTTTCCAATAAACGTGGCTACGCGCAAGTAATTTCATTTTTAGAATTCCAATATGTCCTGAATGGAGTTCTTCCAGGACACGAGACCGCAGATTGTATGGTAAAAATATTCTCGTGCCTTTCAAAATGCAATTGTCTTGAAGTGTTAGTTCATTGTCGTTGTATCCGTAATTTTTTAGTGAATGTCCTGTTTGTAACGCTTCTAATAACACTTTCAATTCCGTGTCGTTTTGTGTTTCACGTGCTATTATTTCTGGAGTTACTTCTAATTGGTTTATTTGTCTGAGTTGAAACGATGTATGTTGATCTATTGACTTTTCTTTAACTATTTCAACTGGAAACCTTGATAGATAGTCTGCATTGCAATTTTTTGAAGAAGCTCGATATTCGACGTTGTAGTCAAACCCGGAGAGGAAATGTGCGTAGTGAAATAAACGCATTGTGCTCAATGCTGGTAACGATTGTTCTGGATGGAAGATTGAAGTCAGTGGTTTATGGTCGGTAATCAGGGTAAATTTTCGGCCGTAACAATAATGGAAAAATTTCTTAAGTCCCCAAAATATTGCTGTAGCTTCTTTGTCTATCTGACTGTATTTTTTTTCGCTGTTAGTAAGGGTTCTTGAAGCGAAAGCAATCGGACGTTCTGTGCCATCTAGTAGTTTATGAGATAACACAGCTCCCAAGCCACTCGGTGAAGCGTCTGTAGCTAAAACAAGAGGTTTTCTTGGATCGAAATATGTCAGTACTTTTTCGCTTAAAATTTCTTCTTTTATTTTATTAAAACTTTCCTGGCATTTCTTTGTCCATATGTATTTTTGTCCTTTCTTTAATAATTCGTTCAAAGGGTTTGTAATGGATGCTAAGTTTGCTATAAATTTATTGTAGTAATTTGCCATGCCGAGAAATGTACGTAATTCATTGACATTATTTGGGGGTTCTGTCTTAACAATAGCTTTGACCTTATCTTGGTTTTTGTGTAATCCATCTTTGTCTATTGTATGTCCCAGATAGTTGATGCTTCTTTTGAAAAACTTGCATTTTTCTTTGTTTACTCTGAGATTACTTTCTTTCAGCTTTTGTAATACTATTTTAAGTCGTTGAAATAATTGTTCTTCTGAGGATCCCTGAATTATAATATCATCAAAGAAGCATTTGACACCTTCAATATCCTGTAAAAGTTGATCCATAAATTTTTGCCATAAGCTTGGTGCTACTTTGACTCCAAACATTAATCTATTTACTTTGTATGTACCCTTATGCGTACTTAAGGTTTGTAACATGGCGCTTTCTTCGTCCATTTCCATATTGAGATATGCTTGTGTTATATCTAAGGTACAGAATAGTTTACCTCCATTCATTTCTGTAAATATATCCTCTATTATAGGAATCGGGTATTGTTCATCCTTTATGAATTTGTTTAGCGTAACTTTGTAGTCAGCACATAATCTAATTGATCCATTTGGTTTAACAATTGGTACAATGGGTGTACCCCAATCTGACCGTTCTACCTTGGTAATGACTCCGGTGTCGCACAAACGTTGAATTTCTTTGTCTACTTTGGATTTAAGGGCATAAGGAATTCTCCGAGGCTTTATGAAAATCGGTTGAGAATTGTCCTTTAGGTGTAAATGAGCTTTGTAATTAGGGATCTTACCCAAATCGGATTTAAAAACTGATGTTGAATATTCTTCAAACAACTGATCTAATTTAACTGGATATAGTTTGTCCGTTTCTATCATTCATATTTCTGCCAATTCTATATTTATTTCTTTCATCCGGCTTCTGCCAAATATAGCATCAACATCATTGTTTATAATGTAAAGTTTACCGTAGAATACTTGGCCTTTGTACTGGCATTTAACATATGTAACTCCATGAGGATTAATTATTTCGCCTGTATATGTTCTTAATTTCATGTCTGTTTTGTAAATTTTCTTATTGATATTCATGCGTTTGAATTGTTTCAATGACATTGTAGATAGTGTAGCTCCTGTATCAAATTCCATTTGTATATGCTCATGTTCAATTTTAACTGGTATCATATATTTTTCGGATATTTCACTTTTGATCAAATTAATCTGTCCGGTACTTTCATTACTAATTGTGCTTGTAGAATCGTTTAAAACATTAGTTGCATTTGTTCTGCGAAGGCAAACTCTAGCCAAATGACCCTGTTTTTTGACATTTTCTGCACGTTGTATTCATTGCTCCACAGTCATTGGCTCGGTGGTCGGATTTACCACATCGTAAGCATTTACCTTTTAAATCTTTTATGGTAATTGGTTGACTTGTATTACTTTGTAGTAGTTTTGAGTTTGTTCCGGGAGACCTATTGCTACTGGATGGTGTTGACATTCTGTTCATTGCTGAATTATGAAAGTGCTGTATGTCACTTGTGATCTTCAAATTGTCAGACTTTCCTATTTCCATGGTTGTAGCCATCGTCACTAATTCCGTAAAAGTTGGTGTTTTTCGGTCTTGCAATATTTTTGTGCGTATCTCTCCTTCTTTTATTCCACGTATAAATTGTAGGGTTAAAAAGTTTTCCATTGTACTTTTCTTACAATTCTGACAGACAAATTCACAATTAGTAGCAAGTCTTTTGAGATCTGATGAATACATTGCGATAGTTTCATCTTCTTTTTGAATTCGAGATATAAATTTATGTTGTGTAGCCCAAATGCTGGGTTTTGGGTCTATATTATGTATCGAGTATTTGGGTTAGTTCTTCAAAGGATTTGTTTAATGGATCGTCAGGTGAACACAGATGATAAACTTTTTCATGAAGTTCCGGGGATATAGTAGTAAGTAGAATGTATACTTTTATTTTCGGTTCAGTAATGTTGTTAAGTAGTAAGTAAGTTATAAGCCTTTTGGTGAATCCTTGGAAGGTTTCCTTGTCTTGAAAAGGTTGAAAATTAATTTTGATAGGTTGATTTAATGTAGAAGTTATCCTGCTCGTACTTGGTATATTAGTCAAACCTGTCTCTGTTCTTGAAATATTTGATTTTTTTAATGTCAACAATTTCGTTTTCATAGTGGAATAATTTTCCTCAAATTCGTACCTGTATTCAATTTCATGTTGTAAACAGTCATCTTCGGTTTCCAACTCAATTTGTTCTTGGACTTCTTGAAATTTCTTAAATGTATGGTTCAGAATTTCTAGTCGAGAATCGACTTCTTCGTTTGAAAAATTTTCGTGTGTATTTATGTAATTTGAACTTTTGGTAAGGGTTCCTCGTAGACAGGAACGTACCCTCGCATATTTTTCCTTAGTGTTTGTGGGCATTCTCGTCGCCAAATTATTAAATAAACATATCTACTTTAAATCGCTCTTTATTCCTTGACATAATTTTTATAACCACGGTATCTAGGCAATCCGTTGCTAAGGGCGGCACACGTCAGTCTCCGTAGAGTCCGTATATGACAAATTGTTTTTGTTATGCAACTTAGACAAGAAAGATCGTTACTGCGAAAATTCGACGATTGATGTGATTTTTTAGCACGAGTTTCGAAGCGGAAGTAACGCAATATTCATCTCGGCGAAATATCCATGTAGCGTTTGGAGAGGGGTCCACTAAGGAACGCACCATGCGGTTTTGGTATAAACGCTTTCGTTATGGAAACTTTGACTTGAAGAACGAGCCACGAGGAAGATCGCCCACACAGGTTCATGAATAATGATGAATTAAGAGAGATGGGGAAGCCGATTCTAGTCAAACTACCAAGGAATTAGCGGCATGGTTTAACTTTACCTTACCCACAATACCGACTCACTTGCGTCAAATCAACAAAATAAATAAATACGAAAAGTGCCTCATAATTTGACTGATCTGCAGAAAGAAACGCGTGTTGATACTTAAGTATATTTTACATTGTTAAAATCGGTACAGAAATATTGCATGAAAGAAGAGAAATGCAATGGCTGAGCCCAGGCAAGCGCCACAACAATGTCCTAAAGCAACTTACCAATAAAGGATGAAATACAATGCGCCGTCGACTAGGGCCTGGTCCTTACCGGACGGCGGACTGCCAACTGCTCACCGCCCGCAAGCCCGCTGGGGGCCGAGATTTCGATGTTCTCTCCCGACCAGGGCGTCTCCTGCGACGGCTAGAGGCGTGAGGGCGCTGGGATTCCCGCTCCCTTACGCGCTCTGCCTCCTCCTTTTCTAGCATCACTGCTTCGCAGAAGGAGGTGACGGCCTGCTATGCACTCTCGCTCCGGACCATGGCCTAGACCAGGGTCGGCCGTGAGAGATCGCCGCGGATCGCCACTACGAGGACACGGCGGTGCTCTACCCAAGCCGGGAAGACCTCCATCGTATGCTCCACCGTGTCCTCAGGGCAATCCACACAGTGGTGAGTCCCTGGCGTTTCCTCCCGTCTTATATGGAACAGGAATCTCCCGAAACAGCCGTGTTCGGTGAGGACCTGCGTCAGGCGGTGAGGTGAGGGCACCATGGCGTCTCTCTAGTCACTCCTCAAAGAGGGGACTAACCGCCGCTATTGTGCCGTGCCCAGCACTGGGTTGCGACAATCGCACTCTCCATGTCGCCATGAGATCCCACCGGAGCTCTGTACACCGTACCGCGATTTCTCGCGGCAGCGAAGTTATGCCCCGGCATTATGCCTCTTCTCGCCACTTCCACATGTGGGTCCTCACCCACACCACCACCTCACCCACACCTCACCACTCCCCACCACCACCATCACCTACACCCCACCTCACCACCTCATTCTCCTCACCTCATGGTTCACCTCATGGGATCTGGAGGCCAAAGCCAATCAGGCAAGGCGGCAATCCGGCAAGGCGGCTCGCCGCCACAGCCGCGGAGAGCTGAATTTTTTTTGCCAAATCGAATCACAAAATAAAATTTGTTTATTCCAAGTACGGACAACAGCAGGTCAAGCTACCCCAAACTGTCAAATATTTCCAATCAACCTTGAGCCTTAACGCTTTAGAAATAAAGTTTAAAATTTTATAAATAAATCTGATAGATTGTAGTGGCTTGATGAGAATTGTGAAGGAACACGTACTTGTCTTTATGATCTTGTTGAGCAAATAATTTTTGCCTAATTATTTGGCTTACCTATTATCTTCAGTATCTACATATGTCTGTTGAAGCCGTACGGAGGACGGGTATGAGAAGTTGTGTTGCGATGTGTGCCGGGTACGATGCGCCAAATGTTGTGTCGGGAGTTTGGTCGTGGAGGGTCTCCAGATTAATCTCCCTCTGGCGCAGCATCGTTGGTCGTATTGTTGGGTTTAACATTGCATCACTCGCTCAACTGCCGTCTTCCTTCCTATTCACTAAGTTTTATAAGGGAATAGGCTTAATAAACTAACGCGTTTTACCATCAACGATTGCATCATTCCTTGCTGTTCAACGTGATATCTCGTTGAACTTTCAAAATGAAACCCATTGCTAGTGATAGTGTATTACGAAATTACTCTGCAGATACATAAAAGGCTTCAACAAAAATATCCGCTTTTCGAAATTACTAAGACGATTGAAAACTTCGGCTTTATTAAAAGCATCGCCGTCGTCTGGCTGTTGATTCAAGGTCAAAGGTCAGGTGCGCTGCGCAGCAACAGGTTGTAAGTTAAGCGAGATAAAACAGCTGATTAAATACAACGTTCATTGATGAATCTGTGCCAAGGGGATCTTTGCTAAATGATACCCACAAGAGTCGATTTAAAGTTAAATTAACTTTTTTTTTAAATAATTATAAACTAGTGCTTGACTGCAATCCCGCCTGATGGTAAGCAGTGATGCAATCGTGATGGTAAATCGCACTAGTTTATTAAGCCTATTCACTTAAAAACCTTAGGAATAGGAAGGATGATGGCAGTTGAGCGAGGTGATACAATGTTAAACCCAAGATCAACACGACCAAACGATGCTGCGCTAGAGGAAGATTGATCTGGAGACTCTCCACGACCAAACTCCCGACACAACAACATTTGGCGCATCGTACCCGCCACATATCGCAACACAACTGCTCAGACCTGTCCTCCGTACGGCTTCACCAGACATCATGCCGGAACACGACGAATCGCTTGGCGGCAAGACTTCGTCTGGTGGGTGGTAACTTCCGCCGGCAGCCGAAGTTATGGCCTACCACCGAGACTTTACCGCGGTCGTTTCGTTGATGAGTGCTCATTAATTACATTACTAATCTCATCCATACCTCGGATAGCTCGTATAGCCCCGGGTCCAGTTAGACATTCGTAGATTTTTGACAATAGTGAAATGCATTGCCAATTGAAGTAAAACGCGCAGTCCTTGCAGGAATTTAAGAGAATTGTGAAGGTTCTTTGCTTACCTATTATTTTCAGTATCTAGTATTTATTTATGTACATATGTAATATAGGCCTTAGCAGCGGCTGCCGGCAGAAGTTACCAGCCACCAGACAAAGTCTTGCCACCAAACGATTCGTCGTGTTCCGGCATGATGTCAGGTGAAGCCGTATGGAGGACGAGTCTGAGCAGTTGTGTTGCGATGTGTGCTAGGTACGATACGTTCCTATTAACTCAGTTTTTTTTTAGTGAATAGGCTCTTAATAAACTAGAGCGCTTTGCCATCAACGATTGCATCACTGCTTACCATAAGGCGGGATTCCGGTCAAGCACTAATAGTTTATAATTTTAAAAAATGTTGTTTTTTTTTTTAGTATTTAATAAGTATTACCATCATGCATCAATTCTTTGTAAATGTGAATTCTCTCATGTTCATGAAATATTTGGTCAAGTTTAAGTAATAAGTTTAGTTTAAAACACGATTTCGATTAGACTTGTGTTTTCCCTGGTAGGTGGCCACTTGTTAATTCATTAGCTAAAACATCATCGTGTTAAGCTATTTCCCACGTTTAAGCTTTCACAATAGAGTCTTAATTCGATTTGGTGACGCTGAGTAGTGGGGTTTGATGTCATCGCTGTGAACTGTGCGTGAGTCCAGTCAGCCGCGAGGTCCGGTGCGCGCGCGCCGCTTTCGACGCCATCTTGGAATTTCGAATTTTGAACGCGATTCTACCATACTTTTGTGAAGTTTTTTGTGATTGTTTATGGTTTCTGTGCAATGAATGAGAATAGTGTTTTTTTACTGAAGTTTCTTGTACAAAGGATGTGTTTGAGGAGATTTGTCAGTGCTTATTAAGGTAATTTAATTAATGATTTTGCAGTTTATTAAGACGGACATGTCCGGATCAAGTATACCGATTCAATCAATAAACTTTCTACGCTGATTAATGGATGGATACTCAATGACGTTGCAATGTTCTTCGGTGTACACTTTCTCTAAAACGCGAGTTGCCGCCGTTGCGTCATTGCTTTCTCGGTTTTCTTTAGTTTCATAGATAGAAAATAAATGATACCATCTATGTGATTTTTTGCAACTTTATTTTCTTTTTCATTTTTTTGTAGTTTAAAATGAGCATTAAGTATTCTTTCTTTTGGGATGAATTTTTCCATAGCCAAATGCTTTACATCCATTTATTTATAATAAATAAACAGAAAAAGCAATTAAATAAAAATAGATGCATATTTATTTACTATCTAAAAGCTGTGAAACCGCAATATTTATTCCACAGATAATAATTATATGATTTTGATAAACCTGGGTTTAGTATTTTTACTATGGAGTTACAAGAGATCGTATGATTTTTAGGACCACTTTTATTTCCTTAAAAAAATAATTTTCTTACTCGAGTTCACACAAGTCCCAAAGAAATGAAAGATAAAACACTACAAAAATATTTTCAAAGAAATTCATGTTATTTCAAAGTTAGAAGACGTAGATTATTTTAGTTCTTTGAAAATATATTTTCTGCGGTACAAACTTGATCAAGTTTATGTTATTGAATTTTTTGTAAATTAATATTACGGTTTTTCATGAATTGTAGATAAGCACTGTAATAATACAATAGAAAAAAATCTAGCCCAACTTTATCAGAGATAAAAAGGCCTAGGAATAAATAGGTTTTATATTTTAAATAAATCTGAAATTTCATGAATTTTTCGTTATGTTACCACAGACTATATTTATTTAATAAATTGTACCGCGACTGATTCCTTTTTTTTACAATTAAATGTAGGTTCAGTGCTCCTTTTGCTTTTGTATTTCATTATGATATTCCGTTTGGCATGCTTCACTCACTTAACATATCTCCAACGGCGATTGACTGTTTTCATAGCTATGGCCTCCGGTAACACGTATATGCGTGGAAGAATCTTGCTCTTTTCGATGCTATACTACTTCGGTTATACCATAAAGTGCCTTTTTTCTCCTTTACTTTTCGGGATATTATTAAGAAATTTATTTCTGCAACGTATGTAGGTATATGCCTTGAAAGAGTGTGAAGTGCTCTTCGTGGTACTATACTACTGCAGTTATGCTTTAAAGTGACGTTTTATCTTCCTTACTTTTCGCAATATTTATCAAAAAACTTCTTACTTATTACCAACTTTATACAGACGATTAGTAAATTTATAAACAAGCTGGCTCCGCGAATTTAGCTAATGCCGTTTACGTTATCAACAAACATTTGGTCTCAATCTCTGAGTGGAGTGAGGCTCATGAGTCGCAGGATAACCCATCGAAGACTCAGGTCACTGTTGTTGGCAGCTCAAAGATGATCTCCAAAATAAATTGATCGCAATATCACCAGAAACAATTTAACTGAACTCACAGATTAGTCAGCGAAAAGGTTAAGAACCTTGGAGTTTGGAGCGACAAACATCTTTCCTGGGATCCTCGGCTACAGAATGTAAATCGATATTTCTTTTGCGTTTGGTAAGTTTCTGAGACAGTTACGGAAAGTTCTACCAACTGCCACTAAAATTGCGCTTGCACAACCGCTTTTACTTCCCATCCTTGACTACGTCGATGTCAGTTATCTAGATTTTATTGAGGAATAACTGGATAAACTTGAGCTTTTTCAAAATTTTTGCTTGAGATTTATATTCGGCCTACACGTGAGTGTGCGAGGGAATTGCATGATTTAATTCCCCCATCTCCGTTCCACCATCGGGCGACCCGTCGTACGGCAAGTTTCCACCCTTACGTTGTTAACACCACTACGGTCTGGACGAAGCGTTTCGCCTCCTCCTTTATACCGTACCTCCTTTGTACATCGAGGGAGTGAAACAATTTGCCAACGACGGTGTTTCCATCGAACTACAATTTGAGTGCCTTCAAGGCTAGAGTCAATAGGCTCTTAATAAACTAGAGCGCTTTACCATCAACGATTGCGTCACTATTTACCATCAGGCGGGATTGCAGTCTAGTGCTAGTTTATAATTTATAATATATACATATATAAAAAAAAAAAAAAATGATCACATATCTGAATTTCGTACAAAGCACTCCAAAGGCTTTCCATACATCTTCGTACTATATTCTCATATCTTATTTCAGTTCTACAGTATTCCTAAAGCCATCTCTTATCTTAAAGAACGTTTCAAGTTCCTTCATAACACACGTAATAAATATCTGAGGTCATCGGAAAACCTGAGACTAGAGCCTGCTGGGCACAGGTACCTAATAAATACATAAATATATACGGACAAATCACACAGATTGAGCTAGCCGCAAAGTAAGTTCGAGACTTGTACTATGGGATACTAACTCAAAGATACTATATTTATAATAGATACATATATAGATAAACATCCAAGGCCCAGGCCAATCAGGAAAAGATCGTTTTCCATCATGACCTGGCCGGGGATCGAACCCGGGGCCTCCACGTCGCAGGCAGGCGTGTTGACCGCTGCGCCACGGAGGACGACAAATTATAATAATTAAACAAAATTCAAATTACTGAAATAGCAAATTTATGACAGGAAATTTTATTAATATCATTATAAAACTCGTTTCCTACAATTGGCACTTTGCTTTACCATTTCCGCTATTAACGAGTTTCTCCCAGATGAATTATATGGTGAAAATACTAACTTCGTATTTAATTTACTTACTTGTCGCGGTAAGTCTGTTCATGGGTAACGATATTAAAATAGAGAGACCCCTCCGTGCCGATCAACAGCTTAATGTGCTTTCCACGTTAAGCTTTTGATCCCTGATGTCATCATCATCATCTTAGCGTTAATCCCAGTCGCATACGAAGCTTTTTCAGCTTTGAAGTCTGAGGTCCGCTGTACCAGTTTAACTGCTGACTTTGGCTAAACTTCGATATTTTCCGTGAAGCGACTGCCGTCTGACCTCCGCAACTCGAAGGCGATATAGACAATTAGACCAATTGTCGGACTTTTGAGAGCTTCAACAACCCGTTACGACTGCCATTAGATATTCGTATGACAAACGGGACCAACGGTTTAACGTGCTTTCCGAGGCACGATCAGACCAGTGCAAATGTTCATATTTGAGCATACAAATATTTGCACTGCATTTGCATTTCAGACTTAAAGTCCAGGTTTTCTCACGATGCTTTCCTTCACCTCTAGTCTTTGGTGTCCATGATATACTTAGAAAGTACATATAACTTTTGAAAAGTTATTTTGATACTTGCCTGACCTGGAATCGAACCCGCGCACTCATACTTGAGAGGCCGGTGTTTTAACCACTAGGCCACCATGAATATACTATTTAATTTCTCAAAAACACATTATATAAGTTTATATCAAAAGCAACTGTTACTTCGACACTGTTATAAAACATCTCGTTACGTTTTTTTTGCCGTTATTATGAAGGCGTCAAAGTACAAAGCAGTTTAATCATAGGACTTGCTAGTCGTGACTACTCGAGACTATAGAAGATATTCCAATCATTGAAACTGCGTCATAAGCATAAAAAAAGAATGAGTACTCAAGTTTCACTTGTCTTTTATTAGCATAAGTAGAGTGCTACTACGTAACTACCTTACAATAGGTCAATAAAACCGTTTTCACAGAGCATTCGTATAGATGGTTCGGGGGAAACGTAGCAGGAGCTTTTGTCCCGAGCTACCATATAGCAGCTTGGGACGTAAGTAGATAGAATGTCTTCGCGCTGCAGCGCCGCTCGCTGGCATAGCAGTATTCAAATTCTGTCCCAAATATGTTTTCGAAATCAGAGAGCAGTTGGTGCAAAGTATCTAAATATGATATGAAATTATAAAGAAATATGTTACTTCTTCTCTAGCCCATAGAGGTCAACTGCTGGACAAAGGCCTCCCCCCAAGGCTTTCTACAATGACCGGCCTTGTGCTGCCCGCATCCATCGGCTTCCCGCGACTTTCACCAGGTCATCGGTCCACATTGTTGGGGGCCTCCCTACGCTGTGTCTTCCGGTACGTGGCCTGCACTCCAGAACCTAAATGTCGTCGTTGGTGATGGTAGCCGGATCTCTTCCGGAGATTCCTCGCATCACTTTGTCCGCCGTGTCCGCTACCGTGGACTGGAATAGCGGAGCTGCCGGGGACTAGGGGCCTGGGCTGTGTCGTATGCATCATAGGGGGGTTTGCCGTAATCCCCACGCTTGGTAGGCGGGTGTAATCGCAGTGATTTGATATTCCACAGGAGAAGCGCTGCTGCCCGCTTCCCTAGTGAGAATTCCCTTAGTCGCTTCTTACGACACCCACGGGAGGATATGGGATGGTACTATTCTAAGCCCGGCACCACACGGGTCAATATGTTACTTAGGTCCCGTCAAATGTATCACTATGAACTACTGAGATTAGTTACAATATGGTACCAACTTCTATACTATATCTGCACCAGTTTTTTTGTCTGTTGATGCTGTGGTTACCATATAGTAACAACTAATATTTTTTTTTAAAATTCATATCAATTTGGTAATGAAAAAATAGTTGGTAATTGATTTATGTTCATCATCAACCTTTTATCGTCCCACTGCTGGGCACAGGTCTCCTCCCATACAGAGAAGGATAGAGCGTAATCATCACGCTTGCTCAATGCGAGTTGGCGATTTCAGACTTATAAAGTCCAGGTTTCCTCAAGATGTTTTCCTTCACCTTTAGTCATTGGTGTCCAAGATATACTTAGAATGTACATATAACTTTAGAAAAGTTACATTGGTACTTGCCTGACCTGGAATCGAACCCCTGCACTCATACTTGAGAGGCTGGTGTTTTAACCACTAGGCCACCAGGATATATGGGTAGGATTTATGTTACTGTTTCTTATTTAATAAGTATTTATCATTCTTTGGTCAATATAAAAGGTGCATTTTTGTCGATATTTAAACGTGCTTACTTATTGGTATAGTTGCATGACTAGGACTAATATTTTTTGGGTTTGATAAATATAATTGTTATATTAGTTGAATCATCCTATGGTATAAATATACCTGTTTTCGTACTTCTGCTATGACTGATATTACACGCATCGTTTTGTATAAAGTTACGTGTTTTTTTTTTTTTGACCAAACACTGTGCTGTTGAAGTATTGATTCTCAGCCTAATTTCAATAAACGACTTTTAATTTTGATTCTCACAATATTTTGATCAGACACAAACCAGCTGAGGCTTTATTACATAAAATTATATTTAATCCAATCACTTTTCTGTTCACTTGAAGCTTTTTGATTAGTTAATCTGTCAAGGAGATAATTATCTAAGAAGATTTCTTGAAAAAAGTCTCCAGACATATAAAACATGTTTTGATAACTATCTCTTATTTAAACTTTAGACACAGAAAGAAGTTTCCACTTATTCTCGTTAGAGCCAAGAATCTGATGCAACACAGTAGCCAAACGAGAAATTTCCCAATATTAAAATTCTACCGCACGCATCCAACAACTCGTATACCAACATTCCTAAGAAATGCAACAATGAACTCTAAAGTGATATTGTTAACGTGTTTTATAGGATGATAGTGGTAACTAGGTGACTTGTAAATGCATCGCGTCCATCGAAACAATGAGCAAAATAAACAGCTATTGAACACAAAAAATTGAACAGAAGGTTGAATCGGAAATGATGATTTTGTAAGTATTAATGATGAAGGAAAAAAACGTAGTGCTAAGATTGACTGAAAACCTTCCAGCTAGACATTATGCATAATACTAGCTGCACTCCGTACTATATACTGTATACTAGCGGCTTCACCCGCATAAGTTTCGATACCGTAGAAATCCGTAGAAACCGAAATAAAAGTATCATCTTAATCCTAATTTTGCGTAGGTATAGTGTTTACGCAAAAGAGTAACAAACAAACATAGATCCTCGCAAGCTTTCACGTTTATAATATTTGTAGGAAAGAGTGAATATTAAAATTGCTGTCGTGAGTAGGGTTGCCAGGTGAGGCGCGAAAAAATACCGGACAACCCCAAAGAGCCCCCTTGTTTGGGGTTGTCCGGGGGTAGGAGGGGTGTCCACAATAACATTTATTTATTTATTTATTCTTTCGAACATGAATTATACATAGGCGGACTTAATGCCTTAGGCTTTCTCTACCAGTCAACCATAGATGGTGAAGAGATTCGATGGTAGGTGCTCTAGTTGAAAAAATTATAAAGAAAAAAAAAGCTCTTTAATTAAATAATTAACATTGCTTTTTTAAACAAGTAGGTAGTACTTAGGTCAACTGCGTAAATACTGCCTAACGTAGCGTAGTCTATATAGGAATATACAGTGGGGAAATGAGAGCCCGCAGACGGAGATATAGAGAGCGAACCAGGAGCACGCGTGAGTTTGAGTGTATTTAAAGGATTTCGCGCTTGTGACTAGTAGTACCGACTTTCCTCAAAATACCGGCACTGTCCAGTCCGGTAAAAATAACTGGTCACACCATTTATTTTTTTCCGTCGAAAATACGGACTGTACGCTTAAATACCGGACATCTGGCAACCCTAGTGGCAAATTAAAATGTAAGACATTATTCTCAAAGGCACGAGGCCTGCGTATATGTAGTTGAATATGATGTATGGATGTATGATTGTCAATTTTTCACGCAATACTATTGAATAGATTTGGATGGAATTTGGCACACAAGTGGTACAAAGTCATGAGACCGCAACGTATTCAGGCGAAACCGCGGGGCATAGCAAGTAATTTCATATAAAATACTATCACACGCTGGACATCAGTAAAGTATACCAGAAGTCCGTGAAACAGTTCACCAAAGTCATAAACAAACTTAAGGTGGGTATCGAAACTAATCAAAAGTTTTCTCACAAGGAACTCGAATGCAGTCAGAGCAACCAAGACATTCCTGTTTTATTGAAGGTAGTAGGAGAACTTATTGAATTAGTGTACCAGAAACTTTGAAGCGGTCTCGGGTTAAATATTGACCGAGTCGTGTATCACAAACTACAAATGAAACTTTCAATAGGTACAGGGTATCTTTTTCTCCTTATAAATGATTTAAATTGTGTTTAAGTGTACAAGATAATGTTACCATTGAGCAAAAAAAAAAAATTAGGTGCGTACGTTTATTCAATCTGTATATTTTAGAGCAAAATGTTGAAGAACCATGATGTTTAATTTGACATTGAACAACCAAAGAAAAAACTACTATGTTCACGATCATATGGTAAAATATCTTTTTTTCCACCTTTACGTCGTTAACACCACTACGATTCGGACGAAGCGTTTCGCTTCCTCTTTCATACCGCGTACATACATCGAGGGACTGGAACAATCTGCCAGGGGCGGTGTTTCCGTCGGACTACAATTTGAGTGTCTTCAAGGCTAGAGTGAATAGGCTCTTAATAAATTAGTGCGCTTTACCATCATCGACTGCCTCACTGCTTACCATCAGGCGGGATTGCGGTCAAGCGCTAGTTTATAATTTATAAAAAAACAATCTACTATTCAAAATTGATTGTCCGCAGTTGCTGAGTCGGGTAAAACTTCGAGTCCCCGCTAGGATGCCATTTGCACCAATAACCCCTTTGGATCCTCTACTTGGTAGAACGGTGCTTGGTGCCAACCCTCCTATCACTCGCATGTGTACATTACTAAATAGTTGCAGTGATCTAGTTGACCTATACTATTGACAGCCTCCGTGGCGTAGCGGTAGCGGCGCGGCCGCTGCGCAAGGTGGCGCGGGTTCGATCCCCGCACAGTGCAAGTATTTGTATGCATGAATATGAATATTTGCACTGGTCGTGCCTCGGAAAGCACGTTAAGCCGTTGGTCCCGGTTGCCATACGAACATCTAGTGGCAGTCGTTACGGGTTGTTGGAGCCCTCAAAAATCCAACAATTGGTCTAACTGCAACGCTTCGATGTCGCCTTCGGGTTGTGGAGGTCAGACGGCAGTCGCTTCACGGAAAATGTCGAAGTTTAGCCATATCAGCAATTGGACTGGTAAAGCGGACCCCAGACTCCAAAGCTGAAAAGGCTGCGGATGCGACTGGGATTAACGCTGGGATGATGATGATGATCTAGTTGACCTATAGACTGACTCACTTAGCAAACTCAAGAGAATTAGTTTTAAAAAATATTGATTTTGATTTATCCCTTTTTTATTATTATTAAATTTAATTTAAATTTTAGCACTGTGTTAATTTGTTCTTTAGTTTTTGATTCGATTTTCACAATGTCATATTTGCATGTGTTTTTTCTTTGTCATAATATTAACTTCAACTAAGTAGTTAAATGTATGCTGTGCTTACCTATAAGAGATTGTTACACAAGTACTGTATTATGAGGAACGTGTTTAATATTTTATGGTGTAAACAATAGGGATGTATCCAAGATATGAAAAAATAAAAAATAATTAGTCCGTCTTATAGATAATAAAAAAAATTAAGACTCGTATTTTTTATTTTGTCTAAATTACCAAAAACTACTGAGATATAGCGTATTAAAGTTACGGAATGGGGGCTAATTACGTCACGCCGTGGTATATATTGTACCACGGCGTGTCGTCATGCGACATTTCAAATCAATATATCTTCCTAAATATTTGAATGAAAGAAAAAATAAAAAATACGTGTTCAATATTTTTCATAAATTGATCTGAAGGACATTAAATTATTTTTTAGGATACAACCCAATTGTCGGTGAGCTAAATCCATACTATCATACTAATATTATAAATGCGGAAGTAACTCTATCTGTCTTTCCCGCTTAAACCTCCCAACCGATTTTGATGAAATTTGGCACAGACAATCTTTAGACCCTGAGAAAGGACATAGGCTACCTTTTATTGAAAAAAAAAATGATATTCCCGAGGGAAATCTAAAAAGAGCGATATAATCGAATTCCATGAGGGCGAACCCGCGGGCGGTAAGCTAGTAAATAAAATAAAATATCTGTAAGACGAAAACTAGTCTTCGCGACACAGAAAATCGTAGAACTGCGATTAGTGCTTTTGCAAATGTTGTGTTTTCTTGAATAATAAATAGACTGGGTTTTCTGACATTAACTCTACTGGACGTGATCTACTTGACCACGGGCGACGGACCGTGCCGTCCATAATGTCGGCTTTCTCCACAATTGACGGATCAGTACGTATGGATGCAAGGTTAATTACAGACAGAATCAGAAGCTTTCTATCCACATTAGTATCGTTTGTTTTTTATTGCCACTGAGTTTAATAGTGATTGGTGTTTAAGAATTTGTGTGTTATGTAACACTGTTTTGTCAAATGATTGCGACAAGTTAGGATCGTTTGGACCGCCCATTGGTCCGTTCGGTCCAAACGATCCCAACTAGTCTCAATCATTTGACAAAAATGGTGCGTTTGGTCCAAACGATCCCAACTAGTCGCAATCATTTACAAAATTGTGTTTGCAGATTAGGGGACAGGTTTCACATAAACTAAAAATACCGTTCTATATTTCTGAATGTATACATGTAATTACATGTGTAAATTGTATACATGTGTACTTGTAATTTATATGTATACAGGGTGTATCTGACATCGTGACGCAAACTTCGCGAAAAGGCTAGACCGCAGGCCAATAATAAAATTATAATAGTCATTTATGTCGTTAATGAAGGGTTACAGAATTCACAGCGTTTAAAAAAAAATTGTCGGCTCGGCCTTTGAACGTTGCAAGCGTGCCGCCGTGCGGGTTTGTAGATATGACGTTGATCCCTGATGTGAACTCTATTAAATCAGCTGATAAGATAGTTTTTCGAGTTTTGTCTTCATTCTGCTTTTTTGTGTAATGAGCGAATTAATTATTTTTTACTTTAAAATCTTATTGGGTTATAAAAGTGTAGCAATTATGGACGGACTAAAGTGAAAAAAACTACATACATATTTTTTTAAATCATGAAAAAGCCGACAAAAAGTTCCACCACCAGGGGGTTCAGAATCATGTATTGGATCCATGGTACTCGTTTGTGCGTCGATGTCAGATACACCCTTTATATAAATTACAAGTGTAATAAAAATGCCAAAGGGCGGGACTCATGGGGTTTCAAAAAAATTCGTCCGCATCGACAATGGGGTAGGTATTCAAAAGGCTGGCATAATAACCTCAAGTTCAATGCTAATTCTTTATGCTAAAAATAGCCCAGCGTTTTTAGTCACGTGAAGAGTCAATCAACCGCTTGGCGATGTCCTAAAAAGTTCATTGTACACTCGGACTCCAAGGCCCTAGTATTTTAACCCCAAACAGCTCATATATACTTAGCTATCAATTAGGTTGTTTTATTTACCTTGTTTGAGGAGTTTTTGCTTTTGTAAATATATGTAATATAAATACTAATATTAAATAATATAATATAATTATACAGTATGTTAAATAACAGAGGGCGTTCCCTTAAACTCGTTAATATATATCATTAATAGGTTAAAATAAAAATATCAGCATAGAAAAATAAGCATAAAAAAATCCGAATAAAAAAAAATTCTAATTGGAAATAAATTTGAAACCTCCTGTTTTAAATCAAAATAGTAGTCGTCATGTATAAATAAATTGCGACGTTGCCGACATTAAGTTACTCAGCTTGTCAAAAAGTTGGTATACTCAATACTGGTAAACAGACAATTTATATTACGAATCAGACAAACAAAATTATGATTTACTATCATGCCGTGCTCTGGCATGATAATAGTTCATAATATCTGAGAAAAAAGAAAGATTATTAATTTTTTTGCCGCAAGCACAACGCATAAACAGAACGTAATGCAAAACAAAAAACAAAGAAACAAAAAAATTGCCAGTTGAAGACGCCAATAAAGACACATTGCCGTAAAGCCGCGTGCAGACATCGCGAGGTATGAATGAGTCGTGAATAGTTCGTTACGCATGCCTCAGCTTGAGGCATAAGACGGTACATTTATGCGTGCGCGTGCGTCCCGAACGACACATGCTCAACCGGAGCATGCAAACCACCACGCACGGTGTTCAGCAGTAAAAAAATGACTCCGACAAGGCGAGACCTATAATTATAGTGGTTCATTTCACATTCAAAAGAAGAGAAAAGACGCTGTTTAGACTCCCACAACACTCACAAGAGTGTTGTGGGACTCTAAACACACACACACTTCTCACAGTAAGCAATCGCGTCATACAACCATTGCAAAAAATAACAATATTTTTTGCAATGGTCGTATGACGCGAATGCTTACTGTGAGCACGTCCACTTATCCCGAGGCATACGAGACAAACCATTCGCGACGCACGCCTCGCGATGTCTGTACGTGGCTTAACGGTTGCGATAATTTGGACTAATTCCTAATCGATTGGTCGGAGGAGGTAAAAGGCTAGAAAAATTGGAGAAGGATGGGAAACATCCTTGCCCAACAATGGGATCCAATTCGTTAGCATTCAAAATTCAAAACCTAAAGTCTCTTATTCAGATTAGACTGAGAATTGTCACTTTTTCAACATCAATATTAAAACGCCTGTCTTTCACCGCTTCCTAGTGCTTTCGCTGGTAAGTAATAGTGGCGGAACAATCTTCCCAGCACAGCTGTCCGTTCAAAGTAGGTATCTAACATAGCAAAACACAGAACATTTAATAAAATTATTTACTATTGTAACGTACATCATTAAAAATGGAATTGTAAGTAAGAAAACGTAAACTTATTACCTAAATAAAAGCCTCCAGGCATAAATCGCGTAATAGCTTACACATTTATGTATTGTAAAAAATAAACAATTATATGAACTCTTATAACCTTCAGACAACCCAATAAAAAAAACAATTGTCGTGGTAGCAATTTTGACTATCACGACAGCATGTTTCATAATGTCACGCAAACAACGTTATAGATAATCGTATCTAAAATATTTCCCTAAATAAATAGGTTCAGAATCCAATATAATCGCGACAATAGAAAAAGCACGACAAGCGATTGGAAATAAACGTAATAATCTATCACATAAAACCACCATAAAAATCTTATAAAAATGCTTACTTCTCTGTAATTTTATTTTTTATTCCAAACTATCTTTGATTTGTATATCATCATGTTTATCTCTGTATGCATTTATACAACGTTATTATTTTTTATGCGAAACCCGAGACACGTGTCCAGTATTTTTATGTACCTAATGAATTCATGTACAAAATTTCAAAAAGCTATCATGAAAAATCACAAAGTTATGATCTTGTTATGTTACATGGTTATCCCTACAAAAATATGGTCAATGAGCCGTTCGCCCGCTCGCGCCTGCAGCGGCGCATCTCGGCGGAGGCCCTAGAACACTATGATCCGCTGTGAACTGTATTGGGCGCTCAGTAACCACACTGCAACATTTTATAAATATATTTAGGAATAATTATAACATGGTGTAAAAATGATTGGAAGCGATTCAGTTGCTTATTCTGAATAAACTATAATTATTCAAGTTTCGCATAACGAAAAAATAAGGTTGTATATGTAACTCACTATATCTGCTATATTCTAGAGCTATTGAGGGCGGGCGTTTGGAGGCTTGTCTTATGTAATATTGACGTATAAAAAGTGCTGAGTCTCAGTTTACTTTGAATAAATAACTTTTGATCCTATTTGATATGACTACATGTGCAACACAACAACACATCTGCTGTAACAATTTGACGTTAACAACACCGTTATTTCGTACCAAAGGACAGGTAGACTATACCTAACCCTAGACAATATTTGTCCTTTTGACCAAACCTAACCTAACAATTATTCAATCTGGATTCAAGTCAAAATTTGTATGTCTGACCTTAGTCCCACGTATTATTGGGTTTGGTATTTAGAATTTAAATCTGTCTATAACTATGTAACTAAGCATGAAATAAATTGCCAGAAAGATTAAACAAGGTTAGATGTTAAAAAAGCAGAATGTGCTTTCACAAAGTGCTCGAGGCAAGTTGTTATAGACCGCACTATCAAATTTATGATTTTTGCAATCAATAAATGGGCCATTTAATTCTACAGTAAGTATTAAAAAGGTACGGTCTTAACTATGTAAGAGTCTTTAATGACCATCCAAATTAATGACTTTTTCTAATTTACAAATAAACCCATACTAATATTATAAATGCGAAAGTATCTCTTTCTCTCTGTCTGTCCGGCCTTCACGCCAAAACTACTGAACCGATTGTAATGATATTTGGTACACAGATAGTCTAGAGCTTGAGAATGGACACAGGCTATATAACATCTCGCTATGACCAATAGGGGAAGAGCAGTAATAAAAAATGTTGCGGAAACGGGAGCTAAGGCTGACGTACATTACTGCTCCCATTATTTTAACAGGCCCTTATTTTTATATCAACTGAGTTCTTTTTAATTTACGGGAACCACCGCGCGCTGTAAACTGAAGTCCATGCGGACGGAGTCTCGGGCAAGAGCTAGTATTTTATAAAAGAAGAAACAAAGAAAAAGTTTTTATTGTGACTCGCTTAGGAAAATATTAAAACTAAACTAAGTTCGCCACAATTAAAATAAAAAAACAATTTAGGTAATATATAAAAAATAACAAATATCAGAAAGTCCCTTACGGGCCAAAAGGCTCCTATCTCAGCATAATGATTGGATATTTAAAAGTAAATGTCGCAGTGCTGGAGTCTGATAGGGCCTGGTATGAACACCAGGCCCTATCACGGGCAATCAGAGCAACACAACATATACAATATGTAAAGAAAACCCTGTCCGACCCATAAGGATAATAAAGGTTAGGTAAACACTTGACCAAATATAATATAAAATTTTACATAATCATCACAGTAACAATAATAATGAATTTTGAAATAATCTTTTTTTCCCGAGTATTAATTCCAATTTCCCCGAAATTTAGTAATTTTTAAAAAACTGACAACACCATTTGTGGCGGAGCGAATAGCGATGCGACCACGTGCCGCATGCCCCGCCCCCTTTCACCCGCGCATACATGCGCGGGTGAAAGGGGGCGGGGCTATCGGGTTGCCTACCGCACATGCATTAAGTTACCTCGCTTTTTCGAAATAATATTTATTTTTTTTGGGGGATTTTTTTTTAAGTTTAGCCCGGCTTTATAGGCATTATTAGAATCAGTTAACGATACCTAACAATACCTTCACGGATCGGACAGGGTTTTCTTTACATATTGTATGTATAGTACACGAATAATATTATTAAATAAAATAAATTTTTCATATTTATTCCGCGCGACACGTACCTATCCTTATTATCTATGAGTGTCATAAACACTCAGTATGTTTTTTTCTCTGTGTCACTCAGTGACATTGCTGTGATAAGCGGAAAGAGGTGCCGCGCCAGCGTTCTCCTGGAAGTAAATAAATAAAATAAAAATAAATGTGGTAAATGGTGACGACTTTTTTATATCAACATTTTTATTTCATTATCAATAGAAACTTATAAATGGCCTCCAAATGTATATTGGTTGGAAGCACCTAATAAGTATTAGCTGCAAATTTCCCGAATAAAAAAAATGAAATCGTTAATAATTAGCCACCATTTCAGCCAGCTATATATTGAGGTTTTGTACGAGATATTTTTTTTTCGCATTTAGATATTTTTCCTATGATTAAAGTTTAGTTTGATGGTCTGTACCACACCCATCTATACTACTGAAGAGTTTGTTTGTTTGAACGCGCTAATTTCAAGAACTACTGATTCGATTTGAAAAAATCTTTTTGCGTTGAATAGCCCATTAATCCAGGAAGCCTTTAGGCTATACATATAACATGACGCTACAACTAATTGGAGTGGAGCATAACTAACTCGCGAACGAAGTCGCGAAAGAAGAAAAGTCTGGATATACCGCCAGCGGCATATCCAGACTTTTCTACCACGCTACATATTTTAACAGAAAAGTTGCATGAGCCACAAGTAGTTGTTCCGGGCAGACCCCATACACTCCCATAAACTCCAATAGATACACAGCCAGAGCTGAGTATGGGAGTTCATGTTTGTGAACGCACCACGAAACTGGAGAAATTCCTAGTGTGAGTTAAACTTTTAATAGGTGTATCTGACATCGACGCACAAACGAATGCCATATTTCCAATACATGATTCTGAACCCCCCAGTGGTGGAATTTTTCGTCGGCTTTTTCCTGATTAAAAAAAATAATAGTATGCAGTTTTTTCACTTTAAACCGTTCGTAATTGCTATACTTTTATAACCCAATAATATTTTAAAGGAAAAATTAATTAATTCACTACTTACACAATTACACAAAAAAGCGCAATGTGGACAAAACTTAGAAACTATCCTATCAGCTGATTTAATACAGTTCACATCAGGGATCAACGTCATACCTACAAAGACGCACGGCGGCACGCTTGCAACGTTCAAAGGCCGGGCCGACACTTTTTTTAAAATACCACTGTGATTTTTGTAACCGCTCAATAACGACATAAAAGAGTATCATAATTTTATTAGTGGCATGCGGTCTAGCCTTTTCGCGAAGTTTGCGTTACGATCTCAGATACACCCTGTATACTATGGTTCTATTTAAACTATCACCTTCCAATCAGTGAAAGCAGTCGCCAGTCGCCGTTTATAACAAAACACATTTTTTTTTAATAAACGTGAAATTTGGTACAATCAATTTTGCCATTGTCCGAAATTGCGTCGCTCGTGCAATTTACTTTGAACGCTCGAATGTCTTTTTGTTCAATTGATCTTGCCGCGACGCTAGGCACTTGTTTTTGTAATAACATTTTTTCCCCAGTGCCTAAAACACACCGTAGGCTTAGAACTTCAATCTGACGTGATTGGTGACACTGTGAAAATACACTGTCGAATGTCTCTAACGGTAAAGTTATTTTGTGTCATTTCTCAACACTCTGTGGGAAAGGAAACTTCCCCCAAATGTACAGACGACAGCTAGAGAACTGTCGTCTGTATTTCTGGGGGGCGTTTTAGACAAATATGTGTCTCTGTGTGTATCTGGACACAGATCTGTCTTTCTTTATTACATTTTCAACTTTATCAATAACCTATTAAGGCTCAATATTGATTGGGAAGATTTGAAAGTTTCGGGGAGCTTGACCTGTCGTCCGTGCTAACATTAATAATTCTATTGTGAGTATTGTGACACAATCAGTACCCAATAACCGATTGAAATGAAATGAAATCGTTTAAATATCCCACTATTATCTTACTATATACTACAATATCTTACGTTAATATTTTGTATCATATAATACTTACTTATGTGTGATAGTTAGTCTAATGTAATTTCTCGAATTTCGATCAAGTTTGTTTTTGATTTCGAAGGCCCTTAGTTGTATAATTTGCTTTTATTCCTACAAAAAAAACTTTGTAGGTATATGATAAAAGAAACATGTATCTACATAAATGTAATTGAATTCTAAAAATCCTTATACATACAGAATCAGCCTATAAGGCGGCGTTTTCACTGACTTGGAGCTGGGAGGAGAAGAGCGGTGAACAGCTGTGAAAAGTGGTTAGTGTTTCCACTGAAGCCGAGCTAGGCGGAGAGGAGCGGTGAAGAGCGGTGAAAAGTGGTCAGTGTTTTCACTGAAGCGGAGCAAAGTGGAGTGAAATGGAGCGCAGCATACTTTTAAAGTTCTCATACGTTTTGATACGTATGCATCTAATGTAGTAACGATGATAACTGAGGCACTGCGCGTGAGTCGCGCACCACACCGCTGTCCTCCGCACAGCACCGTCCTGCTGTCCTCCGCTCTGCACCCCAATGCTCATTGTCCTCCGCACCATATCGCCCCATGATCATCATCATCATTTCAGCCGAAAGACGTCCTCTGCTGGACATAGGCCTCCCCAAAGGTTCTCCACGACGACCGGTCCTGCGCCTCCCTCATCCAGTGGTATCCCGTCGGCCCCATCGGTCATCGGTCCTACGGACAATATGCCCAGCCCACTGCCACTTTAGTGTTGCAATTCTTCGGGTTATGTTGGTTACTGTCGTTATTCTGTGGATCTCCTCATTCCCGATTCAAACGCGCAGTAAAACCTCAAGCATAGCCCTCTCCATTGCCCTTTGAGTGACTTTGAGCCTTCTTATAAGGCCCATTGTTAGCGACCACATCTCAATTCCATAAATCATTACTGGCAACACACACTGGTCGAAGACTTTTGTCTTGAGACACTGCGGTATTTCGGACGAGAAGATACTACGTAACTTTCCGAATGCAGCCCAGCCGAGCTCGATTCGACGATTGCCCTCTTTCTTGAAGTTGGACCTTCCTAACTGTATAACCTCGCCTCGCTGTATTTTAATGATGAAATTCTGCTCAGCTCTGGTCCACCCCGCTGCAGCAAGCGGAGTGTTCAGTAAGCGGAGCGGAGTTATCGAGCATAATGATTGGTCAATTCGTGCACCGCTAAGCTCTCCTCTCCGCCCAGCTCAGCGTCGGTGGAAACCCAGCCTAATGTTCCCACTCCTGGGACACAGGCCTCCTCTCAGCAGAGGAAGTAGGCCGTAATCTATTACGCAGGCCCAGTGCGGCTACATGCCACACGTCTTCGAAGTTTTGCGTCTAGGATATACCGTTTTCCTTACGTATTTTTCCTTCACCGTTTCGAGAGCAGTGGCGACGAAATAATTCACACAAAATATAGCTCGAAATCCTTATACTACGAAATTATAATCCATAATAATATTATAAATAACCTGCTTCAGGCATCAGTCTCTTCCAATGGTACAATATAAGTAAAAATTTTGTTAAACCAATGTTTGTGAAGAGAGAAATAAATAAATAAAAAAAAAAATGCGAAAGTATCTCTGTCTGTCTGTCCGGCTTTCACGCTAAAACTACTGAACCGATTGTAATGAAATTTGGTACACAGATAGTCTGGAGCCTGGGAAAGGACATAGGCTACATAATATCCCGCTATGATAGGAGCAGAGCAGTAACAAAAAATACATATTGCTCCCATTATTTTGACAGGCGCTTATAAACTGAAGTTCAAGCGGACGGAGTCGCGAGCAACAGCTAGTTAGTCATAAGACAAAAAATAAATAAAAGACTATAATATAAAAGAAGACAAATATCTCTATACAATACAAGTGATGATGTTCACGATGTGAATGACACAATAATGTACCTACTTGCATGTACTCGCCGGCTGTCATTATAATCAGTCTGTGTTATAAATCAAGTCACATATTTTATTAACGTTTACTAAAATAGTATACAATATGTAAAGAAAACCCTGTCCGATCCGTGAAGGTATTGTTAGGTATCGATAATTGATTCTACTAATACCCACAAAGCCGGGCTAAACTTAAAAAAAAATCACCCTAAAAAAATAAATATTATTTCGCAAAAAAGAGGTAACTTAATACATGCGCGGTAAGCAATCTTTCCGCGGGCGGCGGGGGGCAGGGCATGCGGCACGTGGTCGCATCGCTATTCGCTCATAATAATACCGGTGTTGTCACTTTTTTTTAAATTACCATATTTCGGGGAAGTTGGGGGAAAAAAAGATATATCAAAATTCATTAGTATTGTTACTATAATGATTACGTAAAATTTTATATTATATTTGGTCAAATGTTTACCTAACCTTTATTATCCTTATGGGTCGGATAGGGTTTTTTTTACATATTGTATAATACTCTTTATTATGTTGACCGCTTACCGCTACGCCACGGAGGTTCCGTGGCGTAGCGGTAGCGAACGCGGCCGTTGCGCAAGGAGGCGCTGGGTTCGATCCCCGCACAGTGCAAATATTTGTATGCATGAATATGAATATTTGTACTGGCCTGGTCGTGCCTCGGAAATCACGTTAAGCCGTTGGTCCCGGTTGCCACATGAACATCTAGTGGCAGTCGTTACGGGTTGTTGGAGCCCTCAAAAGTCTTACAATTGGTTTAACTGCAATGCTTAGATATCGCCTTCGGGTTGTGGAGGTCAGACGGCAGTCGCTTCACAGAAAATATCGAAGTTTAGCCAAAATCAGCAGTTAGACTGAAGCGGACCTCAGACTCCAAAGCTGAAAAAGCTACGGATGCGACTGGGATTAACGCTGAGATGAAGAAGAAGACTCTTTATTATTTACACCATATAAACGACAGAATCTTGGATGGAATACCAAAGGAAATAGAGATAATAGTGTAGGTAGTCTACGGTGTACTATTGAAATTATACAATAAATATAATATGTACATTGTACATATACAGGGTGTATCTGACATCGTAACGCAAACTTCGCGAAAAGGCTAGACCGCATGCCACTAATAAAATTATGATAGTCATTTATGTCGTTACTGAACGGTTACAGAATTTACAGTGTTTAAAAAAAAGTGTCGGCTCGGCCTTTGAACGTTGCAAGCGTGCCGCCGTGCGGGTTTGTAGGTATGACGTTGATCCCTGATGTGAACTCTATTAAATCTATCAGCTGATTTAATAGAGTTCAGAGAGACAGTTTTTCGAGTTTTGTTTTCATTGCACTTTTTTATGTAATTAGCGAATTAATTAATTTTTCCTTTAATATTTTATTGGGTTATAAAAGTATATCAATTATTAACGGTCTAAAGTGAAAAAAAAACTACATATATTTTTTTATTAATCATGAAAAAGCCGACGAAAAATTCCACCACTGGAGGTTTCAGAATCATGTACTGGATCCATGGTACACGTTTGTGCGTCGATGTCAGATACACCCTTTATATTTATTCTATTGATATTAAAGTCTGTCATTATAATAGAAAATATTATAATGGTTGAGTTTGTAGAATAATGATATGTATCTAATGTTCTAAAAATAGATTTTTTTTTTGTTTCTTCATTATTTGTCTTGCCATTTCATTTGTAGGGCCGCTTCCAATCTGAACTGGGTATATGACATCGACAACCTAGTTACTGGGCAATATCCTCTTACTTCTTGGTTAGAATAGTAGTCACACTTGCTATAACGATTATTATCAAAGATATAGAAATGACGGGCGGAATTAAAAGTGTGGGTCAGCCCGAATCCGTCCTCGTGGTGATTGCCAACAGACTGGATTGCCATTATTACCAGCAATGCTGCGGCAGACATATTGCTAGCATATGAAATTGTTGGCTGTGTTCGTTTTTGTTATCATGTATGTCACCTTTTCTGGAGTCTTGGTACAGACGACAGCACACCAAGCTTCTACAATCTGTCAGATTTCTTTAGTAGATTTTCAACTTTAGCTTAAAGCATTAATAGGCTCTGCTATCGTCCGTACTTAAAATATACTCAATTTATTTATTACTAGCGACGCGGCGCGGTTTCACACGCGTAGGTTTCGATATGTTTTTTTTTATAATATTTAGCTCCTATTAGTCGCAGGCAGTTGTATAACCTGCGACCAATAGGATGTTATATAGCCTAAAGTCTTCCTGGATTAACGGGCTATCCAACGCAAAAAGAATTTTTCAAATCGGAGCAGAAGTTCCTGAGATTAGCGTGTTCAAACAAACTCTTCAGCTTTTTTTTTTATAAATTATAAACTAGCGCTTGATCGCAATCCCGCCTGATGGTAAGCAGTGACGCAATCGTTGATGGTAAAGCGCACTAGTTTATTAAGAGCTTATTCCAGCTTTATACATTAGTATAGATTTAAAGCAGCTTAACGTTATTTATGAGATCTTAATGAATGATTTCCAATCATACTGACCTCGGCAAGTGTGTAACCTTCATACTGTACCTCCTCTAGCCACAATCCTAAGCCTTTACCACTTTATAGCTGGAGGATTTCTCGTTAGTTTGGTATTTGTGTTGACCTAAATCCAAGCTCTAGAGAGCTGGATGCATGCGGAAAGCAGGATTTTGGTAGATGTGTGTACAGGATTACATTATTACTACTACACTACTGAAAGGATTAAGATGAAATTTGGCACACAGGTGGTTTATAGCCAGGAATAACACATAGGGAAGGTACATTTCATCTGGATACTCCCACAGGATCTAAGTTTATGCGACTGAAACTGCGGGGCGTGGCTAGTGTTGCCCAAATTCAGTCTTGGTCTTGCAGTCTTGGTCTTGTTCTTGCGTTTTTGCAAGACCAAGACCAAGAACAAGACCGCGTATTTTTAGCAAGACCAAGACCAAGACTGACCGTGCAAGACTTGAGCAAGAACAAGATATAGCCTGCAAGACTCTTGCGTCTTGCAGCTAGGACTTAGCGCTATTTCACTGAGTAGTTAGGTGTAACAGTTCGATGTATAGGTAGGTACGCTTAGGAATTCTATGAGACGCAAAAAACTGTATCAAAGAATATGAAAAACTGGACCTATGCGCATTACGACTAATATAAGCCCCGCACGATGATATTGCGATGGAACCTTGTCACAATAACAGCGTTGTGACGTCATCTGTCACACAAAAGGACAGCTAGCAAAAGAATGTTAAATGCAAAATTAATATTAGGGTTAAGGGTTTATTTGTATTATATAATTTTATTACACTCTTTATAAAGAGTGTATGTATAAATTAATA
Source organism: Sesamia nonagrioides (assembly GCA_017933935.1). Lineage (NCBI taxonomy): Eukaryota > Metazoa > Arthropoda > Insecta > Lepidoptera > Noctuidae > Sesamia > Sesamia nonagrioides. The sequence goes on along the minus strand of JADWQK010001429.1, from coordinate 3,893,503 downwards.
TTAGGGTTAAGGGTTACCTACTCACCCATATTCTGACAAACAAACTTTCATTATTAAAAATTTCAAGGAAATAATTTTTGTAGACGTAAGAAAAATATACTTATTCGTATATCTTTCTTACATGTATACTATTTTTTCTAACTACATTTCTGTTAATTTGCGAGCGGGAATTGAACCAGAGTCCACTGTGTAGTAGTCATGTTTTAATTACTACCTACATCTATCAGCTTATAAATAAAACCAGGATAATATGTAAAAAAATGTATGTAGTCTTCCGAATCAGAACTGCTTTCTGTGTCTGTCGTTTCCGATTCACTGTCGTCGCCGTATTTATGACAAATAACTCGTCAGTTATTCGGTCTTTATTCCAATATTCCTCTTCAAGCCGTTTAACATGATTGACTTCCTTTCGTCAGTCATCTGGAGTTATTGACTCCGACGCCTCCAACGTCAGAGCTTCAATGCGACTTTCCAACTGCTCCACATTCTTTTCTGACACCCTCGTCTTTACCAGGTTCCAGATGTACTCAATGGGGTTGAGGCCGCAGTTGTAATCTAACGACTTCATGGCCATTGCCAGCTAATAAATTGTCAATTTTATAATTTTTCGGCGGTCTGTGCCGTTTAATTAATAAATACAGTTCAGGTTTTGTACTGTCGTTGGGAAAGTCGATGTTGTGATCTTGTAGCCACTCAACAATCAACTGTTTTTTATTGTTCATACTTGGTGGCCTATTCTCATCCCTACTGTGATAAGGGGCGTTGTCCAACACAATTTTGGAGTTGCGTGGTATGTTGGGTACTAATTTTTCTGTAAGCCACTTGGTGAAATTCTCAGCATTCATTTGATCATAGTAATCCCCTGTTTTGGTACCTGCTTTAAACATTAAAAGGGCATAGTCAACAAAACCGCATTAACTTCTTTATCCATCGGCGACCGGGGCTGTCGTTCCATCTCACTCCATCGGTTGCTGTTTGCCAACATTTTTCTAAATAAATAACGGGTCTTTTGTCTTTTATTTTTCACCAAGCGAGTAATTTTCTTTCATACGTCGTTAATATTTAGCCCTCCACGCTTGAATTTGGGGTCTTTAAATTGGGGCCAGTCTTTTTTGGGAGCATCGTTTAAATTGGTAGCCTAAATCACATTTAATTATTTTTCTTAATGTAGTTTCACTGCCAGTATAATTAAGGTCTACTTTTGAAGCCGCCAAGATTTTGCGCATTGTGGGTATTTCTCTCCTCACCGTATACATTGAATCTATAATATTTCTTAAAGCTGTTAAGGAAAACCCGTCGAAATATTTCTTCTTTTGTCTTTTTCCTTTAGTAGGAGTTCTCATTTTGCTGCCACTGGCTGTTGCTGACTCATGCTCTCGTATCAATTTCGTCACAGTATTTTTTGCAACGCCTGTGGCACATGCCACACACTCCGTGACTTTGATAGAATTTTGCAAAATATTTTTAATAACTATAAGCAGTTGCTTCGGTATTAAAATGTCCGAAGCACTTTTTAAAGCATGGTTTATACTTTCAAGAACTAACTTACAGTCCTCTTTCTCCATAACAAAATAATTGTCCACTTTAATTATAATTTCACGAGCACGACTATTAATTAATTTCTTACTCATTTTAACGAGTAACAGCTAACAAAACTAAACAACAAAACTGAAGAACAACAATAAAACAGGATAACAAAAACAAAAAGCTAACAAAAATATTCGATGTGCGTAAGTGGGTAAGCGCGGACTGAACTTGCGAACGGTACCGACGGTGCGAGTTAGACTACGTCACCAAGATGGCCGCCAGTCGCAATATCATCGTGCGGGGCTAGTACCATAAACATAGCGAATAAAAAAATATCTATTAAAATCAAACTGAGTGCATGCATAGTTATGTTTTAACCATCGGCACTTTGATAATGCGGCATCAAAGGTTTTGTACTTACTTCTCAAAGAAATTTGCCGCTTTTCGGAAGTACATGGTTATGATACACGCGCCGGCGGCTTCTTTTGAAATCTAAAACAATCGTTGCCGCCACGCCGAAATCATAACATTTGACACTATTTGATTGCCGCCATAGGGCGTAGGTATACTCATGCAAAATAATTTCGAATTTTAAGAGTACCTACAGGCACAGCTACAGGTGTTCCAAAGAATAAATAAGTTTCAGAGTGCTTAGAATGAAAATGAATACATTATACTGATCACGCAAGTAGTATTATGATTAGGATAAAATGGTAAGGATAGGTAGTAGATGTCATATTAATTCATTCTAGTAAGTATATATTATAATATTGATTACTTATATGGTTTTAAACTAATTACTTAGGTACTATTATTGTACATTTAGTCATTATATTTCTTAAGTTTTTACAAGAAAAAATAGCAAAAAAAGTGTTCAAATATCACCCGTTTAATAAATATTGTAGCCACTTTTAAATATACTTGAAACGTGTAAAAAAATTCTACAAAAAATTGTTTTTTTACATGTTTTAGCAAATGTAAGCTTATAAATCATAAATGTTTATTAAGAAACAGTTACTTCCATGGAAAACGACATATAGGTCAGTTGATTTTTCGAATTTCTTATCCAATCTTCAGTTATTTATTAATCTGCTTCATCTTTACTATGGCTATGTTAATTCAAGCTCACAATGTTCCAATTCTAATACGTTTTTCTAAGATTTAAAGTAAACTTTAATAAATAGTAATAGACTAATAGGTAATTGCAAGACTTGCAAGACTCTTGCTGCAAGACCAAGACCAAGACCAAGACTGGGAGCGCAAGACCAAGACCAAGACCAAGACCAGGTGTATTGGCGCAAGACCAAGACCAAGACTGGCTAAGTCTCGTCTTGTTCTTGCGTTTGGGCAACACTAGGCGTGGCGAGTAAATAATAGCGACATTGGATTGAACATAAACGAAAACAAGATGATGCCATATTTGTAGGAAGTATTTTTTCATAAATAGACTTGATAGGGAAGTCAATGTTAACGCTTTTATGAACAACCTTCTACGGTGGAACTAATATTAGGTAAACGAGGACAAGCATTCAGCAACCAAACATCTATTTTACCCGCGTAAGTTTATAACCTGAGCGAATGTTCGGATAAAAGTATGATATTATTATACTATATGGGATATTCTAATATATCAGCTATAATACTGTGGAGTTTCACAAACCTGTTCAGTAACTTTTTTAGGTTGAAACCCCGGGGTGCATCTAGTCCAATATGAAATTGAAATATTAAGACTTAAATCTAAACCTATTTGTTGCGGGAAGCGAACGACTCCTCCGAATCCTCCTCCTCCATAGCGCCTTTGCTTTGTGTCCAGTTGTGTTCCAGTTTTTTTCACACTTCGCAACACAGCTGTACAAACTCGTCCTCCGCACGGTTTTACCAGACATCATGCCGGAACACGACGAATCGCATGGCGGCAAGGCTTTGGTTGTTTGTCATTTGTTTTAGATTTGAATCCAAATCAAAACTTTCTGCACTCGATATTAACAATTAGAAAATACAGTAGCTAGTAACCTCCGGGTCTACCTATGAGATTGAGTTAATAGTCTGCTAAATGCTTAGATCTCAGCATGTATACAAATAACAAACCACAATGCAAGCTGAAAATATGATGACAATTCGGTTAGAATGGAATGACGCAATCAGACGTAATTGTTATTTGTATTGTGTTGTACTAATCTTACGGTGCCTCCATATAGTAAGAGCGATCAGCGATGTAACCAAACATATAGAATGGTGCAACTTCTTATTTATAATCACCATCAGCCTAGCCTTTTATCAATCATGTTGGGTTCGGCTTCCAGTCTAACCGGATTCAGCTGAATATATTATTCATACATGTTTGTTTAACAATTATAAACTAATGCTTGACCGCAATCCCACCTGATGGTAAGCAGTGATGCAATCGTTGATGGTAAAGCGCGCTAGTATATTAAGCCTATTTACTTAAAAACTTAGTGAATAGCAAGGAAGACGGCAGTTGAGCGAGGTGATGCAATGTTAAACCCAACAACACGACCAACAATGTTGCGCCAGAGGGAGATTGATATGGAGACCCTCCACAACCAAAAACCCGACACAACAACATTTGGCGCATCGTACCCGGCACACATCGCAACACAACTGCTCAGACCCTTATTCCATACTTCGAGCAACTTAATTAGCTTTCAGTTTCCAGTAAATATGTCTTTACTTAATGCTATAGATGTTCAAACAGGTTCCTAGGCTATGTTATGGCCTACAAGATAGGAACAGATGTCACAATACTACAAACAAGATCTTAATATTGATGAAGGACTTCAACTTACAAGTGATTCAACAGACGATAAAATCTGCGTTTTAATCTGATACTTTAGTTAATTAGCATAATCAGGATGGCGTCATCAATATGCCCACTTTGTATCGTTAATGGTTTTATCATTTGCAATGTCAAGTTCGAGATGTTTTTATCGATTTTAATGAACTAGCCGCAACGCTTTTTTTTATAAAGCGTTGTATCTATACGAATATTATAAATCGGAAAGTGAGTTTGTTTGTTTGTTCCGCTTTCACACCGTATCTACTGAACCGATTGCTTTGAAATTTTGCAGACGTATAGTTAGAAGTCCGGATTAAATAATAGGGTACTTTTTATCCCGGAAACATTTGATATTCCCGAGGGTAATCTAAAAAGCGCGATATAACCGATCTCCACGCGAGCGAAGTCGTGGACGGAAAGATAGTAAGGAATAAATGAACGATTAATAAATAGTGAGACTAATTTATAATTTTGTTTTCATGGTGGTACCTCACTATGAAAACAAAATTATAAATTAGTAGGTGCCGTTGTATGTATAGCTTTATTCCCAATCCTGTTCTTGAAAATGGCAATATCTAATAATAATTGTTGAGAATAAGCCTGATATAGTGATGACGGATTAGGAGTTTTTTAAGTGTTGTATTTTTTTTATTTTTTATATTATATATGACTGATATTTATACTTTTGTTTTTATGGTGAGGTACCTACTATAAGGCCGCGGGTAATTTGAAAAGAAATACCTTGGCCCCTGGCGCACTGGCAAGTGAAGGAACACGGGTGGATTTTGTCAGTAAAAGTCTGACACGCCTTTCCGCTTCGGCAAGAGTGAAAGAGTCATTTAGTGAATTCCCGTCCGCAAAAATCTGTGCCTCTGGCCGGAGGCTATAAATTCATTAAAGGCAGCCACAGGATAGTCCGGTTAAGTAGTCACGACCTCTCAAGGTTCTACGAGACGCCATATTAAAAAAAAATAAAAAAATGGGACGTGCCTTTGAGAGATTATTGATTCGAAGGAAGATGTAGAAGAAGGAAGATGTTAAAAGAACGATTTAATTACATCTATACTAATATTATAAATGGGAAATTGAGTTTGTTTGTTTGTTCCGGTTTCACGCTGTAACTACTGAACCGATTGCTTTGAAATTTTGCAGACGTAAAGTTAGAAATAGGGCATTATTTATCCCGTAAAAAATTGATATTCCCGAGGGAAAACAAAAATATTTTTAGTTTCATACCAGTTCGGTGATAGGTGGTGCTGTGTGTCGTTTAAAACAAGGTAAGTAATATATTGCAAAAGAATATGCACATGTAAACTTAGAAGCTAAATGATACTATAATAAATTAATCCCCGAAAATTAGGGATCTAAAAAGCGCGATATAACCGAATTCCACGCGGTCGAAGCCGCGGGCGGATAGCTAGCAATTAACAAGTGGAAGGTACATACGAAGACATATCACGCTATACATAATAATACCAGTTTTAACTGACCTCGCATTATATAAGTTTTTTGTACAACTAAAAGTCAGCTTATTCTGGTTAGTATTGATGTGTAGCTGTGCGTAGAAGAAAACAATTAAGTCAAGGAAGCAAAACATAATAATATTATTGTTGACACGCAGGAACTTGCTCATGCAATTAATATCTACGTCGATGAATTACTAAACGTTATCTTCGCTAACAACCCTACAACCATCATTAATAATTATCTACTAATCACTGAACATTTACCTCTTATCTCCGGCCATCGCAATGTTTTCCGCACAAGTACAGTCGGCTAAAGCACTTATTTAGCGCCTTTACTGGCAAAACTACTCTTTTATATCGTTTCAATATAGATGTTGCCTGGGTAAAAAAAATGATTCTATTTAGACCGTCATTCAGATTATAGAAAAATATTGGATACGTTTACGTATATTTAGTTTTAGCAGATCAATAAAAATTTACAAATATAAAAGGCATCAAAGACAAGGAGCGGTGGCTGGTGACATCACTGCTCGCTAAAAAGTCTTCATATTTTGTTTATATAAAAAAAGAAAAAATACGTGTCTAGTATTTTTTTGGAAATCTGACTGACGGACTAATTAGTTTTTTTTTTGTCAACTACCCTATCCCACTAAATAGCCAATATTGTTTTTTATTGTAGCCGTAAATTTTTAAGCGCATGGAATACTTAGAGTCAAGAATGTATTCCCCCATCGGCAGTACTGTAAAATTAGGATGTTAAATAGTTAAGTAGGTACTCAGCACACTCACAATCTCATAGCTCAACATGCCTCGGCGGCTGCTGTCAGACACAGTATTATTAACGTCTATACGAAACTCGCGGAGCTCGTTGAGGTGGCCTAGTGATTAAAACACCAGCATCTCAAGTATGAGTGTACGGGTTCAATTCCAGGTCAGCCAAATACCCATGCAACTTTTATAAGTTATATGTACTTTCTAAGTATATCTTGGACACCAACGATTGTTTAAAAGGTGAAGGAAACATCTTGAGGACACCTGGACTTTAAGTCTGAAATCGCCAACCCGCATTGAGCAAGCGTGGTGATTAAGCTCAATCCTTATCTGTATGAGAGAAGATCTGTGCCCAGCAGTGGGACGATAAAAAGGTTGATGATGATACGAAACTGATGGTATACAATTCCGCCAATGCTAGTGATAGGCAAAAAATGCGCTTAGTGGTAATCGCAACAACACGAACTACAATTCACGAATTTTTTTGCACGCTGCTCGCCATCTAGCCTCAAGTCGAGACCGTACTCTATTCGCACAAACTTTTTTAAAGTAGATGAAAGTAACTTTCCCGCATACTAAATGGCTTGTCCGACTGTACACGACTGTCATCAAGATACATAGTTCGGTTCGCCTGTGTGTTCGACTGTCTTGTTTACACGGTATGTGTCAGAGAGCTGAGCCAACATAATCTATGATGTCAATTCGAGTTTGTGGCAAATTGATCGTCTGTTGTTTATTGGAGTAAATTAATACTGAAGAGTAATTATCGTATCGCCCTGAGGAAGGTGGAGGTCTGCCCGGCTTGGGTAGAGCACCGCCGTGTCCTCGTGGCGGCGATAGGCAGCAATCTCTCGCGTCCGGCCCGGGTCCAGGTCATGGTCCGGAGCAAGAGTGCATGGCAGGCCGTCACGTTACCTCCTCCTGCGAAGCAGTGACGTTGGCAAAGAAGGAGGCGGAGCGGGTGAAGAGCGGGAATCCCAGCGCCTCATGCCTCTAGCCGCTGCAGGAGACGCCCTGGTCGAGAGACTATATCGAACTCCCGGCCACCGAAGGCGTTGGCAGCTCGCCGCCCGGTAAGGACCATGCTTGGGTCGACAGTGCAGTATGTTTCACGCGCGCCTCAAAAACATGTCAGCACATAGTGACGGGGTCCGCAAGTCCGATGCCTCCTGGGCCAGGGTTGCGGGTTGGTTAAAAAAGAAACCGTGGCCCTGGGACCCAGACAAGTGAAGATACACGGGTGGGTTTAAGTCAGTAAAAGTCTGACACGCCCTTCTAATCTGTCCAGAGCGGGAAAGGTCATTTGAAGATTACCCATCCAGAACAAAAAAAAGGGTAATGCTCGTAATTATAAGAACTTTACAGTCTGAGTCCCAAATCTCGTAATTTGTTTTAAAATGTTAAAATTCCAGTCGAAGTCACATCTTGGCGACAAACAAATATCAAAAACTTGTGAAAATATTGGATAATTAGACGTTTTTTTTTTGGCAGATTGAAACTGAGGAAAGACTGTGAACGTTATTAAAATTAGTAGAGTTACCCTCTGATTTCAGTCTCAAAACTGTTTACTGTGAAAAGACTTTGAACGTTCTTAAAATTAGTAGAGTTACCCTCTGATTTCAGTCTCAAAACTGTTTACTATGAAAAGACTTTGAACGTTATTAAAATTAGTAGAGTTACCCTCTGATTTCAGTCTCAAAACTATTTACTGTGAAAACACTTTGAACGTTCTTAAAATTAGTAGAGTTACCCTCTGATTTCAGTCTCAAAACCATTTACTGTGAAAAGACTTTGAACGTTATTAAAATTAGTAGAGTTACCCTCTGATTTCAGTCTCAAAACCATTTTCTGTGAAAAGACTTTGAACGTTCTTAAAATTAGTAGATTTACCCTCTGATTTCAGTCTCAAAACCATTTACTGTGAAAAGACTTTGAACGTTCTTAAAATTAGTAGATTTACCCTCTGATTTCAGTCTCAAAACTATTTACTGTGAAAAGACTTTGAACGTTATTAAAATTAGTAGAGTTACCCTCTGATTTCAGTCTCAAAACTATTTACTGTGAAAAGACTTTGAACGTTATTAAAATTAGTAGAGTTACCCTCTGATTTCAGTCTCAAAACTATTTACTGTGAAAAGACTTTGAACGTTCTTAAAATTAATAGAGTTACCCTCTGATTTCAGTCTCAAAACTATTTACTGTGAAAAGACTTTGAACGTTCTTAAAATTAGTAGAGTTACCCTCTGATTTCAGTCTCAAAACTATTTACTGTGAAAAGACTTTGAACGTTCTTAAAATTAGTAGAGTTACCCTCTGATTTCAGTCTCAAAACTATTTACTGTGAAAAGACTTTGAACGTTCTTAAAATTAGTAGAGTTACCCTCTGATTTTAGTCTCAAAACTATCTACAGTGAAAAACGTTTTTTTTTCTTTATTGATTTATAGGATTTTTTTATAAATAGCGTATGTCAGTCCCATCGTAACCTAAGCAATTACACTTTCACAACACGTGGGCCATGAATTTGAGCAAAACTTTTGCATCGTCACCATTTGGTTGAGGTAGAATTGTATGGAACATACCTCCATCAGTTCTATTCAACGATCTCATTAAATTATTCCTGATACCAGACACACTCACATTAGAGACAGGTCCTCGATAACTCCACATTCCTACATACAATTGCGGGAAGCATTTTTTTTCATCATAAAGGAAAATTTTTGCATGGAATAACAATATTTTACAAACGTATAATTAGGTGATTACTTTTTTTATTTCATTACCACTGCTCTCAAAACGTTGAAGGAAGACATCGTGAGGAAACCAGTATGTTTTAGAGCCAAAAACTTCAAAGACATGTGACAACTACCAACTCGCACTGGGCCCACCTTGTGTCCCAGGAGTGCGCACATAGGCTGATTATATTATACCTATTATGTTTGATTCTCGTAATTTCATTGAAAAACTTGATAAGTACCTTTAAAAGTATACGGTATTTCCATTATAATAATTAGTTGTTATCTGCATTAATTTTAGCAACAGCATTAAACTTCCTGCAGTATTAACAGTTAATTTATTTTAACCAACTTCCGGGATACAAAGAAGATAATGATGTCTGCAACTGACGTCAACATAGGTACATTAATTTACCGGTCATCGTGGAGAACCTTGGGGGAGGCCTGTGTCTAGCAGTGGACGTGTTTCGTCTGGAATGATGATGATGATGACTAAAAAGTAATAAACGCGTTTATTTCTTAGAAAATAACTTTTATTACCCGATACAGCTGAAAACGTATACATGCTTAAAGGACGATTCGTACGTGTTTTTTTACCACCATATTAACAATATTACAAATGCGAAAGAGTTTGTGAGAATGTATGGATATTTGTTACTCTTTCACGCAAAAACTATTTGCTATTCTACTTGGTTGTCCCAACAAAAACATAGTCAAAGGTCCGTATGGGCGGGCGAGTGCGGGCGTTGACCTCTGGCGTCAGCTATGGCATGCTGCACAAGTACTATGATCTATCGTAACCGCTCGGTAACCACTCTGCAGTCTCACTCTAAATGTATTTGAGAAAAAATACAACATGGTGTAAAAATGATTGGAATCGATCCAGTTGCTTATTTTGATCAAACTGTATTCAGATTTTGCATAAACAAAAAATAAAGTTGTATAACAAATCATTTAGGATCACCAAGCCTGTTTTATTCGTATTTTCCTAGACGAAATATCGACGAGGATTTCCTCGTAAAAAACAAGATCCGGCTTCTTTGCACAATAAATTGTCAATATTGTGACAGCACTTGTGATTGTCAGACATATGAGAAAATACGACGCGCTGAGCCATTGCTGTCAATATAAAGTGTCATGGTAACATGACACACATGACACTCTGTATGTAAATATAGAGACAAACTAAAACTATGAGGCAAAAATTATTGTACTACAGGCATTGATATAATATTAAACTAAGGTAGATACGTCACTAGCGCACTGAAAATGAAGCGTACAAAAGGAGGTAAGTCCAGCAAGTCGCTTTAGTTTTCGTCGATTCTATTTAAGCGCAAACGACAAACACTAGCCATCTTTTTCTTCTCTATGCTATGGTTGCACCCCATCTCACTCACACTGTGCGAACGTGTGAAATGTACGCAGAATAAAAAAATTGCATGTGTGTGCTGCTGCTCCGATCGGCACATTTATTTTGGTTAATTTGTTAGAGCATATCATATCTGTCTAATCTATCTATCTATCTAATTATATCAATGACTACAGGTTAATTGCGTAAAAGTCTATCAGTAGCAATGGGTTTTATTTTCACAGTTTTATTACATTAATTGTGTTACTTACGTTATCGAGTAGACAGTAGTAAAAAGAATCGGTGGCCTATTGGCAATTGCCGCGACTTACAAGTGGCAGGTCAAAAGTTCGAACCCCATCAGGCGATTTACTTTGTGTAAATTATTTCGTCACCACTGCTCTCAAAATGGTAAAGGAAAATATCGTGAGGAAACTATCCTAGATAAAATATCCTAGAGGTAAATCTTCGAAGACATGTGACAACTACCAACCCGCACTGGGCTCTGTGGTGGATTATGGCCCGCTCCCTCTCAGGGAGAGGAGGCCTGTATCCCAACAGTGGGAATATTATAGGCTGATTATGATATGTTATATACGCAATTTACACTGCTCATGTGCTCATGTCATTGCTATTTTCTGTGGTCGGCGTTACATACAGTATGTTAACTAAAAGAGGGCGTTCCCGTTAACCCGAAATAGTATAGCATACATACATGCTAAAAAAATATTTCCATTCGAAAACAAAATGTTTTAAAAATTTTTCCAATATGAAAATATTCAATAAAAATTTTAAATTGACATGTAAAAGAAACACACTGTACACGCGAACATGAAAGACGGCAACCTCGCAATTTATTTATACATGACGACTACTATTTTGATTTAAAACAGGAGGTTTCAAATTTATTTCCAATTAGATTTTTTTTTTATTTGGATTTTTTTATGCTTATTTTTCTATGCTGATATTTTTATTTTAATCTATTAATGATATATATTAACGAGTTTAAGGGAACGCCATCTCAGTAATTGTATTTATTTTAGCCTCCTTTCTTTCTTTTATATATATGTGGTATCTGTAATTGTAAGTGTTTTGTAATACTAAACTGGCAACATTGTGCTCGGTAGTTGCTGGTTAATCCGACTGGCAACACTGTGGGTGCTCGGTGATGTAGCTCCGCCAGTCTGTCAATATACGACCTATAATCTATATCTATCCAAGTTGTTCTGGTTTCATTTTGTTATCCAAGTACTCTTCAGTGGTATACATATATATTAATATATAAACTAGTAATTATGCTACAATTATGACATATTGAATCACTGTTTTAGTTAAATCACTTAAATTATTGTAAACATTTTCATTTTGAAAGTCTGGACTTGAAAAAAGACGATAATCCCTGAGTTTGTTTCGTTTTTCTTCTCAGAGGTTAGGTCACTTGGGAAATGCCGGCTCCATCTAGTTTAAAAAAATATGACGTGTAAAAGTGATCAGTGATCCTACTTGCAAAATAAACGATTTCATTTCAGTGCTTCACCACAATTTCGCCTGATGGTTCGCAGTGATGCATTCGTTGATGGATTGCATTCGTTGGAAAGGATTGATTTTATATCAATTTAAAAGAAATATGTTTGCAAAGTTTCATTGAACCTCCTTAAAGCATTTATTAACAACATAATGCACACCTACCTAACCGAATTCCAGTATTATTTCTATACAATAATAATTACTATATAATGCTACGCTCAAATCCAATTTAAGTATCATAGATATCTTAATAAAGATCAACCATAAAAATCTCGTTGAATACTACTTGTGGCCGTTCATATTCACTTTCACAGCCCACACTTTGGCAAAATAATAGACCGCCTAACAATTGAAGTACCAGTTATTGTGGTAGAAAGCTTTATAAATCAATTTAGTTATTAAAGTTAAAAGTTATTTGGTAATTGGCTTTTTGTAGAACAGTGGGCTTGTAGTTGGTTGAGTGGCCTTGAATTTTCATGGGTAAATTATTTTCGTTATGTGCCTCGTTCATTCATTTTTATGATGTCTTGGTAACTACAGTTTTGATTGGTTTGCTAATGGCTTAGGCTGTTATGTATTAGACTGTTTTTATTGTGTTTTAAAAAAGTCGTGGTGGCCTAGTGGTTAAAACACCAGCCTCTCAAGTATGAGTGCGCGGATTCGATTGCAGGTCAGGCAAGTTCCAATATAACTTTTCTAAAGTTATATGTACTTTCTAAGTATATCTTGGACACCAATGACTGAAGGTGAAGGAAAATATCTTGAGGAAACCTGGATTTTTATAAGTCTGAAATCGCCAACCCGCATTGAGCAAGCGTGGTGATTACGCTCAATCCTTCTCTGTATGAGAGGAGACCTGTGCCCAGCAGTGGGACGATAAAAGGTTGATGATGATGATGATGAATTGTGTTATATTCAATTTGATTTATTGTAATCACAACTTTTATCATTATACAACTTTTTTTTTTATGCGAAACCCGAATCACGTGTCCACTATCTTTAAGTAAAGAATGTATGTACAAAATTTCAATAAGCTATCATGAAAAACCACAAAGCTATGAGCTTGTTATCCTACTTGGCTGTCTCAACAAAAATATGGTGCACGCTCCGCTGGGGCGAGTGATCGGTGCATTGACCTCTGGCGTCAACTGTTGCGCAGGCGATGATCTACCGTAAGCAGCGTGTCCCGCTCGTTCACAAACTAAACTAATATAAGTGCATCTTTTGCCTTCTATTTCATAACGAAAAGGACAGAAGATAAAATGTTTTTTTTTTATAATTATAAACTAGCGCTTGACTGCAATCCCGCCTGATGGTAAGCAGTGGTGCAATCGTTGATGGTAAAGCGCGCTAGTTTATTAAGCCCATTCACTTAAAAAATCTTAGTGAATAGGAAGGAAGACGGCAGTTGAGCGAGGTGGTGCAATGTTAAACCCAACAACACTGCCAACGATGCTGCGCCAGAGGGAGATTGATCTAGAGACCCTCCACGACCAAACTCCCGACACAAAAACATTTGACGCATCGTACTCGGCACACATCGCAACACAACTGCTCAGACCCGTCCTCCGTACGGCTTCACCAGACATCATGCCGAAACACGATGAATCGCTTGGCGGCATGACTTTGTCTGGTGGGTGGTAACTTACGCCGGCGGCCGATGTTGTGGCCTACCACCGAGAAAAGATGTTAGTTTAGACCTGCCAAATTAATCCGATCTTGACGTAAATTGACGTATTTTTGGTCGCCGTATTTATAGTCGCGTCTAAACTGTCTAAGAAGTATCTTAATTTGACAGGATTAAACTAAAAGGTTATCTTCTATCCTTTTCTTAATAAAATCGGCGGTAGGCAACAACATCAGCCGCCGGCATAAGTTACCACCCACCAGACAAAGTCTTGCCGCCAAGCGATTCGTCGTGTTCCGGCATGATGTCTGGTGAAGCCGTACGGAGAACGGGTCTGAGCAGTTGTGTTGCGATGTGTACCGGGTACGATGTGCCTAATGTTGTTGTGTCGGGAGTTTGGTCGTGGAGGGTCTCCAGATCATCCTCTGGCGCAGCGTCGTTGGTCGTGTTGTTGGGTTAAACATTGCATCACCTCGCTCAACTGCCGTCTTCCTTCCTATTCACTCAGTTTTTTTGAGTGAATAGGCTTAATAAGCTAGTGTGCTTTACCATCAACGATTGCATCACTGCTTACCATCAGGCAAGATTGCAGTCAAGCACTAGTTTATAACTATTAAAAAAAAAAAAAATAGAAAGAAAAAGATGCACTTAACTTAAAATTAGTTTAGTTTTTGAACAAGAGAATCATCGCCAGTGACTAAAGTCAAATACATTTCGCAAGTAGTGAAATCCCAGAGACTTGTGAATCACATTATAGACGAGACAAGGTTCGTGTGTATAACTATTTATAGCTAAGTAATTAGTATGTATTGTATGTAAATTCGAGTTTTCTGCGAACAGTTGGAAGGAGGAATTTAAATGCTATCTGTAAACGCGATTAAAATGGCAAACAGATTAATAGAAAAAAAGTGTGTGTGTCTGCTCCGATGCACGACTGGAGTTTACTCCTTAAGTACGAGAAAGAAAAAAAAATATATATATTATTATTATTTTAAAAAATATTTATAAAATAAGTCATAAAAAATTAAAAAAAATATAAATGCATATTTATGAAAATTTTAACCAGTTTTAAGAAAGTTGATAATATAAAAAAATTTTGTAAACATTTTTTTATAAAATATCATAATTTTTTTTTTAAATATAACATTATCTTAATAACTAACAAAATATAGTTGTAGAAAGATAATTATGCCACTTTTTTAGATTAGAAAGTTGCGCACCAAAGGTGCGCACTAAAATAGCAACGCTTAAAATTCGTTACTCGTTAGTAGGTTTTACCCCTCGGATTTTTCTCATACCGGGCGCCTTATATATGAAAATCGATTCTTAAGGAGTAAACTCCAAAAAAAAGATAAAAGACCACCAGTCTTACAATGTGGTATCAAATTACCCAGGAACTCGGTTGTGGAGGTCAGATAGGCAGTCAATCATAATACTGGTATTCAACTAAATTCGGTTAGATTGGAAGCTGGCCTCAACATGGGAAAACGCTAGACATATGATAATTACTTGATAGTCTAATTTTATGTGGTGTTGTGTATTTCTTTAAGAATATTGATGTCTGTGAATAATCTTCTTCAGCCTATAGAGGTCCACTGCGGGACAAAGGCCTCCATCAAGGCTTTCTAACGATGACCGTTCTTGTTCTGCCAGCATCCATCGGCTTCCCGCGACCTTCACCAGGTCGTCAGTGCCCCTTGTTGGGGACCTCCCTGCGCTGCGTCTTCCGGTACATGGCCGCTACTTCAGAACCTTACTGCCACATCGGCCTCCGGTTCTACGAGCAATGAGCCCCGCCCACTACTAAAAAATTTTAGCGAATCGAAGAGCTATGCAGGTGACTTTGGTTCTTCTGCGGATCTCCTCATTTCTGATTCGATCGCACAGGGAAACTCCGACATAGCTCTTTACAACGCCCTTTGTGTGACTTTGTGCCTTCGTATGAGGCCCATTGTGAGCGACCACGTTTCAGTTCCGTAAGTCATCACTGGCAACACACACTGGTCAAAGACTTTGGTTTTGAGACACTGTTTTATCTTGGACGACGAGAAGGTGTAGCGTAGCTTCTCAAAGTTGAACCTACCTGCTTGGACTGTTTGTCCCAGGTATATACTCGTCAACAACTACAAGTGCAGAGCAACCAACTAGAATTGGAGTGGGTGCGACATGATATAACTACAGTCATACTACTTTTTCTTCTAAACATTTTTCGAAATGTAATTAACAGAGACGTGTGAATTAATTTTTCGTTGGGTGTGAACACAAGGAACTTATTCACCAAAATTATACATCATACATGGATATGAATTCGGAGCAATTTTGTGTTTTAAATACAGCCATACGGGTCTGAGCAGTAATTGTGTTGCGATGTGTGCCGGGTACGATGCGCCAAATGTTGTTCTGTCGGGAGTTTGGTCGTGGAGAGTCCCTAGATCAATCTCCCTCTGGCGCAGCATCGTTGGTCGTGTTGGTCTTGGGTTTAACATTGCATCACATCACAGCGGCCGCCAGCGACTTCGTTCGCGTGGAGTTAGTTATGCTCCACTCCTATTGGTCGCAGCATGATGTTATATAGCCTAAAGCCTTCCTGGATTAATGGGCTATCCAACGCAAAAATATTTTTTTAAATCGGACCATTAGTTCCTGAGATTGGCGCGTTCAAACAAACAAACTCTTCAGCTTTATATATTAGTATAGATTAATGTTTGTCCCCGATCCCGCCTGATGGTAAACAGTGCAATTGTCGATGGTAAAGCGCACTAGTTTATTATGCGAATATTCACTCTTGCCTTAAAGACATTTAATTGTAATCTGACAGGAAGACTGATGATATTCATCATCATTATCATCATCCTCAACCTTTTTTTATCGTCTGGGCACAGGTCTCCTCTTATACAGAGAAGAATTGAGCGTAATCACCACGCTTGCTCAATGCGGGTTGGCGATTTCAGACTTAAAGTCCAGGTTTCCTCAAGATATTTTCCTTCTCCTTTTAATCAGTCATTGGTGTCCAAGATTTACTTAGAAAGTACATATAACTTAAAAAAGTTACATTGATACTTGCCTGACCTGGAAAAGAACCTGCACACTCATACTTGAGAGGCTGGTATTTTAACTATTAGGCCACTAAGACTGTTTGATATTGTAATGATATTAATTTACCTATATTGTGGTTTAAACAATTTATTATTTGTCTAATATCCTTTTCTTTTGTTACAGATCCCAAAAATATCACCAGAATAGTGTAGTGAACGACAGTGCTAAAAATATATGTGTGTAAAGTGATGCGGTACAGTGTGAGACGGTACCAAATGAAGCGACGTAAACTGCTGGCCCTAATACGGTACAGTGAATAAACAACAATGTTAGGGAAATGTGCCTGGGTGTTCCTCACAGGATGTCTTGCTATCGGTAAGTGGATCTGACTGTAATTTATAATTTTTTTTCTTGTCGGACCAGCGAACACGCAATTGCCCCAAATGTCGACACTTTTATAAGTTAGGCAAAAACATTGGGTTGGCCTTCAGGAAAACGAAGATTACACCATTAAACTGATAATAAAACAGTATTAAATATACCTTCCCGGAATCCTTATTAGTTTCTTATCTAGTTAAACTGCTACGTAAAGAAATAAATCTGACCTGACTTTGCAGTGACATGATATGTTTTCATTTTGATAATTTTCGTACACATAACCTTCACACTTTATCACAATACGTCGAATTCACAAATATGTTCACCAAAACCACACTAGAATACGATGGCACATATGTTTACACACTCATAACATGCTTCATATCACTACTAAACACACTATTTGCATCATACAACAAATTTTATACAAATTTATAAACACAGCAAACGTCAAACGGTGGAATGTCAGATGAATTTATATATTGTTTAGTTCGTTCAAAACGATGTTGCTGCTGTTGAAAGGTATTAAAATAGAGAGTAAATGAACCATTTATCCATACTAATATTATAAATGCGCAAGTATCTCTGTCTGTCTGTCCGGCTGTTCCGCTTAAACTACTGGACCGATTGTAATGAAATTTGATACATAGACAGTCTAGATCCTGAGAAAGGACATAGGCTATATAACATCCCGCTATGACCAATAGGAGAAACAATAGGGAGGGCAGTAAGAAAAAATGTTGCGAAAACGGGAGCAAACGCGGACGTACAATCAGGTGCTTATTTTATATCAACTGAGCTTTTTTTAGTTTTTTTTTCGGAATGGACATTCTCGCGGAAAGGGGAACCACATCGCGCTGTAAACTGAAGGTTACGCGGAGTCGCGGGCAGCAGCTAGAGTTTCATATAAATGCAGAACGTATTGCTACTTGCAACACAACCACAGATATTTGTCCAACAATCCAATCCTAACCAAGCCCTTAAGTGTAACTGTCCTACTTAAGACATATGGAGCATTTTTTCGTATGTCGCATTGTGTAACTTAAGACATTGAAATTGTTAACATTATAAACATAGGCGCTTCCAGCTTCTGGCCTTGGGGAGTCAGGGCTAGAGGGGTCAAGTTTATTTTGTGTTACAAACTACTCAAGCATATCTACATGAAACATTAGGTATTTGTAGTGTAGTGTGTAGGGCAAATAGACCCAAATGATCCTGTATAAGTCACCATTAATAATTTCATCGGTAATTAGGTCAGTTCATACATGTTTTGCAAGATTTTTTTTTCTAAACTAGTGCTTGACGGCAATTCTGCCTGATGGTAAGCAGTGACGCAATCGTTGATGGTAAAGCGAGCCAGTTTAATAAGAGCCTATTCACTTTAACCTTAAAGCATTGTAGTCAGACGAAAAGACCACCGCAGGCAAATTGTTCCAGTCCTTCGAAGTCATCATCATCATCATCATCTCAGCGTTAATCCCAGTCGCATCCGAAGCTTTTTCAGCTTTGAAGTCTGGGGTCCGCTTTACCAGTCTAACTGCTAATTTTGGCTAATCTTCGATATTTTCCGTGAAGTGATTGCCGTCTGACCTCCACAATCTAAAGGCGATATCGAAGCATTGCAGTTAGACCAATTGTTGGACTTTTGAGGGCTCCAACAACCCGTAACGACTGCCATTAGATGCTCGTATGGCAACCGGGACCGTGCTTTCCGAGGCACGACCGTTCCAATCCTTGAAGTACGCGGTATAAAAGACGAAGCGAAACTCTTCGTCTGGATCGTAATGGTCTCAACAACGTGAGGGTGAAATGGAACTTCGATGAAATGAGAAAGTTGATTGACGATAGATAATACTACTTTGTTGTAGGTGGCAGATTCCGCGTCTGTGGGTGTATAGTAACATTCTAAACTCAAAATAACCTAGCGTAGTACGGTTTTTTTATAGATTTCGAGGCCAGCCTGTACTGGTTTCTGGTTGTGTGATCCAACCCTCAAGCGCCAAAGTTCCATAAGGCAAATAAAATATTCGGTTCTACAAGTCTGCCAGAAGAAGATAGAGTCAATGATTATTGATGCTGAAAGGAGCTAATAAAACTTTTCTACAAACTAGAACGAGAGAATTCTGTAAGAAAACACAACAATGTAAAAAACTACAAGTTATTTTTAACTTTCCTGGAAATATTTGGGTTATACATTTTGTTCATGAAAATGTTTTTTTTTATATGCACTCTACTTTCTTTTGTTTCTTTTTTAGTTGTCATAATTATAATGAACGAATTTTTGTTTTTAATTGAGCGTAACCCAAAATATCAAAGCAGACGTAACCACGTCGCCCACGTAGCAGACGTAACGAACGCATTACAAAACCATTGTACAATATGAAACTAGCGGCCACCAGTGACTTCGTTCGCGTGAAGTTAGACAAACAAACAAACTCTTCAGTTTTATATATTATTGTAGATTAATGAAGTGCTCGAAGTGTGTGATTTCATGGACTTATTGTAGAATGGTTTTGTACTAAAAATATATTTACAGCCGGAGGCTCGTGCTATTAAGGAAACAATCCGGTCCGAAAGAGAGGCTATGGTAGAGCGTACGAGTGCTGCACTACAGGCAGTCTCCGAATGGGGTGAAGCCAATCTTGTAGTTTTCAATGCCACCAAAACACAGGCGTGTCTTTTCACCACCAAAAGGAGCCCGTTCACCTTGGTTCCTACTTTCCAGAATGTATCCTTGGAGTGCACCGACCGCCTTCAGCTTTTGGGAGTTGAGATTTCCTCGAACCTTAACTTTGGGCGATTCATTGAATCCAAGGCCAATGTGGCTGCCAGAAAACTTGGCGTCATCGCAAAGGTCCGGCGGTACTTCACACCAAGGCAGCTTCTAATGTTGTACAAAGCACAGGTCCGCTCGTGTGTGGATTACTGCAGCCACATTTTGGCTGGTGCTGCGAAATGTCACCTGGCTACTTTAGATTCAGTGAAGAGGCGTGCAAAAAGGCTGATTGGCGACCCAGACTTAATTCGAAACGGTCTCTAAAGCCTGGAGCACAGGCGTAGAGTAGCCAGCCTTTCGGTCTTCTATAGGATGCATTCTGGTGAGTGTTCAAGGGAATTGTATGATTTAATTCCCCCATCTCCGTTCCACCATCGGACGACCCGTCGTACGGCGAGTTTCCACCCTTACGTTGTTGACACCACTGCGATCCGGACTGGAACAATTTGCCAGCGACGGTGTTTCCGTCACACTACAATTTGAGTGTCTTCAAGGCTAGAGTGAATAGGCTCTTAATAAACTAGCGCGCTTTACCATCAACGATCGCATCACTGCTTACCATCAGGCGGGATTGCGGTCAAGCGCTAGTTTATAATTTATATTAACAAAAAATTAACACGGTAAAAATATTAGCTATCTGTGAAATAGTTGCTAGGTGTTTGAACGAAATTTCCGCCATAAAATATAACATACTTATTTACTTATAATTGAGAGATTTACCCAATGTATGAACTACAATGACTGAAGATCGAATTAAGACTTCCATCAACATTTAGCTGTTTTGTAATTAAGTTTAGCAGATTTAAGAAGATAAGTGTAATTTCATGATTTTTGTACTAAATGTCACCAAAGATCTATCAAATCTGGGTCGCAGCATAATGCTGAGCGACAGCCGTTTCGCATGGATGTGACCCATGACATGTTCACTCAATTATTCCTTTCTTTTTCGTGTTTTTGAAATTTTTTGCGTCATTTTTACTGCAAATTAACATTTTATCTTTCTTTTTGCTTTTCGAATCAAAGAGTAAACAACATTTTGGTCTAAAATAGATTGAATTTAGAATGCTGATTTTAAGGAACTGAGATTACCTTAACTTAACCCACACTTGCCAAACAGAGATAATACCCTATAGGCCTCACTTTAGATACGATTACTTTTATCCACGTTAGTACATTTATTTGTAAGATGTGCTGAATATTATTTTTATATTCGGTATTAGGCGTATTCAGCAGAATTTTGACATATTTGCGTTCGGCAGAAGCATCCGTTTGAAATTCTGAATATATCTGATTGAACTGATCATTGTAAACTAGAATCTGATTCAAGATTGTTAGTAGAATCCTATATTCTACTAACAATCATATTATTAGGAATCGTTTATTGTAAGATAATAAAACAAAGATATAATTAAGTGCAGGTAATCAAGTACTACCGAGCATTAATAATTACATATAATCAAGAATCTTAAAAGAGTTAGTAGTTTTTGCAATAATCCTACTAGCTAATTATAATTATATTATAATTAGCTAGTGGCGTAATTGCAATATAATTGTAATTATCTACTAAATAGTAATTATCTAGGAAAGGTAAAGTTATGCACAATTAATGAACCTATGGCAGTAATCAATTTATTGATAAGTCAAGAATACCGATATATCCAGCTGTATTAATAATAGAATATTATACGAATAATATTCTTCTTTAATATTCTTGTTTTGGGAAGATGTTGTTCATTGTATTTATGCCTCTCCTACTAGCTGTTACCCGTGACTTCGTGAATGATTCAGAATGCAGCATAAAAACAGCAAAAAGTTAAATTACACCCATATTTCGCCAGTTACCTCTACCTCTTTCTATACCACTGCCTCATCCAATAGAAAATACAAGCAAATTGCAATAGGAGCAGAGCATATAAAAAAAAAACACGTCAAAACCTACGCGGGTGCAACCGCGCGGCGCAGCTAGTGTAAGATAAAAGCTATGGCTTAACAAAAGCGAAACAGCAAACACGCATTGTTTCAATAGTTTTGACTCGTTGTCCAAGTATGCACAGTTCAGAAGAATGCCGGCGGATAAGCGAAACTAAACGACAGTTAATTTGCGTACAATGGAAAGAATGTCTATGTTACAAATTGTTATATTACGTAGCTTAGCTTGAACATACAGAAGAAACAGCTTTTATAAGTTTGAGAAACTTGAGATTACTTGTTTGTTTGTAAACAGTAATGCAATCGTTGATGGTAAAGTGCAGTTTATTAAAAATTAAGTTTTTTTATTTTTATTATTGTACACTTAATATTATGAAAAACTTTCGCATTTATACAATATGTAAAGAAAACCCTGTCCGACCCATAAGGATAATAAAGGTTAGGTAAACACATGACCAAATATAATATAAAATTTTACGTAATCATCATAATAACAATGCTAATGAATTTTAAAATAATATTTTTTTCCCGCGAATTAATTCCAACTTCTCCGATATTCGGTATTTTTTTATTATTAATTATTAATTATTTAATTATTCATTTTGTAATTATTCATTAGTTAATATTTAAACTCTTTTTTTGTTTATTAGTATCTAAGTTAAATCTATATTTTAAGGGACTTTTTTATATTTTAAGTCTTTAGTTACATGTAACTAAAGACTAGTTTATGATGGGACTGACGTAAACTTTGTTCAAAAGTCCCTTATAATATAGATTTATATAAACATAGTACTTACTCGCACGCGCAACAGCTGACACCAGAGGTCAACGCACCGCACTCGCCCGCCCGTGCGGAGCTTTGATAATATTTTTGTTGGGACAACCAAGTAGAATAGCAAGCTCATAACTTTGTGGTTTTTCATGATATCTTTTTGAAATTTTGTACATAGATTCTTTATTTAAAAATACTGGACACGTGTTTCGGGTTTCGCATAAACAACTAATAATGTTGTATATATATATACTAGCTTTCCGCCCGCGGCTTCGCCCGCGTGGAGTTCGGTTATATCGCGCTTTTTAGATTTCCCTCGGGAACATCAAATTTTTCCGGGATAAAAGATAGCCTATGTTCTATCTCAGGGTCTAAAGATTGTCTATGCCAAATTTCATCAAAATCGGTTGAGAGGTTTAGGCGGGAAAGCGTAACAGACAGACAGACAGAGTTACTTTCGCATTTATAATATTAGTATGGATTGGTACGAGTAGTAGGTAATAATATTATAAATACTCTCTGCTGTCGTAGACCACTTAGGTACCACTTATATGTATAACACTGTTATTTACTTACTAACAGATACTCTTAGGGCCCCCGCAAACTACAAACTTTCTATCGGCCGATAGTTTGATCGAGTTGGGCTGTTAGCGCGCACACTGCACCAACTTAACAGTTGGGTTGGTGGTGAGTGCGCAGACTAGATAACTGTTTGAGCTTTTTTTTTAATAATTATAAACTCGTGCTTGACTTCAATCCCGCCTGCTGGTAAGCAGCGATGCAATTGTTGAAGGTAAAGTACACTAGTTTATTAAGCCTATTCACTTAAAAAACTTAGGAATAGTAAGGATGACGGCAGTTGAGCGAGGTGATGCAATGTTAAATCCAAGACCAACACGACCAACGATGCTGCGCCAGAGGGAGAATGATCTGCAGACTCTCCACGACCAAACTCCCGACACAACAACATTTGGCGCATCGAACCCGGCACACATCGCAACACAACTGCTCAGACCCCTCCTCCGTACGGCTTCATCAGACATCATGCCGGAACACGACGAATCGCTTGGCGG
Source organism: Sesamia nonagrioides (assembly GCA_017933935.1). Classification (NCBI taxonomy): domain Eukaryota; kingdom Metazoa; phylum Arthropoda; class Insecta; order Lepidoptera; family Noctuidae; genus Sesamia; species Sesamia nonagrioides. The sequence goes on along the minus strand of JADWQK010001429.1, from coordinate 3,869,743 downwards.
CGAGACCTTGTCTGGTGGGTGGTAACTTGCTGCCGTTGAAAAGAGCGATCGCATATTGAAAGTTACTCGTAATACAATATTGTCCAACAATATTATATTGTATATATATTCATCATCATCTCAGCGTATAGTCCCGGTCGCATCCGCGGCTGTCGCGTTGGAGCCAGGGGTAATATTTTATATATATTGTTCAGATGTATTAAATAGATTCAGTACAAATGGGCAGCGACATAATGGAAAAAAAAAAATGGACGACCATCCGGCGCGGACTAATATAGCAGTCTGCCGATAGTTTAGTTTCAACGCAGTTGGGTAGCCCATCAAACTTATTTATCGGCCGATATCGAATCGTTGCAGTATGCGGACTTGCACACATCTTCATACTAATTATAAGCGCGGCCAAACTATCGGCCGATAGAAAGTTTGTAGTGTGCGGGGGGTCTTAATACCTGCTTTACTTACTACTATTAATACTTACTACTATTAATACTTAATCTTGCGCCAATACACCTGGTCTTGGTCTTGGTCTTGGTCTTGCGCTCCCAGTCTTGGTCTTGGTCTTGGTCTTGCAGCAAGAGTCTTGCAAGTCTTGCAGTTACCTATTAGTCTATTACTATTTATTAAAGTTTACTTTAAATCTTAGAAAAACGTATTAGAATTGGAGCATTATGAGCTTGAATTAACATAGCCATAGTAAAGATCAAGCAGATTAATAAATAACTGAAGATTTGATAAGAAATTCGAAAAATCATTGACCTATATGTCGTTTTCCATGGAAGTAACTGTTTGTTAATAAACATTTATGATTTATAAGCTTACATTTGCTAAAACATGTAAAAAAACAAATTTTTGTAGAATTTTTTTACACGTTTCAAGTATATTTAAAAGTGGCTACAATATTTATTAAACGGGTGATATTTGAACACCTTTTTGCTATTTTTTCTTGTAAAAACTTAAGAAATATAATGACTAAATGTACAATAATAGTACCTAAGTAATTAGTTTAAAACCATATAAGTTATCAATATTATAATATATACTTACTAGAATGAATTAATATGACATCTACTACCTATCCTTACCATTTTATCCTAATCATAATACTACTTGCGTGATCAGTATAATGTATTCATTTTCATTTTAAGCACTCTGAAACTTATTTATTCTTTGGAACACCTGTAGGTACTCTTAAAATTCGAAATTATTTTGCATGAGTATACCTACGCCCTATGGCGGCAATCAAATAGTGTCAAATGTTATGATTTCGGCGTGGCGGCAACGATTGTTTTAGATTTCAAAAGAAGCCGCCGCGCCGGCGCGTGTATCATAACCATGTACTTCCGAAAAGCGGCAAATTTCTTTGAGAAGTAAGTACAAAACCTTTGTTGCCGCATTATCAAAGTGCCGATGGTTAAAACATAACTATGCATGCACTCAGTTTGATTTTAAGAGATATTTTTTTATTCGCTATGTTTATGGTATTAGTCGTAATGCGCATAGGTCCAGTTTTTCATATTCTTTGATACAGTTTTTTGCGTCTCATAGAATTCCTAAGCGTACCTACCTACCTATACACCGAACTGTTACACCTAACTACTCAGTGAAATAGCGCTAAGTCCTAGCTGCAAGACGCAAGAGTCTTGCAGGCTATGTCTTGTTCTTGCTCAAGTCTTGCACGGTCAGTCTTGGTCTTGGTCTTGTTAAAAATACGCGGTCTTGTTCTTGGTCTTGGTCTTGCAAAAACGCAAGAACAAGACCAAGACTGCAAGACCAAGACTGAATTTGGGCAACACTACTGGTAAGCCGTACGGAGGACGGATCGGAGCAGGTGTGTTGCGATGTGTGCCGGGTACGAAGCGTCAAATGTTGTTGTGTCGGGAGTTTAGTCCTGGAGGGTCTCCATATCAACCTCCCTCTTATTATTTTTTTTTTAAGTCTCTGGCGCAGCATCGTTGGTCGTGTTCTGAGGTTTAAAATTGCTTCACCTCGCCCAACTGCCGTCTTCCTTCCTATTCACCCAGTTTTATGGAGTATATAGGCCCTTAATAAACTAGCGCGCTTTACCATGAACGATTGCATCACTGCTTACTATCAGGTGGGATAGTGAAGCACTAGTTTATAATCATAAAAAAATACCTACATATTATTGTATAAAGTCATGTGCTTTTAATTGAACAGACAGCTGTGCTGATAGGGAGTTTGTTCCGCCACTTCTTCTTGGCGAAAGCACTAGGAAGTGGAGAAGAGCGTGTGTTTTGGGAGACTGTCTTATGTGATATTGACGTTAAAAAAGTGCTGATTCTCAGCGTAATTTGAATGAATGACTTTTGAGTGGGTTGTGATTTGATTGTACCTATTAATCTATACTAATATATAAAGCTGAAGAGTTTGTTTGTTTGTTTGTTCGCGCTAATCTCGGGAACTGCTGGTCCGATTTGAAAAATTCTTTTTGCGTTGTATAGCCCATTAATCCAGGAAGGCTTTAGGCTATATAACATCACGCTGCGACCAATAGAAGCGGAGTATAACTAACTCCACGCGAACGAAGTCGCTGGCGGCTGCTAGCTTACAATATAATTGCTAACCATGTGCTAATTTCAATATTAACTTCACTGATTGCTAATTAAACAAGAAACTTTTAGACTCGAGAAAAGAAATAAGAGGATTTTTCTAAAATTGTTCGCCATTAGGTACACCCACGCTTCTAGCATGTTCTAATTTTATCCGTTAAATGTAAGGTCAACATCATTAAGAGACTCCTTAAGCATACTAATAGTTACACTAATTTTATAGCTTGGATCTGGAATGGGATTCATTCCTGAGTTTTTTTTTTTTTATTGCACCTGAGCCAGCTCTTGACCTCGATCTGGGCAGGTATAAAGCACAATCGATGAGGTTCTATATGAAACAAAAGATGTGAAATATTACTAGCATTAAAGACTTCTTTGAGGGTTTTATTAAGTACCTACCTATTTTAAGATACCATAATATTACATTATATCTAGACAATTATTAACATAACCTATCTACACACACCACAAAGGTTACGCGAACAATATTAATTAATTCACAAAAGCTTGTCAAATGTCAAGTACATTTGTGTATCCGATACCAAGGTACCAGGGTCTAATGACTCAACAAAGCTATGCGATTGCATTGAACTCATAACGTAACTGGGAACTTATTGCCATTCTATGGTAATGTTTCTGCATACATAGACGTGTCGCAAATAGGCCTGTTGTATCCAAATGGAGACTCGACATGACTTGGCCAGCATATTATACGATATAGGTATAAAGTATGTTTCAAAAAAGTGTGATCATGTTGTGTTGTGTAATGGCCTTCAAACTGAACAATTTTCTCTTTGTAACCAACATTTGAATCAAAAATACTTATTATTAATATCAAACGCTTCAACGCCTGAGTACAAATTCGTTTTGTATTTTTGGTACAGTTAGTCATTTAATTTAATACCGCTACCAAAAATGTACAACCGTAACAAGTTACACGATAACACTTGAGCAACAAAATTTTATTCCAATTTAGTAATTAGTGGAGATAGTTGTGTTAAACATTGTTTAAAATGTAAAAAAGGTTTTGCAGTTGATACAATGTTTGACACGTACATTATATGATACATGTTGGGATCGGGTTTCAGTTCAACCAAATCGGGTTGCAAAGAGAGAACTAGGTTCTCTCTACGTTCAGTGAGTCATTACTTAGTAACTGGATACTCTCAATGTTCAGTGAGTTATTACTTAGTAATTTGGTTCTCTCTATGTTCCGTGAGTTATTACTTAGTAATTTGGTTCTCTCTATGTTCAGTGAGTTATTACTTAGTAATTTGGTTCTCTCTATGTTCAGTGAGTTATTACTCAGTAACCGGATCTCTCTATGTTCAGTGAGTTATTACTCATTAACTGGATCTCTCTATGTTCAGTGAGTTATTACTCAGTAATTTGGTTCTCACTATGTTCAGTGAGTTATTGGTCAGGAAATAGCTTCTCCTAATGTTCCCTACGAATTTTTGACAACCAGTTTCATCAAGGGGATACCCTTCGGACTTCTGACGATTCGGAACAAAAGGCAAACCCAAAAAATGAGTCTTATATTATCTGCGTGAAAGGAGGCTCCAATCACAAGATTCTAATGTTAGGTTTCTGTTAAAATTATAAACTTTATTGCTATAGTATTATTATTATCCTAAAAACGTGAACTTGTAAAACTTATGAGACAAAAATCACTACGAGTGAGACTTACTTAGATTTTCTTTCTAAGAAGTTCTTGAAAATTCAAATATTGAATTGGTCTATAATCCATACTAATATTATAAATGCGAAAGTAACTCTGTCTGTCTGTCTGTCTGTCTGTCTGTCTGTCTGTTACGCTTTCCCGCTTAAACCTCTCAACCGATTTTGATGAAATTGGCACAGACAATCTTTAGACCCCGAGAAAGAACATAGGCTACCTTTTATCCCGGAAAAATTTGATGTTCCCGAGGGAAACCTAAAAAGCGCGATATAACTGAACTCCACGCGGGCGAAGCCGCGGGCGGAAAGCTAGTTACTTATATAAATTAACTTTGATCATGTAAGTAATTACACACATTATACCAATTTATAGTCTACTTGCAACTAAAAAATATATTTCATCACGAAATTATTTTAAAGAACAATTAAGGACCTATGCTATATGATATTCTAGATTAAATTGATCAGAAAACAAATTGCTTCTAAAAATAACGTTTAGTAATAATATTTTTTTTTTATTATTCTAATTACATTCAGAAGATTTTATCAAAGACTAGCGGCCGCCAGCGACTTCGAACGCGTGGAGTTTTAGGTATGCTCCGCTCCTTGGTCAGCGTGATATTATATAGCCTAAAGCCTTGAATGCAATGGAAAAAGAATTTTTCAAATCGGACCAGCAGTTCCCGAGGTTAGCGCGTTCAAATAAACAATCAAACTCTTCAGCTTTATATATTAGTATACATACTTCAACCCCATCGTAACCTTTATGTAGACTGGCTCAAAAGTGAACCAGTCTACATAAAGGTTAAAATATTAAGAACTAATTCTGTTAAAGAACAGAATTAGTTCTTAATATTTTTAGTAATAAATGAACTACTTTTAATAATAATTTATTCGTGGACGACCATAATTAAGAAGATGGTTTGATGTATTAGATTACGCCTACGTTGAATTTATTTATTTTAAGAATCTTCACTGGCAACTCCCCTTAATTGCAAATTCTGTAATTAGTAAAATCAGCCAATTTCTCCATCTATAGATGTAACATGTACATATAGGATCATTATGTGTGCTTTAAATCCATACTAATATTATAAATGCGAAAGTAACTCTGTCTGTCTGTCTGTTACGCTTTCCCGCTTAAACCTCTCAACCTATTTTGATGAAATTTGGCACAGACATTCTTTAGACCCTGAGAAAGGACATAGGCTACCTTTAATTGAAAAATGTTCCCTAGTTAGATGTTTCCTAGGGAAATCTAAAAAGCGCGATATAACCGAATTCCACGCGGGTGAAGCCGCGAGCGGAAAGCTAGTTATTTTATTAAACCTTTTTGGAACCGTTCTCGCCCGACTAAAGAGGCCGAGTCGAGCTTCTACTTTCTAGAGTTTTCTTTTTAATATTTGTATTTTTCTTTTGATAATTCTAAACTAGTGGTTGGCTGCAATTCCGCCAGATAGTAAGTAGTGATGCAATCGTTTATGGTAAAGCGCGCTAGTTTATTACGCCTATTCACATATAAAACTTAGTGAATAGGACGAAAGACGGCAGTTGAGCGAGGTGATGCAATGTTAAACCCAACAACACGACCAACGATGCAGCGCCAGAGGAAGATTGATCTGGAGACCCTCCACGACCAAACTCCTGACACAACAACATTTGGTGCATTGTACTCGGCACACATTGCATCATAACTGCTCAGACCCGTCCTCCGTACGGCTTCATTAGATATCATGCCGGAACACAACGAATCGCTTGGCGGCAAGACTTTGTCTGGCGGGTGGTAACTTCTGCCGGCAGCCGATATTATGGCCTACCACCAAGTAACCGAGTATATGCTGGGCACCACTTTTGTTTTTAAAGAGTCGCCTGAGGTATGACAACGGATCTGCGCACCGATAATTTGCAGCATTTTGCTAATATGTGAAAGTTTCAGTAAAGTTGGTATATTTACTATAAAATTTTATAATAAAGACAGATATTAAAATTTTATAAAAACAACAAAATATCCTAATTTAACTAAAATTATAATAGGTGTGCATACATATACACGAGCGACAAACCATCGGCTCATTTTCGCGACTGGACTATGGAGAATTAGATTTTCTTTGATTATTTATGATATAGATTTTATTGATATTAAACTTACATAACTTGAACCATACGCCAGTATAAAATAATCAAGAATACTAAGCTAACTAATTTAGTTACTAGTGCTAGAGATAATTATGTCTAAAACAGGATAAAGAGGCAGAAATCAGTTAATAGTAATTACTAATTTAGTTACTTCAGTATATTCAGTGTAATTCAATTAATTCTAAACTTCTTTTTGCTTTAGACAGGTAAAGCGAAACGAAGTTTAGGAACAATATTAATAAGCTAGAAGAATTTTCTTTGAACTTTATTTAATATTTATTAGTAATTTTTACTTAGAATAATTATGTACATGACTTAGTTCTTAAAGACAAGACCTGTGAAGTCACTGAAGGTAATTCTTCTTATGCTTAAAAAAACATTTCCCAAAACTAGGAATTATTCTTTTATCGTGGGTGTGTTTACAATTACAAACATTTAAATTCACTCACACAAACAGCCAGCATAAAAAAATATACGTACAAAGCAGTTGCACGTATACTTTACTACTTTTTTACGATACTCTAATGAGTATATTTTTATTAAAAGTATACTTACAATTGATAATGAAATCATTAATGAAACCAATTTTTTAAAGGAAGACAACAAACAAAACAAAACAGATGCTAATAAATATCGCCTAATAGCGCTCTTGCCTTGTATTCAGCTTGATCTGGTTAGACTGGAGGCTGACCCTAGCATAGTTGTGAATGGACACGTAGTAAGCATTAGCTTGCCAATATTTAACAACTTACTCGCTCAGTAGGAGTCGAGCGGTGGTAGCTACAACGAAGTTTGAACTAATGCACCTCGTTTATGTCTGAGCTATGTCGGTGACTTTGGTTCTTCTGCGGATCTCCTCATTTCTGATTCGATCACGCAGAGAAACTCCTAGCATAGCTCTTTCCATTGCCCTTTGTGTGACTTCTTCTAGACGAATGCGAATTATTCTAGTCTCCTATAAATTTTTCATTCCAACATGATTCCATTGTCATTGTGTTCAAATATTCGTAATCTGCTAAATTCTTAACGATCGATCCACTCGGCCAGTCATCTCCTAATAGAATGGTGATAGAAATGATTTCCTTAAAACTACTATTCTATTTGAACATTTATTAATATGGAGTGGAGTGTCATTGATGGACCACTGGAAAGACATAATACCGCCATTTGTTAATAGATTACGAAAATTGACAAAATCGATCATTATGAGATCACTGATCGACCATTCTGACACTATTGTAATAGCAGACTAGGGCCCCAGTAGTGTAGTTGTGATCCTTTACATCTACTTCTACCAAATTTCTGCTTTCCATCAACAATGCAATCAAAATTTCTCTCAAACATCCATCTTCATACTCACAAATTTTTGCATTTATAATATAAGTACCTATATAATGGTTAGACTGGAGGCTGACCCTAGCAAAGTTGTGAATGGACACGTAGTAAGCATTAGCTTGCCAATATTTAACAACTTACTCGCTCAGTAGGAGTCGAGCGGTGGTAGCTACAACGAAGCTAATGCACCTCGTTTATCATTGTCTTTGTTTTTGTTTCCAATACACAATAAACGAGACGCCAGCAGAACTAAAAACTACAAACTCGACAAGCGCAACAAGTATTGATACCTACCACAAAGGCTTTTAGTTTTAGCCTGTAATTTAATAAACTTTTTGGTTTGATTTATTTATAACTAAGCCTTCCGCCTGCGGCTTCGCCCACGTGGAATTCGGTATTTTTGTTTTCCCTCGGGAATATCAAATTAATCCGTGATAAAAAGTACCCTCTTATTTAAACCGGACTTCTAAATTTACGTCTGCAAAATTTCAAAGCAATCGGTTCAGTAGTTACGGCGTGAAAGCGGAACAAACAAACAAACTCACTTTCCCATTTATAATATTAGTAAAGATATAATATATTTATAATAGGTTTGATTCGAATTGACAGCAAAATAGGAATGGCGAGTGCAAAACGGGAAAAAATCTGTAAATTAATAACAGATTACTGCAAGAGATGAACGAACTAGATATAACAGAACTTGGTCCTAACTGGAAGAACGTGACAGAATTCAATTAAGACTGCTGAAGGAGGCTTGTACCGAGAGGCGACTTGAATTAAGGTCTCTTAATTCAGATTCTTAATTCATTCAAAATATATTTTACCAAATTTCTATATTTTAATAAACAACAGGGTATAAAAAATCAGGATAAAGTGCCTTGTGAAAAATTTAACCAACGAAATGGCATATGAGGTCCTGGTTTCAATTCCCGTAAGGATCGGATAACTTCATTTCCATTAATTTTTTTTTTTAAGTTCTATATAAGGAATTTGGATTTGTAACCGTTCTTGGATTTTAAGCTTTAACATTTAATCAACCGGCTGTCAATACTTAGCAATGAACCCAACGAGAATTAGGAAATGTTGCCGTAGGTCAAGAAAAGTATTAGTATAATACAGAAAAAGGGCGACTGGAACGTTTGGTTATTTCTGGCAGTCTGAATTAATTGGATCGAGCGATTTTCTTCAATCCAATGGATCCTATTAATTAGTATTCTGGAGAGGATTTTTGGGATTGATTAAGATAATACTTCTTTTGTTTATCGAATTATTAAAAAAAAAATGAAAAGAATTCTGCGTTCGTGCTTCGACTACCAAGAATGTAAAAGAATATGAGTTTATGGAAAAATAACTTTAGTTTACTACACAATAAAATTCAGAATACCTACAAATATTAGGTACTGGAACTTTAACACCTCGTTAAACAATTCTAGAGGGATTTTTTTTTAATAATACAATTTACTACCACTAGGTACAGAGCTTACTTTTTGAAAATTTATTATAAAATTCTATAGGCCAAGATTCAAGTTTTTAGATGAATGAAATTGGTAACAATAAAATACAAGACAAATAATGGAAAGGTCACAAGGCCTTTCCATTGTCTTCTATGTTATTTTACCAATTTTTAAGTAAATCGAGGCATGCGGTAAAATCCTTCCCAGCCAAATTGACTAACCCTTTTCAGCCCATCTGGGGTAGATTTTCGAAAAATCCTGATACATATTATTCTTTACTTTCAATCCTCGGTATACTGAGTTTCGATTAAACTGGACAGCGCGCTAAAAATTTCTATGCAAATTTTGAAACCCTCGGGTCCCTTAACTAAGGTTTCAAAATTTACATGCAGAGTTTTATAAAAACACAAGTTGTTAATCTACATACCTTACTTAGATAACTTTATCTGGTAAATGAGCTTTCTCTTTCAGCCAACCCACAGACCTAGCCAAGGCATCGGTCTTCGTAGACCCCGTCACTATGTGCTGACATCTCTTTGAGACGCGCGTGAAACACTACGCGCCTTCGTTTATTAAGTCAAGCAATAAAGTTTTTAATAAGAACAGTTGCCATCGAATCCTTATCCTCTTAGAGGTCGAATTTCAGAAAATCTTTCTAGTGGATACTACTGATAAAGGCGCCAAACAATGGGTTCAGTTCTGGGACAAGTCCATTTAAATTGCTAACGATACAAAAGAATTGTTGGAGAGATACCGACTCTTTACGAATAACGCACCATCCAAATTTAATTTCTCTAAAACCAGCGGCTTAAGTTGTGCGTTGATTTATCAATCAATCAGGACTTTGAATTTGGCATATTTATATGACGGCGCGTGACTGGTAAATTTTGAATATTGTGATCTATATTATCGTATTAGTATCAATTGACCGTAAATTACTCTACTATTTTTTGAAGTCGATTAATCGGTCGGTATTCGGATAAATTATGATTTTTATTAAGAGTGGATAACACCATGGAGCGAATGGTAACTCCGACTGGAGTTGCGTTTGACATGGCGATCGACGGTTGGCGTTGGGCATTCTTTGATCAAGTGCAATTCTTGCTTCGATCGAGTGGATTGGTCATATTCAAACTCAGTGGCTCTTATCCGTTTCAATCTGAAAATATCATAGTAATCCCTTAATATTAAAGTGATCTAAGCGTTTGCACAGTTAAAATAATAAGAATCGAACATCACACAATAGTTATTGTTCAACATTTTCTCGAAATACCACCCACGATAAATGCTCATGCGGATGAGAAGACACCTCATCTATCCGGAACTGCGGCCTCGCCTTCCTGACAGTTTTCCCGCGTCATATACATATAGGTAGATGGACAATAGGCATTATTTGTGTTGTTAGTGTATTCTCTTAACTGTTATTTATGTTTTTTTTTATAACTATTTAATACAACATTAATTTATATAGGAAACCATGTAGATATTCCGGGTGTGGCTGTTTGTGTATATGAGTTTTAAAGTTTGTAAATGCACCCAAGACAGGAGTAATTCCTAGTGTGGTTCAATGCTTTTTTTTTTAATGAATATATAATAAAATTATCACTAAAACAAAATCACTGATTGTTTAGTTTGGCTTGAACCTTACTAACTCAGACCAGAGGGTTTTAACCTTTCCTACGACGTTGGTATTTTAATTTTATAGTAGCAATATGCTCAGATGCATTTTTGGCCTTGCGCAGGTCTTTTTTGTTTTTATTTATTTATGTTTATTTTTAATGTTAATTTTGTTGTTACATATTCTTCTATTTTTCTTTCTTATTGTTTGTAATCTCTGTGTTATTTCCTATTTAGAAATTAAAATTTAGTATTTTAATGAACTAATTCTCAAAATGACTAGCACTATTAATTAATTAAACTACAGCCTGAAAATAACTTCCCTGAATTTGTGTTAATAAATTTCGAAGCTTTGTCAATTAACCATGCCTCGTTTATTCAAAGTGACCTCACTCCATTCGAAAACGAACTTCATTTTTTTTTTAAGTAAATCATTGCGGATTTTTATTTTGTTGTTGCTCCTATATTCGGCCACCAGAGTGCAGTACTAGCGCATACAGTAAATAATTTTTAATGACAACATTTTTTATTATTATTTTTTTTGTTATCAATAATCCTCACAACGAAAAATGAGTTATGAAGAGAGTTGATGGAACAATTACTTTAAATCCTGCACAACTACGTTCAACTAGTGGCGCCTCGCGGTTTCACCCGCGTTTTTCTTTGTATACCCCGCTCCTCTTGGTCGCAGCGTGATGTTATGTAGCCTAAAGTCTTCCTGGATTAACCGGACTATCTAACGAAAAAAAAAGAATTTTTCAAATCGGTCCAGTAGTTCCTGAGATTAGCGCATTCAAACAAACAAACTCTTCAGCTTTATATATTAGTATAGATTTACGCTATAACTTCAAACATTTTTGTAACTTTTCCAACAGTGCTCGTCATTTTGAAATCAATTTAAGTACTATTAAAGTAACGTTAATATTTATTTAGTTGAAATAATGTCACTTTGAAACATACAAGCATTACCTATATATTGCAAACATACGCAATATTTACGCCATCAAAAGAGTCAACAATTGTATAAAGACTCTCATTTATTTAAAAAGGTATAAACCACACACATGTATAAAAAATTCCTTATTTTTTATCATGTTTTTTTTTTTTATAAATGATAAAGTAGCGCTTGACTGCAATCCCGCTTGATGGTAAGCAGTGATGCAAGCGTCGATGGTAAAGTGGGCTAGTTTATTAAGAGCCTATTCATGCCTTGAAGACACTTAAATTGCAGTCCGACGGATACACCGCCGCTGTCAAATTGTTCCCATCCCTCGATGTACGCGGTATAAATGACGAGGCGAAACGCTTCGTTCGGATCGTTGTGGTGTCAATAACGTATGGATGGAAACTCACCGGACGACGGGTCGTCCGATGATGGGGGAATTGAATCATGCGATTACTTCGTACATTCTCCAAAATGCATTCTATAGAACACCGACTGGGTGGCTACTCTTCGCATGTACTCCAGGCTTTGGAGGCCTTTTCGAGCTAAGTTTGGGTTAGTTTAGTTTTATAATCTTCCTGTGCTACTTAGTCTAGTATCGGCATTATACCAAACTAACTTCGTCTACATGAAATTTGTTATCGACCCCTGCCAGCGCTATTATTAATTTAATTCTTCCTTATCACTTTTTCCAGTATTAGACACCTTACCTATCCCTACCTATCAGTTTTGCTTTTCGACGCACCTGTAAGGCGCACTTTTACTTTCATTTTTTTTTTGACATTTTACACTTATTACATTTTTTTTGGGCTCTGCTCCTTAAGGTCTTAGCCTATAGGTACACTTTCTCACAAATTGGGCTATCTTTTTGAAAAATATGTTTTTTATATCTGAAGGCTTGATAGTTCCATACAGTACAAATAAATTTTACCTCTTCATAATATTATTATTGTAGTATTGTATAATTCAGTAAACAATTTCCAGTTCTTCAGAAACATAAATTGGCTACGAATTTAATTTTGGAAGCTAACAATGCGCAACGGAACATTTTGCTACAGAAAATTAATTGGTATTTTATAATTAGCCTGTACAAACAATTTCTTAAGCTTTCAAAGGGAAAATAAACAAGAAAAAATTTAAAAATCGAAACGAACTGTCACTCACGGTCCCTTTGAAGACGTTTTTTTTTTAAAAAGAAATTTATTTTTAATCTCTTAATATTTATTTAAATTTTCGTAATACAAAATGTTATAGGGATGCTTGTACAAAAGCTTACTTGAACAATTATTTTTGGATTATATGTATGTGTAGTATATTTTTAACTAGCTTTCCGCCCGCGGCTTCGCCGGCGTGCAATACCAAATTATTCCGGTATAAAAAGTACCCTATTATTTAATCCGGACTTCTAACTTTACGTCTGCAAAATTTCAAAGCAATCGGTTTAGTAGTTACGGCGTGAAAGTGGAACAAACAACCTCACTTTCTGATTTATAATATTAGTATGGATGTAATATGTTTAGACTGTACCCACACATTCATAAATCCCTCTTCTTGTTCTTACACACAATTGTCTACATTTCTGTTTTACTCCTCCTTTCCCTGGTCTGCTAGAAGAAATTTCTTTAGAAATAAACAGCACATTTGTACTTAGATCTTTTTATCATAAATGATTAATTTTGTCATATTCTTATGCGTGAGACCGGTTAATATTGAATATTATGATCTGTTTTATCGTATCAGTATCAATTGACCGTAAATTACTCTAATATTTTTTGAAGTCGATTAATCGGTCGGCATTCGGATAAATTATGATATTTATTAAGAGCGGGTGGTAACACGACTGGAGTTGCGTTTGACATAGCGATCGACCGTTGGTGCCGAGCATACTTTGCTCAAGCTTCGATCGAGTGGGTTGATCATACTCAAACTCAGTGGCTCTTATCTCTTTTAATCTGAGATTATCATTGTAATCCCTTAATATTAAAGTGATCTAAGTATCTGCACAGTGTACAATTAAGATAATAAGAATCGAACATCACACTATAGTTATTGTCCAACGTATTCTCGAAATACCGCCCACGATGGATGCTCATGCGGATGAGAAGACAACTCAACTATCCGGAACTACGGTCCCGCCTTCCTCACGGTTTTCCCCGTCATGTATTTTATTTTATCTACACAAAAAATAATTAAATCAAATCACACACGTAAAGCTATAAACTTAGTTCGTAAATACCTACAAAGCCGACTTTCCCTCCTATATTACCGTTTCAATCTAGACAGTGAATCTACTAAAACCCTCTTAACTACGGGGATATTCATTTAGTGATCATTCTGTTAAATTACGTTTCGGCTTGGGTTATGTTAGGGTCCGTTTGTAGTCTAAAGAGATTCAGCAGATTTTTTTTATAATTAGGTTCTATCTATCATCATCATCAGCCTCTACTCGTCCACTGCTGGACATAGGCCTCCTTCATGGCACGCCAACAAGCTCGATCCTTCTATCTATACTAATATATAAAGCTGAAGAGTTTGTTAATTTATTTGTTTGAACGCGTTAATCTCAGGAACTACTGAACCGATTTGAAAAATTCCTTCTGCGTTGGATAGCCCATTAATCCAGTAAGGATTTAGGCTATATAACATCACGCTGCGACTAATAGGAGCGGAGGAGCGGAGCATAATTAATTCCACGCAAACCAAGTCGCTGGCGGCCGCTAGTTAGGTATAAACTAATGCTTGTCCGCAATCCCACCTGATGGTAAGCAGTGATGCAATCATTTATGGTAAAATACAACACTCTAGCCTGTTTGGCGGTGTTTCCGTCTGACTACAATATAAGTGTTCAACACTTGAATTGTTTTCAGACGGAAACACCGCCGCTGGCATTGTTCCAGTCCCTCGATGAACGCTGTATAGCAGACGAGGCGAACGCTTCCTTTGGATCGTAGTAGTGTCAACAACGTACTAACGTATACCTTGTCGTACGACGGATCGCTCGATAATGGAATGGAGATGGGGGAATTAAGTCATGCAATTCCCGCGCGCACGGACCGTTTACACCAGTAATTTAAATGACCTCACTAAAAGAATAGAAGTATTACGATACCCCTTGGACCGTTGCACCGTACCGGAAGACGCAGCGTAGGGAGGCCCCCAACAAGGTGGACCGATGACCTGGTGAAGGTCGCAGGAAGCCGATGGATGCGGGTAGCACAAGACCAGTCATTGTGGAAAGCCTTGGGCCTCCCCAAGGCTTTCCATAATGACCGGTCTTAGAGCCAGCCTATAGAGGTCCACTGCTGGACAAAGAGTCCAAGGCTGAAGAAGAAGAAGACGAAGATATCCCTTGGTAAGACTAGTGGCACAGACTTTTGGAATTCCGACGATCCGTAACAACTGTCAAAGATCTATAAATGGCAGCTAGGACCAAAAGCTTAACGTGCTTTTCGAGGCACGGAGGGGTCTCGGTTTGTAAAGATGGTCCATCCAAAGACCAACCGCCGCAAAGGTAGCTTAACCAGATCAATCGATCCGTGCGGCTGTTATTATTAACCGACTTCAAAAAAAGGAGGTTATCAATTCGGGAATACTATAAGTTTAATCAAAATCGGTTCAGTAGTTTTTAAAATAGGGATTTTTTTCGTATTGATGAAAACTTATTCTAACATGGGTTATGGCTGCCACTATTATTATGAGGTGAAAAACAGTAATTATCGAATTTCGAATAAGATACTGAAAATAATGAAATAAAAACTTTTTTCAAAAAAATAGAAACAGACTTCAAAAAAACACATAAAAGGAAAAAATAATTTTATCTTTGTCACGGCTCTAGACAACAGAAACCTCGAGACACCGTGTTCCAGAGCCATGAGAAAAGTAAAATTATTTTTTTCATTTTAAGTGTTTTTTTGAAGTCGGTTTTTTTAGCCATTACCGTTTGTCTGATGAATCATAAATCAATTGCCTACAAATCTTCTTAGCGTATCTGTGGAAAAGGTTCCAAACATCTCTTAATTACCTAGGTCAAGATTTCCTCGCCGAGTAAGTGAAGCGAAGGAGTAAGCAGTCACGCCCTTTATGTCTGGAGGCTTTTATTTAGATAATAAGTATCAACTTTTTTTTTTTCTTGTTTATTACCGTGGCTAACTGACATATGGTTAATAATTTAATTTTCTGTGTCTTGTAATGTTAGTTATTTTTAATGCCTAGTATTGTATGCAGTCACCGACATAGCTCTGCGAGTCGCTAAACTTAAGTGGCAGTGGGCAGGGCACATTGCTCGTAGAACCGATGGCCGATGGGGCAGCAGGGTTCTGGAGTGGCGGCCACGTACTGGAAGACGCAGCGTAGGGAGACCCCCAACAAGGTGGACCGATGACCTGGTGAAGGTCGCGGGAAGCCGATGGATGCGGGCAGCACAAGACCGGTCATCGTGGAAAGCCTTGGGGGAGGCCTTTGTCCAGCAGTGGACATCTATAAGCTGAGGATGAAGATTGTATGCAGTCAAATAATTTTATTAAATGAACAGAGAGCTGTTCAGTTAAAAAAAAAAAAACACCTGAACAACTGTGTGTTCAGTTAAAAGCATACTGACTGCATTAAGTTAAATGCCCGCCTTTGCTAGTTCTTCCTTGCGAAATCACTAGGAAATGGTGAAGAGCGGGCGTTTTGGAAGACTGTCTTCTATAATTTTGATGGTCAAAAAGTGCTGATTTTTAACCTAATATGAATAAATGCCTTTTCATTTTGTTAAAAATGCTGTGATTTATGTTGCTTTTAAAAATCAAGCACCGTGGTAAATAAAATATAATAGGTAAAACTACAGTAAAAGTACATTTTGTCTTAAGAAAGTTTTTCAATTTCTAGATAATCTCACTTTTCACAGTTCAGATACACTTGAGGATAGTACCGTCAAGTTACTATGAAGGAAAGCTAGAACTTTATTACAAATACAACACGTTAATATTATTCTCTAATTACATACTACAAAACTAAAAAGTTTTTTTTTTTATAATTATAAAAAAGTGCTTGACCGCAATCCCGGCTGATGATAAGCAGTAATGCAATCGTTGATGGTAAAGTGATCTAGTTATTAGCTCTAGTTAATTAAGAGCCTATTCACTCAGAAAAAGTGAGGGAATAGGAAGGTAGACGGCAGTTGAACGAGTTGATGCAATAACACGACCAACGATGCTGTGCCAGGGGGAGATTGATCTGTAGACCCTCCACAACCAAACTCCCGACACAACAACATTTGGCTCATATCTCAACACAACTGCTCAGACCCATCCTCTGCACGGCTTTACTAGACATTATGCCGGAACACGACGAGCCACTTGGCGGCAAAACTTTGTCTGGTGGGTGGTAACTTCTGCCGGCAGCCGATGTTATGTCCTACCACCGATATTTTTTTTTTGGTACTTATATGTATATATTGATAAGTACTTAAATTTAATTGTAACTTAGAAGTGTTTATCTGTCATGGCGCTGTGGTTACCTACTGGTACCGGCTGCAACTTAGCTTCCAAATTGTAGGTCGTGGGATCGAACCCTATCAGGGGCTTTACTTTATGTAAAGTTCATCACCACTGCTCTCCAAACGGTAAAGTAAAACCACTTGGGGGAAACCAGCATATCTTAGAGCGAAAACTTCGAAGATATGTGATATCTATCAACCTGCACTGGTCCGGGTCGTAGATTACGGCCCACTCCCTCTCGCCGAGAGGAGGCCTGTGTCTCAGGAGTCTAAACATTATATGGTGATTATAATTACTATCTAGCCAAACACACACACAAACATACATTCACATAATAAGCAACAACAAAAAAGTACAAGATACCAAACAAACAAACCAGCGCTCATTAATATCGAATTAAGTACCTTAAGAGTTACAAGCAAATTACAAACCGAAGGCGAAATTATCAGGCACGCACATAAATAATTATAATTAATTAACTTGTACGCACAATTTGTCTTATTCAACCAGCTTTCAATTATAACACCAAATGCATGGCTTACCAGTGTTACTTACAAATACGTCTTCCTAATTAATGCCTTAATTATATGAAATTCGGTTGACTAACTGTATTCACTTGAAAATCACATTATTTGAAGTAATTACTCCAAATTACAATTATTTTACTTGGTTAAATTCTAAGTCAACAAATTTATCGTACAAAACATGTTTAGGTAGGTTCCCGTCGTTGTTTCTCATGTGTATTAGATTCCTCAGAGCATTAGACGTTCTTAGAAAGTACTAGGATATCATAACGTAGCAACAGGTCTAGCCGAGCGATCCCGTATGTGGGACGCCCATATCCCCGATCCAGTCTCGACACAAACACACGTGTAAACTCACATTGATAGAGAAGTTTTCTATGATCCCCATACCTGTTTCTTTCTGATGTTCGGCTAACGATATGTTAGAGCGAGACCGCATTATATGGATATGCGACTATGAACTAGCTTCGACATGTACTACCGGTGTGGTAAGGGGAATAATTTTCATTCTTCTTGTTTCATCGTTGAGCGTGTGATAGAGAGGGAATTATTGAAGGCTTGCGCCCGGATGAAAAATATTTGCAAAGACGAATTTAATAGAAGAAATTTAGCGAAGAAATTAAGACAATGACAAAACAGATGATAAAATAAATAATTTTAAGATGGTTTGGTTTTCCTAAAAGTGGGTATAAATCCATTTTATCATTTAATTTTAGAGATAGTGATTTGAACAAAGAAGTCATGCTGGGACTTCAAAGAAAATATAAAGCTCTATCATTGTTTTCTTTTTAATCAACTTTCACTTTTAGGTTTTTAGGAAAGTTTTGTGCCTATGACAGATTTTCAAAACTAAAAACAGTTTTCCAGTAATATAAAATCATTGCTTTTCCTGTTTTTATATACGAAATAAACGTAACATAATGTAGTGAATTTTTCTTATTGCCAACTACTTCTGCTCGATTATGGGTCCCTGTTAGCAACTAAAAGTGAAAAAGAGGAATGCCCGCTTGGATAAAACGTTAAAGAGATAAAGTACGAGTGTTATCTTAACACTTCGGAACATAAATTATGGTACTTAGTATTTACAAAATTGTAATAAACTAATGGAGTAAGTTAAACTCGGAGATATTTAAGTTTTTAATTAAAGTAATTCTGTATACATTAAACATAAATTTTTAATGGCAGCATTTTTTTTATAAAAAATAAAGTATGTTTTTTTTAATAATTATAAACTAGTGCTTGACTGCAATCCCGCCTGAAGGTAAGCAGTGATGCGATCGTTGATGATAAAGCGTACTAGTTTATTAAGCCTATTATATAGTAGGAAGGATGACTGCAGTTGAGCGAGGTGATGCAATGTTCCCTAGAGGAGTGTCCAGCGTGGGACGAGCAGCGCCGTACGCTCACCGCAGCGATCGGCGGAAATGACCTCTCGCTGCCGGCCGTGGTCAGAGCCATGATCGACAGCGAGGGGTCATGGGACGCGGTCGTCTCCTTCTGCGAGGAGATAATCTCCGCGAAGGAGACGGCCGAACGGGAGAGGGAGGCACTGAGCACTCTCCCGTCCCGCCGACAGCGCTGGCCGGAGGAGGAGGGAAGCCGAGGTCGATCCGCTTAATCCATAACGAGAGACCGACGGGCCGAGGACCGGGGGAGTCCGTCGCCCGTCGCTAGGGCCGGAGTAGGCGTGTAGTGGCTGTTCCTACACGCCTACCTGATGGAAGGAGGGGGGGAACAGTGACCCGCCGATCTCGCGCGCGGCGGGTCAAGGCCTGCCGGGGATGCGGCGTTATAGCAAACTAGAACCCGCACCCCTGGCCATAGGCAAGAATAGGAACGCTCCAGTGGTTTTAGCCGGTGAGAGCCCGGCACACCCTCCGTCGACCCCCAGACGGAGGACGGTCTGGTAGAGATTTCCAATGGATGAACAAAAAAAAAAAAAAAAAGGTGATGCAATGTTAAACCCAAGACCAACACGGCCAACGATGCTGCACCAGAGGGAGATTAATCTGGATTAATCTGGGAATCGTACCCCACTCACATCGCAACACAACTGCTCGGACCCGTCCTCCGTACGGCTTCACCAGACATCATGCCGGAACACGACTAATCGCTTGGCGGCAAGACTTTGTCTGGTGGGTGGTAACTTCTGCCGGCAGCCGATGTTATGGCCTACCACTGAGAAAACACCGTGTCCTGGGCAACCTAGCGGTTAGGCCTTAAATCTAACAAATCGAATAAATAATTTTAGGCATAATCGCTTCACTCCCAGGGTTTCATCCGCATTAGTTTCCCATAAAAAGATCAAGTGTCCATGTAATTTCTTGCCAGTTCGGCAAGAAATTACATGGACACTTTTTTAAAATCAAAATAATATGATAACAAAGTATTACATAGGTTACATCATTTGTGTTAAAAATGATAAATGAATATGTAACTGAGAATGATGCAGAACATTAAAAGCATCCGTAAGCCGTGATATAGTAAATATAGAAAATACATATAAACTATTAAAATATCCTTTTTATCGTCCCACTGCTGGGCACAGGTCTCCTCGTTGGCGACTTAAAGTCCAGGTTTCAATATTGAATGGGAAATGGGAAAATATTGGGGAAACAAAAATGAGGAGATCCGCAGAAGAACCAAAGTCACCGACATAGCTCTTTAAGTCGCTAAAATTAAGTGGCAGCGGGCGGGGCACATTGCTCGTAGGACCAATGGCCGATAAGGCAGTAAAGTTCTGGATTGGCGGCCACGTACCGGAAGACACAACATAGGGAGGCCCATAACAAGGAGGACCGATGACCTAGTGGAGGTCGCAGTAAACCGATGGATACGGGCAGAACAATACCGGTCATTGTAAAAAGCCTTGGGGGAGGCCATTGTCCAGCAGCGGACCTCTATAGGCTGAGGAGAAGAAGAAAAGAAGCTATAGCGGCCAAGAGTGGACCATAAGATTCCCGTATTTGAAAACGTTTAAAATCTAGGCGCAGTATCATTTGAAGGACAAACGAATGTCAAAAACTTTTCAAAATGTAGGGAAAATACCTAGACGTATTTTTTTTTTTTACATATTATATACCAGCGCTTGACCGCAATCCTGCCTGATGGTAAGCAGTGACGCAATCGTTGATGGTAAAGCGCACTAGTTTATTAAGAGCCTATTCACTCTAGCCTTGAAGACACTCAAATTGTAGTCCGACGGAAACACCGCCGCTGGCAAATTGTTCCAGTCCCTCGATGTACGCGGTATAAAGGAGGAGGCGAAACGCTTCGTCCGGATCGTAGTGGTGTTAACAACGTAAGGGTGGAAACCAGCCGTACGAGGGGTCGTCCGCTGGTGGAACGGAGATGGGGGAATTAAATCATGCAGTTCCCTCGCACACTCCCCGAAATGCAGATAGATTGAGACTGAGAACAGACTCTGAACAATCTTAAATTTACGAGAAATGCCCATCAGTCTAACCTAACGAGTAAGTCATCATCATCAACCTTTTTATCGTCCCACTGTTGGGCACAGGTCTCCTTTCATACAAAGAAGAGTTGAGTAAATTTTTGATAAAGTCCAGGTTTCCTCACGATGGTTTCCTTCACCTTATAATCAGTCATTGGTGTCCAAGATATACTTATAAAATAAATAAATAAATAAAAATAAACTTACTACTTATTCAACAAACTATTCGCCATTTTGGCGAAACTACAACAGTTTCCAGAATAAGAATAGGGATACTAAAACTGTAATGTAATTGCGTGACACACTATTAGTAGCAATGGGTTTCATTTTGGCAGTTCAACAATATTCATTGCATTATTCTCGTTGTTACGACGTAACAACTGAAACGTGGTCGCTCACAATGGGCCTCATACGAAGGCTCAGAGTCACACAAAGGGCAATGGAAAGAGCTATGCTAGGAGTTTCTCTGCGTGATCGAATCAGAAATGAGGAGATCCGCAGAAGAACCAAAGTCACCGACATAGCTCTGCGAGTCACTAAACTTAAGTGGCAGTGGACAGGGCACATTGCTCGTAGAACCGATGGCCGGTGGGGCAGTAAGGTTCTGGAGTGGCCGCCACGTACTGGAAGACGCAGCGTAGGGAGGCCCCCAACAAGGTGGACCGATGACCTGGTGAAGGTCGCGGGAAGCCGATGGATGCGGGCAGCACAAGACCGGCCATCGTATAGGGATGTGTTAGGGAGAAATGAGGAAAGTGTCGTGAGGAGGAGGAGTTTTGGGTATGAGTATCATTGGCTATGAGAGATGGGGAAGACCAAAGAAAAGATGGATGGAATGTAGGAATGATGATAGGTATGGTTAAAAAGGGACTACTGAGGTGGAAGAAGTAGAAGAATGGAAGTTTTGGAGTATAAGAAGGTCTGGCGAAAGAAAGACGTGTCTAGTTAGTACCTAAAAATCATAAAATTTAGTTCAGTTTAGAATGCTGACCGGTCTTGTGCTTGAAAGCCTTGGGGGAGGCCTTTGTCCAGCAGTGGACATCTATAGGCTGAAGAAGAAGAAGAAGAAGATTCTCGTTGTTGAACAAACACATTTTTCAGACACATGGAGAAATGGATTAGCAATATGCTTCAGAATTATTCATATGAATGTAATTGCGTTTGAAGTATAATGCTAATGCTATCCATTGTTCCATACTAAGTTCGCAAAATCTGTCTGCTCATCAATACAACACAATTAATGCTCTTGAGCTAATAAAATTAAACCCAATACTTACTGATAGTTTAGTTGGTAATTACCTCGCACATCAACTGGCTACTTTAGTTCCTCTTAAATTAAATTCGTCTGCCTCATCCACCCTAAAACTCAGCCGTAACTCACTAAGTACTTGAATTCACTAGAATTGCACCTTAAGGCGTGTTTTACGAACTCATAAAGTTAATAAGTTTAGTCACAGCTGCCTAAGGGTTAACATAAAGTGTAATGGAGTATTAAGTTACACTACCAGGGCTCCTATTTGAAGGGCATTTCATGATCCAATATACAATATGTAAAGAAAACCCTGTCCGACCCGTAAAGGCATTGTTGAGTACCGATAACTGAGTCTACTAAAGTTAAAAAAAAAATCCCCTTAATAAAATAAATATTATTTTGCAAAAAGAGGTAACTTAATTTACATGTGTGGTAGGCAATGCATGCGCGGGCGAAGGGGACAGAGCACGCGGCACGCTGTCGCATCGCTATTTGCTCATAATAATACCGTCAAAAATGGTGTTGTCACTTTTTTTTAAATTACCAAATTTAGAATTTTGGAAATTGGAATTAATTCGCGGAAAAAAAGATTATTTCAAAATTCTTAGTATTATTACTATGATTATGTAAAATTTCGTATTTTATTTGGTCATTTGTTTGTTTACCTAACCTTTATTATGCTTACAGATCGGACGGGGTTTCCTTTACATATTGTAGGAATATCTGGGAAAACAATAGGGAAATAGCATAAGGGTCGATACTGGCAAAGTGATCATGCGTAATATTTGGAAGTAATGCCTGAGGTTTTCACTTTTTGAAATGAAAAAAACAGCTCTCTCTTGGGCCGAAAGGCCTTCTGCAGGCGACCACGTATAGAGCCCGATAAATGCTGCTTCGCTCGTTAGAAAGGGACTAACCTAAGGGCCGGAATGAACTTTAAAAATAGAACTGCTGTCAACTGTGAAGAGTATTATGTAAAAAAAAACTAATTAGATAAATGCTGCGGCCATGTGAGTTTCTAAACAGCCAGTGTGAACTTAGCGCAATTTTTTTGAGAGGAAGAAGCTGCAACATTTACGCCGTGAGTTCCATATTTAAAATTTAAAAAGTCGGCATAAATTGGCGGGATATTAATCTGTTATGCCTATATCTGTGACGAAATTCAAAAAAGTTTAAGTACCTACTTTAAATAAACAACTAGTTTAATTTTTCTCATATTTGTATTGATTTTAAAACACGGGTAAAAGAAACAATTCCCAAGCAATTAACAATCTACTATTTTCTCAAAGAGATTAGGGACATCGATGCGCACCCTGTTACATGATTTTGAACTTGCTTGCGTTAAAGGTTCATGTCGGTTAATAGCTTTAGCTGTTCCATACATTTAAATCACGTACCTAGGTATGCCTTACTTTTACTTTTCTTTGAAACAAACAATATAATAATAATACATTGTTTTTATAACTGACTCAACATTTCTACGCTTGGAACCGATTGAATATTTTTAGTTTGTATCGAATTCATCATTACTATTTGTGCGTTTATGTCACCTCCGGCGTGGGTACTAAGGCTCCATAGAAATGTTGTAGGATTAATTTGTTTGTATGTCAAACTGAGGCTCATATTAGTTTCCGTACTTGGATCAACTACTTACTCTACTTTTGAGTAGTCTGTCGGATATACAATATGTAAAGAAAACCCTGTCCGACCCATAAGGATAATAAAGGTTAGGTAAACACTTGACCAAATATAATATAAAATTTTACATAATCATCACGGTAAAAATAATAATGAATTTTGAAATAATCTTTTTTTCCCGGGTATTAATTCCAATTTCCCCGAAATTTAGTAATTTTTAAAAAACTGACAACACCATTTGTGGCGGAGCGAATAGCGATGCGACCACGTGCCGCATGCCCCGCCCCCTTTCACCCGCGCATGTATGCGCGGGTGAAGGGGGGCGGGGCTATCGGGTTGCCTACCGCACATGCATTAAGTTACCTCGTTTTTTCGAAATAATATTTATTTTTTTTGGGGGATTTTTTTTTAAGTTTAGCCCGGCTTTATAGGCATTATTAGAATCAGTTATCGATACCTAACAATACCTTCACGGATCGGACAGGGTTTTCTTTACATATTGTATACTTTACTCGTAGAATAAATTTGACGTCTGGCATTAATTGAATAACTGTCAAAAATTCAAAATAAGATTCTTTTTCTAAGTATAGAAGTTTGGTGGAATGAGCCCTGAGTATGGCAATTTGATTGACTATTAATTTCTTGTGACCTAGTACCCCTACTCAGAAATTCCATTGAGATCGGAAATAAGTCTAGAAAAAATAAAATAAAGTGAGTCAGTCATGTTGTACGAAATTGAAGTTCGATTCCTCATTTATAACTTAATAGCTTTCCGCCCGCGGCTTCGCCCGCGCGCAGTTCGGCCATGTCGCGCTTTTCAGATTTCCCTCGGGAACATTATTTTTTTCCGTGATAAAAAGTACCCTAACTTTAATCCGGACTTCCAACTTTACGTCTGCAAAATTTCAAAGCAATCGGTTCAGTAGTTACGGCGTGAAAGCGGAACAAACAAAAAACTCACTTTCCGTTTTATAATATTAGTAAGGATTTTGAGCTATCACCATTCCGACTTACTTCAATCTCTTTAAAACATTTTTATCATAGTGAATCATCCGTCTTTCGTACTTTAAGAGATATTTTGGAAAATTATTTACTTTGGCCTGCGGCTTCGCCTGAATGAATTTTCCATGAAGAAATCTATACTCTATACTTACTAATATAATTATAAAGCTGAAGATTTTGTTTGTATGTTTGTTTGTTTGTTCGCGCTAATCTCGGGAACTACTGGTCCGATTTGAAAAATTATTTTTGCCTTGGATAGCCCATTAATCCAGGAAGGCTTTAGGCTATATAACATCACGCTGCGATCAATAGGAGCGGAGCATAACTAACTTCACGCGAACGAAGTCGCTGGCGGACGCTAGTACTCTATATTTTATTACATGTTGTAATTGTTGTAAAACTATCTGTGTGCCTTTCATGAGAATTGGTTAAGCTTTTGCGCTTGCGCCAATCTGGGACATTTATATCCAGACATCGATATTAAAATTCTACAAACTATAGTTTTAAATACATATCTTGCAGTTACATTTTATTTTCAATTTAGACTTTGCCACTATTTTATGTATAGATTAATTTTAACAAATAATTTCTAGTACTTTATAAATTCAAATTAAATCTGAACGAACAATGCTTGCCGGAAGCCTTTTCATCCAGAAAATTAATTTAAACCATAATTATCAAAGTAATAAGAAATAATTAATGTATCACGTTTACATTGTGAAAATTTTACAAGAAATGGGTACATTAAATTATGGTTAATATATAATATACAAATGGGTATGGAATAATTTTACTCGATGGTATAGAATAAGAAATGAGTATAAAAGAGGAAGTCTCAAAGCGGCATCGGTAATTGAAAATGTGTGTGGAAATCGGTTGTCATCGTATGGCACGTGTTAGGGAGAAATGAGGAAAGTGTCGTGAGGAGGAGGAGTTTTGGGTATGAGTGTCATTGGCTATGAGAGAAGGGGAAGACTAAAGAAAAGTTGGATGGAATGTAGGAATGATGATAGGTGTAGTTAGAAAGGGTCTACTGAGGTAGAAGAAGTAGAAGAATGGAAGTTTTGGAGTATAAGAAGGTCTGGCGAAAGAAAGACGTGTCTAGTTAGTAGATTTACATGTAGGCAGACATATACTTGTATAAATATCCAGGAAAAAATTGCTAATGAAAATTCTGGTGATGTAAAAAATGTTAAACATACTATTTACAACTGTTGTTTAGCATTTTTAGCAATCAACCAAGAATCTAAAAGCATACATAAAAATCATAAAGTTTAGTTCAGTTTAGAATGCTGACCGGTCTTGTGCTTGAAAGCCTTGGGGGGAGGCCTTTGTCCAGCAGTGGACCTCTATAGGCTGAAGAAGAAGAAGAAGGATGCTAGTATTGTATAAAGACACTAGCTTCCGCCCGCGGCTTCGCCCGCTGGAATTCGGTTATGTCGCGCTTTTTAGATTTCTCTCGGGAACATCAATTTTTTCCGGGATAAAAAGTACCCTATCATTTAATACGGACTTCTAACTTTACGTCTGCAAAATTTCAAAGCAATTGGTTCAGTTGTTAATTAAAACAAACTCACTTTCCCATTTATATAATTAGTATGATGTGTGTTTTAAATGAACAGACAGCTGTGCTGCTGGGGAGTTTGCCCCGCCATTTCTTCTTCCCAACGAAAGCACTAGGAAGTGGCGAAGGGCGGGCGTTTTGGGGGACTGTCTTATGTAATATTGACGTTCAAAAGGTGCTGATTCACAGCCTTATTTGAATAAAGGATTTTTGATTTGATTTTTTGATATAGACATATTGGGCAGAGGGGATGAGGGCAGGATACAAACAAATATAATATAATGCGTTATAATGTGCGTATTTTGTGTGATGGCTAAAGTACACGGGATGTCGATGGCATAAGACAGGGATTTGAGGCACAATCTGGGAAACTTCTATGTCCAACAAAGGACTGGGGTAGGTTGATATAGTTGAAATTATGTAGATGTACCAATTACAGGGACTTTTGAATTGTCAAAGGGTCCGTCAGAAATATGAAGTTAGTTGTCCAAAACATAGGTACTGATGGACAAAAACGAGCAAAAAACTCCTCAGACACTCTTTTATAAATCATTTATTTTATTAACATAATATTGAATTACCTATATCATTCATGGTAAAATTATCCATGTGAAAACGATGTAACAAGACATGTATGTTAAAAGCGTCTATTGTGAAGGAAGCTATTCGTCATGTTACGGCATGATGTCTGGTGAAGCCGTACGGAAGACAGGTCTGAGCAGTTGTGTTGCGATGAGTGCCGGGTATGATGCGCCAAATGTTGTTGCGTCTCCAGATCAATCTCCCTCTGACGTAGATGTTGTTTGGTTTAACATTATATCACATCGCTCAACTGCCGTCTTCCTTCCTATTCACTCAGGTTTTTGATTGAATAAGCTCTTTATGAACTAGTGCGCTTTACCATTAAAGATTGCACCACTGGTAACCATTATGCGGGATAGTAGTCAAACCCTATTTAATGTCTATAAAAAAAAAGTATATTAAAAATATTATTTTGTTACGGATATTTGATTTAGATATGATTAGAATAAATTTGGAGCCACTTTCAGGGCGACCATGCCGTAAGTTAGGACATTAAAAACTTTTCATTCTAGAAGTGTCCCTGCGCCGCCACCGACAGAAAAATATGGTGCCACAGTTAGATAAACCATGCCCTAAATTAGGACTTTCAAACTTTATATCACACTTATCCCAGTAGTGTCTCTGCGTTACCACCGACAGAAAAATTTGGCACTTCAGTTGGGTAGATTATGCCCTCCTGACTATACTTGTTATCCTGGTACTATCTTTCTGCAAGTGACGTAATTTTGGGTCAACAAGATACAGCCCTGAAAGGGATCCAAAGAAATACATTATTTTTGGATCATTTCTGACCTCTACGTGGGCGAAACTGCGAACAAAAGACATTATTAGGTAATGTGGGTGTAGTAAAAGGCGCAATGTAAGTGAAAAGTTATTGCTTCCATCTGGAACGGTATCTTAATGTAGCTGAAAATTATTCCGGAAAAGGTTTTTCGATATTGTATTCATTTACATCCCTTATATGGTTTTTTTTTTCTATTATCACTGGGGCTCTGTACCTTTTCGTTGCGTGTAACTCAGATATCCCGAATATGTTTTTTTACTTTCAGAATAAGGCAGCTTGCTTGCAAAGAAAATTTGGAAAATCACACTATCTTAACCATACCAAATAATCATTATTGACCGAAAAACTAATTTATATAAAAAAAATCAGAACTATTTTGCACAATCTAAACTTTGAGACGGAATATCTGCTAGTCACTAAAAAACAAAATTGCAGTTTCAACACCTTCAAAAAAAACATAATACAATTACATTTTGCAGTAAATCAGTAAATCGTATCTTCCTTACAATTATTTTCCATTTTGCTGTTCCATCAACCTTTCTAATAGATCCCCAATTTTCGATCATACGTCAGCACCTTACTTCGTGACAAACTTAACGAACTTTATCAACTTTATTTATTTTAATATATTTGGAAAACTTATAGGTGCCAGTACCTAATGACGTATGGCACGAATAGTGTTCGCTCACAAAGGGCTCCATTAAAAAGATGTAAATCACCTGTATTTTTTTTTATGGATGGGGTGTCATCAAGTGGCCTTTCCCGCTCTGGGCGGAGCGGAGGGCGATTCAGACTTTTACTGAATAAAACCCACCCATGTTCCTTCACTTGCCTATGCGTCAGGGCTACGGTATCTCTTTCAAACAACCTATAGCCCTGACAGATAGACAAAAGTCACCCAAATGGTATTGAAGAGGGATACGACTGAAGGTTCTCCACGCGAAGTAATTCTTCATCTTCTTCTCAGCCTATAAAGGTTCACTGCTAGACAGAGCCTCCCCCAAGGCTGTTATTCTATTGGGGGGCATTGCCATAATCACCACGCCTAACAGGCGGGTTGTGGATCGAATTAATTTGTTATACCAAAGGAGAAACGCTGCTGCCTGCTTCCCTAGTGAGCAAGTAATTAGAAATCAAGAAAACTGTATAAAAACCAAGGTTTTCATGATCTGTCTACTCTTTTTGCACCTACGTTGGGCTCGCCTTCCAGTCTAACTAACAGTTTTGAGCCAGAAATTTAAAATAACTCGTATGTATTACGCCTGCGAGTCCGAGTTGGAAATTTAATTTGTAATAAGCTCAAAAGTTTACTGCAATCTGTTGTACCATTAAATATATTGTAAAGCATAATGAAGTCCATTTTTTCCTACGACTGAGTAGTGCGTCCATATGATAATGTTTCAACCTATCAGAGTAACTTGTTATGTTTTTAGCCAAATGCTTCACCAGACTTGGTGAAAGCTTCAAGAATGCGCAGGATGCGTGAATCACACAATGGTTCGAAGAGGTGGTGCGTGGGGAGGAAGATCTATGTGCAGCAGTGGACGTTTTTGGCTGAAATGATGGTGATGATGATTTAATTGTTTATGCATTATAAGGTTTTGTAGACAAAATATCAAACAACCGTTATTATCAACTATATATAGTTGTTATTACCAACTGTATACAGTTAATAATAATAACGGTTGTTTGATATTTTGTTAGGTGAACTAACATTTTCAATTACAGTGATAACCTAAGGCAAAACTTATTGTATCAAAATTACATGGTAACAAACTATATAAACAAAGGTATAAAATTACACAAGAAATGGGTTATTGATGATAAGGGTTATGTAAACTTTTGTTAAATATACTGATATGTAGACTAATTTGTTTTGTTAAATATACTTTGTTTAATAGACTAATTTGTTTCTAAGGTCAATCGTATCTAGCTAAGTAATCGGTGTACTGAAAGCGAGTGCCTTACAATGTCCACTAGCTTGAACCGTGAGACGCGCGACGTCATCAAATTGAATTAGACTCTTGGCCTTAGGCTTGCCAGACCGCCGGGAAATCCGGGATTGTCCCGGAATCTTGCCTCTTGTCCCGTGTCCAGGAATTGGCACCCATTGTCCCGGATTTTAAAAACTTATCCAGGAAGGCTTTAGGCTATATAACATCTGCTGCACGCTGCGACCAATAGGAGCGAAGCATAACTAAATCCATGTGAACGAAGTCGCTAGCGGCCGACGAGTACCTAGTATTAGTATGGCCGACGAGTGGCTAATAAAAGTATGTTTTTTGAAAAAAATGGCATTTTTTCTTTTAAATATAAATCCTTTGAAAATAAAAAAAAATATATATATTATATTTTCTATTATGGCCACGACCCGACATTGTTTTTTTTGAACTGTCCCGGATTTGATAAGTTCCTATCTGGCAACCCTACTTGGCCTTTTGTTATTTTAGGGGAAAAACTTCAAATGGGGTACCATTCATGAGACATCCATGAAATCTTCGCGGCAAACAAGAGCGGGAGAGGTCATTTGATAATTTCCCATACACACCAAAAAAAAAGGTAAATCAAAAAGTTGCCAATTAGTACTCCTTAAGTAACAAACATATACACTAAAGTAAGACTTCCTTACTTCATTAAACACACACTGTCGATGTGTTGAGGAGCGGTTAAGAAACATGTCAAGACAGGTGGCCTATTGAGCATTACACACACAGCAATGTACCTATGTGAGCTTAACACCATAACACAGTGAAGATACCTTGGTGAGGCTCTACTGGTACCTGCAGTTTTCCCTTCATTCCTCTGCCAAAAACCATCTTTACCACCCACAAGTTAAAGTCCAGTTTCGTATGTGAATAATTCCAATTTACCGCCTAGAAGTTTCTGTTAGCCTAGTACTCTCCAACGCACACACGTCGTGTCACCGCGATTCTCATTCCATATATCAAGGTCACATAAGACTCACATGCAGCTGCCATCGCCCGTCCTTGTCACGCATACTTTGTACTATACCCGTGAGACAAGGGCAGAAGTATTTTTCGATGTGTGATTACGCTGTCTAGACGTTTATGTGGAACTTTCTTGCGGTCACCACCATGCTGTCCTTAGAAACTCGACGTTGATAACTTTATTGAGGTATTTGTTATAAGAATTTTCCTTTTGACATTATTTTAATAACATTCAACATTCTTCCATCCTATTCATTTAAGTTTTTTAAGCGAATGGGCTTAATAAGTTAGCACCTTTACCATCAACGATTGCATCACTGCTTACCATCAGGCGGGATTGTGGTCAAGCACTAGTTTATAAATATTAAAAAATATATATATTTCAAACTGTCCATAGTTTTTTTCAGATTAGTGTAAATAGAAAGTGGAAAGATACGAGTTTTTTGTTTAAATTTTCTATTTAAATTATTTTCAGTAAATAGAACTACCATTACTTATCAAATGATCGCATAAACAAATTAGTTAATAAAGTATATACGTAGGGGAATAGAAAGTCCTACTACTACTTCTCAGTTTGCTGCATGACGTATGATGCGCCATTGCAATGCAATATCTAGTACCAGGGTGGCATAAAACATAGAAGTCATTTATGAATTCTAATACCAGTGTAGGTACATTATACTAGAAACTTGTGAACGAATTCTAATACAAACATCAATTTTAGAATGTGTTAATGTCAAGTACAGTAGAATCCCGATTAACCGAACTTTCGATTATAACGGGGTTAGTTGTTATAATCGAAAATTCGGTTAATGGATTTCAAATCTAATCAAACAATATTTCCAATTTTTTATATATTTTTTATTATGTAATGGGTTTTACATGCGTTGTTAGATAAACGATATAAGTATAAAAAACCAGTTAAAACGGTAATAAATTATGTAATTTGTTATTGCATATACTATTCACCAAAAAAATGAGAGTACACGATCGGAGGCAGGAATAAACTTGAAAGAAAGAAAAATTGTTTATTACGCACAAACAAAACGCACATTACAATAATAATACTAAGATAATAAACACATAATAATAATCAAAAACACAAAAATATAATACACTCAAAAGCCTCAACATGAAGAAATTGGGTTGTATCCTACAAAATAATTTAATGCCCATCAGATAGAATTATAAAAAAATATTGAACACGTATTTTTTTCTTTTTTCTTTCATTCAAATATATAGGAAGATATATTGATTGGAAATGTCGCATGACGTCACGCTGTGCTACAAAATATACCACGGCGTGACGTAATTAGCCCCCACTCCGTAACTTTAATACGCTATATCGCAGTAGTTTTTGGTAATTTCGACAAAATAAAAAATACGGGTCTTATTTTTTTTTATTATCTATAGCAGCCGCCAGCGACTTCGTTCGCGTGGAATTAATTATGCTCCGCTACTATTGGTCGCAGCGTGATGTTATATAGCCTTAAGCCTTCCTGGATTAATGGGCTATCCAACGCAAAAAGAATTTTTCAAATCGGACCAGTAGTTCCTGAGATTAGCGCGCACAAACAAACAAACAAACATACTCTTCAGCTTTATAATATATTAGTATAGATAAGACAAACTAATCATTTTTTTGATTTTCATACCTTAGATACATCCTGACCCTGACTACTCCCGTTGCGCCGTCAAAACATTTTCAAAATTGGTACATAGAGTTGAGACAAATGAGTCTGCATAAACGATGTTCGGATGATCGGGATTCTAGGTAGGTAGGTATGTACCTATTGGGTAAAAGAAAAAACTTTCATCTCCTGTCATTATGTAAACGCTAGCCCATTGAGCACACACTTAGGTATTCCATTAGGTACTCTGAATTTCTTTCGGCATTTCTTCTCATAGATTATTTAGCTAAAAAATGTCGGCGCCATTTTTCTTTTCTGACCAACAATATATTGTCCTCTCCGACTTTCGTTCAGCATTTTTTTCATGCATCAGTCGGCTAAGGAATGCATTTATTTTTTTATATCTACCAATAATATATTGACGTGTAAATAATGAAGTCATAAACGTTGGAGTTGACGAATGGACATTTCATATTTCGTGGTTATTTTTCAAAACCACTGAAATAACAGTAACTGGTGCATAAAGTATACTTACGTAAAACTAACTATTGCCAACACAGTGTTGTAAAGTTGTTTCATAAAAGAATACCGTTCCGGTTCAGGCAACATGACACTTTTCAGGCATATACAAATATGAAGATGCAATTAAGATGCAAATAAGGATCAGATCTTTGGTTTAGGATTGTACGGGTTGCACGTGTATTGCTTATAATTTTATACATTAAATCCAAGAGCGTTTTCGGCGATTTAATCCAAGAGTATCTTCCAAGAGCGTTTTCGGCGTTAGTTTCACCCAAGTAATTATACTATAGTATCTGTTTATTTTCTAAAAATTACTAATGGCAATCGTTTTATCTTTTGTTTTAGCCTGATAAAGCATTTTTCCATTCCATTTACTAACATTCAACATAAAACACAATTTTGTATTAGTGAGAAATAAGATCATCATTATTGGAAACTTTGTTCCACCCACTGCTCAGAATATACCACTTTCGTGTTATGATTCCCTGGTACATGCGAAGAAGAATCTTGCCAAACATTAATTGAAATTTCTTAATGTTGATCCAAAAGAAGGAAAATGACTCAACAACAAAACACTCTTCAAAACAAGATTCATTCAATCGATGAGTCAAATTTCAAAAACCAGTTTCTTTTTTAACAAAAAACAATCGATTTACCCAAATCGAGCGCAAACGCATGGATTCGCGCTTTGACATTGGACTTATTAAAGACCCGTATACCTGAGCCCTTATGTCTGTAATGTATTGAGTATATGTAGTCACAGGAGACAGTTAAATTAAATTAGTGAATATAGGAAATTAGTAAAGTAACATTGGCTTCGTGTAATAAAGAACTACGCGTAGCTTAATTTCTAGGTTTAGAAGCTAAGCATCTTAAACTAAGATACTTTAATAGTTCATTGACAAGTCGACAGCCTCCGTAGCGTAACGGTAGCGAATGCGAACGCTGCGCAAGGAGGCGCGGTTTCGATCCCCGCGCAGTACAAATGTTTGTATGCATGAATATGATTATTTGCACTGGTGTGGTCGTTCCTCGGAAAGCACGTTAAGCTGTTGGTCCCGTTTTCCATACGAACATCTAATGGCAGTCGTTACTGGTTGTTGGAGCCCTCAAAAGTCCAACAATTGGTCTAACTGCAATACTTTTATATCGCCTTCGAGTTGTGGAGGTCAGACGGCAGTCGCTTCACGGACAATATCGAGGGTGTAGCCAAAATCAGCAGTTATACTGGTAATGCGGACCCCAGGCTCCAAAGCTGAAAAAGCTTCGGATGCGACTGGGATTAACGCTGAAATGTTGATGACTTTAACAGGATGAAGTTCTTTTGGTAGCTAACCTACACTAATTTTACTATCCAGGCTTGTACTATTACACAGATTCGAAGCCAGTATTTGTTATTGGCTTCGGTCGGTCACATTATTACGAAAAAAGTTTTATGACACGGAAGGTACGACGGAATCACATGGATTTTTTGTTTATTTTCTAAATTTGAAAAACTGTCCTCGTGTATTTTTCAGGCTTAAGAGGGGACTAGTACCGAGGAATTTGAAAAATAGGTATTTGAAGAAACTATTGCCGTCGCGCTGCTTCGAACCTCTCCCGGTAAGGTGCGTAAAGGACAGTTGCAGCTCCGGCTGATTTTACCTACAAAACGTTGACCAAAAGACGATTCGTATTCCGGTTTTTCTTTTAAAACACGACAGATCTCAATTATTTTTATATAAAAATTTAGAGGAAAAGTATACATATACTTCTATTATTTTCTTTTTTGTCAAAAACTTATCACATTTATCTAATAGTCGTCTGAACAACCTTTCCCCGTAAAGTGCGAAAAGGACAGTTGTAACTCAGGCTGATTTTACCTCCAAAAACGTTTTCGTATTCCGTTTACTATTTCAAAACACGACAGATCTCAATTATTTTTATATCAAAATTTATAGAAAAAGTACCTATACCTATGCTGCTATTATTTTCTTTTTTGTCAAAAATTTATCACGTTTGTCTAATAGTCATCTGAACAACGCGGTAAAAATTGGTTACTTTTCGCGATTTCGAAAGTATCATATTTCTTTTATTAGTGTCGGAAAAAATCAAATCATAGGGGCACGTATAATCACAGTGTAAAATTGTAGCAAAAAATTATTGCTCTGAAAGGATTCTCCACGAAGGAAACAGCGGAATAGGTTTGTATAAACAAAGCACCACTAGAGATCCTTCTTAAGCGTGACACCGAGCACCGACCAATCTTTATGGGATGGTTACAACAGTAATAAACTTGAATTAATGTTCTTTTACAAATGGTCAGCATAAAACTACGAGCGTTAACAGTTTTGTGATAGTATAAAAGTAAGTACGTAAAATCTATTAACATTTTGATAGTTTTCTTTGTAGTATTGTCCAACGGTTTTTGTAGTAATAAATATGACAATCAAAGCATTTCAAAACGGTGAATAGAATAAAACGGTGATGGAAAGTATTGTGAGATCCCGCACTGTGCCTTGCAGATTACGGGCCATACCGACCCATAAACTAGATAGATCCAAATACATAGATTGATGCTTTGGGTCTAGTATTTTTCACGTATTCCAAATATGTTTCTGCGATATCATCCTTCTATCCAGGTACAATCCAAGGTATTTTACAGTACCAACATCATGACACTATACACATTGCACTGGTCTGGTCGTGCCTCGGAAAAGCACGTTAAGCCGTTGGTCCCGGTTGCCATACGAACATCTAGTGGCAGTCGTTACGGGTTGTTGGAGCCCTCAAAAATGCAACAATTGGTCTAACTGCAATGCTTCGATGTCGCCTTCGGGATAAGGAGGTCAGACGGCAGTCGCTTCACGGAAAATGTCGAAGTTTAGCCATATCAGCAGTTGGACTGGTAAAGCGGACCCCAGACTCCAAAGCTGCAAAGGCTTTGGATGCGACTGGGATTAACGCTGGGATGATGATGATGATGAACATCATGACATAATCATGAGGACGAATGCGTAAATAATAATAATAATATTATATTCGTCATTCAGCAGGTTCCTTAAAATGTGTGGTAGTTTTGTAGTTCATTTCCCACTGTCTTTTTCTATAGATTACGTGAATGAAACATAACAAAAACTTTTACAATACAATTACTTTAGCGGTTTTCTATGATAATGCGAAAATAATGTGTTTTTGTTCCGTATTTCATAACCTCTCTCTCGCGTTTACCGACACGCGATCCGTAAAAAACAAACAAGAAAAAACATCCTCTCTTCAAATTCAAACATCGAGCGTGTTTGCAAAACATTTTGGCGAGTCTATTCCAGTTTTTGTGTCTCGCTCTTTCGTGAAACGTTGGTTAGAGATGGCGCGATCAAGCAAACAGTCATCGGAGAAAGCAAGGCGACCTCACACTTTCACTTGATGATAACCTTGGATTATGGAACACGTAACGTGTTACCATATATTATTACTGATTCAGTTCGTGTATTGCATAATAAAGAACTTTTTCCCTACAAGAGGTTGTGATTCTTCTCAGAAATTTATTTCCGTTTTCCTTTATTTTGTTATTTTTATAAATTTTTCATTCCAGCACGATTCCATTTCATTGTGCTAAAGTTCGTAATCTGCTAAATTCATAATTAACAATCAATTATTGGTCAGTCGTCTCGTAATGGAATGGTGATACAATGACATTGCCGTATTGCTATAATTTTTAAACCATTAGTAGAAATGATTTTCTTAAAACTACTACTAAATTTGAACATTTATTAATATGAAGCGGAGTGTCAGTGATTGACAACTGGAAAGTCAAAATGACGTCATCTTGTTAGTAGATTACGAAACTTGTCAAAATCGATCATTATGAGATCACTGATTGACAATTCTGACACTATTGTAATAGCAGACTAGAGCTCTAGGAATTATTTTTTATCACTGAGCACTTTCTTGTATTAAGTTATGCTTCTGTTATCAGGTATAATCAAACATCCCACGGGCTTTCAAAAGAAATGGTGCCTTTCGGTCGAAAGAAGAAAATTTAATCTATCTTGAATTTTGCTATTTTTATACAATATGTAAAGAAAACCCTGTCCGATCCGTGAAGGTATTGTTAGGTATCGATAACTGATTCTACTAATGGCTACAAAGCCGGGCTAAACTTGAAAAAAAAACCACTAAAAAAATAAATATTATTTCGCAAAAAAGTTAAAAAACTAAAACCCAACTACGACAAAAAAACGACGCTGAAAAAGTATAAAACAAGATTTTCAGAATACTGAAGTGAACAAAGTTGCTAATGTAGTTGCAAGTAAATGGACACAGTAGACTCTACCAAGATACCTTCGTTGTAAATTGACAATAATGTCATACAATACTATTCTGAAGTATGCAATATTCACTATGTAGAGATAAATTTTCATGTTCGGAAAACCGCAGTCACACGTTGTCAAGCTGCTACGGTGGGTAGGTATATGTAACGTGTGACTACGCCTTTCCAAACATGAAAATTTATCTCTACATAGTGAATATTGCATACTTCAGAATAGTATTGTATGACATTATTGTCAATTTACAACGAAGGTTGGTAGAGTCTACTGTGTCCATTTACTTGCAACTACATTAGCACCTTTGTTCACTTCAGTATTCTGAAAATCTTGTTTTATACTTTTTCAGCGTCGTTTTTTTGTCGTAGTTCGGTTTTAGTTTTTTAACTTTTTATTATTTGTACTATTTTGGTGTTAAAGTGTATTTGTGGCGCAGAATATTTACAAAAGTTAAATTGATGAACTAAAAAAGATGTGAATTATATGCAATCAGCTAATGCATACAGGTAAAGTCACAAGCAAATGCTAGTAATATATATATATATATTCAAAATGTACAAGTAAAACGCTTTCAAATGATACCAAACACGGCATGTTTATCTTAACTTATTTTTTTTACTCTGTATGTTTTGTCCGCTAGAGGGCGCCACATGCGATTTTGTGAATCCCCATATAGGCTATAACCAGCGGACAATTAAGACGCTTCTAATGAAATGTCATTTGTCGAATTCTGATAAGTAGTTTAGAAGTTACGAGGGAACAGATGAACATACATACATATATACATACATACATACATAGCCTGTCAAAATCATAACCCTCCTTTTGCTTTGCCGTAGTCGGGTAAAAAGAGGTAACTTAATACATTTATTTATTTATTTATTTATTTAGAAAAATACAATTATAGCACTACACACACATGTGCGCTAAGCAACCCTTCCGCGGGTGGCGGGGGGCAGGACACGCGGCACCTGTGACGTGGTCGCGTCGCTATTCGCTCATAATAATACCGGTGTTGTCACTTTTTTAAAAATTACCAAATTTCGGGGAAATTGGAATTAATTCCCGGGAAAAAAAGATTATTTCAAAATTCATTAGTATTGTTACTATGATGATTATGTAAAATTTTATATTATATTTGGTCAAGTGTTTACCTAACCTTTATTATCCTTACGGGTCGGACAGGGTTTTCTTTACATATTGTATACATTTATAGATGACCTAAATTTTAATTGGCCAACCGTATTAACTTGTTTTTAAATGTACTAAGTATGTACTGACTACCCGCGCGTTGGTTTTTGTTTTATTATTGTTTTAGCTATTGTTATATCTGCGTGATTCGTCACCAGACGAGATAATTTGTTCATTAAATGTTAAATCCCATGTAAATGAACTGTATTATATTCTTTTGAGAAATAAAGATTCATTAAACCTAACCTAATCGTAACTTGTAATCAAGATTCGCCTCTTGCTTAATCGATTTGTTTGTGTTCGTTATTGAGGTTTAGACAATCATCATCATCAACCTTTTTATCGTCCAACTGCTGGGCACAGGTCTCCTCTCATACAGAGAAGAATTGAGCGTAATCACTACGCTTGCTCAATGCGGGTTGCCAATTTCAGACTTAAAAA
This sequence comes from Sesamia nonagrioides, assembly GCA_017933935.1. Taxonomy (NCBI): domain Eukaryota; kingdom Metazoa; phylum Arthropoda; class Insecta; order Lepidoptera; family Noctuidae; genus Sesamia; species Sesamia nonagrioides. The sequence continues at coordinate 3,830,688 of JADWQK010001429.1, read as the reverse complement.
GTCCAGGTTTCCTCAAGATGTTTTCCTTCACCTTCAGTCATTGGTGTCCAAGATATACTTAGAAAGTACATATAACTTTAGAAAAGTTACATTGGTACTTGCCTGACCTGGGATCGAACCCGTGCACTCATACTTGAAAGGCTGGTGTTTTAACGACTAGGCCACCACGACTTACTAGGCCACCACGACGTTTAGGAAATATTACAAAGTTATTATAAAGTAGTGGCCCAGTGGTGACAGCCGCTACTTACAAGGTTCGAACCCCATCAGATGCTTTACTTTATCTAAATTATTTCATCATTGCACTCAAAACGCTGAAGATAAATATCGCGAGAAACCCGGCCGGTCCTAGAAACAAAACTTCGAAGACGTGTGACAGTTTGACATGTCATGTCTATCAACGCGCACTGGTCTAGAAAACGGTAGACTACAATAGAATACAATAGAACATCATAAGTTACACTAGGTATATGAACATTTTACAACGTGTAACACAAAACACTCATCGCTAAGATCGATCATTTAAGGAGGAAAGGAGAGACAAATAACAGAACATAGCAAATTAATTAGCGATTGAGGATTTATTTAGTCCTAACCTCTTACCTGAAGGTCTTTGGTTCATTACTCTACTAAGAATCACCTCAAGCCTTAAATACCTCCGTACAGTAGGTATCCGCGAAGAAAATCAAGTTTGGGCTAAATATATTTGGCCCAAACTTGATTTTGTTTTCATTTTTCCTTGTTAACATTTCATACAATATTCTTAGAAATAATTTCTTCCCATAAGAGAAACGCACATCAGGATAAACGTGAAAGGTATTACTATATTAAACAAACACCATTGAAAATTAAATGATCCGTGCAAGGGCGTTGCGTTCCATCTAAGAGAATTTATGGAACATTCTCGCACCAGTAGATTAAACGGAATTCAATGATGCGATAAAGATTTTCCTTAAATTCTTCTGTTTTTTTTTTTATAAAGGTAGATTTCTTTAGTGGTGTTGTGCATATTTTGAGATGGGTAAAAATGCAATTTTCGCATCACGACATTTGATTCGATATTCGTAAGACTGAGAGAGAGTAGATCTCGCGGCGTAATATCCTCTTCTCTTCCTACCGTGCGGCGAAAATGTATGTCTGCTCCTCTTATTTCGTTTAAGCAATGATGGGTGCTTGCTTGAGTGTGCTTGTATGCTTTTACTATAGCCTGCTACACTCATCCATCGATGGTGACTCATGATTACAAAATTCGTGTATCCTCCTTCCGCCTATAGAGGTCCACTGCGGAACAAAGGCCTCCCCAAGGCTTTACATATGACTGGTCTTATGCTGTCCGCATCCATCGGCTTCACGTGACTTTCACCAGGTCATCGGTCCACCTTGTCGGGGGTTGGGGGCCTCTCTACGCTGCGTCTTCCGGTACTTGGCCGCCCCTCCAGACTTACTGCTCCATCGGCCGTTGGTTCTATGAGTAATGTGCTCCGCCTACTGCTACTTAAGTTTAGCCACTCGAAGAGCTAGTCGGTGACTTTAGTGCTTCTGCGGATCTCCTCGTTTCTGATTCGATCGCGCAAAGAAACTCCAAGCATAATTCTTTCTATCGCCCTTTAAGCATTCATTAATTCGTGTAAATAAAGTTCTAAATCAATCAAGAATATTTTGAAATGGTCAGGGGATAATTTTGTATAAACAATATTCCCTAACCATTCCAAAATATTCAAAAATGTTTATGTTCAAGTTTTCACTTCTGCCGGCTCTCCTGGGTGCTATAATGCTTATATGGATATTTTTGGCATTTAGTTACACGAAAATAACTCACGTTTAAGGAAAATTCTTCGCAGGATTTCTTAGAGGATGTCCTCACACGATAAAAATGGTCTAGATAAAACAACTGTCAAGGTTAATAGAAGCGAAGTTAATAGCTTAAGATTACAAAATAGGTCTCGCTGTATAGACAGCGATACCTATTTTGTTATCATATAGATGATGCGACTATTTTAACGAAGTTTCCTAAACTTAGCTTTTTGTGTGATAAATTCTTCCACGTGAAATTGCTTGTGATATATTTTCCCCGATCAGCCCTGCCGCATCGCATCGCTTGCCCCCGGTATTACTTTATCTTCGCACAGCGTCCTTTCTGAAGTGTTGTTGTTTTTATTAGGCTCCTAAGGGTTGTGATCTCAAACAGCCATCGTCGACAATTGGCGTTTCAATTGCAAAGTTTGGTAGTTCCAGAAATAGTTCCAACAGACAGAAACACGAATGGGCTCTTCAGCTGTATTTATTAGTTTCACTACACAGTTGGCGTAGTGAGCTATCGACTGGGGCCCTATCTGCTAATTTCATAAATTTGTCATTCGAACAGGATTCCATTTTCATTGTGCTAAAAGTTCATAATCTGCTAAATTCATAAAGATCGATCAATTATCGGTCAGTCTGGTCTCGTAAAGGAAATGTAAGGATATAATGTCATTGCCCTATTGCTATTATTATAATACCCGTTAGTACAAATGATTTTCTGAAAACGACTACTCAATTTGAACATTTATGGAGTGGAGTGTCAGTGATTGAACACTGAAAAGTCATAATGACGCCATTTTTAGTAGATATTTTGAAGAAAATGTTAATGTTCAAGATTTCACTTCTGCCGGCACTCCTGAGTGACGCCAATTTTAGTAGACATTTTGAAAAAAATTATCAAAATTGATTATTAATAGATCACTGATTGACCATTCTGACACTATTCTATGTAGGCCAGCCCGCGCCGCAGCTGAGCCAGTAAATATAAATTCCCAACTATGACCTCTGAGTTTGTTTCGGATGTTTCTTCTCAGAGCTAGTACTAGGAAACGCCGCGGTCATCAAACCGAAATAAAAATAAAAATTCGATCCAGCCGTCCCTTGCTGTTCTTCTAGCGACACCCTAAGCCGAGGTTAGTACCCCACAGGGGGTGCCCTTAGCGTGTAGTCGCTTAGCTTTTAGTAGCCCTGGCTGGAGGCTTTAAATTCACTTAAGGCAGCCACAGGATAGTCCGGTTAAGTAGTACCGACCTCTCAAGGTCAACTACGAGATGCCATATTAAAAAAACAAAAACAGCAGACTAAACCCGTGCTGCGCTGCGTGTTGTGACTTTTATTCCCTCACGGAACAGATAGATATTTGTAATTTTGTATTACCTACAGCTTGTTGTTCTGGGTCTGGCTCTTTGTGCTTTTGTGTGTAAATGTTAGTAAATGCACACTTCTGTACCTATGTAGGTACAGAAGTAATAAATAATGTGACATGCATACGTCAGATAAGGAACGAGACAAGCGACCATGGCTTTTTTCCTTTAACTTAATAAGCATTCAGCTTCTCTTTGTAATTTTAATTCTTATTCCGAGTATGTTTGACTCTTCTTTCTATACAATGTTATATCTGTTGAATCCAATTTGTTTTCTTAAATACAAGCATTGGTCCACATAATCTAATGGGTGGTTCTCGATTGTTAGATTAGATTTGTTGTAGTTGGTTATTAGGTACCTGTACTATTATTTTAGCTAATATTACGAATGCGAAAGTTTGTGTACAGTAAGGGTCAAAAGTGGAGTACCACTTTTGACCCTTATGATATCAACGAGAGTCTGCCTTAGGAGACTCTCGTTGGCTGAATTCAGATAGCGCGCCATACCTTAGTATCGATCGAAGCTCTTAATAGATAAGAGCCTAGACCAATACTTTGGGACGCTCTCGTTAGGCAGCTGGAACAAGGACATCTCATGAATATATTTATTCAATACAATAAAATTAAATACCAAGGCAAGTGTGTACAATTCTCATTGCAATGTAGTTGTAATTCCTGTCATCGATGTCGACAAAGATGATTTGGCCTTAGCTTAGGACTGAGGAAAACTCATTGTTTGTCATATCTAATCACCGGTCGTCTAGTGTAAGGTCATATTCTGAATAAATTTATTTAAGTACTAGCTGTCGCCTGCGACCTTATTTGATATCCAGGTTGAAAAATAGCTGCTTAGTTTCTACGAAAACACACAAAACTCACCCAATGGAAGACAGTGAGTTTTACTTAATTTAAATGTGTTTTTACAATCTTACTTTAATGGGTAACTAGCGGCCGCCAGCGACTTCGTTCGCGTGGTTTAGTTTTGCTCCGCTCCCATTGGTCGCAGCGTGATGTTATATAGCCTAAAGCCTTACTGGATTAATGAGCTATGCAACGCAAAAATTTTTTTTCAAATCGGACCAATAGTTCCCGAGATTAGCGCGAACAAATAAACAAACATACAAACAAACTCTTCAGCTTTATATATTAGTATAGATATAATTATGAATAATGTATGGACCTGGTGATTCGGAATACAGGCATTTCATGCCTAACGCAGACATCAACTCCTCACAATGCTAATAAAAATGTGAAAACTAGCATAAACATGAGTAGAAGGTTCAAATTTGTAACTAAAATTTAGAAGAAAATCGTCTTGTGTAAGTGTTAGGTAAATGCTTTAGACTACACTTAAACAGTTCCTTTGATAAAGTACGCCGAACTTTACCGACATATGCCTATAGTCGATGATCGATACCAAATCATAACGAAAACAGTTTTCTTAATTTTCTTTACTTCAATTCCATAATTCGATCCATCACTGAAAAAACTAATCTCATTTGGAAAGCTGCCATGAATAAATCGAATTGTGTTGGTCACATCTGCCGCATGTTCAACGACGAATCGGCCAAACTTACGATTCAATGGATCCTGCTTGATGGTTTTTGGCGGCTCAGGGCGGAGAGAAAATAGAATAGAGTATATCTTATTCTCTCTCTATCCTCTTTTTTATATACACCATATAAATTACAGAACATACATATGAAGATTTTATAAAGGGTGATGCAATGGGCGGTATTATAGCTAAGAGCGATCTTTTACAGACTATCTTGGATGGAATACCAAAGGGAAGGAAAGAGAGGTGGAATGAGAAGATTTCCCGTTTTCCGTTATCGGCATATAACAAAAAATTAAAGTATATATATATATATATTTTTAATAATTATAAACTAGTGCTTGATTGCAATCCCGCCTGATGGTAAGCAGTGATGCAATCGTTGATGGTAAAGCGCACTAGTTTATTAAGCCTATTCACTTAAAAAACTTAGGAATAGGAAGGATGATGGCAGTTGAGCGAGGTGATGCAATGTTAAACCCAAGACCAACACGACCAAACGAAGCTGCGCTAGAGGGAGATTGATCTGGAGACTCTTCACGACCAAACTCCCGACACAACAACATTTGGCGTTTCGTACCCGCCACACATCGCAACACAACTGCTCAGACCCGTCCTCCGTACGGCTTCACCAGACATCATGCCGGAACACGACGAATCGCTTTGCGGCAAGACTTTGTCTGGTGGCTGGTAACCTACCACCGAGAGATAGATAGAGAGATATTATTTACTTCAAACCACAATACACTTGCAAATTCTTGAAAACCACAGCAATAAACATTTAAATTTATCTTATAATATTGAAATTAATAAAATATACTTAGTATATTGGTTTAGTTGTTAACTTTCAAATATGGCAATTTTCATTTGACACACGGGTTTAGTCACCACGGACTAGGGGCCAGCAATCGTAAAAAATATAATTCATAATTTGAATACGGAGCTTACATATGTCACTCTCCAACACGAGCTCTATTTCTCTGTCCTTCAATTCACTTACTCTTTGTATGTACCCACTCGTTTTAATTTCATTGATGCGATGTTATCATCCGTGACCCCGGAAGCTCACAGTACAGGTTGCTCTTAGATGTTGTTTTAGAAAATTTAAAATAATTAATATTTAACGTTTTCTTTGGACAAGCAAGATAGGTTTCATCAAAATTTGAAATAAGGAAGCGTGGGTTCGCGTAAGATGGAAGAAGTACCTTTGCCCAGGGTTTAGATTCTGTAGGCTTGCATAAAAAAGTATAAATAAAATATTGCAAATACCTATGTATTTTTTTTACTTTTTTTCAATATTTTTTATGATAATCACATCATCATCACCATCTATCTTTTTATCGTCCCACTGTTGGGCACAGGTCTCCTCTCATAGAGAGAAGGATTGAGAGTAATCACCACGCTTGCTCAATGCGGGTTGGAGATTTTAGACTTATGTAAGTCCAGGATTCCTCAAGATGTTTTCCTTCACCTTTTCCTTGCAAATACCTATACTTTTGTCTAATTAATATCGCTATTTAAGCGCCCAGAGTATACGTATCGATATCCCTTTTGTTATCAATGTTATAAATCTATGATCGTTATTATATGTATAGTTTCAGAGTCTGATCTCATTCTGAGTCCCTCAAATACACCTCCCATTTCTCTAAATTTTTAATAAGTTTTTGACACTTTTTTTGTCACCGACATGAGACCGCGACCATCGTCGGTTTAGACCAATCGTCAGAATGCTAATTCTATATCTACCAAATTACTTTGTGTAAACAGGGACAAAGCATTCCTTTGTAGCTACATGTCATACCAAATGTCAAGAATATCAAAGGCACAAAAGAGAAGAAACTTTAAGGTTTTATTATACAAACGTTTAAAAGGTACATGTATAATTAAACCTTGACGAAAGTTGAGAAGATTTTGAGACTGTATTATAATCTGTGCTCAGCAAAATAAATAACCCCGTACTAATCAAAATTGAACCTAACATACTACGCCAACGACGTGTTTCAAAATATCATATTACATTAAACTTTTGTGTCACATACGTCAAGTCTTTTCCCCCTTCTCGCTATCGCATGTCGCGGAAACCAGAACGCTCATTAATATTCCTTGTGTTATCACATCAAAGGTTTTAAACAATACCGTGTCGTCAAAGTACAGTGTCAACGGCAATTTGCACTGGGGAAGGAGGATCGGTTGGAGATATGTCGAAATGACGTTGTAAGAAAGTAAGAAAAAAAAAATGTTGGGACTCGTACAGGAAAATCATAAAACTAAACTAAGTAGACAAAATTAAGTATAAAAACAAGTTATACAACATGAATTTTTGTTTATGCAAAACCCGAAATACGTGTCCAGTATTTTTAAATAAAGAATCTATAAATAAATAATAAATAAATAAATATATACAGACAAATCACACAGATTGAGCTAGCCCCAAAGTAAGTTCGAGACTTGTGTTATGGGATACTAACTCAACGATACTATATTTTATAATAGATACATATATAGATAAACATCCAAGACCCAGGACAATTAGGAAAAGATCGTTTCCCATCATGACCTGGCCGGGGATCGAACCCGGGGCCTCCACGTCGCAGGCAGGCGGGTTGACCGCTGCGCCACGGAGACCGACATATACAAAATAAAACTAACATAACATAACTATATGTAAAAAATTTCAAAAAGATATAATGAAAAACGTCGAAAGTTATTTACTTGGTCGTCCTAACAAAAATATGGTCCACGCCCCGTTCTGGCGGGCGAGCCGGGTGCATTGACCTGTGGCGTCAGCTGATCGCGGGCATGCGCACGCGTAATCTTCTTAGCGCGCTGAGTAACCACACTGCAACAATTTCTAAATGTATTTGTGGGAAAATATAACATCTTGGATTGGAATCGATTCAGTTGCTTATTCTGAACAAACTATATTCATCTTCCGCATAAACAAAAAATAACGTTGTATATAAAAACGTAAAAATAATCAGAAAGTCCCTTACGCGGCCAAAAGGCTCCTATCTCAGCATAATGCTACGACATTTAAGAGTAAATGTCACAGCGCTGGTATTCTGATAGAGCCTGGTGTGATTTCACAGGAAATCAGAATAACATAACATGCATATTCGGAAAATATTATAAAGTAAAATAAATTCATAATTATATAATATTTACTCCGCACGAGACATGCCCTTAATAAGCTCACTGCAGGTGGCGTAGTCACAGAGCGTACCGAGAGTAGGTACCCTTTGAACAATTAAACAAAGCTTTGAAATGTCGTGTGACGGTTAGAGCTACAAAAGACTTATATGACACCCTGATATCTACAAAGTAAATTGATATAGAAAAATATTAACTGTAATAATAATAAAATTAGGATTTTTTTATTATGATAAACAATTCAGAACCGATTTTTCAATGTTTTTCTTCATCTTTTATCGAATGAATAAAAATGACAGTGTGACCGCTATTTTATAAAAAATACTAGCTTTCCGCCCGCGGCTTCGCCCGCGTGGAGTTCGGTTATATCGCGCTCTTTAGATTTCCCTCGGGAACATCAAAATTTTCCGGGATAAAAGGTAGCCTATGTTCTTTCTCGGGGTCTAAAGATTATCTGTGCCAAATTTCATCAAAATCGGTTGAGAGGTTTAAGCGGGAAAGCGTAACAGACAGACAGACAGACAGACAGACAGACAGACAGACAGACAGACAGACAGACCGACAGACAGACAGACAGAGTTACTTTCGCATTTATAATATTAGTATGGATATTATGTTATTTTGGTTGTTTTTTAATTTCATCAAAATCCGTTCACCCGAGTAACAAACCAACTTTGACGATACAGTTGGCGCAGTGGCTAACCGATCGACTGCTGCGTTCATCATCATCATAATTTCAGCCGAAAGACGTCCACTGCTGGTCAAAGGCCTCTTCAAGGATCTCCACGATGACCGGTCCAGCGCCTCCCAGGGGATCTGTTCTCCACCCGCCTTCAGTAACTCAGCCATTATTCCGTCATCGCCCGGCGCTTTGTTTTTAATTTGTTTGAGAGCCAATCGAATCTCCTGCAGGCTTTTTTTTTGTTGGGATGGGAAATCATCAAATGACTTCTCGCTCTGGGCGGAGCGGAAGGGCGTGTCAGTCTTTTACGGACTAAAACCCACCCGTGTTTCTTCACTTGCCAGGGCCACGGTTTCTTGTTTAACCAACCCGCAACCCTGACCCAGGAGGCATCGGTTTTCGTGGACCGCGTCACGATGTGATGACATCTCTTTGAGGCGCTCGTGAAACACGACGCGCCATCGACTCGGGCCTGGTCCTTGTGGCGTAAGGTCGCTGGGATTCCCGTTGCCTCACGCGCTCCGCCTCCTCCTTTGCCAGCATCACTGCTTCGCAGAAGGAGGTGACAGCCTGCCATGCGCTCTCGCTCCGGACCATGGCTTAGACCAGGGTCGGACGCGAGAGATCGCCGCCTATCTCTTGCAGGCTGACGTCCGGGATATCTTCGGCGCTTTCATGCAGCTTTACTTGTCGTAGATTCAATTCCCGCACCGAACAAATATTTGAATTGACTGCAGGTTATTTTTCTGTAGCTGTTTGTGTATGGGTATTAAAATTTCTGTAAACGCATCCACAATACAGAAGTAATTACTAGTGGGGGCAATTTTAAAATAGTTTATCTAAATTTTGCATTTATAATAATAGTTAGGATTTATGATTCACATAAAGTTACAGGTGGACTGAAAAATTGACGCTATAGACAAAAAATAATATAGATTTATTTTCGTAGGTACATACTTATTTTTAAAAGGAAATCCCACAAAGAGCGAAAGAAGTATCACAAAATAATGTGATGTCGATTCAGATTACATAAATATTTCTTGCAAAAAATAATACGAACATCAAAAGAGAGCACCAGGATTATAAATAAAAATATTTGTGTGTATTGATCTGAACTGAAGTGCGTTTTCTAAATTCCCGGTAACCGCACATCTAATAAAAGCCTTAATTTGTTTTACAGATATTTATGGCTTAATAATGTCGCAAAGAAAAGCGAAAGAAAAGAAGTAAATTTCCATTATGGTTGCCTATTTTCGTCGTACAAGGCGCGTGTAAAAACCACTTCTTCTTCTTCAGCCTATAGAGGCCCACTGCTGGACAAAAGCCTCCCCCAAAGTTTGCCATAATGCCCACTCTTGGCAGGTGGATTGGGGATCGCGGTAATTTTATATTCCACAGAAGAAGCGCTGCTGCCCTCTTCCTTGGTGAGAGTTCCTTTAGTCGCCTCTTACGACACACACGGGAGTATATGGGTTGGTACTATTCGCGGTTCCACACGGCTACACCAGTGGCTAAAAAGTAAAATCTATTCGTCACTGTTAAATGGATTTTCATTCCCACGATGAAAATTCTCGCCGAAAGTATACAGATCGTCGATCCAGGTATGTCTGTCTGTTATTTTCGTTGAAACTCGGCTTAGAGTCCATTTTAAGCGACGTTAGGGGTTAAGCACGACTGTTCCCATTCATAGTCTGGTCTTATTCAGATTATGTTACAAACGTTAGTGAAAATTTATTATAATATACACAATTTTTCTTAAAAAGAAACCGTGGGTCTGGCCGTCGCGCAGGGCAAATGTAGAAACACGGATGGGTTTTAGTCAGTTCTTAAAAGTCTGTGCCGCTCCGCCCAGAGCGGGAGAAGTCATTTGATGATTTCCCATATTAAAAAAAAAGATACTTAAAAGTGGTAACCCGCCCGCAGGCCAACCAGGGCAAGCTGCTTCTTCTTCTCAGCTTATAGAGGTCTACTGCTGGACAAAGGCCTCCCCAAGATTTCTTCCATTGGGGAGGCACGACACCACCGTGTCCTCAGGGCGGTTCCCACAATGACACCTTGGCGTTTACTCCCGCCTGATCCACGGCAAGCTAAGCCTAATCTATAGATCAATATGGCCTGTGGGTGTTATTACGTCACGTCACGGCTCGGGCTCGTACACCCAGACTTTGTTCCTCTGGATGGAGACCTAGTACTGAAACCCAGATTTCGGCCTAACTTGGACACCAGTCTTCAACAATATTATAATGTGAATTATTAGCTTACTACTAGGCAGTATTTGTTAACTATTACAAGCTTTTATTAAAGATTGTGTTTTTTATTTAAATACTAGCGGCCGCCCACGACTTCACGTTTTTTATATCACCGTCATCAACCTTTTTATCTTCTCACTGCTGGGCACAGGGCTAATAATATAAAGCCAAAGAGTTTGTTTGTTTGTTTGAACACGCTAATCTCAGAAACCACGGGTCGGATTTGTAAAATTCTTTCTGCGTTGGATAGCCCATTAATCCAGAAAGGCTTTAGGTTATAAAATCATGCTGCGACCAATGGGAGCGGAGCGTATAAAAAAAACACGAAACCTACGCGGGTGAAACCGCGGTGCGCAGCTAGTAAAATTATAATTTTATAATTGAGAAAATATTTCGGTATAAAAATACACAAAAAAGCATTGAAAAATATTGTGGTTCCACCGACATCGGGAGCAAGGTCGAAGCTACCGATAGTTAAGGCTCCAGCGACAGGAACCTCCTCACAATACGGGCCGTTCCGATGGACTATCATGTACGTAGTAGGTACTACCTTTTGAATCAGGCCCTTAATCCAACTGCTTAACGAGAGCCTCGATTATTTATGTTTTATTATTATGTTTTACTAGCGGCCGCCAGCGACTTCGTTCGCGTGGAGTTAGTTATGCTCCACTCTTATTGGTCGCAGCGTGATGTGCGTGCGTGTGATAAAGCCTTCCTGGATTAATGGGTTATCCATAGCAAAAATAATTTTTCAAATCGCACCAGTACTTCCTGAGATTAGTGCGTTCAAACAAACAGTCTTCAGCTTAGTAAGTATAGATAACTTAGCTACGGGACCTTCAATAAAAATAAGGGCTGATTGTTTTTATTATACATAATATGAATATTCGCACTGCTATTTGTTCCCAAGTTGATATTTAAAAGGGAAAACTTCCCATCTTCAAACTTTCATTAGCATTTTAGCTGACAGCTGGCTAAAGTTTTGAAACTTTCGTTACTTGGAGTGTCCACGATTGCAACTTTATCAGGGGATTTTGGACACAGATTATCTATACTCTATCTATACTAATATATAAAGCTGAAGAGTTTGTTTGTTTGTGCGCGCTAATCTTAGGAACTACTGGTCCGATTTGAAAAATTCTTTTTGCGTTGGATAGCCTATTAATCCAGGAAGGCTTTAGGCTATATAACATCACGCTGTGACGAATAGAAGCGGAGAATAAATAAACCGCGCGAACGAAGTCGCTGGCGGCCCCTAGTACTAATATACAATATGTTAACTAACAGAGGGCGTTCCCGTTAACCCGAAATAGTATAGCATACATACATGCTAAAAAAAATATTTCCATTCGAAAACAAAATGTTTTTAAAATTTTTCCAATAAGAAAATATTGAATAAAAATTTGAAATTGACATGTAAAAGAAACACACTGTACACGCGAACATGAAAGATGGCAACGTCGCAATTTATTTATACATGACGACTACTATTTTGATTTAAAACAGGAGGTTTCAAATTTATTTCCAATTAGAATTTTTTTTTATTCGGATTTTTTTATGCTTATTTTTCTATGCTGATAATTTTATTTTAATCTAATAATGATATATATTAACGAGTTTAAGGGAACGCCCTCTGTTATTTAACATACTGTATAAAGCTGAAGAGTTTGTTTGTATGTTTGTTTGTTCGCGCTAATCTCGGGAACTACTGGTCCGATTTGAAAAATTCTTTTTGCGTTGGATAGACCATTAATCCAGGAAGGCTTTAGGCTACATAACATCACGCTGCGACCAATAGGAGCTGAGCATAACAAATTCCACGAGAACGAAGTCGCTGGCGGCCACTAGTGTATTATAATCTTAAATCCTTATAATATATGTACTTACTTATAATAGAAGTAGGAATATTATTATTCGATCTAGGCGCGGTGGCTTTGTTTCCTTCGTAGTTATTTTATTTATAATAGCAGCCGCCAGTGACTTCGTACGCGTGGAATTAATTATGCTCCGCTCCTATTGGTCGCAACGTGATGTTATATAGCCTAAAGCCTTCCTGGATTAATGGGCTATCCAACGCAAAAAGAATTTTTCAAATCTAACCAGTAGATCCTGAGATTAGCGCGCACAAAGAAACAAACAAACAAACTCTTCAGCTTTATATATTAGTATAGATTTAAATTATTTTAGCTGTAAGAATGTTGTTTTTAATTAATAATCAATCTACAAATAAATAATTAATCTACAATGTTCACCATATGAGCAGACTGAAGACCTACTTACAATATGTAAATAAATTTAGAAATAATCATTGCATTATCTAATATTAGGTACTATGTAAGCATTAGGATACTAATAATAACACTGTATACATCCATTGAGTCCTACATTTTTACGTACTACTTTTATTGTTAATTTATTGCGAAATAAAAATTTATAATAAGCACTTTTACACCTGAAGCACAGGTTCTACCTAGTTCAGGCAAATAATACATTAGTGCTATTTAGAATTAAGAAAATTATTGTAAAAATTAGGTATGTACAAATATGAGAAATAAACAATTTATTTATTTCTTTTAAAAGAGTAAATACATTTGCGCCCCAAAATACAATTTCAAAATGGCGAAAGAGTAGCTTTGAAGTCGCGCCGTCTGTAACTGGCCGTGACACGATTCTAGTATGTGAACGCACAACCATTTATTAAAAAAAAAAACTTTGCCCCACACTAGGAATTAATCCTGAATCACACACAAACCACAAACAGCCAGACCCGGAACAACTGAACCTTAGAGGACATACGAGTATTTTGTTCCGCGAGGGAATGGAAGCCACGACACGCAGCACATTAGTCGATGGCTTAGCCACTGCGCCAACTGTGTCATCAACCATATATTCCTAGAAGCAGCGTACCGCTGCTGCGCCTTGACGCCTCCACAAGTCTAGCTCGTCTGAGCGACACGGCAAAAGTTGTATTATACTTACAGACAGGCTCGATGGGACGGCGAGACGCGAAATTTGCATGAAATTTTGATTAAAATTCTACCAAAGTTGGGTCGTGCCTACTGAAGTCTTTTACTTTTAATTGATTTATCAGAGAGACTTTTGTAGACATTAATACAGTATAATCTACTGTATTAAGTTAAAGTACCCACAAAACCTAACCCACTTACCTACCTAATTCTGGAAGGGGCACTCCCCTTCCAGAAACACAATACTACATACACAAACACACACACACACACAACACACACACAACACACAACATACATAATACTACTTTTAAATTACTAAACACTTTTAGTAATTTAGTTTGGAGCACAGGCGAAGGGTAGCCAGCCTGTCAGTGTTCTATAGGATATATTTTGGAGAGAGTGCGAGGGAAATGCATGATTTGATTCCCTTAGCTCCGGTCCATCATCGGTCGACCCGTTGTACGGCGAGTTTCCACCCTTACGTTGTTGACAGCACAACAATCTTTTTATTACAAGTTTTTTATATCGTGTACATCGAGGGTCTGGAAAAAATTGCCGCGGTCCGGGAGCCGGTGCCGGGAAAAAGCGGCGGTGGCGTTTTCGTCGGACTACAATTTAAGTGTCATCAAGGCTATACTTAATAAGCTCTTGATAAACTAGCGCGCTTTACCATCAATGATTGCATCACTGCTTACCATCAGGCGGGATTGCAGTCAAGTGTTAGTTTATAATTAATACTAGCTTTCCGCCTGCGGCTTCGCCCGCGTGGAGTTCAGTTATATCGCGCTTTTTAGACTTCCCTCGAGAATATCAAATTTTTCCGGCATAAAAGGTAGTCCATGTCCTTTCTCAGGCTCTAAACTATCTGTGTACTAAATTTCATTACAATCGGTTCAGTAGTTTTGGCGTGAAAGCCGGACAGACAGACAGACAGACAGGCAGACAGAGATACTTTCGCATTTATAATAAAAAGTATAAGTATGGATTAAAAAAAAAGTTTTAGAAGGTTAGCAACTTAGGACATGCAATATAGAGCTACAAAGAACAACATTCAGTCACGAAACGATTGACGCATCGTTGTTTCGTGATATCTATCATGTACAAGTGGTTATATAGTTCTATTTTTAACGGTGGTAGGCTATAACATCGGCTGCCGGCAGATGTTACCACCCACCAGACAAAGTCTTGCCGCCAAGCGATTCGTCGTGTTCCGGCATGATGTCTGGTGAAGCCGTACGGAGGACGGGTCTGAGCAGTTGTGTTGCATTGTGTGGCGGGTACGATGCGCCAAATGTTGTTGTGTCGGGAATTTGGTCGTGGGGAGTCTCCAGATCAATCTCTCTCTGGCGCAGCATCGTTGGACGTATTGGTCTTGGGTATAACATTGCATCACCTGGCTCAACTGCCGTCATCCTTCCTATTCCTAAGTTTTTTAAGTGAATAGGCTTAATAAACTAGTGCGCTTTACCATCAACGATTGCGTCACTGCTTAACATCAGGCGGGATTGCAGTCAAGCGCTAGTTTATAATTATAAAAAAAAACTTCTTTTAATTCTGTTTTTAATAATATAACCTTGTCTGGTTATATTCACAAGAAGAAGATTCACATTCAAACTATAACACAATTTAAGAGAGGACTCTAGTGGCGTTTTCTCCATTCAAACGTATTCTGCTGTTTTTTTTCGCGGATTACGCTTGAAGAGCAATGATTTTTTTTTCTACGATTTCACACCTTGATTATACGTGCCTATAATTTGATTTTCTCGAAAACTTTATAAATAAAACAAATATGATGTTTCAAAATCCCAAAAAAAAAAAAAATATTTTTACCGCAATTTTCAGACTACTATTACACAAATGTGATAAGTTTTTGACAAAAAAGAAAATAATAGACGCATAGGTATACTCATCTTCTCAATTCTGATATACTAGCTTTCCGCCCGCGGCTTCGCCCGCGTGGAGTTCGGTTATATCGCGCTTTTTAGATTTCCCTCGGAAACATCAATCTTTTCCGGGATAAAAAGTAGCCTATGTTCTTTCTCAGGGTCTAAAGATTCTCTGTGCCAAATTTCATTAAAATCGGTTCAGAGGTTTAAGCGGGAAAGCGTAACAGACAGACAGACAGATAGACAGACAGACAGAGTTACTTTCGCATTTATAATATTAGTATAGATTAGTAATTGAGATCTGTCATGGTTTGAAAAAGAAAACAGCGGAATACGAAACATCTTATGGTCAACGTTTTTGTAGGTAAAATCAGCATGAGTTGCAACTGTCCCTTTCGCACTTTACGGGGAAAGGTTGAAAGCGGCGCGATGAAAATAGTTTCTTCAAATACCTTTTTCTCAAATTCCTCGGCACCACATGTCCACTCTTAAGGTGCTGGATACACAGAAAAGACATTAGACGCAGACGGGGAGCGGACATTTGTCTCTACCGCATCCCTTTCATACAAAATGTATAGAAGCGTCCCGACGCAAAACATACAGAACAGACAGGGTGCCAATCTCTACTGTAAGTTTAATAACAGCCTTTCACTCTAACCTTGAAGACAATCGTCGAAACGAGCATGAGCTACAGAATAGTTAGAATCTATAAATCTTTCTTTACTTATCACCGTCCTTTGTGGGCCCGTTTTTAGTATTCTGTATAGCAGTCCTTAGTATGTCAATTCAATGTAACAAATTGCCCACTTTTTTAACTGCTAAGTGGGCAGATTTATTGTGACGTACGGGAAAATACGAAATCTTACACTAAGCGGGTAAGGTTTCGAGATATAATGAGAAATATATAAGAGAAGATTTTACTTCAACAAAAGTCCAAATATAGGAACTTTTTGGCCGACCAAAAACAATCAGAAAAAATCCGATAATTATTAGACATTTCTATTCCGAATTCTTTTTTCATCAACTCAGCGTCATCTTAGCGTTTATCTTACCGCTTTCGCGTTGGAGCCCGGAGTACGCTTTCCTGCACATTCTCCTCCTTTTGCGCGATCTTTAGCATCCTGTGGTAAGAGATTGTTGGCACGGATGTCATCTCTTACAACGTCTTTATTCAACAACTAGGTTCTGATAAGTATAAATTAAATACCTTGGAATTTTCCCCACATTTTGCTAATGGCCTTATTTAATGTATTCTACTACTCTCTTCGTGTCAATAATGAATGTATTCTGGCCAAAATTTTAGCACTGCTTCGGTAATGAACATTGAATTATAAATAAATGAAAATTAAGTTGTTTCCAAACTAGATCTGAATGATAAAGTTACTTTTGTTCAATAAAAGAAGAATAAATAAAAAAAAAAAACTGTTTTGAAAAGGGTTTTTAGTTCAAATTATTTTAAAAATAAAACTGGACACGGTCGAGGGATCTCGTGGGCTTAGTAGACCAGGGACTCAAAACTCTCTAATTGCTAATGACTCCATTTTTTCAGTAATGCGTACTTTACTTAATGTTTTTATACCACTTGCGTATTTGTGCTTTGTACAGTCACGTGGATAAGTAGTTACACTTTTGACTTTATTCAAAAACGATTTATTCTTTTATTTCGGTGTTAAAAAATCGACGGTGTTTCTGTCTGACTACAATTTAAGTTTCTTCAAGGCTAGAGTGAATATGCTCTTAATAAACTAGCGCGCTTAATCCAGGAAGGCTTTAGGCTATATACGCTGCGACCAATAGGAGCGGAGCATAACTAACTCCACGCGAACGAAGTCGTTGGTGGCCGCTATCTTTATATATATAATTCTGCTGTACGTGTGTATGTCATTGAACTCCTCCTAAACGGCTTGACCGATATCAATGAATTTTTCTGTATGCGTTTGAGTGGCGACCTGGATGGTTTAGATTTACAAATCAGCCCGGCAGATGGCGCTGATCGCTTGAAGAAGCATGTGATCTCGGAAACGGTTCTAACGATTTCGCTGAAATTTAATATGTGGGGGTTTTCGGGGACGAGAAATTGATCTAGCTCAGTTTTATGTCTGGGGAAGCGCATATTTTCGAGTTTTCTCTTTCGTAATATTTCACGCACAATATGGGCGCTAATTTCGCGCGGCTTGACATAGCGGCCGTGGTGTAGGCGATAGTGGTATGGTCTACTCGCGATGGCTGGTGTTCCTCGGTTCAAACCCGGGCACAAGTTTTTTTTTTTGTTTTAGACAAGTTTATAGTTTATTTTTTTTTTAATTTTTGTAGTTACTTAAAAAGAAAATTGTACATAAGAACTAAAAGGGGAAAAAATAAAAAAAATATTTTCATTTTTTTTATTTAACTAAAATTGTACTTATGAACTAAAAGAGAAAAAAATAAATAGAAATAAATAAATATTTAAGATTTTTTATTTAACTTTAAGAAACTGAAACAAGAGCTCTAGGGGTAGAGAGAGGTATGATATCTTTGTTACAAATGTAGATGACAATGCTTTCCATGAGTATATTCCTAAATCTGCTGTACCTGTGTACGTCACTGAATTCCTCCTAAAGGGCTGGTCCGATTTGAATGAAGGCTGTGTATATAAATGAAAGTTGTGTTAGTTACTCTATTTATAACTCAAGAACCGCTTAACCAGTATGGCTCAAAATTGGTAGGGAGGTAGATAAGAACTGGGAGAAGGACATATCACATAGGATACTTTTTATCCCGTTCCCGTTGTTCCCGTCGTTCCCGTGTGACGTGACATGGAATAACAAAACAACTCAGTCAAAATATAAGTTAGCGGTTCATTTGTTAAAAATGGTACAAACAAACTGCTGCACTACTCAGCATATTAAAAAAAATCTTACTGGTTGAATGTTGATGCATTCATTTAAAGCAAGAAATATAAATACTCTCTGCCGGTTTAATTTTTTTAATAAAAGCCCCAAAGCAAACTTCAACTTCAAAATTTCTAATATTGTATTGCTGTACCATTTACCACTTCACTACATACTATAAAACAAAGTTACTTTCTCTTTCCCTATGTCCCTTTGTATGATTAAATCTTTAAAACTACGAAACAGATTTTGATGAGGTTTCTTTTAATAGATAGAGTAATTAAAAAGAAACGTTTATATGTATAATAACATCCATTCATTTGTGTCCATATCCAATCCATAAAATCCCAGTACAGCGGACAGAGCTCCGGCGGGATCTCATGGCGACATGGAAAGTGTGATTGTCGCAATCCAGCACAGAGCACGCCACAATAGCGGCGGTAAGTCCTCTCTTTGAGGAGTAGCTAGAGAGGCGCCACGGCGTCCTCGCCTTCCGACTGACGTAGGTCCTCATCGGACACGGCTGTTTCGGGAGGTTCCTGTTCCGTATACGGCGGGAGGAAACGCCAGGGTGACCACTGTGTGCATCGCCCTGAGGACACGGTGGAGCATATGGTGGAGGTCTGCCCGGCTTGGGTAGAGCACAGCCGTGTCCTCGTGGCGGCGATCGGCGGCGATCTCTCGCGTCCGACCCTGGTCCGGGCCATAGTCCGGAGCAAGAGTGCATGATGACAAGCTTTCACCTCCTTCTGTGAAGCAGTGATGCTGGCAAAGGAGGAGGCGTAGCGCGTGAGGGAGCGGAAATCCCACTACTCTCACGCCTCAAACCGCCGCAGGAAGCGCCCTGGTCGGGTGGCAACATCGGACTCCCGACCACCGTAGGCGCGGGCTTGCGGGCGGCGAGCGATAGGCAGCTCGCCTCCTGGTAAGAACCAGGCCCGAGTTGACGGCGCGTTGTGTTTCACACGCGCCTCAAAGAGATGTCAGCACACCTTGACGGGATCTACGAGGACTGGTCCACAGGGTTGCGGGTTGGTTAAAAAAGAAACCATGGCACTGGCCGTTGCACAGGCAAGTGAAGGAACACGGGTGGGTTTTAGTCTAGGTAAAAGTCTGACACGCCCTTCCGCTCCACCCAGAGCGGGAGAGGTCATTTGATGATTACCCATCCAAAACGAAAAAAAAAGTACTGAAGAAGAGCAAGAAATTGCACTTGAAGAGCGTAGCCTTAGTATGGCTCGACTTCGTGCTTCTCACTCACCAGAGCAAAGGGAGGCAGCCCATGAAACGGCTCAGTTGGCAATGCGAAATCGTCGAGCAGACCTCAGAGATCAAGCGCTAGATAATAATTTATTTCAATCGGGCAGCATTTCTATACGCATATAATATAGGGAAAGACGTTCGCATTGGGCCAATGGATGTTGTTTCCGAGTATTGTAGCACATTAAAGATTTCCGGAGAACCGCCAGGATTGTGCTCCCAAATAAAGAATCATTGAATAATAATATTTATTTATTTAAAATTATCCTAATTTAAAAAGTAGTCATGTGATCTTGCCTTTAAGGCGGAACGAAGTTCGCCGGGTCAGCTAGTTTATTTATATAATTGAAAAAAATACAAGGCAAAACTTATCAAGTTAATCTGAGTAAAACTGCCAGCGGCGGTGTTTCCGTCGGACTACAATTTGAGTGCCTTCAAGGCTAGTGTGAATAGGCTTTTAATAAACTAGTGCGCTTCGCCATCAACGATTGTGTCACTGCTTACTATGAGGCGGGATTGCGGTCAAGCGCTAGCTTATAATAAATAAAAGATAGAAAATGTTTTCACTATTTATTGACTCTGTAACGTCTACACGTATTCGGCTTAGTAAATTGGGGACTCTGAAAAAAGCCGCACGACTGCCATTAAAGTTATTTTAGTGTAGCACTTGTAGTGATTATGATTTGGCTTGTCGTGTTTTCTCGTAAGTCACTTAACAGAAGAAACAGACACAAAAGTGTTTTTTTTTTTTTTGTTAAGCCAATAACGATTTTTTATTTTTCTTTCTTATTCTTCCGCAATCGATTCGTCAACTTCCATTTAGCTACTATGGAACTCCGAAATTTAATTCTAAATAAAAACGATTGTTTCACTGAAATCTAGACTTCGAAGAATTTTAGTTACAGCGTAAAGAAAAACCTAGTCTGGAATTCCACTGAAGTGTTCTTTAACGGATAAAGTGCGCCACTACTTTGTATCCAACTTTTAAATTAGGTACATCAACTTTGTGCGAAAAGTCAAGCGAAGCTTTAAAACTTCTCGCTACATTTAAGATCCTCTTGCATTAAAGAATAATGTGCTTCCAATAAATTCAATTGCTTTTATGAAAGTGTTTTCTCGTCTGTTTAAGATGCCGCGGAATTTGGAAAATAGGTATTTGAAGAAACTATTGCCGTCGCGCTGCTTCCAACCTCTCCCGGTAAAGTGCGAAAAGGACAAAAACGTTGACCAGAAGACGTTTCATATACCGCTGTTTTCTTTTGCAAAACACGACACATCTCAATTATTTTTATATCAAAATTTAGAGGAAACGCATACCTATGCTTCTATTATTTTCTTTTTTGACAAAAACTTGTCACGTAGGTATTTTTAATAGTCATCTGAACTTCACGGTAAAAATGGGTTGGTTTCAGAAAAATAAAATGATAGGGACACGTAAAATCACGGAGTAAAATTGTAGAAAAAAAATGCTCTAAAAGCATTATGCACGAAGAAAACAGGGGAATATGTTTGTATAGAGTACCACCAGAGTTCCCTCTTAATGTTGAAAATGAATATTGAGACATTGTCTGAATTTTATTAAGTAGCATTTAATAAAAGTATGGCCACTAATAATATTTCCTTAACTACCACTTTTTTCATGATGAGACGATAGACGAATTTGATCGTGATTAATATTCTTCTTATAATAGAATACAAAACTCTTTATTATGTTAACCATATACAGAGTGGTTCTGACAATACCACAATAAATTAAATGTCGTGTACCTCAACACATTCTCAGTCTACCTATAAAAAATCAAATATGTCTATTAGTTTAGTCACAGGAAATTATTTTTCATTTCTCACATTTTCTACATGATGTACGTGTTGATAAGGAAGCGCTTACAGGTTAATGACCGCCTCATCCAGCGGTACCAAACTTTAATAATAATGGCGCGAAAAAAGCAAGTCAATCCTGTATTGACTTGCTTTTTTCGCGCCATTATTATTATGCGCTGTGGCCGATCGGAGGTCAGTGAACCAACATTTTTAAAGGATGTTCTATTCCGTTTGCAATTTTATGCGATTTAGTTTGTTTAAAATTTTCATTTTTTTATTTTTGATGCTAGGTTTTTTTCTTTGATTTAGGATTATTCCTATGAACCAGCATTGTTCGTGTTTTCATTTATTGTCGTATTGTCAGCACCACTCGATTAAAGAACATAAATATTTTTTTTTTTTTATTTAAATTTAAATTTTTTTAATTTTTTTCATAAATTTTACAAAGGGTGACACAATGGCCGATCTTATCGCTAAAAGCGATCCTTTAATGACAACCATTGGATGAGGAGAGAGATATAATGTAGATAGTTTAGAGTGTACTATTAACATTATAAAATAAAACAAAAATAAATTTAGCTTATACTAATATTGATAAATATATACATCTAATTAA
The DNA here is from genome assembly GCA_017933935.1 of Sesamia nonagrioides. NCBI lineage: Eukaryota > Metazoa > Arthropoda > Insecta > Lepidoptera > Noctuidae > Sesamia > Sesamia nonagrioides. The sequence goes on along the minus strand of JADWQK010001429.1, from coordinate 3,808,466 downwards.
TAAACATAATACAAGAGCAAATTAAAAATATTGATATGTTTAAAGAGAGAGGAAGTCCTTTTTTATCATAGTTTTAAAAGTGGACAGAGTTTGAGCTCGCCTTACGGACACAGACAAGTCATTCCATAGCCGAACTGCTTGTACAGTAAAAGATTCATCATAGAAACTAGTGGAATGCATCGGCATCTCTAATCCATTCGGTTTCAATTTCGGTTTTCGGTTCTTCATCTTCAGCCTATAGAGGTCCACTGCTGGACAAAGGACTGCCCAAGGTTTTCCACAGTGACCAGTCCTGTTCTACCCGCGTCCATCAGTTTCCAGCGACCTTCACCAGAATAATATTATGACGATCAAATTGTCCGCTATGATCGAAAGTATGATTTATGCAATAATGCGCATGTTCTACAAATAATCTTCCAAGATGTCCATACGATTCCAAATTCTCCGTGAATTTGGAATCGTATGGACATATTGGGAGACACAAATGTGAAACTGTTAATCTGCTCACGGAATTTACATGGCATTAAACATGCCCAACGGGTTGAAAACACCTAACAACTAAATTAACAGACACTGTATTTGCGGCACTATTTTTTAAGTTAATAGCATTTTAGAACAATGTAAAATGTTTTAATACACTAAAATCATCAATTTATTATATTGACGCTGGAAAACGATTTTGTCGTATCTCGAAGAAAGGTTTTTTTTTTAAATTTCATAATTGAATTCTAAAAAAAATACTGCGTCAATCCGTCTAATCAACTTCATTTCCACGATGTTTCTTTTTATGATACGACGTTGACTTTTCTAAACTTTTTTCTGAATTCAAATATGCAATAAAAAAAATACATATTAGCGAGATACGACAAAATCGCTTTCCAGCGTCGATATTATTATTCTACGCTGTGAACAACGACAGTATATATTTTTTGTATAAGTAATCTGCATTCTGATAAAGAATTTACACACACACGTGGGGGCGAGCAGACGCATTGGAAGGTTTCTACCAAAACCGATAAGGGACGCTTCAGTCACAATAGACAGAGAACAGTAAAACATCTTCATATAAACGAGCCGCTCTCGGTTTGAATGTATGCGTACGCGCCGAGCGCCGTGTCGGTACGCGATTTTACGCACACGCTGGCATAATATAGGATGGTAGAGGATGGCGGCAATACGGGCTGTGCCGCGTGACTGTGAGCACGCGCGTAAATTACATGACCGCTCGCGTTCGTCAATTCTCGCCGGCCACTTACCATAATATTAATTATTACGAGTATCATGACTTCAAAAGGGGGAAAAAAATATTGTAGTGTTTTCGGGTGCCTCAATAATGATTTCGCAAATCCGGACTTATCATTCTTCATACTTCCTACTGAACCAGAAATGTAAGTACCTACAACTTAAATCTTATTAGAAAATGTGATATATGTATTGTTTGTTTCACAGTTTATTTGCTTTATTAAGAGCGTACCTGAGTCGCATTTTTCCATATAATTGTATTCCCAGATTTACTTCCTGACTACTATGTTTAAAGTTAAGTTTATTTTAAGAAGCCCAGTTTTACTATAAAACAGAGGATTGAGTACGAAATATCGTTTAAGTAAACTTATTTGTAGAGTATAGTGTAATAAGGACAATTTCACAATAATCAATATTGCAAATTACTATTATTTTTTTTCTATTGTCTTAAGTGTTGTTTGATCCAAATATGGCGTCTTAATCATAATATTAAGTTAATAAAATTATAGTAAAATGTGACCGACTAACGCTTAGGGTTGCGTAGAATTTTATTTATAACATTATAACCTTTAATTTAATAGCGAGTAAGCGAGCGGCGCCTTTGTTGCATTTGAGCTAGCTGTTGCTATCCGATTATATAAATAAACATTACACAGTACCCATATAAACAATCATTATAATTGTACCTCAGAAACTAATGAGGCTAAAAAGGTTTTGCGGTTTTATTAAAGTAAGGTATCATTTGTTAAATATTCGCTACCCATACATAATCGTAGCTTTACCAATGTCTACTTTTTCATAAGAACTACATATTTATTGTTTACGTTCTCATGTTTTATATCATTTAAGCATTAGTTATTAGCTTGTAAATATTATTGTGTTAGTGTTACATTTAAGTACCTACTCATCACTTACAATCTTCTCTGATAAGAACCAGTTATATCGATTTCCCATATCACACATCACTTAAAATTTATCATTATTTACGAGCTTTAGAATATAATTTAGTGTTACACTTAAGTAGTCTTAAACATTTTGTCGGTATCAAATTTGTAACTTAATATAATAAATGTTATGTGAATAAAGGCTTTTTATTTTTACTAAATTTATAAATTGGTAAAATATTCAATCATAATATGCTTTTTATTCTATAAATTTAGATCAAAGTGACAACCCTAGGGTTCAACGCAAGAGTAGGCAAATAACTCTGCGGGCGGCCTTAGATAATCTACTGTTCTCTACTGTGCTTCAGTGCCTAAACTGACTAGCGAGGAGATAACCAATGATTTATTTTACACATCTTAACGTGCAAGTTTTTGGTTCTGCACATTAGAATGCCAAATAACTTCAATCTGATTTTTTAAATGTCTATGTAAGTTTTTTTTTTTACTGACTAATGAAAAATAATTTAAACTTTGTGTGTAAAATATCACTCTTAGCGATAACATCGCTACCCTTTGTAAAATCTACATATTTATATTCTGTAATTTATATGGAGTACAGAATAAAGAGTATTCTATTGAAATCGAGGGACTGGAACAATTTGCCAGCGGCGGTGTTTCCGTCAGACTACAATTTGAGCGTTTTCAAGTGTAGAGTGAACAGACTCTTAAAAAACTAGCGCACTTTACCATCAACGATTGCTTCACTGCTTACCATCAGGCGGGACTGCGGTCAAGCACACGTTTATAATTTGTAAAAAAAAACAATCAAAATCAAATCAAAAGTAATTTTTTCAAATTAAGATGAAAATCAGTACTTTTTAACGTCAATATTACATAAGACAGTCCTCCAAAACGCCTGCCCTTGGTCTCTTCCGGCGGAACAAACCCACCAGCAGCACAGCTGTCTAAAATTACATTCTAAACCTAATAAAAGGTTAATAGTAGCTAGGTCATTTCTAATCTCTCCTCCTTAAAAAGCCAAAATTTATTTCTGACCATTTTTTTAACAAAATCTTGTATCTACGATGACCATATTTACGACTCACAAAGAGTAACATAAAAACGGATCGTATTGCTAGATAATTCATTGCTCCATACTTTTGAGTAATGTGCTAGCCCAATAACGTAAATAACGCAATGAATGTGGTTGAAATGTCAAAATGAAACCCATTGCTACTGATAGCACGTTACGCAATTACCCTACAGATATAAATTTTGGCGATAACTGTGGACTTTATTAGATACTGTTATAAAAAAAGTACGTGCCAGAGACACCTCTGACTCAGGTGTAGGCGGTGTCTATTAGTAGGCCCACAATTCCCTGATTGAAATTCAAAACATCACAAGCAGAGCTCCTACTTATACATATTTTATAACCTATCCATACACTTACGTTCTATAATAATGAACAAGCATATCGACCTTAATTGCGCTCAAAACCAGACTTGACTGGTTCAGACATATATTACTTGTATTATAATGGATAACGAGCTTATTCCCTGCAAGCGATAAGTGGCATGTGGCCAGTTATTATGCCATAACTTTGATGAATATTCAAATTTGGAAACTTATTACGAAGTTGTCAGGCTTTCTACACCTCGCAGTCTATGGCCCAAGTATACGCAAAAGAAGTTTAATGCCCTGCATATGCAGTACATCAACGCTTTTAAGAAACTGCTGTCATTGCCACGAATCAGTAATGAGTCAGGGATATTAGCAGCAGCGCATACATATGACTTTTAGCGATCATGCGTAATGAAATCCGCTATTACTACGTCGGGTATGAGACAGCGCCTACAATCTCCAGAGCATTGTTGCGAGTAAGATTAAAGGGCATCTAATGGGGTACCTGTGCGCAATGCATGAACTGTTGGCAGGTGCACCCCCACAAAAGGTAATTGTACCTTTGGGGTCACGGGCGCATAGAGTGGGGACTCTGTGCACTGACCCCAGGGAAAACGGTGGCATAGTGACATAAGTGACATAGCGAGGCCTAAGGAAGGCTCCTTTACAGTTTCCCCAGAGAGGTACCTTTACAGGCGTTGCGTAGAGGGCGTCCCGTATTGGTATTTTTTTTTTTTTGGTATTGGTATTTTAAGAGGAAGCGGGGCTACTCCTATGTGTGGATGGTGATTAGCGGGATGGCTTCAGTGAGGTGAAAAATCTACACTCCTTAACCTCGGTCCGCAGAGGTCGAGTCCATTTTGAAGGTGTCGCCCCGAAAACAAAAAGAAAAGATGCGCCCAGGAGATGGCTTAATAGACATAGGAATTTCTTGCCCGTTCTTCTCCATAGCTTCATCTTACTGACTGATCGACCTTCTGCCAATTCAAAAGTGCCTTGAATTTGAATTTTTTTGTTTTAATAATTATAAACTAGTGCTTGACTGCAATCCCGCCTGATGGTAAGCAGTGATGCAATCGTTGATGGTAAAGCGCACTAGTTTATTAAGCCTATTCACTAAAAAAACTTAGGAATAGGAAGGATGACGACAGTTGAGCGAGGTGATGCAATGTTAAACCCAAGACCAACACGACCAAACGATGATGCGCCAGAGGGAGATTGATCTGGAGACTCTCCACGACCAAACTCCCGACACAAAAACATTTGGCGCATCGTACCCGCCACACATCGCTACACAATTGCTCAGACCCGTCCTCTGTACGGCTTCACCAGACATCATGATGATGAGTAGCTATATTAGTACTCAAGTTATATTTATTCACATATTACCCTTCCAACATAATTTCAATAATGTTATAATATCCCACGAATATAACAACCTAAGAAAGACACATCATAACTATAATACATGAAACGACAGCTTGACGGTTCGCACACCCAGGACTCCAAAGACTGCAGACAGCAACAATAAATCAGCAAGTTCATTGCAGTACTGCAGTTAAATATATTGATTTATATTCATTGCGAGTTGTCATTACGACTAAGAACTGAGAAGATTTATAAGCCGATCATAAGCTCAATGGAACACGACGAATTGAGTTTTGAATGTACGGACGACAGCAGGTCAACCCCAAACTATAAGATATTCCCAATTAACCTTGAGCCTTAATGCTTTAGAGATAAAGTTGAAAATCTAATAAGGAAATCTGACAGATTGTAGTAGCTTGATGTGCTGTCCTCTGTATCGTAGCGCGATATGATACGTCACGCTATTCTATAAATATACAGGCTGTATCTGACATCGTAGCGCAAACTTCGCGAAAAGGCTAGACCGCATGCCACTCATAAAATTATGATGGTCATTTATGAAGGATATACAGAATTCACAGTGTTTAAAAAAGTGTCACCTCGGCCTTTGAACGTTGCAAGCGTGCCGCCGTGCGGGTTTCTGGGTATGACGTTGATCCCTGATGTGAACTCTATTAAATCAGCTGATAAGATGGGTTTTCGAGTTTTGTTTTCATTGCGTTTTTTTATGTAATTAGCGAATTAATAAATTTTTACTTTAACATCATATTACGTTACAAAAGTATAGCAATTATGAACGGTCTAAAGTAAAAAAAAAACACCATAATTTTTTTTTTTAATCATGAAAAATCAGTCGAAAAATTCCACCACTGGGGAGTTCAGTATCATGTACTGGATCCTTGGTACTCGTTTGTGCGTCGATGTCAGATACACCCTCTACATGAAGTCAACATCAACGAACCGTCATTATCGTCGACGAGAAATTCAAACTCTCATTCAACATCGTCCGTTGTGTGACGCTAAAATTCCAAAACATCTGATAGTATCTCTAAATGGTGACAAGGCATGTCGTTCCTCTTTTAGTTGACCTCGTATTACATAGGAGTTTCATGAAATAAGATGTCAGCTTATACTGGGAATGTACAGTTTGACATGTCCCTATTTACGAAATATTTTTATTGGGAGCTAGTAGAATAATGGTTATTACACACATGAATGCGGAACGATCCAATTTTGTTTGTAGGTATGTGTAATTAGTATTTTGATAATAATTTGTAGTGAGGTATTTGGGAAAATGGGCGTACTTGTGTTAAATGATAATTACGCCGAGGACACTGCCGAGACATCTTCCTTAAATTGGCGCCAATTCTGTTGTTCACAAACTAAACTAATTTTAAGTTACGTGCATCTTTTTCTTTCCATTTCGTTAAGAAAAGGACGGAAGATAAAATGTCAGTTTAATCCTGTCAAATTAAGATACTCCATAGACAGTTTAGACACGATTAAAAACATCAACATCATCATCTCAGCGTTAACCCCAGTCGCATCCGAAGCTTTTGCAGCATTGGAGTCTGGGGTCCGCTTTACCAGACTGGTAAAGCGGACCCCAGACTCCAATGCTGATGCAATGATGATGATGTTTTGCGCCAATGTTATACTGTGTTGATTAGACAGCCTCCATATACATTTAATCATGGGCGTACCCCCTGGGGCATACAGGTGCCCCGCCCCTCCCCCCAATGATTACGCACTCTAAAATTGATTGATTGACTTGCCCCCTAGGCCTGACTTGCCTTCCCTTAGGCCTGACTTGCCCCCCCAATAGGCCAGAAGCTGGGTACGCCTATGCATTTAATATTTCGTGACTATGTGAATATTTTGTACTTTTGTAATAAAGCTTCTGCTCGCAGCTTGCAAGAGTTTGTTTGTTTGAACGCGCTAATCTCAGGAACTACTGGTCCGATTGGAATAATTCTTTTTGCGTTAGATAGCCCATTAATCCAAAAAGGTGTTAGGCTATATAACATCACGATGCGACTAATAGGAGCGGAGCATAACTAACTCCACGCGAACGAAGTCGCTGGCGATAATATTCAGTTATATTAGTATTGACAAAGACAAACCTTTGTCAATTTGTAATGTCAAAACATTTTTTAACTTAAGCCCATCCTTGTTACAGCATCACCACAAGCCCCTCCGGGCTTCAACCTGCCGGCGATCATGCACGTCGAAAGGAACTGGTACGTGATGTCAACCGAACCTGTCGGCACGTTCGTGACCAAGGTCTACCGTGAGAACACCGGCAACGACAAGGTTACCTTCGGGCTGGAGACTTTTGGACCGCCGGCCCCGTTCAGGATAGATCCTCACACTGGGGTCGTGACCGTCAATGATACTCTTATTGACAAGGTAAGACTGTCATTATTTTTTTAACTTTCGCACAAAAGCGGACTTAAAGTCTTAGGCATTCTTCATCAGGGTCGTGAAGAGATTAGATGACAGGGGCTTTGCTTGAACAGAAAATAATGATAGAAAAACTCGTAAATCTACTTAAACAAATATGTATATAAATAGGCTATATACAGATACATACTATTACCATAACTATATACAATACTAAAACTAGAAAGAGAGGTATTGAGATGTCTCTGTCCTCTTTGTTTATAAAATAACTTTGCAAGATATTGTTATTATTAATAACTGTCCCGTAGATTTATATGATTATGTCGAAAGTTTCAGAGTGATTTAGTAAAACAAAACGCCTATCCGGTGTGTAAGCACTACAGTTAATAGTCAACTCTTTAGGTAAGTGATTTGAAAGAAAAGAGGTTTGTACAATCTCAGGAGAATTTATTACAGATTAAAACACTTCATTACACAGATTCTTGTTAACATTAGCAACGATGTTACATTTCAAGGTATTGCCTATGTTAAGTGGCATAAGTAATTTGTAAGAGTATTAGTACTTAGAACACATATTACGGAGATTACAGAAATATAACATACTACCTTAGGTTTTCAGATCACACTACTTATTTTGAAGTTCCTCGCTTTTCGGCTCCACGTAAAAGAATGATGCCATGAGCTAGGCTGTTCTACCTCGTAATTTTTATTTTTATATTTTTTTATTTTTATAACGGTGAAGGAAAACATCCTGCGGAAACCGACATGTCCTAGAAGCAAATCTTCGAAGACATGTAACATGTAACAACCCGCACTGGGCCCGCGTGGAAGATTTCCCAAGAGTAGGAACATTTTAGGCTGATTACGTATGTATATAATGTATCGTAATTAATCATTTTAATCTCTTTCATTAATCACTCCGTACATTGATGAAAATCTGTTCAGCAGTTTTTGAATTAATCGAGATCAGCGAGACTTTGACAATATGTGGTAATTGCCTTGGTTACTATGACGTGTTGAAACCAACATCGTTCCAGTGTCAAACAAAGATGGAGCTATACAGATTAAATAGCGCTATCCTTTTTTAACAACGGTTTAAGGATGGTTTTAACACGTCATAGTATTTTTTTTAACAATACAAACTAGTGATTGACCCCGATCCCGCCTGATGGTAAGCAGTAATGCAATCATTGATGATGAAGCGCACTATTTTCACAGGGCACAGCTCTCCTCTTACACATAGAAGGATCGAGCGTAATCAGCACGCTTGCTCAATGCGGGTTGGCGATTTCAGACTCATACTCCAGGTTTCCTCAGTTTCCTCAAGAAGGTGAAGGAAAACCCTTCACCTTTTAATCAGTCATTGGTGTCCAAGATATACTTAAAAAGAACATATAACTTAGAAAAGTTTCATTGGTACTTGTCCTGGCCTGGAATCGAATCCGCAGACTCATACTTGAGAGGCTGGTGTTTTAACCACTAGGCGACCACGACTATTTACGCACTAATTTATTATGAGCCTATTCACTCTAGCCTTGAAGACACTTAAATTGCAGTCAGATGGAAAGACCGCCGCTGGCAAATTTGCCCAGTCCTTCGATGTTTTATTCTTCAGCCCAAAGAGGTCCACTACTGGACAAAGGCCTCCCCCAAGGCTTTCCACAATGACCGGTCTTGTGCTGCCCGCATCCATCGGCTTCCTGCGACCTTCACCAGGTCATCGGTCCACCTCACAGAAATCGTAATAACAGGTCAATTGACTTGTTATTAAGATTTCTGTGGTCCACCTAGTTGGGGGCCTCCCTACGCTGTGTTTTCCTGTACGTGGCCGCCACTCCAGAACCTTACTGCCCCATGGGCCATCGGTTCTACAAGCAATGTGCCCCGCCCCTTATTAGTTTAGCGATCGATGTACGCGGTATAAAAGACGAGTCGAAACTCTTCGTCCGGACCGTAGTCACAATAGACAGAGAACAGTAAAACATCTTCATATAAACGAGCCGCTCTCGGTTTGAATGTATGCGTACGCGCCGAGCGCCGTGTCGGTACGCGATTTTACGCACACGCTGGCATAATATAGGATGGTAGAGGATGGCGGCAATACGGGCTGTGCCGCGTGACTGTGAGCACGCGCGTAAATTACATGACCGCTCGCGTTCGTCAATTCTCGCCGGCCACTTACCATAATATTAATTATTACGAGTATCATGACTTCAAAAGGGGGAAAAAATATTGTAGTGTTTTCGGGTGCCTCAATAATGATTTCGCAAATCCGGACTTATCATTCTTCATACTTCCTACTGAACCAGAAATGTAAGTACCTACAACTTAAATCTTATTAGAAAATGTGATATATGTATTGTTTGTTTCACAGTTTATTTGCTTTATTAAGAGCGTACCTGAGTCGCATTTTTCCATATAATTGTATTCCCAGATTTACTTCCTGACTACTATGTTTAAAGTTAAGTTTATTTTAAGAAGCCCAGTTTTACTATAAAACAGAGGATTGAGTACGAAATATCGTTTAAGTAAACTTATTTGTAGAGTATAGTGTAATAAGGACAATTTCACAATAATCAATATTGCAAATTACTATTATTTTTTTTTCTATTGTCTTAAGTGTTGTTTGATCCAAATATGGCGTCTTAATCATAATATTAAGTTAATAAAATTATAGTAAAATGTGACCGACTAACGCTTAGGGTTGCGTAGAATTTTATTTATAACATTATAACCTTTAATTTAATAGCGAGTAAGCGAGCGGCGCCTTTGTTGCATTTGAGCTAGCTGTTGCTATCCGATTATATAAATAAACATTACACAGTACCCATATAAACAATCATTATAATTGTACCTCAGAAACTAATGAGGCTAAAAAGGTTTTGCGGTTTTATTAAAGTAAGGTATCATTTGTTAAATATTCGCTACCCATACATAATCGTAGCTTTACCAATGTCTACTTTTTCATAAGAACTACATATTTATTGGTTACGTTCTCATGTTTTATATCATTTAAGCATTAGTTATTAGCTTGTAAATATTATTGTGTTAGTGTTACATTTAAGTACCTACTCATCACTTACAATCTTCTCTGATAAGAACCAGTTATATCGATTTCCCATATCACACATCACTTAAAATTTATCATTATTTACGAGCTTTAGAATATAATTTAGTGTTACACTTAAGTAGTCTTAAAAATTTTGTCGGTATCTAATTTGTAACTTAATATAATAAATGTTATGTGAATAAAGGCTTTTTATTTTTACTAAATTTATAAATTGGTAAAATATTCAATCATAATATGCTTTTTATTCTATAAATTTAGATCAAAGTGACAACCCTAGGGTTCAACGCAAGAGTAGGCAAATAACTCTGCGGGCGGCCTTAGATAATCTACTGTTCTCTACTGTGCCGTAGTGGAGTCAACAACGTAAGGGAATCTAGCGGTACGATGCGGACGGGTCGTCTGATAATGGTTCGGAGATGGGGGAGTTAAGTCATACAATTCCCGCGCACACTCCCTAAAATGCATCTCAAAGAATAGAAATCATCCGTAAAACATCATAATACGGTACATACCTATGTTGAAAAACAAAATACGGTAGATACCTACATTGAAAAGACGTGTAGTAGTGATGTACAAGGTTCAAAGATCGATATTGACAGGTCTGCGATATAATCTTAATTACATTTAGATTACAAATCGGTGTAACTCAAAGCAAATCAACTAAATTGGATAGTGAATGCGGGTGTTTATAAAACCGTTAACGTTCATAGAAATTGAAGTTGCCGTCTTATATTTTGAGTTGATTGCGTGAGTAAAATTGAGTGTTTTTTATTACAAGTTTCGCCACATTAGAAATTTCTCCTGTATCGTGGATTTACACGTGCGTTTACAAATATAGAAACCCACATACACAAACACTAGACCCGGAACAACTACTTGTATAAATATTTGTATGATCATTCATACAAATGTTTATTCCGTGAGGGAATCCACTTAGTTTCGATTTATAATCTTTGACCTTTTCCTTAATGCGTACTGTAAAACAGGCCTTTTTGAAAATTGGAAAACTTCTTAATTATGTAGATTATTCATTGTCATCATTGAATAATATATTGATACAAGCTTGAAAAAATTTTATGATAGCAAATTTAAAACTCGTTATACTGACGAGACTGCTTCTAAAATTGAATACTTATGATATACAATATGTAAAGAAAACCCTGTCCGATCCGTGAAGGTATTGTTAGGTATCGATAACTGATTATAGTAATGCCTACAAAGCCGGTCTAAACCTAAAAAAAAAATCCCCCTAAAAAAATTAATATTATTTCGAAATAGCGAGGTAACTTAATGCATGTGCGGTAGACAACACGTTAGGCATACATCCGCGGGTGACGGGGGGCAGGGCACGCGGCACGTGGGCGCATCGCTATTCGCTCCGTCACAAATATTGTTGTCACTTTTTAAAAATTACCAAATTTTGGGGAAGTTGAAATTAATTCGCGACAAAAAAAGATTATTTCAAAATTCACTAGTATTGTTACTATGATGATTATGTAAAATTTTATATTTTATTTGGTCATGTGTTTACCTAACCTTTATTATCCTTACGGGTCGGACAGGGTTTTCTTTACATATTGTATATTCTTGTAAGTATTCATTTGCATATAATAAGAACAAAACGAATTTACTATGTAACTCACCTTTTTTATCTTACTTAGAAAGCTTATCACTTTTAATTAAAACACCTTTTTTATAAATTAGAAACTAGTGCTTGACCGCAATCCCGCCTGATGGTAAGCAGTGATGCAATCGTTAATGGTAAAGAGCGCTAGTTTATTAGGAGCCTATTCACTTTTGCATTGAAGACACTTAAATTGTAGTCCGACGGAAACACCGCCGCTGGCAAATTATTCCAGTCCCTCGATGTACGCGGTGTAAAAGAAGAGGCGACGTCTACACGGGTCGATTGGGATTGATTCTCGGTGGTAGGCCATAACATCGGCTGCCGGCGGAAGTTACCACCCACCAGACAAAGTCTTGCCGCCAAGCGATTCGTCGTGTTCCGGCATAATGTCTGGTGAAGCCGTATGGAGGACGGGTCTGAGCAGTTGTGTTGCGATGTGTGGCGGGTACGATGCGCCAAATGTTGTTGTCTCGGGAATTTGGTCGTGGAGAGTCTCCAGATCAATCTCCCTCAAGCGCAGTATCGTTTGGTCGTGTTGGTCTTGGGTTTAACATTGCATCACCTCGCTCAACTGCCGTCATCCTTCCTATTCCTAAGTTTTTTAAGTGAATAGGCTTAATAAACTAGAGCGCTTTACACTCAACGATTGCATCACTGCTTACCATCAGGCGGGATTGCAATCAAGCACTAGTTTATAATAATAAAAAAAAAGGTTAATTACGTTACGCTGGCCACGGTTGGTTCGTGGATAAGTAATCATCATTACCAAGCCCCTTCGTCCCTAGGAAACCATGTTAAGATGAAGGGCCCGCCTGAAGCACGAATTCTTCTTTGCTGTAAGCAGCCAGTTAGAGTTCTGGTCTGAATCAACTCTTTAGGTCCGCTATTATATTTTATAAACACAAATGGCACATCGAACCTTATTTCTATCTGGCTAGAGACATTTTTCCAAATAACTTTAGTATCATAAATCTACCTGCTGGAAGATAGAAGGTGAAAATGTTTCAGTTCCGCAACCTTACACCAATACACGGCACAGTCCGTAGGTATTGCCTGTTGGAAAAATATTTTATGATAATATAAACAAATCCTGTTCAGCTTATTTTTTACGCTTTAATTCACTTATTCTCTCTGGATTTACAATTTTGACATTAGAAAAGTTATTGATGAAGGGGTAAAACATGTTGGATAAAAAAGGTTTTAAAATTTGAATTTCCTATTTAAATAGTTTACCTATTAAATAAGTTAAAGAAACCAAATAACTCAATTTATATGTGGTTTTACTACAAAATCGTATGCGCTGTTACTGACACATTTGTTTACATTATTATCAAATAATTTTCGAACAAACTATACTCACACGTGCTCAGTAGATAAGTACTGATATTTTCTCCATCCTGTCTTTTCAAAGATTCAAGCTATTCAAGCCGAAAACCGTCTTGGGCATAGGATAAAGTCCTATTTACGCCTTTGTAAATGAAGCCGTGGAGTATATACACGAAGACCTTGGACGACCAGTCGTACGGCGAGTTTCCACTCTTACGTTGTTAACACTACTACGATGCGGACGAAGCGTTTCGCCTCCTCCTATATACCGCGTACATCGAGGGACTGGAACAATTTGCCAGCGGCGGTGTTTCCGTCGGACTACAATTTGAGTGTCTTCAAGGCTAGAGTGAATAGGTTCTTAATAAACAAATGCATCAACGATTTCGTCATTGCTTACCATTAGGCGGGTTTGCGGTCAAGCGCTAGTTTATATTTTATAACAATAAAAAAAATCGTTGGTATGATAGCGATGGGTCTGTATTCCTCTACTAACGTTTTATCATTAGTTTTTGGTATAGGAGTGACCTGCGAAGTTTTTAATTGCTCAGCATCACCGAACTGAAGGGCTAGGTTTAATACACTACATAGAAGGGCCGCCAAGATATCATGACATCCTTTAAAGACAAAAGCTGGAATGTTGTCAGGGCCAATCGAGCTAAAGGTTTTGAGTTTAGCAATTGCCCTAATTACATCCGGTGGGATTGAAACGGGAAGAGAAATGCTATCTCTCTCACTAATGGCATTAAATTTCCTAGGGTCCAATTCAGGTTAGCGAAATACTGAGCAAATGCCTCAGCCGCTTTGATACCTGAACAAGTCTGACCATTGTACACCACATTTGGCTCGAACCCGCCCTTTGATCGCCAACTTTCCATTTATGATGTAGTTTGTTTTTACGCTGAGTATCGTTTATAATGTCCTTGTTAATCCGGACTGGATACCGTCTATTTCCCGAGGTCATTCTTTTCTTCAAATTAGTTATACATTATTCGGTAAAACTCACCAGCAGCCGAAGGTGCGTCATTGCACCGAAGAACGTCTTGCCGTGAAGCAGAACGAATTAGTTCGGTAAGACGTGCATAGTTTTCTTTTACAAAATTCCACTCCCTACTATGATCAATGTTGCCGGGGTCCAGCTTTTTACCCTCCCAGTGCGATGCGATGGTAATCAAAATATAATAAATAAAAAAAAGTTATATTTTATATAAGTACCAATTAATTTTAAAAAATCTATAGCATTTCTTTGTGTGCTTCAATAACGTATATAAAGGTTGTAAGTAAAAAGTACATCGAAATAAAAAATCTTGTATCTTTGAATTATAAGAAATAATTAAAAAAAAGGAAAATATGGGAGAAATCATTATAATGATACGGGCCCAATTAGTGACCAAAAAAGAAATTCCAAAGATTGAAAGTCGTTAAAAGACATTAATGAGGTATTGAGGTTTTAAGTCGAAAATACGTTCGTCGTACTCGAAGGCCTTCGACCGGGTATGGCACTCTGGCCTTTTGAGTAAGCTAGCCTGACTGGCTGGGTAAAAGACTTCCTGACTGAACGGTCCCTCCAAATTGTTGACGATGGATGCTCATCTGAGCCCATGTCGAATAATGCCTGTGTTCCTCAGGGGTCTGTTCTCACTGCAACTCTGTTCCTGCTGCATATTAACGATCTGCTGATGCCCGGTATCTATGGGTATGCAGGTGACAGCACAGTTGTGGAGAGATACCTGCCAGATGCTCAGGCTAGTAGGGAATTAATTCGTTCCGAAAGAGAGTGAACGAGTGTTGCACTACAGGCAGTCTCCGAATGGAGCAATGCCAATCTTGTAGCAGTTAATGCCGCCAAAACACAGGCGTGTCTTTTCACCGCCAAAAGGAGCCCGTATACCTTGGCTCCTACTTTTCGAAATGTGTCCTTGGAATGTACCGACCGCCTTCAGCTTTTGGGGGTTGAGATTTCCTCGAACCTAAACTTTGGGCGGTTCATTGAGTCCAAGGCCAAGGTGGCTGCCAGGAAACTTGGCGTTATCGCAAAGGTCCGGCGGTACTTCACACCAGGGCAGCTTCTAATGCTGTATAAAGCACAGGTCCGTTCGTGTATGGAGTACTGCAGCCATATTTGGGCTGGTGCTGCAAAGTGTCACCTGGCCACTTTGGATTCAGTGGAGAGGCGTGCGAAGAGGCTGACTGGTGACCCTGATTTAACTCGAGACGGTCTCCAAAGCCTAGAGCACAGGCGTAGAGTAGCCAGCCTTTCGGTGTTCTATACGATGCATTTTTGGAGAGTGTGCGAGGGAATTGCATGATTTAATTCCCCCATCTCCGTTCTACCATCGGACGACTCGTCGTACGGCGAGTTTACACCCTTACGTTGTTAACACCACTACGATCCAGACGAAGCGTTTCGCCTCCTCCTTTATACCGCGTATATTGAGGGACTGGAACAATTTTCCAGCGGCGGTTTTACCGTCGGACTACAATTATTTGAGTGTCTTCAAGGCTAGAGTGAATAGGCTCTTAATAAACTAGTGCGTTTTACCATCAACGATTGCGTCACTGCTTACCATCAGGCGGCAAAAAATAAAGAAATAAAAACAAAAACTATTTCACATGAAATGTATTTGAAATACGATTTATTATGTAATACCCTGGCAATGACACAAATCAGTCCTATTTATTCATTTATCAGTTTGAAGAAGATTGAAGGAAAACGATTAAGATTGACAAATAACTTGAGAAAGCAAATTGGATTGAGAATTAAATAATCTATTTTAGTTCTATTTTGATATACATATCAATAACATTGTAACTGTAGTTAAGTTATAAGCTTACATAGTCGTCTTAGTTACCAAAACATACACTGTAAACTACATCTCTTCAAACAATGAAGCTTAAAAGAAAAAAAAAACTCAGCTTGCAAAACTGGGTTTTAATTTTTATCGGCTCGTTATTTTAAGTGTCTTGAAGATGAGGTCAATCAATTTCGTGCTTTGGGAGTCATTGCGGCAGGTTTTATCTCACTAACATCTATTATAAAAAAGAAAAATATTATTCTTATTACTACAAAAGAGTGATTACCATGCTAAGCACCTTTATTTAAAAACGACACTATTACATGAACTTTGACGTAACACTGACACTAGACAAAAGTTAAACAAGTGTTTAAAAAACTTAAACACTTGTTTTGGGGAAGTAAGTAAAGGTTCTCACTTCCCCAAAGCAGTGTTTATTAGTTGTTTAGCCTTCACACGACATTATTATTATATGGGCTTTGACGTAACACTATTACGTGACAAAAGATAAAGAAGTGTGTACGACCACCCTTATTAAAGCTAGCGGTAGTACATGCGCCTTTATGGCAAATTAACAGAACCTAAACTAAGACCTATAAGCCCTACAGTCCCTACGACCCCAAGTACTATAAGCCCTACAGCCCTGACCTACCATATAGTTCGTAATAAACAAATATATAAATAAGTGCGGAATGTTTGCACCAAGAGACCTAAGGTAACAGACGGATAGTGGGTAGGATTTCCAGGTAAGGGTGAAGGGTAAACTCATTGCCAGTCCAGCAGACTCACAGGACTGATCAGAGATGGCTAAGGGTGTCTTGGCCACAGTGAGGGGTAATGAGACAAGAATAAATTCTAATCTGATTTATTACAACTTATATACTACGTTTTCCTAACACACACAAATGTACAAACGTGTCGCGCGTCAGCTGCCGAAATGCTGAATTAATGTTCAAAGGTAGCATTGAACAAAGTGTTTAAAAAAACTTAAACACTTCTTTTGGTGAAGTAAGTAAAGATCTTTACTTCCCCAATACAGTGTTGATTAGTTGATTAGCGTACACACGACATTATTATTTGGACTTTGACGTAACACTGACACTAGACAAAAGTTATTACAAGTGCTTAAAAAAACTTAAACACTTGTTTTGGAGAAGTAAGGAAAGGTCTTCACTTCCTCAAAGCAGTGTTTATTAGTTACTAGCTTTCCGCCCGCGGCTTCGTCCGCGTGGAGTTCGGTTATATCGCGCTTTTTAGATTTCCCTCGGGAACATCTAATTTTTCCGGGATGAAAGGTAGCCTATGTTCTTTCTCAGGGTCTAAAGACTGTCTGTGCCAAATTTCATCAAAATCGGTTGAGCGATTTAAGCGGGAAAGCGTAACAGACAGACAGACAGACAGACAGACAGAGTTACTTTCGCATTTATAATATTAGTATGGATTTAGCCCACATACGACATTATTATTTGGACTTTGACGTAACACTGACACTAGACAAAAATTAAACAAGTGTTTAAAAAAAACCTTAAACACTTATTTGGGGAATTAACGAAAGATCCGTACTTCCCTAATAAAATAATCCTACACACGACATTATTATACTTTGACGAAACACTTATTGTGGCAAGACATTTCCCTTATTACCAGAAAACAGTGTTTATTCAGTTTATACCCTACACACGTTTTAAACACGACGTTATTATTTGGAATTTGATGTAATAACGACACTAGACACGCGTTGAACAAGTGTTTAAGTTTTTGTGGTAAAAGCTTTTGTGTACGTATTCGTACTAAAGTCGAGAGCAAAATTGCTAAATTTCCATTTCCGGGTTTTTATTTTTAAGTGCTACATTGGTCACGATTCCCTTGTACACCAACTAAAAAAAATAACTTCAGTGCAAGTTTATCTTAATACTAACGACACTTTGTGTGAACATTTTATTTTAACCCCAAAATGCATTTGTAATTTTTGTTATGCTCCGCTCCTCTTGGTCACAGCGTGATGTTATAGCCTAAAGCCTTCCTGGTTTAATGGGCTTTCCAGCGCAAAAAGAATTTTTCAAATCGGACCAGTAGTTCCTGAGATTATCGCGTTCAAACAAACAAACTCTTCCGCTTTATATATTGGTATAGATTCTATATTAAGAAACGAACAGAAGATAAATGGTAATTTAGACCTGTCAAAATTGCCCGCACTTGACGTAAATTGACGTATTTTTATGTCTATGGAATATCTTAATTTGACAGCACCAAGCTAATAGTTTATCTTGTCCTTAAATTAGTTTCGTATTTTAAAAAGAGAATTAGGTCATTAGGTTCAGTAATGTTTTACCTTAACTTCATTAACAAATTAGTTTACAGTCGACGTTTAGTGTTGTATAACTTCTTCCCCATTTTTTTACTTTTATAAACACTCTTTACAGACATTTATTTCGAAAACTCTTCTCTATACAAATGCTCCGAATGATATTTAATAATTCATACGTTTTCAAAATAAAATTTTAAAGTACATAAAAACTTTTCCGAAAAAAGTAGAAACGAAGAGAAAAAATAGAACGAGAAGTCGGTTTCTATTTTTTTGGAAAAAGTTTTTATTTCATGCTTTTCACTGTCATAGTCGAAATTCGAAAATTACTTTTTCGCCTCATAAGCATAGTGGCAGCCATAACCTATGTTAGAATAAGTTTCTTAGTAAAAATCCTTATCTCAAAAACTACTGAACCGATTTTGATGAAACTTAGAGTATTCCCTAAGTTGAACAATATTTAGTACAACAAAAAATAATTACCTAAATGGGACTTGTAGTTTCGGAAATATACATACATTGGCTTACATACATACGGATCGAATTGATAAACTCCTTTTTTTAGAAAAAAATAAATAAATAAATTTTTGTCTAATCATAATTTGACATTCTTAAAATTATATTTTTATATCTGATTTTATTTAAAAATAGCATATCGAATGTTGTATCAATTTTTTCCAACCGTTGCTTGGCAAGTAAGTAAAATTTTGTGAATTAATTTTCGGTGAACTCATTTCTCAGTCATAACCCTGAACTCTGTTCATACATTTCTTGAAATTATGCCCAATAGGTGACAAGGAATGAAATTAAACAAAACTGGCGAAATATAGGTTGAAGACATGTCCAGTATAAACTGACTTCCTGTTCAACGAAAAGCCAATACAATACATGGTAAGCTAAAACTGGAGGATTTTGTATTAAACCTCTGCCTTGCCTTTTGGGGAATATGGCCATGATTTCATGTTACGTTTAACATATTTTATAGGAGAGAAACATTTAATGTCGTAGCATTCGAAGCGTTTCATTTTATCAATGGATAAATTTTGCAACATAAAAAGTTAATTGGATGAAGATTGCTTTTGGCAGTACCTATTTACCGGTGTAAATAAACCTGCTATAATCTTTTTTACATGAATAGTAAAAGTAATCCTCCATAGAACGTTTGGACGACTCCAGGGCAGAGTGGAAGGGAACAGACCTCGTGGAAGGTCACCGATGAGGTGGAACGACCAAATCAAGGCGGCAGTGGGGGGAGCTGTTAATAAATGCTCCAGACTGTCGCCCAACAAGGATAGATGAGAGAGATCGTGCGGCGTGTGACATCAGCGTCTCGGATTGAGTCATGGTGACCACGACCGTTCTGTCAAGAACGAAACGAAGAAGAAGAGAAGAAGAGTAAAAATAATGACATCAAATTAGATTTCAAAATCAACGCATAATATCATATCTTTTATCCCCAGAGGGGTCTAGCCCTCTGTGGATAAAATATAAGCTATGTAGTACCTACATTAGGCCGCTGCCTCGGATCTTGCGGGCAGCGGGGCGGCGGCGGCGGCGGCAAGTGAGCGGCAGGATCTTATGTGACAGGCACAATTATAATACTAGGAATAGAGACAACTTAGATCAACCTCGGTTCAGACTGGCTAAAGTAAATAGTTCTTTAATGGGATACTGTATAAAATTTTATAATAAAATATCGCTAGCGATTTAACAACTCAATGAGTCTAAATTTAAAACATGCATTAAACGCGCGCTGTGTAAACAAGCATATTATAAACTGGAAGATTATATTCTTGATAAAAATGTTTGGCTAAATGCCAGTCCTGCTCCACAGCCACAGACAATTTTGTAGGTTTGGAAGAGATACCATTCCCCCTTTTTGTTGTTTTCCAAATATTCCTTTTTTATTTTTATTTGTTTATTTCAATTGTGCACGGGATTTTGCTGCCATGATTTTGCAAATAATATAGTATTGTATAATGTAAAAGCACTTTCCAAGTTTGTGAATGTGAGGCACCATGGACTATGGTTTGTTTTTTTTATATATATAACTTGTTTGACATTACGAGCATGGCAGTTGAGAGTTTGTCATGCTCACTCACATGTCTTGCTGATGGTGGCGCGTGTTGTTGGGTCATTTGGTTCCCTTCAAAATGGTTGAGCTAAGTGGGGCTGATGCGCGCGTCATGCTCGTGAACGGGGGCCGTCAGCGGAGACTGGTCATCTCTTAGCTGCCAGTGGGCTTGATTAATTTTCTATCTTTTCGTTATTTTTTATAATTATAGGTACATTGTGCTCACATGATAGAAGCAACAGAAATATGTAACGAAGACATGTAATCCATATTATGATTTTAAAAGAGTGTCCATGGAGTTTCTTGCACGTTCTTCTCCATAGAGACCTACGCTTTGGAACGTGCAATTTAGCTTCACTTTTCTTGGACTGACCGACATTGACTATTCAAAAGCACCAACTGTTGGTTAATTTGAAATAAACAATTTTGATTTGATTTGATTTATGCGTAAAATCAAACGGATCGGTTCCCGAAAACAGCGGCGCGGCAGCGGGGCGGTGGCGGGCAACGAGCGGTGTACTTCTCGCGCTCGAATCTTGCGAGCAGCGAGCGGTGATCGAGCGTTAGGAATGAATTTGAATAAAAAGATTGTCGTATTAGACAGTAAAAGAGAGGGAGGAGGGACAAAGAATTTATTAAATATAATAAAAGCAAATAAAAAGTAAAGATAAATATAAAAAAATGATGAATGTATAAATGGAGGGATGAGGTGAGGTACAAGTAAAATATAAAAAGGTACACAATAAAATATAAAAAGTAAAGCTTCAGTGACGGCCTCGGCGGGGGAGGGCCGCGCAGAGGGCCCGGCGGCTGAAGGTGGGTGAAGAGCGCCGGCGCAGATGCCCGGCGGCTGAAGACAGGCGGTTGAGGGTCAGCGAAGAGGGCCGGCGCAGAGGCTCGGCGGCTGAAGCCCAGCGGCTGAGGGCCGGCGACAGCTGTAGGCAGGCAGTTGAGGGTCGCAGAAGAGTTGTAGAGGAGCGAGGCGGCCGAGAGGGCCGACAACAGCAGCGGAGATTCAGAAACTGCAGCGAAAAGCGGCTCCCGCGGCAGAGGTCCGGCTACAGCAGCGGCGCCGCCATCAGAGGCGGTGGCGCCGCCAACAGAGACAGAACCAGGCAGCAGAAATACAGCAGGACCGGCCCCTGCAACGGAGAGCCGGCAGCAGCACGATAGGAGGGTCCCCTCTCCGCGAGGGAGAGGGTAACCCTAGGAGGGCTCTGCAGAGGTAAAGCACTCTATAAATATACTAGTAAACACATTTATGCACCAGGCCGCGACTCAAGCTGAACTCCAAAAAACTGTCAACGTTCTGCGAGGGCTTCCTAAGAAACCTCGCAGAACAGCATTCCACAAAATTTTGAATATTTGAATATTTAAAAGTAATATAAAATACCGTAAAGGAGTTCGGCATAACAAATCCGATAGAAAGATAGCGGGCAGTTAAGAATTTAGAAGAAAAAGGGTTGTCATAGAGACATAATCAACAGCGTTGTCAAAAACTGTCATAACAACGAAAATATTATTGTAAATATGTAAATATAACTACATATTAAATTATAGCGTTGTGTTGTGTAGGAAAAATGAATACGGCACAGCATCGGTACAACTTCTTACGCCCAGTTATCGCCAAGTCGCTGAAACTTAGGCTTGAAGTTGAGGACCGTGTCTGTAAGCAGAATAATGAGTCTTGGTGTAGTTAAAATATTATCAGAACAGCGCCTCATAATACTAGGATGCGCATTATGACCTGCAGAAATGAATGATTATGAGTATGAAGAAGTAAGTATATGTAGGTTAATAAAATAACACTACATTTTCCCCCCGACCCTGGAAAAATTTTCACCTGGAGAAAATTTTGATAGAGAATTCCTAAAGGGACCGTAAAACTTCACTTCACAGATTCAGACATCCCCATTCACCCATTCATACTATCTCTGACAAGCAATCTTCTTCATACAGGTATGGGTGGAGTTCACAATCAATGACTGCCACTCATAGAAGTAAGTTTTAAAATGACGACAAGGCTTATTTACGGAGTTGTCAGCCGCTCCAGACATGGAAAAAAAAGACATTTGGTGTAGGCTTACTTAAGGAGTCACCAGCCGCTCCTGCATAGGCTTATTTAAAGAGTTGCAATCCGCTCCAGGAAGAAGTCAAGAGTGAAGCAAAACGCTCCAAGAAGAAGAAAGGGTGAAGCAAACCGCTCCATGAAGAAGAAAGGGTGAAGCTGAAATGAAGGTGTAGGTGAAGCTGTGGAAAATTAGATTAATTAGTGTGTTAGACAGTAGAAACAACGCTGTGAAAAGAAAAAGAAAATATTAGAGAATTCCTGTAAGGGAAGAATGAAAGGTTAGTATAATAATGTTTAAAGATAGATGCCAAAATGTTAAGCCAAAGAATTGAGACACTAGATGAAGTGTTTTTTGGAATTTAGAAAGAAGGGAGTGGGTAAGAGCGTATTGGACGCCAAACTGTCGTATTAGACAGTAAAAGAGAGGGAGGAGGGACAAAGAATTTATTAAATATAATAAAAGCAAATAAAAAGTAAAGATAAATATAAAAAAATGATGAATGTATAAATGGAGGGATGAGGTGAGGTACAAGTAAAATATAAAAAGGTACACAATAAAATATAAAAAGTAAAGCTTCAGTGACGGCCTCGGCGGGGGAGGGCCGCGCAGAGGGCCCGGCGGCTGAAGGTGGGTGAAGAGCGCCGGCGCAGATGCCCGGCGGCTGAAGACAGGCGGTTGAGGGTCAGCGAAGAGGGCCGGCGCAGAGGCTCGGCGGCTGAAGCCCAGCGGCTGAGGGCTGGCGACAGCTGTAGGCAGGCGGTTGAGGGTCGCAGAAGAGTTGTAGAGGAGCGGGGCAGCCGAGAGGGCCGACAACAGCAGCGGAGATTCAGAAACTGCAGCGAAAAGCGGCTCCCGCGGCAGAGGTCCGGCTACAGCAGCGGCGCCGCCATCAGAGGCGGTGGCGCCGCCAACAGAGACAGAACCAGGCAGCAGAAATACAGCAGGACCGGCCCCTGCAACGGAGAGCCGGCAGCAGCACGATAGGAGGGTCCCCTCTCCGCGAGGGAGAGGGTAACCCTAGGAGGGCTCTGCAGAGGTAAAGCACTCTATAAATATACTAGTAAACACATTTATGCACCAGGCCGCGACTCAAGCTGAACTCCAAAAAACTGTCAACGTTCTGCGAGGGCTTCCTAAGAAACCTCGCAGAACAGCATTCCACAAAATTTTGAATATTTGAATATTTAAAAGTAATATAAAATACCGTAAAGGAGTTCGGCATAACAAATCCGATAGAAAGATAGCGGGCAGTTAAGAATTTAGAAGAAAAAGGGTTGTCATAGAGACATAATCAACAGCGTTGTCAAAAACTGTCATAACAACGAAAATATTATTGTAAATATGTAAATATAACTACATATTAAATTATAGCGTTGTGTTGTGTAGGAAAAATGAATACGGCACAGCATCGGTACAACTTCTTACGCCCAGTTATCGCCAAGTCGCTGAAACTTAGGCTTGAAGTTGAGGACCGTGTCTGTAAGCAGAATAATGAGTCTTGGTGTAGTTAAAATATTATCAGAACAGCGCCTCATAATACTAGGATGCGCATTATGACCTGCAGAAATGAATGATTATGAGTATGAAGAAGTAAGTATATGTAGGTTAATAAAATAACACTACAAGATGTTGCCGCCATTGTGAATAAAAATAAATATCTCGTCGACACAATCGTGAACACAACACTACGCGGCTGTAGTGACGTGCGATCTACCCGCTAGTTTCGAGAACGGGTCTTCGATGCCGGCCCGGCTTCCGCACCGCCGCCGCCGCCCCGCTGCCCGCAAGATTCGAGGCAGCGGCCTTAAACAGGCAATAATAAGCCTCTTATCCTACAATGCTTCTTCGTATTGTGGTTATCTCTTTAGATATAAAATATCTCTGAGTTCAGTGTGCCTCCCCTTCTCCATTATAGGCCTGCCGTCAGTTTTAGTTCATCTTGCCTTTACCAGTAGCAATGGATTTCATTTTGACCGTTCAACAACGTTTTTGACGTTATTTACCTATGCAATAACAGCAATGGATTAGCAATAGGCTTCAAAGTGTTTCCAATTGATAGTAATATGTAGTAAGTTTTCTCGGTGGTAGGCCATAACATCGGTTGCCGGCAGGAGTTACCACCCACCAGACAAAGTTTTGCCTTCAAGCGATTCGTCGTGTTCCGGCATGATGTCTGGTGAAGCCGTACGGAGGACGGGTCTGAGCAGTTGTGTTGCGATGTGTGGCGGTTACGATGCGCGCAATGTTATTGTGTCGGAAGTTTGGTCGTGGAGAGTCTCCAGATCAATCTCCCTCTAGCGCAGCATCGTTTGGTCGTGTTGGTCTTGGGTTTAACATTGCTCAACTGCCGTCATCCTTCCTATTCCTTAGTTTTTTAAGTGAAAAGGCTTAATAAACTAGTGCGCTTTACCATCAACGATTGCATCACTGCTTACCATCAGGCGGGATTGCAGTGAAGCACTAGTTTATAATTATTTAAAAAAAAAGTTACGCGCTACGGTACTGTTTATACTCCCACATTTAGTAAGTTGTGTATAAGTCCCATCATCCATCTGTGTATCTATTAGAGTGTATTTTATGTATCGTATTTGCACCAATGACAGCCCCATTTAATGTCCATGAAAATCTCTGTTCATTCTAAGGTTGCCTGGAAGAGATCGCATTAGCGATAAGGCTGCCCATTGTATATTTTTTAATGTTGAATGTATTTATTATAATGTACAATAAATTATTATATTGTATATAAAAAAATAATAGTAGGGGTATGCTTATTGCAGCTATCAACTTGGAGATACAGGGCAAAAAAGCGTTGCATTTTTTTTTTTCATAGAAAGCCCTCAATGACTCATGGCCTGGCCTGTTTTCATATCCTATTATTATTATCTATACTTTACTAATATATAAAGCTGAAGAGTTTGTTTGAACGCGCTAATCTCTGGAACTACTGGTCCTATTTGAAAAATTCTTTTTGCGTTAATCCAGGAAGCCTTTAGGCTATATAACATTACGCTGCAACCAACAATTAGAAACCTACGCGGGTGAAACCGCGCGATGCAGCTTGTTGAAAATAAAACTTAACGCAAGGTTGCACTCTGGTTCTGTAACTGAACAGACAGCTGTACTACTGGGTTTATTCCGCTGCTTCTTCCGACCCTGCGAAAGCACAAAAAGTGACGAGAGGTGGGCATTTTGGGGGACCATTTTTATGTAATTTTCACCTTCAAAAAATTCTGTTTTTCAGGCAAATTTGAACATATGACTTTTAAATTTGACTCACTACATGACACCTACTACTAATGAATCCATTTTCCAATAAACGAAATCAAATGAAGCGTGGGTAATTTTCTTCTGCACAATTAAAAACTTGATTAAAACACGCATACCAATTATTACTCAGATATAAAGTTAATGATTCGGTAATACCATTGACCTCTATAATTACCACTGGACTGGCGGGTGTCAATGTGTTTTTGTGTCTGTTTGATAATCGCCATTTTGGCGCTGTCGAACGTAGCGAGTGTCCATGGTATTAAAACTAGTGATGTCGACATCAGCGCACAAAATATATCGATAACTCTTGATCGGTACTTTCTATTTGATGCCGTGTCCCTACTAACGTACCTATGGCGTAGACCCCTGCTTGAGAAAAGTACTCGATACTTTGAGATATCGATACTTTTGTACCGATACTTTTACGAGTACGATACTTTTTTATCAATACTACTCATGAATGAAGTATCGATACTTTCTATTCGATACCGTGTCCCTATTTACAATATACGTCAAAATTAGTTCTGTGGACACTCGCTAGTGGCGCTTCAAGTAGGCACAAAAATATAGCTGTCAAACTTACGGAACAGGCTGTCCTGTAGTAATTATAGAGGTCAGTGGGTAATACACGTTCTCGGAGTTTAATTTGCCTTGTTTACAACAACTATTTATAACTTCCTTTTGTAATTATAATAAGAAGCTAAATAAATCATGATATTGAATGAATCAATCAATATAATATGATACGAAGTTTCTTTTTCGAGTGCTAATAACACTTTTATCCATTAACTACAGATAGTTGATTGATTTGAAGTCATCATTTTGATTTGGGAACGCAAAAGGTAATAATTTGAAAAGTATGTAAGTTTTTTTCAATTTTTTTAATACGTTGAACTTAATAATCATTGAATAATATTTAATAAATAGAAAACAGCTTCATTATATTTATGTCACATTAATGTACAACTTTGAATCGTTTTGTAAATTTTATTCCAGGCTGTCAATTCCAATTTTAGTTAGAAATAGTGTAATTGGACCAGCTAGACTATATGTGAAAAAAAATTATCCGATCTAAAAGGTCACACCGTAGACTACTAACACTATTTGGCTCTCATTCCTCTTAGTATTCCATCCACAGGCTTTCTGTAAAAGATCGCTCTTACCGATAAGACCGCCAATTGTGTCACCTTTTGTAAAATCTTCAAATATATGTTCTATAACTTAAATTATGTAAATAATAAAGATTATTCTATTCTAGTCTACAAGTACTATGTTTATTTCCACAGCTCAATTAATGTTATTCTTGAAATAAGGGTCTGAAAATCAACGCTTTCACAGTTTCTAGAAAGTCTTTTATATTGCGAAAATATATTATAGGTTTTCAATTCAAATACATTATTTTATTTTATTTATTTGCCTTTTACACAATAACTTAACAACAATTCAACAAGATACAAACAGAGTGTACAATATGATGAGCTGGACACACTATGCAGAAACAAAATTTAAATTCTGTTATTGTTTCAATCCATACTAATATTATAAATGCGAAAGTAACTCTGTCTATCTGTCTGTTACGCTTTCCCGCTTATACCTCTTGACCCTGAAAAAAAAAATCTTTCGACCCTGAGAAAAAGCATAGGCTACCTATTATCCCGAAAAAATTAATATTCCCGAGGGGAATCTTAAAAGCGCGATATAACCGAACTCCTCGCGAGGGAAGCCGCGGGCGGAAAGCTAGTAAACAATACTTCTAAAGAATATTTATAGTCGTAGTGAGTATAACTATTCTTTAGAAGTATAATAAATATATAAATATTCTTTAGTTGTATATTGAATGATATTTAGTATTAATATATAATTTAATAATTGCCTATTAAAGTTAACGTCATCATCTGTCTAGCCTCTTACCGACTTATTTGGCGTCAGCTTCCAGTCTGACTCAAGCTATCTATCTATCACCACCTATCTGACCTCCACACCTAATTAGGGTAGTTGACTAAAGAAACTAATTAGTCCGTCAGTCAGATTTCCAAACAAAAACTTGACACGTATTTTTTCTTTTTTCCTATACTTACACAAAAAATTAAGACGATACAGTGCGTTGAAAACTCGTATGACGTCACTCCTTGCTACACTTCTTAGCAACGAGTGACGTCACCAGCCCACACTCCTGATGCCACTCTTTGATGCCTTTTACATTTGTCAATTCTAATTAATTTGATAAAACAAAATATACGTATACAATATTTTTCTACAATCTGAATGACGGACTAAATAGAATCTTTTTTTTTACCCAGGAAACATCCCTATTACTGGCTATTATGACACCCTTTTTTGTCCGTGGGATACCTTCAATAGGCACCCGATCACTAGATATCGCGGTCGGAGTGTGTGAGATTTTTACCTCACTAAAATCATCGCGGTGATCACCATCCGCACAAAGGGAGCCCCCCTTTGTGCGGATGGTGATCACCGGTTCCACTTAAAATACCAATTCTGGAACCGCCCCTGCGCAATGCCTGTAAAGGCACATCATTGGGAAGGTTATGATAAAAATCAAAATCAAAGCATTTATTTCAAATAAACCAGTTACAGGAACTTTTGAATTGTCAGAATTTCGTTCAGTGAGTAAGGTGAAGCTAGTCGCCCATTCCAAAGAGTAGATAGATACCTATGGAGAAGAACGGGCAAGAAACTCCATGGACACTCTTTTAAATTATCAAGCTATTGATACAAATATTTGATTACATCATTCATGTTGAAATCAACTGTGTGAGAACGATGCAGAAATAAATTGTACGCTAAGAGCGTCCATCATGATAAACACACAAAAAAATAATAACAACAATTCAGAAATCAATAAAAAAAGACTAACCCAACAAATAGACGCTTTACAGCAAGTACAATGTGCTCACACGTGTGCCATGCAATTATACAATATTAAGAAAATTGAATCTACACATGATACTCAGTGATAAGGTAACTCATTGTCAGACTTTCGGACTTCTCACGAACCGTCACGATTCTCGAAGATGGAAGTTTCACGAATGGCAGCCGCGTCTAACGGATTAACATTTATACAGTA
The DNA here is from genome assembly GCA_017933935.1 of Sesamia nonagrioides. Lineage (NCBI taxonomy): Eukaryota > Metazoa > Arthropoda > Insecta > Lepidoptera > Noctuidae > Sesamia > Sesamia nonagrioides. The sequence continues at coordinate 3,779,538 of JADWQK010001429.1, read as the reverse complement.
AAATATAAGAAGAAGAAGTTACTAACTAGTTCTTGGTTTAAGTACATAACGATACACATCTCGTACCGTTCGTGAGGAAACTTCAGTTACATGAGTTTTCATTCAGCAAGTTGGAGACTACAAATAAAGTAAGAGCAAAATATAGTTCTGCGTTAAACTTTCAAGAAGCTCTATGCACAGTTGTTAGTTTAGCAGATATAACTTAATGTATGCATGAATTAACACGAAAGTAGTGAATGAAGATGTTTATTTTCATTAAAATTTATCATAAAGTTTGTATCTGCATCTGCTACTGTTGTTAATACGCTACGATTGGGACAAAGCGTTGCGTCGTCGCCTTGTCTTTTATACAGCGTACATCAAAATCAGGACCAATTCGCCTGAGGCGGTCTTCCCGTCTGATTACAATTTAAGTATATTCAAAGCTAGAGTGAATTGCCTCATAATAAACTGGTGACCTTTACCATTAAGGATTGCATCACTGCTTCCTACCAAATATTTAAAAAAAAAAACCCTATTGTTGGCAACATTTTATTCTAAACAACTTAATGTAGATACTATTGCTTTTACTGTTAGTCTAACTGCAATGCTTTGATATCGCCTTCGGGTTGTGGAGGTCAGACGGCAGTCGGTTTACGGAAAATATCGAAGTTTAGCCAAAATCAGCAGTATATTGGTAAAGCTGGGGTCCGACTCCAAAGCTGAAAAAGCTTTGGATGCGACTGGGATTAACGCTGAGGTGATGATGATGATTATTGCTTTTACTGTAGGTATTTTTAACCTAACACCTGCTAGAAATCCTTTCGCTGAACAATTTAATACTATCATAGCAACATAGACTTACGAGTTGTAGGCCGTGAGTTCGATACCAAATACTTTACTTTATGTAAACTATTTTATCACTCCTGAACGGTGAATAAAAATATTTTGAGATAACCGACATCTCTTAGAACCAAAAAATCGAGGACTTGTGACAATCGTAAGCGGGTACTGGGCACGCCTCAGAGAGGGGTACTGTGTCCCAAACTCCCAACAGTACGTACGTACGTTGTAAGATAATTATCCTTCACTACATAATATTTTTTGACCAAAATTTTGTATACTTTCAGGAAAACCGCTCCTATTCGCTATGGGTAACAGCATACGACGGCTCCATACCACAGAAGACCGAGGTCTACGCCACAGTCTCCGATAAATCCGGACAGAGACCCAAGTTACCCCACCCGCCAACCTTGAACTTTCCCGCCTACCCCAACATCCCATTACAACCAAAGTTCACTAGGACCACACAAAGCACTACCAAAGCTACAAATAGTTACGTAACAGTACCTGAAGCAACCACAACTCTCACTACTTTAAGTCCTCCGAACCCTCCTGATGACACTCCGCCCGGTGGAGAAAGCATCGTTCGAAATGATGATGGAACAACTAGCACTGAAGCACCTAATAAGAATCCCACAAACAGTGAAGTGCCTTTGACAGTGGTGCCTCTTGTAGCTATTGGTGCCTTGGTAGTTATTGTAGCAGTGGTCATCCTTTTCGTCTGCAGGAAAAATAATGCTCAGAAGAAAGAAAGCAAGAAAGATGATATGGTGAGTAACTTATCAAATGTTTTGAAATATTTGAGTCGTATTTTGAGAAATCTTTAAAGGCGATGTCTATCTGAGGCAGTGAATTTGAATAAGCCTTTGTAAAGTTACTATAATTGTAACTCATTATCTTATGCTCAAAGTATACCTATTAGTTTAGATTTGTAAATGAAGACATTTTTAATGCACAGCTATTGAGTTGATTAATCGATAACTAAATCTAATAAGAGATTTTAATCGCAATAACAATTTAATACATCACTCACATCATGCATCAATCACGTTAGAGTTCACGCAAATGTAATTTGAAAATAAATTAACTTAAACAATTTTTGGCATATAATTTTCACGAATTTAATACGACATTTTGACACTATTAAATTCTCGTGTCTACGTTAACTAAATTACTTTAAAGGTTAAATAATAGGCGAAGGTTGTTTTACATTTGCTATTTGCGTGTTATAAAGTGCGTTGGAAACCAAACTCAACAAATTATTGATACAATAATATTGGTTTTATTCATCGAGTAAAGTAAAGGGATTTAGCTGAATACCCGAATTTTACATATAGGAACTGCCTATCTGACTTCTACGGTCCACTTTTTGGGTAATACGATACCCCATGGTCCAAGTCCTGGTGGCCTAGTGGTTAAAACACCAGCCTCTTAAGCATGACGGTGCGGGTTCGATTCTAGGTCAGGCAAGTACCAATATAACTTTTCTAAGTTATATGCACTTTCTAAGTATGACAGCCTCCGTGCCGTAGCGGTAGCGGACGCTGAACCGCTGGACCACTGCACAAGGTGGCGCGAGTTCAATCCCCGCACAGTGCAAGTATTTGTATGCATGAATTTGTATATTTGCACTGGTCTGGTCGTGCCTCGGAAAGCACGTTAAGCCGTTGGTCCCGGTTGCCATACGAACATCTAGTGGCAGCCGTTACGAGTTGTTGCAGTCCTCAAAAGTCCAACAATTGGTATAACTGCAATGCTTCGATGTCGCCTTCGGGTTGTGGAGGTCAGACGGCAGTCGCTTCACGGAAAATGTCGAAGTTTAGCCCTATCAGCAGTCAGACTGGTAAAGCGGACCCTAGACTCCAAAGCTGAAAAGGCTTCGGATGCGACTGGGATTAACGCTGTGATGATGATGATAATGATGTACTTTCTAAGTATATCATGGACATCAATGACTGATTACAAGGTGAAGGAAAACATCTTGAGGAAACCTGGACTTTAAGTCTGAAAACGCCAACCTGCAATGAGCAAGCGTGGTGATTACGCTCATTCCTTCTCTGTATGAGAGAAGACCTGTGCCCAGCAGTGGGCATGGACGGGTCTCAGTATGCAAAGATGGTCACCAATCCATAGACCAACCGCACCCTAATTGCGTAACACACTATGACTATCAGTTGAAGTTATTTCAAAGCACGTTGCTAATCCATTGCTCTATGTGTTCGAAAATGTGTCTACTCAACAAAGTAAAAACGCAATGAATGTTGTTGAACTGTCAAAATGAAACCCATTGCTACTGATAGTGTGTTACGCAATTACCCTTCTGTACCACTAATATAAGCTTATACTTACTAATATATTGCTGAAGTTTTCCAGTTCTTTTTTTGAAAAACAAGTGTCAAGTATCTGAAATTCAAACTTTAATCTTGGCACTAGTGTTGCCAATATAATTAAATACGTATAGAATTTAGTTTTAAATTCTCAACTTGAACCCACAAACCTCGTTCCAGTAACCACTAAGCAATTACATACATATATTCTTAAATATATGTATGAATGTATATTCTCGCTTTTTAGTGCCACATAAATTTACCCACATTCTTGATATCACGTTTTGGCTGGTCCGTAGGGCCTTAGTAACGACGCGTTGGATAACAATATTTTCTAAAATGGGCATGTTAGCCCTGGGCTCGTAAGATTTCATCTCGACTCAAATGACGACGTGAGAAGACTCTTAAAGCACAAACGGCACGTTAAATAAGAAAAATAATGTAATCCCTCTCCTTTGATTAATATTAATAAAACAATTTGAATCTTCCTTAACGTAAGGAATTAGTAATAAGTTTTCCGCATATTTTGTTTATTCTTTTACAGATTGTTTTTTTTATTTACACTTTTGAATTGTGGTAATTGATTAAAAGAGGTTTTAATCTGTAGGTATACAAACTTTTAAGAAAAATAGAAAAGTTTTGAACTATAAATTCGTAAATAATTTAGGAAATGAAATGAAATCGTTTGTTATGTAAATAGGATCACGGATCACTTTTACACGTCATATGTTTTTTTTTTTTTTAAACTAGATGAAGCCGGCATTTCCTAACTGAATACCTCTGAGAACAAACTCAGGGATCATCGTCTTTTTTCAAGTCCAGACATTAAAAATGAAAATGTTAACAATAATTTACCTTATAATTACGCATATTGCTTAATAACAATGCTTAACCGAGTGAGCAGCTCAGTCCCAAGCTTTTTTGTCTTCAATTTTTTTCGTTGTTAGATTCCAATATCTATAGATTCTGTTGATGTGTATATTCTTAAATCATTTTTATCTTTTTCCTTTAATAAGCCCTACTCATAAGACTTCCATTGTCAACAGAGTAAAGACTCCAGTGGAATAGTGCTTCAAGAACCATCTCTCAATATGTGGGACCACAGACGTGCATACTCCAACCGCTACGAATCCTGGGATAATGGTCACTTGCAGGTTAGATTTAACATTAATTTATCTATCAATAATATGGGGAGGCGACTAGAATCTGCTTGACGTTTGAAACACTTGTAGATGAACCCTTGGGAGAAGCCATGTCTGGTAGTGGACGTTTTCGGCTGCAATATAAAGAATCTATCTCTTCTAACCTGTAAGAAACTAATTCCTGAGCCAAGGTTTTGATGGTTTCCGATTTTCTGATACCTCGTGTTCTTCAGAGCTTCGATTTAATTTGTTATTATTTTGTTAATACTGCCTGTTGTTCTTTCCTTTTCGGGTAACTTCTAGCTCAAACTGAAAGCATCTATTGCAATAATCCAATCACAGACACTTTTAGATTATGAAAGGAGCTTAATCTGCAATAAAGGCAAATAAGTCAACAAAGTCGCAATAATTGTGATACGCACAATATATTTTATGTATTATTTTAGTAAATAAAATGTTATTGAGTACGTTCATGACTTCATTATCTCAATATTTATGTTTTGTATTCATTCTATAACGTAATTATCGGTTATTCGATTACTCTCATCTAATCTCTGTCTATAACTTTTTTATGCTTACCTATGTATTCTAAAACAATATTTTGTATTCATGAATGTTATTAGATTTGTTAGATTGCTTACGTTTTCTTACAGATGTTTCAATCTACCTTTAGCATACAGAGGTAAACTAAAGTTTAATAAAGAAATGTAATATTTTTTCATAAGCTACGTGTGTTTGCCAATATTAGGTCGAGTAATTTTTACATATTTTTTATATAAATATTATTTTCCTTCAGTGTGAAATCGAAAGGATTTGAGAATTGATGAAAAATAATATTTATGTATTAATAATTCTTAGAAACAAAATAATATTTATATATTATATTTCGCAGAATACCTATACGCTGACATTTCAGATTTGGCTAAATAAAATAATGAAGATAATTAATAGGTACCCATTATACAAACTTTCAGTTATCAGAAGAAACATCGATATCAAAGGAGGACCAGCCTCCAGACAAATGGGAGTTCCCTCGTCATAAGCTAAGGATCTTTAACATTGTTGGAGAAGGTGCTTTTGGGCAGGTGTGGCGAGCACAAGCTTTGGATATTGCTGGTAAGTACAATTCCTACACAGTTAAGGATACTAAAATAGCCCAAAAAATTGTCAAACTTTAATGGAAGCGGAAAAGAGGTAGATATGTGTGATTCAGCGTAACTAGGTTGTTATTGTGCTCAAATAGGTATCTATTCCATTCAAAATATACTGGTTTTGAGCTGCATTCTAACCCCAATATTGGGAAAAGTTAGTTATAACGGAAGGTCGATAGAGGGTAGGAGACAACATTGAACATACGGCCACCGTAGGCGTGGGCTTGCGGGCGGCTAGCAATGGGCAGTTCGCCACTCGGTAAGGACCAGGCCCGAGTCGACGGCGCGGTGTGTTTCACGCGCGCCTCAAAGAGATGTCAGCACATCGTGATGGGGGTCCACGAAGACTGATGCCTCCTGTTTCGGGGTTGCGGGTTGGTTAAAAAAGAAGCAAGTGAAGAAACACGGGTGGGCTTTAGTCAGTAAAAGTCTGACACGCCCTTCCGCTTCGCACAGAGCAGGAGAGGCCATTTGATGATTTCCTATCCCAAACAAAAATAAAAGTCGATAGAGGGTTACATTTTATCTCAAAAATAATGAAAACTAAGTAAATTATTATTACACTCGTTTTGCCATAGAGACAAAACCAATCAAATTGAAAGAAATGTCGTATCTACTAAGGTAGATCCATACGTGTTCGTGCGACTGTGTGCGTGCGTGGATTTGTAATGTGACCATCATTATTTTCTCCAACAATCAGTATAACTATTAAAGAAACAATATTTTTTTACTAAATAATAAAAAATCTGTATATTTCTTATAATTAAAATATACACCCTAGAAAGATAACGTTATTTTTTTGTACTGAAAAGATAAACATGCGCCTCAGAGGCGCACCGTTTTAATAGCCGATTTTTTTGATGAATGTCAATTATTTTTTTTCATTTCCTACTGTAAATTGCTGAATTATTAATAAGTAAATAAAATACATAAGTATTATCGTTATTTTATATTTAAAATATTAAAATTTGTAGGATTTTATAAACCCTTAACAAAAGTTTACAAAAATTAGAAGTCTTCTGCACTTAGATAGAAATTTTAAAAATAGACAACTTTTATAGTGTTTTTTCTTATTAACTAATTAATTATAATACAATCAGTCTCAAATTTAAAAAAATACTGGAAAAATAAACTGATAAAGACAATTGTTGCAAACAACTTTTTTATGTTCTCCGCACAATGTCTTTTTTACATTTTTTAGACGTTATTTTTAATAATTCTTTTCTTTTTTTTAGTACATACGCGACAGTACCATCGAATTTCAGTTAGTGGTTCCTCGTCAGCTTCTTTAGACATCGTTCTGTTACTTTGTGGGGATTATTCAATACTTTCTCTCAAGCGTCTTTATAAAGTAGGAATTTCCAACCTAGTTTTCAAACACGGTGCAAAAATATTTCGACACATGCAACTAGGCACAATTTGAATGAACTATATTGATTGCAGACGTTTATCTGATATTTTGTCCTTTAACAGTAGACCAAACATGTCTATTCTTGCCCCTGATCACATCATTAGGCGGAATCACCATGCGTTGGTCATGTCCAGTATTTTCAGTAACATTCTGCGATGAAGTATCCTTTGAGTTTTCATAGATCATTACTCCTTCTTGGCTATCATCATTAGTCATTGACAGGGTCCTCGATCTCACTGTCACTGCCCTCATCAGCGCCTTCATCTTCTTCAGTCGATAAAGAAACAATTCCTCTTTTATCCAACACTCTTCTACTGGACACAGTGTTAAAACACTTCTAAAAACAATTGATGGCCATATGTATTCACAATAAAAAAACCAACCTTTATTACTTACCTTACATTAGTAAAAATAACAAAAACAAATTCACTATGAAAGTGGCAAAAGTTACACAAAAGATAAACATGCGCCTCCCGAGCGCAACACATTGCTCTAACAGCAAAACTATGATACTTACCGAACAGTAGCAGCCGTTTCTTGGAAGTGTTGACCAAAGACTGAATTGGCTAGAAAACACAAGCTTGTACACGCGTCGGTAAAAAAATTGCAGCGAAATATGTATTTTGCGGGCGCCTCTGAGGCGCACGTTATCTTTCTAGGGTTAATCTAATAAGAGTGTCTGTTGCTGTGAGTGAATTCCGAGATATGCAGTTTATGCCACGCATAAACGAGGGATATTTCTCGATGTCATTTTTTGTCCTTGATTTTAATTTTTAACCAACTTCAAAAAGGAGGAGTTAATTCGACCGTATATATTATGCTTTTTTTATGTTTGTTCGCGGATAACTTCGTCGTTTATGAACCGATTTTGATTATTCTTTTTTTTTGTTGGTGAGGAGGCATTCCCAAGGTAGTTCCTTGATAAAGACATCAGGGTTTGATGGTAGAAGACCAGATAAATCAAGGGGAACTTTCAAAAATTACAGGGATGCCTAGTGCATTTGTAAGTTTTTTTATAATAACCCGGTATACTCAAAAATCATTTAATGAAAAGTGGTACTTAAGTAGTGACATATATGACACAACAATAAAGGTAGAATACCAACACAAGAACTGACACATAAAGACGGCAGAAAATTGATTGACGTCTAAGTATTCTTCTGAGAAAATAATAGGTATCACACAACGCACACCTCAACGCTGACGGTCTATCAAACAGAACCAGGTACAGACGACAGCAGGTCAAACTACCCGAAACTGTCAAACATTTCCAACCAACCTTGAGCTTTAATGATCTAGTAATAAAGTTGAAAATCTAACAAAGAAATTTGTCAGATTGTAGTAGCTTGATGTACGATCTACAACGTGTAACAAAAAGGGTATATACATACCAAGGGCATGGCATCTTTAGATGATATCAAACGATATCGGAAGGGTTTCAACTCAAAATAAAATACTCAAAAAATTGGTACCAAAATTTCGGTTTCGTGTGTTTCTTAAAATCAAATCATAAAAACGTGGCTGCACACTACATACGTTAATAACCACTCGTTACCCGTCACGTTTCTTGCCAAAATCCGATAAATGTCTTCAATATCTCTGTGCGACTAGTATGATAGTAGCCTATCACAGGCGGTGTTTTTCCTCATAACTTCCTAACATAAAGAGATAGGATTGAAAAACCCTTCCAATATCGTTTGATATCATGTAAAGATGCCATGCCTTTGTTATGTATATACCCTTTATGTTACACGTTGTATACATTGAGTGTTTTATTTTATGAATAAAAACAAAACGTAGTCCAAAGACTGTCTGTCGACTTTTATGTGGCCATTAGGATTAATATAATAAACCTTTGTATCTGACACTTAAAAAATATAAAATTCGCAAAAATATTCCTTTCATTAATTTTTGTGGAAAAAAATATACACTTTGATGCTTCGATTCTAGGCTCTGAGCGGAAACCTACCAAATTGGTGGGCCTAAGCCAAATTGGTGGATTTCACGTGTTTTCGATTTTTCAGTTCTTGAATATGCCAGTTTTCTCCGCATGTTTTATGGGTTTTATCATCATAGTAACAATACTAATCAATTTTAAAACAATCTTTTTTTCCGCGAATAATTCCAACTTTCCCAAAGTTGGGTGATTTTTAAAAAGTGCCAACACTATTTTTGACGGTATTATTAAGCGATGCGACCACATGCCGCGTGCCATGCCCACGTATTAAGTTACTTCTTTTTGCGAAATAATATTTATTTTTTAAGGGGATTTTTTTTTTAAGTTTAACCCGAATTTCTAGGCATTAGTAGAATCAGTTATCGATACCTAACAATACCTTCACGGATCGGACAGGGATTTCTTTACATCTATACTAATATATAAAGCCGAAGAGTTTGTTTCTTTGTTTGTTTGAACCCGCTAATCTCAGAAACTACTGGTCCGATTTGAAAAAATATTTTTGCGTTAGATAGCCTATTAATCCAGGAAGGCTTTAGGCTACACAAACTCACGAAACCTACGCGGGTGAAACCGCGTGGCGCAGCATTTTTTTTTATTAGTCATAAACTAGTGCTTGACTGCAATCCCGCCTAATGGTAAGCAATGATGCAATCGTTGATAATAAAACGCACTAGCTTATTAAGCCTATTTACTCAAAAAAAACTGAGCGAATAGGAAGACAGACGGCAGTTGAGCGAGGTGATGCAATGTTTAACCCAACAACACGACCAACGATGCTGCGCCAGAGGATGATCTAGAGACCCTCCACGACCAAACTCCCGACACAACAACATTAAGCACATCGTACCCGGTACACATCGCAACACAACTGCTCAGACCCGTCCTCCGTACGGCTTCACCAGACATCATGCCGGAACACGACGAATCGCTTGGCGGCAAGACTTTGTCTGGTGGGTGGTAACTTATGCCGGCGGCTGATGTTGTTGCCTACCACCGAGAAAAAAGCTAGTATTATATATCTACATATAGGTAAGAAATTAATTCCACTTTGTAGAACGTGCCGTATATTATTCCTTGCAAACTTATTAAATTTATTATATGTATAATAGTTTTGAAACTAATCTGTTGCTCTGTCTCTAAAACTTCACAGGTAACTTTAAAACAACAAACGCTTAAGGCATTAATTTGCCTTCATTCTAGTTAAGGCACATTAGTGCCTCAAACGTTTACCTTTAAATAAGTTAAATGTTTTTCTTAAAATACTTGAACATCAAATTCATCCTTTGCAACCAAAAGCTTTTCATCAAGTAACTGGCCAATGTGTGTAACTCACACCTACTACACTTTTATATAACTCGTAAATTAGGCTTTCATCTTGAGAAGAAGCAGCTTAGACTGCTGAAATTATTGTTAAAAGAGTAAACGTCTTGTAGGACTAGGAACTTACCATCAAAGACTGTATCACTGCTTACCATCAGGCGGGATTTCGGTCAAACACTAGGTTATAATGTGTATAAAAATGTTCGTATGACCGTACTATGCACCAACGTGTGTGCATAAGACACTTTAGGAAAGTAACGTCAGCAAATATACTGTCGAATGATGTCACTTTTCGTGTCACATTGCCCTCGAATGCATGTTATCTAAGTTAAAAATTGGAATTCTTAACCATACACTGCAGCGTCTACAAATAAAAATAAATCTAAACCATTTGACCCGAAACTTTGCACTGGGTCTCGTGTAGTTATCAAAGCTAAACACGTCGCTCTCACGATTGTGGTCCCGCAAGCGAAAATGTGAGGACTCTCGAAATAACACAAACATCCTATACATTATTTTGTCATAGAGTAAGAAAACTATTTATATACAAGCGACAATTATGTCTCTTGCTGCCAAATAAACTACATGAGACATTGAAAACGAAACCTATTTAATAGAGCACAGCTAGGACTTAGAACAACCGGACACAGGCAGGAGCAAGACTTGCGTTGAAAAAGCTGAGACATAGAAAAGAACCCAGAGAGCATGAAACCCCGCCTAAAGATTCACCGGTGAAGTTCGACCTGAAGCACCTGACAGCGACGATATTACGAGACGCTCATCCATAGTCAAATATTACCCACCTCCCTACTAGACCAATGTTAACTTCGTGCCAGGATAAATGTCCGGTATGGCTCTTAAATCCTTTTCCATCCTAAGGCCACGACTTCCCTACAAATGCCGCGCCCCTAGTCCACTTCTTGATATGCAATGGCCTCTGTAGCACTATAAAAAATGAAACTACAAGCGCTAATGCAGTTCATTCGAATAATCGATTCTGGTGTAATCACCCTGGGATCGGTGTGCATGGCCGTGTGCGTGTACTTGTGTGTGTGTGTGTGTGCGCGCGTATGCGTTTGTGCGTGCGTGTGTGAGGGTATGTGTGTATGTGTGTTCTCCTCCACCTTCTTAGGGAATTTACTAAAGATAGAAAAAAATACGTGACTTCCTTAACCGGCCAACCCTAATTCAGTTCTCATTCTACATCACAGGCATAGAATAAAGAGAGGGAAGTACGTTATCTTCATACAAACGGACCGCGCGCGGCTTGTATGTGTGCGCCATAGTATCTACGCGTCGCCGCACGCACACCTAAACACAATATTAGAGTGCCTATGACTGCGCTAGTCGCGGCTAGCACGGAACGAGGTTCGCGCGTCACGGCTTTTCGGCACATTAGCTTTTAAAAAATGATCACATAAACTGCAAAGTTGGTATGTCTATTTATGAACAAATAAAAGACTTATATTTTTCAAATTATATTTCTAAAAGTTATTTACAAGGATACGGATATATTACACATTAAAGTTTAATAACAACGCGTTTCGTAATAGTCGAAACCGAAGAAAGTAGGTATTTTTCTGTAGCTAATTTGTAATTTTGTATTAAATGTGTGATTCAATAGATGTTATGTTTGTATTATTTATATTTGTATTAATTAAAAATAAAAATAAATATGGTTCTTTATGTGTACAAAACTAAAAATAAAAATTACAAAAAAAAAACTGACTAGTATATGTAAACTAAATACTAAGCAAATAATTTAAACATAAGCTCTTAGTCTATAAATATTTGTTAGCGGTTTGGGCGACAACCGTAACCGACGAAGCGCGGACAGTCGTCAACCCTAAGACAGTAGGCAATTAAATCGCGGATTGGGTCGCAGATAACCTACTTCCTCTTTTTATTCTATGTCACAGGTGTACCCTTCAATTTAGCAAGGTTATAATTTTTAGGTAACGTTGTAAAATTTGTGTGAATATAAACTAATATATAGGCTTAGCATGCGACCAGTTGAAAAGGAATTTCTCTCCAATAATTCTTATTCTATGCATACTTAAATAGGTTCGGGGTTCGAGGCACTCTTGTTTTTGTGTAAAATAATTTAAGCACCTACGTAGATAGAAACTACGTATTCGCTATTTTTGGGACCCTTCAACGTTGGAATTAGATCGAATTACTTTGGACCTTCAATTAAGCGTGTGTGTTTATGAGAAAGATAAATCGGAAGGGATTTATAATTAGAAGTCTATTTTTAACAGAGATTAAAAATAAGTTCACCTAATTGGCCATTCTTAAGTTAAATTAAACTATAGTGTCACAGGTCCAAAATAAACCATGAACCAAATAAATGCATTTCAGTCATAAAATATAACAGTGTGTAGTACTTTTTAGTGGAAAACTGAATCAGAGCAAAACTAAATCATAATAGAATTGTTTGTAATGAACACAAAATATCGGGTCTGAAAACGCGAAATCTCTTATTACTCTTTTTTTTTAATAATTATAAACTAGTGCTTGACCACAATCCCGCCTGATGGTAAGCAGTGATGCATCGTTGATGGTAAAGCGTGCTAGTTTATTTAGCCTATTCACTAAAAAAACTTAGTGAATAGGGAGAAAGACGGCAGTTGAGCGAGGTGATCAACGATTTTGCGCCACAGGGAGATTAATCTGAAGATCCTCCACCGTGGAGAAATGGTGGTGGATCAGAGAAAGGATCGTGGATGAATGTGGGCGCATCATACCCGGCACACATCGCAACACAACTGCTCAGACCCGTCCTCCGCACGGCTTCACCAGCATTATGCCGGAACACGACGAATCGCTTGGCGGCAAGCCGTTGTCTGGTGGGTGGTAACTTCTGCCGGCAGCCGATGTTATGGCCTACCACCGAGAAGAACGAAGACGAAGAACTCTTTTTCGCATCAACTACTTGTACGAGTTAGGATAAATTTGGCACACACATCGCTTATCACCAAGATTAGAATATAGGATACAGTTTATCCCGATATATTTACGGCTTTGAAACTTATGTGGGTGCTACCGTGGGGTAGTACAGCCGGGCCCAACGTCTTCCGAGATACGGAGAGGACTGGACATGAAAAGATCATCACCCATCTACAGACCAACTGCGGCAAGCGTAGCTCCATCATCATCATCATCATCAACCCTTATATCGTTCCGCTGCTGGGCACAGGTCTCCTCTCATACAGAGAAGGATTCGTAATCACCACGCTTGCTTAATGCGGGTTGGCGATTTCAGACTTAAATTCCAGGTTTCCTCAAGAGGTTTTCCTTCACCTTGCAATCAGTCATTGGTGTCCAAAATATACTTGGAAAGTACATATAACTTAGAAAAGTTACATTGGTACTTGCCTGACCTGGAGTTCAACCCGCGCACTCATACTTGGGAGGCGGGTGTTTTAACCACTTATAGGCTACCACGACTAGCTTACCAATTGACCCGCCCGGCTCTATCAGTTCACATAGCCACAAAAATAAAACTCGGTTCGAACAGAAAAATCAGAAAAGCAAATGATATCAAATTTTTCATTTGCCGGAATGCAAATACAAAAAGGGTTGTGAGAGATTAAAATTGAGCCCTACATTATGTCCAAGATGAGACATGCAAAATCTAAATAATATCAATATGAAGCTAGAGTAACAGTAATCATTTGTCACATAAAAAAAAAAACACAACAATTAAATACAAACAAAATCGATTTAGTCCCAATAAGTTCAAAATGCAACTAAAGTCGAAGTACAATTAATAAAAGGTCAAATGTCACGTTACAATGTCAATAGATACTAATAAAATGCAAGCGTCATAAAATATCGTTCACTACATGTAATAATATGTCAGTTAGATTTTTTAAAATATTTTTAATGATTGCTCTTTCATTTCATTAGGTATCCTATTCTATACGTTTGGCGCCATGCATGTAACGGTTTTTTTTTAACAATCTCAAAAAATTAAAAGTCCTTTCTTCAAATTAGGCTGAGAATCAGCACTTTTTGAACGTCAATATTACATAAGACAGTCCCCCAAAACGCCGACCCGTCGACACTTCCTAGTGCTTTCGCTGGGAAGAAGGAGTGGCGGAACAAACTCCCCAACAGCACAGCTGTCTGTGGTGTTATAGCCCCCTGTATGCAGTAAAGTAGTGATAACTTGCACAGTTTTCTCAAGCTGTTGTCGAAAACTTCAGTATGAACAGTCCCGGACCACGCCTCAGTTGTATCCCGAATTTGCAAAGTTCAATGCGCAGCTGCTTATGGATTATTCTAATGCTTGTATTCATGAAAGTGCATGTTTATTTTTCGTCAAGTCCACACAACAGTATTTTTTTAAACTTTTTTTTACCTATTGAAATGACTGCTTTAGATATCCAATAATATTGGAACACTTCACTAATTCATTTCTTCATTTTTTGAAATGAGTTTTCACTTCGAGTGAAATTGGCAAATAAGATATACTTGTGAATAAAATATGAAATTGTCATACTCCTACATTCATTGTCAAGATGCATAAACATTTTTTCCTGTCTCTTGTCTTGTAAGCCAAATTTGGCGCTTATCTATATTTTCTTATCTATATTTTTTACCCTTACGTTGTTATTTTGTTAACACCACTACGATCCGGACGAAGCGTTTCGCCTCTTCCTTTCTGCGAGACTGAATCACATCGAGGGACTGGAACAATTTGCCAGCGGCGGTGTTTCCGTCGGACTACAATTTGAGTCTCTTCAAGGCTAGACTTAATTGGCTCTTAATAAATTAGTGCGCTTTACCCTCAACGATTGCGTCACTGCTTACCATCAGGCAGGATTGCGGTCAAGCGTTAGTTTATAACTTATATATAAAAAAAAACTAGCTGCGCTCCGCGGTTTCACTCGCAAAAGCAGTAATGATTGTTAAAAATAGATAAAACCCTATTCTCAGAGATAAATAATGTACAGTAAAACCCGCTTAAAACGATTTCTCAGGGACCCCACCAAAAACGCGTCTTAAGCGAGAAAGCGTATTATGCGGGATAGGGAAAATAAAACGAACGTAGTACGTCTTCTTCTTATTATTTTAAATTATGTACATTCAATACATTATTTAAAATAATTAGTTATTTTGGTTTGACAGAAAGATTTTGATGCACAAGCAATTAAAAGATTTTCAACATAATTCCACTTTTGCATTGCGTCTTTACTTTGATCCATAGAAGCAACATAGTTCTTAAATCATTAACAGCTGATAATGCCCTGGGCGTTTGACAAAACCGGAGTTGACTCATCTTAATAATACAATTTTGAGTCTGTATTTAATCGGGAAGTGATCATCTAAACTCTAAAGCTTTTAACCGTTCAATGAACCGAATGGCGGTCATCCAAGCTCGAGATTGTGCATTATATGTTACGGGGAGCGATCTTACATTTTTGAAACAACGCGGATTTTTTGCTTTGCCAATCACTAGCAAACGTAACTTTTCTGAACAATCAGAATTAGGCCAGGACAGTCAGTCTCTCTTTATTTAATTTACCACCATGACGAGATTCTCCCTTGAAAACATAGGATTTATGGCATCAATGGCCTGGGCGCGGACGTATTAAACGGGATGACGGATCGTATTAAGCGTTAAGAAATGTATGGAAATATGTCTCTAGTTGCAGGGACTGGCGTAAAGTGGCGTATTATGCGAGAAATCGTATGAAGCGTGATCGTATTAAACGGGTTATACTGTATATACGAAGTCTCATTAGAATCTGTTCAACCGTTTTGGAGGAGTTCGAAAACATAAACTATGACAGGAAAACTTTACATAAAAGACTATATAAATTCAGTAGTCTTTGCGTGAAAAAGTTTTTGACAGGGGTGCATGCTGACCGCTCTTTCGGGCATAGGCTTGATTGCTATTATAAATATGATTGAGTATTGTAATGTAATCATCATCTCAGCGTTAGTTCCAGTCGCATCCGAAGCCTTTTCAGCTTTGGAGTCTGGGGTCCGCTTTACCAGTTCAACCGCTCATTTAGCTAAACTTCGATATTTTTCGTGAAGCGACTGCCGTCTGACCTCCACAACCCGAAGGAGATATCGAAGCATTGCAGTTAGACCAATTGTTAGACTTTTAAGGGCTCCAATAACCCGTACAGACTGCCACTAGATGTTTGTATGACAACCGGGACCAACGGCTTGGCGTGCTTCCTGAGACACGACCAGATAAGTGTCAATATTCATATTTATGCATACAAATATTTGTACTGCGCGGGGATCGAACGCGCTCCTCCTTGCGCAGCGCAGCGGTCGCGTTCGCTACCGCTACCTACGCCACAGAGGCTATTGTTTGTTGGTTTCCTTTGGCGTTGTACTATTAACTATAATGTGACTATGAATGAATAATTTCTATGTGAGTCAGTAATACTCGAATGAAAATGATTTTATTTATTCTTTAATATATATTTTTTTTAATTTAAACGTACTCCTTCAATTAATATAGGTATCTAGTATTTAGAGTCCGTGAGATCTATAGTATTCATGGGCGAACTCCATTCGTCATACTAGATACGTGTATAAAAAATACGTAGGTATTCTTCCAATGTGTCATACCAGAAATGGCTGGTTAAAAGTGGCGTTGTGAAATAGTTCCAGCATTTCTGGTTTTTCATTTTAAGTCAGACATTTTCGTATTGTTCGCTTTCACTTAATTTTGTTACACTGCTATTACAATAAATGCGGGTATTGTTTGGTTCATATTGAGCAAATTAAGCCGGATTCATATTATTGTTCTGTTTTGTGACGCAGTTCTAGCCAATCACACATAACGCATCAGACGACACACGAGAAAATATGGATCTACTGCTTCAGCCTATAGAGGTCCACTGCTGGACAAAGGCCTTCCCTAAGGCTTTCCAAAATTGGGGGTTGCCATAATCCCCACTCCTGTCAGGCGGGTTGGGATCACAGTCCGCTTTCTTGGTGAGAGTTCCCTTAGTCGCCCGTCTTACGACACCCACGGGAGGATAACTCTAAGACTGATAGTACAAGGTGACGTGGATCTAACCATAGAAAATGCATAGTTTGAATACGGATCAGGTGATGTCATAATTCGTCAAAACAAACCACACCACAAAAATATGGTTCCGCCTTTACGCTAATTAGGATCAATATTTTCATTATCTACCTCCAATTGTAATGTAAAATTTCTATTAGCATTCGATGATTTCGAATTCGGTTTTGATATTTTATGTAATGAAAATACTGAACCACGACATAAATTGTATCGTAATTCGATATGTAATTAAATTTAAAACTCATCCACCAATATTGCGTAAATGAAAGCAAATTCCCACATATATTTTTTTCATATTTATAAACTAATGCTTGATTACAATTCCGCCTGATGGTAACCAATGATGCAATCGTTGATGGTAACAGGCGCCAGTTTACTAAGAGCCTATTCACTCAAAAAACTGGGTACTTAGGTACAAAGACGGCAGTCGAACGAGGTGATACAATGTTAAACCCACAGGGAGATTGATCTGGAGACCTTCCACGACCAAGCTCCCGGCACAACAACAGTTGGCGCATAGTAACCGGCACACATGGCAACACAACTGCTCAGATCCGTCCTCCGTACGGCTTCAACAGACATCATGCTGGTTGTTAGGATCGGGCGAGACCTGTCTCTGCTGGCAGCAGTGGACCTTTGGGGTCGCGAGCACACAGAGCGGGTCTCTGCCTGTCCACTAAGTGACCCCAGGGAAGACGGTGGCACAGTGGTCACGTGTTGCCATGCATAGGACGTTTAGAGGAGGCCCTGTTAGAGTCTCCCCTGGGATGTGCCTTACAGGCGTTGCAAAGGGGGTTTCCGGAATTGGTCTTTAAAGAGGAACCGGGACCACCCCTATACGCATATGGTGATTACCGTGGTGGTTTTAGTGAGGTAAAAATTCCACACTACCCGATCTCGTTCCTCGGGGGTCGGGTGGCTTTTGAAGGTTTCCCCCCGAAAACAAAAAAAAAAAAAGGCTGGTAACTTCTGCTGGCAGCCGATGAAAATTTACTTTTACTACATTACTAGATTTTGGTTGATTTTTCACGTTAAGTTACACTTTCCGCGGTTTGTCTGCGGATGGATGATCATCTTTAGCTTCGTGACCCAGAAAAGACGTTCACCCGTGAGTTTTGTCTGTTATTCGTAGATCTTTGAATGATTTCACGGTATCGGCCTTAGTAAGGCGTATCGTATTACCTAGCAAGTGGATTGTAGAAATCAGATCTCCATATAAAATACAAAAGACTGTACGCGTCTCTGGTGCACAGAGTGCGGGGCAGCGACAACACCGTCCTCGCGATGATTGCCAACCGACTGGATTTTCTTTACATCCAGCAATGCTGCGGCAGACATATTGCTGCCGTGTGAGGTTTTTGTTTGTTTTTTCAATTATATGTATTATAGTATTTTAGTTTATATGTTTGTGTTTATAAGTTTGCGTAAGATTATTGGGAAAAGGCTAGGATTTTGATGATGGTTATTTGATTTTAACTTATACATACTTATATAAAATCCTTTAGATATTCAAAATCTAGTCGCAGACTTATATCGGCGACAAACAAATGTCAAAAAATTGTCAAAATTTAGGAATTTAACGACAGTTTCTGTCGGACTACAATTTAACTCTTCAAGGCTAGAATGAATAAACTAGCGCGCTTTACCATCAACGATTGTATCACTCCATACCTTTTTTTTTGTTGAGGATGGGAAATTACCAAATGACCTCTCCCGCTCTTTGATCGGAAGGGCTTGTCAGACTTTTACTGACCTTAAACCCACCCGTATTCCTTCGCTTGCCTGTGCGACAGAACCATGATTGGTGATAATACTTATTTTATTACTCACCGAAATTAGTAATTTTCTGCAAACTTCTTAAGCCATAAATTTCTTTCTTTTGTGTTTTCGTTCTTATTCTTGTCGTCATCATAAATTTCTTTCTTTTGTGTCTTCGTTCTTATTCTTGTCGCCATTAAATAATACGCCCTACCGGACTACCTATTCAACATTTCAAAATTTTTTAACTTTCTTACATTTTCGTTGTTTAAGTGAAACAGTGAAACAAAATCCATACACGGGAATATTTGCCTATATACCAGTAATATGACCGCGCTAGTAACTAGGGTCTATTTTAATTTTATTATTTATGTACACACAATAAAATACATAAGGATATGACACAATAAAGATCTGAGTGCAAGGGTGCTGTTTATTTCTAAAGAAATTTCTTTCAGCAGACCTGCGAATGGAGAAGTAAAACAGAAATGTAGACAATATTGTGAAAGAACAAGGAGAAAAAAATATGAATGTGTTAAGTCTAAAAGTAATAATATTAAATCTTACACATATAATCCTATATTAATTACATAAGTATACTTAAATAAGTACTGCAGCCACATTTGGGCTGGTGCTGCTAAGTGTCACCTGGCCACTTTGGATTCAGTGGAGAGGCGTGCGAAGAGGCTGATTAGTGACCCTGATTTAACTGGAAACGGTCTTCACAGCCAAGAGCAAGAGCACAGACGTAGAGTAGCCAGCCTTTCGGTGTTCTATAGGATGCATTTTGGGGAGTGTGTGAGGGAATTGCATGATTTAATTACCCTATCTCGGTTCCACCATCGGACGAACCGTCGTACGGCGAGTTTCCACCCTTACTTTGTTAACACCACTACGCTCCGGACGAAGCGTTTCGCCTCCTCCTTTATACCGCGCACATCGAGGGACTGGAACAATTTACCAGCGGCGATGTTTCCGTCGGACTACAATTTAAGTCTTCAAGGCTAGAGTGAATAGACTCTTAATAAACTAGTGCGCTTTACCATCAACGATTGCGTCACTGCTGCCATCAGGCGGGATTGCGGTCAAGCGCTAGTTTATAATTTACTAGCTTTCCGCCCGCGGCTTCGCCCGCGTGGAGTTCGGTTATATCGCGCTTTTTAGATTTCCCTCAGGAACATCAAATTTTTCCGGGATAAAAGGTAGCCTATGTTCTTTCTCAGGGTCTAAAGATTGTCTGTGCCAAATTTCATCAAAATCGGTTGAGAGGTTTAAGCGGGAAAGCGTAACAGACAGACAGACAGACAGACAGACAGACAGACAGACAGAGTTACTTTCGCATTTATAATATTAGTATGGATAAAAAAAAGTTGTTTATTATTATTCTAGTAAGAAAAGTTTACTTACAATATCATAGTATTTATTGCTAGATCAATTACCCTGAACATAAACACCCCTTATTCATAAACGCTGCTTAAAGTTAACTAGTGATTAGCAATTCTTTAACCATGCATTTTTGACCTTTTAACGTCACTTATGAATAAACACCACAGTGTTTAAGGGGTTTATTAATAAGTGACGTGCAAACCTCTAAAATGTATGTTAAAACAATCGCTAATCACTAGGTAACTTTAGGCAGCGTTTATGATTATGGGGGAATAATTACAGAGAAAAATTAAAATAAGCTATTAATTATTTGCGCTCACTGTATGCTACTCCCTTCACCTATTTATATACTTTTCTTTTTGTTTTTTATGGGAAATAATCAAATGACCCCGACCCGAATCTCCCGCTCTGGCAAAGTGGAAGGGCGTGTCAGACTTTTACTGACTAAAACCCACCCGTGTTTCTTCCCTTGCCTGTGCGCCACGGCCACGATTTCTTTTTTAACCAACCCGCAACCCTGACCCAAGGGGACATCGGTCTTCGTGGACCTCGTCACAATGTACTAACATCTCTTTGAGGCGCCCGTAAAATACACCGCGCTGTCGACTCGGGCGAGCCCCCTAATCGGCGAACACATTTTTGTCAAATGATTGCGACTAGTTGGGATCGTTCGGACCGCCCATTGATCCGTTCGGTCCAAACGATCCCAACTAGTCACAATCATTTGACAAAAAAGTGTTCGCCGATTAGGGGGCTGGTCCTTACCACTCCTTACCATATGCAAGCCTGCATCTACAGTAGCCGGAAGTACGATGTTGTCTCCCGATCAGAGCGTCTCCTGCGGAGGCTAGTTGCGCGAGGGCGCAGGGATTCCCGCTGCCTCACGCGCTCCGTCCCCGCCTTTGCCAACATCACCTATTTATATCCTTAGTTTTTTCAAGACAGTAAATATGACCGGATACCCTGTAACTAACCGGTGTGATATACATACATTTTACACTCTTCAAACCCACTACTCAGACCTCTCTGAATTGTAATATTAGAAACCAACGAGTTCATGTAAATAGCCAACTAAAACATGTTTATTGTTACAGGAAAGAAAGGCGAACAAACAGTAGCTGTGAAGACTCTCAAAGAAAATGCTTCAGAGAAGGAGAAAATAGATCTACTGCAAGAGTTATTGGTTATGAAAAACTTAGGATACCATCCTAATGTTGTTCAGCTGATTGGCTGTTGTACAGAGAAGGTAACACTTTTTACTAAATAACTTTTACTTAGGCTTCTCAGACTTCTGAGTTCACTAAAGGATTAATTACCTAAAATAAAAAGGTTCCTATGCAGAGTGATGTTAAGGTTGTTTAATAGGGCAACGGTCATTGCAAGTTAATATACTTAGGTACCTGTTACATCTTAGGGCTATTTTTTGCCTAAAAATATGTAAAACTTTTACAGTAAATGGTACGTGGGGACCTGACTCTAAGTAAAAATACGCACTGTTCAAAGAGAAATCGTAAAAAAAGTTAGATAAAATTTAATTTAAACAATAAAAAAAACAAAGACAAAATAATAATAACTAGCGGCAGCCCGTGACTTCGTTCGCGTGGAGTTAGTTATTTGAACATTTTATTTTAACCTCAAAATATATATCATACATTGTAAATTTTTGTTATGCTTCGCTCCTAGTGGTCGTAGCGTGGTGTTATATGAGCCTAAAGCCTTTCTGGATTAACGGGCTATCGAACGCAAAAAGAATTTTTCAAATCGGACCCGCAGTTCCTGAGATTAGCGCGTTTAAACAAACAAACAAACGCTTAAGCTTTATATTTTAAGTACAAATTGCGCCGCGCGATTTCACCTGCATGGGTTTCGATAGCTTTTTTTTATACGCTCTGCTCCTATTGGGCACAGCGTGATTTTATATAGCCTTAAGCCTTCCTGGATTAATGGGCTATCCAACGCAAAATGAATTTTTGATATCGGTCTAGTAGTTCCTGAGATTAGCGCGTTCAAACAACAAACTCTTCAGCTTTATATATTAAGTAGTACAGATAGATTAGTATAGATTTGGAGACGTGTCTTAAAATAGTGAGTCTGATTTGAGTATATGTGATCAAAGCTGAGGATGTGTATGTGTATATCTTTTCAACTCAAATTGATGATGCTTGCTGCATTAATTCATTGTCATCATATGTACTCTTACTCTTGTACTCACTTTTAGAAATTGAAATCGTTCCTTTTTGCAGTCAGTAGTCATGGGATAGGTGTCAATTATGATGTTAATTTTATTATTTAGAGCAGCGGATTTTGTATTGGATTGCCTTATATCATGTATCAGTTGTGACATAATCGCAAAGTTAGTACGCTTGAAGAACTATAACACAGGTAGTCCTAGTTCCTCCATTGTCCACAAAATTAATATATTTAAAAATGAATAAGAAATGTTGCGTTAATCGTGTATTTAACTTATATTTCATTTTGTGGTGGAAAATATACACTTTTTTATTACATTATCTAGTTGTAATGAATTCTACTGATACAGCACAGTATTTTTGTCTTCTTTCTTAAGGTTGAGCTTTTTGTAATTTAAAGTAGTATGTATAGTTTTATGACTATGAGCATATTGCCAAGGGACTGTAATCTCGAGTTGGGAATCTGTATGATTTGATATAGGTACATGACATTGATAAGAGATCTCTGTGCTTACTCTAGCTCAAGAAACTTCGTTTTCGAGTCCCTACGCGAGTGTAAAGTAGATAAGGATTGACTGTGCCAGAGAGATAAATTTCAGTTATTAGTAGTGTTATTTTTTTAATCGTCACTTATTTTATGGTTTTTTGTATGTTGTACATGACTGTCTGTTCTTCCAGTAAAGTTCTCAGAGGGTTGTAAAATCAGTCTCTAGAAGTAAATTTTGTAAGGTTTATTAAACCTTCAGTAGCATTCTTTTAGCCTCTGCCCTGCTCTTATTAAAAAAAACAAGGATTTTGTTTAGACCAAGTTTAAACAACCTTAGTAGGGCAGAAATGCAGTTTATTTATATAAAAATGGCAGCTTAGGGCGATCACTTTTATATTCAGAACTTTGCATAAATCTAAATAAAGTTCGAAACACAAATACTGACTCAAAGGTTAAGGTTGAAACTAAAGTTAGATTTCGTTTGGTAATAAGAAGGCTTGGAGTCTAGATCGTAGACCAATTTCAGGCGTAAAATTAATGATATCCCAACACTGCAATTTAAGTGTAATATGTATGGCAATAAATCTTTGGATGTTGAGACTTGGGACTAGTTTTTAGATAGGTTTGTTATTAATGATAATAAATATTGTTTACCTAATTGTTTGAATCACATTGTATAAAGTTCACTCATCCTCTATGGTAAAGGGAGGATCTTCCTACCAGACGGGTGTTGTGTTTTGCAGCACCTTTGTACATTGCACTTTTTTGCCATATTAAGTACGTAGTGAGTATAATAGGCTATTTGACAGTATGATTTTTTTGTGATTATTTGCTTTAAATGCATACAATGAGGGTTCTTTATGTCATTTACATAAGTTTTAATATCAATTAATATATCCAAAAACACAAAAATATGTTTGACATTTTGTATCTCGCGCCACATATTGTGAAACGATCCGGATTGGCTAATGTCACGATGACGTCATACGCGCATCAGCGCTTGTTGTTGTTCTATGTGTTCTCAGTGCGTGTAGCCTAAGTAACATCGCTTCGTAGCGAAGCGAAATCGAATACCAAACCTACCAATGGCGGGAACGATTGACCACGCGACGCGATAAATCACGTGGTCAATCGTTCCTGCCATTGGTTGGTTTAGTATTCGATTTCGCTTCGCTAGGAAGCGATGTTACATTGGCTAGGGCCCCAGGTGTTTTATCGATGTATTTGTACAACCCCGTGCAGCACACCACTTGTAAACCATTTTATTAGATAAACAACAACAAATAACATAAATACAAACACCACTGCGGAACCGAAAATCGTTTATATGCTTGTGTCGTCACTTACAATCTCATTCTTGAATAAAGCGTTTTAGCGGCTTATTTGAATTTTTATTTGCATACGTAATACGCATTTAAAATTAAAATAAATACTTTCGGTGAACTTCTTAACCGCAACCAAGTAATTCAAGATAGAAATTATAAATCTATCAAATAGCCTATTGTATGTCATTTGCATTTCCAATGCAATCCTGATTTTGTGTATGTGATGTTGTTGACTGTGCAATACGATTATATATCCTCCTCTTTTAATTCTACGAAATTAGTAATTTGTCTGAAATCCATGACCAGCTATGAAGCCTTGATAAAATTAAATGTACTTTTTAGGAACCTACCCTAGTTGTAATGGAGTTCGTCAGCCTGGGCAAGCTGCAGCAGTTTCTACGGGACTCCAGAGCTGAGCGTCACTACGGCAACACTCATGGAAGCCAGTTCCTGACGTCACAGGATCTAACTAAGTTCGCGTTCCAAATCGCGAGAGGAATGCAGTTCCTTAGCTTGCAAGGGGTGAGTATTTACTTTATCCATCATCATTCAAGCGAAAGGCGTCCAATACAACACATACGCATAGAAGATTCCTACATATTTCACGTAGTCATCCGTCCATCTTCTTTTTTCCTATGCCGCATCAATCCTTTAGGTGCAGTGAGCACAGAAGCCTTTTTTCTGCTGAATAAAATCATCGAATGATCTTTCATGTAAGTCATAAATGGTGCTTTTGTTGACATTTAGTCAACGACCTAAACCAATGGAGTGGGGTCCTTTATTCATATTGAGAACTCCAAGATTCACTGCGTCTGTTCCAAAGAGATAAATGATCACATTACTCTGTTTTTACAACTTTGTTTTGCTTAGGTTAGTTCAATTCTGGGAGAAGTCGACGATAATTGGGTTAGTGGGCGAAATAAACCTTGACACAACGGTCTTTTTTCACTGAGTTTTTTGTTACGTCGAGACCTACAAATATTTGAGATATTTTCAGTTTATTTTGGTATATTAAGCGGAATATAAAGACACTGCTGGACAAAGACCTCCCCCAAATCAAATCAAACCAAATCAAATCATTTATTTCAAATAAACCAGTTACAGGCACTTTTGAATTGTCAGAAGGTCGGTCAGTCAATAAGATGAAGCTAGTCGCCCATTCCAAAGAATAGGTAGGCTATGGAGAAGAACGGGCAGGAAACTCCATGGACACTCTTTTAAATCATCAAGCTATTGTTACAAATATTTGATTACACCATTCATGTTGAAATCAACCGTGTGAGAATGATGCAGAAATATATTGTACGCTGAGAGCGTCCATAGAAAACACACAAAAATCAATTCAGAAATTAAAATACGCCATGGCAGCTAAGAGATGACCAGTCCCCACCGACGGCGTCCGTTCACGAACATGACGTATGGATCAGCATCATTCAGCTCAACCATATTGAAGGGAATCTAATAACCCAACACACACGCCACCATCAGCGAGACATTTGAGTGAGCATGACATACTCTCAACAGCCAGAGCACAATCAAGTTAATAAAAATGACTAACCCACCAAATAAATGCCTTACAGCACATTCGTACATTGTGCTCACACGTTTGCCATGCAAATAAACAATACTAAGAAATTGAATCTACACAATGCTAAGATAGTATTGTCCAAGGTTCAGCAGCTCCAACTGTGTTCCCGAATACTAAGTTTAGCTCCTGTATAGCTGTAAAAGTGCCGAACACCTCTGTCAGCAATACAAATCCGTAACGTACAATATGCTTGGCTACATAGTGTGTAATACAGGCTTTGAATTAATAACATAAACAATTACATATTAAAACTACAAGAGGAAAAATCAAAGAACAATCAGTGTATAGAAATCGGACGCAGTTCAAGCCCAAGCCTTATTGTCCTCAATATAATCCTTAATATAATCCTTCACACTATAAAATGCTTTCTGACACAGCTTACGTTTAATGAAGGATTTGAATTTATTCAGGCTCAGATCTTGAACCACCTCTGTGAAGTCCATTGTAAAATTGTATACATTGGCATCTGAAAGAGCCACCTAGTTTCTTGAGCCTTGTTGTAGGTACAATAAATTTGTGCCTGTTCCTAGTATTTATATTATGGACATCACTGTATTTTTTAAACAATTTTATATTTTTATGAGCATACAAAAGATTTTCATAAATATATTGAGACGGCACGATCAGTACATTAATCTCTTTAAATTTTTCTCTGAGAGAGTGTCTCGGACTTAATTTATAAATTGCACGAACAGCTCGTTTCTGCAAAACAAATATTGTTTGAATATCGGCGGCATTTCCCCACAACAGAATGCCGTACGACTTTACGCTATGGAAATAGCCAAAGTACACTAAACGGGCCGTCTCAACATCAGTCAAATTACGAATTGTCCTTACTGCGTATGCAGCAGAACTTAGTTTTTTTGACAAATTTTCTATATGTGGACCCCATTGAAGCCTAGCGTCCAGAGTTATACCCAAGAATACTGTGCTGTCTTCAGATTTCAATTCTTTGCCCTTTATCAACACTTTAGTTTCCACCTGCCTAACGTGAGGTAGAGTAAACTTAATGCATTTGTTTTTTTTTTTCTCGTTTAAGAGTAAATTATTAACATTAAACCAATGGATTACTTTGGAGATCGCGCTAATTACATCATCAGTAACCTGCTGCTGACGTTTCAGTTTAAATAAAAGTGAAGTGTCATCTGCAAACAACACTATATCGTGGTTATCCATTATTAGGTACGGCAGGTCATTGATGTAAATAAGAAACAAAAAAGGACCAAGAATTGACCCCTGTGGGACTCCCGTTGTTACTAAAGATCCGAAAGATCTTTTCCCATTAACGTCAACGCTTTGAATTCTACCACTCAAGTAAGATGTAATAAGATCCAGTGCAGAGTTCCGGATCCCGTAGTGGCGGACCTTCCTGATTAACGTATCGTGGAGAACGCAATCGAATGCTAAAGCATTAAGCATTTTATCTAAAGACAAATCACAAAAGATGCCCAAGGCATCCCATTTATCCTCCCATGCATTATAGATATGTCCTAAAAGTTCAACACCGGCATCAGTAGTTGAACGACCCCTTGTAAAACCGAACTGTTTGCTATGTAATAATTTATATTTAATAAAAAAAGAATAGCATTTGGTTTAAAATTAATTTTTCAAAATTTTTACTAAGGGTAGGTAGTACAGAAATAGGTCTATAATTTGTGGGGTCTGATGTACTATCTGATTTAAACAAAGGTATTATTTTACTATTTTTCATGAGATCAGGAAACTCTCCACAGTCAATATAAGCATTAAAGATAACAGCTAGAGTGGGTGCCACAATATCAATAATAGACTTAGCAACTTTCACCGAATGACGGCATAGGTCAGCAGTCCTTTTTACATTTAGAGTGTGAAAGATTTTAATTATATCTCGACATGTTTAAAATGAAACTCCGAATCACAAACATTAACATTTTCTTTAAACAAAGACTCGACAACAGAAGGTGATGAGTTTAGGGATTTAGTAGTTGAAACAGGAATAACCTAAAAGAAATTTTCAAATGTGTCAGAGACTTGCGAGTCTGATTTAATTATGTTGTCAATAAGGCTGAATATTTATTTATTTATATCAATTTTATTAATTACATGGCTAATATTTACATAATTTAAAAATTAAAAAAAAAAGTATGTACAAGTATATAAAGGAGGAATTGAAAAAACTAGAGGGCATCAAAAAATTCATCGCAAAATAGCCCAGCCCTCTGGTCACGTGAAGAGTCGATTAAACGATTGGCGATCTCTCGAAATAATTGGTGTGCACTCGGACCCCATGGCCCTAGTGTTTCAACCCCAAACGGCTCGAACATATAGGTTCCAATGAGTTTGGAGTATTTCCGCCGTTTGAGGTTTTCAGCACCTGCAGCAGCCGCTGCGGCACAACTCACCGTATTTGGAAGATGGGATGGTGCAAGGGTATCGACACACGTTGCATCCCACACCAAAGGCCTACCTACCTTCCAAGGCATTATAGTCATCCCGTCTGGTCTCTTCCCATCGTCGCGTGTCAAGCCGTGAGGTTCTAAAACAGCTGGCACACCGGCGGTGACAAGAGCACGGCGGATAATGTCATTAATGCTGGCATGCCGTGCTATCCGACCTGCGCTTTTACTACAGGATAAGCCATGGTGTCCGAAGCAGTCAACACCTTCACCGCATTGGCAGCGATGCGGAGCCACACATGGGGCGCCCAGACGCAGGCATGTAGCGAGCCGGAAAGTGGCGTCACCCAGCAAAGTTCCTATGTTGGGTGACGGTAGCGCCTGAAGCCAGAGGCCCGATTCCCATTTACCCACAGCCAGTAGGCGGGCACGCTCAACAGTATTGGTGGACGTATTAAAAAGATTATTCCGTACCAACCTGTAGAGCGGCTCATCCCACTGCCTCTGGGAAGATGGGTTCACGGGCAGATTCGTATCTGGGCAAGTCATTTTCCAGGCGTTCACCGCGTCGGTCGAGCACGGCACTTCAGAGTCGACCAGGGATGAGGCTAAAATCGTCCCGGTTAACTCTTCAGTGCTGTCGACAGAGGACAGGAACACCGGTAAGCTAATACTGGAAATTTTACGGACGCCGAGGCCACCAAACCGGATGGGAAGTGTGGCTTGCATCCAGGCTCGGTCGTCCAAGGCCACATTTAAAATGGTTGTTAGGGTGTTGCGAATAATTTGGTCAATTTTGTCCAAAAGTTGTGGTTGCTTACATAAAGGGGATGAGCGTAGATAATATATAAAATTTGGGCCAAAACAGCAGTAAGTAATAAGGGTGAAAGCCGAATGCAAATTAATTTTACAGAGTCTGTCCGAAATGTCGTTAAAATTTTGAATTTTTTGTTCGATGAATGAAGGAAAACTATCTTCCAAAATTGGGGACCCAAGGAGGTGTAGTGAGCTTTTATCTAATTTATGTTTGGGGCTATTGCATTAAACTTTTCTATGGTCAGTTGTCTCTCGGGTGATGTCAGAATGTCAGAGAGGTAAATTTCACACTTTGAGGGGTTAAGGTCCAGGCCAATCGATTTAAATTCCTGTTTAAGAAGCTGTAGGTCTTTCAAAATGGTGTCTACATCACCTCCTAAAGTCCCATCGTCTAAGTACCAAACGTTACATTTTGAATTTAGTTTCTGGATAATGGGATGAATAGCCAAAAGTGTTGATAATAATAGATAAGAAATAAAATAATAATATAATATAATAATAATTATACAATAATAATTATATAATATAATATATTGTTAGCGATCAGAAGTGGTGTTTATTAAAAAAAAAACAAATCGGGAGGTAAACACTAATGTTCGTGTATTATCAATTTGAATTATAATTACAACCAAAACTTATAAGTTTAGTTAAGAACAAAATAACAATCACCGAGTACACAATAAAATGTAAAATGATAGCAATCAGCTATTAATTAATACGGAAAATATAGGTCTCACAGAGTTCGGGCGGTGTTACAGCTTCAAGTGACGATTCTAAAAAGAGAACGAGCGCGGGTATGCCGCGCCTTTTATAGTAAGCTTTAGGTGGGGTTGCCAACACGGCCTCTCCTGACACTCTGACGTCCTCGTCAGATCCATAAGATGATCCCGCCTGATCTGTAGTAGTGCCTTCCAATAAGGCACTCGAGTCTCGAGTCTTCGCCATCTTCACGCAGCCAGCAACATCTTCATCTGAAGCACTCTGAAGCACGTCGAGCGTTGCTCGCCAACTTCGTTTGGAGGAGTGGCGGGCACACTCGAAGTACCAGAGGGTCCAGCAGGAGTATCTGGAGGTTCACCAGCATCATCGGGGTTGTTGCATCGCAATCTGCATGAAACGAAGTCATTAAATAATCATGAAGACATTTCAGATTGCCTATTCTTTTACTCTTCACGCGTTCAAAGCCCTCATACAAAAATACACTCTCAAACAAGATAAAGACACTCCACTTTCAAAAGTATGCATACTTCTTCAGACACATGTCTCTTTCTTGCTCATACTTGAACTTTTACAAGTTCCTCACGTTAAAAACGCGTACACAGGACTGAGCCTACCAAGACAACGCCTGATACGCATACTTAGTGTACACGTAACCCGGGTCAACACCCGATGCGCGTTCAAAGAACATGACTTCCAGGACAACACCTGAGCGCACACACAGTACGCGCTACTCGGGAGAACACCCAATACCACACTGGGCATACATCTGCCAAATACACAGCCAAAACCAGGCACTCAGGAACCAGGACGACAGCTGTTAGAGTGCACTATAACTGTGCTGCACCAGCTGCAACGGTCTCGGCACCGTCGCGCGCCCTACAACGGTGACCTTAATGGTAGTCAAGGTCATTGGTTCCAGCATCTGTAAAGCTACATGTTTTTATTCTAGCGTCTAGACATGTCGGATAGATTGAGAGAATGAAACCAAATTATTAAAAGCAAAAATATAGGGCAGCGGGCGTCCCCACAATCCTTTATTCATGCTGCATACTTAACCACGATTTCAACCAATACCGTTGTTGTGCGACTAACGCTTTAAAGTTGGGCGACATACGCCATTGATGTGATTCACCACGCAGCTAGCACCACCGCAAAGCGCTTCCTGCGCGTTTTCTAAGCGAACCCTGCGCGCTCTCCAAGCGCACCTTGCGCGCATAGCAACAGCCAGCACTGTCGCACGTTAAGCAACAGCCAGCACGGTCTCGCGCCAAGCAACAGTCAGCATTGTCTCGCGCCAAGCAACAGTCAGCATTGTCTCGCGCCAAGCAACAGTCAGCATTGTCTCGCGCCAAGCAACAGTCAGCATTGTCTCGCGCCAAGCAACAGTCAGCATTGTCTCGCGCCAAGTAACAGTCAGCATTGTCTCGCCCCAAGCAACAGTCAGCACTGTCTCGCGCCAAGCAACAGTCAGCACTGTCGTGACAGCGCCTCGTCCAGCCGCACGTGCCCGTTTGCAGCGCACTCCTGTAACACATTCCTGAAGCGCACGCCTGTAGCGCACTACTGCAGCATACTTTTGCAGCGACTGATCGGTTTGCAAAGCCGATCAGCTTCCAGAGGCCGTGGTGCATCACAACGGATACAACCAACGACAGAGAGGCCGTGGTGCATCACAACGGATACAACCAACGACAGAGAGGCCGTGGTGCATCACAACGGATACAACCAACGACAGAGAGGCCGCGTGGGTGCACCACAATAGATGCAACCACCGACAGAGAGGCCGCGTGGGTGCACCACAATGGATGCAACCACCGACAGAGAGGCCACGTGTGTGCACCACAATGGATGCAACCACCGACAGAGAGGCCGCGTGGGTGCACCACAATGGATGCAACCACCGACAGAGGCAAACAACTGCTATTCTCACGAATTGCAGCATCGCAACAGGGTCCAAAGGCAACTTGCCCAAGGATAAAATCTTCAAGAGTGCCACACAGCCGGGCATGTCATGATCTAGCTTTCCCATGGACTGGGAATAAAAGATCACAAACACCAGGTCACCTTCCTGAAACATTAGAGGGGGACGTCTGTCCCGGTTAGCTTGAGCGTCCATTGCCGCCCGATTTCTAGCAAGCCGTTCGGTCATCCTTTGCCTAGCAATCTCCCTTCTAAACTTACAATTGTCTGAAGCAGGAGTAAGTGCGATCTCACGCACTAGGACTCGAATCGCTGGTGTCACATTCTCATGACCAACTAAGAGGTTTCGAGGAGAAGTTGTGTGGTCCTTTGTTGAATCAAGAATTAGTTGAAGACGCCACAACTCCTCAGACCATTCAGCTTACTTGAAAGCTACTTCAATCAAGCATATTCAAGATGGTGCGAACATATCGCTCCATTTGCCCATTATTTAAAGCTTGCAGACTCGAACATCCTACTTAAACCAGATATTATCAAGCGAGGTGTACCAAACAGTGAGATAACGTTCTGACAGACTTGTTTTAACGCTTCTAAATCTTAGGAGCGAATAGGAGTAAGTACATGCAGTATTTACTGAACGCATCAGTGACCAGTATTACTTGTTTGAAGCCCATTGATACAGGCAGAGGGCCAAGTGCATCAATATTTAGGCCAAGATGAAATAGGCTGAAGTGGCGTGCGTGGGACTCGTTTATGTGCAATACAAATTACACAATGACGTATGTACTTCTTAATAAATGCCCTAAGCCCGGGAAACCAGAAATATCAGAGTTAGAGTTTTATTGGCACCTATATTCGTTGCCCCTCACTAGCAATTTCTCCTGTATCGTGGGTGCGTTTACAAGCATATAAACTCACAGACACAAACAGCCAGACCGGGAACAACTACTTACAAGTAGTTGTTGTAGTGGTCATATAAATATTTGTTCCGTGTGGGGATCGAACTCGCGGCACGCAGCGCAGCAGTCAATAGCTTAACCACTGCGGTAACTGTGCAGTCACCTACACGACTGTTCATCGTGGAACTCACGCAAGACACTAAGGCTCTGGTCTCTTTGGGATATAACATAAGTCGCGTCTCTTCCACGTGACTGTACAGATAAAGTACCTCATTTCGTAATAATTATCGAAACTGATCTAATTCTCGCTCCAACGTAGTGAAATATCGACACATACGAAGGAATCGATGTGATTGTCGATCAAAGCCAGTGGGTACTGATCTTTGACCAGAATCTTGTTGAGAGCTGGAAAGTCCACGCATATGCGGTCGCAGCAGTCATTCATTTTGACCAACAAAATAGAACTGAAATAAAGAGATTCCAGAGTCGTGAATAATGCCTTTTGACATAAGGTCTCGAATGATGTCACCGACTTTCGATTTCTCATGTGACATCTTGAACAACCGATTGAATGCGCATACACCCAGTGGAAATAGTGGAGGTCATAGTGCCCGAAATAATATATTGCGAGTACTAGTCTTAAATATTTTTCAATTACATTAAATCATCCGCAATTAACGGGATATTGATCACTGGTTACGCATTTAACATTAGACACTACCATAAGTCTAGAATTACGAATAATAATACGCTGTGTATTCTTGATTCGAATGTAAGTAACTCCGTCCCTATTGAGCACATCTGTGCCTATAATAATAGGGGCGCATTCATGCATTTACACTCTTTTTTTTTTTTTATTTATAAACTAGCGCTTGACTGCAATCCCACCTGATGGCAAGCAGTGACGCAACCGTTGATGGCAATGCGCACTAATTTATTAAGAGCCTATTCACTATAGCCTTGAAGACACTCAAGTTCCAGTCCAACGGAAACACCCCCGCTGGCAAACCGTTCCAGTACCTCGGTGTACGCGGCATAAAAGAGGAGGCGAAACGCTACGTCCGTCTACCTTTAAGGAGATGCCTTCCAACTCTATAGTTAACGTTACAAACGATTCTACGTTTCCTAGTGCACTTTAAATATTCAACTAAGTACTCAAGAGGATATTAGAGACACGCCTATAGCGCAACGATCAATTTATCCATAATATCGACGCTGTGAGCTAGCGGCACAAAAATGAACGTTGCTTCTACTGCCTTGCTGATCAATGCGCTGTTTCGCAAAACGACTTAATGTCATGACCATACTTGTTACAATAAGCGCAAACAATTGAAGGATTAGGCCGTCTGTTATTCGGTTTTTGATTCAAACTAGTAGTTTTGGTGATAACGGGCTTTGTTTGCTTAGTGCAAGCAGCCTGACTATGACCAGTATCTCCACACACGAAACACTTGGCTTTCCTAAAACTGGGAGAATACTTCATACAAAATTCCAGCGGAATCGATTTTCTTAACATATAAAGGCTTAACGTCTTATTTAAAATTACTGCATGTACGGTCATTACACATCCACTTATTAAACCACAACTTGGTTTCCCCCTTCAAACAGTAACCTATCCTAGAAAGGCATTCACGATCGTCACACTTATAAGTAACATGGACCTATCAACCTCTTGAAACAAAGAATCTACGTCGTGAATGCTAGGGTCAAAGATTGAGACGTAATAATTGTGAGTACTTACAGAATTAAGCGATTGAATTGCCTCCACAATTCGCTTTGTACCTTGTCTAACCGAAATCGCGTCAACAGAGGCTAGCACATGGGAACTCTGTTCCAGCGCTTCCGATTGCGCCAGCACAGCGTTCCAGGACTCAGTTGCTCGGCGGCACACACGATACACACACAGACGACAGCGGCTGCGGTGGTACAGACGACATCGACGGCAGCTGTGCAGGCGTCGGTGGAGGCACAGCAGCCAGCAGCGCAGCAGCCAGCGCCGCAGCAGCCCAGCGGCACGCAGCCATTGGCACAGCAGCCGGCGCCGCTGCACCCAGCGGCGCAGTAGCCATCGGCACAGCAGCCATTGCCACAGCAGCGATTGCCACAGCAGCCAGTGGCGCAGGCGTCAGCGGTGTAGGGGTCAGCGGCTGTACGGCCACGGACGAAATCAGTGGCGGTGATGCAGGCGTCACACCGTCGCCAGTCGCACTGGGCGCAGCGCCCGCTCGCAACGCAGCACGCGACAGTGCTCGCAGTCCCGTCCACAGGAACGCGGCAACGGGAGCGACGCGTAAGCGCATTCCGCGAACGTCGGTCTCGTGAACGCCGGAGACGCGCCAACATACCAACATACAAATCACAAAAAATTAGAACGTTCACAAAACTATTCGTAACAAAAAGAGGGTATGTAAACAAAAAGAAAATAGCCCCTTCAAGATTGAAATAAAAACAGTTAAAATTTTGTCAGGATACAAGTGGGAATGAATTTACGCATCCCACTTCTGATGTTAGCGATCAGAAGTGGTGTTTATTAAAAAAAACAAATCGGGAGGTAAACACTAATGTTCGTGTATTATCAATTTGAATTATAATTACAACCAAAACTTATAAGTTTAGTTAAGAACAAAATAACAATCACCGAGTACACAATAAAATGTAAAATGATAGCAATCAGCTATTAATTAATACGGAAAATATAGGTCTCACAGAGTTCGGGCGGTGTTACAGCTTCAAGTGACGATTCTAAAAAGAGAACGAGCGCGGGTATGCCGCGCCTTTTATAGTAAGCTTTAGGTGGGGTTGCCAACAATATATAATCCTAATATCATTGTCAATAATAGACAGGCTATAGTCAGTATTTCTATCACTGGACCTTCCCGTTTCTCTATTAATAATTTTCCAAGTCGTTCCATGGCTTTCCACAAGGACCGGCCTTGTGCTGCCCATATCCGTCGGCTTCCCGCAACCTTCACCAGGTCATCGGTCCACATTACGTGGCCGCCACTCCAGAACTTTACTGCTCCATGGGCCATTAGTTCTACGAGCAATGAGCCCCGCCCACTGCCACTTAATTTTAGCTACTCGAAGAACTATATCGGTGACTGGTTCTTCGCGTAGAGAAACACCGAGCAAAGCTCTTTCCATCGCCCTTTGTGTAACCTTGAGCATTCGTATGAGGCCCATTGTGAGCAACCACGTTTCAGTTCCGTATATTATCACTGGCAAAGACTTTAGTGTTGAGAAAATGTGGAATCTTGGATGACGAGATGTAGCGTAGTTTCCCGAACGCTGCCCAGCCGAGCTGGATTCGACGAGACACCTCTTTCTCGAAGTCTGACCTACCATATGACGGTGATTATGTTCTTACCCAATTAGTGGGTAATAAGTAGAGATCGGTAATTATGGCGCTTATATACCTAAACTTGAACAAAATGGTCACGAAAGACCAAAGTGGGTTGGGTACGCCTTTTAACCAACAATTGTGTAAAATATTTTATTTTTGTATATTTACATCATCACTATTTCAAATGATAGTCGTCCACTGCTGGACATAAGCCTCCCACGACCACAGGTCTTGCGCCTTTCGCAGCCAGCGGTTTCCCGCGACCTCCACTAGGTCGTCGGTCCTCCTTGTCGGGGGCCTACCCACGTTGCGTCTTCCGGTGCGTGGTCGCCACACGAGAACCCGTCGGCCCCATGGGGCATCGGGACCTAGGGGCAATGTGCACGGCCCACTGCCACTTTAGTGTTGCAATTCTTCGGGCTGTGTCGGTTACTTTCGTTCTTCTGCGGATCTCCTGATTCCTGATTCGATCACGCAGTGAAACCCCAAACATAGCCCTCTCCATTACCCTTTGAATGACCTAGAACCTTTTTATAAAAACCATTGTTAGCGATCACGTCTCAATTCCATAAGTCATCACTGGCAACACGTACTGGTCGAAGACTTTTGTCTTAAGACACTGCGGTATTTCGGATGAAAAGATTCTACGTAGCTTCCCGAAGGAAGCCCAGCCGAATTAGATTCGACGATTGACCTCTTTCTCGAAGTTGGATGTTTCTAACTAGACATTTTCCATGGTAAGTTTTAAAACTCTCAACAACTTCTAGAACAGAGTCTCCAATCTTTATAATAACTGGTACAAAATAGGCATTAGACATGACTTTCGTCTTTCGTCTTTTATGGACAAGAGTCCATGTCATTTTGAGATCGACTCGCTCGGAGGCTCTCCTGAGGTCTTCGAGCATTGTACTCACGTCCTCCGCGGTCTCAGCCATGACTACAATATCATCAGCAAACCGAAGATGTATAATGTAATCGCCATTAATGTGGATGCTGTTACTTAAGTAAATATAGTAGTATAGACATAAATTTTCATATACGCCATCTGGTGATATTTTTGGGAATATGTATTTATAAACAAACCCTACCGAAAGTCACATCCATATTTTTCTTTCGTCAAATCAAATTTAGGTGATTAAGCGCCGGATTATCCGACCTTTAGTAAAAAAATATCTCTTGGTAATACTGATAGTCAGACCTTCGGAATTTGGACGACATGTAATGCCTATCAAAGATCTACGAAGCCGGGATCAACCTCTTTACTTCCATATGTAATGATGTTTAACCATCAACATATCGGTCGATTTGTGCGGCTTATATTTAGCCACGAACCTCTTTTTAAGGGCAGTTTATGAGTTCATTAATTGATAAACACTAAAGTTAATGTTTGTATGGCCGCTGCTTAAGAAGGGGCGGATTCGACCCCCACAGGGCAAATATTTGTATGCATGAATATGAATATTTACACTGGTCTGGTCGTGCCTCGGAAAGCACGTTGGTCCCGGTTGCCATATGAACATCTAATGGCAGTCGGGGTTGTTGGCGTCTTCAAAAGTCCAACAATTGGTTTAAATGCAATGCTTCGATATCGTCTTCGGGTTGTGGAGGTCAGACGTCAGTCGCTTCACGGAAAATATGCAAGTTTAGCCAAAATCAGCAGTTAAACTGGTAAAGCGGACTCCAGACTCCAAAGCTTTGGATGCGACTGGGATTAACACTGAGATGATGACTAAAGTTAAAACATTCAACTTTTTGGACAATGTCAGAATGGTGTCAGTTGGAATCGTTTCATTATTAATTCAAATTACAAGTTCTTTAAGATTGTGGGACTTGGTAGGACAATTTTAATCTGAAAATAATTTAAGGATTTTGTTCGTCATTTGGAAGGTCTTTTTGTAATAAAGAATTTTTGTATTTTGGTTAGCAGTCTGAGCCAAATTAGGCATTGACTTACATCGGTACATACAGGTTCTAAAAATGTTTAAAGCCTTTTTTCTCGCTTTTTTAAATCCACGATTACATTCTGGCCACACAGTAAATTAGAAGTTGTTGTGGGCCTAAAATATTCATAACACCTTTAAAAATTAAGCCTCTTTGAATTTTAAGCATATCTTTTTTAGTGTTCCTTATCCAAAGGGTAGAAACGGAATCCTATCCATATTAAGACTTCCCGTCTATCTATCTGTCTGCCTCCGATAGCGGTATACTTCGTGTGCGAATCTGAGTCGCACTTGACCGCTGTTTTAGTAATTTTGCTCACTGAAATCAGTTTGTCTTATTGCATTAGATATTTTATAATACAACTAAGTGCGCCGCTCGGTTTCACCCGCGTAAGATCTCGTGGGAATATTGGGATAAAAAATCCTAATATATTTGTTATTTCTGGTTTTAAACTATCTGTGTGCCAAATTTCATCTAAATCCGTTGAGTAGTTTAGACGCGTGTAAGGACGACTTTCTGAGTTGATAAGACGTATTGAAAGTATCATTGTTTCAGTGTTAGACAAAGATAGAGCTATATAGGATGTATTGAGCTATCCCGTTTTCGCAAGGATATAATGATCCCTTTGACACGTCATAGTACGGCCCATCTACAGTAAGGGTCAAAAGTGGAGTAGTTTTGAAACTTATTTTTAGTGCAATAAAGTTCAAAAGTGGTAATGCACTTTTGACCCTTACCTGTAAATTAAAATCTTTCTGAAAGTGTTTTCCGTTAAAATCCTGAACATCGTTTTCCTAATAAAATTTATCATGAAGAGGATATGTTAAAATTAGGTTCTTATTTAAAGAAAAGTTTTATTATGGGCCATATTTTTAAAAATAGACTTTATTTTTATAAGCCGGTCAGGTATGTGCTTCATTATATTTCTTGAAATACGTACCTGGCCGTAAAAACCGTATAAAAATACTTTTATGACACAATTTAAATTTCATAAGTAGATATATAAGCAGTGAGTTTTCTCATAAAGGCGGTGAAACCTGACCTGATTTTTAACTACACACATCAAAAGTGTCTAGGGATCAACATATATTTTTGCAATAACTTTTCTCCTGATTGATATTAATTAAAAATTTCTTTAAGGATTCATCAAATAAAGTGTTTTCGTTTGTCACAGTAACGATAAACCAAGTCACCTTTGCATTAATAAAGAAATTTGCCATTTTCCTAATAAAGGGATATTTGACATTTGAACCACTAACACAAAAGTTCGAAAAAAAGACTGAAATAACAGTTTTCTCTAAAATTTTATTGGGTAACTTAAACAATTAATAATCCGTGTTTCTACCGCGAACACTAACAACACAAGAACATCGGTTTGGCATACTCAAAATGAGTTCATCCAAATCACGCTGTGGAATGGCCGCCCATGTTCGTTGCAACAACAAAAAAAGGTCTTCTTGCGACTGGATACCCTCCATATTCGGCAGAGCTCTTCTCTGTAGCATATCCCATGCATGCTCAATCGGGTTCAAGTCTGGCGACTGAGCAGGCCAGGGCAGGACATTGATGTTAGCTGCGGCGAGAGTCTGTCTTACAACTCTTGCGGTGTGCGGTCGTGCATTATCATGCATTAACTGAAATAAGGGACCGATTTGCACTTGTAGAGGAACGATGACGTCTGATACAATCGTTTCAGCATAAATTTGAGCGTTGAGGTTGCCTCTGATCCAAATCAACTCAGTTCTTCCGCCGATCCAAATACCCGCCCATACCATGATGGTTCCACCACTATAAGGATGGACTTCCTGGCAGGATTTTAATCGCTGTTGGCGTCCAGGGGTTCTCCAGTGTCGTATACGTCTTGTATCCGGTCTCATACCAAAACGAGACTCATCAGAAAAGCACACGAAACGCCATTGTTCTTCTGCCCAATTTCTGTGTTCAAGAGCCCATTGATATCGAATCCTACGATTGTGCATTGCTATAGGTGGTACCCGTAGCGGTCTTCGGGAATGAAGGTTCACTTCATGCAAGCGGTTTCTGACTGTTTGGTCGCTAATTAAGTTCCCTGAAGAGTGATGAAGCCTCACGGCTAACATCATGGCGGTTATTGTTGGAGCTCTTCGAGTTAAGATTTGAATGTATCGGTCTTGTCTCCGTGTGGTGCAGCGATACCGTCCTCCATGGCGCTCAGCCACGGTACCAGTGCTTCGGTAACGTGTCCAAAGTCGACTGATAACACTCTGACTTGTATTCAGAGCTAAAGCCACAGTACGTTGCCGGGAACCAGCTTCTATCATTCCCACGGCTCTGAGCATTTCTTCCCTGCTTAAATGACGTCGCCGCTCCATAATAACGTTGGTTTTAATCAGTAGTAGGGAAACAGTAGCACTAATAATGTCTTCAATGCGTTGTATGTTTTTATAGGGAAAATATTGACAGCTGATTTTCATCTTTTACTCGAATTTGATTCACAGTTCCTGATTCAAATTATGAAATGCACCAAAAAGGATCCATATAAATTTATAAAATCATAAATTTATTACAAAGCCACATCTCAATCTCAAGAAATCCGCATAAAAATGCTTGATCCCTAGACACTTTTGATGTGTGTAGTTCGATTAAATTTTGAATAGAAAATCTTCTAAAGAATAAATGGAAATTTTATCACTTGAGAAGGAAAAAATTATACCGTTGTTAGGTTCATAATTTCAAGCTACGAATTTGCAGGTTCATCTTTCCCTGCTCTTGTATTTTCTTAAATTATACAATATGTAAAGAAAACCCCATCCGACCCATAAGGACAATAAAGGTTAGGTAAACACATGGCCAAATATAATACGAAATTTTACATAATCATCATAGTAACAATACTAAATAATTTTGAAATAATCTTTTTTTCCTAAATACTTAATTAAAAAATATAAAAAAAATTATAATCATTATTGCCAGACACATCTCTCATACTCAAGCGTACAAATAATGACCTCGCGCTCATACACATAGCGACACTTTATGTGTGTCTGGGGGGATGTTTGGCCCTTCCAATTGGTCTGGCTGCTGACACAAAAAGTGATACTTAATCATATATAAAAATCAAAAGTGATATTATAAGTAACATATGTTTTTTTTTTTTTTTAATATATTATAAACTAGCGCTTGACCGCAATCCTGCCTGATGGTAAGCAGTGACGCAATCGTTGATGGTAAAGCGCACTAGTTTATTAAGAGCCTATTCATTCTAGCCTTGAAGACACTCAAATTGTAGTCCGACGGAAACACCGCCGCTGGCAAATTATTCCAGTCCCTCGATGTACGCGGTATAAAGGAGGAGGCGAAACGCTTCGTCCGGATCGTAGAGGTGTTAACAACGTAAGGGTGGAAACCAGCCGTACGACGGGTCGTCCGCTGGTGGAACGGAGATGGGGGAATTAAATCATGCAATTCCATCGCACACTCTCCGAAATGCATCCTATAGAACACCGAAAGGCTGGCTACTCTACGCCTGTGCTCTAGGCTTTGGAGACCAACTCGAGTTAGATCAGGGTCACCAATCAGCCTCTTTGCACGTCTCTCCACTGAATCCAAAGTGGCCAGGTGACACTTGGCAGCACCAGCCCAAATGTGGCTGCAGTACTCCACACACGAACGGACCTGTGCTTTGTATAACATTAGAAGCTGCCCAGGTGTGAAGTACTGCCGGACCTTTGCGATAACGCCAAGTTTCCTGGCAGCCACCTTAGCCTTGGACTCAATGAACCGCCCAAAGTTAAGGTCCGAGGAAATCTCAACTCCCAAAAGCTGAAGGCGGTCGGAACACTCCAAGGACACATTCCGAAAAGTAGGAGCCAAGGTGAACGGGCTCCTTTTGACGGTGAAAAGACACGCCTGTGTTTTGGCGGCATTGAATGCTACAAGATTGGCATTGCCCCATTCGGAGACTGCCTGCAGCGCAACACTCGTTCGCTCAACCATGGCCTCTCTTTCGGACCGGATTGATTCCCTACTAGCCCGAGCACCCGGCAGGTATCTCTCTACAACTGTGCTGTCATCTGCATACCCATAGATACCAGGCATCAGCAGATCGTTAATATGCAGCAGGAACAGAGTTGCAGAGAGAACAGACCCCTGAGGAACACCGGCATTAGTTGACATGGGCTCAGAAGAGCATCCATCGACAACAACTCGGAGGGACCGTTCAGTCAGGAAGTCTTTTACCCAGCCAGTCAGGCTAGGGGAAATGCCGTACGCTGGAAGCTTACTCAAAAGGCCAGCGTGCCATACCCGGTCGAAGGCCTTCGAGACATCAAGGGAGACAGCAATCGCTTCCCCATTCTTCTCGAGGGCCTCGCCCCACAAGTGAGTGGAATACACTAGTAGGTCCCCAGTTGACCGATTGCGGCGAAACCCGTACTGTCGGTCACTGAGGAGATCGTTACCTTCCAGGTATGCCAAGAGGCGCGAGTTCAATACGCGCTCCATAATTTTGCAAAGTATGGAGGTGATCGAAATCGGCCGATAGTTGGCAGGATCGGCACGACTACCCTTCTTGGGCACGGGCTGCACGTTAGCAAGCTTCCAGGACTTGGGCACAATACCAGTCCTGAATGAGAGGCGATACAAGCGCGTCAATACAGGAGACAACTCGGGCGCACAAGCCTTAAGAACAATCGCTGGTATACCATCCGGACCACTAGCCTTATTCACGTCCAGACGACACAGTACTCTCAGAACCTCCTTGTTCCTAATGCGAACCTCAGGCATTGAGGCTCCGCAATGAGGTAAATTAGGTGGAGTAGCACTGCCAGTATCAAGACGCGAATTATGGGCAAAGAGAGAAGCAAAGAGACCTGCTTTCTCTCTCGCCGTATGAGCCAGTGTTCCATCAGGCCTAACCAGCGGAGGCAGTGAGGGCCGACAGAAGTTCGCCTCAACCGATTATGTTATTCTTTTTGAAGTTTTAAAGCGTCTGGTAAGGGTAAGCGCCGATGGAAAGTGTCTGGCAATAATGATTATTATTTTTTAACAATATTCTCTAAAACATATGTTAAAATCAGCACTGAGACTTTATGAAAAATCAGTACTGTATTTATCTACCTTTAGCACCTCGTACCTATGAATAGGCCGTCAACCCAAACTAGCAGGTATCACATTCAAAGTACGTACTAACACTACTTTATCCCATAGTAACGTCTGGGGACTCTGGGATCTTGCTCTATCAGACATTGAGTCTGAATACTTCGTACTGGTCACGTAGTAAAATGAAATATTATTTATTATTTACACCGTGTAAATTACAGAATATAATTATCTAAATTTTTCAATGGGCGGTCTTATCGCTAAGAGTGATCTTTTTATGAATACCTTTCGAAGGATTAACAAGAAGGAGGAGGGACAAATACTTTTTAATCTTTGGTGTACCATTTACATTATACAATAAATATACAGTATGTATAAAATATACAATATGTAAAGAAAATCCTATCCGATCCGAGAAGGTATCATTGCCCCTTTCATTTGCCTGTGCGCCACGGTATTTTTATTTTTTAATAATTTTAAACTTGTGCTTGACTGCAATCTCGCCTGATCGTAAGCAGTGATGCAATCGCTGATGGTAAAACGCACTAGTTTATTAAGCCTATTCACTCAAAAAACTTAGGAATTGGAAGGATGACGGCAGTTGAGCGAGGTGATGCAATGTTATACCCAAGACCAACACGACCAAACGATGCTGCGCTGGAGGGAGATTGATCTGGAGACTCTCCACGACCAAACTCCCGACACAACAACATTTGGCGCATCGTACCCGCCACACATCGCAACACAACTGCTCAGACCCGTCCTCCGTACGGCTTCACCAGACATCATGCCGGAACACGCCAAATAACTTGGCGGCAAGACTTTGTCTGGTGGGTGGTAACTTCTGCCGGCAGCCGATGTTATGGCTTACCACCGAGAAAATTCGAGGTATTTCTTTCAAAGAACCCACGGCTCTATCAGGCGTCGGTCTTAGTGGACCCCTTCACGATGTACTGACATCTCTTTGAGAAGCGCGCTGAAAACAACGCTCCGTATACCGAACCTGACCTTTACCGGGCGGTGACCTTCAATTTGCTTTCTCTACAGCTGTAATCCACCCATTAAACTAGGTTGACAATCTGAAAGCACATGGGTACCTAACAAATATGTCAAACAAATACTCATGGGTACAACAAATATGTCGCCCAAATAAACATATATGTTTCCAATTATTTAGGGAGACCTCATTAGTCATTATTATCTTGTCAAATCCGAACGTTTCGCAGTAATACCGTTTCTATTTGCGCTCTAATAATATCCTTTAAGGCTTATTTACGAAAACTGATCCTCGTCTGTCGCGATAAAATATACGATCTGCTAAATATCGATAAACACGAAATTTTTATCATTTTATATGAAGCTGAAAGTGAACTAGAGTATTGTGCTACAAATAAAAGTAACTTCGGCTTCGTTTAAAAAAATACTTAAGTAAATAAAATACTTAAGATTAATATTTAAGATTTCGAAAACTTAATAGTAAATAGCCTTGGTAGCTGACTGTACGCACATTGAACATATCGCAAAGTGATTTATTTTTTACTAGCGGCTTCCGCGGCCGCGACTACGTTCGCGTAGAGTAAGTTATTTGAACATTATATTTTAACCCCAAAAGAGTTATTTTAAAATTGTAACTTACTAACTTTACTATTCTAATAAAATTCTAACTTTAAGGACAATTTTGTTCAAAATTAAATACTATTAATTCATTTGAATAAGCATTAATATTTGTATCTTTTTTATATGCTCCAATCCTATTGGTCGCAGAGTGTTATGTTGTCTAAATCCTTCCTGGATTAATGGACTATCCAACGCAAAAAATAATTTTTCGAATCGGACCAGCATTTCCTGAGATTAGCACCTTGAAATAAACAAAAACAAACTCTTCAGCTTTATATATGTATTAGTATAGATTTCCCGTATTATTCCATAGTATACAATCCCACCTGATAGTAAGCAGTGATGCAA
The DNA here is from genome assembly GCA_017933935.1 of Sesamia nonagrioides. Classification (NCBI taxonomy): domain Eukaryota; kingdom Metazoa; phylum Arthropoda; class Insecta; order Lepidoptera; family Noctuidae; genus Sesamia; species Sesamia nonagrioides. Next base: position 3,734,551 of record JADWQK010001429.1, on the reverse strand, counting down.
TCGTTGATGGTAAAGCGCGCTAGTTTATTAAGAGCCTATTCACTCTACCCTTGAAAACACTCAAATTGTAGTCCGATAGAAACACCGCCGCTGAAAAATTTTACCAGTCCCTCAATGTCATCATCATCATCATCATCTCAGCGTTTATCCCGGTTGCATCCGCGGCTTTCGCGTTGGAGCCCGGGGTCCGCTTTCCTGCACATTCTCCTCCATTTCACAGTTTCTCCATTTCAAAATTCTTCTAGTCCCTCGATGTGCGCGGTATAAAAGATATGGCAAAACGCTTCGTCCGTATCGTAGTGGTGTTAACAACGTAAGGGTAGAAACTCACCGTACGACGGGTCGTCCGATGGTGGAACGGAGATGGAGGAATTAAACCATGCAATTCCCTGGCGCACTCACCAAAATGCATCCTATATAAAACCGAAAGGCTGGCTACTCTACGCCTGTGCTCCAGGCTTTGGAGACCGTTTTGAGTTAAAGCTGGGTCGCCAATCAGCATCTTCGCACGAAACAACGAACAATGAACATTTCTTGAGAAGATTTTTTAAAACAATTATCTCGATCTATGAAGCGAAATTTCAATTCAACTTTACACTTCAAACAATTGCATAATATGTATGTGGAGGTAAAAGAAACAGGGTGTAAAGTTCACTCATTCTCCATAGAAAAGGGAGGATCCTCCGACCAGACAGGTGTTGTGTCTGGCGGGCACATGCCCAACGGTTGATATTGGGAAGTAGGTGTGTATGCTATGCTGAATATGTATGTATGCTAATTGCATGGTAAACTTTGCTTGCGAGTTGTAGAACTTGTGTAAAGTCAGTGTGACGTGTTGCTCCATGTGGCGATTGTACCGCTACAATGTATAAGCTGATCCTGTAATTCTTTGTGAATGAGAATGGACTGTAATCCAGCATTAAAGATGTCTAGTATGTAAGTATCGTATTATCAAAGGAACTCACTCTATGTAAACGAGCTTCAACAAACAAAATGGCTGAGGTTAGTTTAGAAAATGTCATGTCTTTTGTTTTTTGCTGTTTTTTCACAGACTTTGAATGATTGTCGACTGTTTTTCTAAGGCTAATGGCCTGAGGAGTTGTGGTTCGTTAGGGTTCGTTTTACTTTGTAAAATAAATTCTTTTATCATAATTAAGACTTTGCTGTAAAGTACTTTATATTAATAATTTTTAAAAGCAATTTTTTTAATACTTTATATATTTTAATTGTATACTTTATTATTTTTTTACTAGCCATCTAATAATTTTTGAGAGGTTCAACTCAACCTAAAGCTTTTATTGTAAAATCCACTTAGATAAATCCTCTCGCAAGGAGATTACGGCAGGTGAATAGCTGTTTTTAACAACTTGTCTCGGGTATCCCAATATCGATTGTCATAAAAATACCCACGAAAATCACTTTGGAGTGTCGTAAATCTAAAATTCTTATCTCTATTAGAACTCGTATGATCACGTGAATAGGGACGACATCTTTTTAAGATATATTGAAGACGATTCGTCGTGTTCCGGCATGATGTCTGGTGAAACCGTAAGAAGGACGGGTCTGAACAGTTGTGTTGCGACGTGTGCTGGGTAAGATGCGCCAAATGTTGTTGTGTCGGGAGTTTAGTCGTGGTGGGTCTCCAGATCAATCTCCCTCTGGCGCAGTGTCGTTAGTCGTTTTATTGGGTTTAACACAGCATCATCTCGCTCAACTGCCATCTTAGATTAGGCTCTTAATAAACTAGCGCGCTTTATCATCAACGATTGAACCACTGCTTAGCATCAGGCGGGATTACGGTCAAGCACTTGATTATGATTATAAACCATGCCACTGGCGAATATGCATGCGTCAGTCGAATCTGAGTGATTTATTTGACTACACACATCAAAAGTGTCTAGGGATCAACATATATTTTTGCAATAACTTTTCTCCTGATTGATATTAATTAAAATTTTCTTTAAGGATTCATCAAATAAAGTGTTTTCGTTTGTCACAGTAACGATAAACCAAGTCACCTTTGCATTAATAAAGAAATTTGCCATTTTCCTAATAAAGGGATATTTGACATTTGAACCACTAACACAAAAGTTCGAAAAAAAGACTGAAATAACAGTTTTCTCTAAAATTTTATTGGGTAACTTAAACAATTAATAATCCGTGTTTCTACCGCGAACACTAACAACACAAGAACATCGGTTTGGCATACTCAAAATGAGTTCATCCAAATCACGCTGTGGAATGGCCGCCCATGTTCGTTGCAACAACAAAAAAAGGTCTTCTTGCGACTGGATACCCTCCATATTCGGCAGAGCTCTTCTCTGTAGCATATCCCATGCATGCTCAATCGGGTTCAAGTCTGGCGACTGAGCAGGCCAGGGCAGGACATTGATGTTAGCTGCGGCGAGAGTCTGTCTTACAACTCTTGCGGTGTGCGGCCGTGCATTATCATGCATTAACTGAAATAAGGGACCGATTTGCACTTGTAGAGGAACGATGACGTCTGATACAATCGTTTCAGCATAAATTTGAGCGTTGAGGTTGCCTCTGATCCAAATCAACTCAGTTCTTCCGCCGATCCAAATACCCGCCCATACCATGATGGTTCCACCACTATAAGGATGGACTTCCTGGCAGGATTTTAATCGCTGTTGGCGTCCAGGGGTTCTCCAGTGTCGTATACGTCTTGTATCCGGTCTCATACCAAAACGAGACTCATCAGAAAAGCACACGAAACGCCACATCTCAATCTCAAGAAATCCGCATAAAAATGCTTGATCCCTAGACACTTTTGATGTGTGTATATTTATTTCTTAGTGAAATAACAAAAGCATAAAGCGCTCTACACACCAAAGCCGGCCCGGCGACATAATATGTCGGCAACATTTTGTCGGCGGGCTAGGCTGGCGGCTTCAGTCATTACAAGTCAAAGTTTTACACTTTGCCGGCGGCATGTCGGCGGCTCGACATCAGAAACGTATTTGGCAGTTAAAATACTAGCACGTCACGACAGCTGAAATGTTGTCGGGCAACTTAGCGCTTGCGTACGCTAGCCGACGACGTGTCGGCGGGCAACACGCGCGGGCTAATGTTGTCGACATGCTTCTTTCAACATAAGTCGCCGGGTTGTGTCCGCGGTCTGTGTCGACGGGTTTTAGTGCTTTTTTTTTTTTCAATGTGGCATCTCGTAGATGACCTTGAGACAACCTTGGCAACGGCTTTGGTGTGTAGTGCGCTTAACATTATCAGTCTACAACGTTCATTGAACTGGGACGCAGGTATCCTCTTTTAGAGACGGAGCGAACTGTACTCTATCACTCAAGCGGGCCCAGTGCGACTTGGAGGATGTAACCTGTCTTTGATGTGTGTTCGTTCTAGTACTTGCCTCACGATATTTTATTCTTTTTATTTTATACTTTTATTTGTTGGACAGCCTCCGTGAAGTAGCGAAAGCGAACGCGGCCGCTGCGCAAAGAGGCGCGGGTTCGATCCCCGCGCAGTGCAAATATTTTTATGCATGAATATGAATATTTGCACTGGTCTGGCCGTGCCTCGGAAAGCACGTTAAGCCGTTGGTCCCGGTTGTCATACGAACATCTAATGTCAGTGTTTACGGGTTGCTGGAGGCCTCAAAAGTTCAACAATTAGTCTAACTGCAATGCTTCGATATTGCTTTCGCGTTGTGGAGGTCAAACGGCAGTAGCTTCACGGAAAATATCTAAGTTTAGCCAAAATCAGCAGTTAGACTGGTAAAGCGGACCCTAGACTCCAAAGCTGAAAAAGCTTTGGATGCAACTGGGATTAAACCTAAGAGTCATCCGAAGCTTTTAAGAGCGCGCTAGTTTATTATGATGATGATTTTATTCTTTTTTAGTTTTTAAAGGTCTTAAAATCAGTGACGGAAAAGTGATATAACTATGTTATTTATTTTTCAGATAATCCACCGAGATTTGGCGGCGAGGAATGTGCTGATAACTGAAGATAGGGTGTGTAAAGTAGCAGACTTCGGGTTTGCGAGAGATGTTGGAGACACTCATGTGTATGAGAGGAAGAGTGATGGACGGCTGCCTATCAGGTTGGTGGGGTTTCAAAACAACCCTGTTATAAATAAACTTTATATTATTCTTACACATACGTAAAGAGCACCAAAAGGAGCCCGTTCACCTTGGCTCCTACTTTTCGAAATGAATCCTTGGAGTGTAAAGACCGCCTTCAGCTTTTGGGAGTTAAGATTTCCTCGAATCTTAACTTTGGGCGGTTCATTGAGTCTAAGGCCAAGGTGGCTGCTAGGAAGCTTGACATTATCGCAAAGTTCCGGCGGTACTTCACACCAGGGCGGTTTCTAATTATGTACAAAGCGCAAGTCCGTTCGTGTGTGGAGTACTGCAGCCATATTTGGGCTGGTGCTGCAAAATGACATCTGGCCACATCGGATTCGGTGGAGAGGCGTGCGAAGAGGCTGATTGGCGACCCAGATTTCATTAAAATTTCATCAAAACGGTCTCCAAAGCCTTGAGCACAGACGTAGAGTAGGCAGCCTTTCGGTATTCTATAGGATTTATTTTGGTGAGTGTGCGAAGGATTTGCGTGATTTAGTTCCCCCATCTCCGTTCCACCATCGGACGACCCGTCGCATGGCGAGTTTCCACCCTTACGTCGTTAACACCACTACAATTCGGACGAAGCGTTTAGCCTTCTCTTTCATACCACGTACACCGAGGGACTGGACAATTTGCCAGCGGCGGTGTTTCCGTCTGACTACAATTTGAGTGTCTTCAAGGCTAGAGTGAATAGGCTCTTAATAAACTAGTGCGCTTTACCATCATCGATTGCGTCACTGCTTACCATCAGGCGGGATTGCGGTCAAGCGGTAGTTTATAATATAAGAAAAAAAAATTGTACTCAAAGTTTGGTTACAAAACTACACAAAATCTGTCTGGAATTATATCAGTAGTGAGGCATTTGCATAATTTTAAGGCATTTTTGCTTTGGTGTGCTTCGCCTTACGTTAGCTATGTAATACCAAATTATTGCCGACTAAGCAGTAAATACTTTTTTATATTATTTAGAACCTTTTTTGTAAGATTATTGTTTTTTATATCTCTTTTTTTTATTTTGAAATGGGTCATATCGAATTGTAAAAAGGAAAAATAATAAAATAAATTACTGGTTTCGGGTCGGTTCGTTTTAATATTCAATGAATTTATTAATTGGAAGATTCGGACCGCAATACAAATTATTATTATACTTGATTTTTCTTTTTATGGTAAAACATTGCAAAGTTTAGAAACTGGTAGAGTAGCTAATTGCCAAAAGTGATTACTTAAATCTCTAATACCTCTTGAAAGAATGATTTATTTTAATATTTATGGTGCCTCAAAGTAAAATAAATTCTCACAAATATGCAATCTCCTTGCTTGCTCTTCTTGAAAGAATTTTAATTATTTATTAGTTGCGAATGGACTTAAGATCTTGTTGCTGCATTACGAATACGACAAGGCGTTAACAGCTCAGAGATAAATAAAAGTTATCACCCGCACTGGTACACTGAATGTAGATAGTCTGTGGATTACCTCCTTCAATAATGTAGATCAACACGCTAGTCGAACTGCTTATATTGTTTCTAACTCTGGCATTTTGCCAGCAAAGTTAGTTTATTTTGAGGTTTCAGATTTACTGCACACATTGTGAACTCAATTTAACCAATTGGGAAATTACAAAGTTTTGATTCTCCGAAGGTATCCGATAAAATAATGCCTTAAAGGTGAGTCGCTTATACTTTGAGTATAAGTTATAAGTTTGAGGTTACAAGGATCTAATGTTTTATAATGAACCCACAACTCATTTTGAGTTATAAAGATTTTCCTTTTAGAGTCTATTTTTGTATAGCACTTAGCCAACAAATTAAGTTAGTCCTTTTAGCTTGAGTGGCCTGAAATGTTCGCCAAAACTTGATGTACAAAACTTATAAATAGGATGTAGTGAGAAACAAAATCAACGGCGGGTATAATGGCTCCCATTTTGAAAGTTCAGCCACACTTATTGCGTAATTTAAACTCATCGATTTTTTCTAAAACATAAAGCACACAGAATTCGTGACAAATTTTCTTCTATCACAATACCCCGATTTTGCAGAAAATTTGTAATACATAGTTACAAATTTTCTGCAAAATCGGGGTATTGTGATAGAAGAAAATTTGTCACGAATTCTGTGTGCTTGAATTGGAAACATATTTAATTATTTATTGTATTAGTCTGACAGTTGTTACATTTCTTATTAATAGTTACATATGCATATGAAAATATGTAATGGCTATATTTTGCCCTCTTTTACTGTACAGACGAACACATCAAGCTACTAAAATCTTTCGGTATTTTTGTATTAGATTTTCAACTTTATCTCGAAAGAATTAAAGCTCATGGTTGATTGTGAATATTTGGCAGTTTCAGATAGCTTTACCTAGTGTCGTCCATACATAATAAACTACATAAATAAAACCAACATTCTAACTTTATTCCTTGTTCGTTTTCAGATGGATGGCTCCCGAGTCCCTTTACGACAATATATTTAGCGTTAAGTCTGATATCTGGAGCTTTGGCATCCTGCTATGGGAGATCGTGACCCTTGGTTCCACACCATACCCTGGATTATCAGCCAATGACGTTATGAAAAAGGTACTTTTCTCTTTTAAAAATACTTTCCCAATATAATAACTATTAACCACGATCACCCGTTACGCTTTAGTAACTGCTCAAATTAAGCTTGTGCTTCTTTAGAATACGACTGAAATTGGTATAGCGATTTGTGATTAGTTCGTGCTGGACTCTATTTCGAATCCAGTGTTAATTTTTTTTACACACGATTACTTCAGAGCAATTGACAAAGAGCGTGGGCAATGTTGTAAATGTTTCTATCTTAGCATGTAATAATACATCGTTAACTTTGAATTCAATAAGAATTAATTGAATGAGATATTATTGTGCTACAAATTTAGTACTGAAATAATACTCACCTACAAAAATATTCTCAGTATTTTTGTACTTCTTAAGAAAACATCATACCTAAATGTTTCTTTTTTTCATAGTATTTTTTAATAAACCGCAGTTTCAATAACATAAATTAGGATCCCGTCGGAATATCGCGATAAAAAGTTTCATATGTGTAATTATAAGCTCTCAAAAATGGCCTAGCCATTTGAGCGTGAAGAAGTAACAAACACACACAACCTTCAACCTTCGGACTCACAATCTTCAGCCTTTTAATATACATAAGTGTGATAGCTTACGAAAACAAAATATGAATAAGGTTCGCCAAAGCGAGTAGGTATCTATCGATCCGCTTCACTAGCTTACTGTATTAACCAGAACTAAAGAAATAAATTCTAACTTTTTCATGAAACTGTCTCAACCTGTGGCATCTAAATGTTAAGTTTACTTGCGAGTTTTGACATGAAAATGCAAAACTCTTCGCTCTAACTTGTCACAGAGTACATTTTCATTATATTTATGTAAAGAGTAGAGATTTTATCCGTGCCACTTAGGTATCATCTTTTTAAAACAACGAAGTGCAGGTGAAAGGTATCCAACCGAGAAAAGTACTTACGTTATTTTATGTCTTAAAACTGCACCGACTCGGCGAGATTACGGTCTCTATGAGATTTTGAACAATTTCTCTTATTTTAAAACAAAATTGCACAAAGAAGCTCACAAACGTAAATTGTTTGCGAGGTACTTTGTTCAATTTTGTTTTAAAATAAGAATTTTTTTGCAATTATAATACATACATACATATAACAATAATTATATTGTATGAATATATTTCAGTATAATTAATTATATATTAGTACTTATCTACTTAACCGTATATGTTGTTATAATATTTACTGTTATGTAGATAAGTACTTCAAATATATATACGTTCGTCTAAAACGTACTTCATACGTCGCGTACCTCCGGATCTCGTTATTTCTGATTTAAACAATCAGGGATACTCCAAGCATACTCACCCCACTGGGTGATTTAGTCCCTTTGAGCGACTTTGAGCATTCTAATAACACCCATTGTGAGCGACTACGTTTCAGTACTATAGGCAATTACTGGCAATATGCATTGGTCAAAGACTTTCTTCTTCTTGTCATCCATACTAATATTATAAATGCGAAAGTAACTCTGTCTGTCTGTCTGTCTGTCTGTCTGTTACGCTTTCCCGCTTAAACTTCTCAACCGATTTTGATGAAATTTGGCACAGACAATCTTTAGACCCCGAGAAAGAACATAGGCTACCTTTTATCCCGGAAAAATTTGATGTTCCCGAGGGAAACCTAAAAAGCGCGATATAACCGAACTCCACGCAGGCGAAGCCGCGGGCGGAAAGCTAGTACTGCTATATATAGAAAGAGGAGGTATTAGAATAGAATAGAATACTCTTTATTATGTACACCACATAGATTACAAAAACATAAAAGATTTTACAAAGGGTGACAAGGGTATTACGTCGTTATCCGAATCCCCCGCCAATCCCTATGCCAGACTTCATCCAAATCCTTTCACCTATTGAGGCATAAAAATATTACAAATAGCCAGCCAGAGTTCACATTTTACTAAGAGAGTTTTGGATTTTTATCACATTCATCAATCAAATCAAAGCCAAAGTCATTTATTTAAAAGAGGCAGAGAATCAGCACTTTTTGAACGTCTAAGTATATTACATAAGACAGTCCCTCAAAACGCTCGCCTTTCGCCACTTCTTAGTGCTTTCGCTGGGAATAATACTATATCTATCACTTCCAAGAAACAATTCCTCGGGGAATTATTTTTCAAGAGACAACAAAATACCTTCATGTCTTTGAAACCACTCTAAGTTATTTCTGAGTACAGTTTCGGCAGGCACTTAATATCTGTCTATCAGAGGCGCCCCTTTTTGTTAGGAACATTTTGGTTGAATTTTGTTTTTATCTTTTTTCTGTATGAGAACATTCAGATACAATGTGTTGTTATTGAACAAAAAATTAACATTTAATTAGTTTCCACAGAGGAAACTAATTAAATGTTTTAATGTAAATCGTGTTTTTATGCATAAAAGGAGCGTTGAGCTTATGCCCGAAAAATCCAAAGTAAACATAAAAATATTGCTCTGGGGTGGGGATACTAAAATGTAGAATTAATTATGGAAAATGGAGGTCTCCGTAGATGAAAACAAATGACGTGGAAACAGGACAGCGTAACTTGGCAGTAATTACACAAGCAATTTAAACTTGCACTCGGCACGTCCGAATCGTTAACTCAGTCGAAAATGGCACCCCATTTTCGACCAGGCTTAGCCAACCTCGAATTAATTTTTTTGGGAACTGTTCGATCATTCTCGAAGGGTCAATAGATGTTTAATAAAGGTTACCGATTTTAATCGTTCATTCAAATTAAGCTGAAAATACTGTTTGAACGCAAATATTACATATGTAATTACGGCAGTTCCCCACAAAAAACCACACCGACATCACCGAAATTAATGAATTTGTGTTTTTTGTCAATTTATTTGTTCAACAAAGGGGCTGAATACGGCCGTGTTCTCGCATCACAGTTGTGGCAACATTAGGACAAAGTTTTGGAACGCCTAACTTTTTTTTATCAAACTATATCGTTAATATATTGCAGCTAAGAAAATAAATATATTACAAAACGAGCGGACTGCGCCCGCTCTTGAGCGAGCCATTTTATAAAGTAATTATTGGAAAAATTAATGATGTTCATAAATTTCAACTAGGGATATATACCCTGGGCTCTAAAGCGAAAGCCGCGGATGCAACCGGGATTATACGCTGAGATGATGATGATAAATTTCAACTACGCGGGGCAGAATATCGGATAAATTTTATGCATTTTGATAGCTGGTTTGTTAAATTGGATGCGTGTAAGGGGAAAAAAAGGGATCTAGTGAACAGAAATATGAGAAACTACCTCGTTGGTCTAGTAGCAAACGCAGCTGCTGAGTATAAGGCATTGGGTCCGAAAGCCAGGTTGAGCAAAATCCTAAGTGTGTGTTTATTGAGTTTCTCCATCTGTTTCGCCGTAGCAGCCGGGATTTTTAACTTGTCCCTGAGCTCATTTCAAAACAAAGTAGCCTGCAATGGATCTATGCAGATTAATCTAATATAAATAAAATCAAACAAGTCAAAGGGCGATGGAAAGAGCTTTTCTCGGAGTTTCTCTGCGCGGTCGAATCAGAAATGAGGAGATCCGCAGAAGCACCAAAGTCACCGACGTTGCTCTTCGAGTCGCTAAAATTAAGTGACAGTAGGACACATTGCTCGCAGACCGGATGGCTTATGAGGCAGTAAGGTTCTGGAGTCGCGGCCACGTACCGGAAGATACAGCGTAGGAAGACCCCCAACAAGGTGGACCGATGACCTGGTGAAGGTCAAGGTTGACCGGTCATCGTGGAAAGCCTTGGGGAGGCCTTTGTCCAGCAGTGGACATCCATAGGCTGAAGAAGAAATATTATCTAAATTTGTTCTATTACTTCCCAGGTCATTGAAGGATACCGTCTTGAAAAGCCAGAGCACTGTCATCGGGAGCTCTACAACATCATGTACTATTGTTGGGAAGCGGAGCCGAAGGATCGTCCAGACTTCGCAGACATCGTCGCTAGATTGGAACCGTTAATTAACAAAGATATGGATTACATTCAGCTGGAAAGATTCCCAGATCATTCGTATTATAATCTACAACATCTAGATGGGGAGAAACTATGATTATTTAAGCGAAGAAAGTGAAAATATCTCCGTAGTTTGACATTTTCTTGGTTAAAATATGCTTGTAAATAAAGTTTTGCTTTTCATATTTGCTGACGGGATATAATAATACATTTTTTTTCATTATGTTCCGAAAAATGGTTGACACAATAAAATTCTTTAGATTTTTTTTAGTAATAAAACATCTACCAGTCTATTTTTCTTTTAAGAAGTGTCACTTTAGAGCCACTTTATCCACGTTGAATATCACAAATAATTTGTGCAAAGAAATAAAGTACGGTATAAGCTTATCAATAAAAGACAGTAAAGTTATTAATTTTTTTATTATATATTGTGCATCATTTAGACTTATGAGTACATGTTCGTACCTAAAAGCATTGCTAGTGATACTTATGGGTAAAGTTCATGTAAATATGTTCAGAATTAGAAATTATGTACTCGTATTTTATAATTTCAAATTGAATATTTCAAATCTCATCTCATAAATTTTAGAGATAAAAGGCATTTCGGATATAAATTTATGAATTAACAAAAAAAAAATCAAATCTGAGATTAAAATACTTTTACTGTTTGCAATAATAAATATTAAGTAATTTAAGAACTTCACATAGACACTAGTCTTTAGCATATTTTATTTTATTGATTGTAATTGTAGTAATCATTTAAATTTAAATATGGAACTTATAAATGTACATACGGTTAAGCTTTCATAAAATAAAAATACATTTAATTTGTATAATAAAATGTTTTGTTGCATCATGATTTTTTATCAATTTCCTTTTATAATCAAAATCGCAGCGACAAAATACTTTCAGCTCATTAAGTCACGACATAAGGTTCAGTCTTCGTTTACACTGAGAAAATATCTTTAATACATATTCAGTCTTTACGACCCTTTCTCCAATAAGCGCCAGAATACCGCAAACACACCCAAAAGCTAAAGCTAAAAAGCCTCCTTGCAGATGCTGCGGCGACAGTGGATTAACATCGGATTTCTCCTTTAATATAGTCCTCAGTTGACGAGCACGTCTTCTCTCAGTAAACGTTGCAAAATTATGCCTAAGAGCTTCACTTAACCCACTCTGCTGCAGTAGTGATATTGTTCTCGAATATTCCAGCATAAAAGGAAAACCTCTTAAAGCTATCGTTTCTATAGGTACACTGAAAACGTTTTCCGTAAACGTAAAGTACTTATAGTTCCCAATACTGTCACTTAGCTCTGATGTTATTGAAGAAACATGGGCCAACTCGAGACGACTGCAAAGTAAAGAAAAATTTCTATGAACAGCAACATCTATCATTGCTTTAGTAATATTCTTAATATCAGTCCATTGCTGACCAATTCGATAGTCGAAAGGATCAGAGGAGTTATAAAATAAATCATGTAACTCTTCAAAACCACCAAACTTTAAGCCGCTTTCAATCAATTCTTCAACGGTTTGTATTTGGTATTCATAGGATGGATTTGTCAACACTTCGAATAATTTAGTTTGGTATGCAGTTGAAAATAGTATACAATAAATATTAAGAAACACAAAAAATACGCGAAGACTCTCTTTACAAGGATGTAGATAAGATACAAACCCAAATATTGTAATCCAAGTATTAAGAAAACAGTGACCGAACGAACTATTATATTGTGAATCTCCACTGAGTTGCCCTATAATTTTCCACATTACACCACATAGAAAGAAACCAGCTATTACAGTATACCAAACCAAACCTTGAAATATAATGACCAAAGCTACCCAAGCAGCTGATTTATGAGCTCTTGGGACAACCCAAGTGTAAGCATCGGCTAAGTAAGTAGTGCTTGTTTCAAAGTCCTCGTGCACATCGAAATCTGGAAATATTCCACCCAAAAGCAAGTGTCCTTTCTTCGATGCCAATCGCTTTAAAGCTCCATTCCAGTCACCAACATTCTCTCTTTCTCCTCGGAATCCATCAACGAAACGATATGTAGCCGACATCTTATATCGGCTAAGCATTTCATTTATCATTATTTTCTCAATATTAGCCTCATGTATATCATCACTTATGAACGGCTGTCTTTGCAGTGCTATTATTTCTATCACACAACCATTCATGTCGTGTGGTACCTTATCATCAAACACATCTTTGTCATATTTTAATATTCCTCGTGCACATGTGTTTTGAATCACAAGTCTGTTTTTAGCAGTTTCATTGAAATAACCACAAAAATCTGGAGGGTCATAAGGTTTCCAGCTATAAATAATGGCATTTCGGTAATTTTTAGCTTGAGGTACAGCTATGATAATGTTTATTGCATTGTATTTGAAGAGACAGGTAAGTACTTTCTCGACGTATTCCATATTAATTTTATCATTTTGAACCAAATTGAAAAGTAAAATAATGAATTTTGCAAATGGATTCCAACTGCGTGATCTTATTAGTTTACTGGCTAAAAATGAAAAGTCCATGTAACTGTCTATTATGATGACAAAGTAATTAGCTTTTGGTATCGCCACATAATTATCAACATGCAGTACGCCGAGATTATAATTGTCTTGATCACAGATCTGCACTTCTTTTTCAGGACTCATGATTTCCACACTGAACTTAATTTTTTCATTGATCCTTTTCAATAGTTTGGTTCTGATGTTTGATACGGCAGTGCTAACATTATTTGTGTTAGCAAATATCAAAAGACCAGGCTCTTTGAATTCAGTTTCCATCACATGGCTGATACATCTTGTATAGTCATTAATAACAGTTGGGCCATATGGATTTGCTACAACACTGGTATTATCGCCTAACACGATTATTACTAGAATAATTTTATTCACAGACATCCGTGTTGCTTTTATTTATAAGCCATTAGTACTAAAAGCAAAACTACAATAAGCTGTTGTTGCACGATTTGTATCACGTGTTGTTTAATCTACACTGATCTCTACTTAAAAGTACAAATAATATAGTAAAATATCGTTAGTCAATAAAATAAAATAGAAAGTAAAAATATGACTACACAGCGTGGCTATTAGATTATCACATTAACTATTAATCATTCAATAGTATTGCATTTAAATATATTCTTATTCATTAGACCTTTTTATCGTTTTAGTATGTAGTACAGTCAAGACCAAAAGTCGAGTTGCAATCTCACAAAACTATGGCCAAGCAATACTAGTTGTAGTTACGACCTTCTTCTTGGCCTAGCGGTTTTCGCCTTGATAGGCGTTCAAGGTGTTTCGAGTTCAAATCTAATAACTTACAAAATATTTTTTAAATGTTTATTGGTGAGTTATGAATGCTGACAACAATAATATCTAAAAATACCGATCCGCAACTTAAAGATGATACTTTCTTTTAAGATTTTTTCTATATTAGAGTCATTATAAAAAGATGACGGTAGACTTGAAAGAATCTGAATCACTACTTCACAAAAAATATTCCGCTACCTACAATAACTATTATTATAAGCCCCGCACGATGATATTGCGATTGGCGGCCATCTTGGTGACGTAGTCGAACTCGCACCGCCGGTACCGTTCGCAAGTTCAGTCCGCGCTTACCCACTTACGCACATCGAATATTTTTGTTAGGTTTTCGTTTTTGTTATCCTGTTTTATTATTGTTCTTGAGTTTTGTTGTTTAGTTTTGTTAGCTGCATTACTCGTTAAAATGAGTAAGAAATTAATTAACAGTCGTGCGCGTGAAATTATAATTAGAAGTGGACAATTATTTTGTTAAAGAGAAAGAGGACTGTAAGTTAGTTCTTGAAAGTATAAACCGTGCTTTAAAAAGTGCTTCGGACACTACTGAGGACATTTTAATACCGAAGCAACTGCTAATAGTTATTAAAAATATTTTGCAAAATTCTACCAAAGTCACGTAGTGTGTGGCATGTGCCACAGGCGTTACAAAGAATACTGTGACGAAATTGCGACGAAAGCATGAGTCAGCAACAGCCAGTGGCAGCAAAATGAGAACTCCTACTAAAGGAAAAAGACAAAAGAAGGAATATTTCGACCGGTTTTCCTTAACAGCTTCAAGAAATGTTATACATTCAATGTATATGGTGAGGAGAGAAATACCCACAATGCGCAAAATGTTGGCGGCTTCAAAAGTAGACCTTAATTATACTAGTAGTGAAACTACATTAAGAAAAATAATTAAATGTGATTTAGGCTAACAATTTAAACGATGCTACCAAAAAAGACTGGCTCTAATTGAAAGACCCCAAATTCAAGCGTGGATGGTATCAGCTAAATATTTACGACGTATGAAAGAAAATGACTCGCTTGGTAATAACAAAAGATCCGTTATTTATCTCGACGAAACGTGGATACACGCACACTACACGGTAGAAAAATGTTGGCAAACAGCAACCGATGGAGTGAGACGGAACGACAGCCCCGGCCGCCGATGGATAATAGTTCACGCGGGAAGTGAAAGCGGTTTTGTTGACAATGCCCTTTTAATATTTAAAGCAGACACCAAAACGGGGGATTACCATGATCAAATGAATGCTGAGAGTTTCACCAAGTGGCTTACAGAATTAGTACCCAACATACCACGCAACTCCATAATTGTGATGGACAACTCCCCTTATCACAGTAGGGAAGAGAATAGGCCACCAAGTATGAACAATAGAAAACAGTTGATGGTTGAGTGGCTACAAGCTCACAACATCGACTTTCCCAACGACAGTACAAAACCTGAACTTTATTTATTAATTAAACGGCACAGACCACCGAAAAATTATAAAATTGACAATTTATTAGCTGCAATGGCCATCCATGAGGTCGTTAGATTACTACCCTACAACTGCGACCTCAACCTCATTGAGTACATCTGGAACCTAGTAAAGATGAGGGTGTCAGAAAAGAATGTGGAGCAGTTGGAAAGTCGCATTGAAGCTCTGACGTTGGAGGCGTTGGTGTTAATAACTCCAGATGACTGGCGAAAGGAAGTCAATCATGTTAAATGGCTTGAAGAGGAATATTGGAGTAAAGATCGAATAACTGACGAGTTATTTGTCATAAATACGACAGACGACAGTGAATCGGAAACGACAGACACAGAAAGCAGCTCTAATTGGGAAGACGATATGAGTGGAATTGAATAAATAGGGTAAGATTAAGTATATTTTTCTTACGTCCACAAGAATTATTTTCTTGAAATTTTTAATTATGAAAGTTTATTTGTCAGTAGGTATAAAGAGTGTATGTATAATAAAATTATAAAATACAAATAAACCCTTAGCACTAATATTAATTTTGCATTTAACATTCTTTTGCTAGCTGTCCTTTTGTGTGACAGATGACGTCACAAAGCGTTTATTGTGACAAGGTTCCATAGCAATATCATTGTGCGGGGCTTATAGCTACAATAACTCAAATAATATTACTTAGCTGTTATTGGTTGGTGAACATATAGTTACCAGTTCCTGTTATTAGTTTTACTTTTTTAATCAATATGCAGGTGTTAGGATAGCAGAGTGTGGATAATTAAATAATATTAAAGCAGACATTATAGGAGAAACATTATGTATATATTTACATAGAACATTACACACTGGGCATATTTACAATCATCAGCAATATAAATTACATAATACCAGGTACATAAGAATTGTGTGTCTATCACAAACATTAAGAATACTTAACTGGTAGTGTGCTCGGTCCGAAGGCTCGATGAAGACTGTCTACTAAGGGACGAGTCACCGTATTTATAGGAAATGCCACTCTCAGAGTACCATCGAGCCGCTTTTATAATTTTATAAAAGTTATTCTACCCTCGGAATCAACTAAACTTAAGCAATCCACAATACAATACTTTATTAGAATTATGACTCGTTATATTTATATAACACGGCCATTCTGATAATTACTTCGTTCTCGAAGTAAACTTTTCGATTAACATAATAAATAGTGCAAATAATTTTGACACTACAGAAATGACAAGAAACTCCCTGGAAATGGTATCAACGTATTCCATCAATAAGTTTCTTATTAACAATAACGTAACAGTTCAAGAGAACTCAAAATTATAGTAACATATCTAATATCAATTGCTAGGATAAAAACACATTGTACCACAACATAATCATAATAAAGTACACCCTATGTGTTAAATCCATTTGTAAACACTTTAAGGTAATTTATTAATATAACAATTGTTTATTCGCAATGCTTAAATAACCAACATTTCATAATTTAAAGGCGATTTTTATAATTTAAGCCTCGTCTTATGAAATCACAATATCATGCCATTACCCAATACACATTATATAACACTGCCATACTGAAATGTACTTCGTTCTCGAAGTACCTACAAATATGTCTACAGTCTCACAAAAAATAACGTTTGACATTGACCGCCGACTGAACAGTTCCTGATTCGAAACAATAAGCAGAGATTATGAAATTCAAACAAGTTCCAGTGTTGTCAACCTGTCGATATTATTCAAATCTACTATTTATTAAACATTCTCTGTTAGATTAACAAATATCTAACAGTTAAAATAACTCATCGCTCGGTCAATTCTGACAATATCATTAAAACTTTCCAAACATTTTCTGTTAACGTATTAATAAATATGTTACGGGTAATTCAAACCATCGCTCAGTCTCAATATTAAAACTATTCGACAAGGATTTTCTGTTAACATGGTTTCGGTCATCTCATGGTGATTTTAGTAAGTATCTACATACTTGGTTTAAGTATTGCTATGTTTTAAGTTTATTTATTATCTATTAACTCTGAACGTAATCATACTTAATGAACAAGTGCTATCCATTCACCTAAGCTTTTGTTATTTTAGGTTTCCGGATAAAAATAATGTAGCACTAGAAAATTAGATAGGATTTGTGTTGCAATTGACATCACAGTCCATCAAAAGTCCAGACATTATCTTGGTTATATTATGACTTGGGTAAACACTTTATATTCATCACATAAATCGGATGTTTAGCAGTCGACTCATGGATTACTAGATCATAATAATTATTGAGTTGTATATTAAAAGAATTATATGAATAAATAACTTGTAAATATTACAAGTGGTAATAATTTTTCTGCATCCTAATTATTTACCCGATTTAGTCTATACTAGGGGTATTAAATCGGACTTGGCAACATAGACCACACTGGCCATCTACAGAGCAATAGCTGAATATAATTCATATAAACTTAGCCCTCTCTATCTTATATCTCTTTGGTATAGTATATCTTAATCTACCATATTTCATGGCATCACCCGTCAGGGATACAGCACTTGCTACAGGCACAACAGCCAAAAGCACAAAAGCCACAGGCACAGCTACAGGCACCGGCACCACGGCCACCGGCACCACGGCCACAGGCATCACGGCCACAGGCATCACGGCCACAGGCATCACGGCCACAGGCATCACGGCCACAGGCATCACGGCCACAGGCATCACGGCCACAGGCATCACGGCCACAGGCATCACGGCCACAGGCACCACGGCCACAGGCATCACGGCCACAGGCATCACGGCCACAGGCACCACGGCCACAGGCATCACGGCCACAGGCACCTTTTTATTATTATTATTATTAATTCTGGACACTGTACTTTGTCAGTCAGCCTATGCGGATAGACCTGGCTCATCAAACAACAGCATCAGTAAAAATAATAATCTGTCTAGTCTGTCAATCAAGTTAACAGTCAAGTCAATCAAGTTATCCAATCAAGTCTATTAAGTATCAGCAGTCAGTTACTTCGTCTTATTAAACTTTTATACAAGATACGGACGACAGCAGGTCAAGCCACCCGAAACTGCCAAATATAAAAGTTTGAGCCTTAAAGCTTTAGCGATTTTGTGTCCGATTGTTTGTGAATTTAATTATTAAGAGACAGTTGGAACTTACTTTGCAATTAAAGTAGCAAACGAATCCCGTGCTATCAGAGAGTAGCTCTGACCAAGCACAAGATAAGTCCAGTTACTATGTAAAATATTTTATGCTATGGTACTACCAGAGGGTAGCCCTGGTGACGTACCCGCACCAAAAATTTGTGTAGTTAGTATTTGCAATAATGTGCTGTAAGGTACCACTAGAGAGTAGCCCAAGCCATGTACCCACACACAGTACTATACACAACCAAACAAATTATCACAGTTGCAAATTGAAAATACAATCGATACAGATACTGTCCCTTAATAAGTTTTCCAAATGTTATTTTTAAGCAATACCGTTTTATATTGACGTTATTTACTCAATTCAGATAATTCTTTACTTACGATAATTCTTAACTTCTGGATGTTCTCACCGTTGGTTGAGGTTCTGGGGCTCTGTATTTTTGAAGTACATTCAGGATTATTCCTGTATAGGACACCAGGTACAGGATTATTGCTGCTTATGCAGCGTAGCAGTTCCAACGTCAGAGAAGACGGCCTGATGTCATCATTACGGTTGAGTGAAGTCAGCGACCCGCTGAACAACGGCTTCCGAAATATCGTCACAAGCTCCAACGTCGATCATGAAAAAAAAAAAAAATTTATAAAACCAGAGCCTTGATCCCCACTTCTGATGTTAGGATAGCAGAGTGTGGATAATTAAATAATATTAAAGCAGACATTATAGGAGAAACATTATGTATATATTTACATAGAACATTACACACTGGGCATATTTACAATCATCAGCAATATAAATTACATAATACCAGGTACATAAGAATTGTGTGTCTATCACAAACATTAAGAATACTTAACTGGTAGTGTGCTCGGTCCGAAGGCTCGATGAAGACTGTCTACTAAGGGACGAGTCACCGTATTTATAGGAAATGCCACTCTCAGAGTACCATCGAGCCGCTTTTATAATTTTATAAAAGTTATTCTACCCTCGGAATCAACTAAACTTAAGCAATCCACAATACAATACTTTATTAGAATTATGACTCGTTATATTTATATAACACAGGCATATGCAGCAATATATCTCAAATATCATATGAAACCGGCTTTCGTGTAAGTTGTTTTTATTATTATTTGTGTAAGGTGCAAACCAATCGCTTGTTGTAAGTGTGTAATAAAATTGTTATTGTTTTAGAGAAATACTGTAAGCCGTTGGAGGTCAAGGTCAAGAGGTTGGAGGACGAAGGTAGGTGTCGAGACAAGTGAAACGAAACGACAATATTTACCGTTGAATAAACTTTTAAATCGTGTGAAGAAGGGAGGTTGCATTTGTGGTTTAAAAATAAACTGGTGAGACTGGTGGAGTCTATATCTTAATAACGGACTCTAAACCATCTCTAAAGTAATTTAGCTAAGTGACAGTAATATGTTCGGTTGGCTTAATGGCTAACAGATGTCGCCTTTTGCAATTTCAATACAAATTACTTTTGGTAAATTATAAAAACAATAATTTCGGAATTCGATAAGAAATAAGTTCGTTAACTTTTGAACTAAGAAAGCGCTTGAAGATTATAATATCATGCCATCAAACTCCGAAAAAAGTCACTGCAGGATGGCAGCATTAGTACCATGCTATACACGCAAAAAATTGTAAATGTAATAAGCACTATTTTGTGTTCTAAGTATAGATTATTTTATGATTGTAATAATATTCAGGTTAAGCTTCATCCCTCTTTTCTCTAAGAAAATGAATAATTAAGCTATAACCTCTTTAATCATAATATATGTATAATATTATAATTTTCATATCTAACAACCAAAAATGTTTTTTGTATTTTTTACCATAATAATATCATAAGTTTGTCAAGGATTACTTTTATATAAAATATTACAATGCTGCCGTTTCAACGTTTATTTCATTTGTTAGTATAAGTATATCTATACCGAATAATATACAGTATGTTAAATAACAGAGGGCGTTCCTTTAAACTCGTTAATATATATCATTAATAGATTAAAATAAAAATATCAGCATAGAAAAATAAGCATAAAAAAATCCGAATAAAAAAAAAATCTAATTGGAAATAAATTTGAAACCTCCTGTTTTAAATCAAAATAGTAGTCGTCATGTATAAATAAATTGCGACGTTGCCATCTTTCATGTTCGCGTGTACAGTGTGTTTCTTTTACATGTCAATTTAAAATTTTTATTGAATATTTTCTTATTGGAAAAATTTTTAAAACATTTTGTTTTCGAATGGAAATATTTTTTTTAGCATGTATGTATGCTATACTATTTCGGGTTAACGGGAACGCCCTCTGTTAGTTAACATCCTGTATAACTATATAATACTAGCGCACCCGGCAGACGTTATCCTGCATATGATATTTCAAGCGATTAGGGTATTAAAAAGTATGAAAGGAAAGATCAATAACATTATTATTATTCTTCATTTTGAAAGAACATTAATTTTTCGAAAACAATTCGTTATAATCAATATTTGCACAAAAACACTTGATGCGACGAATGTTTTACATAACCGCTGAAACCTTCAGGCTTTACATCAAATGCGGTCACAATTTGAGCCGAATAATACAAATTTGTAGGACTAAGGAACAAAAACATTGAGTGAAGCAACTACTTGTTAAAATGGAAATACATCTCAACAATGTCACCATCATCTTCTGAGGGAATAACATTTTCAGAGCTTAATTTAACTGCCGAAGAACTAAACGATTTGAAGGAGGTAGAAAAAAGTCAGGAGCGCAACATCGGCAATATTCTGGTTCAGCCAGACTTGTTCGAGTCACCGTGGCCTCTCGCCACGCCGTCAAGTTCGGCGAGCCAAGTCAAGACATCATCAGCAAGCCGGGTTCGCCTGTGATGTTTGATTAATTACTATATGTTGCCAGAGTGATTAATATAGTCTAGGTATAATAAAAAAAAAAAATTGTATCAAATTTGAAAAAAAAATCGTTCAAATCGGTCCACCCGTTTAGTTGCAGTACAGATAATCAATAACCTAAATACCGACTACAGCGCCATCTGCCGAATTACTTTTTTGGGAATGTAAATTTTCCAGGCCCCCACTAAAATGCATATACAAAAATTCATTCAAATCGATCCAGCCGTAAGGGATAAATAACATAGATACCGAATGCAGTGCCATCTGCCGGGGTGATTTGTGAATCTAAACCATCTCGGGCGTCACTCAAACGCAAACAAAAAATAATCATTCAAATCAGTCCAGCCGTTTAGTTTCAATAGGTATAGATTTCGTTGCGGGACCCAAGAAAGTTGAATCATTTCTCCGGGACTCGTCGAGCTTCATTGCTCGGCGTTTTTCTGGCGGTCTCCACTGTTGATTCTGGCTTTCAGGAGTTGCAGTGGGTTGGGAACAGAGTGGAGGGCTTTGTCACAATAAAAAAAAAAGTAGGTATAGATAAATAACCTAGATACCGACTGCAGCGCCATCTGCCGGGCTGATTTGTAAATGTAAATTTTCCAGGCCCCTACTTGAATGTATAAATAAATATTTATTCAAATCAGTTCAGCCGTTTAGGATAAATAACCTAGACACCGACTGCAGCGCCATCTGCCGGGCTGATTTGTGAATCTAAACCATCCAGGGCGTCACCCAAACGCAAACAAAGAAAAAACATTCAAATCAGTCCAGCCGTTTAGGTGCAGTAGATATAGATAAATAACCTAGTTACCAACTGCAGCGCCATCTGTAGGGCTGATTTGTGAATGTTAAATTTCCGGGCCCCCACTTGAATGTAAAAACAAAAATTCATTTAAATCAGTTCAGCCGTTTAGGATAAATAACCTAGACACCGACTGCAGCGCCATCTGCCGGACTGATTTGTGAATCTGAACTATTCAGGGCGTCACCTAAACGCATAAAAAATTCATTCAAATCGGACCAGCGCTTTAGGACGACTTCAGTGGCGTACACACGTACATCAGATTAAGGAATATACCCACGGAAAGCATTGTCATCTACATTTTGTAACAAAGATATCACACCTCTCTCTCTACCCCTAGAGCTCTTGTTTCAGTCTCTTAAAGTTAATTAAAAAAATTAAAATATGTATTTATTTCTATTATTTTTTTTTCTTTCAGTTATTAAGTACAATTTTAGTTAAATAAATAAAAAAAAAATCTTTTTTTTAATTTTTTCCCCTTTCTGTTCTTATGTACAATTTTCTTTTTAAGTGACTCCAAAAACTAAAAATAAAAACTATAAACTTGTCTAAAAACAAAAAAAAAATACTTGAGTCTGCCTGGGTTTGAACCCCGGAACACCAGGCACCGCGAGTAGAACCATACCACTATCGACTACGGCACAGCCGCAATGTCAAGCAGTGCGAAATTAGCGCCCATATTATGCGTGAAATATTGCGAAAGGGAAAACTCGAAAACATGCGCTTCCGCAGACTGTAAAAATCGACTGAGCTAGATCGATTTCTCGTCCCCGAAAACCCCCACATATCAAATTTTAGCGAAATCGTTAGGGCCGTTTCCGAGGTCACATGCTTTTTCAAGCAATCAGCGCCATCTGCCGGGCTGATTTGTAAATCTAAACCATCCAGGGCGCCACTCAAACGCATACAGAAAAAATCATTTAAATCGGTCAAGCCGTTTAGGAGGAGTTCAATGACATACACACGTACAGCAGAATTATATATATAAAGATATTGCATTATAATATGCTTATTGTTTTATTTTTATATATTTTTTTATTATATTACCTCTATAGTAAACTAAAATATATAATAAAAACCTTTTTTGATATAAATATTCAATACATTTTCCTATTCGTTTAAATATTATTTGCAAACATTTTTACTTTAAAATACAAATCAATTATCATAATTTTAAATTATATGAAACAGCAAAAAGATTTGCCTTTATTAAGAATCGAACCCACAATCGCTCGCTTATGATAGCACCATTGTTAAGTGCGGCCGCTAACTTAACTCCAAATGAAGTAACGAAATTTTGCATTACTTTAAAGAAAGACGAAGACTGCGATAAAAAAATAATGCGGTAGTGTGCGTGGCCGGTTTAGCGCAGGCGACAGTAGTCTTTAAGGTGGAAATGGACTTCTACAGCTGATAGTACCAATATTAAACACAATTTATACTTAATTGTTGACAACATCGGCCCGCGCGTGTTTTATTAAAGGGTTATTGTTTCGTACCAAAAGGTATTGTAATTATTTTGATCGAAAAATTGCGTTTAATTTTTTTGACTAAAAATGTACCTATGTTCTTACTTATATGTATTAATAATGATTTTTCTAACTGTTGTACTATTTAATGAGCCTGTACCTCTCTGTATATGATTTATTTCGAACATGAACAAATAATAAACGTTATTAAGCCATTTTATGTAATTTTATTTCAATTGATTGATTTGATTTTTCTTGTCACAATTTGTTGAGCACTGCAGTTTATTACACGCCTTTTAGATTTTATGGGATAATAATATTATTATTTGTATAATATTATTATTTGTATGACAGCCTCCGTGGCGTAGCGGTAGCGGACGCGGCCGCTGCGCAAGGTGGCGCGGGTTCGATCCCCGCACAGTGCAAGTATTTGTATGCATAAATATGAATATTTGCACTGGTCTGGTCGTGCCTCGGAAAGCAGGTTAAGCCGTTGGTCCCGGTTGCCATACGAACATCTAGTGGCAGTCGTTACGGGTTGTTGGAGCCCTCAAAAGTCCAACAATTGGTCTAACTGCAATGCTTCGATGTCGCCTTCGGGTTGTGGAGGTCAGACGGCAGTCGCTTCACGGAAAATGTCGAAGTTTAGCCAAAACAGCAGTTGGACTGGTAAAGCGGACCCCAGACTCCAAAAGCTGAAAAGGCTTCGGATACGACTGGGATTAACGCTGGGATGATGATGAATATTATTATTTGTATACAATATCTCAAAACGAATAAACTGTTTCATTGCTTTTCACGTCATTTTAAAAATTATAATAATAAAATCTAGCAGCTCAAACACGAGTCTCCAGATATCTTGTATGCAATAGCCAGCTATGCGGTTAATATTAAAATTTCCCGCAAAATGTGGTTTCATATTCCCTTTTTAGTGGTAAAGGCTCTGAAAGCTTTTAGTGAAAATTAAATAAATATAAGAATAATGTATTTACTTTTAATTTGAGATGACGGTATTAATTTTTCTATGACAAAAATTCTTGTTTAATTATATTATAAAATAATCACAAAACTTCAGTTTGTAAAAAGAAAAATCGTAGAGATGATCTCTTTCTTTCGTGGAATTCTCAGACGCATTTCAAATTACACAGAGCTTAAAATGATTAAGACGCAGTATATTTGTGTTTTTAAATCAGTTTTTCAGTTTTCATTTTTAAGCCAACAAAAAACTTTTTTACAAAAAAAACAACCGACTTCCAAAAACCACTACAAAGTGAAAAATAACTAATTTCGGAAGTCGGTGTCTTTGGTTTTGTATACTTATTCGTTTCTTGACACCGACTTCCGAAATTAGTTATTTTTCACTTTGTAGTGGTTTTTGGAAGTCGGTTGTTTTTTTTGTAAAAAAGTTTTTATTTTACACTTTTTAGTTGTTTAAAGTACTATGTATTCAGTTGCATCCGGTCAGACTGGAAGCTGGCGCAAATATAGTTGGGAAATGACGTAATTTTGTTTACTTTAATTTTTACCCGTAAGTATTCCCTCAACTGCCTATGGTCTTCATCATCACATTTACTGCAGACCATTATTTTAACTTAATGGATGCAAAGGTCTCATCAATATAAATGAATGAAGTCCAACCACAAAGTAGCTACTGTAAACCGTTGAGGAGTACCCGGAACTGGCCTTTATCTTCATCATCAGAGCTCTTATGACAGTCACAACCCATCTAGGTGTAAAGTTCTTATCAATACAAATTAATTGAGCCCAAACACAAGGTAGCTGCTGTGAATTGTTGAGAAGTTCCTTCGACTGTCTCCCGGCTCCATCATCAGATCCACTCCAGACCTTCATTAAATTGTAGTGCTTTAAAATACTTAATGAAAATGCTAAGAAATACACTAGTCGCCCCTGCAATTTTTGAAAGTTCCCCTTGTTTTCTCTGGTCTTCCACCATCAAACGCTGATATCCTTATCATGGGACCACCTTGGGAACGTCTTCTTTCCAACAGAAAAAGAATTATCAAAATCGGTTCATAAACGACGAAGTTATGCGCGAACAAACATAGAAAAAAAAAAAAAAAGCATATATACGGTCGAATTGAGTAACCTCCTCCTTTTTGAAGTCGGTTAAAAATAGCTTTTGCTTTATTTCATTGTTTTGTGAATATTGCATTCGATGCAAAACATTCGTTGGCAATATAAATAATTAGTTTAACTCACGGTCATTTTGAATGTGTGTGAGCGTAATCTCAAATGTGACTCAAAAAGGCGTTTTTATTAATAACTAGCTTTCCGCCCGCGGCTTCGCCCGCGTGGAGTTCGGTTCTATCGCGCTTTTTAGATTTTCCTCGGGAATATCAAATTATTCCGGGATAAAAGGTAGCCTATGTTCTTTCTAAGGGTCTAAAGATTGTCAGTGCCAAATTTCATCGAGATCGGTTGAGAAGTTTAAGCGGGAAAGCGTAACATACAGACAGACAGAGTTACTTTCACATTTATAATATTTTTAATATGAATGATTGTTAATATGAATTTCGGGTTATGAAAAAAGTTATTTTTTTGAGTCACTTTCAGTGAATGTTGATTGATACTTTAGCTATATAAATTTTACGGCAGTTAGTTTAATAACTTTGACGACAAAATATGCTAACAGCGTCTCTGAATTTTACGCCAAACAAGTATTGGAGAAAAAATTGCACAGTCGCTGAATTTTCAAATCTATCATTATTCGTCTAACGATACCTTTTTTTGAGATGGTATATCATCTCATGACTTCTCCCGCTCTGGGTGAAGCGGAAGGGCGTGTCAGAGTTTACTGACTAAAACCCACTCGTGTTTCTTCGCTTGCTTGTGCGACGGCCAAGGCCACGGTTTCTTGTTTAACTAACCCTGACCCAGGAGGTATCGGTCTTCGTGGTCCCCGTCACGATGTGCTGACATCTCTTTGAGGCGCGCGTGAAACACGATGCGCCGTCGACTCGGGCGTGGTCCTTATCGGGCGGCGAGCTGCCCACTGCTCACCGCCCGCAGGCCCGCGCCTACGGTGGCTGGGAGTTAGATGTCGTGTCCCGACCAGGGCTCTCCTGCGGCCCTTGTGGCGTCTAACGATACCTTCAGTAGTATTTTCTATTGAAAATCAAGCAGCTATACATATATTACAGTTGTATTCAAAAACAATAATTATGAACAAACAGAACAAAACATAACTAAGAAAATAAAAACATATGAACGTCTGCTGTCGAAATGATAAAGAAGATTCCGAATTCTATTAATTTAGTGATTGAAGAAAACACTCAACTTAATCAAAGTCTGTTAAAAAACCCGTTTACCGTTTAGAACTTTAAACTTTTGCACAACGAAACGTCCCAAGAGATTGTTGCAGGATTAGTAATGACAGTTTATCGTTCCACAAGTTAATTTAATGCATGAAAACCTTCACCTCTGTCTAGCCACGTGTTCCATAGAAAATGTTTATTTAAATAAGTGCATAAAATCTCTGCTTACTTAATTTTTATAAACTAACTTTCTACAGGCACCCTGTAGAAAGTTGACTATGTTGCAAAGAGTTCGCGCTATAATGCTTTTTTGATAATAATTAAAAAAAAAGCGAAATGTCAGGTAGAAAATTTTGAACTAGTGTTATTATATACCGGAAATCATTGTTTATCGTCTTGAAAAAATAGGCTATAACATGTGAACGGATTAGCTTATGGCACAGAAAAACTCCAATTGTAGTTGGTTGCTCTGCACTCGAAGTTGTTGACTAGTATATATACCTGGGACAGACAGTCCAACTAGGTAGGTCCAACTTCGAGAAAGAGGTGTCTCGGCGAATCCAGCTCGGTTAGGCAGCGTTCGGGAAGCTACGCTACATCTTCTCGTCGTCCAAGATACCACAGTGTCTCAAGACTAAAGTCTTTGACCAGTGTGTGTTGCCAGTGATGACTTACGGAACTGAAACGTGGTCGCTCACAATGGGCCTCATACGAAGGCTCAGAGTCACACAAAGGGCAATGGAAAGAGCTATGCCAGGAGTTTCTCTGCGTGATCGAATCAGAAATGAGGAGATCCGCAGAAGAACCAAAGTCACCGACATAGCTCTGCGAGTCGCTAAACTTAAGTGGCAGTGGGCAGGGCACATTGCTCGTAGAACCGATGGCCGATGGGGCAGCAAGGTTCTGGAGTGGCGGCCACGTACTGGAAGAAGCAGCGTAGGGAGACCCCCAACTAGGTGGACCGATGACCTGGTGAGGGTCGCGGGAGGCCGATGGATGCGGGCAGCACAAGACCGGTCATCGTGGAGGGCCTTGGGGGAGGCCTTTGTCCAGCAGTTGACATCTATAGGCTGAGGAAGACAGAAAAACTATTATAGCTTACATCTATTTTATACTAGCTTTCCGCCTGCGGCTTCGCCCGCGTGGAGTTCGGTTATATCGCGCTTTTTAGATTTCCCTCGGGAACATCAAATTTTTTCGGGATAAAAGGTAGCCTATGTTTTTTCTAAGGGTCTGTAGATTGTCTGTGCCAAATTTCATCAAAATCGGTTGAGGGGTTTAGGCGGGAAAGCGTAACAGACAGACAGACAGACAGACTGACAGACAGACAATAATTACACAATGACAAATGACGATGAAATGATGAATGATGAATTAATTATTAATGACATTTATAATATTAGTATGGATTTACTAAATTTTAAGTAAACCAAGCAGAAATTTTGAAAAAAAAAATAACTATTTAATTAAACACTATCCATTTTTTAAAACATTACAAACTAGTGCTTGAACGCAATCTCGCTTGGTGTTAAGCAGTGATGCTTTCATGGATGGTAAAGCGCACTAAGTAGTTAATAAAGAGTCTATTCACTCTAGCCTTGAAGACACTAAAATTGCAGTCAGCCGGACAGACCGCGGTAGGCAAATTGTTCCAGTCGTACGTGGTATAGAAGAAAAAGCGAAATAATAGTGATCATCATCAACTCAGCATTAATCCCAGTCGCATGCGCAGCTTTTCAGCTTCGGAATCTGGGGTCCGCTTTACCAGAAGAAGGCGAAATAATAGTAATAAAGTTTATTCATCAAAAAGTAAAAATATTATGTGTAGCGGTATCTATAAATGCCACATGCGAACAACGCATCATACTGATGTCACACGAATTGTACATACCTACATCTCGTAAGTAGAGTTTACCGTGCAACTATGTAGCATTTACACAACTTCTCAGCATCAACCGTTGGGCAAGTCAGACATTTCATTCGCCTGGTCGGAGGAGCCTCCCTTTTATATGGAAGATGAGTGACCTTTTTACTCCCTATTCCTAGTCTCAAACAAAGCATTGCTGGAATCTAATTTACTAATGCATTCTTAGCGCGATCCTATTGTAATTTGTAATGCAATGCTTATTCTGACCTGCAGGAATGAATGCAAATAAGTGTATGTACAGACGACAGCACATCTAGCTACCACAATCTGTTAAATTTCTTTAATAGATTTCCAACTTTATCGCTAAAGCATTAAGGGTCAAGGTTGATAGGTAATATTTGACAGTTTCGGGTAGTTTGATCTGCTGTCGAACGTAGATTACAATACACTATACTTGCACCAACTTAGTTTGCATAAATACAGCAACCTCCTAAGTATTTTCATTTGGCATACGTTTTCAATTTCATCTTGATTAGAATTCAGAGTAGTGTAGCAGTAAAATGTGCTTATAACTTTCAAATACAAAAGGGCTTCGAAAACCCATTGTAATTTGCTTTCAATTAAGCTTTCTAAGTTCAAAGTATGAACTTTTGATCTACTCAGAAACAGGTATATATGACATGGGCGATATTAGATTGTGGGAATATAAATGACTAGCAGCCGCCAGCAACTTCGTCCGCGTGGAATTAGTTATGCTTCGCTCCTATTGATCGTAGCGTTATATAGCCAAAAGCCTTCCTGGATTAATGGGCTATCCAACGCAAAAAGAATTTTACAAATCGGATCAGTAGCTCCCGATTTTAGCGCGAATAAACAAACATACAAACAAACTCTTCAGCTTTAGATTATCTAAAAAAAATAAACACAACTTCGACTAACTATTCTGTTTGCTCGAATAATCATCTTCATCTTCATGAAAACACTTCGAGTTGAAGTTGCATGCAAAAGCATGGCTCGGTAATAGAACCATAATTTACTATTTTATCCCAGGTCTATACCAAACTAGCTGTTGAGGAGTTCCCTCATGGAGGCTCTAGGCGGGGGTCGTGCAATCCATGGACCTTTACTGGGCACCGTTTGAGGCGCGTTCCGTAAAGTGCCGATCAATCCGCAGTTTGATCGAGTCTCAGTGGCCGTGGCCGGTCCGGAATACCGAACGATCTCCATGAGCAGTGAATAGCTAGCCGCCCGGTAAGGACCAGGGGGGGCAATTGCGCTAAAATTGTTCAGCCAAAACAGAATTGGGTCGCAACCAAACCATTACTTTTGTTATGTTTCGTATCGCGCTAACATTTTAACCATAACTGGATCGCAATTGGAACGTAACCGCTGTCAAATGATAAAGTTGAAACAAAGATAACTTTTTCTATGCCATGTCAAACTTACGTCTAAACGATTACATTTACTTATAGTTGATTTAGTTTTAATTATTATATCTGATGAAATATATCAATCATACCTACATTGATTGGCCCGGAACGACGGCGCTTAGTGTTCCACACACGAATCAAAGATATGTCAGCACATCATGACGGAGTTCTCGAGAACCGATACTTGCCTGCCTACAGACTTTTACTGACTAAGGCACGTATTACAGAACGTCACTCAAAACTCAAACTCCACTTAAGTCTCGTTTCAAGCCATTTGATTGGTTGAAACTAGTTTTATGTAATGCTTAAGCAGAGATCAATGCTTGAGTTTCCTTCTGGAATACGGACATAAAACTCACACGTGTTCTTTCACTTGCTTGAGCGCCAGGGGCCCCGCTGTCTCTTTCTAACATCCCGCGGCCATATTTATAAATCTTGGCAAAATATGACTGTGCTTATATTTTATGTAATAATCATAAAAAAAAAAAATTAAAATAATAAATTGATATGCTTGGTTACATCCAAAGTTTATTTTCTTATTTCAACATTGAAATAAAAGCTTGTTTTTGTATTCTCCCACACTGAATTAAAATAATAACTCTTTGTTGACATAGGCCTCTTCACACACCTACAAGTAATTGAGCATTCGCTACACTTGCTCGACAATTTAAGATACCGTACTTAATTGAATATTAATGTTGTCCAATTTTACTTTATTTATTTGAATCTGCGCAGTTATTTATATAGGACCGTTCCTATTAAATTTAAATTAACACTTGACTAAGTAGGTATTTCATATCTAAATATTTGGATACGGGCAGCGCAAGACCAGTCATAGTGGAAAGCCTTGGGGGAGGCCTTTGTCCAGCAGTGGACCTTTATAGGCTGCAGTAGAAGAAGAAGAAATATTTAATTTTCTTATAGGATCATCTTCACCATCTGCCTAGCTTTTTCCAAACTATATTTGGGTAATTTTTCAGTCTAACCAGACGCAGCTGAATACCAGTACTCATGTTACATGAAGCGACTGCCTATCTGCCTTCCACAACCGTTGCTGGGTAATACGATTCCCTTGGTAATATGTAGTTGGTGGTATGTTTTCTTGTGTTCAGTACTAAACATAGCATTGTATAGTCAATTATTCGTAAATGACTATTTAAATGATAAGAATAACTGGTCGCTCTGATCAACTCAAGACAATGTTTGTGTTCTTTCTCCAGATTTAGCTTATTGGCACGTTCTATGTTCTATGTTATTGGTTTGGTTTCCGCAGTCAGTCCCTCCAGCGGACCATTGTGCGTGGACCATGGCGGCCTTTGGCGGTTATTCCAACCAGCCCACCTCCCTCCAGAAGCCCATCAGGTCTCCTAGCCTGTTGAGAACATCTGTGTAAGATCTTGGTGCTCCTATGGTTTCGTTTCTAATTTGGGTAACGCCTGTACACTCGAAGAGTACATGCGCAACTGTCTCGTCAGCCTCTATGCAGGCTCTGCACAGAGGGCTGTCTGTTTATTGGCACGTTATATGAGTTCATATAATTTGCTTTTTTACAATGCATAAATATGTGAGCTGTCACGCCCTTTATAACTGAGGTTTTTAATAATAATATTTATTTGCGAAAAACATGGTATACAAAGCTGTTAAAATATGAGATGAGCTCATGTTTTGCTTAAAATTAAGCATGCATAATTATGATGAAATGTTACAGTTTATAGTCCAAAAAGTCCTTAACAGTATAAAAAACATTTTCATTTAGCCAGTTATTTAGGTATTAAGCTTTTAGTTATTTATATTTCCATTTTAATGATATTTTATTTTTTGTTTTTGAGTTGCTTGTATTTTGGCGTGGCTGGCTGGCCTAAGGTACTTAAATAATTCATTGTTTTTGTATTTTTTTATGTTCGAAACTATACATATTGTATAAAGTCAAGTGTTTTTTTTTAATGACCAGTCAGCTAGCTGTGCTGCTGGGATATTTGTTTCACCACTTCGTCTTCCCAGCGAAAGCACTAGGAAGTGGAGTAGGGCGGGCGTTTTCGGTGGACTGTCTCATGTAATATTGACGTTCAGAAAGTGCTGATTCTCAGCCTAATTTGAATAAATGACTTTTGATTTGATTTGGTTTCAATAATTCGTACCAACTGTCAAAATTACTAAAGATGTACATCCATCCCCGGACCCACAGTAGCAAGTGTCGTTTAACCTGAATGATGAACGAATCATGTACCTGTTATTATATAGTCTTATGTTCCTCAATGTAAAAGAAATGCATGTTTGGCGACATGATGTTTGGTGAACTGCCGCCTTACGAAAAGTGCAATAACTTGAGTTTTGCGCCAAATTGAGTTAAGTACATATTTGGAATCTGCAGAATGAGATCTATATATTCTTCTAAGACAGTTTAAAATAAAAAAAATGAAATAAAAAGGTTTATTTTTGGAACATAAACATATGAATAGATGAAGGGAGAAACGATGATAGCTGCAAAAGTTAAAACTGTGTCGCAGCTATCAATGTCATACGCAACGCGTTTTAACATTAAGAATTTTTTTTTTGTTCCAGACATAAAGAACATTAAAAACTAAAGATTTAAAAATAAAATATAATATAAAATAAAAATAATGGCATACAGATGTGTATTTTGAACAGATGTAGGGTGAAAGTGTGGGTATATGTGGGTGTATGAAAGTGTATGTGAGAAGCTGTATGTATATGCGTATGGGAGTGTGTGTGTGTATGATAGTGTGGGGTGTGTGTGTATGAGGGTGTGGGGTATGATGGTGTGGGGTGTGAGTATGTGTTTATACGTATCTATGACATAGCCGGTTTTTTACTAAGCTAAACTGCAATATCTAAGTCGGTGCTTTGATTTACAAATCAAGGCCGAAATAACTATAGATAGGAATAACTTACTTCCACTATTAAGTAATTTTACTAAACATATCTGCAATAAGTGTAGATAGTACTTTTAATGCTTCAGAAGCCTTACGGAGGACGGGTCTGAGCAGTTGTGTTGCGATGTGTGCCGGGTATGATGCGCCAAATGTTATTGTGTCGAGAGCTTAGTTTTGAAGGGTCTCCACATCAATCTCCCTTTGGCGCAGCATTATTGATCATATTGTTGGATTTAACATTGCATCACCTCGCTCAACTGCCGTCTTTCTTCCTATTCACCCAGTTTTTTTTTGAGTGGATAGGCCCACTTAAACTTGCGCGCTTTACCATCAACGATTGCATCACTGCTTACCTACCATCAGGTGGGATACTGTCAAGCACTAATTTATAATCATAAAAAAAAAATAAGTAATAACTAAAAGCCAAGGCAAAAATTTATGCGATTCGAAAAATTTAAATAGGTATCTAGCAGATTAGATTAAGCTGCCTTCCCGATTATTTGTACGCTAATGTCTTAGTTTAATTATGATATTCCAAAGGAGAAAATTTCATTGTCTTAGTTAATTTTGTATTACAACTACCGCCAATATTGCCTCTAGTGGAGAGTAGTAGAAGTGGTAGTGTTGCCACTTAAAATATAAATTTACTATTTGGTAGAAAAAGAAACCTGACCAAATTCGGTCGACTAATTTAATTGAAATAATTTAAAATACAAACAAGACATAAAATAAATTGACAAACATAACAAATCAACTAAGTTATAATGAATTTCCTTGACAATATCACGTTTCGACGCACACGCACTCAATCAGAGCATAATAATGAGGACAGCATAATTAGTCGTACTCTGGACTGTACCACAAACAGCATGCCAGATATGTCTGATGACGATAACACATCAGACAAGGAAGAGATAGAGAACCTAAAGTTGCAACTTGATAGTGCGCACAAAGAAATCGAAACACTTACATTGGAAATCAGCAAATTGCGAAAAATGAATACGGAGCTTATTAAAAAAAAAAATCTATAAGAAAATTACGAACAGTCCAATTAAACAGAAACTAAAAACACCAAATACAACTCCTATAACAAACCGAATAATTACCATGAACACAAAGGCAACTCAGACCGATCATGTACCTGATAATATTAATAATAAATCATTGCAAGCAGTTCAGGTAAATATAAAAACTGATAATTCCAAACCAGTATATCCCATCAATGGAAATTCCTCAATCGTTGTGGCTGCGAATAAATCAATTGTTCGGGAGAAGAACAAACTCTGTATCGTGAGCAACATTGCATCACACAACACGCTCCAGATCATAGAGGACACGTTTGGACAGAATTTCACATACTGTCATTACATATATCCAAACTGTAGTACAGATCGTCTTCTGAGTAATATAAATAATAAATTGTTAAATTTCGGCATAAATGATTACTGTATAGTTATGCTAGGAGAGAAGGATCTTAAAACTTCCTCAAACTGCTTACATATAGTAGAGACCATTCGAAAATCTTTGGAGCATATAACTTATACAAATGTAATAGTTTGCAGTCCTACTTATGTTTGCGGATCTCCTATATACAATTATAAGGTTGAGATATTCAATAACCTTTTATTTAAAGAAATAAATGGTGGGTCATACGCATATTATTTTGACACAAATTCTTATTTAAGTTATGACATGTTTTCTAATGACACAGGTGCAATTACTAGAAGGGCACTTATACATATTTTTTAAAAAATTAGGGAAAATTTGCAAATTGACATAGAATATTATCAAAACTTGATAAGCCCTACTATTTCAACAGTAAATAATGATAGTACTCAATTTTTTCGCTAATTGCATTGACGACAATTTAACTAATTCACGTATGGCTCATTTGCATGTTAAATATCATAAATTACTATCAACTAAATATGTCAAAATAATGCATCAAAATATTGCTGGGTTGATAAATAAATCACACTATCTCACTGTATGTTTGAATGAGCTATCTGAAAAGCAAATTAATGTAGAAGTCTTGTGTATCACAGAACACTTCATCATGGAAGGTTTCCAAAACCAATTACATGTACCGAATTACTATTTAGTTTCATGTTACTGTAGAAAGCAGCAAAGAAGAGGAGGTGTATGTATCCTAGTCAAAAATGGTATACAATCAAAGGATATATCCAAAATATCCAATCTCTCAACTCCAGGTGTATATGCTGTGCCATAGAGCTTACTATGTATAAGATAATTGTAGCTTGTATCTATAGGGTACCAAATGTAAAGAATTTTGACGACTGCATGGATAAATTGGAAACAATGTTGCGGGAAATATCACGCTTGCATTACAAGAATGTCATATTATGTGGTGATTTTAACATAGATGTCCTTAAACAGAATAGATTCAGTAATGAATTTGAATGTCTATTAAATGGCTATAATCTAAAGCTGGCAATAAAACAACCCACTCGTATGGCTAGCCTGACATGTATAGATAATTTTGCTCATAATTTCAATAAAACATGTAAGACTGATGTTATGGAATTTGCATTATCTGACCATACAGCACAGCTTCTTCATTGTCCCGTACAGACATTATACGCCTTAAACTACTGGTACGTGACAAGAAGAGACTATAACAATGACAATTTAGCAAAATTTAAAAATTATATTAGTAATCTTTCTTTTTCGGAAACTTATGAAACAATTGATCCTAATATTGCTTATGACAAATTCATTGACATATTCCAATTAATATACAATTTATGCTTTACAAAAAGACTTATTAAAATTGACTTAATAAAAAAACCAAAATGGTTGTCTCATGGAATAAAAGTGTGCAGTAGAAAAAAAAGAAAACTTTTATGGCAGTGTAGATTAAACCCAAATAATCAAAATAAAACTAGTTTTAAAAGCTACTCCAAATTGTTTAAAAAGATAATACATTTAACGCAAAAGGCACAAAATAATTATTTTATAAAAACATCGAAAAACAAATCAAAAAGTACATGGCAAATAATTAATCGTGCTAAATATAATTTACCCAAAGAAAACATACAAAAAATTAGACTAGATAATCGCTTAGTAACATGTCCCCGTCAAATGTCGGAGGCGTTTAATGACTATTTCATTAATAAAATCCAACCACAACTACACGTTACCAGTAATCCCAAATGTTTAAATTTAGACTGGAATGACAAAACTATGTTCATGGCACCAAGTGTACCACCAGATATACACAAAATTATAATGTCATTAAATAATACAGGCAGCGTGGGCTATGATGATATCGCCACCAAAGCAATAAAATATGTAGCAGCGGAAATATGTGGACATCTAAGTCATATCTTAAATTTAAGTATAAGCGCGGGTGTCTATCCGTCTGCATTAAAAACATCGATAGTAAAACCTCTCTTCAAGAAAGAAAATAGAGATTTAATGGAAAACTACCGCCCTATCGCACTTATTCCAGTCATATCAAAAATATTTGAGAAATATATATATAAAGAACTCACAGAATTCGTCAAAAAGTGTGATATTTTATGTGATGAACAAAAGGGCTTTCGACAACATAACACTACCAATATGGCTGTATATGACTTTTTGTATAATGTTATTAACAATATTGATAATCGAAATCCAGTCTTTGGCATATTCTGTGATATGACCCAGGCTTTTGACCATGTACATTATGACACACTATTAAAAAAGTTGGACGCTTATGGCATAAGAGGCAATGTCCTTAACCTAATCGAATCATATTTAAGACATAGAAAACAAATTACTGAAATAAGACATATTGATACTGTAAAGAAAAGAGAAGAAATTTATCGATCGTCAGAGCGTGAAGTGAAATATGGAGTACCGCAGGGAAGTGTGCTGGGACCATTTATTTTTATATTATATATTAATGACTTGCCTAAATGCATTAAAGAACCGGTGACCCTATTTGCGAACGATAGTAGTTTGACGATACCATAGAAAAGTGTAGAGACGTATGAGAATAATATTAATAATTGCCTAAAGTCAGCTGTACAATGGATGCAGGTAAACAATTTGAAAATAAACTTAAAGAAAACGAAAGCTATACATTTTACGCAACGGTTACCTAGCATGAATCTAAATATACAATACTGCAATGAAAATATAGAAGAAGTTAATTCTACAAAATTTCTTGGCCTCCAGATTGATAAAAATCTTAACTGGAAAGCACATATTGAGATGTTATGTAAAAAACTCAGTATATCCGCATATGCCTTACACATGCTTTCATTTTCCTTATATAAGGATGCTTTACTTACAGCGTACTATGGTTTAGTAGAATCCCATTTACGCTATGGGCTAATATTTTGGGGCAACTCAACAGAAAAAGAAACAGCATTCAAGTCTCAAAAGAGATGTTTACGGGCAATGTTTAAACTTGAGAAGACCGATAGCTGCATGCCCTATTTTAAAAATTACAAGATTTTGACTTTGCCGTGCTTGTACATTTTAGAAGTTGCTGTGTTTGTTAAGTCGAATGCAAATTACTATAAGCATCTAGCCGACATATTCCCACGTAATAGACGTGACAATGCCCAACTTTGTCTCCAATCCGCTAAGACGAGCCTCATGCGCAAAAGCATATATTGTATGGGTCCAGTCATCTATAATAAAGTACCCAAAAGTTGGAGAGAACTACCTCTATCAATGTATAAGAACAAACTTCGTACTTTTTTGACCGCCAGAGCATATTATAGTATTAATGAGTTCCTTAATGAAAAAAATTTTTTTTTACGTAAATACTAATTGGATTCATTTTGACTGACTAATATAATAATAATATTGATTTAATTGATAATTTTATAATACATTAGTAAATAAGTACCTATGACAATTTTTAAAATCGTGATAATATTTTTTTTTTTTTTTAAACTGTATAACTATTATTTTGCACGTCATATAGTGACAAACATGTTGAGCTTAACATTATTTACTACCTTGTATGCACTTTTTATGTATGTACACACACATGTTTATGCAAATAAAATCTTATCTTATCTTATCTTATCTAATTAAATTTTATGTTAATTAACTTTGCTTTTGGTTCTAAATGAACCAAAAGCATAGCGGATGTAGGTTATAGAGTTTTAAACATAAAGTGTAAGGATAAGGATTAAACAGGCATAATCTTAAAACCACCCTAACTAACGGGCTTCAAAATAAGAACTACATAAAAACAGAAGAGTTACTGAAATACATCGCATAGAATTACCGACACACAAACAACATAAACAGTACAAAATCACACACATACCTACACATTAACACCAACAACACACAACCACGCACACCAATAACACATACACTCACTCACTTATACACTCAACAATCCATGGTCCACTTAAGTAATATTCACATATAGTTCTATAATCATTATATTTTTGTTTTCTATTAATTATCCAGCAATAACATTCACCCGCACGCACAAATGATGGAAATTGTAATTACCGAGCCACATTAAACGACTGAACACTGCCACCCAAAATACAAGCTTTCGCTTAGTTTGGGTGGCAGCATCAGCCATCTACCTATAGCCCATCACATTTACCTGTATCTAGATATAATTACTTTTAAATGCGTATTTCGTAAGAAACGTGCAAATAGTAATTCAAAATTCAAATAAGCCGCCGAAACGCTTTATTCAGCAATATGGCGTCAAGCCTTGTAAGTGACGTCACAAAACGATATAAACGATTTTCGGTTCAGCAGTGGTGTTTGTATTTATCTGTTATTTGTTGTTGCTTATATAATAAAATGGTTTATTAGTGGTGTACTGTACCGGGTTGTACAAATACATCGATAAAGCACATGAGAACACAGAACAACAACAAGTGCTGATGCGCGTATAACGTCATCGTGACATTAGCCATTCCGGATCATTTCACAATATGTGGCGCGAGATACGAAAAGTCAAACATATTTTTGTGGTTTTGGACATATTAATTGTTATTATTTTTATTAAAACTCATGTAAATGACATAAAGAACCCTCATTTTATGCATTTAAACCCAAAAATCACAAAAAAAATCATACTGTCAAATAGCCTATTGTGCTTTGACCGATACGCACTTTATTTATAATGAACTAGCTGCTCATCGCGGTTTTACCCGCGTAGGTTTCTTTTTATATGCTCTGCTCCCATTGGTCGCAGCGTGATGTTATGTAGCCTAAAGCCTTTCTGGATTAATGGACTATCCAAAGTAAAAAATTTCAAATCGGACCAGAAGTTCCTGAGATTAGCTCGTTCAAACAAACAAACTCTTCAGCTTTATATATTAGTATAGAAGTATAGATTAATACAATAGTGACACAGTTAGCAGAGCAAGCAAATTGAAGTGGTAGTTGGCTGGTCATCACCGTCCAAGTACTAATGGCCGATGGAGCAGACGAGTCCTGGAGGGGCGGCCACGTCTAAGCAAGCGTAGTGTGAGAAACCCCCCAACTAAGAATGACGCCCAGATGAATCCCGCAAGAGAACTTTGTAGGTAAGTTAACTTAAAGTAACAAATAACCCATTTTTTTACTCCTATGTGGGATCACTTTAAATGTGACGGATGGGAAATTACGCTCATGATTTTATTTAGTCACTTACAATTTTCTCAGAATGTTAAGGTTAGACTCTTGAAAAAGTCACCGACATAGCTCTTCGAGTCGCTAAAATTAAGTGGCAGTGGGCGGGGCACATTGCTCGTAGAACCGATGACCGATGGGGCAGTAAGGTTCTGGAGCGGTGGCCACGTACCGGAAGACGCACCGTAGGGAGGCCCCCAACAAGGTGGACCGATGACCTGGTGAAGGTCGCGGGAAGCCGATGGATGCGGGCAGCACAAGGCCGGTCATCGTGGAAAGCCTTGAGGGAGGCCTTTGTCCAGCAGTGGACATCTATAGGCTGAAGAAGACTCTTGAAAATGTTTTCTTGTTGCTACAGCAGTTTAGATGTCTGCCCCAACTGCACCAAAAACAAAATTAGTTAAATTTCATACAACAGTAATATTGGTAATAGTAATATATTATACTGTGGCGGTGTAAACACATTCATCAAAGCTATTCTAATTTGTATGTAGTTACAACTCTAATATAAGGGAAACTGTCCTATTGTTTGAAAATTCATTTATTACCAGTAAGGGCTGAATTTGAAAACACTTCAGAACGTAAACGAGCAATATGTTGCTCCCTGAACTATGATTACGGGATATACTGTTTCCTTATTTATATTCAATGGATATTTTTGTGCCCGCAATTTCTTTCGTAAATCTGAAACAACTATATGTCTCGTCAGTATATTTTTCTTAAAAAAAAAAAGTTAACTAAAACCCAACTACGACAAAAAACGACGCTGAAAAAGTATGAAACAAGATTTTCAGAATACTGAACTGAACAAAGTTGCTAATGTAGTTGCAAGTAAATGGACACAGTAGTAATGTCATACAATACTATTCTGAAGTATGCAATATTCACTATGTAGAGATAAATTTTCATGTTTAGAAGGCGTAGTCACACGTTACATATACCTACCTACCGTAGCACTTTGACAACGTGTGACTACGCCTTTCCAAACATGAAAATTTATCTAAAGTATGTATAATATATAATAATGTAAAGTTGCTAGTTTTCATGTTTGGAAAACCGCAGTCACACGTTGTCAAAGTGCTACGGTAGGTATATGTAACGTGTGACTACGCCTTTCCAAACTTGAAAACTAGCAACTTTGTTTAGTGCAGTATTCTGAAAATCTTGTTTTATACTTTTTCAGCGTCGTTTTTTGTCGTAGTTGGGTTTTAGTTTTTTTACTTTTTATTATTTGTACTATTTTGGTGTTAAAGTGTATTTGTGGCGCATAATATTAACAAAAGCTAAAAGGCCCTTCTAATGGTACTGCAGTGGTCTTATTCTGATAAGTAGTAAAGAAGCTATGAACGAAAAGATGTAAATTATATGCAATCAGCCCATGAATACAGGTAAAGTCACAAGCAAATGCTAATAATATATATATTCAAAATGTACAAGTAAAACGCTTTAAAATGATACCAAACACGGCATATTTACCTTAACTTTATTTTTTTACTCTGTATGTTTTGTCCGATAGAGGGCGCCACATTAGATTTTGTGAAACCCCATATAGCCTTATAACCAGCGGACAATTAAGACGCTTCTAATGATATGTCATTTGTCGAATTCTGATAAGTAGTTTAGAAGTTACGAGGGAACAGATGAACATACATACATACATACATAGCCTGTGAAAATCATAACCCTCCTTTTGCTTTGCCGTAGTCGGGTAAAAATAACTAATTTCGGAAGTCGGTGTCTTTGGTTTTGTATATTCATTTTACACCGACTTCCGAAATTAGTTATTTTTCACTTTGTAGTGGTTTTTGGAAGTCGTTTGTTTTTTTGTAAAAAAGTTTTTATTTTACACTTTTTAGTTATTAAAAGTACTATCCTTATCATGGGACCACCTTGGGAACGTCTTCTTTCCAACAGAAAAAGAATTATCAAAATCGGTTCATAAACGGCGAAGTTATGCGCGAAAAAACATAAAAAAAAGCATATATACGGTCGAATTGAGTAACCTCCTCCTTTTTGAAATCGGTTAAAAAGCGTTATACTTTTTATAACATCAGATGTCTGGGCCATTTTTCACGGAATTTTTACTAAGTTCCATTTCAGAGATTAGCCGGACGAAAAATTTATAACGATTTTTTTTGGTTATCATCATCAACCTTTTTATCGTCCCACTGCTGCGCACAGGTCTCCTCTCATACATAGAAAGATTGAGGGTAATCCCCACGCTTTTTTTTTATTAGTTATAAACTAGTGCTTGACTGCAATCCCGCCTGATGGTAAGCAGTAATGCAATCGTTGATGGTAAAGCGCACTAGCTTATTAAGCCTATTCACTCAAAAAAAACTGAGTGAATAGGAAGGAAGACGGCAGTTGAGCGAGGTGATGCAATGTTTAACCCAACAACACGACCAACGATGCTGCGCCAGAGGATGATCTGGAGACCCTCCACGACCAAACCCCCGACACAACAATATTAGGCACATCGTACCCGGCACACATCGCAACACAACTACTCAGACCCGTCCTCCGTACGGCTTCACCAGACATCATGCCGGAACACGACGAATCGCTTGGCGGCAAGACTTTGTCTAGTGGGTGGCAACTTATGCCGGCGGCTGATGTTGTTGCCTACCACCGAGAGAACGCTTGCTCAATGCGGGTTGGCGATTTCAGACTTAAAATTCAGGTTTCTTCAAGAGGTTTTCCTTCACCTTGTAATCAGTCTTCGGTGTCCAAGACACTTAGAAAGTACATATAACTTAGAAAAGTTACATTGGTAGTTGTCTGACCTGGAATCAAACCCGCACCCTCACGCTTGAGATGCTGGTGTTTTAACGACTAGGCCACCATGACAATCTTTTTTTGGTTATAAATATTAGGAAATACCGCTTACACTTTCTCAAGAATATAATAAAAAGCTGTCGTTTTGACAGTAAAACCCTAATAATATTTTTTTCTACAGATATTACAAAGGATCTTAAAGAAGGGAGATTACAATTTTTATGGCTTAATTTTCTAATACAGACTGATCTTTGCCTATAATAGGCTATGAATCGGGATTTTAAATTAAGCCTTACGGCTGTTAATTCTGCCGCGGCTTATTTTAAGGAGATACCACGGCCTCTTGTTCAGAGTCAATTGAAGGAACACGGGTGAGCTTTAGTTAGTAAAAGTCTGACACGCCCTTTTGCTCCGCCCAGAGCGGTCGGAAAGGTCATTTGATGATTTTCCGTTCTGTGATACCTTTCAAGGACACGAGGACTGTATAGTTAAACCTGCGCATTGCGGTACAGGTACGGAGGACAGCAGGTCAAGCTACCTGAAACTGTCGAACATTCCCAATCAACCTTGACCCTTAATGCTTTAGAGATAAAGTTGAAAATCCTATGAATCATCATCATCATTTCAGCCGAAATACGTCCAATGCTGGACAAAGGCCTCCCTCAAGAAATTCCAAGTCGACCGGTCCTGCGCCTCCCGCATCCAGGGGTTTCCCGCAACCTTCACAAGGTCGTTGGTCCACATTGCAAGAGTCTACCCACGCGGCGTCTTCCGGTGCGTGGTCGCCACTCAAAAACTCGTCGGCCCCATCGGGCTTCGGTCCTACGGGCAATATGGCCGTCCCACTACCACTTTAGTGTTGCAATTGTTCGAGCTATGTCGGTTACTCTCGTTCTTCTGCGGATCTCCTCATTCCTGATTCTTTCACGCAGTGAAGCCCCAAGCATAGCCGTCTCCATTGCACTTTGAGTGACCTTGAGCCTTCTGACAGCAGTGTCTTGAATAAATGTGACAAATCTAAAAAGTCATCACCTGCCTAGCCTTTTCCCAAATATGTTTGGGTC
Organism: Sesamia nonagrioides; assembly: GCA_017933935.1. NCBI lineage: Eukaryota > Metazoa > Arthropoda > Insecta > Lepidoptera > Noctuidae > Sesamia > Sesamia nonagrioides. The sequence continues at coordinate 3,690,856 of JADWQK010001429.1, read as the reverse complement.
AGCACCCAGTCTCACCAGATTCAGTCATCATCTGCCTAGCCTTTCCCAAATATGTTTGGGTCAACTCACAGTCTAACCGAATTCAGTCATCATTTGCCTAGCCTTTTCCCAGATTTTTTTTTTGGGTCAGCTCCCAGACTAAACGCTTTCAGTCATCATCTGCCTAGCCTTTTAGCGAATACGTTTGGGTTAGCTCCCAGTCTAACCGGATTCAGTCTTCATCTGTCTAGCCTTTTACCAAATATGTTTGGGTCAGCCCTCATTCTAACCGGATTCAGTCATCATCTGCCTAGCCTTTTCCCAAATATGTTTGGGTCAGCTCCCAGTCTAACCGGATTCAGTCATCATCTGCCTAGCCTTTTCCCAAAAACCTTGGGTCAGCTCCCAGTCTAAACAGATTCAACTGAATACCAGTATTTTACATGGAGCGACTGACTATCTGATCTTCACAACCTTTACTGGGTAATACGATAAATACCCTTTGAACTTTTAAGACTGGTTGTCAAACTTTCGAACGTCTGACGACACGTAACGACTGTCAAAGATCTACAAATGACCGGGATCAACGGCCTATCGTGCTTTCTGGGGTACGGAGGAGTCCCCGGTATGTAAAGATGGTCATTGGTCACCCATCCACAAACCTACCGCGGCAAGTGTAGCTTAACCTGATCAATCTAACAAGGGTCCTAGATTGCTATTTTTACAAATTTGATATTCCAACACGATTCGATTGTCATTTCATTGTCATTGTGCCTAAAAATTCGTAATCTGCTAAACCAATAATGATCGATCAATTATCTCAGTCGTCTAGTATGGAATGGTGGTAGAATGACATTGCCGTATTGCTATTATTATAAAATCAGTCAGTAGAAATGATTTTCTAAAAACTACTACTCAATTTGAACGTTTATTAATATGGAGTGGAGTACCAGTGATTAACTACTGGGAAGTTATAATGACGCCATTTTGCTGCTAGATTTCGAAACTTGTCAAAATCGATCATTACGAGTCACTGACCGACCATTCTGACACTATTGTAATAGCTGATTAGGACCTTTTATCATCATCATCAAACTTTTATCGTTCCCACTGCTGGGCACAGGTCTCTCATACAGAGAAGGATTGAGTGTAATCACCACGCTTGCTCAATGCGGGTTGGCGATTTCAGACTTATAAAGTCCAGGTGTCCTCAAGATGTTTTCCTTCACCTTCAGTCATTGGTGTCCAAGATGTACTTAGAAAGTACATATAACTTTAGTAAAGTTACATTGGTACTTGCCTGACCTGGAATCCAACCCGCACACTCATACTTGAGAGGCTGGTGTTTTAACCACTAGGCCACCACGACTTCAACTAGGGCCCCTGCATGACTGTTATTAGTGTAGCCACGAGCACCTTTATATACATCGTAAGTATTTGCTTTTTATTCAGTCCAAACTGTTAAAAACTTTGAAATGTTTCTATGCGTATTTTAATAACTGGATTCGATGTATATATCTGAACTTCTGTCTTTTCCTGTGTCTTGATATACTTACTCTAATACAAAATCAATCCCATTCCATCCTTTAATTCCAATTGAGCTTCATGTTAAACAATAGGTATATGTATTTTATTAAGGATAAAGTAATAAAATATTTACATATTTTCCTAAAGACGAAAGACCCCTTACCTGTTCAGGTGATCTTAGAAATATACTCGAATACAGCTTTCAAAGCTTTAATACTAATAAGGGAGGCACGTGTTGTTACATACATAAGCAAAACAAGGAAAAATAAACTTATTCACTTGGTTGGATTTTCCTAAGAAGACTTCAGAAAATTATACGGGTTTTACGACGTATAAGCAGCTCCAGACTTGCGTAACAAAATTCCAAAACCAGAAAGTTATTGTAGTAAATCGCAAATTAGTTTTTTTTTAAATTTTTTTTTTATTAATTATAAACTAGTGCTTGACTGCAATCCCGCCTGATGGTAAGCAGTGACGCAATCGTTGATGGTAAAGCGCACTAGTTTATTAAACCTATTCACTTAAAAAACTAAGGAATAGGAAGGATGACGGCAGTTGAGCGAGGTGATGCAATGTTCGACAGTGGACGCCCTGGCCCGTCTAAAGGGCCAGGTGACAGAGGCGGTGGGAGTGGGGGATGGAGTGTTGGCTGTGTCATTCGACATTGCCAACGCCTTCAATTCCGTCCCCCACTCCACCATTCTGGAAGCGCTCCGGTTCCACGGAGTGCCCCTGTACTTGCGGGGCCTCCTGGCCAGCTACTTGGAGGACCGTGCTGTCCTCCTCGTAGACAGGGCTGGCCAGCTCCGTCGATACGCTGTCGGAGCCGGCGTTCCACAGGGGTCCGTTCTAGGGCCTCTTCTGTGGAACGTCGGTTATGACTGGCTCCTGCGGGGAACCCTCCTTCGAGGCACGAGTGTCATCTGCTATGCAGATGACACTCTCCTCACTTCCCGCGGGAGCACCTTCCGGGAGGCGGCCAGTTTGGCGTCGGCGGGCGGATCCTTAGTGGCGGGAAGGATCCGCCGCCTGGGCTTGAGGGTGGCGCTGCACAAAACAGAGGCCGTGTTCTTTCACGGCCCCCGGCAGCGCCCCCCGCCTGACGCCCACATTTATGTGGAGGGGGTGAGGGTCGGGGTTGAGGCCCAGATGAAATATCTGGGCCTCATCTTAGACAGCAGGTGGCGCTTCGGCCCGCACTTTAGCGGGCTGTCGTCGCGCCTGCTGAAGGCTGCGGGAGCCCTCTCATGGCTGATGCCAAACTTGGGAGGGCCCAGCATGCGGTGCCGGCGTCTATACGCTGGCATACTGCGAAGTATGGCCCTTTATGGGGCCCCGATTTGGGCGGACTCCCTCCATAGGAGGGAGAACCTCACCGCCCTTCGGTCGCCCCAAAGGGCCATCGCCCAGCGGGCATCGCGGGCCTACCGCACGGTGGGCTTCGCAGCGGCGTGCGCTCTGGCGGGCACCCCGCCTTGGGAGCTCGAGGCGTGGGTGCTCGCCAGAGTGTACGAGTGGACGGCGGGGCGCAGGGCGCTGGGCGAGCGTCCGGCCCCAGAATTGAGGGAGGCCGTCCGGCGGGAGGCAAGGGTCGCTCTTGTCCAGCAATGGACGCAGGACCTCGCCTCCGCCGTCTTCGGCCGCCGTACCCTCGACGCCATCGGGCCGGTCCTGGAGGACTGGCTCGACAGGCGTCACGGGTTCCTCTCCTTCCGTCTGGTGCAGGTACTCTCCGGTCACGGCTGCTTCGGCAGGTACCTGCACCGGATAGGACGAGAGGAGACACCGTCGTGCCACGGTTGTGGCGCGGCGGAGGACACGGCGGAACACACCCTCGCGGTGTGCCCGTCGTGGGCCGTGCCGCGCCGCGATCTTGTCACGGCGGTGGAGGGGACCTCTCGCTGCCCGCCATCGTCAGAGAGATGGTGGGGAGCGAGGAAGCTTGGGTGGCGATGGCCTCCTTCTGCGAGGTCGTGATGTCGCAGAAGGAGGCAGCGGAGCGCGAGCGGGAGGAGGATCCCCTCGCTCCGGCACTCCGCAGGCGGCGTAGGGGGAGGAGAAGGCGGGATTTCGCCCGCTTTCTCCCTCCCTGAGGTGAGCGGCGGGCGTGAGGCCGACGCCCGCCTTACATCGCTCACCATGCGGGAGCCACGGCCCCTCCCTAGGAGGGGCAATTGAGGGCCCGCCTTACTAGGCGGGTTTCGCCGGCGGGGGAGAGGTAGCTCAGGCTGCGCTAGTTTCCCACTCCCCCGCCACTATGGCGATGCCGGAGTGCCGCTGTGGGTTTAGTGGGTATTCCCGGCTTCGGCTGGGCGAGTCCCACACACGCCCTTCGGGGTAAGGTGCGTAAATGCATTCCCACAGCGTCAAAAAAAAAAAAAAAAAAAAAAAAAAAAAAAAAAAAAAAAAAAAAAAAAAAAAAAAAAAAAAATGGCACACTACTTTTCACAATTCCTATTTTAGTGAAAAGTAACATTTTTGGGAATATCTCATGAAACCTTTGATGTTCAAAAAGTACAGATACACAGGCGAATTTTACTATTTTAATGATTTTTGAATATTGTAGGAAGCATTTTTGACGATAGCAAATTGAGCTATTACAATCTGTCTATTAGATTTTTAACTTTATTATCAAATCAAATCAAAATTATTTATTTCAAATTAACCAACAGTTGGTGCTTTTGAATAGTCGAATGTCGGTCATTCCAAGAAAAAGTGAAGCTAAATTGCACGTTCCAAAGCGTAGGTCTCTATGAAGAAGAACGTGCAAGAAACTCCATGGACACTCTTTTAAAATCATAATATGGATTACATGTCTTCGTTACATATTTCTGTTGCTTCTATCATGTGAGCACAATGTATAATTATAAAAAATAACGAAAAGATAGAAAATTAATCAAGCCCACTGGCAGCTAAGAGATGACCAGTCTCCACTGACGGCCCCCGTTCACGAGCATGACGCGCGCATCAGCCCCACTTAGCTCAACCATTTTGAAGGGAACCAAATGACCCAACAACACGCGCCACCATCAGCAAGACATGTGAGTGAGCATGACAAACTCTCAACTGCCATGCTCGTAATGTCAAACAAGTTATATATATTAAAAAAAAAAACAAACCATAGTCCATGGTGCCTCACATTCACAAACTTGGAAAGTGCTTTTACATTATACAATACTATATTATTTGCAAAATCATGGCAGCAAAATCCCGTGCACAATTGAAATAAACAAATAAAAATAAAAAAGGAATATTTGGAAAACAACAAAAGGGGGAATGGTATCTCTTCCAAACCTACAAAATTGTCTGTGGCTGTGGAGCAGGACTGGCATTTAGCCAAGCATTTTTATCAATAATATAATCTTCCAGTTTATAATATGCTTGTTTACACAGCGTGCGTTTAATGCATGTTTTAAATTTGGACTCATTGAGTTGTTGAATCGCTAGCGGTATTTTATTATAAAATTTTACACAGTATCCCATAAAAGAACTATTTACTTTAGCCAGTCTGAACCGAGGTTGATCTAAGTTGTCTCTATTCCTAGTATTAAAATTGTGCCTGTCACTTATTAAAAAGATCAATATTTTTCCGAACATACATAATGTTTTCGTAAATGTATTGACAAGGGACCGTAAGGATGTTTATTTCTTTAAATAGTTCCCTAAGAGAATCGCGTCTGCGGAGATTATATATGGCTCTTAATGCTCTTTTCTGCAGAATAAAAATAGACTCTATGTCTGCAGCCCGTCCCCAAAGCAAAATACCGTATGACATGATACTATGAAAGTAGCTAAAATAGACTAGTCTCGCAGTATCTACATCAGTAAATTGACGGATTTTTCTGACAGCATATGCTGCTGAACTAAGCCGTCCTGCCAGAGATGTTAAATGAGGACCCCATTGTAGCCTCGAGTCAAGCGTGATCCCCAGGAAAACCGTGTTCTCGACGAATTCGAGTTTCTCCTTGTTCAATACTATATCGGAGTAAGTACTTGTAACATTTGGTAACGCAAATCTTATCCACTTAGTCTTTTTTGCATGTAGTACTAAATTATTAACAGTAAACCAGTTTTGGACTTGCTGTAAAGCATTGTTTACGTCCTCAAGGTTTGAGCAACGCCTCACAATTATAAAAGTATATGCTATTGTTCAACGCTTTTTGGGTCCCCGAATTCCTACGAATAAACTTGTTAAAACAAGCAAACCTAGTTGAGCAGACTTGTGCACTTCTCCGAGTTTGTATAACAGCAGCTTACACGTTTATTCAGGTTGATAAAGCATACAATGTTTATTTTTACATGTCAATGAAAGTTTTAAAATATTTTTTATTTATAATTAAAATAATTGCCTCATACGGTATTTGATCAGATTGTTTATTTTACACGATAACCGTATAATGAAAGTTGACTGTAATCTAGTCATGGAAATTCACAAGAATAAAAAAATAAAATGATTTTTCTTATATTGTCGGAAAACGATTTAAACTAAAATATATCTAGTGTAATAATATTTTTTTTTATCTTTAATTAGGTATAATTTGCTTAACACTATACAACTTGTAACAAAAAGGGTATATACATACCAAGGGCATGGCATCTTTAGATGATATCAAACGATATCGGAAGGGTTTCAACTCAAAATAAAATACACAAAAAATTGGTACCAAATTTTCGGTTTCGTGTGTTTCTTAAAATAAAATCATAACAAACGTGGCAGCACACTACATATGTTAATAACTACTCGTTACCCGTCATGTTACTTGCCAAAATCCGATAAATGTCTTCAATATCTCTGTGCGACTAGTATGATAGTAGCCTATCACAGGCGGTGTTTTTCCTCATTACTTCCTAACATAAAGAGATAGGATTAAAAAACCCTTCCAATATCGTTTGATATCATGTAAAGATGCCATGCCTTTGTTATGTATATAACCTTTATGTTACACGTTGTATACTACCAAACAACATTTATTCAAGTTTTATCGTTTTTATTTTTTCATGAAAAGTTCGTTTTTGACTTGCACGTTTATTCTGTGGGGCCATCGATTTATTTTTCTTTCAAATCAACCCAAGTATTCAGTTAAACCATTTACAAACACTTTTAACTGTTGAAACACAAAGGTTGCCTGGAAGAGATTGCATTAGTTATAAGGCCGCCCATTTTTTTCTTTTTTAATATAAGTTATAAACTAGCGCTTGACCGCAATCCCGCCTGATGGTAAGTAGTGACGCAATCGTTGATGGTAAAGCGCACTAGTTTATTATGAGCCTATTCACTCTAGCCTTGAAGACACTCAAATTGTAGACGGACGTAAATATCGCCGCCGGCAAATTGTTCCAGTCCCTCGATGTACGCGGTATAAAGGAGGTGGCGAAACGCTTCGTCCGGATCGCAGTGGTATCAACAACGTAAGGGTGGAAACACGCCGTACGACGGGTCGTCCGATGGTGGAACGGAGGACCATTGTTTGTTTTGTAGTGTTAAATTTAAATCCATACTAATATTATACATGCGAAAGTAACTCTGTCTGTCTGTTTGTCTGTCTGTTACGCTTTCCCGCTTAAACCTTTCAACCGATTTTGATGAAATTTGACACAGACAATCTTTAGACCCTGAGAAAGAACATAGGCTACCTTTTATCCCGGAAAAATTAGATGTTCCCGAGGGAAATCTAAAAAGCGCGATATAACCGAACTCCACGCGGGCGAAGCCGCGGGCGAACAGCTAGTAAATAAATAAAGTCTGGAGGGGCCAAATGGTGGCTTCGCGGGGTATAATATACCTTCCTTTGATCTGGACTGTAATTTTTAAAGGCAAAGAAAAAAATGGCGTCACTATCGCGCTGTAAACCCTTAACCTAGGAATGGGTTATGGAATCATGCACCTTACCTCGCTTCACGGGCTGTTCCGTCGTCTCGTAGGAGTTGGATCAGTCCACTCCGTCTTCGACGGTTGTTCACCCTCGTGGTTCGGCACAGGCTCAACACAACACACACGTGGTTATAAAGTTCCCCGCTAACAGCTTCGTTTTCTTTTCTTGAAGCCACAAAGACACGTCTCCAATTGAGCGGCTGGGTACAACTTATAATCGAATGATTATATCGTTCAGCGATAAATTCACACAGTAAAACTATGCGATTGCGGGCTTTGAAACAGCGGTTAGGATCACACCGAAAGCGGTGCGAACGCGGATAGCACGCGGTACGGGATGCGCACGCGCGGAGTTCCAATGGACACTGAACTTGTCTTCTCTAGTATGATCTAGGCGCTGTTGACGAAACAGCGCCATCTCATGGGCAGCGGGTGCATGATGTGATGTAGGTTAAGGGTACAAGGATTTAGCTAGGAGATACTGCGCGACAGCTCCATTCATAAACGCCAATAGATGGCGTCAACATCCTCCCCCCTTTTGAAGGGTCACCTTCAAAACCCAATCATGAAATACAGCGAAAACTGCGAAAATATAATATTGAAACTGCGACTTATAAAAGAAATAACTGCGATTTTTATATAAATAACTGCGATAATACTAAACTAACTAACTGCTAACACTTAAACTACTTGTGTTTATCAAATTAATAATCATACTGTGTAGGTAGTGGGCGCAAACGCACGACCGGACGTACGTATGTACCTTTAGCGGTTCTTACAGAAGCTACAGCAGATTGTTTACGACGACGCGTTACCCCATCGTCGGAAGGAAGCGTCCTTTCCACAATCGCTAACGGCCACGATAAAGGGGGTGCATTATCAGTTATGATGATTACGACCATGCCAGCCTTGATTGGCACAGTCGGAGTATTCCATTTCTCTCGAGTTTGCAAACCGTGTAAATACTCCATTCTCCACCTTCGCAAAAAGGACTGAACTAACTTATCAAGTAGAGAATGTCTCTGAAGCAGATTGAGATTATCTGATTCTACTTCAGGTGCGGGCAATGAAAGCAGAGGTGCGGTATGCAAAAATGGCTCGGAGTCAATGCGGTAAGCTCTGCGGAATCGGCACTCAGAACTATGAGAGGCCTAGAATTTAACAAATACTCGCTCTGAGTGAGTACTGTAACTAGCTCTTTGTAAGAATGCCGCTGTGAATAACTTAGATCAGAATGGGTGAGTCGTCCACCAACTCTGACCAAGTCGTTATATAATTAAGAATTAGCGACTACAAAATTGTTGCCTCTGTCCGAGTGCATTACTTAGACAGGGCCACTGCGGAACAAAAATCGTTTAAATGCGCTTAAAATATGGCGGTTTTTTTTTTTAATATTTATGCTGGATGAGTTTCAGTAATTTGTGTTCTGCCAAACTCAAATCAGCTGCGGTTGTTTGTACGGAATCGCGACGTGGCAACAATCTAGCAAACTTGAGAATGTAGACAATCGCACGGAGTATTTTACTCCACGACGAAAGACGACAGAGAGCATCATAAACATAGGAGTTGTCTGCGGGAGTTAAAACAGTGTGAACGAGCTTTCTTTGCTCAGGTACTTCGTTCAGCGAGAGCGGCTCCGTACATTCAGTGGTAGGCCACTGTGACGGATGTAAAATTAGCCAGGGGGGCCCCTGAGACCACAGAGGGTGGTTTAACAATTTAGCAGGAGAGACACCACGTGACAGGCAGTCTGCCGGGTTGTCAATCCCTGCTACGTGATAGAAGTTATCTGCGAAAATATTATTAGTGATTTTAATAACGCGATTGGTAATAAACGTTTGCCAACGGTAAGTAGGATACACGTCTACGGTCTCATGCGGGAGAACTGAAACGGGCGGGATATAACCCTTAGAAAGGTAATCATTTATGACCTCGTCGTAAGCGGCGCGCAGCCCCGGTGAAGCTTCAAGCTTCCTTTCCAAGCATAAAAATCGCTTACGAGCGACATTGAAAGAGTCACCTAGTGTGAACACATCTTTATCAAACAGTAGACCCACGGTATAGCGACCAGTAACTGGGTCCCGTTGCGTAGTTGAACGATAAAAATATTCACATTCAACATCAGCGGGATGTTGAATGGGCGGGCCGGGAACTTCTTCAAGTTCCCAGAAGCGGGAAATAAAAATATTCAGATTCAACATCAACGGGATGTTGAATGGGCGGGCCGGGAACTTCTTTAAGTTCCCAGAAGCGGGAAATAAAAATATTCACATTCAACATCAACGGGATGTTGAATGGGCGGGCCGGGAACTTCTTTAAGTTCCCAGAAGCGGGAAATAAAAATATTCACATTCAACATCAACGGGATGTTGAATGGGCGGGCCGGGAACTTCTTTAAGTTCCCAGAAGCGGGAAATAAAAATATTCACATTCAACATCAACGGGATGTTGAATGGGCGGGCCGGGAACTTCTTTAAGTTCCCAGAAGCGGGAAATAAAAATATTCACATTCAACATCAGCGGGATGTTGAATGGGCGGGTCGGGAACTTCTTCAAGTTCCCAGAAGCGGGAAATAATTAATTACCTACACGTCAGCGCAAACAAGCGTAATGGTGTAAGTCACATTCAACATCAGCGGGATGTTGAATGAGCGGGAAATAGAATTATTGTTATTGTTATCCATAGGCGAAGGAACTACGGTACAGCATGATGTAATACAGGCTGGGCGTTTACTAAGTGTAGGCACAGTTCCCATTAGTACATAGCCTAACACCGTATTGACAGCGGCGGGCACTGACGGGCCTCTAGGAATCCCGCCAGGCGAAAGTAAATGCGGGAACAGCGATGCTCCAATTAAAATGTCAATTTTACTTGGAATAGCGAAACTATCATCTGCGAACTGAAGTTTATTCGAATAAGGAAAGGCCTTAATATCGACAAAAGCAGAAGGTAACTTATCCGTAATTTGATCGACTACTAACGAGTCGATATCAAATCGGATATTTTTATTAAAGCGTGAAAATATGGTTAAATTTACTGTTCCGAACGACGTTTTCTCTGTGCGTCCGAAACCACGTACAGTCGTGGACTGTGTATTGTTTTGACGTAAACATAATCGTTCACAACATTCATTTGTGACGAAATTGCTATGACTTGCACGGTGGCGAGTAGGACAGTAGTGTACGCATCACATTGCGACGGCCCGCTGCAAGCTGTATCCGGGGATACACAACGCGGCGCATCCATGGACATCGAGCACAACGCCACGCCAGACCGCGCGGCAGGCTGCTCCGTCTCTGTCGCGCGTGTGGGATCGAAAGAGACCGCCGCGCCTGCCCGCTTCGGCGCCGCTGTGTCGGGCGGCTCGCCCGTAGACAGCTGAGTGCAATTGTTTGCTCCGGTACGCGGGTTCGATTCCCGGGTAAAATGTAACAAAGAATGATGACGCTGCTTACACGTCCTACATCCAGTTGCGGATTGACAACTCGATATCTTGTGTTTAATGCTTAAGCAATTGACGCAACCGTTAATTTTCTTAACAAGCTGTAGGCGTTCATACGGAGACAGTTTATAAAAATCGGGACATTTAAATAAATGTTGATGTGCGACATTAGTACACAAGCATTTGTCAGTAGATTCGACTGTGCTGACATAGGCATTGTAGCGTGGGGACGACTGCGGAGCTTTGTTATTAGAAATGCGAGAATGATCAGCCGGTGTTACGCTGACGGCGTGAGCACGATACAATAATTTACCTTGTAAATAATGTAATTTCTGATGATCCGAGAGAGATGGATTATCATGAACGGCGGTCTTATAATTTGAGTAGAACAGTGGCCCTGAGCGAATGTCACCGTTAAAACTCATAAATTCAATCGGTGGTAACTTGATCATAGACGGTCCCCTCTCCACGACGGGTGGTATATCATCTGCGGTGTTGGAAGCTACTAAGCGTTTCAGTCTGTTACACATATACAGTATACGTATATACGTATACAGTTGCTCGAAAGAGACCAAAGCCTTATAGTCTGCGCGGGCTGTTGGATCTGCAGTCAATAAACAGCAATTGTATTGATCCATAACCTGATAAAATTCGGAGCGAATAGCGTCAATGTTCGAGCTAGCGTCTAAAAATGCCTCCCTTTTATCCACATCGTCTTTGATGTTTTTTGATAAGTCGTGGGCTGACTGTAAGCATTCAAATAATGCATTCCGCTTTGCTTCCAACGCGGACAGCGTTAATTCTGTACTACCAGACTTAATAGCTTTCTTCATTATGAAATGAGAATTTAAAATATAGTAATAGTTGATTAATTTGTGAGTAATATGAAAATAAATACTAGCGGGTGGGTATCTACGAATGTATTTCTAGCGAGCGCCGCGCTCGGCTTGTGATCACAATGTTTTGTAGATACCTACGAATCTTAGCGAAAATTATCGAGATAGAAACTTTTCGATTTTTACTGGGAGTATGAATACTTATTACTTACAGCGAATATTAAGATAAATATTAGTATGACAGCGGGTAAATATATATAATAGTACCTATTTAGTGTAAAGCGGTATCGAATGAATTAATTACCTACACGTCAGCGCTTACATGCGTAATGGTGTAGGTGACAGCGAATATAGGCTAACAAACCTACAAACGGCGGGTTTTACCACTAATCTAATAGGTGCCCTAAAAAAGGGGGGGCGGAAATCCGAGGAGTGGATAATCCGAGGTTAGAAGGACCACAATGGACGGGCCAAGTGGCTTCGCGGGGTTTAATATACCTTCCTTCGATCTGGACTGTAATTTTTAAAGCAAAAAAATGGCGTCACTGTCGCGCTGTAAACTCTTAACCTAGGAATGGGTTATGGAATCATGCACCTTACCTCGCTTCACGGGCTGTTCCGTCGTCTCGTAGGAGTTCGATCAGTCCACTCCGTCTTCGACGGTTGTTCACCCTCGCGGTTCGGCACAAGCTCAACAAAAAACACACGTGGTTATCAAGTTCCCCGCTAACAGCTTCGGTTTCTTTTCTTGAAGCCACAAAGACACGTCTCCAGTTGAGCGGCTGGTTACAACTTATAATCGAATGATTATATCTAGCCCAACCAACATTGAAACCTATACCTAAACCTATTTTTCCCTTCTGTTTTTTCTTGCTTATTTATTTGGATGGTAAAATAAATTATGAAATAAATAAATCAGCAAATAACGCAATTAATTTTGTTTAACTGTCAAATTAAAGGGCATTGTCATTGCAAGTTTTAGGTCGATGTATGATTTTGTTTGGCTTCGTGAGTGGTATATTTTTTTACAAACCTCTCTTTTAGGACATACTGACAAAAACCCCTTACTCTTTCGTCTATTTTATGCAACTGAGGTTGATATTATAAAACATACACACAGTTATAAAACTGTGAGCCCATCTGGTACCTCGTCACGCTTGTACGCCTCGTCTTGGTACATGAAAATCGTCATTGCAAAAGAATCGTTCGCCATTATTTACCAATAACGATCACCACGATTGTAAAAACAAAGACAACTATTTTTTGGATGGTCAATGGTCATTTTGGTTATTCAGATTCTCTTAAATCCAGAAGCTTTAAGTGTATAGCCTCGACGACCTACACATGACTTACTTATTGTTGAAATAGTAGCAAAATAATTTTTTTTAATTGCTTTAGATGCCATCTAGCGTATTACGCATATAATTAATTATTGTCTTTGGGTCTGTGTTGTCTTTGAATAAAGTCAGTCTTGTAGCAACAACTAACGTGTTTTCATTACTTATAACGTCGAGAATTTTGTGGGTCACAGTAGTCATAAAGTTTCCACTTTATCCTACCACTGACTTCTTGGTAGGCTTTTCCCGGGAGTTTCGCACAGTCGACTTCTAAATTCGTTACGAATTCACTATATAATACTCAGTGGAAAAACCTAATAATATTTTGGCCCAACCTGGAAAACGCAGGGTCTAGGTTTGTTTTAATTGCTGTTGTTTAATATTACTTCTATTTTTTATAACACAGCATATAAGTATTGTTATTTAAATGACTTGCGCACTTTCAATCACGAGACCAAATGGATACCTATAATATCTAGTAATAGAAACTGTAATTTTTGTCTAAATTTAATTTTAAATAAGTACGGAAACCTGACTTAATCTTCACATTAAATTATAATAGTTAATAATTACTGAGCTCGTAATAACTTTGAGTTATAAGTCACTTTAAGTAGGAACCCTGAGCAATGTCTAATTAATTTTCTCAAAGGGCAATCTCGTCAACCCCTTTAATTGGCGACCTTTTACTAATAGGCTATTCAGAAAGACTTAAGCTAACATCCAGGAACTATGAATTAATACTTTCGGGAATTTATTACGGAAGGAAGCACTTAATCACATTTCCTTCATTCCGTTAGGTACTCAAACGTTGATGGTGTAATGTACATAATTGGTCCGCCATCTTGGGTATGCCACCATGTTGGGTTTAGAATGACGTCACACAGTTAACTATACATTATCATCCAAACTAAACGTGTAGGTATACATAATTTCAGCTTATATAATGGCTTCAAATTAGAGTTGCAAAATATCTCCCGAACATACGTACATTTGCAAAATAAGAAACTTGTTGTAGTAGATACGTCGAAATTTTACTACTTATAAATAACTAGCTTTCCGCCCGCGGCTTAGCCCGCGTGGAGTTCGGTTATATCGCGCTTTTTAGATTTCCCTCGGGAATATCAAATTTTTTGGGGATAGCGTATGTCCTTTCTCAGGTTCTAAATATTGTCTGTGCTAAATTTCATCAAAATCGGTTGAGAGGTTTAAGCGGGAAAGCGTAACAGACAGACAGACAGGCAGACAGAGTTACTTTCGCATTTATAATATTAGTATGGATTAATCGTATCAGTTATTTTCCACCAACCCCCACTGGGCCCGCGTGGTAGATTACAACCTATTCCCTGTCACCGAGTGAAGAGCCCAGGGAAATAAATATTATAATAATTATCCTATAATGTTCCTAATTATAGGCTAATTATTATAATATTTATTTTCCCGGTCTGAGTACTAAGATTTGCCTGATATAAAAAAGTCATTATGATCGAATTTTCATAACCCTTAAAACAGTCTTTAAAAGAGGTTCTCCTATCGAAAAAGTTTTTGCCACATCGGAATGATACTGGCCACTTTTTGACAAGTTGACAAGCAACCCGAGAAAAACTAAAAAAATGAGGTTATAATTTTAAATGTCAAATCCTTTTTAGGATTTCACAAAAGCAATCAAAACCAAGTACCTACGATAAAACAGAAATATTAATTTACACGTTAAAATTGAGTTTTGTAGCGAAAACGTGAGCATTTTTATAAATCTTATGTTTCACAAAAGGATTTTGCAAAGGGTTATGCTATGTTGTTTACTTTTTATACACAATCAAGCATCCGGATACAAAGGTATTTCAAATTTAATTACAATTTGAAAGACTGACAAAAACGAGGAATTATTTCGCGTACATTAATGAATATAAACATTTTGTAACACGACTTTGTATGACCGTGGTTGTGGCACTGCAACTTTAATACCTCGCTTTGTGTGCAAATCTGATTAAGTTCTCGGTTAGTTTCAGTAGTTAAAATTTATTGCTGTTTAACAAGTAGATTACACATACATACCTACTACATATAGCTGCGCGTATACCCTTTAATATACGCATTCAAGCCTGTGATGTCACATATCTGGGCAAACGTCTTCGTACTCTTTCCATTTTTCTCTCTAAAGTCATTTAATTGGGCAAAGTGCAATTTATGTATAAATATAACATAACTAATCACTTATGCTAGGAACTAAATTAAAAGGATAAATAAATTATTACAGATGTAATTAAGTTACTTAGTTATCATTGGCCTGATATCTTCTATTGCTATGTTAACACTACCGAGGGTACCTTTGAAGCCCAGCCGATCTTTGAATCCGATCGACACATTGGTAGGTTAATAATGTTCAAAATATGGAACAAAGTTCTTACATTCTTGCATATTTTGAATATATCATCAATTGTCGCGGAAAACCGCTGGATGCGTGAGGCGCAAGATCGGTCGTCATGGAGATCCTTGGGGTAGGCCTATGTCCAGCAGTGGACGTCTTCAGCTGAAATGATGTTCAATTGTTTTTATCAATATAGTTTTTTAAAGAAAAGATGTTCTGATTTGCGCTCTATATGAATTTATTAAGACGCAACTTGGGATACTCAGAAGTTGGACTCAATTTCTAAGTCTTCCTCAATTAGTAACTCCTCAACTAAAGACAATGAGTTAATACACAAAGTTGATATTAATCTTGTATTTACAAATAAATGTAATATCTAAGTAGTCAAGTATGGCGGTGCATATACCTAATATTCAACTTACATAATTATTATGTATTTAAGCGAGGTCGTAAGTTAAATGCCTAATAAATTTCAAAGTGCTTTAGTTTGATGATGACTAATGAATGAGAGGTGTCTTTAAGTGCAGCAATCAATTGTTATATGTATAAATAAAAGAGGATTATGTGGTTTATGAAACCACGGTAAAAATAAAACTTTTATATTATCCTTGGCTGCTTTGATAAGCAACTTTTAATTTGCCTCTACTCCGCGGCCGACCGTCACACGACATGCAACACACAAACGAAAAAGTTTCGAGACGATGTAATGAAAGTTTCACTTTAATAAATAATCCTACACCCTTATTATATAACAAAATATTACTCTCAAATTGAATTAATGTTCAAACATATTGCTCCACATTTCATGTTCGAAAAGAAAAATTTGTCTGCTCAAAACGTAAATAACGCAATGAATAATGTTAAACTGCCTAAATGAAACCCATTGCTACTGATAGCATGTTACGTAATTACTCTGCAGATTGCCTCACATGCATTTAGTTCTGGAAATAATCCGCAGTATGATTCAATTTACCCACGTCAATCTCGTTCAATTAATCTTGATATAAAAATTCTAAAATGCAAAACAAAATATGAATAACAACATCAGATCAATTTCGGAAGGTTTTTAAACGTGACAAATTAGAAAATCCGTCACGTTAAAAACAATATCCTTTCGAAATTGGTCGAAACAAATTAATGAAGGGTTCCATTTGAAGCTGCGTTCATTCAGTACGTGTTCGGCTTTATGATTCGTTTCCAAAACGTGATATTAATCCAACCCACTTTACATCCTATAATGTCTATGGGCTCATATTGATTGCTGTGTCTAAATAAATCGGAATTTTGGCTCGATCTGCCTATAAGATACGATTACGGAAGTTGTTTTTGTTGAAATATTGAATGTGAATTTTATCAATCTCCTTAGTTATTTGCCGCTACGTTGCGTGTGGGTTTTAGTGTGACTGAAAGCAGCTAAATATCAGTATTTAAAATGATCTGAAAACCACAACCTAATGACTGATTAAAAGGTGAACGAAAATATCTTGAGGAAACCTGGACTTTAAGTCTGAAATCGCCAACCCGCATTGAGAAAGCTTGGTGATTACGCTCAATCCTCTATATGAGACGAGACCTGTGCTCAGCAGTGGGACGATAAAAAGGTTGGTGGTGATGTTGACTTACTTGGTCACTTGTTAAAACTAGTTGAAAGACTTTTGAGTTCGGACTACACGCAATGACTGGTTAGCGCAGTGGTTAAGCTATTGACTGCTGCGCTGCGTGTCGCGGGTTCGATTTCCGCACAGAACAAATATTTGTATTACCTACAAGTAGTTGTTCCGGATCTGGATATGTATGATTGTGTATGTGAGTTATATGTTTGTAAACGCACCCACGATACAGGAGAACTTCCTATTGTTGAGCAACATAAAAAAAAGAAAAAAAAGAGACTGTCAAAACTCTAAGGTTTGACAAGGTTTAGGCGTGTTGAATCTTGTAATGTAAGCCAATGTTTATATAGTTTAATAAAGTGATCTTAGTATTGGAGATTGTAGTTGTGTCAGGAGTTTGGTCGTAGAGGGTCTCCATATCAATCTCCCTCTGGCGCAGCATCGTTGGTCGTATTGTTGGGTTAAACATTGCATTACCTCGCTCAAATGCCGTCTTCCTTCCTATTCACTCAGTTTTTTTTCGAGTGAGTAGGCTTCATAAACTAGCACGCTTTACCATCAACGATTGCAGCACTGCTTACCAACAGGCGGGATTGCAGTCAAGCACTAGTTTATAATTATAAAAAGATAGAGAGAAAAAAGGCATTGTTTCTTTATTATATGTTTTACATGTTTAATTAGGGAACACGTGTTTTCCAATACGTTGGAATAGTCAAAGTTTGTAGGACATCAGATAAATTCTCGTAAACTAGGTCGCGCGGTTGGACGGTTGCCAACTACCTATGAGGCTTTCCGGCTCTCCATCTGGGCAGATAAACTGTACCGGAATTTGAAGATCGTTTCGGTTCTAGCGGTTATGTTACTTTGATAGAGTGCTTTTGAATGCTTCAAGGCTTGTGTATATCTACTAAACTTCCTAAAATCAGGAATAGGTATATTTAGTTTTGCTCATTAGGCACCATTATGAATTGGGCACATAATATTTAAAACACATATGTTATTCGTTCTTCTCTTTTCTCTTCTTCTTCAGTCTATAGAGGTCTACTGCTGGACAAAGCCCTCCCCCAAGGCTTTTCACAATGACCGGTCTTGTGCTGCCCGCATCCATCGCCTTCCCGCTACCTTCACCAGCTCATTGGTCCACCTTGTTGTGGCCCTACGCTGCGTCTTCCGGTACCTGGCCGCCACTCTAGAACCTTACTGCCCCATCGGCCATCGGCCATTCGTTCTTAATTCTATTCAATGGTTGTAGCACGGTAAATTGACCTCCTTTTCTTCTTCAACCTATAGAGGTCCGCTGCTGGACAAAGGCCTCCCCTGAGGATTTCATCACTTTGGGTTGGTATGCCATAATCCCCACGCTTAACAGGCGTGTTAGGGATCGCAGTAATTTGATATTCTACAGGAGAAGAGCTGCTGGCTGCTGGCCGTTTCTCTGGTGAGAGTTTCCCTTAGTCGCCTCTTACGACACCCACAGGAGGATATGGATCAGTACTATTCTAAACCTGATATCACACGGGCTAAATTGACATAATAATGCCATGAAGCTCTTTTTGCATATTTGACCCCTAATTAATAATTACGGTATCCAACTGTCATTTCAACTTTCGCCTCGGGAACAGATTGATACACTGTTGCAAATGATCGCCATGTTGTTTTGGTGACCTCTGATGATATAGTTTTGAATATTACATTTCTGTATATTTTCCCCTTTATTCATAAACGTTGCTTATAGTTAACACTAGTTAAATATAAGCAACCCAATCAATCACTAGATTAGCGACTGTTTAACCATACATTTTTGACGTTTGCACGTCACTTAAGAAAAACTAAGACAAAATCATCGTTTATGAATGAACACCATATGTGTTTAAGGGGTTTATTTACAAACGATCATTAAAATAAGGTATGGTAAAAGTCACGAATCACTAGACAACTTTATGCAACGTTTAGGAATAGAGCATTCGCATTTTGTAAAACTTACTTTCCAAAATATTGACGTTGTTATCAGCGTCAAAACGGTGAAAATGTATTAGCAATATCCTTCAGAATTATTCGAATTGTACCCCAAGCTTATGATATATATTATTATGTCTGTAAACGAATACCTATCATTTTCAGTTATATCTATATTTTTCATAGACTAAGCGAATGTCTTATACAGAAAGTTTGGATACTATACATAAAATATTTATACATATAGGTTTTAGGTTGATGTTTAAGTCTGGGATGATGTTTCATAAATAATGTTGCTTCAAATTTCAGTGAAACTTCTTTAATACGATTTTTTCATTCAGGTAGGACAGCGTCCCTCTCTCCATAACTTGTTCTAAACCAACATGCTTTTATGCAGGAGCTATCTTATGTAAATTGTTTCAAAAAACTAGTAAGTTTGTACATAGTTTTACCGGTAGGAAAGTGGCTATTTTGTGGATCCGGTGAATAAAGTTTTACTTTTTATATGCTAGGTAAAAGAGTTTTGCAACATCTGGCTAATGCACTCGTTTATCAAGCGCTGCAGCGCTGACACACGTCGGCGACCTGATGGAAAAATCACCGTAAAATCCTAGGTCCACCGTAAAAGTTCACATAAGAGCTAGTGGTATATCTGCAAAGCTTTTACACTACAGAATGAAGCTGTTATTTTTGATGCATAGTGCATAGGTTATCAAAAAGTGCGGTCTACTAAATGCATCAGCAGAAATGCCACATTTTGACAGTTCAACAATATTTTTTAACATTGCGTTGCTTACGTCGTTGAACAGACAATTAGTTCGACCATAATTATGAAGCAATGGATTACCAATAGCCTTCTAAATGATTAAGATTGAGATCAATCTCAATGGCGTGTTAGGTAATTAGGGTGCTGGTGCCCATAGCCACCTATCGCACTTAAGAAGAAGTTTATCAATGTATCGTTAACTTCAAGTCTTCAAGCTTAGTTTATCAATATATCGTTAATTTCAAGCTTAGTTTATCAATGTATCGTCCACTTCAATTTAGGTTGCCTAAGAAGGCAGTGAACAGTAAAAAATAACATTTTTTCAAAATATAAAGCCTTTTATACAATTAACGGCCACAGAAGGAATTCTAGAAAGCCGTAGGTTTAGGGATCTGGCTGTGACGACATCATTGGTCCAGTGGCTGGGCTATCGACTGCTGCGCTTCTTTTCGTCACGAAATAAATTTTTGAACGGCCTACTAGCAGTTTATCTCACATAAAAATCAGCCAGACCCGGAACAACTACTTGTAGGTCACACAAATATTTATTCCATGCAGGAATCGAATCCGCGATACGCAGTGCGGCAGTCAATAGCTTAACCACTGCGCTAAACCTGCAGTAATAAAGTTTATTTTTTCTATCTTTATTTGGCAAATAGCTTCGTTTAAACTATACAAATTGGTGAATAAGCTGCCCCCGGCCGGCCTTCCTCGCCATCCGAAATAATTGACGTATCTAGTATCCCAGCCACGTCGACAAAAATATATCAATTTATTTGGCCGTTTTAAAATCTTAAAAAAAAAATTATAATTGAAAATTTTTCCGCTTCCGCTTGTAACAACCTTTTGCTATTTCTACTAGGTACAGCATCTGTTGTCCGATAAAAAGTGTTCTATTTTTCTAACTCTTTTTTGCGCCCCGCGGTTTTACCCGTTTAAGTTTCGATCTCGCAGGAATATCGGTATAAAAAGTATACTATGTATTAAATGTAAATTCGTGCAGTAATTTACTGACTAAAACCCACCCGTGTTTCTTCACATGCCTGTGCGACGGCCAGGGCAACGGTTTTTTGTTTCACCAACCCGCAACCCTGACCCAGGAGGCATCGGTCTTCGTGAACCCCGTCACGATGTGCTGACATCTCTTAGAGGCGCGTGTGAAACACAACGCGCCGTCCACTGCGCCTGGTCCTTACCAGGCGGCGAGCTGCCCCACTGCTCACCGCCCGCAGGCCCGCGCTTACGGTGGCTGGGAGTTCGATGTCGACTCCCGACCAGGGCGCCTCTTGCGGCGGCTAGTGGCGTGAGGGCGCTGGGATTCCCGCTGCCTCACGCGCTCCGCCTTCTCTTTTGCCAACATCACGGCTCGCAGAAGGAGGTGAAGGCCTGCCATGCACTCCTCCGGACCATGGCCTGGACCAGGGTCGGACGAGAGAGATCGCCGCCGATCCCCGCTACGAGGACACGGCAGTGCTCTACCCAAGTCGGGCAGATCTCCACCGTATGTTCCACCGAGTCCTCAGGGCGCCTTATACGGAACAGGAACCTCCCGAAACAACCGTGTCCGGTGAGGACCAGGCGGAAGGTGAGGGCGCCGTGGCGCCTCTCTAGACACTCCTCAAAGAGGAGACTTACCGCCGCTATTGTGGCGTGTCCAGAGAGGGCTATGCTCGGAGTTTCTCTGCGTGATCGAATAAGAAATGAGGAGATCCGTAGAAGAACAAAAGCCACCGACATAGCTCTTCGAGTCGCTAAAATTAAGTGGCAGTGGGCAGGACACATTGCTCGTAGAAGCGATGATCGATGGGGGATAGTAAGGTTCTGGAGTGGCGGCCACGTACTGGAAGACGCAGTATAGGGAGGCCCCCAACAAGGTGGACCGGTGACCTAGTGAAGGTTGCGGGAAGCCGATGAATGCGGAAATCCTTTGGGGGGGCTTTGTTCAGCAGTCGACGTCTATAGGCTGAAGAAGAAGAAGAAGAAGTCGAATTCTTTTCTTTTTTTTTCTGCAGTGCAGTGGTAATGAACTAATTTACACAAAGTAAAGCGCCTGATGGGGTTCGAACCTACAACCTCCAACTTGTAAGTCGCGACCAATACCACTAGGACACCGCTGCTCTCTTGTTGTTTCTTATTTATAATATTAGTAGGATTATCTGAATCGCATTGCATCGTCACCTACGGTGCAACTGGAATCTTGTTGAACAGTCAGTGTCCAGGAAGTTTTCATATGGAAATTGTTTAGGAGAATAGCATCGCGCTTGTCTGTTTTAGCTTCCTCTCAATTTCTTTTTTATTAGTCCTGAAAGAAATAAAATAAATACAAACCTACATTTATAATCTTTTTTTACTTTACATGAAAAAAATCATAGAACTCTCCCGAAAATCTTTTCCACAAACTTCTCTTACTACTTTAAGTTGGAACCAAGGAGGACGGTTTTGATAAGGATTCGGGTCACATTGTCATAGTATCTCAAACATAATAAATAATCCTTTGTAGCATAAGTGGAGCGGAACCAACAAATCACTGAAAACTGTCAGTTTGTTTTCTAGGTTATGTTATGACTTTCATTTATTAATGTCGAGGCCAAATTTAACCGTATGTTGTGGTAAAAGGGGACGGGGCCTACAAATTATAATTGAATTGCCACGGTATCTCACAAGTTCTATATTATACTTCCTTCGCAATAGTATAGACAGAAATTATTGATTAAATTATTTTTAGGATATACTTTGTAACAAAAATACATTAAATAAGTATATTGTATGACTTGTGACGGCTAAGATTGATGCTAAATTTACTATAATCAACCCATTTGAACCACACTTCTAAATTTGTGAGGGTTTTAGTAAGTTATTAATTATTTAGATTTGACATAAGCTACTAATGTCTAATGTTAAAATCTTAAAAGGTTCAGAGGCCGTCCGTACCTAGAACGCTTTATTTTGTACTATAAATCTACCAAATTGGAAATGTTTCCTAATAAGGTCATACGTTGTGGCTGCAGAGTATTTTTTAATGTTGCTATAATGGCTTCCTCCAAAATACTTACCGTGTTCGATTGCTATTTACTTGACGATACTTGTGAATGCTATCTTAATTGTTTTTCGCCGAATTTCGTTATTCAGTTGTTATTTGTTTCTGTTTATTTTTATACATATAGATATTTTTTAAACTGATTTAGTTTGAAAATTAGATAATGTTTATTTGCTTCTTTGAACATCCTTTATTTAAAGTTAATCCGAACAAAGTGTAAGGATTATTTGGCACGTAGCAAAAATCAGAATTTACGCCACCATCATGATTTTCCAATACTAATTTAGTTTTACGCAAACACAAGACATTGTCTGACCTATCTCGGAGAGCAGAGCAGCATTTACTAACTAGATTGTGCACTAGCTGTTGCCCGCGATACCGTGAGTGATCCAGGATGAAAAGTAGCCTGACCTTACCCGAATTAATGTCTATTTGTGTGCCAATTTTACCTATATCCCGTATCAGCGTGAATGCGAGACAGATAGTTATTTTCACATTTATAATATTACTACATTAGATTTTTTTTTTGTACTGGATGGGGACTCGTCGAATGACCTCTCCCGCCCTCGGTAGAGCGGAAAGGCGTGTTAGACTAAAACTCACCCGTGTGCCTTCAATTGCCTGTGCGCAAGGGCCACGGTTTCTTTTTTTAACCAACCCGAAATCCTGACCCACGAGGCATCGGACTTCGTGGACCCCGTCACGATGTGCTGTATGCCTAGTATGAGTTTTCATTACGAGACTCGATCGTCGATATCGAGCGCGTTTGGCGCTCTCATTGGTTGAGAGTTCTTACAACCTTGAAGCGGATCAATCGATGAGTCAAACGCGCTCGATATCGACGATCGAGTTTTGTAATGAAAACTCATACTAGGCCTACTGATATATCTTTGAGGCGGGCGTGAAACACAATTAGTATTAGCTTGACATGTAATCTATAAGCCATGTCCAAGTGTCAAAGATAAAATTACATTCTATTTTGTTACGAAACGTGTTCTGAAACTAAACAGTTTTAGGAATGTTTACAAACAAAGCCAGCTTTGAGCAACTTTCAAGAACCTTAAAGACTGATTTACATGGTGCAATCTAATTGATTTCTTTAATAAAGTTGACGCAACAATAAAAATTGCATTGTCTAAACACCATTTAGTCGATGCAAGTCATTTGTTGCATGAATTTTTTAACATCAAGCTGCAACCAAAAGGAGCGGAGCATAACTAACTCCACGCGAACGAAGTCGCTGGCGGCCGCTAGTTTACTATATAAAAATACCATCTCCGTTCCACCATCGGACGACCCGTCGTACGGCGAGTATCCGCCCTTACGTTGTTGACACCACTACGATACAGACGAAGCTTTTTTTTTTTTTAGCGTTTTGCCTCGCCTTTTATACCGCGTACATCGAAAGACTGAAACAATTTGCTTAAGGCGGTCTTCCCGTCTAAGAACAATTTAAGTGTCTTCAAGGCTAGAGTAAATCTGCCGTCATAAGGAAAAAAGACGCATCTAACATTTTTTTTTTCCAAATTGAGTTACATGCATATTCTAAATCAGTAAAAAAAATGGCGTACACCAATATTTTTATATTTCGCATAAAAAAAATGTTAGATGCGTCTTTTTTCCTTATGACGGCAGAAATAGGCTTCTAATAAACTAGTGCAGTTTAGCAATTACGATTGCTTGCCATCAGATAATTAAATATATTTTAGCAGCATTTTACTTACCCATTAGATGGCGTACAGAAAGTCTTTGTAATTATAAAAGTACTGCTAGGCAACATTTTTATCCATTTTTATCGATATAGACAAAACATAAAATTTATACTAAGGAAATAGTACAAAGTACCCATCCCAACATTGTTATGCTTACAACTTTGCCAGTATAAATATTTCCCGCCAATATGGTTGGGTTAAATTCATTTTCCCGTTTAATATTTTCGACATCACAATAAGTACCAATGAAGGTAATCTCATCTATAAACATTGTGTAATATTACCCCGATTCGTGATAAAATATTAAGGTTTACTGAAGAATGCCCCATTTTTATCGCCAATTTCCATTTAGTGGGAAAAGGTAATTCAGATTTTATTTTATGACCAGAACCGAGGCCTATAATTTACTTAAGAACCATTCTTAAATTGTTTATTGTAACATTGGCTTATTACACACTATATCTTACCTAAGTCGTAACGGAACTTTTTAGAATAAACAATATTTTAGTTACCTATACTGTTTTTATTTTGATATCTAATCTTACAATAGAATGAGTAGATTTGGTCGGGAATGACATAATAAATTTTAAAATAGAACAGTTAAACAAACGGTAAATTGGTAACGGATAAATATTTTCATTAAATGCTTTGCGTTGAGAAGTCTAAATATAAATACTACCCCGAACTACCGATTGAGTTCCATTAACTAATATACCATGTCGCGGCAAACCAAGACAAAGTTGAAGAGACATGACTTCCAAAGAAAGGTCTGGCTTGCTATGATAGTGGACAAACGAGGAAACGGTAATGGGAGACATTTACCCTGCAATGTGGCATTACTGGCTTATAATATATAATATAAATATTGTAGATGGTTATAAAACAATAATCCATTGAAATCACATCACAAATATGAGGGCAGAGACAGCCCAGTGGATACAGACGCAGCTAACGTGTTGTAGGTTATACATTCCAATCCTGACAAGGGTTTTGTGTAAATTATAATTATCATCATCACAGCAGTCCACACATGGACATGTTGTAGAATCAAAAACTTGTTAGACATGTGACATCTAATAACCCGGACTGAGGATATGTGGTGGATGACAACCAAGTCCCTCTCGCAGAGATGGGGTTTGTGCAACAGCAGTGGAAAAATTACATGGTTATGCTAGCATAATCCTCTTCAAAGTTTTGTAATCCACCTATTTGTAGCAACATCTTTGTTTGGCTGCAGGATATTTACAAGACCAGACCAGTTCTAGGACTAACACACTATTTGATGATGCAGACGACATTCAAAGACAGCTTGACAACGAAGCTAGGGACAGAATCAAGTTTGGACGTGTAAGTATTAAATTGTTGTTGTTTTGATTTTATTTTGATTTTGAATTGTGTAGTGTTCCCACAGCACGTCGGAAAACACATTGTTGAGTTTAAAACTCTCAGTGCATAAAAAACCACCCTTGCGTACATGAGCTTCTGTACTTTCTATCTGTCACACTAAATATTTCTTAGATATTTATATATAAAATAAAATATGTATAATAAAATTTTGCAGCTCCACGCACAGTTTTTTTTTCTTACCATTTTTTAAAAGCAAGGTCTGAACGGCCCCAAGTAATGTTTAAATGACAATAAATTTACTTTTACAGCCGAAAACTATATGGGTTTTCCATTTTCCCACACACTTCCCTGAACAGAACTCTATAGAGGAGAGCGCAGAGGAGCAGATGAGAAGGCCCCGGCACTTGGTGAGTACGAAAATTAATAAATAAAACATGTTTTATTATTATTACTTAAGTGGAAATGTGCTGGACGTGGATACAGCATGATAGATGATATCTCGGCTAAGAGAATTACTAATTGGGTCCCACTAAACGCACGACACGATCATGGCCGACCGTGTCGAAGACAACGGGACGAGCTTGACGGAACTGGCACTCGCAACATACAAAATTGAGGAAAACAGGAGTGACGCCTTTGCCATGCAGTGTGTAAAGGCAGGTGCTTCAATGTACTACTCCGCGAGGGGGGAGGCCATGGACACTAACTTTGTTACACAACGTGACCTCAATAGAATTTCTAGATTATTTAAACCTCAGACTGATGTCTGGGAGGACCTCTTATCCGAATGGCAAAGTAGGTGGGATAATTCCATCAAGGGCCGGCACCTCCATCTGTTCTTTCCATCCGTTGGCGATCGGCTGGCTAAGACATGGCTGGAGGTTGACCACTGCGTTGCCCAATTTCTCACAGGTCATGGCAACTTTAAAAGTAAACTGTATTCTTTTAAACTTGTTCCTTCGCCTTTGTGTCAGTGTTCTACATCGAACTGTGAATTTGAACAGTCCGCACATCACATCTTGTGGGAGTGTATTCTTTGGCAGAATGAACGCAATATTATGTTGGATAGTGTACAAGTTACATCCGGAGTTGTTTATTATACGGACCTTGTAGAAACTAGAACTAATTTCCGTGCGTTCAGGCGCTTTTGCCATACTTATTATTGGAATCAATTGTAACAGCATATACCTACTTAGGACCCATTAACTTAATCAAATTTTATTCCGTGGTGCTTGGCAATCTGGGCTTCTCCCAGTTGCAATAATGTCCCTTTGTGCCGATTGGCCTAGTTCTGTTCTGTCTCCTGCTTATTATGGAGGGAAATGGAAAAAATATCCTTTTTCTTACTCCTCCGCTATTCTTTTCTGATTTTTCAGGAAGGCTTTCAGGAGTTGCAGTGGGTTGGGAACAGTGTGGCGGGTTTTGTCCCATAAAAGTGTGTAAATCTATACTAATATTATATAAAGCTAAAGAGTTTGTTTGTTTGAACGCGCTAATCTCGGGAACTACTGGTCCGATTTAAAAATGTCGTTTTCCGTTGGATGGCCCATTAGTTCAGAAAAGCTTTAGGCTATATAACATTGTTATGTATGTGTATCCGAAGCGCACACGCAAGCGCGCCACCTACTATTGTCCCGTTGAGACCCTGTACTAATAAAGAGTGCGTTGCTAGCTACAGAGCCTTTCACTTGTGTACCACCTTCCCGCGTCCGCGTAGATACAATACGTAACATTGGCGACGAGAATTTTACGGACCACGTGTTTAGTACAATGTCCAGTTCTGTGCAATTTGGAATACTACATACGTTCGACCATAATGTGCAAACTTGGAAAACGTATAAGGGACGTATATCACAATATTTTGTGGCAAATAGCATCAACGAAAAGACGGATTCCGCGGGTGAAAAACGAAAAGCCATCTTGCTCAGCGCACTCACGGAGGCTACCTACAAATTGGCAACGGATTTAGTGCTACCTAAAGCCATAGAAGACGTGCCCTACGTAGACCTATTATCGCTACTGGACAACCATTTTACTCCCAAATATGTCGGGTTTGGTGAGCGTCACAATTTTTACGCGGCGTCACAACAAGCAGAGGAATCTCATTCGCAATGGGCGGCGAGATTACGAGGATTGACAGAAAAATGTGCCTTTCTTAACGTGGAGGAGGCACTCCGCGACAAATTTATCATGGGGATGCAGCCGGGACAGGAGAAGGAGAAGCTGTACACGAAAGACCTGGCCGACCTCACGCTGGCCAAGGTCGTGGAGATGGCAGAAAACCTCCGATGTTCGCGCGCTGCCGCCGTGGCCAGTGCAGGAGCGCTGGCGCCGGCATCCGCAGACCAGCCGTTGTTCAAGATAGCTGATAAAGGAAAAAGTGGCAATAGTGTAGCGAAGGAGAAATGTAGTGTATGTGGTTATTCAAATCATAAATCAGCTGACTGTAGGTACTCAAATTATGTTTGCAAAAAGTGTCACGCAAAGGGCCACTTGCGTAAAATGTGTCCAAAAGTGAATTACGTGCAGGTGGATGGCAGTGGCAAGGGTGAGGTTGACGATGACGGTAAATTGTTCCATATCCGTTCATTCAGGGGAGAACCCATGGTGGAAACTGTTTGGATTAATAACGTGCCATTTAAATTTGAAATTGATAGCGGGTCGGCGGTAACCGTAGTCTCGGAAGCATTCTACACAACTAATTTCATAAAGGTGCCATTATCAAGTACATGTAAACAGCTCATAACGTATAACGGCGGGAAAATCGTGTGTCTAGGTACGCTGCGTTTGCCGATACGCTACGCGGATCGTACAAATATTATGCATGTGTATAGGGTTGCCAGATAGGAACTTATCAAATCCGGGACAGTTCTAAAAAAACAATGTCGGGTCGAAGCCATAATAGAAAATCTCATATATTTTTTTTTATTTTCAAAGGGTTCATATTTATATTTAAAAGGAAAAATGCCATTTTTTCAAAAAAACATACTTTTATTAGTCACTAGCGGCCGCCAGTGACTTTGTTCGCGTGGTTTTAGTTATGCTCCGTTCCTATTGGTCGCAACGTGATGTAATATAGCCTGAAGTCTTTCTGCATTAATGAGCTATCCAACGCAAAAAGATTTTTTTTAAATCAGACCCGTAGTTCCTGAGATTAGCGCGTTTAAACAAACAAACCCTTCAGCTTTTTAGATTAGTATAGATATAGATAGGTATGTACTTAGTAGGTAATTAACGCCGGTTATAAATAATTGAGCAATTAGCTTAAATTGGCAAATTAAAACTTTGGTAGACAATGACTACTAAATTACAAATTAAATAGTAGTGAACTGAAAAAAAAAACAATAATAATAAGATACTACATCTGTGCCACAAAAAATCTTAAAACAATAAATTCCTAACTTAAAAAACAAGCAGTACCTACTTAAGTGTTTATAAACCAATTTGTTAAAAAATAATAAATTTTCAAAATCCGGGACAATGAGCGCTAATTCCTGGACACGGGACAAGAGGCAAGATTCCGGGACAATCCCGGATTTCCCGGCGGTCTGGCAAGCCTACATGTGTATGTCGTTCGCGATGGCGGCCCGCCCATTCTTGGTCGAGATTTCTTATCATTATTTCGCTTACAGTTGATACCGGTCAACTTTTGTAGCACTTCTGAAGTGCAATTACAATACCCAAAGTTATTTTCGAATGAATTAGGAACATTTAATAAGTATAAAGTAAAACTATCGTTAAAGGATGGATCAAAACCGGTTTTTTGCAAAGCACGCCCCGTAGCGTTTGCTATGCGTGCAATGGTCGATAAAGAAATCGATAGATTAGTTCGTTTAGGTATTTTAGAATCCATAGAATTTTCGGAATACGCTTCACCGATAGTTCCAGTTCTAAAGCGAAACGGGACAGTCAGATTGTGTGCCGACTATTCAGTTAGCATTAATAAACAGTTACAAGTAGAACAATACCCCCTGCCGACAACTAACGAACTATTTACGAAGATCCACGGCGGACAGCAGTTTAGTAAACTAGATTTATCTATGGCTTATAATCAATTAGTATTAGACGATGAGTCAAAAAACCTAACTTGCATAAATACAAACCGCGGACTATATAGATTTACTCGTTTAGTGTTTGGTTTAGCCAGCGCGCCGTCTATTTTTCAACGAGCTATCGAGGGTTTGTTATCAGGAATAGACGGAGTGTTGTGCCTGTTAGACGATATTTTAATAACTGGGAAGGATAGGCAGGATCATTCACAAAAACTAAATTTAGTGTTGAAGCGCTTAGAAGAAGCGGGGTTAACGTTACAAAAAGAAAAGTGTAGTTTTTTCCAAGACGAAATTAGTTATTTAGGTTATATTATTACTAAAGATGGCTTAAAAAAAGCGCCGGAAAAAACAAAAGCAATGTTGGAATCACCAGTGCCCACAAATGTCAGTCAGCTTCAATCGTTCTTAGGGTTAATTAACTACTACAGAAATTTTGTGCCTAACGCATCCACAATCCTCAGTCCGTTATACGATCTGTTAAAAAAGGGGTGTGAGTGGAGATGGACTGATATTCATGACTCGGCGTTCAGGTCAATAAAAGAGTTCATGACATCAGAACAGGTCCTCGCACATTTTGCCCCAACGCGACGATAATACTAACGGTAGATGCATCCCCTAATGGGTTAGGGGCGGTCCTCTCACAAGTAGGTTCAGACGGAGTGGAGAAACCTATTTCTTTTGTTTCACGTACCTTAAACTCCGCTGAAAAGCGATATGCTCAGATTCAAAAGGAAGCAACCGCCATTATTTATGGCGTGCGTCGTTTTCACCAGTATTTGTACGGTAGGGCCGAACCATTTATTCTTCGAACGGATCACAAGCCCCTATTGGCAATATTTGGGCCCCATAAGGGCATTCCAGAAATGTCGGCGAATAGATTACAACGGTACGCCTTGTTTTTAAGTAGTTATAACTATAAAATAGAATATGTTCGCAGCGCGGACAACAGCGCTGATTACTTCTCGCGCGCGAGCTTGCCGCGTACAGTTCACGAGTGCGCGTGCACTGAACAGTGTCAGTGTTGTGATTGCGAAGTATCTTATGACCGAGCGACTTATGTTTGTTTTGTTGTAGACGCAGGCATGCCCGTAACTTTAGAAAGGTTGCGCGAGGAGACAAGTAGTGACGCAATATTAAGAATAGTGATAGACTTTATTTTGAATGGTTGGCCACCAAAGATAAGCGATGTAAAGGTAAAACCATACTACTTATGTAGATCACAATTATCCTACGAGAATGGTTGTGTCATGAGAGGTCACAAAGTGGTTATTCCTCCGAGTTTATACCAAATCATTCTCAAGGAATTACATACGTCCCATCTAGGCGTGGTAAAAACTAAGGCCGAAGCGCGATCAAGGTTTTGGTTTCCGGGAATTGACCAGGCAATAGAAACAATGATAGGTTCATGCGACGTGTGCATCCAATTGCGCCCCGCGCCACCGCGCGCTCCGCTGGCTCATTGGAAATTCCCACCTTGTCCTTTCTACAGAATACACATAGACTTCCTAGGCCCGATCAAAGGATGCGTTTATTTGGTAGCGGTAGATGCTCATACCAAATGGGTAGAAGTTTATAACATGAACACGGCTACTTCGTCAGCCGCGGTGATGGGGAAGTTATGTGATTTCATGTCTAGGTTCGGAGTTCCCGAAACGATAGTAAGTGATAATGGCACTGCTTTTTGTTCGCGGGAATTTAAACTATTTTGCACGGCAAACGGGATTTCACACATTACGTCACCCGTCTATCACCCACCTAGTAACGGTCAGGCGGAAAGTTTTGTTAAAGTGATTAAAAAGGGATTAAAGTCTTGTATTATGTCGTCTAATAGCCCGAAAGAAACATCATTTAAATTACTAAGATACCTTATGGATTATCGGAATTCGATTCACTCAGCTACTGGGTTGTCCCCTGCGCAATTAGTCTTTGGGCGCAAACTAAGATCGCGATTGGATCTGATAGATCCAAAGTCACCCTTACCCTCGTCACCGTCTGTGTCTAAAATTGTAAATAACCAACAGTGTATCCAAACTAAACTACAAGGGAAGAAGAAAACCCGTTATTTTAAGAAAAACGATGTTATTCTATATAAAAAGTTCGTAGGGTAGACCGAGGCGAATCGGATCACAGGGCGAATCGGATCAAAATAAGAAATTTGCTGATAATTCAAATACCGCATTCACATAGAACGCACTTAACCGTCGTTTTGCGTCTCTCCCCTCACCCTGCACCTCCCGCCATAGGCAGTATTTCGATCATGCTTGTGAATCAGTGTCGACACCACGTGACAGCGAGTCAGTTGTTTGTGCATGTCGTATTTTTGGCGGGAATGTAAGGTACGTACTTACGATTTATTTGTGTCATATTACTCGGTTATTCTCGGTGGTAGGCAACAACATCAGCCGCCGACACTAGTTACCATCCACCAGACAAAGTCTTGCCGCCAAGCGATTCGTCGTGTTCATGATGTCTGGTGAAGCCGTACTGTGGACGGGTCTGAGCAGTTGTGTTGCGATGTGTGCCGGGTACGATGTGCCTAATGTTGTTGTGTCGGGAGTTTGGTCGTGGAGGGTCTCCAGATCATCCTCTTGCGCAGCATCGTTGGTCGTGTTGTTGGGTTAAACATTGCATCACCTCGCTCAACTGCCGTCTTCCTTCCTATTCACTCAGCTTTTTTGAGTGAATAGGCTTAATAAGCTAGTGCGCTTTACCATCAACGATTGCATCACTGCTTACCATCAGGCGGGATTGCAGTCAAGCACTACTTTATAAAAATTAAAAATAAAATATTACTGATATGTGTTAAAAATCAACTATATTGTTGTATATTGCTAAGCAAGGTGTCTATATTAGAGAACTAATTCACTTTTACGTATAATGTTACAGGTAAACGTATAAAATATTTATTTATAAGGTCTTGATTATGGGGCTAATCGGATCATGTCGTCAGGGGTGAATCGGATCCCACTTTTAAACTAATTTATTACATGTCTGAGGTTACTAATTCGTATTTATTCAATTGTAGATGGTTCGCACGTACAAAAGAAAGACTAATGCTGGAGATTGGTCTCAAGAAAAAATTAAAGAGGCTGTTAATAAGGTCCAAAACAAAGAACTGACCATACGTAAGGCTGCTAAAATTTTTGAAGTACCGTTCACGAGCTTACAGAGAAAAGTTTCTTTGGTCAGGGGTGTTGTTAAGCTTCGAGGTGGACAGTCAACTTTAGATGAGAATGCAAAAAAGAAGTTAGCTGTGCGTCTGATATAGTGTCATCCGCAAGTTCACGACAATATGAGAAAACCCAGTTTTCCACCTGTGCCGATGAAGAAAGAAAGAAGATAAAGAATAAAGCAACGCCTGGGATAGAAATTAAAAGTTCATCAGAAAAACAGAGAGAGTCTCAAGTGCCCCAAGTCCAATCCACGAGTTCCCAACAGGTGCAGCTACACGATCAATCCTCAAATGCAGAACAAGTGCAGAAACCACTCGATGTAGTGCCATCCACAAGTTCGCAATAATCTGACGAAGACCAGCCTCCTAACTGTGCAGAAATAATGAAAGAAATTCTTCCACCAACTTTAAAGTCACCCACTGCTCTTAAAAGAATTCGAAAAGTTTCAAAACCGGTGTTGCATTTCACATCACCTGAGAGTAAGACTCTTCTCGAAAAAGGGACAAAGAAGAAATTTAAGGTAAACAAGAAAACCAAGGAAAATAAGGAAAAAGCAAGAAAATAGTACTATGAAGAAGATGAAGAATAGAGCAAAGCCTATGATAAAAATTAAGAGCTCATCTGCAAAACAGAGAGAGTGGCACTGCATTTACTGTTCCGAACTGTTCATTCATCCACCATCAGAGGATTGGATTCAGTGCAATGCCTGCGAAGAATGGTGCTACGAAAAATGTGCTGATATGGGGGGAAAAAACGATACTACATATGTGAATTATGTGCCGATGTTTAAAATTGATCTCATTATTATTTTTTTACTAATTCCAAAGCTATTATGTTAAGAAACTTATAATTTTGTTATATATTGCGTAAGATCCGATTCACCCCGACGATAGGGGCGAATCGGATATTTTTCTTTTTTTAGTTTTTAGTAGATGACTAAGAAAATATGAGTCTGATTTAAGTTTTTAAATGTTTATTTCATAGCTGATTTGTACTTTTTACGTTTTAATCAATAAAAATATAATTATATAACAATTTAGTATGATTTGCTCACCCTCAAAGAAAAAGTGATCCGATTCGCCTCGGTCTACCCTAAATAAAATAAACTATACATGGTGTCAGGGCGTGGTACTTAAAAGAATAGGGAAAGTTTTGTATTTAATAAAAGACTGTAATAGTTCAGAAAGCTATAAAAGGCACATAAACCAGTTGATGCAATACAAAGGAAGAAACAACACTGAAACGCATAATGAGCAGTATTCAAATGTGAACTTACCTGGGTCATCTTGTCCTGCCGCGCCGCAACCGTCAGCGCCAGACTCACTATCGTCGTCGCCCCTATCTTCACCGCCGCCGTCCCAGTCGTCGCCAGCTGCTGCAGACACGCACATACCCCAGCCGGAAGTCGACTCACCGAATCCTTCGCCGGATAGTTCGGAGAGAGAGAAGAGGGCAGAAGGGTGCGACCCAAGTACTTCTTCATCGAGAGATGTCGAGTTAGCGAAGGATACTGTACAGGCCCAAAAGGAACTCGATACTCAGATCACAGAAGGCGGTCAGTTAATAACGGACACACCAAAGAGATCGAAACGTAATCGCCCTGTTATTTGTTTCAAAAAATACTTTTAGAGTTATACCTTTGTCAAAATATTTAGTTGTTAAGAGTAAACTTTGTTTTGAATGCTAGTTGGGGATGTTGATTTGTATTCGGGGTTTTGGACTAAGGGGAGGAATTGTTATGTATGTGTATCCGAAGCGCACACGCAAGCGCGCCACCTACTATTGTCCCGTTGAGACCCTGTACTAATAAATGAGTGCGTTGCTAGCTACAGAGCCTTTCACTTGTGTACCACCTTCCCGCGTCCGCGTAGATACAATACGTACACGCTGCGACCAATAGAAGCGGAGCATAGCAATAAATTATAATGTATGCTGTATATTTTGGGGTTAAAATAAAATGTTCAAAAACTAACTTCACGCGAACGAAGTCGTAGGCAGCCGCTTGTACAGGACAATTTGATTATCTAACACAAAAGTCTTTAATAAATTATAGAAAAACTCCTATCGCAGCTATGCTGCAAGAGATTTCTTTAAATAAGCATCACGTTTGTATCTATTTATGAGGATATTCTCTTGGCAAATGATGATGGACTTATTAAATAAGCAGTTTCGTATCTATAGTACCTACCTCTAACCACAATTTTTTCAGTGGAAAAATATTTCCTAACACCAAAGCTATTTAGAAATAGTAGCGAAAAATAGCGTTAGTGCTACGAAAACATCCTCTTTTCAAAAATGTTGTACATGAATCATTAGACAAAATATATACTTTGCAAATCACAAAACCAAACTGTTAATAAGAAATAGGCTTCGTAGGTGACCTTGTTACGGTAATAATTGAGAAGAAGGCCCTTAAGTATTATGTTTCTGAGAGGCTAAACATTTATACGAAATAATGTGATGATTTTAACGGGATTCATTTGGTACAGATCATTCAACTCAGCGGCTGCGCGCGGCCCTATGTGTGGCTTTATTATTTCCGTCACATTTTGGTCGACATTTTTTTTTTTTATATATTATAAGCTAGCGCTTGACCGCAATCCTGCCTGATGGTAAGCAGTGACGCAATCGTTGATGGTAAAGCGCACTACTATATTTTTTTTAAATTCCCCACACATTTTCTATGGGGTTTAGTTCAGGATGATATGGTGGCAGTCGAAGAACTTTTATGCCCTATTGCTGAAGTATGTCGTCAATCTTGTAACAGATATATTTCTCTTTATTTTTTCAATCAAATCACACTTTTCAATATTTTTCACATCTTGATTAAAAGCTTTATTTTTTTCTGTTAGCCATATCTGCATTTCTATTTCTTTGGAATTTGGGGCTTTGTCATCTTGAACGTTATGGTATGAAGTATTATCAAGCACAACCACAGAGTTAGGTGGATGATACGGTACTGACGTTCTGACCACTTTTCATAGTTTTCTGCGTTTATGTTACGAGTGGTAATCACCAGAAACATTAAGTATTTGCTTTGTATATCAATAGTGCCTTTGATACTAAACCTTGTTCTGAACTGAACTGATAATTCTTTGTCATTTCGAGGGGTTTCTCTTTAAAGGTCATCCATCTTTAACCCCGCATCCTTTGTTTTGCACATAATAAGTTATGACGTAGCTCTCATTTGCATATATGAAACCTCCACCGATTTTCTTGACGGTATCTGAGTAAATTTTTAGGTAGGAAAATCGTAGTTTTTGCATGTCATGCCGCTCTATAATAAAACATCTATAATCCATAGTTTTTCGCCGTTTGTATTCCAACTGTAAGCTAGCTGTACGCAGAGTCGAAATACTATTCCATAATAGTTAAGTTTATCTTGAAATATTCTTTTCAACTTCAGCTAGGTAGATAATTCGCAATTTTCTGAATGGTAATTTTGAATTGCGGAATGTATAACATCAACGTTAAAGTTGTCTAATTCTATCTTCTTTAAACGTTTTTGACGGTCTATCTTTTCCTTTAGCCAACAATTGTGCTCTCTGATACCACTTCCATTGCTGTTCTTTTCCGTACACTTTTTAAATGCTCACTTAATTTCGATACGATAATTGAACTTGCACTGCTAACTGGATTTACTAGTTTCAATATATCTCTCGGGTTTATTTTCAGGTATTCGTATACCTTAGCAATCGTTTCTCGAATCTAAAACAATTATAAACGTAAACATCAACAAGGATATAATTTTTCGTATAAAGAGTCATAATAAAATTTTATCATATCTAAATTTAAAATTAAAAGATTATAGATAGACCTGACTCCTTAACCATTTTCTTCGTGAGGAACTTGACATTTCGTTAAAGATTGTACCCGTAAGAAAAAGCCATAGGAACACGTCTTGCTCGGACGACGACTGCCGCGTCACTGCCACAAGTGGCACACTAATGAAAGTTGTATATTTACAAGCCCCGCATACACAGGGCCGCGCGCACAACTGAGTTGAATTATCTATACCTGATATTATACCTATAAAAGTCTTTTATTAAAGGCAATTGAGGTTCGTCAAAGTTCGAATAAGGAATATTACCCCATTTTCGCAACAGCTGTATTCTATTATCGATAGGGCGGGCGGCTTGTGTTAAATATTCGCCGGAGTGTAAATAATTATTTAGTAAGAACATTATATGTCGATATATTTTTCTATGCACAAACTTTTACTTTGAATTCAGCACATGATTGACCTCGCTGATACAAAACTTTTTGGAGGGTAACCAATATTAACTGGCTTCTGATTATAAGAAAAATCTATGTACCACGAGGTCAGCTAAAATTGAGGATATACTAATATGTGATGAGTAACCGTGCCTAACTATGTAATTGCACAAAATACTGCTCCATTTGGCAGGAGTCTAGAATAATTTTGTTACTTTCGAAAAAACTCTTTGAGACCAGACACGAAGATTGAACTTTTTTTCTACATAAGGATTTTGCCCTCTGTTGTATTCACTGAATACAATGGAAAACTTTGTATAACACTGTCAAAATTTCTATAACTACACATCTGGCGAGAACTTGTTTGAATAGGTTTGGGTCCTTCTAAGCTTTAATATTGTTAAACTTACTGTACCTAATCTCCTGAAATATTACAAGTTAATAGTTCTTTCAGCCATTTCTAAAGGCGTGTTGACTTGCTAACATTTATCACTGATAAATTCTTTTCTTACATTTTTAGAGGTATGAAGAACAACAGGGTGTTTGTATAGTCAATTATCCTTCAAATAAAAGGGAGGATCCTCCGATCAAACAGGTATTCTCTAGTGGGTACTTGCCGGTTGGTTGATTTCATGAATTTGCACGGTAAATTCTGCTTTCGAGATGCAGTATTTGCATGACGTAATACTCGTATATTTTACTATCGCGAATGGTATTTACATGATTAGTTTCACTGAACTTTAATTTTAGATTAAATAATCATAAGCGCAAAATTTCTGTAGAACATTGAAACTAACGCTCAGCTGGTACCAACGTAACAGCAACCTACAGTAATAATAGTAAATAATCTTATTATCATGCAGTTAAATAGCATTGTGATATTATAAGAGAAAAGAATAGAATACTTTTTGTTATGTACACCTTATAAATTACAGACCATAAATATGATAGTTTTACAAAGGGTGACACAATGGGCGGTCTTATCGCTAAAAGCGATTTTTTACAGACAACCATTGGATGATAATATATCAAGGGAAAGGAAGGACAAATAGTGTAGGTAGTTCATTGTTTTGCAACAAATATACAAAACGAAATCTTCAGTTCCAGACTTAACCTTTCAATCAGTATTTCGACGCTTGAAAGGCAATCATATCTAAGCGACTAAAATTCGTAAATTGAGTTATATGCACCATTCGAACCGCCAGATTTTTCTGCGTCGTTTGGTGTATATAACTCAATTTACGATTTTTTGTCGCTTAGATATGATTGCCTTTCAAGCGTCGATTTGTATTTCGAACTTTATTGAGGATAAGTCAAAGTTCTTAATACAAAAGTGACAATTTAGTAGCGAACTAAGCTGTTTATTAAAGAACTGCATTTCTAAAATTGTAAGGTGCATATTTCAATAATCATTTAGGTGTTTTAAGCCTTTTCTAAATAAAATCCATTTTTGTAAGACATATATAAAGGGTGTATCTGACATCGACGCACAAACGAGTACCATGGATCCAGTACATGATTCTGAACCCCCAGTGGTGGAATTTTTTGTCGGCTTTTTCATGATAAAAAAAAATAAATGTAGTTTTTTTTTACTTGAGACCATTCACAATTGCTATACTTTTATAACTCAATAAGATTTTAAAGTAAAAATTAAATAATTTGCTAATTACATAAAAAAGCGCAATGAAAACAAAACCCGAAAAACGATCTTATCTGCTGATTTAATAGAGTTCACATCAGGGATCAACGTCATACCTACAAACTCGCACGGCGGCACGCTTGCAACGTTCAAAAGCCGAGCCGACACTTTTTTTTAAACACTGTGTATTCTGTAACCATTCATTAACGACATAAATGACTATCATAATTTTATTAGTGGCATGCGGTCTAACCTTTTCGCGAAGTTTGCGTTACGATGTCAGATACACCCTGTATCTAAATTATAAAGTTTAAACATACAGTGGTTCGAAATTAGAGTAACGTAACTGTGAATAGACTTTAAATTTCTGTTTCGATGCTGGCGTTTAGTGAGTTTCAACCCGATTTCGGTAAATGGATCTAATATGAAGCGTAACCACCAATCAACTCCCCAGTTGCAAATATATAGGCTACAAAGATGAGGGCTTTAAACGCATGAATTAACCATAAACTTCAGAATAAAGAAAAGATAGAAAGAAAAAAAAATTGTTTATTTTTTTTAGGTTTAGGAAAATAGACAGAAAAAATTTAAACGTAGATTGTGTGTCTCACGGCTGCACTAAATTGCGGCAGTTCAGAACAAATTTTAGACAGCTAATACCTGACGTTGAATAGAATACGCTAAGGATACAGAAACCTTGGGCACGCCACAATAGCGGCGGTAAGTCCCCTCTTTGAGGAGTCTCTAGAGAGGCGCCACGATGCCCTCACCTTTCGCCTGACTCAGGTCCTCATCAGACACGGGTGTTTCGGGAGGTTACTGTTCCGTATAAAGCGGGTGGAAACGCCAGGGTGTCACCACTGTGTGGACTGCGCTGAGGACACGGTGGAGCATACAGTGGAGGTCTGCCCGGATTGGGTACAGCACCGCCGTGTTCTCGTGGCGGCGATTGACGGCGATCTCTCGCATCCCGCCCTGGTCCAGGCCATGGTCCGGAGCGAGAGTGCATGGCAGACCATCACTCCCTTCTGCAAAGCAGTGATGCTGGCAACGGAAGAGGCGGAGCGCATAAATTAGCGGGAATCCCTCACGCCTCTAGAACCCTCAGGAGACGCCCTGGTCGGGAGATGTCACGCACATCATGGCAGGGTCTATGAACACCGATGCCTCATGGGTCAGGGTTGCGGGTTAATTAGAAAAGAAACCGTGACCCTGGCGCACAGACAAGTGAAGGAACACGGGTAGGCTTTAGTCGTCAGTAAAAGTCTGGCACGCCCTTCCGCACCGCCCAGAGCGGGAGAGGACATTTGATGATTTTACACCCAGAACAAAAAAAATGGATACTTAATGAAACCTATTTGTTATTTCTGGATTTAATTTTTGTAATTTCACATTGGATCACACGACATAGTTTGTTGTTTCCTATAATTTAGGAACATTTAGGAAAATGTTCCTAAATTAGGGACATTTAGAAAATGGTCCTAAATTATAGGTAACAACAAACTTTGACTTATAGAACTACCAACACATTTAATAACCATCTATTGTTCCAAATAAGAGTCAAACAAAACAAATAAGCATCACAATTCACAACAGTGAAGTCGTCAAAATACAAATAAATCGAAAAAAATTCTTGGAATGCTTTGTTTTACTTTGAGGTCCCATTAAATTTTTACGTTTTTAGAATTGGACGAACGCAAAGTCTTTTAATATTAATAGAAGCCTTACTAGTGAGGTTCTCTTTTCATTATGATGAGGCACTTAGTTTTTGAAAGAAAGCCAGTAAAATTTTAGATACTAGCACGCTAGCCTTGGATTATAGCTGGTTTTATTAGACGAAATTTTGCCCGGGTAACGTCCTTTGAGAGAGGAAATTTACCACTTAGAAAATTATTGATAAGAAGTTTTTATGTTTTCAAGACTGGCCAGTTATGTTCTATTTTAAA
Source organism: Sesamia nonagrioides (assembly GCA_017933935.1). Classification (NCBI taxonomy): domain Eukaryota; kingdom Metazoa; phylum Arthropoda; class Insecta; order Lepidoptera; family Noctuidae; genus Sesamia; species Sesamia nonagrioides. Next base: position 3,650,044 of record JADWQK010001429.1, on the reverse strand, counting down.
AGCATAATTTATTATTTATAAGTAGGAATAGGTACATTTTGATTTAAAAAAAAATGCGGTCAGACTTTTCCATTATCGTTTTATTCATTCTCAAGACATACAAACAAAATTTTCTCCATCGTAGTTGCTTTTAATCATAAATAAAAACTTGCTGCAAGTTATTAACACTGACGATTAAAGTATTTACAATGATTAAACTACATAATAATAGCTACTCACCCGTCACATCTTCATCTAAATATTCAAAAATTTTGTAATATATTGTAAACATACTTAATAAAAAAAAATTAAAAAGAAATGTAAATTATAAAATATGTTTGCACTGTCGATCCATGCTTTAGTATACAGCGACTTATATGGGGGCAATAATTTCCTAATATTATTCCCTATTTGCCTTTTTTCACCTGGTGGCAATCAGTGTGGGGACTAGGTATATACCCGCTCCCGATCATTCGACACGGTCAATCTATCATGTATAAGTTACACTTGTCGCGGTTTATTTGTGTGTGGGTTGTGTGTGTACGTGGGTGGGGTATCTATGCGTACAAGCGTGGGGTATGTATGTGTACGTGGGTAGGGAAGTAAAGATGACCATCTTACCAAGACCCCTTCGTGCATTCGTGCCTAGAAAAACACTGTAAACCGCTGGTTCCAACTATCATTCTTGATTCTTTAATAGTCATTACCTGCCATTAGAACTACAAAAGTCGTGACAACTAGTCTTACCAAGGTGTTTCGTATTACCCCGTAAATGGGTTGTGGATGTCACATAGTTAGTCCCTTCAAGTGAAATACTCATCTGCATCAGATCAGACTAGAATCTGACCCCAACTTCTTCTTCAGCCTATAGAGGTCCACTGCTAGACAAAGGCCTCGCCCAAGGCTTTCATTACATTTGGGGGAGTTTGCCATAATCCCCACCCTTGGCAGGCGGGGTCTCACCAAGATGTTTCGTATTACCCAGTAACTAGGTTGTAGATGTCAGATAGTTAGTCCCTTCAAATAAAATACTCATGTGCATCAGATCAGACTAGAATCTAACCCCAACTTCTTCTTCTACTTCAGCCTATAGAGGTGCACTGCTGGACAAAGGCCACAAAACTTTCATTACATTGGGAGGGTGTGCCGTAATCCTCACGCTTGGCAGGCGGGTTGGGCATCGCAATACCTAGTTTGATATTCAACAGGAGAAGCGCTGCTGCCCGCTTCACTAGTGAGAGTTCCCATAGTCCCGCCCACGGGAGGATATGGGATTTTACTATTCTAAGCCCGGTACCACACCCCAACTATCAGGTTGGGGAAATGTCAGGCAGATGATTTTACTAGGGGTGTTTGGTGGTGCGTATTAATTGAAAACAAACAAACAACAAACTGCGAGAATTTATTTGTCAGCGGCTTTAAATAAACATAGTACCTACATAAAAAAAAATATATTAAAATTGTCAAAGGCGACAATAAAAATTACTGACATTTGCGGAGCTTCATAAAAAAAGTTATTTTGATTAGGCTGATTTTTGTTTGTGAAAAGACTAGATTTTTTGGTAGCATAAGACAAAAAGAATGAATATTTTTCTGGCTAGTTAATTTTTTGCAGACCAAAATAGACGAGTGCCAAAAATATTTCATATTATTGCTTTGTTCTCGTAGTAGTACCTAGGGTCTTTATAATCATCAATCTTTTTATCATCTCACTGCTGGAAACAGGCCTCCTCTCATCCAGAGAAAGATTGAGCGTAATCACCACGCTTGCACAATGCGGGTTGGTGATTTCAGACTTAAATTCCAGGTTTCATCAAGATGTTTTCCTTCACCTTGTAATCAGTCATTGCTGTCCAAGATATACTTAGAAAGTACATATAAGTTTAGAAAAGTTGCATTCATACTTACATATACCTACCTACCGTAGCACCTTGACAACGTGTGACTACGCCTTTCCAAACATGAAAATTTATCTCTACATAGTGAATATTGCATACTTCAGAATAGTATTGTATGACATTATTGTCAATTTGCAACGAAGGCATCTTGGTAGAGTCTACTGTGTCCATTTACTTGTAACTACATTAGCAACTTTGTTCGGTTCAGTATTCTGAAAATCTTGTTTTATACTTTTTTAGCGTTTTTTTGTCGTAGTTGGGTTTTAGTTTTTACTTTGTATTATTGTGTTTTTTTTTTTGGGATGGAAAATCATCAAATGACCTCTCCCGCTCTGGGCGGAGCGGATGGGCGTGTCAGACTTTTACTGCCTAAAACCCAACCGTGTTCCTATACTTGCCTGTAGGCCAGGGCCACGGTTTCTTTAAAGGAACAATGTTCTCAATTTAGAATCAATCCTTGAAATGAAAATAAAAAATATCCTCCTGTATGTTGGAATAATAAGCGTCTTCGTCGCCAAATGTACACATTTGACAAATAGAAGTTAAACGTCATAAGTTGCAAATCGCCGACCCTTCATCACTTTCTAGTGTTAGAGCTAAGAGCGAAGTGACGTAAAAGATCCTCTACTTTAACTTACTTACCTTTACTTTCTTTTTCTTTATAATTTTATTTCTGAAGTTGGTTTGAACAAAACTTTTCAAATAACAAATCAATCACAGAAAAAGGCTGAAACAAACTTAGAAGTTTAATACTTTGAAGTTTAATCTTGATTATGTTGTGACAGTCGTGGTTGCCTAGTGGTTAAAACACCAGCTTTCAAGTATGACTGTGTGGTTTCAATCCCAAGTCAGGCAAGTACCAATGTCACTTTTAGGCTTATCTTTATTTCTCAAAAGAACATAATACAGTTCATTTAATGAGATTTTACATTTAACATATGTACAAATTTCTCGTCTAGTGACGAAGCATCCAGAGTTATCTGGATGCTTCGTCACTAGACGAGAAAGAGGTAAAACAATAACTAACCAAAGTGTGGGTAGTTACATAGTAAGTACATTTAAAAATAAGTTAATACTGCTGACCTATTTGAAACCAAGATACCCTCTTATGTACTAATTATTTACTTTTTGAGCGAAGTACTTTTTTAAGTTATATGTACTTTTTATTATATCTTGGACACCAAAGACTGATTACAAGGTAAAGGAAAATGTCTTGAGGAAACCTGGACTTTAAGTCGGTAATCGCCAATCCGCATTGAGCAAGCATGGCGTTTACGCTCAATCCTTCTCTGTATGAGAGGAGACCTGTGCCCAGCAATGGGACGATAAAAAGGTTGATGATTATGCATTGATAAAATATTAAACTAAGGTAGATATGTCATTAGCGCACTAAAAATGAAGCGTACAAAAGGAAGTACACACATCAAAAGTGTCTAGGGATCAAGCATTTTTATGCGGATTTCTTGAGATTGAGATGTGGCTTTGTAATAAATTTATGATTTTATAAATTTATATGGATCCTTTTTGGTGCATTTCATAATTTGAATCAGGAACTGTGAATCAAATTCGAGTAAAAGATGAAAATCAGCTGTCAATATTTTCCTATAAAAACATACAACGCATTGAAGACATTATTAGTGCTACTGTTTCCCTACTACTGATTAAAACCAACGTTATTATGGAGCGGCGACGTCATTTAAGCAGGGAAGAAATGCTCAGAGCCGTGGGAATGATAGAAGCTGGTTCCCGGCAACGTACTGTGGCTTTAGCTCTGAATACAAGTCAGAGTGTTATCAGTCGACTTTGGACATGTTACCGAAGCACTGGTACCGTGGCTGAGCGCCATGGAGGACGGTATCGCTGCACCACACGGAGACAAGACCGATACATTCAAATCTTAACTCGAAGAGCTCCAACAATAACCGCCATGATGTTAGCCGTGAGGCTTCATCACTCTTCAGGGAACTTAATTAGCGACCAAACAGTCAGAAACCGCTTGCATGAAGTGAACCTTCATTCCCGAAGACCGCTACGGGTACCACCTATAGCAATGCACAATCGTAGGATTCGATATCAATGGGCTCTTGAACACAGAAATTGGGCAGAAGAACAATGGCGTTTCGTGTGCTTTTCTGATGAGTCTCGTTTTGGTATGAGACCGGATACAAGACGTATACGACACTGGAGAACCCCTGGACGCCAACAGCGATTAAAATCCTGCCAGGAAGTCCATCCTTATAGTGGTGGAACCATCATGGTATGGGCGGGTATTTGGATCGGCGGAAGAACTGAGTTGATTTGGATCAGAGGCAACCTCAACGCTCAAATTTATGCTGAAACGATTGTATCAGACGTCATCGTTCCTCTACAAGTGCAAATCGGTCCCTTATTTCAGTTAATGCATGATAATGCACGACCGCACACCGCAAGAGTTGTAAGACAGACTCTCGCCGCAGCTAACATCAATGTCCTGCCCTGGCCTGCTCAGTCGCCAGACTTGAACCCGATTGAGCATGCATGGGATATGCTACAGAGAAGAGCTCTGCCGAATATGGAGGGTATCCAGTCGCAAGAAGACCTTTTTTTGTTGTTGCAACGAACATGGGCGGCCATTCCACAGCGTGATTTGGATGAACTCATTTTGAGTATGCCAAACCGATGTTCTTGTGTTGTTAGTGTTCGCGGTAGAAACACGGATTATTAATTGTTTAAGTTACCCAATAAAATTTTAGAGAAAACTGTTATTTCAGTCTTTTTTTCGAACTTTTGTGTTAGTGGTTCAAATGTCAAATATCCCTTTATTAGGAAAATGGCAAATTTCTTTATTAATGCAAAGGTGACTTGGTTTATCGTTACTGTGACAAACGAAAACACTTTATTTGATGAATCCTTAAAGAAAATTTTAATTAATATCAATCAGGAGAAAAGTTATTGCAAAAATATATGTTGATCCCTAGACACTTTTGATGTGTGTAAGTCCTGTATCTCGCTTTAGTCACTCTCGATACACTCGTAAAAACAAACGACAAACACTAACAGCGCAAACGACAAACACTAGCCATCTTTTTCTTCTCTATGCTTTAGATTGCGCCCCATCTCACTCACACTGTACCAATGTATACCGAATAAAAATATGCATATGTGCTGCTGTTGTGTTCGGCACATTTTTTTTTGGTCAGTTTGTTAGAATATATCGTATCTGTATAATATTTTATCAATGTGATTATGATGATGTTGTGACATGATTTAAGGATTGGTGTCTAAAATCTGCTTTTGAGGAAAGAACCACACAGATAACCAGATATATCTATTCGAATGCTAATAAAACTTCTAGAAATCTTCGTACTAATAAAAACTTTTTACAAAAAAAACAACCGACTTCCAAAAACCACTACAAAGTGAAAAATAACTAATTTCGGAAGTCGGTGTCTTTGGTTTTGTATATTTATTTTTGACACCGACTTCCGAAATTAGTTATTTTTCACTTTGTAGTGGTTTTTGGAAGTCGGTTGTTTTTTTTGTAAAAAGTTTTTATTTTACTCTTTTTAGTTGTTAAAAGTACTATGTATTCAGTTGCATCCGGTCAGACTGAAAGCTGTCGCAAATATAGTTGAGAAATGACGTAATTTTGTTTACTTTAATTTTTACCCGTAAGTATTCCCTCAACTGCCTATGGTCTTCATCATCAAATTTACTGCAGACCATTATTTTAACCCAATGGGTGCAAATGTATCATCAATATAAATGAATTGAGTCCAAATACAAGGTAGCTACTGTAAATCGTTTAGAACTCCTAAACTGACCTTTGTCATCATCATCAGCTCCCTAATGACAGTCACCCTCACCACCCATCTAGGTATAAGGTTCTTGTCAATACAAATTATTCAAGCACAAACACAAGGTAGCTGCTGTGAATTGTTGAGGAGTTCCTTCGACTGTCTCCCGGCTCCAACATCAGATCTACTCCAGACCTTTATTAAATTGTAGTGCTTTAAAATACTTAATGAAAATACTAAGAAATGCACTAGTCGCCCCTGCAATTTTTGAAAGTTTCCCTTGTTTTCTCTGGTCTTCCACCATCAAACCCTGATATCCTTATCATGGGACCACCTTGGGAACGTCTTCTTTCCAACAGAAAAAGAATGATCAAAATCGGTTCTTAAACGACGAAGTTATGCGCGAACAAACATAAAAAAAAAAAAAAAAGCATATATACGGTCGAATTGAGTAACCTCCTCCTTTTTGAAGTCGGTTAAAAAGCAAAATAGTCATCTCTCATTCCACTCTACCCACGGAACAGAAAAGTACATAATACTCTGATTTACGTCCAGAATCCTACCTTTCAGTTTCTTAAGATAAAGTCGCTTAAATAAATTAGAAAATTGGCTGAGGGAGAAATGTTTTAACAAAATACTAAAAGGATTTCTTCATTAAAAGAGAATTTCCATTGTTGTACCGCCGTTGCGCATCAAACATTTTTGTAAGATACTATAAATTAGATATAAAAGTTATCATATTTATTTTAGGAGATTTTATTTGATTTTAACATCAGAAAATATTTCGATTTAATTTAGTATTATTTTAAAGATGACACTTAAAAAATTATTATCTTATTTTGATTTTGTAATTATATGTAAAATTATGCGGGGGATAAATGATTTTTTTTGAGAGCAGGTATATACTAGATATCATACATTTTTTTAAAAACTAGTTAAAAAGGGACATTTCCTCTCTGACCATTTTGGGAAGAAGAGGGGAAAATAACTTAGTCTCACACTCTTTTTCAATATATTATCTTCACCAGGTCATGAGAAGACTATGTAGTGTAGATAGGTGTCTGAAATGTTCTTTTGAGAAAATAACAACACCGAAACCACGCACCACCAGTCAGTGCACGCATATGTTAGTTAGTAATGGGGCGGCTCAACACCACACACAGCATAAGAACTTAAAAAGGTCAACGATTCGAAGAATAATAACAAAAAGAAAAGAAAGTTAGGCCGGAAAAATTAGTCAGACTCCCAGATCATGATTTAAACTGAATCAATGACCCAAGAAGAATGTCATAGTTGATAATATTTTCAAACTGTAGGGTAATTCTCTAACATAAGTAATGTCAATGCAGATGTAAAATGTCAAACTTGAACGCAGAAAATGTCAGTGAATGCTCAATGCGATGAATCTACATAAAAATGCAAGTTGTCTGACTCAAACAACGTCTAATTGAACACTAAAAGTAATATACTTATAATGCATAGAATGATGCAATAATTATGTCAGTGTCAATGCACTGCCAAATGTAGATCGTGCCCAAAGTGCAGATACGCTAGCCTACTGTTTAACTTATTGTAATAAATATATTTTAATACCCATGTACGTGCACCGTACACAAACAAGTTGCTAGTTCAGTTGTGTTACATAAAGCGGCTGTTTTGTAAAAACTGGTTATGAAAAACAGCAGATTCAGCAAAGGTCACAAGCATCTCAGAGTCCCATATCTTTTAAAAATTCAATTTTTATTAGCAATAATCACAATATTTCTGTTTCAGGAACAAAGGAATAGAGTACCTGTAGATGATGATTTTGACGATTCTGCGACACCAGCTTGTGGTAATGCTTTTACTAGTTGTTTTTTTTTCTATATTGAGCTGTTAATATTTCTTTCCGCACTTAGATGTTAAAAGCTTTGTGTCGAGATAATGCAGTAAACATTTTTCACACCAGATTTTCATTTGACAATTATAAGACCTTAGCGATTCTACGTTAGTAGATTTATCACATCTCTGATTGCAGAAATGTTATTTTGACGTGCTTTTCAAGATTTGTATATGTTGTCAACCACATTCGTTTGCAGCAGTACTTGATCGTATAAACTGTTATTTAAGTATAGAATCGAATTCAGTCATTCAGGATAAATATAATAATCAATCATTTTATACAAATTGAACAATTAAAATAACAATTACACTTACACTTACAATTTATACGAATCGAATTTGACTGCATTTTTCCCATAGTAATTTAAAATGTGTCTACTAAAACTATTTAAAAGATTTTAAATCTGTTATCGCACAGTGTCTTAATAGTGATTTATTCGTCAATTGGCAAATGTCAAACTAGCAAGCGCTCCAAATTTTGCTGGACTTGTGACTTGGATTTGTTAAAATACTGGACACGTGTTTCGGGTTTCGCATATACAAAAAATAACGTTGTATTATATATGGATGTCTGTTGTTTCTCTTTCATGCCTAAACTACTGAACAGATTTGGATGAAATTTGACACACATATGGCTTATAACCCGGAGTAATACATAGGATACTTTTTATTCCAATATTATTACGGGATCGAAACTTACACGGGTGAAACCGTGGGGCGCAATTAGTATTTATATACCTAAATATTTAATCATTTTCTATTTCAGCACCAGCACTGAACTGGAACTACCCAAGTAAGTTGTTTTCCGCAAAACGTTTTAATTACTCCATTTTATACCTGTGAGCTCCGTAGATTTGGCATAATTAGTATACGGCTTTACTACCTTTGCGGAAATATTTATTTCCACTCTTCTTCAGAAAGGGTAAGGTTTAAACGGGAAATGAGAGTAACATTATCCCCAGTGTCTGCTAAAATGTTTCTTATTTCTATCAATATTGTCCCTTTTTCCCTTACGATTGAAATATTATTATGGCATAATTGCATGGCTTTATTTATAATGTTTGTAGAGTATTTTTGTGATCTACTTTAAAAATAGATATTTTAACTGAACCATAAGATTTACATATTTTGTCCTGACTTGGTTAAAATTATTCCGTAAACAGTAATGAGATATTTTTTATTTATTTTATTTTTATTGAATGGAAAGTCAGACAGCTTTTATAAGAACTTACGATGTACCTACACTATTTACCAGAAAACGTAAGAACATATTTCAGAAATATAAATTGCAGCATTTTGTCGTAAAGTTATTGTTAATAATGGTAAAATTTAGATTTAGATTTCCTTTACTTCAAAATATTTACCAATTAAATTAAATATTGGAATATAAAAAAATGCAGATATAAAAATTAGTAACAGATGAACAGGGTACAAGATACCAGTCAGGGCTCCAGAGAGAGGAACCTCCTGACACTGCAAGCCGTGTCCAAAAGTACCGCTTTCTGAATCCAGCCCTTGATCGAGCTGCCTACTCAGGTATTGGTTGAGGATCTTGGCTATTAAGCCATTGAATGTCACAACTATCTGTACAATGATTGCTGAATCTATATCCCACATATCGCCAACCTCGCGAGCCAAATCAAGATACTTGATTTGTTTATATTTCTCGGCTTTTATGAGATTCTCATTCATTCTTTACGAGGTTCTCATCATGAGGGATGGTTATTTCAGTAGTCCTGTCAGTGATGATGGATCGATTCCGATATAATGTGATATTGACATTTTCGAGAACTGGGTCAAACAGATACCTGCAGTACTTCACCTTCGATTCTACAAGGTTGTATTTAAGATCAAGCTGCTGATCAATTATCCTGACTACAAGGTTGTGTCTATGCAAGTACTCTTCTTCTTTGTTAGCTAGATGAGAAAACCCAAAGATTTATCTTCGGGTTTTCTCATCACAGCCTTATTGATTCCTCCAGCCGGTGACGAGCCCGACAGATGTTAACTGTGCCGTCTTTCCCAATAAATCAGATATAGATTATTATTGTTTAAAGCCTGTGATGCCCCATGATAGAGCAAACGGTCTTCCCAATCTCCTTCCACTTCTGTCTGTTTGAAGATTCTGAGGACCAGTTCTTGTTAAAGAAGTTTTAGAACTTGTTAAGGCAAGTTTGATGATTTTTATAAAGGTTGACTGAAGAGTCTTACTAATCATCTGCTCCTCTTAATTAAATACAATACGTCTTTAGTCTACCCGTTTCAATGTAATCATAGATGTAGTGATGAAAGTATCTATCCCTATATACTCTACAATGAAATAAACTAGTTTTAGATCTCGCATCATCATCATCCCAGCGGTAATCCCAGTCGCATCCGAAGCCTTTTCAGCTTTGAAGTCTGGGGTCCGCCGTTACTAGTCCAACTGCTGATATGGCTAAACTTCGACATTTTACCGTGAAGCGACTACCGTCTGACCTTCACAACCCGAAGGCGACATCGAAGCATTGCAGTTAGATCAATTGTTGGACTTTTGAGGGCTCCAACAACCCGTAACGACTGCCACTAGTAACCGGGACCAACCGCTTAACGCTAATTTTAGTTAGTGCTAATTTTAGCTAGTTTTAGATCTCGCATATGTTTTAATTACAAAGAGAACACTATCCATCCCATTGAGATAATCTTTTGTCACCTTCCACTACTGCTAATCAAAAAGATACAATTTTGGGAGATTAAATATCTTGGAAGATTTGAAATGCAATTAAACTTACCTTTTGAACTATTCAATTACAAATTTCTAGTAAAGCAGGAATGCTGCTATTCATACGTGTTTCTTAAACTTGGAACATAAAAGCCGGTTGAAGAAATCCAGGTATCGTGAAGCAAATTGCTTTCACAAATGCTTTTACAGCACGGCAGACAATATTTCTAAGGAATTCTTTTGTGTTCGTTTGCTCCTTTCGTTACCCCAAACCAAAAAATCGCAGAACTTTATACGGTGTAAAATAATCCAACCTTTTGTCACATTTCCTTTTCTTAGAACTTGGCGTAAAATTTATTCACGAATACTTGGGTAAAATATTTTCAGTGTACATTTTGTTATGCCTTTTTACTGTAGTAAAATATTATTTTATGCCGTCGTGAAAACATAAGTATGTCCTTGAGATGTCAAGTACACCGTACTTATTAATTTTCGCTGTAATCTCCATATTTTTTATCAAAAGAATAATATAATGTGATAATACTCTTTAAGATTATAAGAATATATATTAAAATGATTACAAAGGGTGAGATCATATTCGGTCTCATTAGGAGCGATCATTGAAAGGCAACAAATATATTGATTAAAAAGGGAAAGGAGAATTAATTAATAAAACAAATTAATGGATAATTTACTAAACTTCATTTAATAGTCATGAGAGGAAACCTACTACTTTTGTGCATTTTTATCCCTAGATCAGGAGAAATGGGCAGAAGAATTCCCACACTGTGGCGCAAAGTCTCAATCTCCTGTAGACTTACCTGTTGTTGGACTTATTAAGCCAAGAGGAGCGAGGCCTTTAATGTTCCTGAACCACAACGTGGAAGCGCAGACGATGTCTCTGATGAACGACGGAAAGCAAAGTTGGTTCCGCATCTACATAACATTAGTTTTTATTTATGCGATACCCGCAACACGTGTCCAGTATTTTTAAGTAAATAATCTATGTACAAAATGTCAAAATGATATAATGAAAAACCACAAAGTTATGAGCTTGCTATTCTACTTGGTTGCCCCAACTAAAATATGTCAACGGTCCGCTCGGGCGGGCGAGCGCGGTGCGTTGACCTCTGGCATCAGTCGCGCCCGCAAGTACTATGATCTATCGTAACCGCTCGGTAACCACTCTGCAACAATTTCTAAATGTATTTGGGTAAAAATAACATGGTGTAAAAGTGATTGGAATTGATTCAGTTGCTTGTTCTGAACAAACTGTATTCAGGTTTCGCATAAATAAAAAATATCGTTGTATATCTAGTAGTGTTCTTTAAAAAATAACGTTGTATATCTAGTAGCGTTCTTTAAAAAATAACGTTGTATATCTAGTAGCGTTCTTTAAAAAATAACGTTGTATATCTAGTAGCGCTCTTTAAAAAATAACGTTGTATATCTAGTAGTGCTCTTTAAAAAATAACGTTGTATATCTAGTAGTGCTCTTTAAACTTTCCCTGCACCCTTATTGTGTATCACACTATTGCTATCAATTTGAAACATTTTGAAGCATTTTGCTTATCCATGCTGCGTGTGTTCAAAAACGTGTCTTCTCAACAACATAAACAACGCAATGAATGTTGTTCAACTGTCCAAATTAAACCCAATCCAACTGACAGTGTGTTACGTAGCGTGCTGTAACTTCAATCGATTTTTATTCCGTGCCACCAACCCCTACCTAAGTAGTATTAAGCCAGATAATTAATTTAGATTCCTAATGTCACTTTGCAAACAAGGCCGCCATGATTTGCAAGAACATGATAATTAATTCGGGGTCCCGGAACATGCCTTGGGTACTTGACATAATAGCATTTACTTACCTCCATTATGGTGCGCCTTATCCCGTCTCAAGTTCCTAACCTAGTTGCTATCTAACCCCAAGAGTCAACATTGTAAAACTTGCCTTAATATCATCAACAAGATGTGGTTATACGTGTAACGGAAATGGTTGTAGTAACACAGACACTGGAATAAATAAAGCCTTATTATTTTAATGGTTTATTCTTGAGAATAGGGATGTATCCAAGGTATAAAAATCAAAAAAATAATTAGTCCGTCGAAATTACCAAAAACTACTGAGATATAGCGTATTAAAGTTATAGAGTAGGGGCTAATTACGTCACGCCGTGGTATATTTTGTACCACAGCGTGACGTCAAGCGACATTTTAAATCAATGTAATTATCTTCCTAAGTATTTGAATGAAATAAAAAATAAAAAATACGTGTTTAATATGTATTATAAATCTATTTGATGGACATTACATTATTTTTTAGGATACAACCCAATTCTCTGGTAGGCCAAAGTATATTTTAGATCATATTTTTTCCTAATAAAAATTAAGCGCTAAAGTATTGATATAATTTTCACATGTAATGTATAAAAAATCTTAAAACCACTAAAATATCATAAAAATTAATTCATTTGATAAGTCACCCCGCATCGTGGCCTCCTCTCAATACAGCAGCATTATTTTTCCTTTGATTAAATATCCGGAAAATAGGCAAAAAAAAATTATATCTTATGTTTCTCCAAAAGTCTTCGCAATTAAGCCTAAGGTCAACGGAAAGAAAAGAAGGCCGGAAGAAAAGGAATAGGGTGAAAATTAAAAGCTGTAAATCAAGATATTTTCGCCTTCACTGCATATTAATGTTATTATTATTTTAAATGAATTTACTTTACAGAAACGGGAAGGTTTGTACTGTTAGAAATAATTAACAAAAATACTACGTTCGCGACTTCACCTATTGTAACATGAAATATAAATTCTACGATACTCGGCCGTGCTGTTACTTCCAATTAGTAAAACGTTTCTCGGAAGTACAAAAGTTTCTCGGTGGTAGGCCACAACATCAGCCGCCGGCGTAAGTTACCACCCACCAGACAAAGTCATGCCGCCAAGCGATTCATCGTGTTCCTGCATGATGTCTGGTGAAGCCGTACGGAGGACGGGTCTGAGCAGTTGTGTTGCGATGTACGTGCCGGGTACGATGCGCGAAATGTTGTTGTGTCGGGAGTTTGGTTGTGGAGGACCTCCAGATCAATATCCCTCTGGCGCAGCATCGTTGGTCGTGTTGTTGGGTTTAACATTGCATCACGGCGCTCAACTGCCGTCTTCCTTCATATTTACTCAGTTCTTTTGAGTGAGTAGGCTTAATAAACTGGTGCGCTTTACCATCAACGATTGCATCACTGCTTACCGTCAGGCGGGATTGCAGTCAAGCGCTAGTTTGTAATTTATATAAAAACAAAAGAATCTTTGAAGAAAAAAAAAGAGTAAGTACTTCCAAATTAATCATCATCATCATCATCTCAGCGTTTATCCCGGTTGCATCCGCGGCTTTCGCGTTGGAGCCCGGGGTCCGCTTTCCTGCACATTCTCCTCCATTTCGCACGATCTTTAGCATCCTGTGGCAAGAGCTTGTTGGCACGCATATCATCTCTTACAACGTCAAGCCAGCACTTCTTTGGTCTACCCCGCTTGTTCCGGCCCGGCGGAGGCGCCATGGCAAGACATTTGTTACCCACGTGACATGCCGATTTGCATAAGACGTGGCCGTACCAGCGTAGGCGACCCTCCTGCAGTTTGTCTGCAATGTCACGGACACGAAGGCTGCCCCGGATGCGGGAGTTCCCGATGCGGTCTTTCCGCGTAACTCCACACATCCACCGCAGCATATTCATCTCCGTGACACGCAGCTCCTGCTTGTGTCGCTCAAGCACAGGCCACGCCTCACTGCCGTATGGCAGTATCATTAAACCATCATTAGACCTGTTCTCCTGTATAGGAGAACAGGTCTAATGATGGTTTTATAGACCATCATAAGGGGCAGGCCCTTAAGCGTAACCGGCATTTTGGGGTCACAAATGACACCTGTCACATCACGCCATTTCGCCCAAGCTGCGGAAATACGTGCCACTTACTTCCAAATTAATCCTACATATATATTCACAAACTGAGATGAGTTTGTGACTATATTTTGAACATTTAATCAGTACTGATTTTTTTACGAATTTGAATAATTTTGTCGCAGCCGCTGCGCGGGTTCGATCCCCGTGCACTGAAAATATTTGTACGCATGAATATGAATATTTGCACTGGTCTGGTCGTGTTCCGGAAAGCACGTTAAGCCGTTGGTCCCGGTTGCCATACAAACATTAATGGCAGTCGTTACGGGTGCTTGGAGCCCTCAAAAGTCCAACAATTGGTCTAACTGCAATGCTTCTATATCGCCTTCGGGTTTTGGAGGTCAGACGGCAGTCGCTTCGCGGAAAATATCGCTTACCAAAAATCAGCAGTTGGACTGGTAAAGCGGACCCTAGACTCCAAAGCTGAAAAAGCTTCCTATGCGACTGACATTAACGCTGAGAAGATGATGAAAATGAAAAATATTTATAATGCACAATAGTCATATTTGTTGTGTGTAATCCCAGTCGCGTCCGATGCTTTTCAGTTATTGGAGTCTGGTGTCCACTTTACCAGTCTAACTGCTGATTTTAGCTAAACTTCGATATTTTCCGTGAAGCGACTGCCGTCTGATCTCTATAACCCGAACGCGATATAGAAGCATTGCAGTTAGACCAATTGTTGGACTTTTGAGGGCTCCAAGCACCCGTAACGCAGTCGTTAGCGTTAGCGGTTGCCATACGAACACCTAATGTCAGTCCATTAGATGTTCGTATGGCAACCGGGATCAACGGCTTAGCGTGCTTTCTGAGGCACGACCAGACCAGTGCAATTATACATATTCATGCATACAAATATTTGCATTGCGCGGGGATCGAATCCGCACCTCCTTGCGCAATGGCCGCGTTCGCTACTGCTACGCCACAGAGACTATCAATATTATAAATGTTTTTATCGTGTATATTTGAAATATAGGAACTACAACTGGTTTTACAAAGATAACGTCTTCGTCATCTTTTAATGCCGGAACGAATAATTAATTATATTAAGCAACTTTATACCCACTCCAGGTTTCTAAGTAATTGTATCATTTTAATATTCCTAAAATCTTTCCATTCGTTGGTTATTCAAAGTGCGACATTATAGACAAAATTCGTTCCCTCTCGCCGAGTTGAAAGTTATTTGCATAAACGAATTACACCTGTTATATTTTCTGAGCGGAAACTGTTGCCATATCTTATTTCCGGAATGGAACTTGAATTTTATTACTTTTTAGAGTTCCGTAGTAAACTAGGAACCCTTGTAGTTTAGCCAAGTTTGTCTGTCTGTCTGTCCGTTCGTGAATAAACTCAGTGACAGTTAGTACAACACAGTCAGTGACAGCCTCCGTGGCGTAGCGGTAGCGGACGCGGCCGCTGCGCAAGGTGGCGCGGGTTCGATCCCCGCACAGTGCAAGTATTTGTATGCATGAATATGAATATTTGTACTGGTCTGGTCGTGCCTCGGAAAGCACGTTAAGCCGTTGGTCCCGGTTGCCCTACGAACATCTAGTGGCAGTCGTTACGGGTTGTTGGAGCCCTCAAAGTCCTACAATTTGTCTAACTGCAATGCTTCGATGTCGCCTTCGGGTTGTGGAGGTCAGACGGCAGTCGCTTCATAGAAAATGTCGAAGTTTAGCCATATCAGCAGTTGGACTGGTAAGACGAACCCCAGACTCTAAAGCTGAAAAGGCTTCGGATGCGACTGGGATTAACGCTGGGATGATGATGATGATGATGACAGTTAGTACAACAAATCTGAAATTTGGTAAATTAAGAAAAAAATATCAAAAGTAGAGACTGTTTAGGAAAATTATTTTGAACTTGATAGCTGCATAGTGTAACCGTATAAGTAAGCATTTTTTTACATCATTTTACATATTGTATTATTCTGAACGAATTATTCATGTAATACAAAATAACCGTTGAAAATCCAACACATATAACCCGTCTCGTTGGTATAAATTAGTAACTCAATTCCCCAAGAGATGACGCTGTAGTTTTAATTACTTAGCGCTGTTAAGAATTTTCCTGGGTTGATGGGGTCGGGGCGAGTATGAGCTATTAAATTGTCGAATTTATCGGTTGGTGTCTCCTTGTCATTGAAATTTGTTAATTGTTCATGACGTACAATCTCTACGTAAAACCATACAATGGCCCCAAATGCCTTGTTCAGTGCATCTTTTTCCTTCTATTTCGTTAAGAGAAGGACAGAAGATAAAATATTAGTTTCATTATTATCATCAGCCCAGCCAGTTACTTACAAAGCATCAAAGTCGTCCTGCAACGATCATCGCTCCGTTTGGGAAGCTTTGTGGATTCTTTTTGTTGCATATCTCACAGTGCCTAAAGACTAAGGTCTTCAACCAGTGCGTCTTACCAGTTATGATCTACGAAGACACGGTGGCTGCCCTAAAAATTCAAGGTCGCTCAGCGAGCTATGGAAAGGGTTATATTTGGAATCTCTCGGAGGGATCAAATCCGCAACGAAGTGATTCGGGACAAAATCAAAGTTGTGGACATAGCTCATAGAATAAACCAACTGGAGTGGCAATATGCTGGCCATATTATTATTAGCTTAAGTACTACGTTGTACGTAGTACTTATTACTTCCATAGTCTATGGTCTATGGCCTATGACCCTGGCTTTGACATCAAATCAACTTTGTTTATAGTTTGGCAGTTTTGCATGTTAGAGTAAAACATAATGTATAATATTTCAACCCACGCTTTTGCAGGCAAATTATCTATTGACGTAAACAATATGAAGATTACTCTGACAGCCTCCGTGGCGTAGCGGTAGCGAACGCGGCCGTTGCGCAAGGAGGCGCGAGTTCGATCCCCGCACAGTGCAAATGTTTGTATGCATGAATATGAATATTTGCACTGGTCTGGACGTGCCTCGGATATCACGTTAAGCCGTTGGTCCCGGTTGCCATACGAACAGTGTGGCAGTCGTTACGGGTTGTTGGAGCCCTCAAAAGTCTAACAATTGGTCTAACTGCAATGCTTAGATATCACCTTCGGGTTGTGGAGGTCAGACGGCAGTCGCTTCACGGAAAATATCGAAGTTTAGCCAAAAACCAGCAGTTAGACTGGTAAAGCGGACCCCAGACTCCAAAGCTGAAAAAGCTGCGGATGCGACTGGGATTAACGCTGAGATGATGATGATGAATATGAAGATTACTTGTATACAACGTTCAACTGAATCGATTCCAGTCATTTTTACACCATGTTATATTTTTTTCCAAGTAAATTTAGAAATGATTGCGGTGTGGCCGAGAGTACAACTCAGCTGACTGTAGATTATAGTAATAGGAGACCCCGCACCGGCGCAATCGGCGTGCGAGCGATGCGTTAACCATTTTTTGGGACAACCAAGTAAGATATCAATCTTATAACTTTGTGATTTTTCATGATATCTTTTTGAAATTTTGTACTTAGATTCTTTACTTAAAAACACGTGTTTCGGGTTTCGCATAAACAAAAAATACTTTGTAGATCATACAAATGCCTTAAAACGTCGCAGTAGGTTTTATAAAGAATCCAGTGGCGCATAACAGTGCTTGTATTGTAGTTGGATATTATAACGAAAACTATCTTAGTAACACCAATATTGCAGTATTTAAATTACTAAATAACACGGTTATCACCCCTTCCCACTATTAGTGATGGGACTCGAAACAGACAATATTTTTTCGAACTTTCCATGTGTAGTTCTAATCTATAACTCATTCTTTAGTAAGTTAACTTAATATAACAAATAAGCCATTTTCACTCCTTGTGAAAGCCGGAAAAATACGGAATCCCACACTGAGTGTGACCTGACACGGTCTTGGCCGGTTTTTATTTGTGAGAAATCGTTTTAAAATTTTTGTGATTTCTTGCTTTTGACGTAGACGTATTGTTAGTTTAAAACGTTGAACGATGCATCTTTTAAACTTCAAATATACAGTATGTTAACTAACAGAGGGCGTTCCCGTTAACCCGAAATAGTATAGCATACATACATGCTAAAAAAGATATTTCCATTCGAAAACAAAATGTTTTAAAATTTTTTCCAATATGAAAATAGTCAATAAAAATTTTAAATTGACATGTAAAAGAAACACACTGTACACGCGAACATAAAGACGGCAACGTCGCAATTTATTTATACATGACGACTACTATTTTGATTTAAAACAGGAGGTTTCAAATTTATTTCCAATTAGAATTTTTTTTATTCGGATTTTTTTATGCTTATTTTTCTATGCTGATATTTTTATTTTAATCTATTAATGATATATATTAACGAGTTTAAGGGAACGCCCTCTGTTATTTAACATACTGTATAGTACTGCAGGCAGGCCAGTGTTACCGTATTATTCAGTAACTATTTTATTGAAAGAATAGAAACCTATCCAAACACACTTGGAAAAATCTAGAAAGATGATGAATGTGGTAGACAGGATCACCCTGTAGCTATTGAAGGTTTGTCTATCGAGGTCACGTATTTGATCGAAGCTAAATTGTTTGCTTCCTCATTATTGAACACTAGTATGTGTAACGATTGGGTCTCTTTTTGTGAAATTCTTAGACGTCCTAAAATAGTACTGCGTACCATAAAATCAGCCGCGCTATCACTCATTTGACTCGCATGTAGGTACAGTTCTAATGTAATCTAACCTATTAACTGTGTCAGAAAATTAATGGGCACAATTATTAAAAAAAAAAAAAACTAGGGATCTTAAACATTAAAGGTGTTTTAAGGTAAATTAATCTAAAAAGTATCCGTCCATCCAAGATGATCCACCAATCCATTAGAAAGTGAATAAGTTTTAGAGGATGAAATATTGTTTTTAATTTCGTGAATAAGCTTTCATCTTTTCTGGAGCAATTATCATCGTCAAAACAAATCTATCGAGTTAACTTATCAAAACACTAGATTTCCCTTGAGAATGAGAGGTTCACCCGCGGTAAAACATTCCTTATCCAGAATTCAAACTAACTCCATACCAAATTTCATCAAAATTTGGTCAGGCGTTTAGACGTGAAAGAACAATAGACAGACGGAGAGTTACGTTCGCATTACATTATGTATACCATGAGTTGTTAAACCAAAATTGAGTGGTAAACTATATTATATATTTTACCTTGGGGAGCAATAATATGCAGATTTTGGGCACTGGATATTCGGGGACACACTACATATAGCTGACCATGCGAAAAACAATGTTTTTCCAAGATTACTCCAGCAACCCTTAGAGTTTGGCCTTGTGCTTTATTAATGGTCATGCAAATGGAACCCTTATAGGAAATTGAAGTCTTTTAAATTGAAATGGGAGGTCTGTAGGAATAATCGGTATGGGACGATAAAACAAATTGTACGTCATCCCTCGGGAATTCCTCATTTTCGGGGAATCATTATCTTATCATTTAGCTGCTAAGTTTGCATGTGCATACCTACTCGTTTTTTTTTTATATAAATTTTAAACAATGCTTGACCGAAATCTGTCTGTTGGTAAGCAGTGACGCAATCGTTGATGGTAAAGCGCACTAGTTTATTAAGAGCCTATGTTTAGTTTTCAATAATTATATTACCTTGTTTTAAACGACACACAGCGCCATATATCACCGAACTGGTATGAAGCTAACAATATGTTTTTTTTTCCCTAGGGAATATTTTTTTCCGCGATAAAAAATTACCCTCTTATTTAATCCGGACTTCTAACTTTACTTCTGCAAAATTTTAAAGCAATCGGTTCAGTAGTTACGGCGTGAAAGCGGAACAAAGAAACAAACTCACTTTCCGATTTAGAATATTAGTAAGGATTTTACCATACAAATGACATTTCACTGAGGACTAAATAATTGATTTCCTTTTCAGCGATCCTCTTTGGTGAATGGAATAGCGATCGGCGTCCCCTAATCTATGGCGGACCGGCGCACAGTCGGCGTTACCTTTTCCATTCCTTGGTAGTCCATCTGCCCGCAGAACATACTGTAGCATCTTTGTACTACCCTTTGGAAACCCAGCTGTACTACGTGTCAGCGGAGTACAAGGATATAAATCAAGCTTTGGGCTCGTCTTCTAGTGACCCGCAGGCAATCCTTGCTGTCGCGAATTTGTACAGTGTAAGTCTTTTTCATAATCTGTCAATCAATTCCCGTATAAACATAACCTATAATATTTCCACTATTGGAATTGAGCCTTCTTTTGATGGGCGGAATCGTATTTCATCACGTGGGCTCAGTGCAAGTTGAAGACATTTGATTTCTTTTTTTGTATAATAGTGCTTGACCGCTTTCCCGCTTGATGGTAAGCAGCGATGCAATCGTTGATGCCAAAGCGCGTTAGTTTATTAAGAGCATATACACTCAAAAAAACTGAGTGAATAGGAATGAAGACGGCAGCTGAGTGAGGTGATGCAATGTTAAACCCATCAACACGACCAACGATGTTGCGCCAGAGAGAGATTGACACCTTCTTTTTGAAATTGAGGTCTGGACACCTTCCATACCAAACTTCCAAAACAACAACATTTGGCACATCGTACCCGACATACATCGCAAGCGCAACACAACTGCTCTGCACGGCAAGAATTTGTTAGGCGGGTAGTAACTTTTGCCGGCAGCCGATGCTATGGCCTATCACCGAGGAATCACTGTTTGCGGCGATGAAATATTACTTGTAATTTATACAAAGTAAACCGCCTGTCTGAGTTCGCATCTATGACCTACTCTTAAGTCTCAGTCACTACCACGGGGCCACTATTACTAGTTTTAACGTTGTCATCTAATCTGTAACTAATAATAACCCTTTAACATTTCCTGTCACTGAGATAAGTTTGTGACCATATTTTGAACATTTAATCTTATTAAATTTAATCTTATTTAATTTTATTATATATGCATACATAGATACATGATCAGCCAATTAGACAGCCTCCGTGACGTAGCGACAGCGGACGCGGCCGTTGCGCAAGGAGGCGCGGGCTCGATCCCCGTACAGTGCAAATATTTTTTATGCATGAATATGAATATTTGCACTGGTCTGATCGTGCCTCGGAAAGCACGTTAAGCCATTTGTCCCGGTTGCCATACGAACATCTAGTGGGAGTCGTTACGGGTTGTTGGAGCCCTCAAAAGTCTAACAATTTGTCTCCATAGCTGCAATGCTTGGATATCGCCTTCGGGTTGTGGAGGTCAGACGGCAGTCGCTTCACGGAAAATATTGAAGTTACGCCAAAATCAGCAGTTAGACTGGTAAAGCAGACCCCAGACTCCCAAAGCTGAAACACTTCGGATGCGACTGGGATTAACGCTGAGATGACGATGATGACATAGATAGATAATCAGTCTATATTGTTCCCACTGTTGGGACACAGGCCTCCTCTCGATGAGAGGGAGTAATCTATCACTTTGGCCCAGTGCGGGTTGGTAGGAGTCACATGTCTTCGATTTTTTTTGGCTCAGGAACATGCCGGTTTCTTCACGACTTTTTCCTTCACCGTTTTGAGAGCAGTGGTGATGAATTTTTTTTTTTATTATTATTTATAAACCAGCGCTTGACCGCAATCCCGCCCGATGGTAAGCAGCGATGCGATCGTTGATGGCAAAGCGCGCCAGTTCATTAAGAGCCTATTCACTCTAGCCTTGAAGACACTCAAATTGTAGTCCAACGGAAACATTGCCGCCGGCAAGTTGTTCCAGTCTCGCGGTGTACGTGGTATAAAGGAGGAGGCGAAACGCTTCGTCCGGATCGTAGTAGTGTTAACAACGTAAGGGTGGAAACTCGCCGTACGACGGGTCGTCCGATGGTGGAACGGAGATGGGGGAATTAAATCATGCAATTCCCTCGCACACTCCCCAAAATGCATCCTATAGAACACCGAAAGGCTGGCTACTCTACGTCTGTGCTCTAGGCTTTGGAGACCGTCTCGAGTTAAATCAGGGTCACCAATTAGCCTCTTCGCACGCCTCTCCACTGAATCCAAAGTAGCCAGGTCACATTTCGCAGCACCAGTCCCAATGTGGCTGCAGTACTCCACACACGAACGGACCTGTGCTTTGTACAACATTAGAAGCTGCCCCGGTGTGAAGTACCGCCGGACCTTCGCTATGACGCCAAGTTTTCTGGCAGCCACTTTGGCCTTGGACTCAATGAACCAACTCAATTTACACAAAGTAAAGCGCCTGATGGGGTTCGAACTTATGAGCTACAACTTGTAAGTCGCGGCCGATACCACTAAGCTACCACTACTACACTGTATTACGTATAATGCTAATCAATTGCTCCATATCGTCGAAAAAATGTGTTTGCTCAATAACGTAATTTAACTCTATAAATGTTGCTGAACGCTCAGTAGTAAACCCATTGTTAATCCTTGTAGCCTTGGGAGTAGTTTTAACGAGTTAAAGTTTTCTTTTAACCTGAACTATCTATGCATTCAATGAAGAACACGCTTTATAGCTCGGGTGTGTATAAATTTATGAGGATATTTAAATCATAGAAGAGACGCGAGTCTTTAAAGCAAAAATTATCTGGTAACTTCTCGGTACGATCGCTCCGTCACAGACTTCATCTATTGTTTATCATCAGCAGTGATCGGGCTCTAGATTAGCAGGGTATTTGCATAACACAGTATAAGGCCGCATCCCCATCATGGACGGTGCCGCGAACGGTGCGCCATCCATTGCCTACGCGCACGTCAACAGCGAAATATCGACTAAATGAGCAATGGACGGCACACCATTGGCGGCACCATGCTGCGGCGAGGACGCGGCGCGGGCGACGGCGTCATGACGATGTACGGTGACGGCGCCGCACCTTGCATGAAGGGGACGCGGCCTTATAGTGTGTTATGCAAATACTCTGCCAGTCTAGACCCGATCACTGCTGATGGAAAACAATAGATGAGGTCTGTGATGGAGCGATCGTACCGAGAAGTTGCCAGTTAACTTTTGCTTTGAAGACTCTCGTCTCTTCTATGGTTTAAATTTCCCAATTTACAGAAGCGAGGTATAAAGCGTGTTCTTCATTGAGTGGATAGATATTTCATAACATCATCATCATTTCAGCCGAAAGACGTCTCCCCCAAGGTTCTCCACGACGACCGGACCTGCTCCTCCCGCATCCATCGTTCACCAGGTCGTCGGTCCACCTTGTCGGGGGCCCACCCACGCTACGTCTTCCGGTGCATGGTCGCCACTCGAGAACCCGTCGGCCCCATCGGGCATCGGTCCTACGGGCAATGTGTCCAGCCCAGGATAGATAGAAAACTTTAACTCGTTAAAACTACTCCCAAGGCTACAACGATTTGCGGCAAAACTAATATATGTTACATTACTAAGTACGTAGGTACTCCTAAATCTCTCGAAAGCCCTGTCTCTTAGAAAACCCACAGAACCGACTTATTTACATTCGTGAGAGCTTCTTGTAAGTTTTAATAGGGAACGTGACTGAAAATAGTTGACTTTCTGTGGAAAATCGTAGTTATAATCGAAAGTTTTGTGTCAAGATTGTCATAATATTTTAAGTACAAGTCGGCTATCAAACTTCTAAAAGCGATTTTTCTGTTTAGACTCTACTCTGTAATACTACTGAACTAAGGCCTCCTTCAAGTCTTTCCAGGAACTCTATCCCGCGCCACTTGAGCTAGCCTTCGTGGTTCGCGTCCAGGGTGACAATACACGTGGGCGGCGGCGAAAAGTGTACAGCTTGGTGGTAGGCCATAACATCGGTTGCCGGCAGAAATTACCACCCACCAGACAGTCTTGCCGTCAAGCGATTCGTCGTGTTCCGGCATGATGTCTGGTAAAGCCATACGGAGAATGGGTCTGAGCAGTTGTGTTGCAATGTGTGCCGGGTACAATACGCCAAATAATGTTATGTCGGAAGTTTGGTCGTGAAGGGTCTCCAGATCAATCTCCCTCTTGCGCAGCATCATTTTTCGTATTGTTGGGTTTAATATTGCATCACCTCGCTAACTGCCGTCGTACTTCCTATTCACTCGTTTTTTTTTTTTTTGAGTGAATAGGCTCTTAATAAACTAGCGCGCTTTACTATGGACTATTGCATCACTGCGTACCATCAGGCGCGATTGTGGTCACGCACTGGTTTATAACTATTTTATTTATATATTTATTTACGTGATGGAGATGGTTTCTGATAGGGATGCATGGAAGAAAAAGACATGTTGCGCCGACCCCAAATAAATTGGGATAAGGGCAGGAGAATGATGATGATTTATTTAGGTAACCAACAGCGATACATAATATATTTTACAAATATTAATACCTAATACATTCTTTTTTGGCCAATTATAGGTTTCAATGTGTAACTGGGATGAATAATTAATTAAAGCATGCGAACAGACTAATACCAAACAGTTACAATTAAAAATAATGAAGCAATACAGAAGGTTATATATGACATAATTAACAATATATTATGATAATCATGAAATTAAACTTAAAACAAATAAAGTAGGAGATTGACAGCAGAAGATAAAAGGAAAAGATGAAGAAGATTACCTAGCTGTTTGTCACTTATCTGCGTCTATAGTTCCCACTATTCGTTTTTTGAATGTCTGTTTACCATAGTAAAATAAATTATATTAAAAAAAAAAGATGTCAGTACATCATGACGGAGTTGACGAGGACCTCATAGGGCTGTGGGTTGTTCGACAAAGATACTATGGCACCTGGCACACAGTCATGTGAAGGAACACGGGTGGGTTTTAGTCAGTAAAAGCCTGACGCGCCGATCCGCTCCACCCCGAGCGGAGGAGGTCATTGGATGAATTCCCATAAAAAAAAACGTAATTTTATGAACGTTCTCAATCTTATCTTAGTCTCAATTAGTCAAAAATACTTTTAGTTTTGCTACAATCTTTTACCTCCAAAACTTTGACAAGCTTTTGATATTTGATTGCCGCCGAGATAAGTAAGCGACTAGATTTTGAACGTCTTAAATTACGAGAATTGCCTTCTAGTTTTCTCGCCACCGCTTTTTAGGGAATAAGTAATTAAATTTAAAAGTGGTTAAGTATTTGAATAAAGTTGTGGCGAACCGTACTAATTATTTGTGGTTCCCACCGGTTCTATAAGCACATCACTAATGTGTCTAGCAGATGTCTATGGACGGCAGTGTTTGGAATTAGACCGCAGACGCCCATTAGCAGATAACTAGCTAGTAAGAATCTTAACCAAAGTGTGTATACTCAAGACAATACTTTGTGAACCATAGTTATTTATCTACCATTCTACCTTGGTATTCTTACGCTGCCATTGTACAAGCAACGAGGAATAAACACCTGCTGAACTAGGTAATAAACAAAGTAAGGCCACATTGCGCCTAAAAAGTTTAGACTCCGAAAATGGATTGAGACAACACCAAACATTGTGACACCCTTATTTTTACTTTTTATTTACCCCACACTTGGAATTTCTCGTTGTGGGTGTAAAAAGTTAATGTCTTTTGAAACATGATTTTAGTTTTTAATTAGAAGATTATTTAAAGTGTCGTAAACGATGGCTAGAGCAGTGTAGGCCTAAAGTAGTGACGTGCTAGTATTTTAACTGCCAAATAAGTTTCTGATGTCGAGACGCCGAGATGCCGGCAAAGTTTTGCGACTTGCAATGACTGAAGCCGCCAACCTAGCCCGCCGGCAAAATGTTGCCGACATATTCCGCCAGACTTTGGTGTGTAGAGTACTTAATGGTATCAGCTGCGACTTACAACATGTAGATTGTAGGTCGTAGGTTCGAACCCCGTCAGGCGCTTTATTTTGTATAAATTATTTCATCAACACTGCTCTCTAAACGGTGAAGGAAAACGTCGTGAGGAAACCGGCATGGTTTGGTCGGTCTACCTCTTCGGTGTTGTTGCCTTCTACTTTGCCCTGGACGACCAAACGTTCTATGGACTTATTATTGCGCCTTGACACGTAACTAAAAACTAACTGAAACGCGACTGAAAAAACCGAGTATCCGGGAATGTACTAATTCTGAAAGACGCTGTTTGATGCCGAGTTCTTGGAGTACAGAAACATTTCTTCTACAACTCGGTCCATGATACCTCAAGCATTCTTCTCTAACACCACATTTCTAGAGCACCTATCTGTTTCTTTTCCAGTTCTTGTAACGTCCTACATAGCATATAACAACTTTAAAAGTAATACAGACTTCATAACTACAGAACATACAATATTCAACAATCCCGAGAAAAATAAGATACTGTTCCTGTCAAGATTATTCAGCGTTTTATTGTGTGTATCTTCTACCCTCCAGGCAGTCATAAATTGGAAATCAGAAAATATTACACGACATATTGTCAAACGATTGCCGCGAAAGGTCGTCGACCTGACACTGAACTTTCCACATACCCCTGTCTGTGGCTTTTTACCTTTTTCGGGATAAGCTTTGTATAAAATAGTTGTTTAATCAAAACAAAGGGAGACGGATAATCGAACCGCTTTCAAAGCAGGCCTTTTTCTGTTTTTTTGGATGAGAAATCATCTAATGACCTCTCGCGGGGCGAGAGTTCATTAGATTTTTCCTTTCATTTGGGCGGGGTTTAAAGGCGTGTCAGACTTTTACCGACTAAAACCAATCCGTATTCCAATCCGTTCTTTTATTTATCTCTACGCTGCAAGCCTCGGTATCTATAGGTATCGAACAACACGCGACCTTGCACCCTAATCTTTACATACTATTAGGTAGGTACTATCAATCGGAATCGTTTTGAAGCCTATTGCTAATCCATTGCTGTTGATATTCGAAAAATGTCTCTGCCTAAGAAATAACGTAATGAACGTTATTAAACTGTCAAAATGAAATCTATTGCTTATTTATTTTTATTATTTACTAGCTTTCCGCCCCCGGCTTCGCCCGCGTGGAGTTCGGTTATATCGCGCTTTTTAGATTTCCCTCGGGAACATCAAATTTTTCTGGGATAAAAGGTAGCCTATGTTCTTTCTCAGGGTCTAAAGATTGTCTGTGCCAAATTTCATCAATATCAGTTGAGAGGTTTAAGCGGGAAAGCGTAACAGACAGACAGACAGAGTTACTTTCGCATTTATAATATTAGTATGGATAATGCTAATCAATTGCTCCATATCGTCGAAAAAATGTGCTTGCTCAATAACGTAATTTAACTCTATAAATGTTGTTGAACGCTCTACTGAGCGTTCAACAACATTTAAACCCATTGCTAATCATTGTAGCCTTGGGAGTAGTTTTAACGAGTTAAAGTTTTCTTTTAACAGGTTAAAAGAAAACTTTAACTCGATAGATAGTTCAGGAACTATCTATGCATTCAATGAAAAAACACGCTTTATAGCTCGCTTGTGTATTTTATGAGGATATTTAAATCATAGAAGAGGCGCGAGTCTTCAAAGCAAAAATTATCTGGTAACTTCTCGGTACGATCGCTCCGTCACAGACCTCATCTATTGTTTATCATCAGCAGTGATCGGGGTCTAGATTAGCAGGGTATTTGCATAACACACTATAAGGCCGCATCCCCATCATGGACGGTGCCGCGAACGGTGCGCCATCCATTGCCTACGCGCACGTCAACAGCGAAATATCGACTAAATGAGCAATGGAGGGCACACTGTTGGCGGCACCATGCTGCGACGAGGACGCGGCGCGGGCGACGGCGTCATCACGATGTACGGTGACGTCGCCGCACCTTGCATGAAGGGGACGCGGCCTTATAGTGTGTTATGCAAATACTCTGCCAGTCTAGACCCGATCACTGCTGATGGAAAACAATAGATGAGGTCTGTGATGGAGCGATCGTACCGAGAAGTTGCCAATTAACTTTTGCTTTGAAGACTCTCGTCTCTTCTATGATTTAAATTTCCCAATTTACAGAAGCGAGGTATAAAGCGTGTTCTTCATTGAGTGGATAGATATTTCATAACATCATCATCATTTCAGCCGAAAGACGTCCACTGCTGGACATACACCTCCCCCAAGGTTCTCCACGACGACCGGACCTGCTCCTCCCGCATCCATCGTTCACCAGGTCGTCGGTCCACCTTGTCGGGGGCCCACCCACGCTACGTCTTCCGGTGCATGGTCGCCACTCGAGAACCCGTCGGCCCCATCGGGCATCGGTCCTACGGGCAATGTGTCCAGCCCAGGATAGATAGAAAACTTTAACTCGTTAAAACTACTCCCAAGGCTACAACGATTTGCGGCAGAACTAATATAAGTTACATTACTAAGTACATAGGTACTCCTAAACCTCTCGAAAGCCCTGTCTCTTAGAAAACCCACAGAACCGACTTATTTACATTCGTGAGAGCTTCTTGTAAGTTTTAATAGGGAACGTGACTGAAAATAGTTGACTTTCTGTGGAAAATCGTAGTTATAATCGAAAGTTTTGTGTCAAGATTGTCATAATATTTTAAGTACAAGTCGGCTATCAAACTTCTAAAAGCGATTTTTCTGTTTAGACTCTACTCTGTAATACTACTGAGCTAAGGCCTCCTTCAAGTCTTTCCAGGAACTCTTTCCCGCGCCACTTGAGCTAGCCTTCGTGGTTCGCGTCCAGGGTGACAATACACGTGGGCGGCGGCGAAAAGTGTACAGCTTGGTGGTAGGCCATAACATCGGTTGCCGGCAGAAATTACCACCCACCAGACAGTCTTGCCGTCAAGCGATTCGTCGTGTTCCGGCATGATGTCTGGTAAAGCCATACGGAGAATGGGTCTGAGCAGTTGTGTTGCAATGTGTGCCGGGTACAATACGCCAATTAATGTTATGTCGGAAGTTTGGTCGTGAAGGGTCTCCAGATCAATCTCCCTCTTGCGCAGCATCATTTTTCGTATTGTTGGGTTTAATATTGCATCACCTCGCTAACTGCCGTCGTACTTCCTATTCACTCGTTTTTTTTTTTTTTGAGTGAATAGGCTCTTAATAAACTAGCGCGCTTTACTATGGACTATTGCATCACTGCGTACCATCAGGCGCGATTGTGGTCACGCACTGGTTTATAACTATTTTATTTATATATTTATTTACGTGATGGAGATGGTTTCTGATAGGGATGCATGGAAGAAAAAGACATGTTGCGCCGACCCCAAATAAATTGGGATAAGGGCAGGAGAATGATGATGATTTATTTAGGTAACCAACAGCGATACATAATATATTTTACAAATATTAATACCTAATACATTCTTTTTTGGCCAATTATAGGTTTCAATGTGTAACTGGGATGAATAATTAATTAAAGCATGCGAACAGACTAATACCAAACAGTTACAATTAAAAATAATGAAGCAATACAGAAGGTTATATATGACATAATTAACAATATATTATGATAATCATGAAATTAAACTTAAAACAAATAAAGTAGGAGATTGACAGCAGAAGATAAAAGGAAAAGATGAAGAAGATTACCTAGCTGTTTGTCACTTATCTGCGTCTATAGTTCCCACTATTCGTTTTTTGAATGTCTGTTTACCATAGTAAAATAAATTATATTAAAAAAAAAAGATGTCAGTACATCATGACGGAGTTGACGAGGACCTCATAGGGCTGTGGGTTGTTCGACAAAGATACTATGGCACCTGGCACACAGTCATGTGAAGGAACACGGGTGGGTTTTAGTCAGTAAAAGCCTGACGCGCCGATCCGCTCCACCCCGAGCGGAGGAGGTCATTGGATGAATTCCCATAAAAAAAAACGTAATTTTATGAACGTTCTCAATCTTATCTTAGTCTCAATTAGTCAAAAATACTTTTAGTTTTGCTACAATCTTTTACCTCCAAAACTTTGACAAGCTTTTGATATTTGATTGCCGCCGAGATAAGTAAGCGACTAGATTTTGAACGTCTTAAATTACGAGAATTGCCTTCTAGTTTTCTCGCCACCGCTTTTTAGGGAATAAGTAATTAAATTTAAAAGTGGTTAAGTATTTGAATAAAGTTGTGGCGAACCGTACTAATTATTTGTGGTTCCTACCGGTTCTATAAGCACACCACTAATGGGTCTAGCAGATGTCTATGGACAGCAGTGTTTGGACAGACGAGCATTAGCAGATAACTAGCTAGTAAGAATCTTAAACAAAGTGTGTATACTCAAGACAATACTTTGTGAACCATAGTTATTTATCTACCATTCTACCTTTGTATTCTTACGCTGCCATTGTACAAGCAACGAGGAATAAACACCTGCTGAACTAGGTAATAAACAAAGTAAGGCCACATTGCGCCTAAAAAGTTTAGACTCCGAAAATGGATTGAGACAACACCAAACATTGTGACAACCTTTTTTTTACTTTTTATTTACCCCACACTTGGAATTTCTCCTGTGTCGTGGGTGCGTTTACAAATATATACTCACATAAACAAACAGCCAGACCCGAAATAACTACCTATTTGTTTCGTGCGAGAATCTAACTCGCAATACGCAGCCTAGCAGTTGATCGCTCAGCTACTGCACCAACGGTGTCGTAAAAAATAAATAAAAAAATAAAGTGGGTGTCCAGATAATCCCCCTTATTCATAAACGCTGCTTAAAGTTAACCACTGATTAGCGATTGTTTAACCATATATTTAAGACGTTTGCATGTCACTTAACTTTAATCATCGCTTATGAATAGACCCCTTAAACACTTCGGTGTTTATTCATAAACGATGATTAAAGTTAATTGACTTTAAAAGGTCAAAAATGTATGGTTAAAGAATCGCTAATCACTGGTTAACTTTAAGTAACGTTTATGAATAAGGGGGAATGTGTTTATTTCGTCGTTTGTTGCATTGTGATATGAAACCGTTTATTTGCGAGTCCAACACTGTCTTGACCGTTATTTTATCCTGATTCTTTGACATTAGTCTATCCAAACTAAAATCAGTCTACTTTTCAATTAGATTAAAAACTTTGAAAAACATTTGTGACAGTTGTGGGTGTAAAAAGTTAATGTCTTTTGAAACATGATTTTAGTTTTTAATTAGAAGATTATTTAAAGTGTCGTAAAATATGGCTAGAGCAGTGTAGGCCTAAAGTAGTGACGTGCTAGTATTTTTTACCCGACTACGGCAAAGCAAAAGGAGGGTTATGATTTTGACCGGCTATGTATGTATGTATGTATATATGTATGTATGTATGTATGTATGTATGTTCATCTGTTCCCTCGTAACTTCTAAACTACTTATTCGAATTCGACAAATGACACATCATTAGAAGCGTCTTAATTGTCCGCTGGTTATAGGCTATATGGAGTTTCACAGAATCTAATGTGGCGCCCTCTAGCGGACTAAATATACAGAGTAAAAAAATAAAGTTAAGATAAATATGCCCTGTTTGGTATCATTTGAAAGGACTTTACTTGTACATTTTGAATATATATATATATATATATATATATATATATATATATTACTAGCATTTGCTTGTGACTTTACCTGTATTCATGGACTGATTACATATAATTCACATCTTTTCGTTCATAGATAGCTTCTTTACTACTTATCAGAATAAGACTACTGCAGAACCATTAGAAGGGCCTTGATATTCTGTTGCTTATGAGCTATAAAGCTTGTCATCAAATTTAGTATTACACCCTCTAGCGGACAAAAAGTTCTATGTTATTATAAAATTAAAATAAATATACTGTATTTGGTATCATCTGAAAGAGCTTCACGAGTACTTTATGTTTGTACATAATCCCGAGTTATGCTTCGTAGAAATTTGAATGTAAACCAGGGTTTGGTAAACGGAGCGATGGGAGTGGTGACGGCCTTCGAATGGCCTGCTCATCGGCGCGATCAGTTGGAACAGGAGAACAGCCAAGCGCTGTTCTCATATAATTTGACGACCCATCCATAAAAGCAGATATTAACGGACTTATCAAAATCGAGCCTTCTCTCACTGAATTTGACGGCTTGAGGGGGTCTAGGCAAATTCAGCGTAAAATGCTCCCGCTGATTCTTTCTTGGGGTTGTACTGTACATAAATTACAAGATTGTACTCTAGATAAAAAAGTTATCGATCTAGGAAAGTCATTGTTTGCTAAAGGACAGGCCTATGTCGCTCTCAGTAGAGTCAAAACCATAGAGGGATTATTTATAAGTGCCTTGGATCATAATAAATTACTTAAAAATCCACATAACAGTCGATCGTTAGCAGAATTAGATAGATTAAGAAATCTTCCCAGGTCCTCTTATTATATGTTTTTTTTTTTAATAATTATAAACTAGCGCTTGACTGCAATCCCGCCTGATGGTAAGCAGTGACGCAATCGTTGATGGTAAAGCGCACTAGTTTATTAAGCCTATTCACTTAAAAAACTTAGGAATAGCAAGGATGACGGCAGTTGAGCCAGGTGATGCAATGTTAAACCCAAGACCAACACGACCAACGATGCTGCGCCAGAGGGAGATTGATCTGGAGACTCTCCACGACCAAACTCCCGACACAACAACATTTGGCGCATCGTACCCGCCACACAACGCAACACAACTGCTCAGACCCGTCCTCCGTACGGCTTCACCAGGCATCATACCGGAACACGACGAATCGCTTGGCGGCAAGACTTTGTCTGGTGGGTGGTAACTTCTGCCGGCAGCCGATGTTATGACCTACCACCGTTAGAAAAACATCTAATCTATTTATACTAACGACCTCATCCACTAATTCATGACCCATTCGCTGCCATCGACGCAAATGTGCGTCGCTACTACGAAAAACCGGGAGCTTCATACGGGGAAACCGTTGCTATACGCGCTACGATCAACGTGCTACGAAATAGTAAAATAGGACATCTCTACATATTACTATACTTCGATACATAAGTCAAAAGAGATGTCGTATGTTAACTACCTAGTTTTTAGTTCGTCAATTTAACTTTTGTTAATATTATGCGCCACAAATACACTTTAACACCAAAATAGTACAAATAATAAAAAGTAAAAAAACTAAAACCCAACTACGACAAAAAACGACGCTGAAAAAGTATAAAACAAGATTTTCAGAATACTGAACTGAACAGAGTTGCTGATATAGTGGCAAGTAAATGGACACAGTAGACTCTACCAAGATGCCTTCGTTGTAAATTGACAATAATGTCATACAATACTATTCTGAAGTATGCAATATTCACTATGTAGAGATAAATTTTCATGTTTGGAAAGGCGTAGTCACACGTTATATATACCTACCTACCGTAGCACTTTGATAACGGTTTGTTAAACAAGAAACCGTGGCCCTGGCCGTTGCACAGGCAAGTAAAGAAACACGGGTGGGTTTTAGTCAGTAAAAGTCTGACACGCCCTTCCGCTCTGCCCAGAGCAGGAGAAGTCATTCGATGATTTCCCATCCCAACAAAAAAAAAAAATGGTATCAGCTGCGACTTACAACATGTAGATTGTAGTTCGTAGGTTCGAACCTCGTCAGGCGCTTTATTTTGTATAAATTATTTCATCAACACTGCTCTCAAAACGGTGAAGGAAAACGTCGGGAGGAAACCGGCATGTTTTGGTCGGTCTACCTCTTCGGTGTTTGTTTCTACTTCTCTTCCCCTTCTACTTTGCCCTGGACGACCAAACGTTCTATGGACTTATTATTGCGCCTTGACACGTAACTAAAAACTAACTGAAACGCGACTGAAAAAACCGAGTATCCGGGACTGTACTAATTCTGAAAGACGCTGTTTGATGCCGAGATCGTGTAGTACAGAAACATTTCTTCTACAACTCGGTCCATGACACCTCAAGCATTCTTCTCTAACACTACATTTCTAGAGCAAATAACTGTTTCTTTCCAGTTCTCGTAACGTTCTGCATAGCTTAAAACAACTTTAAAGGTACCTAATACAGATTTCGCAACTGTAGAACATACAGAACATACAATATTCAACAATCTCGAGAAAAATAGGATACTATTCTTGTCAAGATTATTCAGCGTTTTATTGTGTGTATCTTCTACCCTCCAGGCAATCATAAATTGGAAATCAGAAAATATTACACGACATATTGTTAAACGATTGCCGCGAAAGGTCGTCGACCTGACACTGAACTTTCCACATACCCCTGTCTGTGGCATTTTACCTTTTTCGGGATAAGCTTTGTATAAAATAGTTGTTTAATCAAAACAAAGGGAAACGGATAATCGAACCGCTTTCAAAGCAGGCCTTTTTCTGTTTTTTTGGATGAGAAATCATCTAATGACCTCTCGCGGGGCGAGAGTTCATTAGATTTTTCCTTTCATTTGGGCGGGGTTTAAAGGCGTGTCAGACTTTTAACGACTAAAACCAATCCGTATTCCAATCCGTTCTTTTATTTATCTCTACGCTGCAAGCCTCGGTATCTATAGGTATCGAACAACACGCGACCTTGCACCCTAATCTTTACATACTATTAGGTACTATCAATCGGAATCGTTTTGAAGCCTATTGCTAATCCATTGCTGTTGATATTCGAAAAATGTCTCTGCCTAAGAAATAACGTAATGAACGTTATTAAACTGTCAAAATGAAATCTATTGCTTATTTATTTTTATTATTTACTAGCTTTCCGCCCCCGGCTTCGCCCGCGTGGAGTTCGGTTATATCGCGCTTTTTAGATTTCCTTCGGGAATATCATTTTTTTTTCTGGGATAAAAGGTAGCCTATTTTCTTTCTCAGGGTCTAAAGATTGTCTGTGCCAAATTTCATCAAAATCGGTTGAGAGGTTTAGGTGGGAAAGCATAACAGACAGACAGACAGACATACAGATAGACAGACAGACAGAGTTACTTTCGCATTTATAATATTAGTATGGATAAACCAGCGCTTGACCGCAATCCCGCCTGATGGTAAGCAGCGATGCGATCTATTGGTAATGTGCTACGCAATTATCCTACTGGTCGGCATTGGTCCTAGTGAGCCCCGTCACGTTGTGCTGACATCTCTTTGTCTCAGGCTTGCGTGCCCTGAGACCTCATAGATACTTTGGATTTGAATAATACTAGACAACGGCTTCTGTAAACATTTTAAAGTGAAAAGATAAATAAGTAGATGAAGTATTTAGAGTGAGCTGTCAATAGTGTCAAAATAGGTCTTCATTTTGGTTGTTACGATGAGATAGTTACATTAACGCACCGCTGTATTCAGATTTATATTGAAAACTAGCTGACCCGGCGAACTTCGTACCGCCTTAGCGTAGCTTAGATGCATTACTTTATTTTGTATAGTTGACCTATCTTAGGTATGAGTACCTATTCAATTTAAACTGGAATCTATAATATCCTCCATATATAAATTAATCCCTATTTCCCCGGTCTCGCCATATCTGAAAAGGACCTAATTTTATTAAATACAAAACAAAATATATATTTTCATAATAGTGTTTATTCCATAGGGTTCAATAATTCCACTTTTATTTTTACAAATCGCTATTGAACAACTTGGCATTTTGAAGTAAACACTGAGCTTAACACCACGCGCGCTCTAGAAAACAACTAATAGCCTCTATACCCTT
The DNA here is from genome assembly GCA_017933935.1 of Sesamia nonagrioides. Lineage (NCBI taxonomy): Eukaryota > Metazoa > Arthropoda > Insecta > Lepidoptera > Noctuidae > Sesamia > Sesamia nonagrioides. The sequence goes on along the minus strand of JADWQK010001429.1, from coordinate 3,614,351 downwards.
CACTGTTTCTCTCTATTCTAATGCTGCTGTTTCTTTAATCTAATGCTTTTTGGTACACTATATTTTTAGTTTTATGTTCTGGCGCGTAAATAAATAATGCTGATGGTTTTCCGACACGGGAACAGGCGACATATAATTGGCCATGTGAAAAACATGGATTTTCTAGATTGATGCCACATACACTTAGCGACTGCCCTTGTGATTTATTTATTGACATTGCAAATGCAAGCCGCACTGGAAACTGTAAACGCTTAAAGCTGAATGGCATATCGTTCGGTATCATAGGGATGCGTGGGATTAAAACATCTTCGCCTTTGTACTTCCCTTTCAAAATTGTGGCTTCGTTGACGTTGTTCAATAATTTCTTCACCGCAAGCCGGGTGCCATTACACAGACGTGGCTGGTTTATGTTCCGTAACATAATAATTACTGATCCGATTTTTAATTGCAGATTATGAGGTGGTAACCCGGGCAATTCCAGCGAATTTAAAAATTCTGTTGGATAATTCACAACTTCATCTTCATTAGTAACGGAATCAACTGATTTGAAATTCTTCAATTCGCCAGCTATTTTCTCTTGAATCTGAAAATTCATTTCGTTCACATCAACATTTTTTGCGGCCAATATAACACGTTCGCTTAACCAAACGTGATTTACGTAATTTTGTGCAATGTTTGGGAAAACCTTCTCCATGAGTTCGGTCTTTGATTCACAAAAGTTAACAATAAAATCCATGAGTGATTTTAATTTCATTTTGAACACCCTTGCAGTGATATCGTGGCGATCAATGGGTGATTGGCCAGGAAATAATTCTTGTTGAATTTCTGTCCACTTTGGATTGCATGTGAACGTGATAAACAAATCTGGTGTGCCATAATGTCGTACATAGGACATAGCATCTTGAGCATATTCATGCATATGTCGCGGACTTCCGACGTATGTTGCGGGGAGAATAGTTGTTCTGCCAACATTCTGTGCATTTCCATCAGCAGTAATGGCATCCCGAAGATGAATGTATTCCTCGGAACGGAGTTTTGCCTGGTTCAACCTGATAAATGTCAATCGTTCAGTTTCAACTTTCACATACATATCCACAGCATATTGGTGAAATAGACGCCGACATTTTAAGATGTGATTGTCCTCATTTTCCCGAACCATCAGTCTGTATGAATAATAATTCATTGAACTAACTTTTTTGTTTGTTTCAGCACCTGTAAACAATTTTTTTGTGTTATAATAATATAAATTTTAAGTTAGTATACATATATTTTAATGTAGTAAACATATATATTGTTAATAATTTACCTGTAACTGGATTTATCATCTTCATTGAAAAATGATAGCCGTCTTCACCTTGCCAAAATAGGATAGGATATTGTAAGGCATCATATGATCGATGTGTTTCAGACACGCGCTGAAGTTGATTGTTCCGCCGATGTAAAACAATGTCTCGGTTATCTAAATTTTCACCCACAATGACAATAGCCACTTCATCAATTGTTGGCGCATTAAAACGTCCAGCATGTTGTCCTGCAGGCGCCTTATCGGCTCTGATGACAATTTTGTGATTATCTGATGGCATGCGGTCTAATGCAGTTCTGAATAATGCAATTAATTCATTATGTTGATGGAAAAATATTTGAAGTTGTTCCACAATGGATCTTTTCACTGAGTTGTTGTGTGCGCAACGCTGATCGACTTCTCTTGCTGAATTGCCCATAAAATATATTTGCAGAAATGTATAGTCGTTATCGGGCATTGGCAATAAGGAACCTGTTCGATGATATATTTAACCCTGAATCTGCAAGAATATAAAAATGTATTTAGGTAATTTTATATCAAATTGTTTATAATATACAAATGTACACAACATTGGCTCAACATATTTTGCACCAGCTACATGGTTGTAAAACTAAATAAAATTGTTTGCCATTATTGTGCTTACTTACCTTGAAAGTAGGCATAAAATTGTCTCGAATAACTTTTGTTGCGCCAAATGATGTCATTTGAAAGCAATTATTATATTGCTGGATATGAGTCAAAAAATGATTGGAATCTGGCCTATTTCCGGAAACCAATGAATGTAATGGCTCTGGTGGCGGTACCAATGGCGTCAATTTGACTTGGCCGCTGGCGCAACATAATCCAGGGCCTTCATTTTTGAATTTCAATGCCTTGCAATGTGGACACACAATATTCATTAGTCCAATAGCAACTATTCGCTCTGAACTGTAATCAATTGCCACATTATAACTGAATGCAGCTCTGTGGGGATTAAACACAACATTTCTATGTTGATTTCGATTCCGTTGAAGTTCATTTCGCGCTTCGCGTTGCTCATCAGTTTGATTTGCTCGTAGATTTCTTTGACTTGCCGTATTTCGAGTTCTGCGGCCTAAATTTGTACGTCTGGTTGGTGGCATTGTTAAAAACTGAAAATAAAAAGCTCTCATATATTTTCTGTATAACCAAATTGTAATATTATGTAGTCACCAAAAGTTACGAAAAATCGATATGAAGCTGTCAACTTACCGTAATTAACAAACACTTATTAACAAACAAAAAACTTAACAAACACTTATTAACTAACAAAAAACTTCTTAGTCTTTATAACAAAACAAACTTTATCAAAAACTTAGAAAGCGGTTAGGGATGTGATGCCACAGATTACCACAGTTTTTTTTTTTTTTAACTGGCTTGGCTGTTCAGCCATTCGCCAATGACGCCAATGTCAAGTTAGGGAAACAGATACTACCACAGATTACTAAATGGGATATGCGAAATTTGTATAGGTTTACTATTTGTATTATTTTCAAAAATTTATAAATTAGTGCAATAGAATTTAATTAAGTAACCACGTTTCCGAACAAACTTAATTAAGTAACCACGTTTCCGAACAAACGATGCTCTTTTAATATAGTCTATGGCTGTGAATGACGTTGACATTCGTAACGCGCGTTTTTTAAAATATGCAAAATTAAATGTATACTTTTCAATATTTCTGAGAGATTTTCTTAATATTTTTTTCCGTAAGAACCATCCTTGGACTTCCACAAACATTTAAAAAAAAGAATTATCGAAATCGGTTCAGCCGTTCACACGTGATGCCATGACAACGCGAAACGGGTTTCATTTTTATATATATAGATATATTGATTATTTTTCTAAACACAGCAGAAATTCTTTGTTATACTTATTCAGATCTGCCAAAAAGCTATTTACTTGATTGCGTTTATCGATATACACACACAAATTATACAACATTATTTAATTTTTTACTTTATTCAAAACCTGAATATACATAGTTTGTTCAGAATAAGAATAGAATAGAACAGAATACTCTTTATTATGTACACCATATAGATTAAAGAAACAAAAATATAAAGATTTTAACAAAGCGTGACACAATTGGCGGTCTTATCGCTAAGAGCATTCTTTTAAAGACAACTTTTGGATGGAAAACGAGGAAGGAGTCAAAAATAATGCAGGTAGCCTACAGTATACTATTTACATTTATTATATAATTAATATGCACGTTAAGTGTATTAAACTACTCTAATAAATATATACATCTAATTAATAAACATCATGCAAGAGCAAATAAAATATAATAACATGTTTAATGAGAGAGGAAGTGCTTTTTTGTCAAGGATTTAAATGGTTTAAAAACTCTGTCCACTTTTAAAAGTGGACAGAGTTTGAGCATGCCTCACCGACACAGGCAAGTCATTCCATAGCTGAACTGCTTGTTTGTGATTTATCATAAAAACTAGAGGAATGCATCCATGCATGCTGTCTAATATCAGGTTTTCTGATGACTTCAGATATCTATTATTTGTGTCATGAAGGAACTTGAAACGTTCTTTAAGATAAGAGGGGGTTTTAGGATTAAACAAAGTACTGTAGAGCAGAAATAGTAATATATAATAATAAAAATACTGGACACGTATTTCGGGTTTCGCATAACCAAAAATAACAATGTATTTATGTTTTTTTTTAAAGTAATTCTAAACTAGTGCTTGACTGCAATCCCGCCTGATGGTAACTAGTGATGCAATCGTTGATGGTAAAGCGCACTAGTTTATTAAGCCTATTCACTTAAAAAACTAAGGAATAGGAACGATGGCGGCAGTTGAGCGAGGTGATGCAATGTTAAACCCAAGACCAACACAACGAAACAATGCTGCGCTAGAGGGAGATTGCTCTGGAGATTCTTCACGACCAAACACCCGACACAACAACATTTGGCGCATCGTACCCGCCACACATCGCAACACAACTGCTCAGACCCGTCCTTCATACGGCTTCACCAGACATCAAGCCGAAACACGACGAATCGCTTGGCAGCAAGACTTTGTCTGGTGGGTGGTAACTTCTGCCGGCAGCCGATGTTAAGGCCTACCACCGAGGAAATGTGTTCATTTAATCAGCGGTCTCTTTCACTGAGAGGAGCCCTGTGTTCCAGAAACGGGAACTATTGAAAAAGACCAAGAAAAGACTATAGTTTGTGTAGGATTAAGCGATTACGTTAACTTAAAACATTCAGAACTTCTTTAACATTTACTTTTTCTAACTAGTATTCTGGAATATTCCGGAATTGTAACCTATATTTAAATAGCTTATAAGAGCGTCATCTTCAAGATCCTATTCTTCAGGAACGTCTGGAGTTATCAAATTGGAATTTGTATCAAATATTCAAGTTTGCAATCCCTTGAAGTAGTAGTACAAATAAAAACGGGGATAAATATAATGACCACCATAAAATGCTTTGATACCCTTAGTTTTGTAACCAAAAATATCTACTTAACACCAGAAAAATAAAGTCTTAAAAATACAATAGTACCAGCTATTTTAGTCACGACTCCACTTTAAATTGTATTCGACCACCAAATTTTGTAAATGATCACCAAATCTTGACGACCAAATTAATGTATTATATTTGCCTAAATAAATCACTGTGATTGCCATAAAATCAGAAAACGATACATAAAATGACACGTCAGACGTCAGTCATCGTTTGCCCACCCATAGGTTAGGTTAGATTGGAACTGTGACCAAAACAGCGCGCGAGCCGAGCGAGCGTAGCGAGCGTGCCACGGCAGCGGTCGGCGAAGCGCCAATTAAAACGCTGGTATAATTTTGGTGATCGCATTTACTACTTTTGGGATAACAATGATTTATTAGATAGCAGAATTTAAAAACTTTGGTTATAATTTTATATTAAAACGCTGGTATAATTTTGGTGATCATTTACTATTTTGGGGAGTCATTATACTTAAATAGGATAGCAAAGTGTTAAAACTTTGGTTATAATTTGACATTAAAAAGCGAGTTTCAGTTTGGTGATCATTTACTATTTTTGTCTGCTATTTGTTACTATACATGTGGTGGTAAGTTAAACATAAGCCAATAAAAACCAAGTTATTGATTGTTCCTACGAACATCACTCTAATTGTGAAACACACTATTCATAATTATCAATTTGTATAATTTAGCAGCATAGCTATTGCTAATCCGTTGCCCCATATATTTGAAAAATGTGTTCTCACACATCATATACACCGCTATGAATGTTGTTCAACTGTCAAAATGAAATCATTGCTGCCGATAGTGTGTTACGGAATTACTATTTTCTCGGTGGTAGGCCATAACATCGGCTGCCGGCAGAAGTTAACACCCACCAGACAAAGTCTTGCCGCCAAGCGATTCGTCGTGTTCCGCCATGATGTTTGGTGAAGCCGTACGGAGGACGGGTCTGAGCGTTGCGATGTGTGGTGGGTACGATGCGCCAAATGTTGTTGTGTCGGGAGTTTGGTCGTGGAGAGTCTCCAGATCAATCTCCCTCTAGCGCAGCATCGTTTGGTCGTGTTGGTCTTGTGTTTAACATTGCATCACCTCGCTCAACTGCCGTCATCCTTCCTATTCGTGCGCTTTACCATCAACAATCGTTGATGGTAACCAGTGATGCAATCGCATCACTGGTTACTATCAGGCGGGATTGCAGTCAAGCACCAGTTTATAATTATTAAAAAAAAAAAACTTCACATATGCGCATCCCAGTATTTTCTTTACAACAGATTGAATTAGATTTCTTATAATTTGGCTCACCTATTTAAATTTATCCTGAATTAAAACTGAGTACATTATTTGCGACCTACAAAGGAACTGGATTTACGAAAATCTCGTGACAAAAGATGATTAATTACTCTACGCTTGAGATGTTTTTAATACTAATCCTACAGTGAATAGGAATATTATAATCTCATAGACTTATAAACTCATTGAATTTTCTAGCACAATAATTGATCCGGCAAACGTTGTTTTGGCATTTACCTAGATTATTGGTAGGAAATATTTATTTAGTTTAATAAAAATCAAAATAAATATGATATTGATCGATGCTCAGACGTACCTGATATACAATAAAAAAATTAATACAAAATATCAGTCCAGCCGTTTCGGAAGAGTAGATATGCTAACCTAATATTGTGACTCGAGAAACTTATATAAGGTTTGCAGGATCAACATGACCCGGGATCGCATAACACAGGCATATTTGGAAGAAAAAACGAGAGCTCTTTGCCCAACAGTGGGACACATCATCATCATCATCATCATCAACCTTTTTATCGTCCTACTGCTGGGCACAGGTCTCCTCTCATGCAAAAGGATTGAGCGTAATCACCGGGTTGGCGATTTCAGACTTGAAAGTCCAGGTTTCCTCAAGATGTTTTCCTTCACCTTTTAATCAGACATTGGTGTCCAAGATATACTTCGAAAGTACACATAACTTAGAAAAGTTACATTGGTACTTGCCTGACCTGGAATCGAATCCGCACACTCATACTTGAGAGGCTGGTATTTTAAATACGGAGTCTCAAAAGCAAGTAATCTCTTGTCTTTCAGTATGGAAACCACACACATCAAGCCGTGGCGGATATCTTCGCGGTGGCTAAAAAACAAGGCTTTCGGAACGGAACTTTAAAGGGGAGCTCTCTCAGCTATTTTAGCCCTCCTTTCAAAGAGTATGCTTGCTATCAAGGATCTATGACTACCCCGCCTTGCATCGAGTCTGTTCTTTGGCTTATTAGAGCAAGGAGTCTACATATAACAAGGGTAAGATTTCACTGAATTTTATAAATATAGAAAAAAGTTACCGACGTAGCTCTTCGAGTCGCTAAAATTAAGTGCCAGTGGGCCTGCCTACTGCCACTTAATTTCTCACACATTGCTCGTAGAAACGAGACACTGTGGCCCTGGCCGTCGCACAGGCAATTGATGAAACACGGGTGGGTTTTAATCTGGGAAAGTCTGACAAGTCCTTCCGCTCCGCCCAGAGCGGGAGAGGTCATTTGATGATTTCCCATCCAAAAAAAAGTTTTTGAAATAAGAAAATTGAAATTTAAATGTAATAGTAGAAGTGTAATAATGTATCTATAGAAATCGACTCTTTTGGGGTTAAAATAATTAATGTTCAAATATAACTAACTCCACGCGAATGAAGTCGCGGGGGCCGCTAGTATAATATGTACGATGTGACAGATAGGTTAGGTTAGAATTAAAATAATTGATAACACCATTCTATTCACGGGACCTTTTTCCTTTGAGTATACAATATGTAAAGAAAACCCCGTCCGACCCAAATGGATAGTAAAGATTAAGTATACACATGAACAAATAAATTATATGAAATTTTACATAATTATCATAGTAAAAATACTAATAAATTTTGAAATAACCTTTTTTTCCGCGAATTAATTCCAACTTCCCCAAAATTTGATATTTAAAAAAAAAGTGACAACACCGTTTTAGACAGTATTATTTGAGTGAAGAGACCATGTGCCGCGTGCCCTGGCCCCCTTCGCCCGCGCATGTATGCCTACCGTGTTGCCTACCGCACATGTATTAAGTTACCTCGCTTTTTAGAAATAGTATATTTTTTTAGGTGGATTTTTTTTAAGTTAGCCCTGCCTTGTAGGCATTAGTAGAATCAGTTATCGATACCTAACGAAACCTTTAGGGATCGGACAGGGTTTTATTTACATATTGTATAACAACAATAAACCTAATTGCATGTTACGAGTGATTTCTTCTTTAATTTTGGAAACTGATTGATTATTTTATTAATAGACTGATTACAACTTGCCCCTGTACTGTTTAAAGTAAAAAATTTGCAGATAGATTCTGTAAAATTCTCACCGTAAATGAAAATTGAGAGAATGATCCATACTATATCCATATCAAAGTAACTCTGTCTGTCTGTCTGTCGGTATGTCTGTCTGTCTGTCTGTCTGTCTGTCTGTCTGTTACGCTTTCCCGCTTAAACCTCTCAACCGATTTTGATGAAATTTGGCACAGACAATCTTTAGACCCTGAGAAAGAACATAGGCTACCTTTTATCCCGAAAAAATTTGATATTCCCGAGGGAAATCTAAATAGCACGATATAACCGAACTCCACGCGGGCGAAGCCGCGGGCGGAAAGCTAGTTATATTATAAATGCGAAAGTAACTCTGTCTGTCTGTTACGCTTTCCCGCTTAAACCTCTCAACCGATTTTGATGAAATTTGGCACAGACAATCTTTAGACCCTAAGAAAGGACATAGGCTACCTTTTATCCCAAAAAAAATTGATTTTCCCGAGGGAAATCTAAAAAGCGCGATGTAACCGAAGTACACGCGGGCGAAGCCGCGGGCGGAAAGCTAGTTTTTAATAATTATAAACTTGTGCTTGACTGCAATCCCGCTTGATGGTAAGCAGTGATGCAATCGTTGATGGTTTAGCGCGCTAGTTTATTAACAGCCTCAAATATCTTTCACTCAATAAAAAAACCGAGTGAATAGGAAGGAAGACGGTTTTTGAGCGAGGTGATGCAATGTTAAACCCAAAAACACGACTAACGATGCTGAGCCAGAGGGAGATTGGTCTGGAGACCCTCCACAGTCAAATTCCCGACACAACAACATTTTGGCGCATCGTACCCGGCACACATCGCAACACAACTGCTCAGACCTGTCCTTCGTACGGCTTCTATCTTCTAGATCTAATCTCACTACACCGTACTTTAATAGTGTTTATCTCCAGCATTAGTGAGAATAACAAGCACAGCTTGTAAAAATTTACGTATTGAAAAAACTATGTATCTGTGTTGTCAATCAGAAAAAATATTAAAATGTTTCCAGAAATCATAGTAAAATGACTCATCATCATCATCTCAGCGTTTAGTCCCGGTTGCATCCACGGCTTTCACGTTCGAGCCCGGGATCCGCGAAATGATAGTAAAATGACTATTGTTAAAGTAAAGCGTCTATGCACGGCAATTTTGGTATAAAATAAGTACCTATCTATTGTATCGTAAAGTTACCACGGTTTGGTCGAGTTGCCATATTTTGTCGTATTGAGATAGTTGCTTGTCTTCTAAACCTATTCGTTCCACCAGAAGGCCAATTTTCGTAATTAAAAACGTTCAAAATCTTTTCTTAGTCTCATTTCAGTAATATAGAAATTTCAGAAACTTGTCGAAATGGAAGAATTAAAACACATGTATAAACATGATTCCTAGCAATATACAATATGCAAAGAAAACCCTGTCCGATCCGTGAAAGCATTGTTAGGTATCGATAACTGATTCTAATAATGACTACAAAGTAGGACTAAACTTAAAAAAAAATAAAACCATAAAAAATATATATTATTTCGAAAAAGCGAGGTAACTTAATGCATGTGCGGTAGGCAACACGGTAGGCATACATACGCGGGTGACCGGTGAAGAGGGGCAGGGCACGCGGCACTCGGTCACATCACTCAAAATAATACTCTCTAAAATGGTGTGGTCACTTTTTAAAAATTACCAAGTTTTGGGGAAATTGGAATTAATTCGCGGAAAAAAAAGATTGTTTCAAAATTCATTAGTATTGTTACTATGATGATCATGTAAAATTTCATATTGTATTTGGTCATGTGTTTACCTAACCTTCATTATCCTTTTGGGTCAGACAGGGTTTTCTTTACATATTGTATAATGCTAAATAGCTGAAAATTGGTATTTTGTAATTAAATGGGAACTTTGCATATCTGCACTTTACTGAAAATAACATCGCGGAACTCCTACGACAAAGGTACTACAAAAACTCCAAACAATAACATTGCTATGCGCTTTTATCTAGGCGTTTTAAGGTATCTGCGATGATTTTTATTGATAATTGTGTTTTTCACTGGTGATTTTTCGCAAAGGTACTCGAAGTAAATATGTACAATGAGGTAATTGTAAGAACAGAACTTGATACAACGGATTTACGATTCTCCCTGATGTTGTCTCATGTCAAACCAAAATAATGCAAAACAATTGAAAAACTTTTTTGTGAAACAATTGAAAAACAATAAATCGTGGACTAATTAACACAAAAAAGTTCTTGCAATTATCTTTTTTTTCATCAAAATATGTATAAATAATATGTATATTATAAATATGTACGTGTTATTGTGAAATTCCTATTTATTTAACCGAGCTGAGGCAGCCGTTTAGTTATCTCTTTTGTAGAGTTATTCGACAGATTGGGACTGACACCAGACTACTCATAATCAGCCTATAATGTTCACACTGTTGGGACACAGCCCTCCTCTCGGTGAGAGGGAGTGGGCCTTAATTTACCACGCTGGCCCAGAGCGGGCTGGTGGATGTCACATGTCTTATTGCAGTCATACTATTTTTTTTTTTTGGCTATAGGACATGCCGATTTCCTCACGACGTTTTCCTTCACCGTTTTTAGACCAGAAGTGATGATATAATTTACACCAAGTAAAGCACCTGATGTGGTTTGAACGCTCTGATGAAAATAGAAGCCTAGAGCACAGGCGTAGAGTAGCCAGCCTTTCGGTATTCTATAGGATGCATTTCGGGGAGTGTGCGAGGGAATTGCATGATTTAATTCCCCCATCTCCGTTCCACCAGCGGACGACCCGTCGTACTGCTGGTTTACACCCTTACGTTGTTAACACCACTACGATCCGGACGAAGCGTTTAGCCTCCTCCTTTATACCGCGTACATCGAGGGACTGGAACAATTTGCCAGCGGCGGTGTTTCCGTCGGACTACAATTTGAGTGTCTTCAAGGCTAGAGTGAATAGGCTCTTAATAAACTAGTGCGCTTTACCATCAACGATTGCGTCACTGCTTACCATCAGGCAGGATTGCGGTCAAGCGCTGGTTAATGATATGTAAAAAAAAAATTATCGAACTGACATTAGTTACCTTGATTCAATTGGAATTCTTTAAATAGACTTCAGACTTTGGTAGGCTGAAGCAAAAAAAAATACTTGCTCAGGTGAAGATGAGTCCGCCGGAGTGTAAATATGGTGACGTAATATCGTCTAGACTTGATGGCTTGTTTTCAGTATGCTACAAGGTGTCAAGCTCATATCCATTTGAACGGCAACGTGAGCGCATTGCCGTCACCGCCAAAATGGGGAAAATCAAATGTGTCTATTCGTCTTGTCATCAATAATGTGAACTACACACTCACAGCCTCCGTGGCGTTGAGGTAGCGAACGCGGCCGTTGCGCAAGGAGGCGGGGGTTTGATCCCCGCACAGTGCAAATATTTTTATGCATGAATATGAATATTTGCACTGGTCTGGTCGTGCCTCGGCAAGCACGTTAAGCCATTGGTCCCAGTTGCCATACGAACATCTAGTGGCAGTCGTTACGGGTTGTTGGAGCCCTCAAAAGTCTAACAATTGGTCAAACTGCAATGCTTAGATATCGCCTTCGGGTTGTGGAGGTCAGACGGTAGTCACTTCACGTAAAATATCAAAGTTTAACCAAAATCAGCAGTTAGACAGGTAAAAGCGGACCCCAGACTCCAGACACTGAAAAAGCTGCGGATGCGACTGCGATTAATGCTAAGGTGATGATGATGATAAATGATGTGAACTCCAGCGTATTTAAGAGAAGTTTTAGTTAGCTATCAAGACATTTGAATTAATAAACATTCTAAACACTGGTCACTCATAAGTCACCAGTGTTTTCACTTCATTTTACTTAACTAATTTTAGCTAAGCTTTCGCACTGTCTTTTTGACCTTCAAAAAGATTAATTATTTTCAGCCAACTATATCTTTATAATTCTAATTAAAACAAACCTTCAATCTGCGATGGAAAAGAAAAAAGGACAAGATACTTCAAACCGACAACGTGTATATAATTACTTTACAGCAATAGTTCATGAAAATGTGTTTTTCTACTACCATTTGGTATTGTGCTTAAAACATAACCATAAGTTATATCTCAATAGTAGGTACCTACTCATTCCTGCCAAATCGTGTTACAATGACCATTTCCACACGGGTAAACCGTACTACAATGACACCTTTTAATTTTTTTTGTGTCAATGGCATACATCATATTATGTTGATTTTTTGATGCAATGTCTATGGCATCAAAAAATCAACATATATGATTATGCCAAAAAGTGCGCGTATTTGAGTCACGACTAAACATCGCATGTTAATAGTAGGGTTGTAACGGAGGCTTGTTAGCGGAGGCGGAGGCGGATGCGGAGGCGACGAGTCTCACCTCCGCGGATGCGGAGGTTAACGGAGGCGGAGGCGGAGGTGAAAGTACATATAGAAAAAATTGAAATTTATGGTTAATGAAAACAAAATTTTTATTTTAAATACGTACATTAATAGTAGTATACTTGGTAAAAAAAATATTACCTTCTTGTAATGAAAATTAAGGAGAAACAAATTGTGTTTGCCGCATTCCCGTCTCGCACTAGTTGATTCTTGACCATTTCGCGCTCAAACGCGGCCGGACGGTTGTCGAGCGGCGCAGCTTTCGCATTATTTATTTTATAAATACGTAAATAAACCTCCGTTATAACTCCGCTAAAAATTGTGCGGAGGCGGAGGCGAAAGCGAAGATACGATTTCTTGCGGAACTTCCGCAGTAACGGAAGCGGAGGCGAAGATCCGTTACAACCCTAGTTAATAGGCTGTATGGCCGAATTGCTTTTATTGCGCGCACCGAGCCATTTTCGCGCCATTGTCAACTTTTATCTGCATTTATACATACAATTGTTTGAAAATGAGTGATATCAATGATAATGGCGAAATGGACAATATCTTAATGCCTCCTGAAATGAGAAAAATGTACCATCCAAAATGTAAATAAGTTCAATATTGACGGTTTTTTGTATCTATTTATTACAAAGTCGAAGAAAAAGTTTTGTATGCAACTCTCGCAAACAGTTATTGTAATACTCGTGCCACTCAACTTCACTGCGTGGCACAAACTATCACTCATATTACAATAGTTATCATTGCTTGACAATGGCATAAATAACTATTTCATTGTAAACCATAAATCAATGTAGTGTCATGCAAATTATGCGCGAGACTATAACAAAGATTAATTGATTCGGTTCTAAAGCCTTTTGCTGTGATTGTAATATGTTAACTTTGACATAAATGTTTTGGAAGATCTTCTTGTGTTGAGAACTGTTCGTTTCTACCCTTTCCCACTAATATTATAAACGTCAATTTGTATATGCAAAACCACTTAACGGATTAAGCCAAATTTGGCACACAGATGGTTTTGAACCAGGATGATATAGGATTGGGTAGTTCACCGCCGTGTCCTCGTGGCGGCAATCGACGGCGATCTCTCGCGTCCGACCCTGGTCCAGGCCATGGTCCTCAGCGAGAGTGCATGGCAGGCCGTCATCTCCTTCTATGAAGCAGTGATGCTTCGCAAAAGGAGGAGGGGGAGCCACCGCAGGAGACGCCCTGGTCGGGAGATAACATCGAGCTCCCGTTCACCGAAGGCGCGGGCCTGCGGGCGGTGAGCAGTGGGCATCTCGCCGCCCGGTAAGGATCAGGTCCAAGTCGACGGCGCGTTATGTTTCACGCGTGCCTCTAAGAGATGTCAACACATCGTGATGGGGTCCACGAAGACCGATGCTTCCTGGGTCAAGGTTGGAAAAGAAACTGTGGCCCAGTAAAAGTCTGACACGCCCTTTCGCTCCGCCCAGAGCGGTAGAAGTCATTTAATGATTTCCCATCCAAACAAAGGATGATATAGGATAGTTTTCGGACATTTCCACGGGAATAATACTGATGCGGGGGAATAATACTGAAGCCGTTGGTCCCGGTTACCCTACTAACATCTAGTGGCAGTCGTTACGGGTTGTTAGAGCCCTCAAAAGTCCTACAATTGGTCTAACTGCAATGCTTCGATGTCGCCTTCGGGTTGTGGAGGTCAGACGGCAGTCGCTTCACGGAAAATGTCGAAGTTTAGCCATATCAGCAGTTGGACTGGTAAAGCGGACCCCAGACTCCAAAGCTGAAAAGGCTTCGGATGCGACCGGGATTAACGCTGGGATGATGATGATGAATACTGATGCGGGTGAAACCGCGGGGCGAAACTAGTAAGTTTAATCATTATCTGCTGCCCGCGACATTATCTGTATGAAATTTGTTGTTCCCCCAATCCACCTCGTCGTCTCGTATCACGTTTCCCCCAATCCACCTCGTCGCCTCGCATCACGTTTCCCCTAATCCACCTCGTCGCCTCGCTTCACGTTTCCCCTAATCCACCTCGTCGCCTCGCATCACGTTTCCCCCAATCCACCTCGTCGCCTCACATCACGTTTCCCCCAATCCACCTCGTCGCCTCGCATCACGTTTACCCCAATCCACCTCGTCGCCTCGCATCACGTTTCCCCCAATCCACCTCGTCGCCTCGCATCACGTTTCCCCCAATCCACCTCGTCGCCTCGCATCACGTTTCCCCCAATCCACCTCGTCGTCTCGCATCACGTTTCCCCGAATCTACCTCGTCGCATCTCATCACATTTCCCCCAATCTACCTCGTCGCATCGCATCACCTGCCCACGCTATCACTTCGTTTACGTTTAGCGTGATTTCTCACGTCCTTTTTTCTCTGGTTGGCTCCTAAAGTAATTTCGGACTTTTGAGACTATTTAACATCATGTTATAAATAACATGATGTTCCTCAAAATGTTCATGTTGCCTCAAAAGTTAGGCTATTTTAAGCTATCTTATTTTTTTTTCAAAGCCAGTTTTCAGTTTCAGAGCTCAAGAACAAACTTGTAAACAAACAAATTTTACGCCCATAAAGTGTTATTAAAGACATTTTTTTTTATCTTGGTCAAAATAGCTGATTTGATTATCTATCGATAAGATTGGGTGATGAGGAAACCAGTCACGTACTTACAAAGTTGGACCCAAAAGTCAAAATAACCTCGAAAGAAAACTTATTACTCTGGTCGGGGAAGTTTTTACTATTGCACCGAATCTCTACCGCCATCAGCTGTTTTAGTGTTGAAAAGTATAGTTTTATATATTTTAATAAATTATAAAAGTACCAGTTGGCGAAAATAAATGGAAGGTGACCTTGAACAAGGGCACAAAAAACTTTTTTTCCAATGTTGTTATTGGGCCCAGTGGCTGATGTCCTTTCTCCATTTTGGATTTATACGTACATACTCCCTGGTTGCTCATGTATGCTGATGATATCGCGCTGGCAGACGCGGACAGGGAACTGTTGGTGTGGCGGGTGAATGCGTGGAAAAACTCGCTTCAGAACGGAGGTCTTAAACTCAATGTGGCAAAGACGGTGTACATGGCCAGCAACACGTCAGACACTACGTCTGTGTGCATAGGCGCAGATATGGTCGAGTGCACAGACCAGTTTCAATACTTGGGGTCTGTGCTCCACGCGTCTGGCGATATTGATTGCGACGTTAAGGCACGCATTTCCCCAGCTTGGGCAAAATGGCGTGAGGTGACGGGTGTCATTTGTGACCTCAAAATGCCGGCTAAGCTTAAAGTCTATAAGACCATCATTAGACCTGTTCTTCTGTATGGCATTGAGGCGTGGCCTGTGCTTGAGCGACACAAGCAGGAGCTGCGTGTCACGGAGATGAATATGCTGTGGTGGATGTGTGGAGTTATGCAGAACGACCGCATCAGGAACTCCCGCATCCGTGGCAGTCTACGTGTACGCTGGTACGGTCACGTCTTACAAAAACTACAAAGTTACGTAGGTAGCAAATGTCTTGCCATGGCGCCTCCGCCGGGCCGGAACAAGCGCGGTAGACCAAAGAAGTGCTGGCTTGACGTCGTAAGAGATGACATGCGTGCCAACAATGCCAGAGATCGAGTGAAATGGAGGCGTATATGTAGGAAAGCGGGCTCCGGTCTCTCACGGCAAAATCACGGATGCAATCGGGACTGTACGCTGAGACGCCGGTTAAGGGTTAGGAAGTTTATTAGCAACGAAGGTACAGTCGATCGTAGGCAATGACAAGTAGAACGTAGTTGACGTTGCACCGAAGTCTTCTCTTACGTCCACGAAGTCCGTGTCGTAAACACACAATAACAGTACAGATGTTACTTCACGTAGTACTCACAGTTCTCATTACAGTTGTCGCAGTAGGTATTCTCAAAGATCGCTTCTTAACTGTCGCTGTTTTCGTATCGCTAGTCGAGTGTAGACTTCTCTGCGCCGGCGTCACAGCACTATATATAGGTCAGCTGATCGAACATTCCAGAATCCTCTAGACGTAATAATAATACTGCATAACTTCGAGGTCACCGGCCAAGTAAGTACCTACGATAATTCCCGGAAACGGGTTTCTAGAAATTTCGATGTCGACACTTTGTTGACAAAACTGTTGAGACCTGTACCATTCGATAGGGCATCCTAAGTCTAGCAATGCGTTTTTATATTGTGCCTAGCAAATGTCTAGATCTGGGGAAAAAGGACATAGTGGGGATAAAAGTAACACACTGCATGTCACGCGATATTGAACCTTATGCCATCGACATAAGTTCCATTCGTAACATTGCCCCCTTCTTAGTCATGCTCGTCCCGAGCATGATTTCATCCATAATAGCGAGCTAGGCGGTCTACGTGTACGATCTTCAGCTTCCCTCTAGGCCCTTTCTTAATCCTGTAGGTGACATCGTTTATTCTGGTTACTATCGTGTACGGACCCTCCCATTTGGCTTGAAATTTCCGACTCTTTCCTTTTCTCCTTATGGGATTATGTAACCATACCTCTCACTGGTTTTCAGACCATTCTCTCTCACTACCTCATGTATTCCATCTAATTTACGCCGTAGGTCTGCCACATAGTCGACGGCTAGGATAGGAGTATCGGGAGGTGTTCCGGTTAGTGCATCTATGGGTAGTCTAATTTCTCGGCCGAAGTTGACTTTTGCCGGTGTGCAATTTGTGCTATCATGTGTTGCAGAGCGGTATGACATTAAGAAGAGTGGACTGTATTGGTCCCAATCCCTCTGGTGTTCTTCCACTACTTTGGCCAAATGATTCTCCAACGTCTGATTGAATCTTTCGACCATTCCATCTGACTGTGGGTGATATGGTGTTGTACGAGTCTTGTGTATCCCGAGCAGTTGGCAAACCTCTCGAAATAGTGAAGACTCGGAAGTTTCTACCCTGGTCAGAGTGTAACTCCAAAGGAATGCCAAATCGACAGAACACCTCGTGAACTAGCTTTTTGGCGACTGTATGAGCTTCTTGGTTAGGTACTGCAAAAGCTTCTGGCCATTTGCTGAAATAGTCTTGCATGACGATGATATACCTATTCCCTTCTTCAGTAACAGGGAATGGTCCAGCTATATCGACAGCAACTCTTTCCCACGGTGCACCAACATTTTACACTTTCAGCCGACCTCTGGTCCTCGTTTGCGGTCGCTTTACTGAGGAGCAGGCGACACATTTTCTACACCAGTCCTCTACGTCTTCGCGGCAATGCACCCAATAGAATCTTTTTCTCACCTTCTCCAGGGTTTTCTTTACTCCTAGATGTCCTCCGGATACTCCGTCGTGCACCTGTCTTAGTACTGACACGACTTTATTGCAGGGGACAACTATCTGGAAGGTGACCTCCTGTCCACTGGGTGATTCCCATTTCCTCTTGAGAACTCCATTATCAATTATCAGGCTGTCCCATTGAGTCCAGTAACTTTTTGCTGTTGGGCTAAGCGCTGATATTTCACTCCAAGCGGGCCTCTGGCCACGTTGCTTCCATTCGATTACTGTCTTCAAGTCACTATCCTTCTTTTATGTGTCTTCCAATGATTGATTATCCCAGTCTTCATCCAAAGCGTTCACCTGGATAATCCTTACGTTCTCTTTCTTTTCCTGTTTGGCACAACAATAATGCTGATGCTTTGTCTAGACGACCTTGCGAAGAATCTTGCCGACAGATTCTTCGCAAGGTCGTCTAGACAAAGCATCAGCATTATTGTGTGACTTGCCTTTTCGATGTTCAGTGACAAAGTCAAATTCTTGCAGCTGCTCTATCCACCTTGCTACTTGTCCTTCTGGGTCTTTGAACTGAAGGAGCCACTGTAAGGCAGCGTGATCGGTACGAAGTGTAAACTGTCTTCCAATCAAATATTTCTTGAAGTGTTTTAAGGTCTTAACAACGGCTAGAAGTTCTCGGCGGGTAACACAGTAATTTCTTTCTGGCTTGGAAAGGCATTTGCTGAAGTATGCGATAACGACCTGCCTATCTCCTTGTGTTTGAGAGAGAACTCCTCCAATACCAACATTGCTAGCATCTGTGTCTACCAAAAATCGGCCTTCCCTACTAGGGTAACCTAATACAGGAGCCTCACGCAAGCGAGTTTTCAGTAGCGCAAATGCCTGTTCGCAGTCAGAGTTCCATTCAAATTGACACTTTTCCTCTATTAAACGATGCAACGGCTTCGCTAACTCGGAGAAGTTCTTCACAAACCGACGGTAATATGCACACAGACCCAAGAAAGAGCGTACCTCAGTTTTATTACGAGGGGTAGGCCACTTCGACACGGCTTTTATTTTTTCAGGGTCTGTTCGAATTCCTTGCGCTGAAATAATGTGTCCCAAGTATCCAACCTCTTTCTGGAATTGTGTACACTTACTAGGACTGAGTTTTAAATTCGCTTCACGCAGTTTCTGGAACACTTTCTCCAAATTGCGTAAGTGCTCTGCGAAGTTTCGTCCCATAATGATGATGTCATCCAAATAGACCAGGCATGCATCACCAAGCAACCCCACCAAGATGCGCTCCATTAGGCGCTCAAATGTAGCTGGAGCATTGCACAGTCCAAAAGGCATGACATTGAATTGCCAGAGACCGTTTCCAGGACCAGTGGTGAAAGCAGTCTTTTCTTTATCCTGCTGACAGATTTCCACTTGCTAATATCCACTTTTGAGGTCAACTGTGGAGAACCATTTCATGCCACTTAGCAAGTCCAAAGTGTCATCTATACGTGGCATAGGATAACTATCCTTTTTCGTGGCATCGTTCAACATCCTGTAGTCAACGCAGAATCTTGTACTGCCATCCTTTTTCTTGACTAGGACAACTGAAGATGACCAAGGGCTGGTAGACGCTTCGATAATTCGATTTTTTTCCATATCTCTTAACATTTTCGACACTTCCTGTTCTCTTGCAAAGGGGATACGACGTGGTCTCTGTCTTATCGGCTGTGTATCGCCCGTATCTATATGCTGTTTGACGAGCCCGGTCCTTCCCACGTCACTGTCGGTCTTAGAGAAAATGTCATGGAAGTTATGCAACAGTTGCTTAACTTTGTGACTTTCGAACTTGTTTAAATTGCCCTTACAATTTTCGAGTAGTGTCGATACATGTTCCTGCCACTTCTTATCACGTTCCTTTTCGTGCGCCTCTGTTTTTCGCAATGATGCTACATGGTCGCACACACCCACGATGCAATTCTTTTCTAGAATTATTTCCTTGTTACTAACGTTGATAATGCGTACTTTTGGTTTATCGGAAATCATCATCAGTGTCCTTGCTGTTATCCAGTCTGGGTGATCTCCAGAATCTTCTATTATAATGCAACGTTTACGGCATCCTATTGGTGATAATCTAATATCTACTAAGGTTTCTGATCTTGGTGGTAATACCGTTCTCCTTAAACAGTACACTGACCCCTGTTTTCCACCTTGAAGAAATACTTCTTGTTCTGGAAAACTCAATACTCCTTTTGCTACATTAGGGACGCACTGCTGTTTCTTCAAAAAGTCCAGTCCTATTATGCAATCATCTGTAATATTCGCTACTAAAACAGGGTGCGTGAATGTCTTATCACCCATTTTCAAGGTCACATTCGTTTCACCAAGGACGAGTACTGGTTGGCCGGTGGCGATTTGTAATCGGCATTGTGAAGATCCTCTTTTCCATACTATGGTCCGAGGAAATAGCTCCGGTCGTGCAATGGTTCTTGATGCACCAGTATCCAATGTGAAACTGCAGGATTTACCATTCAGTTCTCCTTCTACAATGAGACTGTTTCCGTCACCCACTTGTGATACTGTTATAATGGGGGCTACATGTCGACCAGCCAGTACTCGCCCCATAGCCCTGGCTGTTCCTAGTTTAAATCCTCGGCTTCCACCTGTGTCCCAGAAGTGCTTCTTCCCTTAGCCTTTCTGGGACAATTGATCCGAATATGCCCTTTTTCACCGCACTCGTAGCATGTTGGCCCTTGTCGGGGTTTCATTTGTGCGGTTACCTCACGAATACGGTGGTGTGGTCGGCCGTCTTGGCGTACTGCTTCCACCTCCAGAGCGTGTGTCAAGGCTGCCTTCAGAGTCTGATGGTGCCCCAGACGAACCGCAGCCCTGACTTCCGCATCTCGAATTCCATCAGTAAAAGCTTGCACCGTAGTAGCATCAATTACTCCCGGCGTTGAAGCATACGCCCTCCGAACAATACGTTCTATTTCCGATGCCCATTGTTGCAAACCCTCACTGCTTTTCTGTATGCGGTCGCGGAGTTGAGCCCTGTAGACATGTTCCAGGTGTTTCTCTCCATATCTAGACTCCAACGCTTCTAACAGACAGGCTAGGGTATTGCAATCGCCGGAAATATTTTCGAGGATTTGGACCGCCTCACCACGCAGAGCAAGCGTAACGGCGGTTACAGCTTGATCGTCGTCCCAATTGTTGCCTTTTGCGACTTTTTCAAACTGTAGACGGAAGGCCACCCATGACGTTGTTCCATCAAAATGAGATACCTTGAAAGTCGACAAAGCACTGGGTACCGTTACCACACCGTTAATAACGCCTTTTTGTACCTTCTCCTGCAAAAATTCTACTTCCTTCTCAAACTCCATGATGGTACTGTTTAATTTCTCCATACGCGCATCCTGTTTGTCTATGCGCGTATCTTGCTGGTCCATACGCGTATCTTGTTTGTCTATGCGCGTGTCTTGCTGGTCCAGACGGGCATCTTGTTGAGCTGTTTTAATTCTAAGTTCATTGACCTCTTCTTTGGTCTTTTTCCACTTTTCATTTAATTGTAATACCAGTGCTGGGATTCCTCTATTTGTGACTGGGTTGCTGCCTGGAATTGTTTTATTTGTGCCTGGGTTTCTGCCTGGGATTTTGCTTGGGATTCTGCAACACTTTTGATTTGTGCCTGGATTTCTGCCTGGGATTTTGCCTGAGATTCTGCTACACTTTTAATCTGTGCCTGGGTTGCTGCCTGGGATTCTGCCATACCTTTTATTTGCAGCGTCAAATGAGCCAGCAACGCCGATAAATCGCATCCACTGCTTCCGGGAATAGTGGTGGTAGTAGGCGAACTCACATTCGTCGGTGTTACGGCGGCCGCATCTACTCCGGGTGCAGGGACACCAACCGATTCTTCCTCTTGACGCGCCAAATCCATCGCGGCTTGTCGTCGCGTGCGAACCCTTTCGTCTTCCCTTGGCGTGACCGGCATGCCGCTTCTGACACCAATTGTTACGGGCTAGGGGTACTTAAACGCCGGTTAAGGGTTACGAAGTTTATTAGCAACGAAGGTACAGTCGATCGTAGGCAATGATAAGTAGAATGTAGTTGACGTTGCACCGAAGTCTTCTCTTACGTCCACGAAGTCCGTGTCGTAAACACACAATAACAGTACAGATGTTACTTCACGTAGTACTCACAGTTCTCGTTACAGTTGTCGCAGTAGGTATTCTCAAAGATCGCTTCTTAACTGTCGCTGTTTTCGTATCGCTAGTCGAGTGTAGACTGACTCTGCGCGCTTCGTGGTCCTCTCAGCGACCCCGAGTTGGGGGCGCGAGGAGACGGTTTGGGGGCTCCTTAATGGCCCCGTGACCGTGGAGTCGGTCTCTCGGCCTCCAAAAATGGAGACCCGTCGTTGGGTTGTAATGTTATGTACATATTTAGATATACTTACACTTATTATTTATACTCATATTCATACTTATTTAAGTATTATTCATTTCCACGGTCCATAATATGCATTCCATTATTATGAGGCTCTGTTTTGATCATATTCCACTACACCAGGACTCATTTTTCTGTTTACAGACTCAGTCCTCAACTTTACGCCTAAGTTTCGGCGACTTATTGACCCCTTAGCGTAGGAAGCCGTACCTATGCAGGACTGTATCACTTTTTCCTATCAAACACTGCACTTTTTAATTTAATACCATTTATATTTACATTGTTACAGAACATTTTCATTATTTTGACATTTTTTTTGACAACATTGTTGATGATGTATCTATGACAACCTTCTCATCAAATTTCTTGTTGGTCTGCTATTTTTATTTCATAATTGTTATTCGAACTCTTTTATGGTAAAATTATTTATCGTTCCTCGTCCATATTTTCGAATATTTTAAATTTCGACCTCCAACCGTTCTGCGAGGTTTCTTTAGGAATCATCGCAGAGCAGTGGTCAGTCGAGCTCTGGCTTCCAAACAAGCCTCTTAAAAGTTAGGTCTCCAGTAAACGTTGCCTCGAGAGCCCTTCTAGGGTTTTTTCCTGCTGTGCCAGTCTCTATATCACTGGTGCGCCTGGAGCTGCCTGGCCCTTTGCCGCCGGAGCCTTCGACTGCTGCCGGCCTTGTGACGCCGGGGCAGTCCCTCTTCCGTAGCTGCCGCCGGTCCACCAGGGCCGCTCCTCTGTACCTGCCGCCGGTCCACCAGGGCCGCTCCTCTGTACCTGCCGCCGGTCCACCAGGGCCGTTCTTCCGTTGCTGCCGCCGGTCCACCAGGGCCGCTCCTCTGTAGCTGCCGCCGGTCTACCAGGGCCGCTCCTCTGTAGCTGCCGCCGGTCCACCAGGGCCGTTCTTCGTGTAGCTGCCGCCGGTACACCAGGGCCGTTCTTCTGTAGCTGACGCCGGTCCACCAGGGCCGCTCCTCCGTAGCTGCCGCCGGTCCACCAGGGCCGCTCCTCTGCAGCTGCCGCCGGTCCACCAGGGCCGCTCGTCCGTTGCTGTCGCCGGTCCACCAGGGCCGCTCGTCCGTGGCTGTCGCCGGTCCACCAGGGCCGCTCGTCCGTTGCTGTCGCCGGTCCACCAGGGCCGCTCGTCCGTTGCTGTCGCCGGTCCACCAGGGCCGCTCGTCCGTTGCTGTCGCCGGTCCACCAGGGCCACTCGTCCGTTGCTGTCGCCGGTCCACCAGGGCCGCTCGTCCGTTGCTGTCGCCGGTCCACCAGGGCCGCTCGTCTGTTGCTGTCGCCGGTCCGCCAGAGCCGCTCGTCTGTTGCTGTCGCCGGTCCGCCAGGGCCGCTCCTCCGTAACTGCCGCCGGTCCACCAGGGGCCGCCCTTCACCATCACCCATCAATCATTCATCGACATTATTCATTTTTATACTTCCATCTTGTCTTTTCTGTATACTTAATAAATACTGTCTCCCTCTAAAGTCTTTTTCTTGTCGTTACACGACAGGGTTGCACCCTAGCTCTCCGATGCGTGCGCGTGTAGCTCGGCCTTAACCTTGTCCGTGACACGGTTGAGCTGGTTCTTAATGGTGGGGCATCTTGTTTGTTGCCACCGCCTGCGCAGACGCCTCTTGTCGGCGATTATGTTGGCGATGTGTGCGGGGAGCTTCTGGTAGCGCCCCTGTGACGCGGTGGATGTGCATGTCGCCGCTTCCAAGGCGCTCTTGATGCAGGCGGTGAGCCCCTCGGCCAACTCGTTCACGTCCAAGGCGTCGGCGACGGGCCGAGTGGGCGTGGTGGCCTCCATTGCCTTCCTGAATTTGTCCCAGTCCGTGTGTCGACGTGGCGCCGGATGGGCAACTCTGGTGGTGTGGTCAGTCAGGCGGACGAGCACTGGCTGGTGGTCGGACTTCAGCTCGTCGTCCAGCACCTCCTGCGCGATCTGGCAGGTGAGGCCCTGGTGTACGACGATGTCCAGCACATCGGGTGTATGTGCTACGTTGTCTGGGTAGTGGGTCGGCGTCTCCGGTCCGGACACGTCGTATCCTTTGGCCTCCGCGTCGGCGAAGAGTCGTCGGCCCCCCTGGTTAGTGGTTCCGCTGTTCCACGCCGGGTGCTTACAATTAAGGTCGCCGGCGATGATGGTAGGATGTGGTGAGGCTAGCAACGTGTGTATGTCGCTTGTGTTGAGCGGTTTCTGTGGCTGCTTGTATGCCGCGTACATACACACGTGCCTGCCGGCGACATGCAGCTGCACACCCAGCGCTGAGATGCTGCTGAGTGTTGGGGGCGGTAGCTCCTGGTGGATGACTCTTCGCTTCACCAGCACCACCAGGCCTTGGGAGATCCTGTGTCGCTGGCTGTTGGTCTCATTGTATTGCCCATCCTTCTGGTAGACGTGATAACCTGGGAACTTGACCGTGTCCCCAGGTCTCAGGAGCGTCTCGCTGATGAACGCCACGTCGATGTCCTGTTCCTGCAGGAGAGGACGGAGGAGCACGACCTTCTCCCTGAGGCCGCGGGCATTCCAGTGAAGTATTCTCACCGGCTTAGACATGTCTGTTTAACATGATCAAGTCTGTTATGCCGGTGAGAACAACTGGCACCGGGTCCTGACCCCTGCTGAGCGCCAGCAGGATGTCCTGAAGGACCCGGAGAGCGGCCTCTATTATTGTAGACCCGGGGTGTCTTTCCCCGGGTGCGCCCGCCGACAAGGCGGTTTGTTGTTGGGTTTGTTTTGGTGGCGGCGGCCGACTACGCCTCTCCTGAGCGGAGCTGCTCGGCGCGGGGCCGCGGACCATCCGACTCACAGTACTTTGCGAGCTTTGTTTGTTTTTGGTCGGCGGGTGGGAGAGGTCGTCGGTTCTAACCTGTTTAGACCCCGCCCCTTTCTGTGGTGGTACATTCACTGTCACATTGACAGTGGCGGGGTTGGCAGCGGCGTTGGTCGTGTTGACCTTTCCCCTTTTGCCGCCGCGTCCTTTCCTCCTCCGTCCTGAGGAGGTGGTGGCCGCGTTGCGCGCTGGTGGGTCGTTGGCGGCCGCCATCAGGGTCGCCGACTGGGTTTCCCCTAGCGGCGTCGGCTGTAACGGCCTCTCTGCGGCCGTGTTTGACCGGCGCGTGTTTCCGGTGATGGCGACCGTGCCCGCTCGCTCCTTGCGCATTACGGGGCATTTGGTGTGGTTTGCGGGGTGCGCCCCCCCGCAGTTGATGCAGGTGGCGGGCTCCTCCCTTGGCCGCGGGCACTCTCTGGCCACGTGACTCCCGCCGCACCTGACGCAAGCGAGCGGTCTGTGGCACTGTTCAGAGGAGTGCCTGAACTGCTGACATCTGTGGCATTGTGCAGGCCCCCTCTTGCCACGCCACGCCTCGATCCTTACACCGGGCATGCAGAGGATCTCCCTTACCTCATAGATGCCCGGCAGAAGGTTCGGTGTCCTCTTCAGCACGGCGTGGAAAATACAGCCGGGTCGTCCTTGTCGCGCCTTGATGACGCGAACGTACTCCGGCTGGAACCCCAGCGTGCGTAGGTCCTCCTCAATGTCTGCCGGCGCCGTGTCCGCAGGCAGCCCCCTTATGGCCACCTTGTGGCTCCGCTCCGCTGGCAGCGAATAGGAAAACCAGGGGATGTTTTCCTCTTTTTCAAGTACCGTCAGATACTTTTGTATCAGACGGTACTCGGTGTCCGTCTGCGGGGTGAATTTGACCCCCTCTCCGAAGGGTCTGGCACTGGGGGCACGCCCCAGTTTTCCCTTAAGGACGCGAAAGTGGTGCGCCCACTGCGGGAGTTTCTCCACCACCAGTGGAGGGTAGCGCAACTTTTTTTTCGTCGCTGTTTTTTCCGTTCCGTCGGTAGATTTTGCGTCTACCGTCGGATTATTTTTTTCCTCCGCTCGGCCAGGAGGGGCTGAGGGAGGGGGGGCTGCGGCGCCTGTTGCTCCTACAGGATTGCGCGTCGCTTCCGAGAAGGTCTTAGGGGGCGACTCACCTTTGCACTGTCGCTTCGGCGCTTCTTCCTGCTCGTCCGGGCTGCGCTGTCGGCGTTGAGCTGCGCGGGCAGGGGGGTGACTTTAGGTAGCAAAGTCCTTACCTCTTTGCATCCGGCCGTGGACAGGTCCGGTAGCGACGCGCTGGGTGCTCGGCGTTCGAGGCTTGCTCGGGTTGTCCGGGGAATGATGGTAGTTTTTACCTCTCGGTATGTGTTGTCGTTGTCGTCGTCGTCGCTGCTCCCGTCCGACGACGCCTCCGATTCGCTCGTCCCGGGTGAAACCAGCGACTTCGACGACGGTGACGCTGGTGCTGAGCTCCGAGGGGCGAGGGGGGATGTGTAGGACTTCGGTGAGGGTGGTGGTGTCCGCTTTACAGGCCCGCTCTGCGGATGGGCTGTATTTTTTGAAGTACCCGCACTCGATGACGTCGGGTACTTCACAGAATGGATTATGGTCTGCGGGGCTCCTGGTGTCCGGAGCTTGGTCGCTGGTGTCTTCGGTGACGGCGACGCGGGTGAGGCCAGGTGTGCCACCGTAGTTCGCCTGGTTCTGGCATTTTCTTCCCCCCCGCTATGGTGTTGTTCACGGGGAGGGGGTTTGGGCGGAATCCCCGGCTGGGGCATCCCGCTGGGAACGCGCGGTTGTCGCGACCCTGGCGTTAGGAACGCCGGGTGCAGGTGAGAGGGTCCGTGCGACTGCTTCCCACTTCACTTTAGTTTTTTTGAGCACTTTCACTATTTTTTTATTATGTGTAGGTGTTCGGTAAAAGGTAGAAACGTGAGCGTATAACACTAGATGCGCGCGTGACGATGCGTCGGCGTCGGGCCGCTTTATATAGGCCAGCTGATCGAACATTCCAGATTCCTCTAGACGTAATAATAATAGCACATAAGTTCGAGGTCACTCGGAAGTACCTACGGTAATTCCCGGAAACGGGTTTCTAGAAATTTCGATGTCGACACTTTGTTGACAAAACTGTTGAGACCTGTACCATTCGATAGGCCATCCTAAGTCTAGCAATGCGTTTTTATATTGTGCCTAGAAAATGTCTAGATCTGGGGAAATAGGACATAATGGGGATAAAAGTGACACACTGCATGTCACGCGATATTGAACCTTATGCCATCGACATAAGGTCCATTCGTAACAATATCAAATGTACAATGTACTATCAGCTGTAGAAGTCCATTCCCAGCTTAAAGACTACTGTCGCCTGCGCTAAACCGGCCACGCACACTACCGCATTATTTTTTTTATCGCAGTCTCCGTCTTTCTTTAAAGTAATGCAAAATTTCGTTACTTCATTTGAAGTTAAGTTAGCGGCCGCACTTAACAATGGTGCTATCATAAGCGAGCGATTGTAGGTTCGATCCCTAATAAAGGCAAATCTTTTTGTTGTTTCATATAATTTAAAATTATGATAATTGATTTGTATTTTAAAGTAAAAATGTTTGCAAATATTATTTAAACGAATAGGAAAATTTATTGAATATTTATCCCAAAAAAGGTTTTTATTATATGTTTTAGTTTACTATAGAGGTAATATAATAAAAAATATAGAAAAATAAAACAATAAGCATATTATAATGCAATATACTATAAAGTTATTTATTATTCAGTATATATATACTTATACTAACAAATGAAACAAACGTTGAAACGGCAGCATTGTAATATTTTATATAAAAGTAATCCTTGACAAACTTATGATATTGTTATGGTAAAAAATACAAAAAACATTTTTGGTTGTTAGATATGAAAATTATAATATTATACATATATTATGATTAAAGAGGTTATAGCTTAATTATTCATTTTCTTATAGAAAAGAGGATTGAAGCTTAACCTGAATATTATTGCAATCATAAAATAATCTATACTAAAACACAAAATAGTGCTTATTATATTTACAATTTTTTTGCGTGTATAGCATGGTACTAGTGCTGTCATCCTGCAGTGACTTTTTTCGGAGTTTGATGGCATGAGATTATAATCTTCCAGCGCTTTCTTAGTTCAAAAGTAAACGAACTTATTTCTTATCGAATTCCAAAATTATTGTTTTTATAATTTATCAAAAGTAATTTGTATTGAAATTGCAAAAGGCGACATCTGTTAGCCATTAAGCCAACCGAACATATTACTGTCACTTAGCTGAATTACTTTAGAGATGGTTTAGAGTCCGTTATTAAGATATATAATGGTATATATTTAAAACACTCTGTAGGACACTTCTGCACTGTGATTGTTATAAATAGTTTTTTTTTTTGTTTAGCTCGATAAGACTCCACCAGTCGCGCCAGTTTATTTTTAAACCACAAATGCAACCTCCCTTCTTCGCAAGATTTAAAAGTTTATTCAACGGTAAATATTGTCGTTTTGTTTCACTTGTCTCGACAGCTACCTTCGTCCTCCAACCTCTTGACCTTGACCTCCAACGGCTTACAGTATTTCTCTAAAACAATAACAATTTTATTACAGGCTTGCAACAAGCGATTAGTTTGCACCTTAACACAAATAATAATAAAAACAACTTACACAAAAGCCGGTTTCATATGATATTTGAGATATATTGCTTCATATCAATGCATATTGATTAAAAAAGTAAAACTAATAACACAAACTGGTAACTACATGTTCACCAAATAACAACAGCTAAGTAATATTATTTGTGTTATTGTAGCTAATAATAGTTATTGTAGGTAGCGGAATATTTTTTGTGAAGGAGTGATTCAGATTCTTTCAAATCTACCGTCATCTTTTTATAATGACTCTAATATAGAAAAAAATCTTAAAAGAAAGTATCATCTTTAAGTTGCGGATCGGTATTTGTAAATATTTTTGTTGTCAGCATTCATAACTCACCAATAAACATTTAAAAAATATTTTGTAAGTTATTAGATTTGAACTCGAACCACCTTGAACGCCTATCAAGGCGAAAACCGTTAGGTCATTGAAACACTTTCTGTGGACGTTGAAATTAGTAAGTAGTACCTAACAATCATAAGCGGGCAGCAAGTTGTCAAAGTGTATGAGTGTGTATCAAACTTTATTATAGAAGAAGGTCGTAACTACAACTAGTATTGCTTGGCCATAGTTTTGTGAGATTGCAACTCGACTTTTGGTCTTGACTGTACATATCTATTTTTGTTACCTCATAATTATTTACTACTAGCAGCCGCCAGCGACTTCGTTCGCGTGGAATTATGCTCCGCTCCTATTGCTCGCAGCGTGATGTTATAGCCTAAAGCCTTCCTGGATTAATGGGCTATCCAACGCAAAAATAATTTTTCAAATCGGACCAGTAGTTTCTGAGATTAGCGCGCACAAACAAACAAACGAACAAACAAACAAACTCTTGAGCTTTATATATTAATATAGATTATACCTATGGTTTTATAGGAACAATGTTTCGTTCAGTTAGTTTTTACAATAACATGGATTTTACGAAAACCCGTGTCACTTTATTAGTTCTAATAATCGGCACTCTACTGTATCTTTTTTTTTTCTTTTACAGGAAATGTGGGAGGAAGCCCGAACGTTAATGAACGAAAATGCTGGAGCAAAACAAATAAATTTCCGCGTCACTCAACCGCTGAACGATAGGAAAGTTTACTTTTTTAAATAGGCCAGATTTCGCCAGTGTTGAAATTGAGAGCCACATCGACATGAGGCTCTGCCGACCGTCGTGAATAAGACCAGGGAATGTCGGATTCTTTTTGTGACATAGAAACAGGCATCCGCTAGGCAATTGTGTAACACATTAACAAATGAAATGCCTTCATTTTAACAGCTCAACAAAATTCAAATAAGCGATGGATTAAGAATATCAATGAACTAGAATGTACGTAATGAACGCAATAGAACATGTAATACGTAATTGAAGTACAGTTCTCTGCCTTAGCTTGACAACGCTCGGGAGACAATCCTGAAGAGACTGGTAAATTGTCTCCCCCGAGGTATCAAACATAATTGATAATTAATCATTGAGACGATCATAATATCGTGTTATTGTTAATTGACTGTCTGACCTCAGAATCAGATATGAGAATAAAAGAAGACTTATTACTTGCCTATTTGCTCTTGGTTAGACAATTAGGGTCTGTTTTCTTTATGAATAATGTTATTTTACACATAAATCTGTAACTTAAATCTTGTAAAATAAAACACGAGAATCAAATAATTTGTTTTTTCTTTATTATGGCCGGCTGTAAAGTATTGGTAGAATTGCCATGTCACGAAAATGCATTTATGCAACTTTCTAGAGATCTTTCCTTTGACTTTATAAACTACTGCTTTACTGTAATTTCGCCTGATGGTAAGCAATGATGCAATCGTTGATGGTAAAGCGTACTACGGGGTGTCAATAAAATAAGATCGAATACTCGTCGTACCACTGGTCATCTGATGAAGGAACGGTGATGGCGGAATTAAGTCATATAATTGCTGCACATAGTCTCAAAAATGCATCCCACAGAATACCAAAAGGCTGCCTACTCTACGCCTGACAATTTGGGAGGGTATTACCAGATCTGCATCACTCTTCGCAGGCCTCTACACCGAGTCCAAAGTTGCTAATCTGCCACGTATAGGTACATAATGAACAAGCAAGATGGCGACTGCGTTTCTTTACGGATGTCATGTAAAATCGATTACAGCGTCAAAATTGAAAATCCAGTATAACTCCAACTTAAGCGACTTTTAAAAACTTATGCTAGTTAGCTCTGTATTAAAAACTGGTATTAAATTAATTTTCTCTCTCTCTTTCTCTCTCTTTCTTTTTCCCTCTCTCTCTCTCTCCAACTTAGCGACTTTTAAAAACTTATGCTAGTTGGCTCTGTATTAAAAACGGATATTAAATTAATGTTCTCTCTCTTTCTCTCCGTCTTTCTTTTTCCCTCTCCCTGTCTTTCACACTATCTCTTTCTTTTATATACGAGTGCACACGGTGTTGTACAGCTTCTGAAACAAATGTTTATTCTTTAAAATATGTGTAAATTTTTAAAAAAGAATCTTATAATCTGAGCCGACTTCTAGTCCATATTTTCGGGTGTAATACACCAATTGTAACCTGACCCAATAGTACTTTTCGCCAAAAATATCAACTTCATATATTCTTGACCGGCCAGTCTAAACCGGTCAGTATGTGAGTGGGCTATATCGATTGTGTTAAACATTCATGGGAAATGCATCGTATAGCCCAGGTGATGGACATGGCGTTCTTGAAGACTAGTATTAAGGTGCGGTGCAGTTAACTTTTTTTTTATTTGAAAGAAAGTAGGAGTATTATTGATGTTATTAAAAAAAAAAACATATAGTAGAGGGAAACATGCGTTACAGCAACGCTAAACAGCTGCCGGTCAGCATTATGCTGCGAGAACCTCAGTGCTGAGTTGCTAGCCTTTTCTTACCCTATATCTCATCTCACTCTTGACACAAATACTTTATTCTACTCCTTCCTCCTTCTTTAATGTCACAGGATTTTCGGGCTGTCTTATACAATTGAAACTAACTGCTCCATTTTTACTTTGCTTGTGTCCAACCTTAATCACCAATTTTTTTCTGAACTTGGTTTAGTGAGTTGGTGATTTTTTTGTACTGTTACTATGATTTGCTTTTCGCTGTCCACTGCAGGCTGGTCTTAGCCTTTACTATCGCCCGCCAAAATTTCGCGCATAGTATCTCTAATTATAATCGTTAATTTTATAAATTTGCCGTCTGCTTTATTAATTTTAAGATCTACGCATGAATCAAAAATACAAGCGCAAGATTCTAATGATCGTTTAATGAGCCACGAAAAAGTGTTCAATGAAACCAAACCTTAAGACTTATTACTAATACACGTGTCCGCAGAACTGAAGCATACGAAGAACTCGGGTAGTTATCTTTCAGATAGTGTCGTGGTAATTCCATCGATAACAGTGTGATAGATGACCTCGTGAAGACCATACAAAAAAAGATCCAAATTTACGATACTTTGTGAGAGGACGTCGACAAATATTGATGAGAAAATGAGGAGCTCCAAGTTGTCTGCGCGTGAGTAATTCATAATTATTTTATTTTTTACTGTTGTGTGTCATTATTCTTCGCGTGAGGAAACTAGATGGTGATAATGCTAGTCTTGACTAGTATTTAAAGATTGAATGACTGGTAATAGGGGAGACAGTAGATAGATTGTTATCGTCTTGGAGTAAACTCTGAAATAACTTATTAAGGTGTTAAAAGTGTTTAATAAATGTTCTGAAATCACTATATCATTGTTCTAAAAGGTACGGTTAGGTAGAACGTTGGTTCTGAACCCAAAGAAGGCCCTAACGGTTAACAACACATTAGGCCACATATAAGGATGAAAACTTTCACCTTGAGATTGCCTAGAGTAATATAGAACAAGAGGCCAGCTTATAGGTCTATTTTTCTGTCTTCTTTTTATTTAATAATTATAAACTGACATGACCGCAATCCCGCCTGCTGGTAAGCAGTGATACAATCGTTGATGGTAAAAGCGCGCTAGTTTAATAAGAGCCTATTCACTCAGAAAAAAAACTGAGTGAATATGAAGGAAGACGGCAGTTGAATGAGGTGATGCAAAGTTAAACCCAACAAGACGACCAACGATGCTGCGCCAGAAGGAGATTGATCTGGAGACCCTCCACGACCAAACTCCCATCACAACAACATTTGGTGCATCGTACCTGGCACACTTCTCAACACAATTGCTCAGACCTGTCTTCCGTACGGCTTCACCCGACATCATGCCGGAACACGACGAATCGCGGCAAGACTTTGTCTGGTGGGTGGTAACTCCTGCCGGCAGCCGATGTTGTGGCCTACCACCGAGACAATCGATTTATTTTATGTCCTTTTCTTAAAGTAATAAAGAGATGGACAGAACTTAAAGTAAGTTTAGTTTTCGAACAAGAGAATCCGCCATTGTATAACTTTTTTTTTTACCAAAAATCATGGTTGCTAGTTTAAAAAGTTAAATCAATTTGACTCGCTTTTGTGTTTACTCCTCGTGTCCGTCTTATATAACAACACCAATCTTAAATCTTTAGTAGCTTATCTGATAATAAATACCAGACAGTAAGATTGTGTTATTCCCAATGTCAATAAAATTATATTGAAAGTGTTATCTATTTTTGCGTAATACATTTGAAAATATCAGCACTTTTGTTGCGGGTGAGAAGAATCATTTATTTATTTTACTTTATTGGGGAAAACAAACAATAGGGTAGTTGACAAAAAATATCTAATTAGTCCGTCAGTCAGATTTCCAAAAAAAAACTAGACTGTTTTCTTTTTTCATATAAATAAAAAATGAAGACGGAACAGTGCGTTGAAAACTCGTGTGACGTCACTCCTAGCTATACTTTTTAGCGAGGAGTGACGTCACCAGCCCCCACTGCTGATCTATACTGCGTTTTAATTTGTCATTTTTTATTGATTTGATGATATAAAATATACGTATCCAATGTTGTTCTATAATGTGAATGACGGACTAAATAGTTCCATTTTTTTTACCACACCCCTATTGTACTTTACTTGATAAATTTAGGTAGGTATACGGTACTTTAAACAAATACACAATCCACTACGTTTCAAAGGTTACTTTTGTTTGATAGAAGATAATGTGTGTGTTGGGAAAAAGTAGTATATAAGCTGTAATATTGTGTAAATAAATCAGATTAGAATTTGTTCTTGTGTCATTACCCCTCACTGTGGCCAAGACACCCTTAGCCATCTCTGATCAGTCCTGTAAGTCTGCTGGACTGGCAGTGAGTTTACCTCGAAATCCTACCCACTATCCGTCTGTTACCTTAGGTCTCTTGGAGGGGCAACTGAGGGCCCGCCTCCCTAGGCGGGTTTCGCCGGCGGGGGAGAGGTAGCTCAGGCTGCGCTAGTTTCCCACTCTCCCGCCACTATGGCGATGCCGGAGTGCCGCTGTGGGTTTAGTGGGTATTCCCGGCTTCGGCTGGACGAGTCCCACACACGCCCTTCGGGGTACGGTGCGTAAAGGCATTCCCACAGCGTCAAAAAAAAAAAAAAGTTCTCTTGGTGCAAATATCCCGTACTTATTTATATATTTATTTATTACAAACTATATGATAGGTCAGGGCTGTAGAGCTTATAGGACTTGGGGTCGTAGGGACTGTAGGGCTTATAGGTCTTAGTTTAGGTTCTGTCAATTTGCCTTATAGGCGCATGTACTACCGCTACCTTTGAAAGTCATCAACTTCTTGTCGACATAGCCGGCCTACGTCTCGTCGATAAAGTTACCAATCTGACCGTCAGAGCATCAGTCATTCATTCCGCCGAACCTACAGTTAAGGGTGGTCGTATAGATACATAGTTGGAAAGATAATACATGCATACAATAATAAACTTATTCTTAGACTGGAATATTTTTAAGAATCGAGAAGTCCAAAAGTTACGCAGTCTTACCAAGAGGTATTGTTTTACCCAGTAATTGGGTTGTTGAGGTAAGATAAGCATTCGGGCCATGTGAAATACTATTGCCGATCGACTCCGTAATATCCTCACTTTGAAAGTTAGGTTAAGTGACCTTAAAGTGATCTGTCAATAGTGTCAATATGAAGCAGCTCCACAATCACTTTAAGTTTTCACATTGAGATTGATATAGAATCACACTATTTGTATTCACCTGCATTATTACAATAGTGTTAGAAATGTCGATTAGTGATCTCATAATGATCAATTTTGTCAAGACTTTTAATATAGGTATTAGCAAAATCCCGTCCTTATGACTTTCCAGTTGGTCAGTCACTGACACTCCATGCCATACCTATTAGTAAATTAATGTTCAAATTAAGTAATATTTTTTAGAAAATTATTTCTACTAACGGTTTTTATAATAATGGCAATACGGCGATGTCATTATATCATCATTCCATTACGAGAGGATTGACCGATCATTATGAATTTAGCAGATTACAAAACTTTAGCACAATGTCAATGGAATCGTGTTAGAATGATAAGTTTATAAAAATAGCAAACTAAGACTTCAATTAAACTGAAAGGTGATCTTCATGGCTGAGAAAACGCTGGGTACATAGATTAACCTTAGGGCTACCAAAATATTGGACATAACTAAGCTTCATCATCATCACCATCATTTCAGCCGAGAGGTCCACTGCTGGTTCCCCTAAAGATCTCTACGACGACCAATCATGCGTCTCCCGCATCCTGCGGTTTCCCGCGACCTTCACCAGGTCGTCCGTCCACCTTGTCTGGGGCCTACCCACGCTGCATCTTCTGCTGCGTGGTCGCCACTCGAGAAACCGTCGGCCCCATCGGTCTTCCCATCGTACGGGAAAAGAAATGAATTTATAGATTTATTCTACTGTAATCCGAAATGGGGTCCACGTAGATCGATGCCTACCAAGGCGGCGGGTTATTCGAAAGAGATACGTTACCCATACCCCTGGCGCACACGCATGTGTAAGGATCACGGGTAGGAGGCGGAGCGAGTGAGAGAGCGGGAATCTCAGCGTCCTCACGCCTCTAGCCGTCGCAGGAGACGCCCTGGTCGGGAAACAACATCAATTAGTAGAAGGCGCGGGCCTGCGGGCGGCGAGTGATGGGCAGCTTGCCGCCCGATTAGGACCAGGCCCGGGTCGACGGCGCGTTGTGTTTCAAGCGCGCCTCAACGAGATGTTATTACATCGTGACGGGGTCCACGAAGACCGATGCCTACTGGGCCAGGATTGCGAGTTGGTTAAAAAAGAAACCGTGGCCCTGGCGCACAGGCCACACGCACACGCACAGGCGAAGGAACACGGGTGGGTTTTAGTCAGTTAAAGTCTGAAGATCTTAGTCAGAAAAAAAAAGAAGTTTGTGTTTTGGTCAATAAAAGTCTACCACGCTCCGCTTCCGCTTCGCTTTGAGCAGGTTAAGTAAATAATTTGGTGATTTCTCCATCCCAAAAGAAATCTACTAAATATAGAGTTATCTACATATTATATTAATGAACATAATATTGTTATACGTGAAACTTGCCTATGATGATGTCAATAGATAAAATTGAATTTGTAGATAATCAAATGATAGCATTGTCATAGGCCGGTACAAAGATAAAGGGACGAGCTTGACTTAGCCATTGAAATTACTAGCAAAAGACGGATTTTTTTTGGAAAAAGGGAGTATCTTTGCCCTTCATTCTGACATTATAGGTTTATACTCCTCTCATGATAGTCTTAGACAGAATTTAAAAGAGGTTGTTTTTAGGGTACATTTTATAATCAAAGTACAATGTATAATGAAAATCCCATAAGGATAATAAAGGTTAGGTAAACACATGACCAAATAAAATATGAAATTTTACATAATCATCAAAGTAACAATACTCATGAATTTTGAAGTCATCCTTTTTTATTCGGCGAATTAATTCCAACTTCCCCAAAATTTATTGTATATTATGAATTTTTCTATAATCTGAATGACGGACTAAATAGAATCATTTTTTTTGTACCCAGGATACACTTCGTTTTAAACAAAGGAGGATCCTTGGTTAAAAATGAAGTTTTTTTTTAGGAAATTTAAGAACTGAAACCCGCGACCTGCCGAGTGATGCGTTGTAGTGTATGATTCGCCTGATTCGCCATAAACTCTAGCAGTGAACAAGATTAAAATTAGTGTAACGAAGTATATAATAAAATGAACGTAATTCTTACTGATAAAATCAATACGTAACATTTATCAAGCCACTATCTGCATGCCAATCCGTTCTGTAGTTTTTGCGTGTAATAGTAACAAACATCCATACATACCTACAGTCAGTCCTCGTACTTAAGCTATGTTAGTTTCTCGAAATACGCGACTTAAATCGAGACGAGACTTAAGTCGAGACATATTTTTTCGTACGGATATATGCAAACGTCAAGGGTTAAGAACCACAAATATTAAAAATTAAAAAAAAAACTACATTTCAAACAAAGAATCCTCCTTTATTAAAAAGTAAAGTAAAAGTAAAATAGCCGCTTCCGCGGACATTGACCTCGCGACAAGTAAATTCTTCTTAATGTGAAAATAGTGCCAAAACATTGTTCGACGTAACTTAAAACGACGTAAGTCGAGGACTGCCTGTACTTCCATCGTTACATGCATCCTCATAAACTTTCGTATTAATAATATTAGTAGGATATTATTAGAATGAATTCTGAGCTTAGGGCAGCTGAGTGTCACTCTACCTTTACTGAGTGGTTAGCGGGGTTAGTACGTAACTCATCATCAGCAATGCTCTTCATTTTGACAGTTCAACAACATACATTGCGTTATTTCCGCTGACAGTCAATTTTTTCCAACATATGAGGCATTGTATTACCAATATCCTTTAAAATGTTTCAGTTAAGGCTCAAAGTGTTGATGTAATAATGGTGCTTTTACTCAATTCACAATAAATAAAGGTTATAGGATAATAAATATAAATAATGTAAAGCAATATATGTGTCCACATATGCTCGGAGTTTCTCTGCGCGATCAAATTGGAAATAAGGAGATCCGCAGAAGAACCATAGTCACCGACATAGCTCTTCGAGTCGCTAAAATTAAGTGGCAGTGGACGGGGCACATTGCTCGTAGAACCGATGGCCGATGGGGCAGTAAGGTTCTGGAGTGGCGGCCCCTTAACAGAAAACGCAGCGTAGGGAAGACCCCCAACAAGGTGGAGCGATGACCTGGTGAAGGTCGCGGGAAGCCGATGGATGCGGGCAGCACAGGATCGGTCATCGTGGAACGCTTTGGGGAAGGCCTTTGTTTAGCAGTGGACCTCCATAGGCTGAAGAAGAAGTAGAATATGCGTCCACGAGTTATACTAACTTTCGTCTTAAATACTACTACTGGTTCTAGTACTGTAATTTGTATTTCGTGATGTAATTTGTAACTAGTGGTAATATTATAATATAAGTGTGCGCCTGGGACTTCGTGTCTACAGACTTAATTATCGTGCCTTAAACTTATCAAGAAAGTCACTCATCGTTTACATAATGAAGTAGAACTTCAGTCGAAAAATCTAATTAATTTTTTTCCGACCTCAAAAGTTATGATGGTACCCGATATGTATTTAGGTATTTTAAAGTAATTAATTTCGGAATACACATACAATTGCACTTTACTAATCTCGTCGTTTTCGTTCACATTCTAGCTGACTTATCTATCGACATATTCATTTCTATTAATTAAAAGAAACGAGTTGAATGAACCAGTTACAAAACACATCACTGTCGTAGTTTTATCTATCAAAGTGATGCGTTTTTATAGAATAATATTCTATCACAGTCTAAAAATCATACAGTCGTCCAACGAAGACGTCTAGACAGAGCAATCGTGCGGGGTGTGAGGGACGAGACGCGGGTAAGCGGCACCCTAGGTGCGAACAAAGCGATGTTCGTAGCTCGGTATCTATCATTAAGGGCTAACGCGTGTTAGTTTTTTTATTTGTTTGTTTTATAATTTGATATGAGTGTCAATTTTGAGTATAATTGGGGTGCTTGTTACGAAAAAGTCATCCTTTTTGACATTCAAAATGGCGGACATAATTTTTTTTTTAAATTTGATATGAGTGTCAATTTTGAGTATAATTGGGGTGCTGGTTACGAAAAAGCCACCCTTTTTGAAATCCAAGATGGCGGACGCCAATTTAAATGTATATTAATATGATATGGGTGTTAATTTCGAGGTGGATTGGGGTGCTGGTTACGAAAATGCCATCTAAATAACTTAAATCTATCTCGAGTTGTTCCCTTAGTAAAAATAGCAAATTAAATAAATATAATAGAGTTATCGATGTTGATCTGCAATAAATAAATAATTTCATAAATATTGTTTATTTGTGACAACCCTGGCCGATGCGTTACTGTCTAGACGATGTCGGCATTTTACACGAGATCCAAGGCGTCGACCTACTGTATGATTTTTATACTGTGATTCTATCATGTAGTAATGAATAAGTCTAGCGAGTTCATACCGAACCACACATTACCTATGTGTGGTTCGGTATGTACGTGGGGGGCGGCTAGCCCCCTTTCACAGAGAGGCCTGTGTCTCAGTCGTGGGCAACATTTTAGAGTGATTGTGCGAGGTTGAGTAAGTACTCAACCTCGCTACATAATTATCAGCCTATAAAGTGCTTCAAAAGAAACGTGTACCCCTGCCTATCCCCATGGAAAGGAGTTTATATGTTAAAATATGAACTCCTATCCATGGAGGCAGGCGGAAACTACAGAAAGTCATCTGCTACGATACATAATAACTAAGGATTCATATATACACGCAAGCCGGTTACAAGTACTAAAAACCTGGGACCCTAGTCTAGCTGTTACAATAGTGTCAGAATGGTCGATCAGTGATCCCATAAGGATCGATTTTGACGATTTTCGTAATCTATATTACATTTTATAAACATTCAAGGTCTAGTCGCAGTCTCATCTCGGCGATAAACAAATATCAAGATCTTGTCAGCGTAGTATTTTTAGATACATTTGAGACGTAAGACCAGATTGTAAATGTTCTAAAAAATAAGTGAAATACACTCAGACTCAGAAAATAGGATGCAACGATTGGATGCCCATTTTTATAGATATAGGACTTTACGGGGCTCAATGTACCCTATTTCTTTAGGTCGTTTTTCGTGTCATCTACATATTTACATTGCGGGAATAAGAGCAGAAAAACCGTTAAAACTAGTGCTCCGACTCGTGGAGACTATACAATGAGATGGCATCTACAACGTCACATGCGAACTGCGCGTCACACTGACGTCACGTAAAATTCTGCATCGCGCAAGCAGAATTCACCACGCAATTAGTATGTACTACAGTCGTTGAGTAGTTACCCAACAGGCACAACACCCATGTAGTCGGAGATTCTTCATTTTCTATGGAGGATAAGAACTAACAGCGTCTACTTCGTAGTTATAAATATCTTCTAGGCCTCCCCCAAAGAATTGAGGTAGTTTGCCATAACCCCCACGCTTGGCAGGCGGGTTGGGGATCGCAGTTATTTGATATTCCACAGGAGAAGCGCTCGCCCGCTTCCTTGGTGAGAGTTCCCATAGTCGCCTCTTACGACACCCACGGGGGGGTATGGGTTGGTACTATTCTAAGCTCGGTACCACATGGAAAGAAAACATTATTGCAGCAATAGTGCTTTCACCTACAAAAAGTAAAGCGAACCATGAATCCATAGATCGTAAAACATACCCTGCACCTGTATTTTCTTCAAAACAATATAAGAAGAATTTGTAGCTACTATTATTCCTACATTTACATAATATCGTTGTCAGGCAGGCTGTCAAAAACATGATAAAGAACTATCTAATCAGCCTGGTACGATTTGAAATCAAATTGTTTTCGTTCCTGAAGTAATCCGCAATCGAACGTATTTGTGCACGTTTGTTTTACATGTTTTAAAGTTTATAGTTCAAAACGTATATTGTTTATTAATAGGATATTTTTGTAATGGAGAACAGGATAGTGAAATTCAGTCCAGTGAGCGTGGTCACTGTGAAGCCTAAAGAAACTAGGACCGATGGTAATGTTAAAATGTTTGTGTCTATTTCAAGATAGTTGTATTTTTAATTCTGCGACTTTGTGGTCATGGTTCTACAAGAAACTTGAGAAAAAGTAACTTTTGTCAATTTCCGATTTATATTATTATGTGTATGCAGGAGGATCTTGATGGTTTTGTAATCCTAGCCGCACAGATCAAGATCAAGTTAAGCTATGCTTGACACGGTTGGTCCGTTGTGGGTGACAATGTTTACAAATCAATGCCGAAGCGTGTCGCGAAAAGCACATTAAACTGTTGTTTCTCTGTCTCATTGTTAAATTCAGTCATTTCTGGTCGTCAAAAGAAGGAAAGTTTGACAACCCGTGTTACCAAGGGTACAATGTTACCCTATAATTGAGTTGTGGGGTGTTAAGAGGAGACTCTAGTGCTGAAGAATTTGGAAAATAGGTATTTGAAGAAACTATTTCCGTCGCGCTGCTTCCAGCCTCTCCCGGTAAAGTGCGAAAAGGGCAGTTTCAGCAGGCTCAGGCTGATTTTACCTACAAAAACGTTAACCAAAATACCTTTCGTATTCCGCTGTTTTCTTTTTCAAAACACGACAGATCTCAATTATTTTGTATCAAAATTTAGAGGAATAGTATACCTATGCTTCTATTATTTTCTTTTATGTCAAAAACTTATCACGTTTGTCTAATAGCCGTCTGAACATCGCGGTAAAAATGAGTTATTTTTCGGGACTTTGAAGTATCATATTTCTTTCATTAATTAAGTTTCGGAAATAATCAAATGATAGGGGTATGTATAATCACGGTGTAAAATTGTAGAAATAAAATATTTGCTCTAAAAGCATTATCTACGAAGAAAACAGCGGAATACGTTTGTATAGAGAAAGCAGCACTAGAGTTCCCTCTTTATTAGCTGCGCTTGGTAAGACTGGAAGTCGGCCCAAAAATTGTTGCTAAAACGCTAGGAAGATGATGAAACTATGTCTACACAATATCACATTGATACATTGTTCCATTCCTGCGTGGGGGATAAAAAAGGACGAAAAAAAACAAACATTCTCTATCTCAAGCACACGCACTTTCACATTTGCAATAGTAGGGTAATGTAGAGAGAAGCAAGTTAATGGAATGAACAGAGTTCAAAGCGTGCAAATGGTAGACGCGTAAATGCCGCACTCAAGGAAGGTAATCGTCTATTACGACTACATAAAGGGTAATGATTAACTGAAGATAACGTACAGATAAAGAGGCGTATGGTGCAAAGAGGTCGTACTTTAAACTAACTGATAACTTTCTTAAGTGCTGAAGTGTATTAAGATCATTAGTTCATACGAGTGTAGTAAAACAAGACAAGAAGGTGCATTTGCTCTAACAAATACTACATATAATCAGCCTATAGTGACACCAGTGCGTGTTGCTAGAATGGCACATGTTTTCAAAGTTCTTGGCTCTATGACATGCCGGTTTACTCATGATGTTTGCCTTCACCGTTTTGAGAGCAGTGGTGATGAAATAATTTTCAGAAAAAAAAAAGCACCTGATGGTTCTTGAACCTGCAACCTATAACTTAGTCGTAGCGGAAAAAGAAATTGAACAGGCAATTTACCAGCTTGGTGATTTATTCATAGAATGAGTTTAAAAAGTTTGTGCTGAAACGAGAGTGTGATTTTATAATAAACTAAATGCTAAACTAAATTAAAGGAGAGACTTTCAGAATCATATATGGGATAAGAATTAATTCTATCTAATTTTGAATGTAACTTTGTCCTTATAACTACTAACTTTTCATGCCTAAACCACGGAACGGATTTCAATAAAATTTTGCAAAGAGATGGATGGCATCCTAGAGTCAAAGACTACTTTTATCCAACGATCCCGTTGGACTATTTTCGTCATTCCTGCTATAACCGCTGTCTCGAAAATTTGCTATTTTTAGTAATATTTGACAAAAAGGGGTCATAAAATACTGTAATTGGACAGCCCTTTGTGTGTTTTTCCACGATATTTTAGGAAACTAACGCTTGATTAAGTAAAAAGAGCGTGGGCAGGGATTCTTGAGAAAAAACCTGG
Source organism: Sesamia nonagrioides (assembly GCA_017933935.1). Taxonomy (NCBI): domain Eukaryota; kingdom Metazoa; phylum Arthropoda; class Insecta; order Lepidoptera; family Noctuidae; genus Sesamia; species Sesamia nonagrioides. The sequence continues at coordinate 3,571,515 of JADWQK010001429.1, read as the reverse complement.
GCTATTCATATAAAGGGTCCTACAGTCTGGTGCGAGTTCATAGTGCTTTGTGTAAGCGTGACACGTCAATGCCACGCGAATCGCGATAGATTACACGCCTCTAGTAGACAAATTTCTATGATGAACACTTAATGAGATTATTTTACCACAATCACGTTGTTGTTTGTGCACCTCGAAATACATTTTAGATTTGTGGGTAATGATTAATTTTACTAAGTAGATTTTCCTTAAAAGACACCTATACTCCATTCGCCATAGTAGCCAGACTAGACAGAAGTTGTTTTTATGATACACTTCATAATAAAAGTTCAATAATAATATATTTCAATTTATTCAACCTAAATACCAACTGTTATCCTTAAATCAACTTATTTGAACTATCTTTCTTCTGATGTTATGAAACTTTCAGCAGAGATTTTTTTTAAATGGTGGGTTATAATGGCTTCCACCAAAATATGTATTTTTTTTTAATTTAGCTGTGTTTGTTTGTCACCTACTTGCCGATACTTGTGAATGCTTTCTAAATTTTGTTTTACCGTATTTCGTTATCCAGTTTAGTTTTTATTTTGTTAGAGATTGGCCCCGAGTCCGTTGTTCACAAATTAAACTAAACTAAATTTAGGTACTTTGCATCTTTTCGTATTCTTTAAATTTCATTTAGAATAGGACAAAAGATAATATGTTAGTTTAGACCTGTCAAATTAGTCCGCGCCTGACGTACTTGATGTATTTTTGTATAAACTGTCTATGGACTATTTTAATATGACAGAATTATACTAAAATGTAATCGTCTATCTTTTCCTTAATTAATTAGAAAGAAAAAGATGCAGAACTTAAATCAATTTAGTTTGTGAACTGGAGGATCGGCGTTTTTTTTTTCTGAAATGGCTTATGACCTGTCTTCAGCCTATCATCAAAGTTAATCGGCGCCATTATATATCTCTGCTTTATGAAGGTCTTTTGTCTATAGTTCACGCGAACGGAGTACTTACTCCGTGACTGAAAAGACCTTAATAAATAAATAAATAGTAATCTCTGTACTATGGACATCTAAATGAAATTGTTTCTATGTAAAAAAGGTGAAAATTAAAATATATTTCACCTAATTACACCTAATTACCACGTTATTTTCACCTAATTTAATTTTCACCTTTTTATTTATTTTATTATTTATGTATATCTGACAGCCTCCGTGGCGTAGCGGTAGTGAGCGCGCAAGGAGGCGCGGGTTTCATCCCCGCGCAGTGCAAATATTTGTGTGCATGAATATGAATATTTGCACTGCTCTGGTCGTACCGCGGAAAGCACGTTAAGTCGTTGGTCCAGGTTGCCATACGAACACCTAGTGGTAGTCGTTACGGGTTGTTTCTACGTTGGAGCCCTCAAAAGTCCAACAATTGGTCTAGCTGTAATGCTTCGATATCGCCTTCGGGTTGTGGAGGTCAGACGGCAGTCGCTTCACGGAAAATATCGAAGCTTAGCCAAAATCAGCAGTTTGACTGGTAAAAGCCAACCCCAGACTCCAAAGCTGAAAAAAAGCTTCGGATGCGACTGGATCTTAACGCTGAGATGATGATGATGATTATTTATGTATACCTACACAATAAAATACATGAGGATATGACAAAGTTAAGATCTGAGTACCGCTGGTGGGGTGGTGGAAGGTGCTGCTTATTTCTTAAGAGATTTATCTTATTGAAAATTTATGAACAATGAAACGAATTTTTGGTCTTAATTAGAACTCGACTGGATTTTTTAAATGCAAAAATGAAATAAATAATTTTGATCCAGCCTTCTAGTCTGTTCCCTACTGCCTTCTCTAAGTACCATCTAAAGCTTGCAATTGTTTGGTTTTTAAGTATTTTTATACCTTGCTGCATCCACACAGGCATGTCCGATTAAGCAGACAACCATTTCTTGGGCTGAACTGTGAGATGCCATTAAAAAAAAAGCGTTATTGTTGTATAGTGTATTTAAACTATGCAACATATCCCAAACATACCTATAGTTCTCAGACAATCTGTTATATTGTTTATCATTCATAAGGCGTAAGAATGATGAATGTATAGATAAACTAATCCTTCTTAAGGTGTGTTTAATCCGAAAGTATGTACGTACATGTGCATAAAGTCTGATTAAGTAGTTACGGTCTCCTAGTAGCCACCTACGAGATGCCATATCAAAAAAAAAAAAAGTACATGTGCATATTACTCACACTTTTTATTTCTACTCGTACTTATTTGCATTAATTCTGTTAGTTCAGAATAAGCATAGTACTGTTAGATCGTGTGCTGTGAGCTGATTGTGAATAAATAATGAGTCGTGGAAAATAATCAAAACAGCGCTTAACAGTAATTGAAAGCTTATTCTGAGCTCGCCCATTTGCCCGCCAGGCTCTACACCTCGTCTTTTTTTTTAAATGGCATCTCGTAGTTGACCTTGAGGTCGTGACCAACCTAGACTATCATGTGGCTAAATGAATTTAAAGGCAACCAGGGGCGTCTAAAAACTAAGCAATAACACGCTAAGGGCACCACTTGTGGGGTACGAACCTCGGCTTTGGGCGTCTCTGGAGAGAACAGCAAGGGACGGCTGGATCGAAATTTTTGTTATTAGCCTGAGAAGAAACGCCGAAACAAACTCGGGTTATAGACGGGAATTTATATTTACTGGCTTAGCTGCAGCGTGGCCTGGCCTTATTCGGAAAAGACACCTCGTGTGTTCGTGGGTTCCCTTTTATAAAGAGTATTAGTAAAATACATCATGTATCTTATACCTCTACAGATTAACAAATGTTAATGCTTTTACGTAAATAAAGGTGATGTTTCATTTTGGGCCACCACTATGTACGCTATATAGATAAAAAGGAAAAAAATAGAAGATTTTCATAAAAATACAACTAAATTAATTTTAATAAAAATACAAGTATATACAATTAATTATTTCAAACGTTTTTAATGAGAATACCCGTTATTAAGGCAGCCATGACACTTTTTATGACATTTGATTGGCGACTTTGACAGTTCTATTTTCCCGTTGTGTTCGTGTGGAGTGTTGATTTGAGTTGATTGTGTTTATTTAATGGGCCGTATTTTCGGAATTTATGTTTTGTTTTTTTCGCAGTCATATGGTAGATCACATACAATAGCTTTAAATACATGACACGTCAATCAAATGTCACTGTCAAAATCTTATTTCGCTTATTGCGGATCACCATATTTATTAGTAGTTGTGTTGCACTCCTTGGCCGAGTTAAATTAAATCTGTATAAAAACTAAGCCAAAATATAGGAAATTAACATAAAAAAACAGTTAACTATAGAGTAACTATACCTAGCATTAAGTGTACAATAAATAATAATAATAAATTAATAATAATAATAAATTTATTCACTAATAAAAATACAAACTACAAAACGACATAAAACGTAACTATATAAGTAAAACATACGGTACATAATAGGAGCATCTGCAACCGAACTAGGTAAAACCTGTATCTCTGCGTGCAGCGCCAAACCTCTCAGCAAGTTAATATAAGAAATTAAGCTATCGCGAACAGCTTTATGTCGATAAAAGGAAAAGCAAAATACAACAAAATAAAGTAAACTAAGCTAAAAACTAAGTTTGTTAGAACAATTTTACAAAAAAACAAAATACAGTGAATGAAGCTCAAACTTAGTCAGTTAAAACAAATACAAGGAAAGGTAAGTGAGTTGATGTTTATGTATGGAGAAGGGTGCATGAATGTGTACACGGTGGTGAGTGTTAGAGTGAGTGTGTGTGCATGTTTGGTGTGAAAAGTTGAGTGTACTCAGGTATGTGTGTTTAAGTAATATGAAGATGAAGAGCAATAAAAAAATAAAATAAAATATCTGAAAAGTTGCCCAAAGGAGCCTATTTACTCTGGTACGATTAACAATTTTTCAGTGTCATCATATGTTAAAGTCAGCAAGTACTTCTTCACTCTGTCTTTACAACGATCCCTAGTGAGAGGGTAAACGTCTAGAATGTAGTTGATTTTATTATAGACATAGGGACCCAAAAATACAAAGAATCTTCTGATAAAGGAAGTTTCAGGTTTATGTTCACGAGTGCAAACTATTTGTTTCCTACGCCTATGTTTGTAGTTGGCCCAGTGTGCTGGCCCAGGCTCCATACATTTCTGAAACATCTCCTTTACTAAGTTAGGACATTTTTAGTTAACGAATTAAGCTAAGAATTGCTTCGTAAAAGGTTAAGTGAAAGATAAACCCCACTCAAGCGAGTTTGGAAGACATTCTCCAAACACGAAGCCTCAGCTTGTTTAGGGTCGAGTGAAATCTGTACATACATAAAAGCGTCCTCTTCACTTGGTCAATCACAATGAATATTCAACACCAATTAAATCAGAAGAGTTACGACCTTCAAAATATGTCTATAGCAGCGTTTATAATTTTAGAATTCAGCAGGAATTGCATAAGTTACCACCCACCAGACAAAGTCTTGCCGCCAAGCGATTCGTCGTGTTCCGGCATGATGTCTGGTGAAGCCGTACGGAGGACGGGTCTGAGCAGTTGTGTTGCGATGTGTACCGGATACGATGTGCCTAATGTTGTTGTGTCGGAAGTTTGGTCGTGGAAGGTCTCCAAATCATCCTCTGGCGCAGCATCGTTGGTCGTATTGTTGGGTTAAACATTGCATCACCTCGCTCAACTGCCGTCTTCCTTCCTATTCACTCAGTTTTTTTTTAAGTGAATAAAGTAAATAAGTGAATAAGCTAGTGCGTTTTACCATCAACGATTGCATCACTGCTTACCATCAGGCGGGATTGCAGTCAAACACTAGTTTATAACTAATAAAAAAAAAAGTTATTTACGTTGCTGAACAGACACATGTTCGAACATATGGAGCAATGGAATAGCAATAAGCTTCAAAATGATTCCAACTGATAGTAATTGTCACGCAGTTACGTGTTTATAGATATGTGTTATTAGGGTGCAGATTCCATCGCCGTTAAAAACAGTTATATACGAGTGTTATATATTCTAACCAACCCGCATTGAGCAAGCGTGGTGATTACGGTCAATCCTTCTCTGTATGAGACGAGGTCTGTGCCCAGCAGTGGGACGATACACAAGAAGTTGTTCCGGGTCTAGCAGTTTTTATATGTGAATTTCTATGTTTGAAAACGTACTTAGGATACAGGAGAAATTTTTAGATGGAGGCAACGGTGTGAAGAAACATGAGTGATCATTTGTATAAAAACTAAAAATATATGTGCTTTTAAAAAATATCAAACTAAAAAGTTAAAAATAATTTTAAAAAAGCGTGAGGCGCTTTGTGCCACAATTTTTTTAGTTCTTAAACTATATTTATTTTCAACTTTTTAGTTCGATATTCTTTAAAAAAGAAACAAACGAACGGACGTATTGAAAACGGTGCGACATTTTACAGTAATGTGCCGCGCACTCGTAGTCCAAAGAGTTAGAGACGGACAAACAAACAAGCAAGCAAGCAAATATACAAGTGAAACTAATAAAAAAACTTTTTTACAAAAAAAACAACCGACTTCTAAAAACCACTACAAAGTGAAAAATAACTAATTTCAGAAGTCGGTGTCTTTGGTTTTTGTATAGGTATTAGTTTTTGACACCGACTTCCGAAATTAGTTATTTTTCACTTTGTAGTGGTTTTTAGAAGTCGGTTGTTTTTTCGTAAAAAAGTTTTTATTTTACACTTTTAGTTGTGAAAAGTAGGTACTATGTATTCAGTTACATCCGGTCAGACTGGAAGCTGACGCAAATATAGTTGGGAAATGACGTAATTTTGTTTACTTTAATTTTTACCAGTAATTTTGAAGAATTCTCTCGACTGCCTAAGGTCTTAGTCATCAGATTTAGGTACTGCAGAACATTATTTTAACCCAATGGGTGCAAAGTTCTCATCAATATAAACAAATTAAAACCAAACACAAAGTAGGTACTGCAAACCGTTGAGGAGTTCCCGAAACTGACCTTTGTCTTCATCATCAGAGCTCTTGTGACAGTCACAACCCATCTAGGTGTAAAGTTCTTATCAATACAAATTAATCAAGCCCAAACACAAGGTAGCTGCTGTGAATTGTTGAGGAGTTCCTTCGACTGTCTTCCGGGTCCATCATCAGATCTACTCCAGACCTTTATCAAATTGTAGTGCTTTAAATACTTAATGAAAATACTAAGAAATGCACTAATCGCCCCTACGATTTTTGAAAGTTCCCCTTGATTTCTCTAGTCTTCCATCATCAGACCCTGATGTCCTTATCATGGAACCACCTTGGGAATGTCTTCTTTCCAACAAAAAAAGAATTATCAAAATCGGTTCATAAACGACGAAGTTACGCGCGAACAAACATAAAAAAAAAGCATATATACGGTCGAATTGAGTAACCTCCTCCTTTTTGAAGTCGGTTAAAAAACATGTAACTAAAGGTTTTTATACGTTTCTGCCAATGGAATTTTAACTTTGTTCTGTATGATATTCACTGTGTTATAAGTTCTGTAACATTAAATACATACTATAGCATGTATCATAGTTATTCTCACATAATAATCCAACTATCATTAAGCGCCGTATCACACGATGCCCAGTTTCTTGCCACTCGATAAAATTGAAGCAAAAAATTCATCTTGTATCGTCATGCACGAAATATTTCATGTTTGATTTTATTTGAAGCATTTGGTTACCAAATACGTATAGCGGGGTATGGGATAACAAACACCAAAAATAATACACTTTGCCCAATAGGTACACAAATCTACTAATAAATAATGAATAAGTAATATCCTCACAAAAGAAAGAAAACTGAATTTGAAAGTTAAACCAGAAGTCACTCCGCTGAGCTTACCAAGTAGAGGGAAGAAATTAATTAATAATTATTGTTGTTTCACTTATTTCTTCTGACACAGGTTTATAAGATTAATTCTAACCCAATATGGACACTGTCAGAACTAAATTAGGTGTTTTGATTTTAAAGAATGATTATTGATTATTATTGGTTTGATTATTATTGATTTTGATTATTGATTATCTTTTCTATTTTTGTTTCCAGCTGAGCAAATATCCCGTCTCAGGGCTTCACAGTCACCCATCGCTATATCTCTCAGCCGGTGCCCTCAATGGTCGTCACTAGATACACTTCAGTATAAAGGATATTGGGATAATGAAGTTAATGGCATACTCCTCAACAATGGTTCAACAGGTGAGATAAATTCCTTACACATCATAAAATATAAACTTCTCTTTTGTACGAGAGTGGCATTGCCTGCCAAGCGTGGGAATTATGGCAATGCCCCCCAGTGGAATGAAAGCTTTGGGGGAGACCTTTGTCCAGCAGTGGACCTCTATAGGCTGGGAAGAAGAAAAAATATCCAAAAAATTTTGGAGTTGGCTTAGTTGAACCGGCAGCTAAATAATATTTTACATGAAGCAAATGTATGGATATATCTGCCCTCCATACCCTAGTTACTGGGTAACACGATATCTAGGTCCCTTTGTGAGACTGGTTGTTAGACTTTCGGGCTTCTGAACACCGGTAACGACTTGAACAACCTTGTACGCGGTATAAAAGAGGAGGCGAAACGCTTCGTACGGATCGTAGTGGTGTTAACAACGTAAGCGTGGAAAATCGCCGTGCGACAGGTCATCCTATGGTGGAACGGAGATGGGGAAACTAAATCATGCAATTCTCTCGCATACTCACCTAAACGCATCCTATAGAACACAGAAAGGCTGGCTAGTCTACGTCCGTGCTCTAGGCTTTGGAGACCGTTTTGAGTTAAATCTGGGTCGCCATTCAGCCTCTTCGCACGCCTCTCCACTGAATCCAAAGAGGCCAGTTGACATTTTGAAGCACCAGCCCAAATGTGGCTGAAGTACTCCACACATGAACGGACCTGTGCTTTGTACAACATTAGAAGCTGCCTTGGTGTGAATTACCGCCGGACTTTTGCGATAACGCCAAGTTTCTTGGCAGTCACCTTGGCCTTGGACCCAATGAATTTAAGAATTGAATTTAAGCGTCTTCAAGGTTAGAGTGAATAGGCTCTTAATAAACTAGCGCGCTTTGCCATCAACGATTGCATCATTGCTTAACACCAGGCAGAATTGCGGTCAAACACTAGTTTATAACTTATTAAAAAAAACAACAAATAATAAAATAGACCTTATTATTGTAAACTACTATATCAATAAAAATAGAAAATATCCTTTATCGGTTTTACGAGAGCCACAAATAGTTAAAATGTCGCACTTATTTATCATAGTTATCACATAGTTTCGCTACCTAAGTTATCGATACTGAAGTAATCCATTTTTATCGTTATCCGTAAGATTATTTATTGTAAACGTCACATGCAAATACCCTCGTCATTTCTTTTGATATGATAGTGTCTAGCTAGTATGTGTGTGTACGAGTACAAACATACTAAGCGGACCCGACAAACATTGTTTTAGTACAACATTATTAATAGTTTTTTTTTTTTATCATGATTAAAAAATAGTGATTGTTGATAGAAGGCTGAAACTTTTTTTTTTTTTTTTGTTATATAATCTATTCAATGTATTTTTAAGGCCTCATTAAAAAAGAAACTAATAATAAATGTTAGAGTTGGGCAAACTCATTTAGGTTTATCAAAAATAAATACTAGTCGATTGTTAGACTTACTGAATATCCATTTAGAATTAATAAAATTTGGTTTAGCTGCTAGCTAGTATCGTGACACGAGAATTTTATATATAAGATTGTTTAGTCTTAAGTTTACACTAACATATTAGATAATCATACAGTTAATATACACGTTTTCACTTAGTTCGACTGCAGGTGCTCTCGTGTTTTATAATTTTAATATTGTGTAGGTATATTGTTTTTTACACAACATGGTTTTTGTGATGTTGATTTTCGATGACAATAAAACAATTTAAAAAATTATATCGAATATACCTACATACTTTTCTTAGCTCTCATTTTATGACCAGGTTAATTCTAAACCGCTAATCATACTAAACATGCAGAATAAGTAGTTAATAACAGTTTAGATTGAAACTGTAACCCGCACACGCCATAGTATGCTAACCTAGAGCACTCAAACCCAATGGGCTACGCTAGAGCTACTTGCGAGCCGAGAGAGGGAAACGAGACAGGCATTACCATTACTTCCATAATTATGTCAGGCGGTTGACTAAACGGCAACTATAACCAACTAGCTGCGCCGCGCCTTTCACCCGCGTATGTTTCGATGTGTTTTTTTTATATCCTCCGCTCCTATTGGTCGCAGCGTAAAGTTATATAGCCTAAAGCCTTCCTGGATAAATTAATGGGCTATCCAACGCAAAAACATTTTTTCAAATCTAATCAGTAGTTCCTGAAATTAGCGAGTTCAAACAAATAAACAAACAAACCCTTTAGCGTTATATTTAAGTATATATTGGCTGCAACGTTTATACATATCTACCTACATAGGCAATATCCGGCAGGTAGGCTGTGACCCCGAGATCGTGACAAATGTTACTACACCATCACGGGCTCTCGGCACTTACGGAATTGAATCGGAAACTATCAATAATACAATGTAGATAGGTACTACTGCAATGTTGAGTGGAAATCGGTTGGGATATGACCAAGTGTTACGGGAGAAATGAGGCCGTGATGAAAATTTTGAGAATGAATGTCGATGGTTATAAGGGTAGGTAAGAATCAAAGAAACAATGAATGGAATGTATGAATTAAGGTATGGTTAGAAAGGGGGTGACTGCAGGAATGACGTCTTATAGATAAGTTTGACCCAGATTTAGCTCAAAACTGTCTCCAAAGCCTGGTGCACAGGCGTAGAGTAGCCAGCCTTTCGGTGTTCTGTAGGATGCGTCTCCGTTCCACCATCGGACAATCCGTCATATGGCGAGTTTCCACCCTTACGTTGTTGACACCACAAAGATCCGAACGAAGCGTTTCGTCTCGTCTTTTATACCGCGTACATCGAGGGACTGGAACAATTTGCCAGTGGCGGTGTTTCCGTTGGACTACAATTTAAATGTCTTCAAGGCTAGAGTGAATAGGCTCTTAATTTAGGCTTAGATTTCATCACTGTTTACCATCAGGCAGAATTGCAGTCAAACGCTAAATTAAAATTTATGGAAAAAGGGCAGGAGAATGATGATGAACAGGTCATATTAACGCAATGAAATTCAGGCAATAGCAACGTGCATCGTAATTTGTTCTCCGAATCCAACCAACACTTTAAATTAGGTGTGCCACATACCTAATCTTAAAGTGTTTGGTTGGATTCAGTGTACTAAAAATGAGGAAGCCAGATGATAAAATAATCCAAATATAACATAAAATAAAAATCAGTTAACAACTGCGAATGTTGCTGATAAGATTAAGATTAGCGTGAAGTGCACAATAATATTTAACACTGGTTATTTTGGTTCTGCGTCAAAACCAAAATATTTTTATTCCACATAAACCAACATGGCCACTTGTGAAATGTCAGAAGTTAGGTTCATGGTTCCAATTAGTCGTGTCCTGTATTGATGTAGTAAGTATTAATGGTTTTCCAATTCCATTGCCATTCGGCTATTCCGTTGGAAGGGGCAAAAACGTTATACATCCACATTTAAAAACCGAGTCAGCATCATCATCATCAACCTTTTATCGTCCTACAGCTGGGCACAGGTCTCCTCTCATACAGCACGCGGACTCAAAGTCCAGGTTTCCTCAAGATGTTTTCCTTCACCTTTAAAACAGTCATTGGTGTCCAAGATATACTTATAGAGTACATATAACTTAGAAAAGATACACTGGCACTTGCCTGACCTGGAATCGAACCCGCACACTCATATTTTAGAGGCTGGTGTTTTAAGGCGCTGTGTTCAGTAAAAATAGGCTTCTTAAAACAATTTTTTAGCCAAATGTATACATTTCAGAGCAGCCAAAAATTTATATGTTAATCTTGATTATATGTAGCAGGAAACCATTGTTTTCAAAACACGTTTTGAATAAATTTTCTCGATAGAAAAAAATCCTAAAGTAACCCCTAAAATTGAATTTATAACAGTTGTAACTGTATTATTAATCATCAAATCTTGATAAAATTGAGAAGAGCGATGTAAAATATAATAGTAAATGAAACCATTGTTTTTGTTTATTGATTTAACTAAGATATTCTAAAATAAATAATGTATTTAATGATAAATAACGTGAACGAAACGTCGCTCCATCGCGGCGTCCATTGCCTTCTCTTTCACTTCTATGCTTAGCGACAGTGACCGCTGAGGCGCGGTGCTTGTCGGACCTATGTCAGTTTTTGCTTTACCCCGCATAGAAAATAATTATATTTACGTGTCTGTTTGTTGATGAATAATCATATTTCGTTTTTGCCCGGGTTCAAACCCCAGGTTTACATTATATGCTTTTTGTAGATTTTAATTGAAATAAATGCTTTTTAATTTACTGTTGTATTTTTGCCGATATTTTATTTGATTTTTTTCTGTAATTATTCTTTTTACTTTTTCGCGGCACATTTTTCTTCATCTGTATGTGTTCGGGTTCAAACCCCAGCTTTACGTTGTATGCTTTTTGTTGGATTTCTTATTTGCAATTGTTTTTTTTTTTAATTATTATTAATTTATCCGATTTTCTGTATTTTTGTAGTAATTGTTCCATCTTTTTAAATATATTCTTTTTGTAACAATTATAATGCAAACTAATATTTAAAATCAATTCGTTATAATTTTCTTTCTACAAATTTCTAGAAATTAATAATAAATAATAATAATAAGCCTTTATTTAACCATGAATTTCTTAGTCCATAATATAATTTAAAAAAAGAAAAACAATAAAAATAACAGTTAATTTGATAATAGTTCAAAACAGTAAATTTTGATTTCATTTTGTTGCATTATTCATGGCCCCTTTCAGTATAGGCCTCCTCCAAGTGCCTCCATCTATTTCACTCGTACAAACCCGATTTCGATAAGAGTTGCAGTTTTGAAGAAGAAATCTTTTATTTTTTAAATATCCGAAAATGCATTTTTTTTTAACAGTTACTCTAAACAGCTGTTTATAAATAGTAATTTCTAGAAATGATATATTTCTAACAGTTTCATGAAAAAAGGACATAACACAAAAAATTTAAGCAGAACGGACAAAGCGCATTATAAAAATAAAAAAGAAAACAAAAAAAAATAATAAAAAATGAAAATATGTATAAAATACACATTTTCGAAAATCGCAAGGTAAAGTGGGATTCGATCCTGGTGCTCGTCTAATGCGAACCGGGACTGTGACGAACAGAGCCAACCATGCTTCGGGGTTGGGTTGTGAAATTACCCTTCTAAATGTAGATGGAATAGAAAAGAAAAACAATAAAAATAACAGTTGATTTGATAATAGTTCAAAACAGTAAATTTAGATTTCATTTTGTTGCATTATTCATGGCCCCTTTCAGTATAGGCCTCCTCCAAGTGCCTCCATCTATTTCACTCGTACAAACCCGATTTCGATAAGAGTTGAAGTTTTGAAGAAAAAATCTTTTATTATTTTAAATATCCGAAAATGCGTTTTTTTTTAACAGTTACTCTAAACAGCTGTTTATAAATAGTAATTTCTAGAAATGATATATTTCTAACAGTTTCATGAAAAAAGGACATACCACAAAAATTTAAGCAGAACGGACAAAGCGCATTATAAAAATAAAAAGGAAAACAAAAGTAATAATAAAAAATGAAAATATGTAAAAAATGTACATTTTCGAAAATCGCAAGGTAAAGTGGGATTCGATCCTGGTGCTCGTCTAATGCGAACCGGGACTGTGACGAACAGAGCCAACCATGCATCGGGGTTGGGTTGTGAAATTACCCTTCTAAATGTAGATTGAATAGAAAAGAAAAACAATAAAAATAACAGTTGATTTGATAATAGTTCAAAACAGTAAATTTAGATTTCATTTTGTTGCATTATTCATGGCCACTTTCAGTATAGGCCTCCTCCAAGTGCCTCCATCTATTTCAATCTTTTTGTATTGTGTTATTCTAAGCACTCGTACAAACCCGACTTCGATAAGAGTTGCAGTTTTGAAGAAAAAATCTTTTATTTTTTTAAATATCCGAAAATGCATTTTTTTTAACAGTTACTCTAAACAGCTGTTTATAAATAGTAATTTCTAGAAATGATATATTTCTAACAGTTTCATGAAAAAAGGACATAACACAAAAATTTAAGCAGAACGGACAAAGCGCATTATAAAAATAAAAAAGAAAACAAAAGTAATAATAAAAAATGAAAATATGTATAAAATATACATTTTCGAAAATCGCAAGGTAAAGTGAACGGATGTGGGATTCGAACCTGCTGCTCGTCTAATGCGAACCGGGACTGTGACGAACAGAGCCAACCATACCTCGCGGTTGGGTTGTGAAATTACGCTTCTAAATGTAGATGGAATAGAGAATGGTTGGTATAGATTTAATAGAACGTGCGTATTTCTCGATGCACGACGCCTCACCTCACGCATCGATGTACTCGCGCGGAGCGCCCCGCGCCCCGCAGTGGACGGGGATAGTCGTGTCCCACTTCGTCTGCTTCACCCCCTCAAATACCTAAAAGTTTGCTATTCACAGCGTCTTAACCACTAGGCCACCACGACTTAAAACCGATTACTGGTTGGTTTGGATAAATGTCGTGTTTTGCACAGAAATATGGCAATCAATTTAAAAAAACCTTTAATCCCAAATTGCACGAACGATTTTTTGCGCACTGCTTAGAGCTGATGTTTGGAAATTCTGGTGCTATAGAAAATCGCCGCGTTAAAAGAACATCAGTCCAGACGTGTTAACTTTAAAAAGAATAAAAGCACTGCCAGCAGATTGTTGCTTAGCTCAAAGTACAAAGAAATGAGTTAATTACGTAAAGAGCTTTTATATAATTGTGGGAGAAATTTCTTCCGGTTTCGAGATACGAGAGGATTCGTTTTATTCAGGTCATGGAAATCGTTTTTTCCCTGTTATAGCGTACTTTTTGTTGGATACGTGGAAAGAATTAAATAAAACACGGAGGAAACCGTTCATGGTTTTATTGCTATAGGAGGCATAAAGTAGATAAGATATTGGTATATTTAAGAATATGAAAATGTTTTTAAGCTTTCTCTATTGGAAGATATTTTTTCTTACATTAGACCTGTTAATTTTCCCAACATAAGTGAAAGTTACCATGACATTATTATGTATGTACATATACACATACAATACTTATAAATAAATTTACTATACTCCCTCACTTTCTCTGGTGAAGCCGTACGGAGGACGGGTCTGAGCAGTTGTGTTACGATGTGTGCCGGTTACAATACGCCAAATGTTGTTGTGTCGGGAGTTTGGTCGTGGAGGGTCTCCAGATCAGTATCCCTCTGGGGCAGCATCGTTAGTCGTGTTGTTGGGTTTAACATTGCATTACCTAGCTCAACTGCTGTCTTCCTTTCAAATAAGAATGTAGTCAAGCACTATTGTGTAGGACGACGTCGCTATATTGAGAATAAGGACAAGGATTTCAATATTAATTGAATATTAAAGTCCAGGTATCCTTATGATGGTTTCTTTAATGAAGTTCTAGATAAACTTAAAACGAACATATGAATTGAAAATTAGGACAATGTGTATCATTGTGCGGATTTTAAATTACAGCCGTTCATGACTGGCGACGACTTACCGCTAGGCGTTCTCATTTAGTCTATCTTTCAACCAACTCAAGCTGAGTTGATAGAAAGATTGTAGTCCACTACTGGACATAGGCCCAGATTACAGCATAGGCTTCCTGACTGTGCCACATCAGTTTCAAGATCCAGTCTACCGCAGCCGACTTTTTTTTAGGTCGTCTATCCATCTCGCGGGGGGCGTTCAATACTACGCTTATTGATACACAATCTCCACTCGGACTCGCCTGCTCTAACGGCCATCGGTCCTTTCATATCCCCGGCCAGCCCACTGCCACTTCAATTCGTTTACTCTTCAAGCAAATACGATCTATCTATCTTTACTCATTTGAAATTCTACTTTCCAGCATACTTCACATTTGAATCTGAAGTCCGGCCGATCCTCCGCGGTGGACCACTCATTGGTGAATACGTATTCGAGCAAATGCACTTCCACTGGTCAGTCGATGACTTCTCTGGCTGTGAACACTTATTAGATGGACAAGGGTGAGTCTTTTATTTTTTGCAAACATTTAAATTTAACTAAAAGTTTATCTGGAAGAAAATAAACTCTTAAGATAAGTCTTGAGCAAGAATGATGAAGTATTGTTAACACCAGACACCTATTTCCGTTTTTTGTTCAGAAAATGTGTGTACATAAAGACATGTTTTGCAATTCAGCTCCAGGGATATATTGTTATGATATGTCGTTTGTTCTTCCTAACTTGAACATTAGGAAGTGGTAAAAATGGAGAGAAAATATTTGACCCAAAATAAAGGGCGCGCATTTCGTGTGCTGTCTTTTGTAACACTTGAAATTTATTTCATTGATGTTGTATAATAATTCGCGTATAGTAATGTTATATTTACGAAATTTTTCAGATACGCAGCAGAATGCCACTTTGTACACTACAACAGTAAATACGAATCAATGGAAGCGGCAGTGGGTCACCCGGACGGTCTGGCCGTAGTTGGGTTCCTTCTAGAAGCTGTGGATGCTCCTAACCCTAGGTTCGACAGGCTGGTTGAAGGGTTTGAAAGAATCAAGAAAAGTGAACACTCTGTTCGTGTAACCTCGGGTTAGTAACTAATCTTCATTTGCGATTTTTTTGTCAAAAATGTCAACAAATTGAGAGTATGGAAAAATGACTTTAATTCGTACACAATAATGTTTATTTTACTATACAATTTCAAACATGATCATAACTTGTATCAGTAGTTCTAATCACTCTGAAATCAACCTAATTGCAATTAATATGAAGTTAAAGAATTTGACATTTTATGTATGTATGTATACAACGTGTAACATAAAGGGTATATACATAACAAAGGCATGGCATCTTTACATGATATCAAACGATATTGGAAGGGTTTTTTAATCCTATCTCTTTATGTTAGAAAGTTATGAGGAAAAACACCGCCTGTGATAGGCTACTATGATACTAGTCGCACAGAGATATTGAAGACATTTGTCGGATTTTGGCAAGTAACGTGACGGGTAGCGAGTAGTTATTAACGTATGTAGTGTGCTGCCACGTTTGTTATAATTTGATTTTAAGAAACACACGAAACCGAAATTTGGTATCAATTTTTTGAGTATTTTATTTTGAGTTGAAACCCTTCCGATATCGTTTGATATCATCTAAAGATGCCATGCCCTTGGTATGTATATACCCTTTTTGTTACACGTTGTATACATACATACATAAAATGTCAAATTCTTACATTTGTTACCCACGTAACAGTTTCAAGAGAAAGAAGAGCTTAAAACTGTTACGTGGGTAACAAATGTCTTGCCATGGCACCTCCGTCGGGCCGGAACAAACAGGGTAGACCAAAGAAATGCTGGCTTGATTTTGTATGAGATTACATACGTGCCAACCATCTCTTACCACATGATGCTAAAAACCGCGCAAAATGGAGGAGAATGTGCAGAAATCCTGGAAATCCACCCCCTCCCCCAGGCTCCAACGCGAAAGCCGCGGATGCAACCGGGACAAACGCTAAAATGATGATGATGATCCAAAGAGCTGATATAATTATACTTTGATCATTTTTATTGAATATTAATCTGTAGATATAATTTTTACACAGCAGTCCATTTACAGTTTTTCAATGTAATTGCGTAACGCAACATCAGTAGTAATTGTTTTCATTGTTTTTGAGCAAACCCATTCAAACATATGGAGCAATGGATTAGCAAGATACTTCAAAATAATTAAAACTTAGATAAATAGTGTGTTACGCAATCAGGGTGCTGGTTTTGCATCACTGATGGAAAAATCTGTGCTCTGTTTATGGGTCTATTTCTTTGACTAATCTAAATCTACTCTTTTTAGATTAGTCTCCTAATCTAATCTTATTTAGATTGATCTCATTAATCTACTCTTATTGTTTACAGAATCCCTCTCATGGATGGACAGCGACGACCTACACGACGGCAACTACGTCACATACAAAGGTTCGCTAACAACCCCGCCGTACACTGAATGCGTCACCTGGATCATATATGAGAAACCTGTGCAAATTGGTACTGAACAGGTATGAAATTAAATGCTTCTCCTTGAAGTCTACTTCTTCTTCAGCCTATAGAGGTTCACTGCAACGGCCTCCCCCAAGGCTTTCATTACTTTGGAGGGTTTGGCCATAATCCCCACGCTTGGCTTGGGTTGGTGATCGCAGTAATTCGATATTCCACGGAAGAAGGGCTGCTCCCCGCTTCCCTGGTGAGAGTCCCTCCTTGAAGTATCTGTTTATAATGAAATATACATAATCAGCTTATAAGTTCCCACTCCTGGGACACAGGCCTCCTCTCGGTAAGAAGGAGTGGGTCGTAATCTAACACGGCTCAGTGATGGTTGGTAGATGTCGCATGTCTTCGGAGTTTTGCCTCTAGGACATGCAGGTTTTGTCACGATGATTTCTTTCACCCTTTTGAGAGCAGTGGTGATGAAATAATTTACGAAAAGTCGCTAAAATTAAGTGGCAGTGGGCACGCACGTTGCTCGTAGAACCGATGGCCGATGGGGCAGTAAGATTCTGGAGTGGCGGCCACGTACTGGAAGACGCAGGGAGGCCCCCAACAAGGTGGAATGATGACCTGGTGACGGTCGCGGGAAGCCGATGGATTGGGGCAGCACAAGACCGGTCACCGTGCAAAGCCTTGGGGAGGCATACATAATACCAAAAAAATCTCTATACAGATATTTTTTTGGTATTATGTTCTGTTTATACTTTGATTATTTGTTTGTTTTTTTTTCTATTTGTACAGTTTAGTAAAACAACTGCGTCGATTTTGACGAAAATTGAAAAAAATGTACCCCCATACATTGTGGCGTGTTTGAATGTTACTTAACTTATAAAATAAATTCCTGATCCTGTAATGTTTTGCCCACAGCTTGGACTTCTAAGGCAACTGGAGGGTCCCGACAGTATTCCCATCGAACGCAACGTCAGGCCAACTCAGCGACATCCTCCCGGACACTCTGTTATTTATGTGAAACAAGTCAAGTCTAAGCTCTGAAGTATGTTTATATATTGTTGTTACGTTACTCAAATACTTGTTTTATTTCCTAAAAAATTATATACCTAAGCCTTTATCTAAAAGCCATATATAAACCCAGCCAGCAGCAGGTGATAGCCTGTATCATATGTAATTAAAACCCTGTCCGATCCGTGAAGGTATTGTTAGGTATCGACAACTGATTCTACTAATGCCTGCAAAGCCCGGCTGAACTTAAAAAAGAATCCCCCTAAAAAAAATATTATTTCCCAAAAGGAGGTAAATGAATACATGTGCGGTAGAAAATAAATGCGCCGGCGAAGGGGGCTGGGCACGCAGCATGCGGCCGCATCGCTATTCACTCATAATAATACCGTCAAAAATGGAATTGTCACTTTTTTAAAAAATACTTAATTTTGGGGAAGTTGGAATTAATTCGCGGAAAAAACAGATTATTTCAAAATTCATTAATATTGTTACTATGTTGATTTTATGTAAAAGGAGAATGCCCGTTTTGTTAGGAGATTTGGGCCCCCAGAAAAAATTTGCGTGCCTTGGTAGTTTTAACTTTATTTTGAAGAACTACAATTACCTTTTCAGATCCTGAAAACAATTTATAACTTTTCAACCTAGTTTCCGAGAATTATTGAATTTTTTTCTGATGAAGAAATTGAGGTTATTAAACAATATTTTTTCAAAAACATTTTACATTAAAACAATAAAATATCTTTAGTATTAATATTGATTCCCAAATGAAATAAAAACATTAGATATCATCTTTTCTTGCTAAATAATATATTAAACTGTTTACCTTGCAGTCAGCGGAAGTAGGTTTTGCTGGCTCCAGTAGAAATAAATATACTTAGAGCTAAATTGGTTGGAGGAGCATGTGGCTACGTTACAACAGGCACAAGGAGATATCTTAAGTTAAGCTACTTGTTCAGATTGCACATGGGTGACCATCCATTACAAACTTCACCTGGATGGCTGCTAGTACATTCAAACTGTTGATACTGGGTGCATTATTTATACTTGTTACGAGTAGCTAGAATCCCGCAAGTGTGACAACCTCTTACCAGGAGGTAACATGTTATAACCCAGTGTATCAGGTGTGGAGGTCAGATGGGCAGTCACTCTTTGAGCAATACTGTATTCAGCTGCATCGGTTAGACTAAAAGCCGACCCCAAGATAGTTGGCAAAATGCTAGGTACCTAGTATACATATAATACGTGTATGTATGCCATATAGGACAGCATCTCCTGCAAGCGACAAAGTAAAATCACTGCCCTGCTACTTAGTAAGATCACTGTGCCATCCATGATTAGCTGTAGTTTATTTAGAAAGGGCTTAATTATAAAGGAGTTTAAAATATAGTAAATGCTATACAGATGTTTAATAAGAAAAAAAAACAACCAATTAAAATAATAGACATTTATTCTTCAAGGAATATATTGTCTAGAAATTGTGCTGGAGCGCTTATATCATTAAAACGACTTATTCCTAACGATTTAACGATTTATTCCTAAATATCGAGGAACAAACTGTTCATTTAAACAATTTCTCACAATGTTAATTTTTTTTTCCAATGTGTATCTTGGCATTTTAAAAAGAGTTGATAGTCTTTGATTACTGTCACCTGTTCTGAGTTTTACTAAAAATATACTGAGAGCAACAGAAGGATTTGGAAAGTGATTGTATAACAAAGGATTACAATTTAAAAGTTCATTGAACTGCTCCGCAGTAAGTCCTAACCAATAATGGCATAAATGAGAATCCATTGAGTTTATGTCATTAAAGTCTAACTGTCTCTCAGTAGCTTTTTCAAGTTTACTGAAAATATCATCTACTTGAAATCCAGCAAAATCGGAATATGGTGCTTCTAGTTCATCCCAACGATTGCTATTTAAATGATATCGGCAAATTCTTGCAGACAAGGGAATATACACTTTATAATTTAATAAAAGAACTTCCTTTAAAGTACCTGGTACCAATAGACATTCAATATTCGCACAACCAGGAAATAGGCAATGACGTGAACTTGCCGATACCCGTTTATACTTTTGTGAGTTAATCTTTGAAAATGATTGACTTAATTGTTGTTCCTGAGGTGATGTTGGTTGTGGAACCAGCGGTGGCAGTGGTGGTGGTACAGGAATAATCGTATCTGTAATTATGTTTCCATCCATGATACCAGTCTCCAGTGCAGACTCCACAGTGTGTTGGCTACTGCCAGCAACGGGTTGCCTCTGGACTTGTCTTGATGCAGCCGCCCAACAAGGAAGACAAACTCGTTCCAAATGCAACACCTAAAAACAAAAATATTATATTTAGATACTTGATATTCATTAATATTTAATTAGTTAAACACACATACATACGCATTCATACATTAAGTTTAAATAAATAAATAAGAATAAATACTTACGTGATGTGCTGGTGTCCATCTTAGTATAACATTCCTTTGAGGACAATCTTGACTGACTCTGAGTTCTACGACTTGCTATTGACAAGCCACATGCATAGCATATGTTTAGGTGTCCAAGAGCAGGGGATACAAGTGACAGATTTGTGTTAGATGCTGTCTGGTTTTGTAATAATACAAACATTCCACACACAGGATGTCATCAGACGATATCTGTAAAAAATGACAAAATAAAATGTAAGTTAGTTTAGATAGTTAACTAATGAAGTCATATAAAATACATACAAAGATTATTTAAATTCAATTTATTACCTCACATCGATTTTGGTAAATACCTAATTGTAAAGATTTTTAGATAGAATTTTTAGACAATTTTTAGGTAAAAAGACATGCTAAGATTGTTTACATTTAGTTAGCTACCTAAACCGATACACTGTAGTTAATATGCACATTACTTCATGTGCTTAAAATCCATTATAAAATAGTTTTTCCAGAAATGATAGATTATAGTAAATGTATTATCCTCATTTATTCATTGTATATACCCACATTTTTAATTATTTCAATAAAAATAAAAAACATTTAATAATAAATGTATTATTATTAGGGAATTATTAGGAGTATATCCAGAAGATACTCGTAAGTCTAAGGTCAATAACTACCTAAAAAGTTCAAATAATTATGTGAATCTACCTTTTTGCAATATGCCGACAACATCTATAACTATTGTGTGCACAACAGCGAATGAGAAGTTAGCAGCCTTAATAAGGTTTTTATTTTTCGGTGGGTAAAAATCATCTTGTATGACTTCTCTCGCTCTTGGGCGGAGCGAGAGGGCATGTCAGACTCTTACTGACTAAAAAACCCACCCCGTTCCATCTTTGCCTTTAGTACCGGGACCAGTCTTTACTTTCGTAATCAAGTCCAGCCCCGGCAGCCTTAATATGGTAAGTATTTCAACTTTTTGTCAACTGTTAATTTCGGATTTAGGTAGAGGAAACAATACTCTTAGATATTTTCAATTCAAGATGGCTTTTTGG
The DNA here is from genome assembly GCA_017933935.1 of Sesamia nonagrioides. NCBI lineage: Eukaryota > Metazoa > Arthropoda > Insecta > Lepidoptera > Noctuidae > Sesamia > Sesamia nonagrioides. The sequence goes on along the minus strand of JADWQK010001429.1, from coordinate 3,549,852 downwards.
TTGGCCAAGTAGGCATCCTAATTGTTCTTAAAAATATTGTTAATAACACAAACTTACCAATGTAGGTGTTACCCAGGATCTCAGAAGGATAAGCATTGGTTCATCTATTTCTTCGATTTGACGTCTACGAAGATTAGGCGCTAGACGTAAAGAGCAATTAACACACCGGCGAGACAAAGAGTAGTTTACTCAACTTCTACCAGGTGCAGACATTTTTCCGGAGTAAAACAAAAATATCACTTAAAATCGAGTCAATTTGCTCACTTATCACTAAAACAAGAGTCCAATGCTCACTTAAACTAAATAAGAGTCAATTTGCTCACCTAACACTAGAAAAAAACAGTCCAATGCTCACGAGTCTATATGCTCACTTATCACTAAGAAAAGAGTCCAATATCTCAAAAAAAAACCACTGGAGGCACGAAAACGATCAGCTCGACAGTGTTTACGCAAATTGTATCGATCAGAAACAAATACGGAGGAATAAATTCAATTCTACGCTTATCAAAACAACCGGCACAAAAACAATTTGAATGACGTATTGATTTGACAGATAAATCATAGCCTCGCGTTCCGAGTAGATGTTACCAGGTTAAATATTTTGTTAATCGATTTCCTAAATCGATTTTTTATAAATAATATCATTTACTAATTGTTGTGTTCCATGTATGGCGTAGCGTAACCGTTTTATAGATATAGTTTAGTGGTGACTTTTGTTAGTGTTGATATTTGATTGTTTATGCAACAGTTGTAAACAGTTTTTCTTTCTTCTTTTCTTGTTTACTATTTACGAGTGCATACTTAAGATATACTTGTGCATTATGATATAAGAGAAAAATGTTATTTTGCAACCTAATTCTTCGCTACAAGACAGAGACCGCCCACATTTTTTTAAGTGAAAAGTCTTGGTTTGACCATCAAGGGCGGATCCAGCTCCGACGCCAAGGGTGGGGGCAAAACATAACATAATTGTTTTTCGGTGAGCTAAAATCATCTAAGTGACAACCCCTGCCTTTGGGTGGATTGGAAAATAATGTCAGACTTTTACTGACTATTGTAACTTCATCTTGGCACTTTTAGTGACCTGAATAGAAATATATTTTATCGATATTTTCAATCGATCACCTCGTTCATTTAAATGAGATAGTCTGTCGTCTACCTGGCAACATTCAGGTTAAGTTATAATGGCGGAACTAGCTTAGATTCAATAAAATAAATATTAATTATGTTTTTCAATGCTATAGTACAAGAAATTCTAAAAAAAAAATAGTTAGTTTTATAAAATTACGACTTGATTTTTAATAAGAAAATATTCTTGACGCTCTATCACAAATTAGGGGCCCATCGGGTGGCATTCTCCTTTCATATTTTATTTGGTCATGTGTTTACCTAAGCTTTATCATCCTTATGGGTCGGACGAGGTTGTATAAAAACGATAGACGCTTTAACTTATGTAAAGCGCGGCAGATGGTGATGAAATTATCTATTTCAAACATCTACCGTCAAACGGTAAAGAAAAACGTTGAGAGAAAACCACCATGTGATAACATGCACATGGTGGTTTCCTCTGAATGTTTTTCTTGTGTGATGACACATCTGGGCTAAATTCGAAACCATAGACATTTTTTTTTTGGTTTTATTTGTTCCATTTGGAACAGGCTAAGGTCAGAGACCATACTGCCATGTCTTCAGTAATTAATTTTCAACTTTTGTAACTTATCCTAAACTTATCCCATCTCTTATCCTAACTTAATCTAACGTAAACCTATCTCCTTTCGTTTCCCGCGTGTAAAGACACTAGGAGGAAGATTTGGTACAAAGCCATGATGTGGCCACTATGCTACAATATTTCACTGTTCTTTATGAATTATTCACTGAATGTACTTTGTACTACATAAATCACGCGTTTTTATTTAGTAAACAACACTATAAATAATTTAAAAGTCCAATGAAAAACGAGCATGGCACTCATCTTGGCTTTCCGCCAAAAACTCACCATAGACATGTGGCTGACATTAAAGTTACCCTCATGTCTCTGCAGCTTAGTAATTATTTTGGGATGATGAAGGTTCCAAAAGTCGCCCCATAAGGTTTTGAAGCGGTAAGTAATGTCTATGAAGCACTATCTAACTTGTTAACACTATTATATACAAACACACAACACACATAGGCTGGTAGCATAAAGGTTAGAATGGTGAATAGGCTATAAGAATTTTTTCATGACTTTGACATGTTGTAATTTTAGATACCCTACAGCAATTTATGCTCATACATACTTTCTTAAGCAGCAAAATGCTTCTATTGTAATTACGATTTTTAGTCAATGTACAATATGTAAAAAAAAACCGTCCGACCCATAAGGATAATAAAGGTTAGATAAACACATGACCAAATAAAATACGAAATTTTCCATAATCACCATAGCAGCAATACCTACCAATGAATTTTGAAATAATCGTTTTTTTCCGCGAAATTCGCGGAAAAAAACGATTATTTCAAAATTACCAAATTTTGGGGAATTACCCCAAAATTTGGTAATTTTTAAAAAAGTGACAACACCGTTTTCTATATGTCTTGTATTAAATATATTCATATAAGCATGGCGACCGCGTGCCGCGTGTCCTGCCCCCTTCGCCCGCGCATGTATTTCCTATCGCACAATATGTATTAAGTTACCTTCTTTTGCGAAATAATATTTATTTTATCAAGGGGATTTTTTGTTAAGTCTAGTGGGCATTAGTAGAATCAGTTATCGATACCTAACAATACCTTCACGGATCGGACTCTTTACATATTGTATAGAATAGATAACTTTTAAAGCTAATGCCATTCGTAAGTATTACTAAAGTGGGTATGTAATACAATATTCAAGACACTTAATTAAACAACTGTACTCCACTAGGATGCAACGAACCGAATTGTTGATATTTGTACTCTCCATTCGACTGTACATAACTCTCCCCATATTGAACTACACGCTCGACATGCTGAATCGTATTAAAAGTTAATTAGTGATTCAGTGAGGCGTACCACCTTCGTCATTCCAAAATTACTCAGCTGCAGAGAAGTGAGGGTAACATTTATATCAGAAACATATCTATGTACAGTTTTGAATTTAGCCCTGATGTGCCATCATAAACATAACATGGTCATGGTAGTTTCAGCTGAACATTTTTCTTTACCGTTTGAGGGCAGATGATGATGAAATTATTTACATAAAGTAAAACGCCTGTCTGATTTCAAATCTACGACGTACAACTCGTAACTAACGTGTGAACATTTGCCACCACTGCTCTTGATTAACGCTATCGCGTGATAAATATAGTAGCTTCGAATATAATGTACCTACATAGTACCTTCGTATGAGGCCCCTTGTGAGCGACCACGTTTCAGTTCCGTGTCTCATCACTGGCAACACAAGGGGAAACTGTAGTATCTTGAACGACGAAAAGATGTAGTGTAGCTTCCCTACCGCTGCCCAGCCGAGCTGGATTGATGAGACACCTCTTTTTGATGTTGGATCTACCTAGTTGAACTGTTTGTCCAGGTATATAACCTCGGGAGTTTCTTTGCGCGATCGAACCAAAAATGAGGAGATCCGCAGAAGAAGCAAAGTCACCGCCATAGCTTTTCGAGCCGCTAAAATGTGCGGGGCACATAGCTCGTATATCCGATGGCCGATGGGACAGTAAGGTTCTGGAGTGGCGGCCACGTACCTATCGGAAGATGCAGCGTAAGGAGGCCCACAATAAGGTGGACCGATGACCTGGTAAAAGTCGTAGGAAGCCGATGGATGCGGATAGTTGTGCAGCCAAAATCCATCGGCTTCCTGCGACCGTTCATTGTGGAAAGCCTTGGGTCTTTGTCTAGCAGTGAACCTATATAGGCTGAAGAAGAAAAAGAAGATTATTTAACTTCATCTGTAAGTTCACAACTGCGCATTAAGAGAATAATGATTAAATAAATTGATAAGTAGGAAATGATGTAACAATATCCCTAACTCAGTAATAATCCTCTTACGAAATTTCACCAAAACCCATGTAACAGACAGCTTTTGTTCAAAAGTCAATTAGGCTTCTATTTCCGTTTACTATTTCCGCCATCTCCGCTCCATCATTGGACGACCCGTCGCACGGCGAGTATCTATCCTTACGCTTTTGAAACCACTGCGATCCAAACGAAACATTACGCCTTGTCGTTTATAGTACGTACATCGAGGGCCTGGAAAAATTGGCAGCGGTAATGTTTCCATATGACTTCAATTCAAGTGTCGTCATGGCTAGAATGCATAGGCTTTTTATTAAACTAGCGCGCCTTACCATCAATGATTTCATCACTGCTTACCACCAGGCGGGATTGCAGTCAAGCACAAATTTATAGCATGTTAAAAAAAATATTATAGAATTGAATTTTTCTAACTGAACCTAAGAAGAATAAAATGAAGGGGGAAATATCTGTGATATGTTATTTAATCAGGCATTTATGTTTATAAGCATTTACATAACAAAACTGATCTTATGAATAAAAACTTCTTTAATTACATACAACAAGTTATTTATTACTAAGGCGAAGGTCCTCCTTTTTTTGAATGGAAAATCTTGTTGTTTAATGTGCTCGTTTTCGGAAACAACAGAATACGTTATGCGACGCGGGCAGATGACTAATTCAGTAAGCACACCTCAAACGCCTAGAAAATGGCGTAGCGTTGCGACTCCAAACACCCCTGGCACATGCTACACCTTTTGACGCATATACTCGTATTCCAATGTTCTCGTCGTAGTGCTCTGACGTAGGCGGGTAATGTACACCGTTGTGTTCAGTAATCTGCCTTCTCCTGTGCTAAAATCCTACTGATTCAGAATTTACGCTTTCAAGTCGCCCATGCTTCTTCTTCCTTCAGTTTGCTTTAGAGATGATTTTTCAATCATCATCAAACTTAATACATATAAAGGTAGAAAAATAGAAACGTAAGCTATCTTTTTCTTTTTTGTAGTTGTTGAAACTGCTACGATCCGAACGCTACAAGGCGAAGCATTTTACCTCGTTTTTTATAATAATAATAATATCATTTATTTGCATAAAACATTATACGGTGTACATCGAAGGACTGGAACAATTTCCCTGCGGCTGTCGTTCCGTCTGATTACAATTTAAGTGTCTTTAAGGCTAGAGTGAATAGTCTCATAATAAACTAGTGTGTTTGCCACCAACGGTTGCTTCACTGCTTACCTACAGGCGGTATCACGGTCAAGCAACAGTTTAAAAAATAAAAACAAAAAATTACTTTACTTTTTGTCTTTTCAACTTTATTCTGTACTTCAAATATAATAAAAATAATTATAATACACTATTTATGTATTAATATTTTATTAATTACACGATCAAGAATAAAATAAAATCCCATGATATTGTTTTAAAAAAATAAATATGGATTAACTATTAATAAAATTGTTATTAAACTATGGCATCATCATCATTATCAGCCCTTTTTTTTATTTATCGTTCCACTGCTGGGTACAGGTCTCCTCTAATACAGAGAAGGATTGAGCGTAATCACCACGCTTGCTCAATGCGGGTTGGCTTCAGTCATTGGTGTCCAAGATATACTTAGAAAGTACATATAACTTAAAAGTTACATTGGTACTTGCCTGACCTGGAATCGAACCCGTGCACTCATACTTGAGAGGCTGGTGTTTTAACCACTAGGCCACCACGACTGTCTACTATATATGTACTCTGTCTACTGTATACGAACTATGGCATGCTAAAATATAATTGTACCTAATGCCGACAAAAATCAAATTCAATCCATCTATTTAGATCCAAACTGCTTAATACTCCTGCACACAATTCAATTGCAGTCGCAAGATGTTCATACATACGCAAATAGAAAACATTACGGATCATCTGTTTGTTAACAGAATCAATAACACCAATTTTGCTTTCGTTAACTTGTAAATTACTACCATGTACATCTTTAGCTACAGTAGAGATACCCATGAATGAATCCGTGACATTATCAAATTCTTTATCAAATAGATCGGCAAACTGACCTAACAAACATTTTACAGTGCGAAGTTTTTCTTTTAGAAGACCGTCGCCTTCAAACCAAGGCTTTAATAACTCTGCGTGAGATATTCGTAACAACTCATAATACTTCATTCTGTCATCGAACTGTTTTTCCATCATCCTTTGTCTCCATGAATCTATTGACAGATCCCAGTTTTCCCTCTTAACCATTTCTCCGTACAGCTCCTTCATTTTATTGACCTCTGTCTGATGATAAAAGCACATTGGATTTTTCATAACAAATATGTCTGCTTCCACGAAGTAGTTCTTGTATGGATAGACTTGTGGAACAATTTCGAAAACCTTTTCAATTATTTCTTCAAGAACCTCAAACACTCTGTTAAGCACCACTTTTCTCTGAATACTAGTTTTCAGAGCTTCAACTTTCTTGATTATTATTGTTTTGTCTTTCACTGAGTCGGCGTATAACTTTATAATTAATTTTTTTGTACTATCTTGAAATAAATTTACATTAGAAATAACTAATTCCCAAAATTCGCTATATATACCAGGCGAATCGGCAATAAAGGTGAAAAAAATATTTTTGCTTTGACCAGGCGACAATACGTCTTCGTTTTTGTTAAAAAAGAATACCTGTTCATAGACAGCTTCGGGTATGAAAGGAATTATTCGTTTTATTTTCTTCCAACAATATCTCAAAGTTACAGTTCCTAGGTTCTGAAGGAACAGTTTACACCTGCCTGCTCTTTTTTCAGGCACATTAAAGTAGTAAGTCCACATAGTGCAAAATTCATTAGAATCATCTTCTTGAATTCCAAATAATGACAAGACGTCTAGATCTTGACCAGGTATGTCTTTGTGAAAGACAGAGTTATTTATTTTTAAAGCAAAAACACCACTGAGTGGTTCTTTAGGAAGATTTCCTTCATCTTCGATCATAATTTCCGGTAGCGGAGGCAGTTGCGGTGGTGGGGGTGGAGGGTTTTTGCCTCTTATTAGTAAATTACGAATATCTGGACTGAAACGTAAACGTTGTTTTATTATGGTGAAATACATTCGAGTACAAGAATGACTGAACTAGAGCAACATTGATTGTCATTGACCATCATTCAATTGTAATGTTTGTTTGTAGTATTTTCATAATTTTATGCTGCCATAAAAACTAAACAAGTAACCAAAATAATTGATATAATTGCACCTCAACACAATGATCACAAATGGAAAATTAACAACGCAAAATTCAGAATTAAAATAAATTGACAATAAATATTTTATACCTGTAAGGGTCAATTTTCATAAGCTTTTCAATGAGCTCATCCTCCCGCTTATGTCTATAATTTCTATAATCAGCATTCAATTGGTTACAAGGCTGGCGAAGTGATTTACCAGCCATTCCTAATTCTGTTTCTTGAACATAGGCAGGAACTCCAATATGTTCCAATTTACTAGGACGACCCTTTTCAGCTGGTGTTCTATGCAGCTCATAGGCCGGTGCACAGTAACAATATTGTTTTAGTCTTGGTGGGCGAACCCATAAAGATCCTCTAACCCCCGGAATCTTTTCTATCTGCGCATTTTCTAAGGCAACCTTTCGTTCTTTGTCCTCACGAACATAGGCCAAGAGGTTCATTGCTAGATCCACTGGTGGACGTTGTAGCTTTCTTCCAAGTCCAGTGGTCTCGTCTTCTCTGATTCGTATCCATTTTTCCCAAAGTAACAATTCTCGGTCTGGTAAAATAGGTCTTTTGTGGATCGGTATGTCTTTACCGTTTTTCTTCTGCATTTTGTTGATATTTATATTCTTTAAAGCTCCTATAAGATTAGTGACGAGAAGGATTGTTATAATATAATTACGCTATCATATTTTTATACTCCAATTATACTCTTTGAATATATTTGTAATATCTGTATGTCAAGTGTCATCATGTAAACAATTGGCTCTATTTTCATATTACCATGGTTACAAAATGACGTCACTAATGATTATGTTGTTACAAATGATGTAAATATTGGACGATTATTTTCATTTATTTTGTTAAACTTTTACATTTTAGTGCAAAATTCGCCAAATTAATATAATGTCGTAAAATTATTTGCTTTAATAATAAATTAAATAAGTATCTCTGCCATAATTATGAATCAAGCGGCAGCAGAAGGAGGTATTTTCCATTTTCATGATGTTTATAGATTATTTTCACCACTGCTGGACTTCCCTGTGGGCCTTGTGTGTATCGTGTGTGGCTCGCATGCACAGGTGGGACGGCGGAGTGCGAGATCTTAGGTCGGGTTAAATTTTATTGTGTTTTTTCATTAGAAATACTCCACGAGAAGGCCTATCTGCGTAGAGATTGGCTGCCATGACTGCAATACTTTCATTGTCGTAGCATACCAGTTACAAACTACTTAATAAACCTAAGCCGTTCCACTAATACGTTACTGAAATACTCGACCACTTTCGTTCATCAATCATCAACATAGTAGCGATGCAAGTACTTATGTACTGCTACCAATATCTGTGAAAATTAAACAAAGCAGCAACAAAATATCCAGTACTTAATCCTAGAGGATCCTACACAACAAAGGGTTGACCTTAACTTTATATTTGGAATGGCTGGAGAACATATACATGACTATTTTTTTTTTTTATTGTCTAGATGATGAAACAGAATTGCCAACTATTGAGCCCCCGTACGGGACTTTAGAATGGATCCAGTATTGGAGTGAATTTGAAGGTCATCTTCCAACACCAATAAATGTATCCATAACAGGATCCTTGGTATACAAGTGCCCTGAACTCAGATGGTTTAATTTTGAGGTGTACCCTCATAAGGTGAAGCTGACCAATACTGGATATACACGTGAGTATATATAACCCGTAAGAGAGTAAGAGTTAACTTGAGACCCGAGTACTCCCTGCCGACCTCCGCGCATCTACTTCTCTCGTCATAATAGAGACCTGAATTCTACGATCGTTTGTTATTCGACCGAAATCTAAAGTTAACTCATGCGGGTAGTTTAAGTGCACTTTTTGGTTATGTTTGCTTGTTCAAGTTTCTGCGTTGATTCAATAATTAACTTACAACAAAAATGCATACCTATTATATTATTTCAAACTTTTTTTTATCCGGCTTAAAACTGTCGTGGGATTCTGTAAATATTTCACCGTGATTACTTACATAGGTCATCATCATCCCAGCGTTAATCCCAGTCGCATCCGAAGCCTTTTCAGCTTTGGAGTCTGGGGTCCGCTTTACCAGTCCAACTGCAGATATGGCTAAACTTCGACATTTATTGTGATTACTTACATAGGTGTAGTGAGCGAACTATCATTCTAAAATTTTACACTACAACAGACTGTGAATTTGAACAGTCCGCACATCACATCTTGTGGGAGTGTATTCTTTGGCAGAATGAACGCAATATTATGTTGGATAGTGTACAAGTTACATCCGAAGTTGTTTATTATACGGACCTTGTAGAAACTAGAACTAATTTCCGTGCGTTCAGGCGCTTTTGCCATACCTACCTATTACCTGACCATACCTATTATTGGAATCAATTGTAACAGCACATACCTACTTAGGACCCATTAACTTAATCAAATTTTATTCCGTGGTGCTTGGCAATCTGGGCTTCTCCCAGTTGCAATAATATCCCTTTGTGCCGATTGGCCTAGTTCTGTTCTGTCTCCTGCTTGTTATGGAGGGAAGTGGAAAAAATATATTTTTTCTTACTCCTCCGCTATTCTTTTCTGATTAATTTCGTTGCGGGACCCAAGACAGTTGAATCGTTTCTCCGGGACTCGTCGAGCTTCATTGCTCGGCGTTTTTCTGGCGGTCTCCACTGTTGATTCTGGCTTTCAGGAGTTGCAGTGGGTTGGGAACAGTGTGGCGGGTTTTGGCCCAAAAAAAGGAGATTCTAAAATTTTGACATATTATAGATTGACACTATTGTTAGCTCTTTCCAAGTTAATTTCACCTACCTTACCATTTATGGTGAGGTTTCTACAGAATGGTTTGATTGTACTACCGACAAAACAGCCTAAATTATTAATATAATAATAATAAATTCTTTAAAAATTAAATATCTCGACTTGGCGCAGGAGGTTGTTGACATTTGGAATATGAACTCGGCTGTCATTGTACCGACTGTCGTATCGGCCAATGGTTTGATAGCCAAGAACCTCGACCAACATCTATCCTCAGCCCTCATCCCTCCATCACCATCCATCTGCCTCAGCTCTCGTTAGGCAGTTGGATCAAAGGCCTGATTCAAAAGGCAGTACTCCTCGATACGGCCCGCATCGTGAGGAGGTTCCTGTCTCTGGAGCCCTAACCACCGGTAGCTTGGACCCTGCTCCCGTCATCGGTGGATGACTATTTCATTATTTTTTTAAATGTATTTGTATGTATTTTTTAAATCAATATATTTAAAAATGTAACCAAATGAGAAAAAAGATTAATAAAGGAAATAATTCTTTCATAATAAATTAATAATTGAAAGAAGCATGTCGGCAACCTTCGCCCGCGCATGTTGCTTGCTGACACGTCGGCGGCTTGCCGGCGGCTATAGACATCGTACGCAATCGCTCAGTTGCCCGGCGACATTTCAGCAATAGTGACGTGCTAGTATTTAACTGCCAAATAACAGTTCTGATGTCAAGCCGCCGACATGCCGCCGGCAAAGTTTTACGACTTGCAATGACTGAAGCCGCTAAACTAGCCCGCCGGCAAAATGATGCTGACATACGCCGTCGGGCCATAGGCTTTGGTATGTAGAGCGCTTAAGTATATTGCATCTTTCATTGTGGGGCACGGGTGGATTGATCAGGTAAAGCTGCGCTTGCCGCGGTTTTTGCGTTGATCGCTTACCATCTTTGTATACCAACTCTTCCAAAACCCAGTCTCAGCCGTCTTTGGTGGATCTTTGAACAGTCATTTTGGCTCATTAGAGCCGTGTAAATCTGCCAACCTGTTTAGCAAGGGATGTCGTATTAGTGTTATCGAATAACTGGATGGGGAACGTTACATTTGCAGTCGCTCATGCAAAATATATAAAACTCTTCTACGTCGAGTTACAATAGAAGCCACGAAATTAGTTGGGAAAAGGCTTGTCAGGTGTATGTTACAGACGTTCCATGTTTGCAACTACGAAAACAACAACAAATTTGTCTATACAGACGCTCGTAAAACTTTAATTAAGGCGGCTCCAGAGGAAAAACACACCGTAGGCCGTTTTTATGTAGTTTTTCGGAGCTATCTACTCTTTATCCAAAAGAAATATCAACTTATTAAAAATACATAAATTTTCTCCATAATCTTGGCTCCAAAATTGTAGATTTTTTTTTTTTTACTAAGCATAATGTTTAAATAATTCCTTCACAACGAAACCTCTGTCAAGAGAAATAATTATCAAAAACGTGCATCTGCTCGAAAAGTAAGCATTATTTAGATTTCGTTCTTACACGAGTGGATAGGCAATTTCATGACGAACATTATTGTAGAAATATTTTTTTAAAACGACCTAAACAAAAATTTTATTCAACAATCTGAGCGTATTCACCATCATTTCTCTTGCCCGAGTTATTGAGATTCAGCATGCCACAAGCTCTCGAAGGGGGAACCCGTGTCGTTCGTCATCGCGCGGTCCGCTAGCATAGCGGTCGGCGCGTGAGCGAGAAAGCATCTGCTTGCTCGCTCACGCATCGCATGTCGCATAGAGTATAATAAAGTGTCTCTGTTATTGATGTTCATTTTGGTGTTCGTTTTTATAACCGATTTCAAAAGGGAGGAGGTTATATGTTTTTTATGTTTGTTTGCGGATAACTTTACTATAATATAAATAATAGGGTATTTGACTAAAAAAAACTAATTAGTCCGTCATTCAGATTATAGAAAAATATTGGATAGGTTTATTATATACGTTTTACATTTCGTATATTTTGTTTTATCAAATCAATAAAAAATGACAAATATAATAGGCATCAAAGATCAGGAGTGATGGCTGGTGACGTCACTGGCCGCTAAAAAGTGTAGCGTGCAGTGATGTCACACGAGTTTTCAAAGCACTGTGTCGTATTAATTTTTTGTTTATATGAAAAAAGAAAAAAATATGTGTCTAGTATTTTTTGGGTAGGCCCCCGACAAGGTGGACCGACGACCTAGTGAAGGTCGCGGGAAACCGCTGGATGCGGGAGGCGCAGGACCGGTCGTCGTGGAGAACCTTGGGGGAGGCCTATATCCAGCAGTGGACGTCTTTCGGCTGAAATGATGATGATGAGTATTTTTTGGAAATCTGACTGACGGACTAATTAGGTTTTTTTAGTCAAATACCCTATTGCATAAATTGATAAAAAATGCTATGCAATAGCTTTACCGCGGCAGTTCGCGAGTGCCACATATTTTTTTTTTAATTTAGAAAGATTATATCTTCAAGGTAGTCTCATGTTAAGGAAATTAGGGTCTGATGATGGAAGACTAAGGAAACCTAGGAGAAATTTAAAAAATCATAGGGGCGCCTAGGGCATTTCTATGTTTTTTCATTAAGTGTTTTAACGCACTACAATTTAGTAAAGTTCGGACTTGATGATGGAGCCGGTAGACAGCCGAGGGATCCCTTTAACGATTCACATCAGCTGCCTCGTGTTTGTGCTTAATAAATTTATATTGATAAGAACTTTACACCTAAATGACATGTGATTGTCATTAAAGCTCTGATGATGAAGACAAAGGCCAGTTAAGGGAACTCCTCAAAGGTTTACAATAGTTACCTTGTGTTTGGACTTAATTCATTTATATTGATGAAAACTTTACACACATATAGGTTTAAATGAAGGTCTACAATAGATCTGATGATGAAGCCCATAGACAGTCGAGGGAATTCCTCAACAATTTACAACACTTTACTTTAACATAGTACAAACACTACCTACTCGTCATGCTTATGCAAAAATCAATTAAAATCAAGAGACTGAATTTAAGTTGTGTTATTTCATTGCGTTATTTCTAGAAATGCTCATACTTTCATTGTGGTCTTATAGGAATTAAAGCAAACGAAATACGTCGTTTGCTTGCAGGCCTTTTCCAAATATGCTGCCGTCAGCGTCCAGTCTGACCGGATATTGTATTAGTCAGATGCATATTATTTTTCTGCAATAGGAAGCTTTGTGTAAATAATATTATAGTATATGTATTTGTTTTTAGGGTTCCGTACCTCAAAAGGAAAAAACGGAACCCTTATAGGATCACTTTGTTGTCCGTCTGTCTGTCTGTCTGTCAAGACCCTTTATCTCAAGAACGCGTGGACGTATCAAGCTGAAATTCACATGAAATACTCAGGTCTATTGTCCCTTTAAGCTGTGAAAATATCAAACTTCTAAGCCAAGCCAATCAAAAGATACAGCCGATTATGTCGATATTTTCAACAAATTTTCGACACTCGCAAAGGAATCAAAACCTACAGGATACTTCCCGTAAACTCAGAATCTTGAAATTTGGCATGAAGCATCGTCATATAATGTAAATATAGGAAAAATTGCGAAAATGACATTTTTTAAGTTATATAATATAATGAAAATATTTTAATAAAATGAAACTTACTACCTTATTTCTCACGAACGAATAAAGGTATCAAATTGAATTTTATACCAAATACCTAGGTCTATTGTCCCTTTAAGCAGTGAAAAATCAAACTTCTAAGTTAACGCGATCAAAAGATACAGCAGTTTATACCGACACCTTAGACGAATTTCCGTCACCGCTAGGGAATCAAAACCTACAGGATACTTCCCGTAAATTTAGAATCTTGAAATTTGGCACGAAGCATTGTCTTAGAATGCAAATATAGGAAAAATTGCGAAAATCACATTTTTTTTTAGTTATATAATATAATAAAAATATTTTAATAAAATGAAACTTACTACCTTATTTCTCACGAACGAATAAAGGTATCAAATTGAAATTTATACCAAATACCTAGGTCTATTGTCCCTTTAAGCAGTGAAAAAATCAAACTTCTAAGTTAACGCGATCAAAAGATACAGCAGTTTATACCGACACCTTAGACGAATTTCCGTCATACGCTAGGAAATCAAAACCTACAAGGTACTTCCCGTCAACTCAGAATCTTGAAATTCGGCACGAAGCAACGTTATAACAGACAGATAAAGGAAAAATTGCGAAAATGATAAATTTGAAGTTACATAAAATATTAAAATATTGTTTTTCAAATTCAAATTCAAACATTTTATTTCAGGCAGGGCCCATATGTTGTTAGTAAAAAACTTATCCTATGTTAGTGAAACAGAAACAGAATAAAAGAGGATCAGTTGGCGACATGAATATGTGCACGCACATGTCTGTCCGCCCAGAGCCTAATAAAAGGTCCGTCGGCCTTGTCCGCCAGTGTAGCTAGGATACTGTTCGGGCTGCCCCGAAATCGCCGCAACATCGAAGCACACCGTTTGCGAATGATAGCATAAAAGTCATCAATTCGCGCTTCCGCGAACATGCCTGATGCACTGCAAAACCGAGGCAGCCCCAACAACATCGTCAGCCCATTGTTATACTGGATGCGCAGAGCGTTGTAAGCCTTTTGCGTATACCTAACCCACAAGCTGCACGAGTAAAACGACTGGCAGTAAGCTCTAAAAAGCGTCAGTTTTACCTGCTCAGTGCTCCCTATCTATATCCTGGTCATCTGTGAGAGAATCCGTCACCACATGACCGAGGTATTTAAATTGAGAGAGCACTTTTAATGGTGTTCCTTGTAACATCACTGGTGGTATATTCGTGGATGTATTATTACATACTTTAAATACCATAATATCACTTTTAGTGGCATTATACCTCAAGCCATGGGCCCCCGCATACCTTTCACACACAACCACTAACTTCCTTAGTCCACAGATTGATGGGCTGAGCAGCACCATGTCATCAGCATAGCTTATGTTGTTAATCATTTTGCCATCAACAGAACATTCAACCAGAGTGCTAATCAGCTCACCAACCAGCCGATCTATGTACAAGTTAAAAAGGCTGGGCGAGGTCAAACCCCTGCGTTACCCCACATTCTAGCCCATTATCAAATTACCGTCTTCTTTTTAACAATAGGAATCACAACAGTTCGTACGAGATCGTCAGGTAGATAAGAGTGACCCATAAAAAAATTGAAGAACATAGCGAGTAGCCTAGGCAAATGTACACCAGCGGACCTTAAATGCTCAACACTCAAAATCAAAATCAAAATCAAAGCATTTATTTCAAATAAACCAGTTACAGGCACTTTTGAATTGTCAGAAGGTCGGTCAGTCAATAAGATGAAGCTAGTCGCCCATTCCAAAGAGTAGGTACCTATGGAGAAGAACGGGCAAGAAACTCCATGGACACTCTTTTAAAGTTTCAAGCTATTGTTACAAATATTTGATTACATCATTCATGTTGAAATCAACCGTGTGAGAACGATGCAGAAATAAATTGTACGCCGAGAGCGTCCATTATGAAAACACACAAAAATCAATTCAGAAATTAAAATACGCCGTGGCAGCTAAGAGATGACCAGTCCCCTCCGACGGCGTCCGTTCACGAACATGACGAATGGATCAGCATCATTCAGCTCAACCATATTCAAGGGAACCCAATGACCCAACACACACGCCACCATCAGCGAGACATTTGAGTGAGCATGACATACTCTCAACAGCCAAAGCACTATCAAGTCAATAAAAAAGACTAACCCAACAAAAAAATGCCTTACGGCACATTCGTACATTGTGCTCACACGTTTGCCATGCAATTATACAATACTAAGAAATTGAATCTACACAATGCTAAGATAGTTTTGTCCAAGGTTCAGCAGCTCCAACAGTGTTCCCGAATCTGTGGAAAGTTTAGCTCCTGTATAGCTGTAGAAGTGCCGAACACCTCTGTCAGCGATACAATTCCGTAACGTACAATATGCTTGGCTACATAGTGTGTAATACAGGCTTTGAATTAGTAACATTAACAGTTACATATTAAAACTACAAGAGGAAAAATCAGAGAACAATCAGGGTATAGAAATCGGACGCAGCTCAAGCCCAAGCCTTTTTGTCCTCAATATAATCCTTCACACTATAAAATGCTTTCTGACACAACTTACGTTTAATGAAGGATTTGAATTTATTCAGGCTCAGATCTTGAACCACCTCTGGAAGTCCATTGTAAAAATGTATACATTGGCATCTGAAGGAGCCACCTATTTTCTTGAGCCTTGTTGTAGGTACAATAAATTTGTGCCTGTTCCTAGTATTTATATTATGGACATCACTGTATTTTTTAAACAATTTTATATTTTTATGAGCATACAAAAGATTTTCATAAATATATTGAGACGGCACGGTCAGTACATTAATCTCTTTAAATTTTTCTCTGAGAGAGTGTCTCGGACTTAATTTATAAATTGCACGAACAGCTCGTTTCTGCAAAACAAATATTGTTTGAATATCGGCGGCATTTCCCCACAACAGAATGCCGTACGACATTACGCTATGGAAATAGCCAAAGTACACTAAACGGGCCGTCTCAACATCAGTCAAATTACGAATTGTTCTAACTGCGTATGCAGCAGAACTTAGTTTTTTTGACAATTTTTCTATATGTGGACCCCATTGAAGCTTAGCATCCAGAGTTATACCCAAGAATACTGTGCTGTCTTCAGATTTCAATTCTTCGCCCTTTATCAACACTTTAGTTTCCACCTGCCTAACGTGAGGTAGAGTAAACTTAATGCATTTAGTTTTTTTCTCGTTTAAGAGTAAATTATTAACATTAAACCAATGGACTACTTTGGAGATCGCGCTATTTACATCATCAGTAACCTGCTGCTGACGTTTCAGTTTAAATAAAAGTGAAGTGTCATCTGCAAACAACACTATATCGTGGTTATCCTTTATTAGGTACGGCAGGTCATTGATGTAAATAAGAAACAAAAAAGGACCAAGAATTGACCCCTGTGGGACTCCCATTGTTACCAAAGACCCGGAAGATCTTGTTCCATTAACGTCAACGCTTTGAATCCTACCACTCAAGTAAGATGTAATAAGATCCAGTGCAGAATTCCGGATCCCGTAGTGGCGGAGTTTCCTGATTAACGTATCGTGAAGAACGCAATCGAATGCCTTAGACAAATCACAAAAGATGCCCAAGGCATCGCATTTATCCTCCCATGCATTATAAATATGTCCTAGAAGTTCAACACCGGCATCAGTAGTTGAACGACCCCTTGTAAAACCGAACTGTTTGCTATGTAATAATTTATGTTTATTAAAAAAAAATTGCATTTGGTTTAAAATTAATTTCTCAAAAATTTTACTAAAGGTAGGTAGTACAGAAATAGGTCTATAATTTGTGGGGTCTGATGTACTACCTGATTTAAACAACGGTATTATTTTACTATTTTTCATGAGATCAGGAAACTCTCCACAGTCAATACAAGCATTAAAGATATCAGCTAGAGTGGGTGCCACAATATCAATAATAGACTTAGCAACTTCCACCGAATGGCCCCATAGGTCAGCAGTCTTTTTTACATTTAGAGTGTGAAAGATTTTAATTATATCTCTACTGATAACATATTCAAAATGAAACTCCGAATCACAAACATTAACATTTTCTTTAAGCAAAGACTCGGCAACAGAAGGTGATGAGTTTAGGGATTTAGTAGTTGAAACAGGAATATCCGAAAAGAAATTTTCAAATGCCTCAGAGACTTGCGAGTCTGATTTAATTATGTTGTTATTAATAGACAGGCTATAGTCAGTATTTCTATCACTGGACCTTCCCGTTTCACTATTAATAATTTTCCAAGTCGTTTTAATTACATTGCCACTGTTTTTTATCTTTGAACTCAAGTAACGTGACTTGGCCATATAACAAACTTGTTTAAATAATTTTGAATATTTTCTAACATACAAATTGAATTCAACAGTGTTAATATAAATTCTCTCATTATACAGTTCATAAAGCCGAGTTCTACTTTTATAAATACCGCAAACTCAAACCATCGTGCCCAGGCGACCTACCTCGCTTCATACTTTTCAACGCGTCTTTTACGTCTTTCACGCTGAACCTTAAATGAGAATCGCCCTCACACGGGGCTTGAGTGCCTCACATCGACGTACTTACAAAATGCGGAACAACTCTAAAGTGGTTCATGAACATGCCGGCTATATCACTGTTCTGTGACAAGTCATCAACGTTTGATGGTAGACTCGGTCTGGGATTCAAAGAATTGGTTTGCTTCCAAAAAGAACTGAATTTATATCTTCGTGAAGGGTTGCAATGATGTCCATTTTAATCTGGGTTTCATTGTCCTGACACCACTTCAACTTTGATTTAAATGTTTGTCTCAAAGTTTTCATTTCCGTGCAAGACCCATCTCCGAAAAGCAAGCCGCGTCCAAGCATGAACCTCTTTCACAACTTAATCCACCCATACACATTTTTTGCTTACATGACATAAAATATTTTTTTAATAATTATAAACTTACTACCTACCCTTTTTCACATGAACGCGTAGAGATATTAAAGTTGAAATTCATATCAAACACTTCTTAAATCTAATTACCTCTAAAATGTGAAAAATTCTAAATCAACGCAAAAATTCAAAATGCTGAGGTACGAACCTCTTTCACAACTTAATCCACCCATACACATTTTTTGCTTACATGACATAAAATATTTTTTTAATAATTATAAACTTACTACCTACCCTTTTTCACATGAACGCGTAGAGATATTAAAGTTGAAATTCATATCAAACACTTCTTAAATCTAATTACCTCTAAAATGTGAAAAATTCTAAATCAACGCAAAAATTCAAAATGCTGAGGTACCTACCTATAATTATACCGCATATTTTGAAATTCGCCACTACTCGCAACGGAATCAAAACATAGACTACTTCCCGCTGACATTGAATATTGAATTTTGGTATGAAACAATAGCTTAAGGTAACCTAACAGAAAAAACCCGAAACCTTTTAAAATTTTTAGGCACAGTAACTAGTTAAACCAAAAGAAAGACCAACACAATCGTCATTCAATCTAAATATTTTGGTGAATGTAGTTCTGTATATAACCTAAATGTGTCCTAACTGCTGCGTTATACTTAGTACTTATAAATATATTCAAAGACATTAATTGTAATTTCCTATTGTTGTCAATGATTATCAGACAGCTTGCTTCCTACTGGCGAAGCGGGACGGGGGGAGTAAGTAGTAACGAAAGAACGCGCAAGAACTAGCCGCCCGCTGGAGCGAAGGCAGGCGGTTGGTCAAGGGAAGGGGTATCGCGGCACAGCGAGCGGCAGCACACGAGCGCTTAGATGCTGTTCGCACGTGTACCGAAATTAGTAAAATTTGCGACAATTTCTCGTTGATTTTGTTTACTTCTACTTTGTTTATCAATAAACCGCTTTTTTATAAGTTATAAACTAGCGCTTGACCGCAATCCCGCCTGATGGTAAGCAGTGATACGATCGTTGATGGTAAAGCGCGCTAGTTTATTAAGAGCCTATTCACTCTAGCCTTGAAGACACTCAAATTGTAATGTGACGGAAACACCATCGCTGGCAAATTGTTCTAGTCCCTCGATGTAGGCGGTATAAAAGAGGAAGCGAAACGCTTCGTCCGGATCGCAGTGGTGTCAACAACGTAAGGGTGGAAACTCGCCGTACGACGGGTCGTCCGATGGTGGAACGGAGATGGGGGAATTAAATCATGCAATTCCCTTGCACACTCACCAGAATGCATCCTATAGAAGACCAAAAGGCTGGCTACTCTACGCCTGTGCTCCAGGCTTTGGAGACCGCTACGTTTGTACGGCGGAACCCTCGGTGTGCGAGTCCGACTCGCACTTGGCCGGCATTTTTTTTATACGATAGTTTTGTTTTTTACAATTTACGTATTTGTTTTATTAAACGAGAATAATAATATAATATCAGTCTTGCCTGAGCCCAAAAAAAAAAAAAACATCAGATCTTTTTTTTATGTAGATTTCCTGTCTGCAGAAATTTATTTGACCCTAATTACGTTTTCCCTTAAAATAATAAATAATGACAAATTAACCTATAATATATTATTTTTCTATCCCTTTGACCATCTGACTTAGCTAACTTTCAATCTACAAAACTAACTTCCAACCCTGAAGTTACAGTCATAACATATTTAGTTGTAAAGCTCTAATCATTACAAATTAAGTAAGCCCAAACACATTACAGTTGCTTCCGATGTGGATTCCCTTGATTCTCTGTCATCTCCATCATCAGGTCAGGCCCAAATCTTCACGGTTTTATAGTATCATCCGATATAAATACGAGTATCAAGTTTTCACCCGAAGCATGCCTACAATTTTCGATAATTGGCCTAAATTTCTTAGAATTTCCATTATCGACACTGAAGTGTTAACAATGAGATTACATAGGCAGCATAATCTTTCATATAAAAAAAGAATGGTCAAAATCGGTTCATTAACGATAAAGTTATCAGCGAGCACACATAAATCGAATTGAGAACCACACTTTTGGGAAGTCGGTTAAAAAATAAAATACGCAAAAGTTTTATTATGAAGTATCGTCAACATTTGTTTCAGTCTATAATAACCAAAAGTATTTGGGTGCACCAATAAACAAAAATAAAAGTGCCATGTCTGTTACTTCTGTGGTCTATGAATTTAACTCGTATTTGTAAGTACTTCGTCCGCCAGACGGCGCTAGTAATATTTTGCGAAGTATTGTAGAGGTGGGGCGCGGTGAAGAGGGAGCAAATGCTCGAGGTCATTTGGTGAGGGTACGACCTTAACAGACAAGCATGAGCGGTTTTGGTACAAAAGTGCCCATGCAGCCAGCTTAATATCCACAGAGCAAGGAATCGCGTCGTCGCGCCATATACTGGTGACGAAATAAATGAAATCTGTTTATTAACGGTAGAAAGCATGATACAAAGAAAGAACAGTTTGTGGAGAATATGAACACAACCACGCAAAACGTGCATCACTCAACCCTAAATCCTATAGAGTCATTTCAACCCCTTAATTTTGTATACTAAAAATAATATTGTAAAATGGGAAAGTTAAGCTGAGTGTCACGCTCATTTTTCATTGGACTTTTATTTTATTTATAGTGTTGTAAATACTAAATAAAAGTGCGTGATTTATGTAACAAAAAGTGCATTCAGTAAATAATTCATAAAGAACATTGAGATATCGCAGCATAGTGGCCTGTTCATGAATTTGCTTTAAACCGCCCTCGTAAACAGTTCACGCGGCCGCCTTTTTCGACATGAATGAAAATTCATTACGTGACATTGGCTAAATGCACAAACCATGCGAAGCCAAAGCAGAAAGAAAGCAATAAATAAATAGTGCAAGAAAACGGTGACTAGTTTGGTTCGTCTAACATATTCTTTTATTGTTAAAGAAAGTTAACATAGCGCATAGAAAAATTAACTTTTTTGCATTACGTTAACTTTTTTCCCTCTCTTTAATCAGTATCTCATTACTGAGGATCGTGGTAACCGGTCTACTTTAAGCGCACAATTCACTCCGGTCTAAAGCTGCTAACTTCCAATGTTAGCTATTTTCCTATGTTTATCAAACTCCCTCAATATTAACCTATACTTAATAAACATTTTTTCTTATTGTTTGAATGTAAAATGCCGCCTCTATAAATGGCCGGCGAAGCGTCACCCTGCTCTCTGCTGGCATCAAATTCATTATCATGCCTAGATATTCAGGATTATTCCTACGAACCAGCATGGTCTGTGTTTTCATTTATTGTCGTATTGTCAGCACCACTCTGTATAACTGACCACCGTAAGGACTATCTCAGCGTGCAACGTATATTACTAGTCGCCCTAATAATATTCTCTTTTATTTTACTTACGCAAATAAAGATAAAAATTAAGCAATGTTTCGCTGAGGGATGGATGTCAATGTTTGATTTGAATCCATACTAATGTAATAAATGCAAAAAGTATCTCTGTCTGTCCGGCTTTCACGCCTAAACTACTGAACCCATTGTAATTAAATTTGGTAATACTGAGAAAGAACATAGTCTATATAACATCCCGCTATGACCAGTAGGAGTAGAGCAGTCACAAATTTTTTTGCGAAAACGGGAGCGAACGCGGACGTGCATATTGCTCCCATTATTTTATCAGGAGCTAATTTAAATCAACTGAGCCCTTTTTAATTTTTTTCGGAACGGACTACGGCTTTAGCAATAACTACTTAATAGATTTTGAAGAAACCTGACAGTAATGTAGGCATTTATCTTGGCAATCTCACGGAAACGGGAACCACCGCGCGCTGTAAACTGAAGTCCACGTGGACGGAGTCGCGGGCAACAGCTAGGTATAAATTTAATCATTTCAATCTGTTCCCGTATATACTTTGAATTGGAATTTGAATTAACATTAATTCTTTACTGCTTTCACACAATTATGGTGTTGATAACCTAACACACACTATTAATATACTACTTATCTAATCCATCGCTTATATGTCCAACCACTTTCTGCGCAACGATGTAAATCAAAATCAATTTTATTTGCATAACATAGGTAGTGAATACAGTTCTTAAATGTTTATAGGTCGCTGTGTTATGCTGAGAAACGTGGCGCGTCACTTTGGCACGTTGACAGTAGACATTCCCTCGCCCAGGCGCGGCAAATGGTGTCGTCCCGAAGAAAGACATGGGAAGCATTCTGGAGATCCTTGAAAATAAAGGCCGCCAATACGAGACCGACGTCCTTTATTTTCAAGGATCTCCAGAATGCTTCGACTTAAAGAATGGTACACAGCTATCCTCAATTTTCAGACCACAGATTGATCTTATGCATCTTTTTTGTGCCTTAAAAATGCCATCTTTATCCGTAGAGTTTCCCCAAAAATAATGCCATATCGCAAAATTGAGGCTACTAAGCCATGATTATGCAACTAGTAGCGCATCCATATTTATTTTTTTAGCAATTTGAAAAAGTGCGTATGCTGATCTATTTACTTTTTTACTTAGGTCATCTATATGGGCCTTCCAGTTGGTTATCTAGCAATAAACCAACTAAACTGGAAGAAAAATTAGATAAGATAAAGAATTTTGCTACTTTAACTTCTTCAATTTCACTGTAACTATGTCTGATAGTTACTTTTGGTGCTACAGGTTTTTGATGATAGTGCATTATTTTCGTTTTCTGTCAGTTTATGACTACCTAAATAATTTTGATTAAGCCAAGTAATTATGTATGTCTGATAGTGTTGTCTTTTTGTGTTGTACTATTTATGTCATCTTGATAAATATTGCGATTAATACATTTGACTATGCTAGTAGAATCATCCGCTAACATCACCATTTGATGTCGGGTCATATTTGGCAGATCATTTATGTAAAAAATAAATAAATAACGCATTGAATTTTGTTGAACTGCCTAAATGTTGCTCAGTGGTAGGCCATAACATCGGCTGCCGGCAGAAGTTACCACCCACCAGACAAAGTTTTGCCGCCATGTGACTCGTCATGTGCCGGCATGATGTCTGATAAAGCCTTACGAAGGACGGGTTGCAATGTGTGCCGGGTACGATGCGCTAAATGTTGTTGTGTCAGAAGTTTGGTCGTAGAGGGCCAGATTAATCTCCCTCTGGTGCAGCATCGTTGGTCGTGTTGTCGAGTTTAACATTGCATCACCTCGCTCAACTGCCGTCTTCCTTCCTATTCACTCAGTTTTTTTTTTATTGAATAGGCTCGCTTTACTATCAACGATTGCATTTCTGCTTACCATTAGGCGGGATTGCGGTCAAGCAGATGTAGTTTACAATTATTAAAAAAAAATCCATTGCAAAATAAAACATTACGAATAGTGTAATAAAATTAACTCGCAGTAACAATATTTTTACATTATAATTAGGCAAATAATTGTTACCATACATTATAATGTCATAGTTTAAACATTTCTGAAATATAAAAATTATTTTGTCACCAGTGGTAATTTCCGCTAAATGGAGGACGGAGCGGCCATACTTGGAAGGAGGCCCATTTTTTGAGAAACATGTGTTGTCTCAAATTCATTTTCATTGGGGTTCCGATATGATGGAAGGTAGTGACCACACAGTTGACGAGAGGAGATATCCTGGTGAAATGCAGGTTAGTTAAAAGTATCCGTTGTTAACCGATTTCAAAACCAGGAGAAGGTTTTCTATTCAACTCATTCTTTTATGTTTTTTTTTTTTTTTTTTTGTTAAATTTCGACTGATTCAACAGATTTTGATGATGCTTTTTTTATTTGAAAGATAGTGCTTCCGGTGTGGCCTTAAGTCTTTGGTCCATTTCTAACAATGACATCGATAAGAAAACCGTATAAGTCTTAAATTTGTATTAAGTTTGTGCAAGATAAATGGACGAATAACTTGATATCACGCCAACCGATTTTGTAGATCCTTTTTAAATAAAAATTATAAAAATTTGGGTTAAGTCGGTGTCTTTTTTTGTAATTTCGCTTTATGCAACCGACTTCCGAAATTATAGTTATATAACACTTTGTAGTGTTTTACGGATATCTGTTTTACTATTTTTCTTGCAATTGGAGAAAGAATAATAGATAAAGCTGTTAAGCAGCACTATTTGCTAAAACATGGTTTTGCTAAAGTAGATATTCCCGGTTATTTTACAAATCGTCGTTTAGATAGGAAAGAGAACGTTGTGCAGAACTTGCGCCCATGTGATATCCGTGATACATTACCTAGGATTGATTAGAGACTGAGACGATTTCGACCGAGAAAACACTGCGCTGTTATTATACCTACATTTGTGTGTGGCCTCGTGTTTCTTAAATGAAGTTAAGTCTAGTAATTTTAGAAATAACTGTTTCAGGTGACCTTTTTTCGTTCGGAATACTTGACACAAGAGGAAGCTATAAAACATCCCGATGGCGTGACCATGTTTTGCTACTTGATTAAGGTAAGCAGTTAGAATAGAAGAAGAATAGAATACTTTCATTTCAGACTGGAGTCCATAAGGTTAGTAACAATCTTACTTAACGTCTAGTGATTAGGTGACCGCGTCTCGGCAAACGTAGCGTGGGACACCCTTGGGCGAGATGGAGCGACGACATCAAAAAGGTGGCTGGTAGTGGCTGGCGGAGAACTGCTCAGGATCGAGCTTGTTGGCGTGCCATGAAGGAGGCCTATGTCCAGCAGTGGACGAGTAGGGGCTGTTGATGATGATGATGATGATGGTTAGGTTACAGACACAGATATACATGCCTACATAAAATTAAGTTAAAACTTAGCGTGGAGCTGCATCCACCTCTGTCACACAGAAGAATCCTACCGATCCGCAAACACACTGAGAATACTGTTGTTACTGCGGCGAACACGTGTCTTCAGGGATGCACATCTACTCCTATTATTGGAGTAAAACCATTAATATTACAATCCGCAAACATCCCTGACGCACTGCAACGCCACGGCCACGGCCGCTGAGTGTGATTATCTGTAATAAGTAGGTAGTTCATAGAATTAAAAACTTTGTTCAGATTAAGTAGGGCTTTCAGAAAATCTCAGGTCTTTCAACGAATTTTAACCTAAGAAGACAGTGCTAGACAGCGCCATTTTATTTATAAAATAGCTATGACCCGCCGGTTTTCATCGCATCCTGGATATATGTTAATACTAGTTGTAACCAATATTAACATAATAATAAAAATTTTACAACAGCCTCCGTGGCACCGAACGCGGCCGCTGCGCAAGGAGGCGCGTGTGTGATCCCCGCGCAGTGCAAATATTTGTATGTTATGAATGTAAATATTTGCACTGGTCTGGTCGTGCCTCAGAAAGCACGTTTAGCCGTTGGTCCTGGTTGCCATAAGAACATCTAATGGCAGTCGTTACGAGTTGTTCGAGCTCTCAAAAGTTGTTGGACTTTTGAGGGCTTTGGTCTAACTGCAATACTTCGATATCGTCTTTTGGTTGTGGAGGTCAGAAGACGGCAGTCGCTTCACGGGAAATATCGAAGTTTGCCCAAAATCAGCAGATAAACTGGTAAAGCGGACCCCAGACTCCAAAGCTGAAAAGGCTTCGGATGCGACTGGGGTTAACGCTAAGATGATGATGATGAGGATATACTATTTTTTAAATTTAGCACACGGATAGTTTACAAGCCATTCATTTGAATCTTTTTTTTTTCTTTTCATTATATATTATAAACTAGCGCTTGACCGCAATCCTGCCTGATGGTAAGCAGTGACGCAATCGTTGATGGTAAAGCGCACTAGTTTATTAAGAGCCTATTCACTCTAGCCTTGAAGACACTCAAATTGTAGTCCGACGGAAACACCGCCGCTGGCAAATTGTTCCAGTCCCTCGATGTACGCGGTATAAAGGAGGAGGCGAAACGCTTCGTCCGGATCGTGGTGGTGTTAACAGCGTAAGGGTGGAAACCAGCCGTACGACGGGTCGTCCGCTGGTGGAACGGAGATGGGGGAATTAAATCATGCAATTCCCTCGCACACTCCCCGAAATGCATCATATATATAACACCGAAAGGCTGGCTACTCTACGCCTGTGCTCTAGGCTTTGGAGACCAACTCGAGTTTGATCAGGGTCACCAATCAGCCTCTTTGCACGTCTCTCCACTGAATCCAAAGTGGCCAGGTGACATTTGGCAGCAGCAGCCCAAATGTGGCTGCAGTACTCCACACACGAACGGACCTGTGCTTTATATAACATTAGAAGCTGCCCAGGTGTGAAATACTGCCGGACCTTTGCAATAACGCCAAGTTTCCTGGCAGCCACCTTGGCCTTGGACTCAATGAACCGCCCAAAGTTAAGGTTCGAGGAAATCTCAACTCCCAAAAGCTGAAGGCGGTCGGAACACTCCAAGGACACATTTCGAAAAGTAGGAGCCAAGGTGAACGGGCTCTTTTTGAATCCCTTCAGATTTTTTTTTTGCGTAAAAGAGTAACTAATAAATCTATATAAAGGGTGTATCTGACATCGACGCACAAACGAGTACCATGGATCCAGTACATGATTCTGAACCCCCCAGTGGTGGAATTTTTCGTGGGCTTTTTCATGATTTAAAAAAAAATATATGAAGTTTTTTTTCACATTCCACCGTTCAAAATTGCTATACTTTTATAACCCAATAAGATTTTAAAGTAAAAATTAATTAATTCGCTAATTACACAAAAAAGCGCAATGAAAACAAAACTCGAAAAACTATCTTATCAGCTGATTTGATAGAGTTCACATCAGGGATCAACGTCATACCTACAAACCCGCACGGCGGCACGCTTGCAACGTTCAAATGCCGAGCCGACACTTTTTTTTAACCACTGTGAATTCTGTAACCTTTCATTAACGACATAAATGATTATCATAATTTTATTAGTGGCATGCGGTGTAGCCTATCCGCGAAGTTTGCGTTACGATGTCAGATACACCCTGTATATTATAAGTACATACAAAACCGCGTTATACATAGAATATACATAATTATATGTTTATGTATTAGGATTTCAACTAAGGACTGGGTTTTTAGAAGTGTACCTTCTTACCTCCATTACCTACATCAATATCTGCCTTCCATAGTCTCAATAATTTTATTCTATATTTGAACCTCTGTCATTATTTCTAGTACGGGGTCAACCCAGATGAAAGACTGGCCTGGGTGATTGAAGGTTTCCCGAAAGTCCGAGAGGCCCAAACACACACTCGGATTGGCCCGTATCCAATGTCTCACCTAATACCAATGTTCTATGAAGACTATTTCCTGTACTGGGGCAAATTGGAAACTGTAAAAGGTGAACAGTTCGTGATCAAATGGGTCGTGCCAAGAGTCGTTCTGTTCGCGTCTTATGATCAGGTAAATGCAGTAATAAGTTGTGCAGATAATCTGCAATCAAAGGGATTAGAAAAGGGATATTGCCCGAGTTCAGGTTCAGGTCAAGGTATGGAGGGGGAGGGCATGGCAGAGTGTCACCTCCTTTGGCGAAGCAGTGATTCTGGCAAAGAAGGAGGCGGAGCGCGTGAGGGAGCGGGTATCTCAGCGCCCTCACGCCTCTAGCCGCCGCAGGAGACGCCCTAAAACCGAAAAATAATTTTCATCACATAGCTGTCAAGTGAGCATTCTGTACATCGAACTACTTAAGTATCTTTGTGCAAAAAACAGTCCTGAAAACGATTAATCTTTGCTGTGAAAAATTTCTCTACACAATATGCTATTTGACAGTAGGTATTCAATTATTTGTGATTTTTTGCTTTAATTGCATAAAATGAGGGTCCTTTATATCATTTACAAGAGTTTTAATAAAAAATAATAACAATTATTATATTCAAAATACAAAAATATGTTTGGCTTTTTGTTTCTCGCGCCACACATTGTGAAACGATCCGGATTGGCTAATGTCGCGATGACGTCATACGCGCATCATCGCTTGTTTTCGGCAAACTTATAAACTGTTTTTCGGGGGTTTTTATCGATTTATTTGTACAACCCAGTACAGCACACCACTTGTAAACCATTTTATTAGATAACAACAGCAAATAATAACTAAAAACAAACACCACTGAGAACCGAAAACCGCTTGTGACGTCACTTACCAGGCGCAACGCCATATTGCTGATTATATCGTTTTCGCGGCTTATTTGAATTTTTAATTTTTATTTGCATATTTCTTACGAAATACGTATTTAAAATTAAAAAAATACTTTGGGTGAACTTCTTAACCGCAACCAAGTAATTCAAGATAAAAATTATAAATCTGTCAAATAGCCTATTAAGATTCATTTACGCTCTGCAACTTCAAATAGTATTCCCTCTGATATTAACTTAATTATCGTTTATTATACCTACTTCAACCATGAACTTTTACTGATCATTGTTAGGTAAAGCTTAGGTACATTACCAGTAGTAGGCAGTTAGGCAGTCTTACCAAGAGGTGCTATATTACCCAGCGACTGTGGTTCTAAGATAGACAAGCGCTCCATGTGAAATAGTGGCATTCAGCTTAATCCGCTTAGATTTTGGGGCCAACCCAAATAGAGTTGTGAAAAGGAAAAAGTCTAGGCAGATGTTGAACAGAAAATATTACCTATTAAAAATGATCTTTTTTCGATACAGATGAAACAATTTCGTAAGCTATGGGACCCTTGGGACCAACCGAACTTGAGGAACTACAGGTCACTACAAGCACGCGAAGATCGACATGTATTTTTCATAAACCCACACTGGGCTCAGTACAGTTCATTGTTGCCTATACCAAGAATACCACAGCCGTCCATATCTATGCTGTCTCCTGCTTATCTAAAGAATCCTTGGATGCTACCAGCACAGAATCAAACAGAGGAAGATACTGCCGTACAGCAAACTCAAACCAAAACTGGCTCTGATACCCGTGCTGATTCTTATAATCCTGAGGCAAGGGTTTCTGCTGCCACCTAAAATTATCTTGGGGTTTATTGAATTTACCAGGTTTAAAAAAATTTCAAACTGTAGGTATATCTGTTTTGAAATATGTAGGTATCGACTTAGTTTATGTGTTTGTTTGTAAACTTCGTTATCACACTTCTTGTCCTCTAAATAAATCTTGCAACATTATGAAAATTTTTAACCACTAAGTACCTACCAACTTACATTTTTGTAACTTACTACTCGCGCAATGAAATAAGAATTAATTATTATTGTGATACTTTATCATCAAAACGGTCGTTTAAATAATAAAGATGATATTAAAGATGATGTTCGTTTAAATATGAGTGTCACGCTCATTTTTCATTGGACTTTTAAAATTATTTATAGTGTCGTTTACTAAATAAAAACGCGTGATTTATGTAGTAAAAAGTGCATTCAGTGAATAATTCAAAAAGAACAGTGAAATATTGTAGCATAGTGGCCGCATCATGTATTTACGCTAAACCGCTCCTTATCGTCCAAACGCAGGAAACGAAAGGAGTTAGATTAGTTAGGATAAGTTTAGGATAAATTACGGGTGCGCAGCTGTTTGAGGTGGCTGGTGCTGCGAGCGGCAATGTCGAGAAGGCGGACGCTCTGGCTGCCAAGCTGAGGGAGGTCCTCAACCCTGAGGACGTCCGGATCTCCAGGCCGGAAAAAACCGCAGAGGTGCGGATTGCCGGTCTGGACGAGTCCGTGACTCCTGAGGAGGTGGTGGCGGCCGTTGCTCGAAGCGGAGAGTGTCCGCCGGGCAAGGTGCGGGCCGGCGATATTCGCACCGACGCCACCGGACTCGGTGCGGTCTGGGTTCGGTGCCCTGTGGCGTCGGCGAATAAAATCGCCGCAAGTGGCAGACTGCTGGTAGGCTGGGTTGCAGCGAGGGTTAAACTCCTGCAGCCCCGGGCTTTGCGGTGCTTCCGGTGCCTGGAGAAGGGGCACGTCCGGGCCAAATGCACCGCTGAGGTGGACCGTAGCGATCTTTGCTATCGCTGCGGTCAGCCCGGTCACAAGGCGGCCCAGTGTTCCGCGGCGCTCAACTGCAGCTTATGTTCGGCTGCAGGGAAGCCAGCGGGACACAGAGTGGGTGGAGGGGCCTGTGGCACGCCTGCCAGTAAGAAGGCCACCAAAAAGAAGAAGAGGAGCTCTAAGCCTGCCTGGGAAATCTCGCCTCCCCCGCAGGCTAACAGCTCCGCGGCCGACTCCCGGCCCAGGACCGTTTCCGAGGGAATGGAGTGTCAATAATGGCACAACTCCGTTTCCTCCAGGGCAACATCAATCACTGCGCCAGAGCTCAGGATCTTTTATTCTAGAGCATGGCGCAGTGGTCGATCCAAGTGGCTGTGGTCGCCGAGCCGTATTTCATCCCCGCCCGTGGCGACTGGCTCGGATGCATTGACGGCTCGGTAGCCATTATTGGCGGGACTCTGATCGACCCGTCCCGGGGCCGCGGCTGGGTTGCTGCGGTCTCGGGCGGCATCGTCATTGTGGGGGTGTATTTCTCCCCCAACAAAAGTCTCGCCGACTTCGAGGGGTTCCTTGTCGAGTTGGGCGCCGTCGTAGGCCGCTATCACCCTCGTCCCGTTCTAGTGCTCGGGGATCTCAACGCCAAGTCATCGGCGTGGGGATCTCCGGTCACGGACCCTCGGGGCGAGGTGCTGGCGGAGTGGGTGGTGACGACCGGTCTGGTCGTCCTGAATCGGGGCTCTGTATACACGTGCGTGCGGCAGAGGGGCGGGTCGATAGTGGACGTTACTTTCGCTAGCCCCTCTGTCGCCAGCCGTGTCCATGATTGGCGTGTCGCCGTGGAGGTGGAGACGCTGTCGGACCATCGGTATATCCGGTTCGACGTCTCCGCCCAGACCGCGAGCGGCCGCCATCCAAGAGCCCCGATTAACGACGGCCCGCTCTGGGCGCTTAAGCGCATCGACAGGGAGCTACTCGAGGAAGCTGCCATAGTCCAGTCCTGGATTTGGGAGTCGGCGACGGACAGCCCCGTCGACGTCGAAGCGGAGGCGCTGCGGTTTCGCGGGGCGATGACGCAGATCTGCGACGCGTCCATGCCCCGCGTCCGCCAACAGTCCGCAAGGCGCAACGTGTACTGGTGGAGCGACCACCTTGCGCGGTTGCGCGTCGAGTGCGTCGCGGCTCGCCGCCAGTACACGCGCTACCGGAGACGACGTCGACGGGATCCCGTCGAGGAAGCCGCGCGGTATGGGCTGTACCGCGCGGCCCAGGAGACTCTGTGGCTGGCCATCGGCGACTCTAAGTCGCGGGCCAGGGAAGAGCTGCTGGGGTCCCTAGATCGGGACCCGTGGGGGCGCCCCTACCGTTGGGTACGGGGCAAGTTGCGTCCCTGGGCGCCCCCACTGGTGCAAAGTATGCAACCCCAGCTGCTAGAGGCGGTGGTATCCACCCTCTTCCCTGAGCGGGCGGGACATGTTCCCCCGGCGATGGTCTCACCCTCAGCCACAGACTCTCCAGAAGAGGAGGGCACCGATGTCCCCGAGGTGACGCAAGCAGAGACGGGAGCGGCCGTGTCGCGGCTCCGGGCCAAGAATAAAGCGCCCGGACCCGACGGAGTTCCTGGCCGAGCTCTCGTCCTGGCTCTGAAGGAGCTAGAGCCCCAGCTGAGGGGGCTCTTCACGGCATGCTTCGGCCAGGGTCAGTTTCCCAGTGTGTGGAAGGAGGGAAGCTGGTCCTGCTCAGGAAGGAGGGGCGCCCCGCGGACTCGCCGTCCGCGTATCGGCCCATAGTGCTGCTCGACGAGGCGGGCAAACTTTTTGAGCGTATAATCGCAGATCGCCTCGTCGGCCATTTGTGCGGAGACGGGCCGAACCTGCACGACAACCAGTTCGGTTTTCGTCGGGGGCGCTCCACCATAGACGCAATCATGCGCGTGAGAGCCCTGGCGGAGGATACGGTATCCCGGGGTGGGGTGGTGTTGGCGGTGTCTTTAGACATTTCCAACGCCTTCAACACCCTACCCTGGAGCTGTATTAGGGATGCCCTGAAATACCATCGGGTGCCTCCCTACCTCCGCCGCATAGTAGGGGCTTATCTTGAGGATAGATGCGTCATCTATCGGGGACGTGACGGTGCCAGTCGGCACCAAATGTCGTGCGGTGTTCCACAGGGATCGGTCTTGGGACCGCTCCTGTGGAACA
This sequence comes from Sesamia nonagrioides, assembly GCA_017933935.1. NCBI lineage: Eukaryota > Metazoa > Arthropoda > Insecta > Lepidoptera > Noctuidae > Sesamia > Sesamia nonagrioides. The sequence goes on along the minus strand of JADWQK010001429.1, from coordinate 3,517,182 downwards.
TCGGCTACGACTGGGTGCTGAGAGGCGAGCTTCCGTCGGGCGCCGACTTGACGTGTTATGCGGACGACACGCTTGTCACTGCCCGAGGGAGCTCGCACAGGGAAGCGACGTTGATAGCCACGGCTGCGGTGTCACAGGTGGTAACCCGCATCCGGCGCCTGGGCCTGGAGGTGGCCCTTGACAAGTCGGAGGCCATGGTATTCCATGGCCCCCGGCGTGCGCCGGCGCCGGGATCACATATCGTGGTAAGTGGTGCCCGGATAGCTGTCGAGTCCACCATGAAGTATCTGGTATTGGTGCTCGACAGCCGATGGGAATTCGGACCCCACTTCCAGCGGCTGGCGCCCAAGCTGATGGGTGCAGCGGGCGCGCTGTCAACGTTGCTTCCCAACATGGGGGGCCCGAGCGCCGCCTGTAGGCGGTTATACGTGGGAATCGTGCGGTCCATGGTCCTGTATGGGGCCCCTGTGTGGGCGATGGACCTGACGGCCGGAACACTCGCCATTCTGCGCAAGCCGCAGAGGGCGATGGCCGTCAGGGTCGTCCGCGGGTATCGCACGATTTCCTACGAGGCGGCTTGCGTTCTGGCCGGATCCCCGCCCTGGGACCTAGAGGCGAAAGTACTCGCGTCATTGTACCGATGGCGCGAGGAAGAGCGGACACGGGGCTCCAGTCCGGCGCAGCGGCAGATCGAGCTGCGCCGAGGGGAGCTCCGTCAGGTCCTGGTGGCGGACTGGCGGCAGAGGCTTATGCGCCCTACCGCCGGCCTCGCTACCGTCGAGGCGATCCGGCCAGTACTCGACGACTGGCTCGGGAGAAGCCACGGCTCCCTGTCGTTCAGGGTGACTCAGGTGCTGTCGGGGCACGGCTGCTTCGGCAAGTACCTGTGTCGCCTAGGCAGGGAGCCGGACGCTCGGTGCCACCACTGCGTCCAATGCGGGGAGGACACGGCGCAGCACACGCTCTCCGAGTGTGTAGCTTGGGAGGAGCAGCGCCGTGTCCTCACAAATGAAGTAGGAGGCGACCTGACGCTGCCGGCAGTAGTGCGGAGGATGGCCGGCAGCGCAGAGTCGTGGGACGCGGTGGTGTCCTTCTGCGAGGACGTGATGTCGCAGAAGGAAGCTGCGGAACGGGAGAGGGAGATCTCAACTCCCTTCCCGGGCCGCAGAAGACGCACCGGGCGCCGAAGAAGGGCGGATAACGCCCTCTTCCGCCCCCCATGAATGGGTCCAGGGGCGAGGGACATGGGGAAGTCCCCGCCCCCTATTCGATGGACCCCGAGGCGGAGGCGCGCATGAGTGTCAGCGCGCGCCTTCTGAGGCGATGCACGGGGTAGCTTAACACCCCACTACCCCGTGCCGGAGACGAGGCCCGGGCAGACCGGGCCAGCACGAGAGTGTGGGGCTGCGGAAGAATTTAGACTCCCGCGGCCCTACGCGCGCTCGTGATAGAAGAGACACAAAATAAAAAAAGTTTAGGATAAGTTAGGATAGAAGTTTACTCAAGAATATATTTACTGAAGACTAGGCTGTATGGCCTACTATGCCTTTGCCTTTTCCGTTCAGAAGAACGGAAAGAATTGAACCAAAAAAAAAAGAAGTTTCTGTGATTCTGTCATTGACTGACTGTCATTACTGTCAAAGTCATTTCGTTTCGTGCATCAACTTTATTAAAGGTCTATGGCATCAACAAAAAAATAACTTAGGTTAATTTAACTTTAGACCAGTCACAAGCAAAATGTTGAAGAATATTCTTCGTACCAGCCGCTGGCTGGCACGAAGGCAGATCATTAGCGTAACTCCAGTATTACTGCGCCATTATCCGCGTGTATCGTCAAAAGTTACTAGTTTATCGTTTGACCGCCAATTTTCGTCAAAACCAACTACTCCAGAAGTTTCCGATGTGGATCCAGCAGTTTATGAACAAATCTGTAACGAAACTCTTGAATCTCTGTGTGAATATTTCGAAGAAATTGTGGACAATTCTCCTAATTTAAATGGGGCTGACGTTACGTTCAGTGTAAGTATTCCTATTGGAAAAAGTCCTATCTATTTTTTAGTTCATACCCGCTTTATTTTGTAGAGCTAAATGCAAATATTAATTCTAGTACCTAGAAATGTATACGAGACCATGTAGGAGTAACATTTTGTGGTTTATCAAAAATTTACCGAGTTACATAAGTTATAATAACAGAATATGTCCAAAAAATCTTTTATAGCTACTTAATCTAGTTGCGATCTCGCCACGGCGACGATCAATGTCGGCAATGTAGGGTATCTAAAAATTATTTACCCAAGTGTTTCGATGTACTGTATTTGATTGCAAAATAAGACCATCTTTTAAATAATATACAATTTTATCTTGTTTCAGGACGGAGTATTAACAGTGGCCCTTGGATCTGAGTATGGAACATATGTCATAAACAGACAGACTCCAAACAAACAGATCTGGCTTAGTTCACCTGTGTCTGGACCGAAGCGTTATGACTTGATCCTTAAAAACGGAGGCTATTGGGTGTACAAACATGACGGAATGAGCTTACATAAATTATTACAAGAAGAAATGTCTAAAATAGTTAAAAGTAAAGTAGAATTTAATAAGTGTTCTCATAGTTTAGTTTGAAAATTGTCTTTTTATTTATTTTATAGTAAATAGGTTTCATTGTTTGAGTTTTGTTTTATTTTTTTTTTAATCCAAAATGGAGGTAATTGAAGATGGGAATATTATGGATCGCATCCCAATTTTGTTGCAAAGGGATTTGGAGTACTATCAGGTAATTTATTATTATTTAAGTAGAAAATCGTGTTTCTCTTAGTTGTTTTGAAGAATTAAAGATCACCAGAAACTTGATAACTTTGATTGATACATGCAATTTTTTTTTAAATAATAATTTTGTGGTTCGGGTTACAAAAAAAAATTGTTTAAATACCTACTACATTTATGTTTTATGATCTTTTTCCAATAAAGTAGTTGTATTATGTAGAAATGTAGAATCAAATCAGAACTATCAAATTCAATTACCTATTGATTTTTCAGAAAAACCAAACGGTATTATCTGAAACTATCTGCAAAGGTGTTGTTGGTGGAAGATTAGATTTTCCCAGAAATGCTTCATTTGCTTCAGTCAAAATAGTACTTTGGCTTGAGGAAGAGTTCTCCATTGCATTCAAGTATGTATTAGTCAAAATATAGAATAAATGTAGCGGTACCTACAAATATTCTATGTTCTATGTTATTCGTTTGGTTTCCGCACTCAGTCCCTCCAGCGGACCATTGTGCGTGGACCATGGCGGCCTTTGGCGGTTATTCCAACCAGCCCACCTCCCTCCAGAAGCCCATCAGGTCTCCTAGCCTGTTGAGAACATCTGTGTAAGATCTTGGTGCTCCTATGGTTTCGTTTCTAATTTGCGTAACGCCTGTACACTCGAAGAGTACATGCGCAACTGTCTCGTCAGCCTCTATGCAGGCTCTGCACAGAGGGCTGTCTGTTATGCCTATTGTGTGGAGATGCTTATTCAGCGAGCAGTGGCCCGTGATGATCCCCGTCATCAATCTTAGATTCCTCCTATCCAGGCGCAGCAACCTTTTGGTTAGCCTGTCATCCAGAGATGGCATGGCCTCCCTGGACTGCCTGCAGCCCGGTGACGAGGACCACCAAATCTCCGCTTGTTCGTAGGTATGCTTTTGTAGCCATCTGCGTATTTGAATAAAGGGAATAGGCACAATGGGCTCCGGTCCGCTGACCAACGCGCTGGATGCCCTTCTAGCCAGCTCGTCAGCTGCGTCATTGCCCAGTGAACCGCTGTGACCCTTTATCCACTGTAGAGTCACGGTGTTGCGGTTTGGTATGGTTATCCGTTCCAATGCATCGTGGCACTCAAGTATTAGACTTGATGTGATGCATCCCTGCTTTAGGGATTGGAGGACGGAAGCACTGTCAGTGAGTATGCGGACACGCGTGTCCGCAACTCCTCTGGCTTTTATGGCTAGGGCCGCCAGAGTTATGCCCACACACTCTGCTTGATAGACTGTCTTGAGCATCCCTAGCGGTCTGGATATATTTATGTTGAGGTCTTGTGAGAACACTCCAACGCCCGTTCCTTGATCGGATTTCGATCCGTCGGTGTACACTCTCAACTCCTCCGGTCCTGAGTGGTCGCACTGCTCTTCTTCAAGCACTATCTGATAGTGCTTTTGAAAGCAGTACTGTTTTTGTACCCTGTCATTGGGTGCTTGTAGTATTGGCCGCCTCTCGATTGCATCCAGCATCAGGCGTGTGTGTTTGACCCTGGAGTCTTTGCTCAGGGTTCCCGATAGGTGGAGTCTGAAGGCAGCCAATGTCGCTTCCTCCCTCACAACGAGGTGAAGGGGGGGCAGTCCCAACATCGCCTGCAGGGCGGCAGTAGGCGTGGTTCTCATGCAACTGGTGATTGCTACACACGCCAACCTTTGTAATTTCTCGAGGTCTTTTTGGGCTGTGCTCAGACTAGTTCTTGGCCACCAGACTAGTGAGCCATATGTTATAATTGGCCGGATGACAGTGGTGTAAAGCCAGTGAGTGACCTTGGGGCTAATTCCCCAGTTTTTCCCAAGCATCCGCTTGCACTGCCACATTGATATGCTGAATGCCACAAATAAAACGACACGTCATACAAATTCTACATGTCACAAGCAGAGTTTACCGAGCAATTAGCAAACATTAAACTTCCCAACTTCACCTATTGTCACAAGTGCCCGCCAGACATAAAACCCGTCTGGTTGAAGGATCCTCCTTTTTCTGTGGAGGATGAGGGAATTTTATATCCTGTTCCTCATACCTCCACACTGGTGACCCTGACTTGTTGCAGTGTTGTTTTTTTAAATTATTCAGTCATAAAAACAAAGTAGCAAAAAGCTTAAACATCTCTATACCCTAATTGGCAAACTCGCTAACTCCATATAAGCAAATTTTTCAGGAGATTTTTAAAACCATATTTTTTATACATCATTTAAGGAAAAATCTAAAATACCTTTGGTATGTAATATCGTAATCTACTATTTTTGGTACTAAAGACTCCTTTATACCTATTAATTAAAATACCATCATGTTTTTAGGAGATATACAAAAAAAAGGTAAATGTGGAGTTAGGTAGGTTAGGTGATAATATGCAATTAAGTTCTATACCTACTGATAAGACAGACATTGTATATACTATCCATATTCAACTTTCTTTCCAATTGATGTATTTCTACCTTCAAGTAACAAAATTATGCAAAGATAATTTGCAAAGACTAAAAAAATAATAATTGTACCTAGTTATAACACAAACTAAAGAGGGTAACAGATATTTTTCAAATATTTCTAGTTGTTAGTGTTTATAATTCTTTAACCATACATTTTTGAACACCACACTGTTTAAGGGGTTTATTCATAAACAATGATTAAAGTGACGTGCAGATGTCTAAAATGTATGGTTAAAGAATTGCTAATCACTAGTTAAGTTTAAGCAATGTTTATGATTAAGGGGGTGTATGATTGTGTTCTGCTTGAAGGATAATTCTATAACACACTATTATTAGAAATGGGTTTAATTTTGTCAATTCAACAACATTCATTGCATTAATAAGCATAAGCAACGGGTTAGCAACATGCTTAAAAATGATTCCAATTGACAGTAATTTATAGGTGTTATGCTATTAGGGTGATGGTCTACCTACTGTAGTCCATTTCAATATTGTCATCAAGACACTTAAAATGACAACATAATTTGAAAAGAAAGATTCAAGCAAATACTAACCACTTACAGACAAGGATCAGGCATGTTCGTGATAACAAAAGAGGATGAGAAAGGGGATTTCGGTGTAGCCAAGACCTCTGACCCAGACAAGTTTGTGCAGTTGGCTATCAAGGCTGGTGACTCACTGTTGGGTAGGTACTGTTAATGTACGGATGACAGCACCCCAAGCAACCAGTTTCTGTCATATATTCCCAATCAAGCTTGAGTCTTAAAACTTTAGAGATAAACTCAAAAATCTAGTAAAGAAATCTGACAGATTGTAGTAGCTTGATGTGTTGTCGTCTGTACATAAAAAATATTTATAAGGTAAGGGGAGTAAGGCGACTTAAGGTCGTACCCTCACCAAATGACCTCGAGCATTTGCTCCCTCTTCACCGCGCCCCACCTCTACAATACTTCGCAAAATATTACTAGCGCCGTCTGGCGGACGAAGTACTTACAAATACAAGTTAAATTCATAGACCACAGAAGTAACAGACATGGCACTTTTATTTTTGTTTATTGGTGCGCCCAAATACTTTTGGTTATTATGTACTCAAACAAATGTTGACGATACTTCATGATAAAAATTCTGCGGTGTTTATTTTTTAACCGACTTCAGAAAAAGGTGGTTCTCAGTTCGATTTATTGTCGCTGATAACTTTATGGTTAATGAACCTATTTAGACCATTCTTTTTTTATATGAAGGGATATGCTGCCTATGTAATCCCATTGTTACCACGTCAGTGTCGATAATGGAAATTCTGAGAAATTTAGGCCAATTATCGAAAATTGTAGGCACGCTTCGGGTGACAACTTGATACTCGTGTTTATATCGGATGATACTATAAAACCGTGAAGATTTGGGCCTGACCTGATGATGGAGATGACAGAATATCAAGGGAATCCACATCGGAAGCAACTGTCACGTGTTTGGGCTTATTTAATGTGTATTGATTAGACCTTTATAACTAAATATGTTATGACTGTAACTTCAGGGTTGGAAGTTAGTTTTGTAGATTGAAAGTTAGCTAAGTCAGATGGACAAAGGGATAGAAAAATAATATAATAAAGTTTAATTTATCATTATTTATTATTTTAAGGGAAAACGTAATCAGGGTCAAATAAATTTCTGCAGAACTGACACATTTAAAAAAAAAAATTCATGTTTTTTTTTGGGACCAGGCAAGACTGTGAAATTATATTATTAACTTCCGAAATTAGTTATTTTTCACTTTGTAGTGGTTTTTGAAGTCGGTTGTTTTTTTGTAAAAAGTTTTTATTTTTATGTTTGTTTGCGGATAACTTCGCCTAAAATTTGGTATTTCGATGAATTTTTGGGTATTTCGACATGGGTGTCGTGATAGGGGTTTTTGGGAGTGCAGATCACGAATATGACGTAATTTTTGAAATCCAAGATGGCCGACACCAATTTTATGATATTTTGACATGGGTGTCGTGAAAGGGGTTTTTGTGGGTGCTAATCACGAAAATGACGTCATTTTGGAAATCCAAGATGGCCGACACCAATTTTATGATATTTTGACATGGGTGTCGTGAAAGGGGTTTTTGTGGGTGCTAATCACGAAAATGACGTCATTTTGGAAATCCAAGATGGCCGACACCAATTTTATGATATTTTGACATGGGTGTCGTGAAAGGGGTTTTTGTGGGTGCTAATCACGAAAATGACGTCATTTTGGAAATCCAAGATGGCCGACACCAATTTTATGATATTTTGACATGGGTGTCGTGACGGGGGTTTTCGGGGGTGCAGATCACGAAAATGACGTCATTTTTGAAATCCAAGATGGCTGACACCAATTTTATGATATTTTGACATGGGTGTCGTGACGGGGGTTTTCGGGGGTGCAGATCACGAAAATGACGTCATTTTTGAAATCCAAGATGGCTGACACCAATTTTATGATATTTTGACATGGGTGTCGTGAAAGGGGTTTTCGCGGGTGCTAATCACGAAAATGACGTCATTTTTGAAATCCAAGGTGGCCGAAATTATATTTCATGATATTTTGACTTGGGTATCGTGACGGGTTTTCGGGGCGCTGATCACGAAAATGACGTCAATTATAAGCTGTGGCATAGCTTCTATTTCTTTATCAAAGTCAAAAATAAAACATCAAATATAGTTTAGTCGCTAAATCGCCACCATTTTTCGCACTCCTTCAATGACGTCACTGGTAAAAAATAAATAAATAAATAAACTACAAAAAAGAAAATACATACTTATACAAATGTATACGTTAATTGGCAAAATAAAAAAATACTATGTCATAAATAACTAATAAAAAATTTCCTACTAACTACATACTGCGGAACTCGGTGGGCACACCTTTGCGATTTACCCCGCAGCCACGCGCAGGATTGCGTTTTTTATCTGCATTTTCATGCACATCTGCAGCCCTGCGCGCGAGCGCAGATTCAATGTATAGTACCATGCGTTTCTCCATAAAATTTGGTACTAGCGAACATCTATCTTATATATAAAATTCTCGTGTCACAGTTTTCGTTCCTATACTCCTCCGAAACGGCTTGACCGATTCTCATGAAATTTTGTGAGCGTATTGAGTAGGTCTGAGAATCGGCCAACATCTGTTTTTCATCCCCCTAAATGTTAGGGGTAGTCCACCCCTACTTGTTTTTTTTTATTTTTACACAACATTTTTAGTTTCTATTTTTTTACAACATACAAAAATACATACAATCCTAAATTTTCACCCTTTACGATCAATCCTTCAAAACTGATCAAACGTCATTTAATTAGTTTTATTCCCATGGGAAATCTAAAAAACGCGATATAACCCAATTCCATGCGGGCGAAGCCGCGGGCGGAAAGCTAGTACTAATATATAAAGCTGAATAGTTTGTTTGTTTGAACGCGCTAATCTCAGGCACTACGGGTCCGATTTGAAAAATTCTTTTTGCGTTGGATAGCTCATTAGTCCAGAAAGGCTTAAGGCTATAAAACATCACGCTGCGACTAATAGGAGCAGAGCATTACTAACTCAACGCGAACGAAGTCGCTGGCGGCCGCTAGTATAAAATAGCTTTACCGCGGCAGCCCCGAGTGCCACATGTTTTTGTTTTATTAGAAAGACGATATCTTCAAGGTAGTCTCATGTTTAGGAAATTAGGGTCTGATGGTGGAAGACTAGGTAAATCTAGAAGAAATTAAAAAAATCAAAGGGGCATCTAGGGCTTTTCTAAGTTTTTTCATTAAGTGTTTTAACGCACTACAATTTAATAAAGTTCGGAGTTGATGATGGAGCCGGGAGACAGCCGAGGGAACTCCTTAACGATTCACATCAGCTGCCTCGTGTTTGTGCTTAATAAATTTGTGTTGATAAGAACTTTACACCTAAATGAGTTGTGATTATCATTAAAGCTCTGATGTTGAAGACAAAGGCCAGTTAAGGGAACTCCTTAAAGGTTTACAATAGTTACCTTATGTTTGGACTTATTTCTGTTCATTTATATTGATGAAAACTTTACACCCATATAAGTAGGTTAAAATGAATGTCTGCAATAGATCTGATGATAGAGCCGAGAGAAATTCGAGGGAACTCCTCAACGATTCACAGCAGCTACCTTGTGTAATATCTTGATTAATTTGTATTGATAAGAGCTTTACACCTAGATGGATTGTTATGATCATTAGGAGTCTGATAATGAAGACGAAGGACAGTCTGTTGAGGGAACTCCTTAAAGGTTTACAGTAGCTGCTTTGTGGTTGGACTTAATTCATTTATATTGATGAGAAATTTGCACCCATATGGGTAAAAATTAAAGAAAAAAAAACATGATTTTTTTTTTGGACCAGGCAAGACTGTGAAATTATATTATTATTCTCGTTTAATAAAACAAATACGTAAATTGTAAAAAATAAAACTATCGTATATCAAAATAAATAACAAATACATATACTATAATATTATTTACGCAAAGCTTCCTTTTGCAGAAAAATAATAAACATCCGACTAATACAATATCCGATCAGACTGGACGTTGACGGCAGCATATTTGGAAAAGGCCTGCAAGCAAACGACCTATTTCGTTTGCTTTAATTCCTTTAAGACCACAATGAAAGTATGAGCATTTCTAGAAATAACGCAATGAACTTAAATTCAGTTTCTTGATTTTAATTGATGTTTGCATAAGCATGACGAGTAGGTAGGTAGTGTTTGTACTATGTTAAAGTAGAGTGTTGTAAATTGTTGAGGAATTCCCTCGACTGTCTATGGTTTTATCATCTGATGTAATTCAAATAATTATTTTTTTTTCAATATAAATGAATTAAGTCCAACCACAAAGCAGCTACTGTAAACCTTTGAGGAGTTCCCTCAACAGACTGTCCTTCGCCTTCATTATCAGACTCCTAATGATCATAACAATCCATCTAGGTGTAAAGCTCTTATCAATACAAATTAATCAAGATATTACACAAGGTAGCTGCTGTGAATCGTTGAGGAGTTCCCTCGAATTTCTCTCGGCTCTATCATCAGATCTATTGCAGACATTCATTTTAACCTACTTATATGGGTGTAAAGTTTTCATCAATATAAATGAACAGAAATAAGTCCAAACATAAGGTAACTATTGTAAACCTTTAAGGAGTTCCCTTAACTGGCCTTTATCTTCAACATCAGAGCTTTAATGATGATCACAACTCATTTAGGTGTAAAGTTCTTATCAATACAAATTTATTAAGCACAAACACGAGGCAGCTGATGTGAATCGTTAAGGAGTTCCCTCGGCTGTCTCCCGGCTCCATCATCAACTCCGAACTTTACTAAATTGTAGTGCGTTAAAACACTTAATGAAAAAAACTTAGAAAAGCCCTAGACGCCCCTTTGATTTTTTAAATTTCTTCTAGATTTACCTAGTCTTCCATCATCAGACCCTAATTTCCTAAACATGAGACTACCTTGAAGATATCGTCTTTCTAATAAAACAAAAACATGTGGCACTCAGGGCTGCCGCGGTAAAGCTATTTTATACTAGCGGCCACCAGCGACTTCGTTCGCGTTGAGTTAGTAATGCTCTGCTCCTATTAGTCGCAGCGTGATGTTTATAGCCTTAAGCTTTTCTGGATTAATGAGCTATCCAACGCAAAAAGAATTTTTCAAATCGAACCCGTAGTGCCTGAAATTAGCGCGTTCAAACAAACATACTCTTCAGCTTTATATATTAGTACTAGCTTTCCGCCCGCGGCTTCGCCCGCGTGGAATTGGGTTATATCGCGTTTTTTAGATTTCCCATGGGAATAAAACTAATTAAATGACGATGTGTACTGTGTGTGTAATGAGGTGTGCACACCGAGTTCCGCAGTATGTAGTTAGTAGGAAATTTTTTATTAGTTATTTATGACATAGTATTTTTTTTATTTTGCTAATTTATTAACGTATACATTTGTATAAGTATGTATTTTCTTTTTTGTAGTTTATTTATTTATTTATTTTTTACCAGTGACGTCATTGAAGGAGTGCGAAAAATAGTAGCGATTTAGCGACTAAACTATATTTGATGTTTTATTTTTGACTTTGATAAAGAAATAGAAGCTATGCCACAGCTTATAATTGACGTCATTTTCGTGATCAGCGCTCCGAAAACCCGTCACGATACCCAAGTCAAAATATCATAAAATATAATTTCGGCCACCTTGGATTTCAAAAATGACGTCATTTTCGTGATTAGCACCCGCGAAAACCCCTTTCACGACACCCATGTCAAAATATCATAAAATTAGTGTCAGCCATCTTGGATTTCAAAAATGACGTCATTTTCGTGATCTGCACCCCCGAAAACCCCCGTCACGACACCCATGTCAAAATATCATAAAATTGGTGTCGGCCATCTTGGATTTCCAAAATGACGTCATTTTCGTGATTAGCACCCACAAAAACCCCTTTCACGACACCCATGTCAAAATATCATAAAATTGGTGTCGGCCATCTTGGATTTCCAAAATGACGTCATTTTCGTGATTAGCACCCACAAAAACCCCTTTCACGACACCCATGTCAAAATATCATAAAATTGGTGTCGGCCATCTTGGATTTCCAAAATGACGTCATTTTCGTGATTAGCACCCACAAAAACCCCTTTCACGACACCCATGTCAAAATATCATAAAATTGGTGTCGGCCATCTTGGATTTCAAAAATTACGTCATATTCGTGATCTGCACTCCCGAAAACCCCTATCACGACACCCATGTCGAAATACCCAAAAATTCATTGAAATACCAAATTTTAGGCGAAGTTATCCGCAAACAAACATAAAAATAAAAACTTTTTACAAAAAAACAACCGACTTCAAAAACCACTACAAAGTGAAAAATAACTAATTTCGGAAGTTGGTGTCTTTTGTTTGGTATATTCGTTTTAGACACCGAGTTCCGAAATTAGTTATTTTTCACTTTACATAGTGCTTTTTGGAAGTCGGTTGTTTTTTCTAAAAAAGCATTTATTTTACATTTTTTAGTTGTTAAAAGTACTATGTATTCAGTTGCATCCGGTCAGACTGGAAGCTGACGCAAATATAGTTGGGAAATGACGTACTTTTGTTTACTTTAATTTTTACCCGTAAGTACCTATTCCCTCAACTGCCTATGGTCTTCATCATTAAATTTACTGTAGACTATTATTTTAACCTAATCGGAGTAAAGGTCTTATTAATATAAATGAATGAAGTCCAACCACAAAGTAGCTACTGGAAACCGTTGAGGAGTTCCCGGAACTGGCCTTTGTCTTCATCATTAGAGCTCTTATGAGAGTCGCAACCCATCTAGGTGTAAAGTTCTTATCAATACAAATTAATCGAGCCCAACCACAAGGTAGCTGCTGTCAATTGTTGAGGAGTTCCTTCGACTGTCTCTCGGCTCCATCATCAGATCTACTCCAGACCTTTATTAAATTGTAGTGCTTTAAAATATTTAATGAAAATGCTAAGAAATGCACTAGTCGCCCCCAATTTTTGAAAGTTCCGCTTGTTTTCTCTGGACTTCCACCATCAAACCTTGATATCCTTATCAAGGGACCACCTTGGGAACGTCTTCCTTCCAACAGAAAAAGAATTATCAAAATCGGTTTATAAATGACGAAGTTATGCGCGAACAAACATAAAAAAAAAACATATACGGTCGAATTGAGTAACCTCCTCCTTTTTGAAGTCGGTTAAAAATTGAACATAAAAAACATATAATTGAGCAACCTCCTCCTTTTTGAAATCGGTTAAAAAAACGAACACCAAAATAAACATCAATAACAGAGATACTCTAAGATAGTATTATACTCTATGCGACATGCGGTGCGTGAGCGAGCAAGCAGATGCTTTCTCGCTCACGCGCCGCCCGCTTATGCTAGCGGAGCGCGCGATGACGAACGACACGGGTTCCCCCTTCGAGAGCTTGTGGCATACTGAACAAAGAGTATAGTAAGTATATAATAAAGAGTGACAACTCTGTGGTAAAATTTGCATGTATGGAAAGTGCTGCCCCCTTACATTTTGTGCGTGAACAACTACTAGTGAGTGATATAGGTAGCTATGCATATGTAGCTATGTATACTATAGCTACATACCTATGCATATGTAGCTATGTATATTATTGCTACGTACCTATGCGTACGTAGCTATGTATAATATAGGTCTGGGTTTTCAGATGATTAAAAAAAAGTATTCAGTAATTCATTTATTTTATGAGTGGAAACTTCACAGCTGACACACACAGAAATAATATTACAAATTAGCCGAAAGTGTCACAAATTAACAGTTTGGGGTTGAAAGTTTGTATGGATTACATATAAGTATACCTATTATTTTGTAACAACACATAACCATGGTAATTTATCCATCTGCATCCTGTCGTCATGAAGAGACACCACAATTTTGGCATTAACACGTGCACTTGTTACATTAATTCAACACAAGTCTAAATAAAATAAAATTGTTTGATTCTCTATCCGCCATCTTACTTCTTTCATGAAAATTAAAATGAAAAAATATGGCATTGTCATTGACCTTTATTTGACCCTAGGGACAAGATGGCTGCCAAATTGTTCACTTGCCAGAGTTCAGGTGTCGCTGTCGACTGTAAAAATTGATGAAGTACTAAGTGTGCCCCCCCTGATACTGAATCTCAATAGCCCGGGCAACAGAAATGATGGCGAATGCGCTCAGATTGTTGAACAAAATTTTGATTTTGGTCGGTTTAAAAAAATATTTCTACAATAATGTTCGTCATGAAATTACCTATCCATTAGTGTAAGAACGCAATCTAAATAATGCGTACTTTCCGAGGAGATGCACGTTTTTGATAATTATTTCTCTTGTCAGTGGTTTCGTTGTGAAGGAATTATTTAAACATTATACTTAGTAAAATAAAAAAAAAATCTACAATTTTGGAGCCAAGATTATGGAGAAAATTTAAGTATTTTTAATAAGTTGATATTTCTTTTGGATAAAGAGTAGATAGCTCCGGAAAACTACATAAAAACGGCTTGCGGTGTGTTTTTCCTCTGGAGCCGCCTTAAGGTATTTTGTCCAAAGACTTTTAGGGACGAAGGCCGAGCCTCACCCATTCCGACTTCGGCCTGGTATAGTCTGCCATTGGGAACCTTGGAACCTATTCGTAATAATATTAATGTATGAATCTTATTTAGATATGATCGGATTACTCGACAACTGACTCGGGAGAAGGCACGTCTCCCTGTCGTTCAGGGTGATGCAGATGCTGTCGGGGCACGGCTGCTTCTGCAAGTACCTGTGCCGCATAGACAGGGGGCAGGACGCTCGGTGCCACCACTGCGTCCAATGCGGGGAGGACACGACGCTACACACCCTCGCCAAGTGTGTGTTAGGAGGAGCAGTGTCGTGTCCTCACAAATGAAGTAGGAGGCGATCTGACGCTGCTGGCCGTAGTACGTAGGATGGTCGGTAGCGCAAAGTCGCGGGACGTGGTGGTGTCATGCGAGGACGTGCTGTCGCAGAAGATAACTGCGGAACGGGAGCGAGAGATTTCAACTCCATTCCCGGGGCGCAGAAGGCGCAACGGCCGCAGGAGAAGGGCAAACAACGCCCTTTTCCGGCCCCCATGAATGGGTCCAGGGGCGAGGGACATGGGGAAGTCTCCGCCCGCTGTTCGCTGGACCCGAGGCAGAGGCGCGTGCCTCAGGTGATGTACGGGGTAGACCCCGTCCAGGAGATGAAGCCCGGACAGACCGGGCCAGAACGAGCATGGGGCCGCGGAAGGATCTGGACTCCGACAGCCTCGCGCGCCCGTGTGATTAAAGACACCGGGGTGGTTTTTAGTCAGTAAGAGTCTGACAGACGACGCCGCCGCCCGCCCCAGGACGGCGAACATCCATGAGGATTTTCCATCCCGGAAAAAATAAAAATGTATGGTCGGATCACTTAATCCAACCATCACTGTGGTTGAAGTTTCAGTGGTCAGCTAATAGGAATAGTGAAAAGGTTATGTATGGTTAGGTACCTATGTGAAAGACTTATGTATAGAAAACTATAAAGTTTTGTAAACCTTTCCTCCGACGATACGGTTATCATAAAAAAAAATATATATTCCGTCTGATCGTTATTCTTATTCTTTATTTCTTTACTGACGACCCGTCCCGGCTTCGCAAGGGTGCAATGCTGATATTTAGGTAGGTACCTACATCATATTAGAAACCTCAAAAGAAAAAAAAAGTATTTCTCCACAATTTAATGGATGTTATTATACATATAAACCTTCCTTTAATCACTATATCTATTAAAAAATCGCATCAAAATCCGTTGCGTTTTAATGATTTAATCATACAAGGGGACATAGGGAAAGAAAAAGTGATTTTGTTTTATAATATGTTATGTAGTGATTTTTGGTGTAGGTAATACTTGTGCGGGTTCGTTTTCAGGTCTGGTAAGTACCTATGTAACTTTTCTAAGTTATATGTACTTTCTAAGTATATCTTGGACACCAAAGACTGATTAAAAGGTGAAGCAAAACTTCTTGAGGAAACCTGGACTTTAAGTCACCAACCCGCATTGAGCAAGCGTGGTGATTACGCTCAATCGTTGTCTGTTTGAGAGAAGACCTCTGCCCAGCAGTGGGACTATAAAAGGTTGATGATGATGATGAATACGCATACCTACCTACATTGAGTATTTATTTTAGTTGTTCACACATTACGCAAATTTGCACAGTGTACACGTATGTTAAAACATTTTATTAGATTCTGTTTGAGCTTCCATTTGTATCACTCGTATGTGTACGCACTACGCAGAGACTGAAGGATCGACTGCTGTGCTGCGCGTCGCGGGTTCGATTCCTGCACGGAACATGTATTTGTATGGCCTACATTTAGTTGTTCCGGGTCTGGATATTTGTGTATGTGAGTTGAAATGTACAAACATTTACGCACCCATTTATTAAACGCACACACGATACAGGACTGATTCCTAGTGTGGGGGCAACGTTTCAAAAGCATACCTGTTTTTGTAATTTCAACATAATAGGGATATATCCAAGATATGAAAAACAAAAAAATTATTAGGCCGTCTTATCTATACTAATCTATACTACCTAATATAATTATAAAGATGAAGAGTTTGTTTGTTTGTTTTTGCGGGCTAATCTCAGGAACTACTGGTCCGATTTGAAAAATTCTTTTTGCGTTGGATAGCCTATTAATCCAGGAAGGCTTTAGGCTATATAACATCCCGCTGTGACCAATAGGAGCAGAGCAGTAACAAAAAATGTTGCGAAAACGGGAGCTAACGCAGCCGTACATATTGCCAATAGGAGCTGAGCATGACTAATTCCACGCGAACGAAGTCGCTGGCGGCCGCTAGTATCTATATAAAGCTGAAGAGTTTGTTTGTATGTTTGTTTGTTTGTGCGCGCTAATCTCGGGAACTACTGGTCCGATTTGAAAAATTCTTTTTGCGTTGGATAGCCCATTAATCCAGGAAGGCTTTAGGCTATATAACATCACGCTGCGACCAATAGGAGCGGAGCATAACTAAACCACGCGAACGAAGTCGCTGGCAGCCGCTAGTAGATAATAAAATAAATTAAGACCCTTATTTTTTACTAGCGGCCGCCAGCGACTTCGTTCGCGTGAAGTTAGTTATGCTCCGCTCCAATTGGTCGCAGCGATGTTATATAGCCTAAAGCCTTCCTGGATTATTGGGCTATCCAACGCAAAAAGAATTTTTCAAATCGGACCAGTAGTTCCTGAGATTAGCGCGCACAAACAAACAAACAAACTATTCAGCTTTATATATTAGTATAGATTTTGTAAAAAAATCCAAAACTACTGAGATATAGTGTATTAAAGTTACGGAGTGGGGGCTAATTACGTCACGCTGTGGTATATTTTGTGCCACGGCGTGACGTCATGCGACATTTCAAATCAATATATCTTCCTAAGTATTTAAATGAAAGAAAAAATAAAAAATACGTGTTCAATATCTATACTAATATATAAAGCTGAAGAGTTTGTTTGTTTGTTTGTTCGCGCTAATCTCTGGAACTACTGGTCCGATTTGAAAAAATATTTTTGCGTTGGATAGCCCATTAATCCAGGAAGGCTTTAGGCTATATAACATCACGCTGCGACCAATTGGAGCGGAGCATAACTAACTTCACGCGAACGAAGTCGCTGGCGGCCGCTAGTAAAAAATAAGGGTCTTAATTTATTTTATTATCTACTAGCGGCCGCCAGCGACTTCGTTCGCGTGATTTAGTTGTAATATAAATTATTTTTTAGGATACAATCCAATTATGTCACTCGCGAACTGCAGCTGATAATCAGCGTCAGAAGGTACACCGTGTGTTTTCATCTGACATTATGCTGAGCTTTTGGCATTATTATTTTATATTTTCTATAGTTTCAAGGGACATTTTAAACTTTGCCCCACACTAGGAATTTCTTCTGTATCGTGGGTGCGTTTACAAACAAATATACTCACATACCTACACAAACAACTAGACCCAGCACAACTACTTGTAGGTCATAAAAATCATTGTTCCGTGCGGAAATCGAACCCCCGACACGTAGCGCATCAGTCAAACATTTAACCATTACGACAAACGTGCCTCTAAATTTCTTTTGCTGTGATGCCTATAAATGCATTTTTATTTCTTTCTTTCTTTCAGAGCATCTCCACATGTTAGCGCAAGAAGCTCTTGATCACGCGGACCTCCCGGTGTTGACCGCCACGCTTGGAGCCGCGGCCTTGTTGAAGAACAGCTTGTACTGTTACGTGCAACATATTGAAGATGGCGGCAATCCGGAGAGGTACTCGTTACTTCAGGTAGGTACTTATTACCCGACTCCCAGGAAGGGTTACCTGTTTTTAGTGGGTATCTTTATTCCCTTGTATCTCCAGAACCACTAAACGGATGTTCACATTATTTTGTGGTATCGTTAGATTTGTCTTAATAGCCCAGGTGTTCTTAGTTAGGTGACATTAAAAAAAAAAAAAATGACGTTATTAGCCTCCACTTCGTAACTTTAATACGCTATAAGTATCTCAGTAGTTTTTGGTAATTTCGACAAAATAAAAAAATACGGGTCTTATTTTTTTTTTTTATTAAGTAGGTATCTATAAAACGGCCTAATATTTTGTTTTTTTTTTATTTTCATACCTTGGATACATCCCTATTGACAGCTCATATCATGCTCTCTTCACCTAAATTTTCCTGGTGAGATTGTTGCACACTCCATTGGCTATTATCATAAGGATACACCTTTTACACCTTCTGCGAAGCAGTGATGCTGGCAAAGGAAGAGGCGGAGCGCGTGAGGGAATGGGAATCCCGGCACCCTCACGCCTCTAGCTGCCGAGCGCGCAGGAGACGCCCTGATCGGGAGACAACATCGAACTCCCGGCTAACGTAGGCGCAGGCGTGCGGGCGGCGAGCTATGGGCAGCTCACCACACGGTTAGGACCAGCCCCCTAATCGGCGAACACATTTTTGTCAAATGATTGCGACTAGTTGGGATCAGTTGGAAATTGGGATCGTTTGGACCGCCCATTGGTCCGTTCGGTCCAAACGATCATAACTAGTCGCAATCATTTGACAAAAATGTGTTCACCGATAAGGGGGCAGGCTCGGGTCGACGGTGCGTTGTGATTCACGCGCGCCTCGATAGAGAGATGTCAGCACACGTGACCCACCACGAGGACCGATGCCTGGGCCAGGCCGCGCGAGGCGATGCACGGGGTAGCTTAACACCCCACTACCCCGTGCAGGAGACGAGGCCCGGACAGACCGGGCCAGCACGAGAGTGTGGGGCTGCGGAAGAATTTAGACTCCCGCGGCCCCACGCGCGCTCGGTATAGAAGAGACACCGGGGTGGTTTTAGTCAGTAAAAGTCTGACAGACCCCATCGCCCACCCTAGGGCGGCGGACATCCTATGAGGATTTCAACCCCGAAAAAAAAAAAGGCCGCGCGACATCGGGGCCAGGGTTGCGGGTTGGTTTAAAAAGAAACCGTGGCCATGGCGCACAGGGAAGTGAAGGAACACGGGTGGGTTTTAGTCAATAAAAGTCGACTCGTTCTTCAATTTGATGATTTCCCATCCACACCAAAAAAAAAAAAACAAAGGTAAAAATGCATACACCTTAGGTACACCTTTGGCATTACTCCAGTATTTACATACCTACTAAATTAATTTCACTTTTTTTATTAAAATGAGAAGGTACTTATTTACTAGTATGTAGGTAGGTACGGACGAAGGAGGTTAAGCTACTCCCAACTGTCAAATATTCCCAATCAACCTTGAGCATTAATCCTTTAGAGATAAAGTTGAAAATCTAATTAGGAAATCTGACAGATTGTAGTAGATTGATGTGCTGTCGTCTGTACCTACAGCTGGATGATTGATTAAAAAACGAATATAAAAATATATACCAATTAACGAACTAAAACCCTTCGCTTGCCCAGCATTGTCTGTATTTGGGGATATTTATTGCCTGTACAAGCAATCGGCGAAAAATATTTAAAAAAATAAACTTTGGTTTGAAGTTTGTCGTTGTAAATACTAAAATATGACGTCATAAGCAGTTCTGATACGGTTTTACAATTTCGTTGTAATATTCGCCAACGTCCATACCACGTTGAATACACCGGTTCTCGTCCGATCACCGAAGTTAAGCAACATCGGGCGCGGTCAGTACTTGGATGGGTGACCGCCTGGGAACACCGCGTGACGTTTGCTTTTTGCATTTTTTTTACATTGTTTATTTCCTGATTACAATATATTAGTTTTAAATACAACTTTTATAATTTCTACAAGAAGTCTATAATAAAATTTTTAGTCACATAATTGTTTTACCAGCGCCATCTATATTTGTCACCCTAAATTAATTTCTAGGGTTGCTACAAACGTTACACCACGATGTCGGAAGCTGTTGGCGAAAGAGTTCTCGATCTTCACAATCGAGTGCTGTCTCTGTACACTCTACAAGATTCAGGGGGACGACCGATAGATGGCAAGACTAGGACAGTTGTTGAGACTGGCACGCCATCTGTACAGGGATGGTGGCTTTATATGAATGGTAAGGTTCCACGAGCAACTAATATCTTCCCAACTTTTGTCTGTTTTCTGAAAAATATGTGACTGAAGCGGTGTCTACAAACGCCACATGTAAACAACGCGTCATACTGACGTCACACAGCTGCATCTCGCAAGCAGAGTTTACCGTGCAACTTGCATAATCATCATTCTTCTGCCCTTATCCCAATTTATTTGGGGTCGGCGCAACATGTCTTTTTCTTCCATGCATCCCTATGAGAAGCCATCTCGGCAGTCACTCCCTTCTTAGCCATATCATCCTTCACACATTCCATCCATCGTTTCTTTGGTCTTCCCCTACTCTTATAGCCATCAACATTCATAATTAAAACTCTCCTCACGACATTCTTCTCAGTTCTCCGTAACACATGCCCGTACCATGACAACCGATTTCCACACAACTTTTCAGCAACTTGCATAAACAATAGGTATGTAAATAAATCCTGTCCGATCCGAGAAGATATTGTTAGGTATCGATAACTGATTCTACTAACGACTACAAAGATGCTGATTGCAGAGGGCTAAACATAAAAAAGACTAAAAAAAATATTATTTCGCAAAAGGAGGTAACTTAATACATTTGCGGTAGGCAATACATACGCGGCCGCATCGCTCATAATAATACCTACCGTAAAAAATGGTGTTGTCAGTTCTTTAAAAATTACCAAATTTTGTGGAACTTGGAATTAATTCGCGGAAAAAAAAAGATTATTTCAAAAATCATTAGTATTGTTACTATGATGATTATATAAAATTGCATATTTTATTTGGTCATGCGTTTACCTAACCTATATTATCCTTACGGATCGGACGGGGTTTTCTTTACGTATTGTACCTATACCATTTCTGAACGTCAACCGTTGGGCTAGTGCGCGCCAGACACTACACCTGTCTGGTCATAGTATCCTCCTTTTTCTGTGGAGGGTGAGTGACCTTTATAAGCCGCGCACGATGATATTGCGATGGAACCTTGTCACAATAACAGCGTTGTGACGTCATCTGTCACACAAAAGGACAGCTAGCAAAATAATGTTAAATGCAAAATTAATATTAGGGTTAAGGGTTTATTTGTATTTTATAATTTTATTACACTCTTTATAAAGAGTGTATGTATAAATTAATATTACGGTTAAGGGTTTATTTGTATTTTATAATTTTATTACACTCTTTATTAAGAGTGTTTGTATAATAAAATTCATATTAATTTTGCATTTAACATTTTTTCGTAGGTATACCAACTCACCCATATTCTGACAAATAAACTTTCATTATTAAAAATTTCAAGGAAATAATTTTTGTAGACGTAAGAAAAATATACTTATTCGTATATCTTTCTTACATGTATACTATTTTTTTCTAACTACATTTCTGTTAATTTGCGAGCGGGAATTGAACCAGAGTCCACTGTGTAGTAGTCACGTTTTAATTACTACCTACATCTATCAGCTTATAAATAAAACCAGGATAATATGTAAAAAAATGTTCATAGTCTTCCCAATCAGAACTGCTTTCTGTGTCTGTCGTTTCCGATTCACTGTCGTCGCCGTATTTATGACAAATAACTCGTCAGTTATTCGATCTTTATTCCAATATTCCTCTTTAAGTCGTTTAACATGATTGACTTCCTTTCGCCAGTCATCTGGAGTTATTGACGCCAACGCCTCCAACGTCAGAGCTTCAATGCGACTTTCCAACTGCTCCACATTCTTTTCTGACACCATCATCTTTACCAGGTTCCAGATGTACTCAATGGGGTTGAGGTCGCAGTTGTAAGGTGGTAATCTAACGACTTCATGGCCATTGCCAGCTAATAAATTGTCAATTTTATAATTTTTTGGCGGTCTGTGCCGTTTAATTAATAAATACAGTTCAGGTTTTGTACTGTCATTGGGAAAGTCGATTTTGTGAGCTTGTAGCCACTCAACAATCATCTGTTTTTAATTGTTCATAATTGGTGGCCTATTCTCATCCCTACTGTGATAAGGGGCGTTGTCCATCACAATCTTGAAGTTGCGTGGTATGTTGGGTACTATTTTTTCTGTAAGCCACTTGGTGAAATTCTCAGCATTCATTTGATCATAATAATCCCCCGTTTTGGTGTCTGCTTTAAACATTAAAAGGGCATTGTCAACAAAACCGCTTTAACTTCCCGCGTGAACTATTATCCATCGGCGGCCGGGGCTGTCGTTCCGTCTCACTCCATCGGTTGCTGTTTGCCAACATTTTTCTACCGTGTAGTGTGCGTGTATCCACGTTTCGTCGAGATAAATAACGGGTCTTAGTCATTTTCTTTCATTCGTCGTAAATATTTAGCCCTCCACGCTTGAATTTGGGGTCTTTGAATTAGGGCCAGTCTTTTTTGGTAGCATCGTTTAAATTGGTAGACTAAATCACATTTCATTATTTTTCTTAATGTAGTTTCACTACCAGTATAATTAAGGTCTACTTTTGAAGCCGCCAAGATTTTGCGCATTGTGGGTATTTCTCTCTTCACCGTACACATTGAATCTATAATATTTCTTAAAGCTGTTAAGGAGAACCCGTCGAAATATTTCTTCTTTTGTCTTTTTCCTTTAGTAGGAGTTCTCATTTTGCTGCCACTGGCTGTTGCTGACTCATGCTCTCGTCTCAATTTCGTCACAGTATTTTTTGCAACGCCTGTGGCACATGCCACACACTCCGTGACTTTGATAGAATTTTGCAAAATGTTTTTAATAACTGTAAGCAGTTGCTTCGGTATTAAAATGTCCGAAGCACTTTTTCTAAGCACGGTTTATACTTTCAAGAACTTACAATCCTCTTTCTCTTTAACAAAATAATTGTCCACTTTAATTATAATTTAACGAGCACGACTATTAATTAATTTCTTACTCATTTTAATGAGTAACAGCTAACAAAACTAAACAACAAAACTCAAGAACAATAATAAAACAGGATAACAAAAACAAAAAGCTAACAAAAATATTCGATGTGCGTAAGTGGGTAAGCGCGGACTGAACTTGCGAACGGTACCGACGGTGCGAGTTCGACTACGTCACCAAGATGGCCGCCAATCGCAATATCATCGTGCGGGGCTTATACACCCTGTGTCAGTGCCACATATGAGTTTTAGGTAAATTTCATGTTTTTGTTTTTCAGGGAGTAGAAGGGATCTTTGGGATACGGTACCACCACGGATGGCACAGAGAATATTTGCAGGGATGCTCAATGAAACGTTGACTATACTTACTGTGAGATATTGTCAAGTAAGTGAATGGTAATGTCCTAGAAAAAGAGTTGACAGGTCTGTTTTTTAACTTCTAGAATCATCACCATCTCAGCATTAATCCCAGTTGCATTCGAAGCTTCTTCAGCTTTGGAGTCTGGGGTCCGCTTTACCAGTCTAACTGCTGATTTTGGCTAAACTTTGATATTTTTCGTGAAGCGACTGCCGTCTGACCTCCACAACCCGAAGGCGATATGGAAGCATTACAGTTAGACCAATTGTTGGACTTTTGAGGGCTCCAACAACCCGTAACGACTGCCATTAGATGTTCATATGGCAACCGGGACCAACGGCTTAACGTACTTTCCGAGACAGGACCAGACCAGTGCAAATATTCATATTCATGCATACAAATATTTGCGGCCGCGTTCGCTACCGCTACGCTACGGAGGCTGTGCCGTTTTTAACATCTAGAATATTATCATCATTTGCCCAATACTGTTTCCCAACTATGTATTAGGTTGTGGAATAAGTCTTTTCGCATTATAGCATGTATGAACTTGTAATAAAATCTCTTTGGCTATACGATTTGTATCTGGCTGGTTTTGGTATCATTGAAAGTTTAAATTTTAAAGGACATAATTCCAAATTCAAATTAGGAAGATGTGTGATTTTCATTTGTTTTTCGTACCGTCAAGATGAGTGAATCTAACAAAGAAATTCGATACATTTGGTCGGCTTTAAGTCTAACCGGTTGCATTTGAGTACTAATATTTGACAAAGAGAGACTGCCTATCTGACTTTCACAGCCCACCCTATATTCTACGTTGCTTAAAGTTAACTAGTGATTAGCGAATGTTTAAACATACATTTTTGACGTTTGCACATTACTTAATTTTAATCATCGTTTATGAATAAACCCCTTAAACACGATCGTGTTTATTCATAAACGATAATTAAAGTTAAGTGCAAGTTACATTAGGTATTATCCAAATCCGTTCAGCTGTTTCATCCATAAATTATAACAAACATACATACATAACTCCAAGGACAAGAAGTCCAAAGGGTATGTCTTTCTAAAAAAAAAAAAAACACATTGTCCTTGTAAAGATTCTTGCGATTGAAACCAGACTTTATGGCATTTAAATTAAAGTTTATAATATCCATCCACTTGAAACCAGTTTCTTCTCATTTCAGACGAACACGACGGAAACGACAACCCGTCTTCTTCTCAACGACATACTGAACATTCTTCTCTGCGTGGCTCAGTTACTACCCTCTATATGTGCGAACGGGTCAGACCTAGCCGGCTTGGACGTTAAGCATCAAACTCGTGACGTCAGGGATGTGCATGCTAAGTGCAATGAGCTGTTCAAGTGCTTTGTTTATAGAGGGGCTGACTTGCACTTTATACATCAGGTATGTTGATTATTAGCAGAATATAGGCCATAACTTCGATTTCCGGCAGAAGTTACCACCCACCAGACAAACTCTTGCCGCTAAGCGATTTGTTCAAGCATTATGTCTGGTGAAGCCGTACGGAGGACGGGTCTGAAAAGTTGTATTGCGATTTGTGCCGGGTACGATGCGCCAAATGTTGTTGTGTCGGGAGTTTGGTCGTGGAGGGTCTCTAGATCAGTCTCCCTCTGACGCAGAATCGTTGATCGTGTTGTTGGATTTAACATTGCATCCCCTCGCTCAACTGCTGTCCTCCTTCCTATCCACTCAGTTTTTTTGAGTGAATAGGCTCCTAATAAACCATCGCGCTTTACCATCAACGATTGCATCACTGCTTACCATCAGGCGGGATTGCAGTCAAGCTCTAGTTTATAATTTAACTAGCTTTCTGCCCGCGGCTTCGCCCGCGTGGAGTTCGGTTATATCGCGCTTTTTAGATTTCCCTCGGGAACATCAAATTTTTCCGGGATAAAAGGTAGCCTATGTTCTTTCTCAGGGTCTAAAGATTGTCTGTGCCAAATTTCATCAAAATCGGTTGAGAGGTTTAAGCGGGAAAGCGTAACAGACAGACAGACAGACAGAGTTACTTTCGCATTTATAATATTAGTATGGATAGTATGGAAAAAAAACTGTAATTTTTCACTTAATAATAATAATAATAATAATTTAATTTATTGAATGACAACAAAGGTCCAATGGTTAGTAACTTAACTTAACTTATCAACTAAGGGTTAGTAATACTTAAAAAACAAATCAAGACTGCCGCACAAGCAATGCTAACCAGTGTCTTAGCACTGGCGCATCGAGCTTGTCGGCCATGGCTTGTAGGATGCTGTTGGCGCTGGTCCTAGTTCTACCGAGCAACGAGGCCGCCCTCTTCCTCACGATGGCATAAAAATCATCCACTCGCGCCAAAGCGAACATGCCCGACGCACTGCAACACCTAGGCAACCCCAACAGCACCCGAAAACCATTATTATATTGCACACGCAGGGCGTCTAGAGCTTTCCGCGTACAGCTAACCCACAGACCGCCCGTGTAGAACGACTGACAAAACGCTTTGAACAAAGCGATTTTGACCCCATCACTACAACGAGCAAATCTGTGGGCCAACATGTTGCATCTAACTGCTAGCGCCCTGCGTTCGCGTTCAATGTCTACTTGATCTTTGAGGTCCACAGTCAAATAATGGCCTAGGTACTTATATTGAGTAACCCTATTTAGTGGCTTCCCCTTTAGGCAAATTATGGGCTCATAACGCACCCATTTCCCGGGGACCTCAAAGATCAAGTACTCACTCTTATCGACATTATATTGCAAACCGTGAGTAGCAGCAAACCTCTCACAAACACTTAACATCTCTCCGACTGAGCCAGCCGTTGGGCCCAGCAGCACCATGTCATCAGCATAACTAATATTATTGACACTAATGCCATCTATCTTGCATCCGACTGGTTTGCTGCTAAGCTCAACGATCAACTCATTCACGTACAGGTTGAAGAGCCTAGGAGAGGTTAAACCCCCCTGCCTAACTCCACACTCCAACCTGTACGGTTCAGAGAGAGTACTACCCCAACGAACCTGATTACATTGGTTCGAGTACCAGTATTGAAACAGGCCCGTCAACTCCTGAGGTACGCCCGCCCCCCCGACCTTCTCCCAAAGGACATCATACGACACTAGGTCGAAAGCCTTCGAGAGATCAAGGAAGCAAGCATATACCGGAGTATCTCTATCCTTATAATATTGGACGGTCTGCTTCAGACACAGAATAGCACTCTCAGTGGAAAGCCCAGGCCGAAACCCGAACTGAGCGTCATGCAACGTGATATATTTATCCAAATGCCTATCAAGCAGACCATCCAATACCTTAGCAATCACAGTGGCTAAGGATATAGGTCTGTAGTTCGCCTTATCCGACATATCCCCGGTCTTATTCTTAACTATAGGTACCACTACCGTTCGCAACATATCATATGGTAGGTACGAGTGACTGACGCAAAGTGAGAAAAACGTCGCCAGCACTCTAGGCAGATGAACCCCGGCGTATTTGAGGTGCTCGATGCTGAGACCGTCGTGACCAGGAGACTTACCACCGCCCATACTTAGGATTTGTCTCCTCACCTCCTTAGCCGTAAAACGAATTGGTTCATAATCACGACTAATCCCCTCAACGATCCCCCCCTTAGCCGGCCCTAACTGAGATGACACCATAAAACGTTCCCTGAACATGCTAACTATTGCTTCAGGCGAACTACATTCCCCCACGCTCACGGGGCGACCCGGTCCAGTTCCCAGTCTATTGGTTGCCTTCCAGAATTGAGGAAAATTTTTAGTAGCTCTGTAACTTAAATTCTTATTTATTTTTCCAGGAATTCAAAGAAAAGGATCCTCCATCGATTCCAAGAGAAAGCCCCTTCCCTTGGTTTACGTTCGTGAGTCCGAAATTGTTCGACAAGTTGGACGACCCGTCTGTTCGCAGTACCCACGACCTGTGCAATAAGACCGCTATAGGTTTGGAGATGATTGTATTGTTGGCACAACCACAGCCGAACTGGGCGTTGATCGTTAAGGTATGTTCGAATTTGAGCCTATGTGTGAGCGTCCAAGCATAAACCGAAACTAACTGGACCCAGTTCTCGGCATTTAGTTTCGGAGATATATTAGGAACTTTTGTACTATAGAGGTATGTCGAAAGATTCGTATACCCTCCATAAAAAGGGGTTCTTCGTTGTTCTCCGATGTTGTCTCCCGACCAGGGCGTCTCGTGCGTCGGCTAGAGGCGTGAGAGTGCTAAGATTCCCGCTCAATCAAGCGCTCCGCACCTCTGTGATAGCTTCACAGCTTCGTAAAAGAAGGTGACGTCTTGCCATGCACTCTCCCTCCTGACCATGGCCTGGACCAGGGCCGGACGCTAGAGATCACGGCTGATCGCTGCCACGAGAATAAGGCGGTGCTCTGCCCAAGCTCGGCAGACCACCGTATCCTTAGGGCAATCACCATATTGGTGACAACCTGGTGTTTCTTCCTGCCTTCTCCAGAACTCTTTTCACCCCTTTTAAAGATAAATTTCCAGTCTCCTTAAAAAGTCCTTATAAAAGGAACTCCTGTGTATTTCGTTCCTAGTTCCAATACTATTGGCTGAGCACTTATTATATACCTTTAGCCTAAAGATAAATAAAAAACTACGTGATTCAGTTAAGCGAGTAAACTACACGTATTAGCTTTAATCGGTTGTCTCCTGGCAAATTGAGCTGTGTGTTTTTAATCACATCTAAACTTGCTATATCTTCTTCTTCTTCTCAGCCTATAGAGGTCCACTGTTGGGCCTCCCCCTAGGCTTTCATTCCAGTGGAGGGGGATGCCATAATCCCCACGCTTGTCCGTCGGGTTGGAGATCGCAGTAATTTGATATTCCACAGTAGAAACGCTGCTGCCCGCTTCCCTGGTGAGAGTTACCTTAGTCGCCTCTTACGACATTCATGGGAGAATATGGGTTGGTACTGTTCTCTGCCCGGTACCACACTGGAACTTGTTATGGGATATCTTAATTTGACTGTACTAAAGTAATTTTTATTTTTTGTCCTTTTTTAACGGAAAAGATAAAGATGCAATGAACTCAAATTTTGTTTACTTTGGGAACAAGTGATTCGGTTCCGGTATCTTCTTTTATAATATGATAAATGTTTCAAACTAGTAACGCTCTTTGGTAAAACTTGTTTATAACAAGTAACAATAGTCGTCCTTCGTAGCGCAGCGGTTGACACGCCTGTCTGCGACGTGGAGGCCCCGGGTTCGATCCCCGGCCAGGCCATAATGGAAAACGATCTTTTCCTGATTGGCCTGGGTCTTGGATGTTTATCTATTTAAGTATCTATTATAAATATAGTATCGTTGAGTTAGTATCCCATAACACAAGTCTCGAACTTACTTTGGGGCTAGCTTAATCTGTGTGATTTAACCGTATATATTTATATATTTAACAAAACTAGTATAATATGGGGTGGGTACTGAATCAGTGTTACAATTTTTTTTTTAATTGTGGACACGATTGGTGCAGTGGCTGAGCGATCGACTGCTGCGCCGCGTGTCGCGGATTCGATCCCCGCACGAAACAAATATTTTGTATGGCCTAAAATTAGTTGTTCTGGGTCTGGCTGTTTGTGCATGTGTGTTTATATCTTTGTAAACGCACCCACAATACAGGAGATATCCCTAGTGCTCCACCCTAGGGATAAATCCAGTATCGTGGGTGTGTTAAAAAAAAACTGTCCTACTCCAACAACCATTTGCTTTAGCAAGCAATACTTCTTCTCTTCTTCAGCCTATAGAGGTCCATTGCTGCACAAAGGCCTCCCCCAAGGCATTCCAGTCTTGTGCTGCCCGCATCCATCGGCTTCCCGCGACCCTCACCAACTCATCGGTCCACTTTGTTGGGGGCCTCCCTACGCAAGCAATACTGGGCGGTCTAAATTTACCACTGTTTCAGGTCCTCATGATGCGTGACTGCCATCTCGCCCGGCTGCTCATCATCCGCGCCATACGTCACATGTGTGTGGACAACCTTAAATGGCCCGCGGACGGCTTGTGGTACAGTGTGCATGATAGGCACAAAAAGTGCAGCGGCTTCCTCTGTACCGCTGACGGGTTCTGCAGGTTTAAAGGGGACGTAAACCGTGAGTAAATCTTTGTAGACGATATACTAATTGAAAACACCACTACGATCCGGACGAAGTGTTGCGCCTCATCTTTTATATAGCGTACATCGAGAGACTGGAACAATTTGCAGTGTTTCTGTCTAAGTACAATTTAAGCGTCTTCAGGGCAAAGTAAATAGGCTCTTAATAAACTAGCGTGCTTTACTATCAAAGATTGCATCACTGCTTACCATCAGGCGGGATGGCGGTCAAGCATAATAAATTCATAAAAAAAGGAAAACATCTTAGACTTGGACTTGTAAGTCTGAAATATCGCCAACCCCCATTGAGCAAGCGTGGTGATTACGCTCAATCCTTCTCTGTATGAGAGGAGACTTGTGCCTAACAGTGAGACGATGAAAAGGTTGATGATGATAAGATCTTTGAACCTTGTGTCTGGAAATTATGAAGAACGTAGATGTCCCGATATATTACTAAGGTAGTGAAATGTTTTTTATTTAATCTCAGCGGGAGAAGAGTTTGCTCGCGCGGCGGGCGCTCTGACATACATTTTGGCAACAATCGGGAGTAAAGCTGAGCTCAAATCTACAATATGTTATGCACTGGAGATCTCTGGAAGAGACTGGGCAGCTTGCTTGGATAAACGACAGGTGACAAACCTTAAAAGATAAGAAAGAAAGAATATATTCCGCAAAAATACCCCTTTATTCATAAACTTTGCTTCTTAAAGTTAACTAGTGATTAGCGATTATTTGACCATACATTTTTGACGTTTGCACATTGCTTAACTTTAATCATCGTTTATGAATAAACCCCATAAACACTATGGTGTGTATTCATAAACGATGATTATGAATAGAGGGGATAAGGTCTGATGCCCTTTGACGGCACAGCAAAAGATTTTCATGCCACCAATAGAAAATGTTATTAAAAATATGTTATTAAAATTTAAATTATGTGGCAGCATCCTTCAACATTTCTAATGTGGTCCTTCAGAGAGACGCCCAACATAGCCCGCTCCATAGCTTGCTGAGCGGCTTTAAACTTATAGACTTGTCTGACCGTTAGTATCCACGTTTCGCCGTTAGTCATGACGGGTAGGACGCACTGGTTGAAGATTTCGATGAGGTGATCCGACAGAGGACCAAAGTCACCAACATAGCTGAGAGGATTAGCAAGCTGAAGTGGCAATGGGCTGGTCACATAGGCCGCAGGACCGACAACCGTTGGTGTAAACGAGTCCTCGAATGGAGACCGCGTCTCGGCAAACGTAGCGTAGGACGCCGTTGGGCGAGATGGAGTGACGACATCAAAAAGGTGGCTGGTAGTGACTGGCAGAGACCTGCTCAGGATCGAGCTTGTTGGCGTGCCATGGAGGAGGCCTATTTCCAGCAGTAGACGAGTAGAGGCTGATGATGATGATCCTTCAACATACCGCGGCGTCCATTGCGTTATCATTAAAATTTTATTGTCATACATAATCATAATCATCTCAGCATTAATCTCAGTCGCATCCGAAACTTGTCATACATAATATTCAAGCTCTAATTCTATTCGTGGTATAAAAATCCCTTGCCGTGCCATACGTTCAGGTCAATCTAAGAATCACCTTATGAAGTAATTAAAATCGGATCTAGTGCGAGGAGGCCATGCGATCGGATAAAAAAAAAATAATTTCACTTCAACAGAAATAGGATTATCTACGAACATTTCAACAGTCTAGCTGTCACGGATCATGACGATACTGGCTGGGCGATAGACAGAAAGTTTTATTTACGTACCCTTTCTTTCTTTCTTTTTGGCTTCACACGGTTTGTGCATTTAGCTAATGTCACGTAATGAACTATTCATATCGAAAAAGACGGCAACGTGAACCGTCTTACGAGGGAGGTTTGAGGTAAAGTTATGATGTGGCCACTATACTGCGATATTTTACTGTTCTTTATGAATTATTTTCTGAATGCACTTTTTACTACATACTCTTTACTTGTACTTTTTGCTACATAATCACGCATTTTTATTTAGTAAACAACACTGGCAATCATTTTAATAGTCCAATGAAAAATGAGCGTGACACTCAGCTTGACTTTCCCGCCAACACTCCCCTTTACGTACCCTTTCGGTACGGAACCAGGGAAAGGAAATGCCGGCTCCAGTTAGTTTGAAAAAAATATGAAGTGAAAAAGTGATGAGTGATCTTATATACATAATTTAAAACGATTTGATTTCATTTCAAACCACTAGGAAGTTATGAAGGGCGGTCGTTTTATGGGACTGTCATATGTCATGTAGACTTTCCAAAAGCGCTGATTCTTAGCCTAATTTGAATAAATGACTTGAATTTGACCCTAAAGAATGAAAAAAAAAAAAAACAATTCGGCAGATTAAAAAAATCCCAGCTACTTGAAGCACGCGCGAATTAGTCCCTTGCGTGTCTTGCCAAAAATTCGAAGAATAAATCTCGCCTTTAGAAGCATTAGATTGTATCTATAGGTCGTATGTGAAGGTCGTCGGACCTATATGACCTATTGCTCCTAACGTCGAGCTATATACAACGTCATTTTTTGTTAATGCGTAACCCGAAACACGTGTCCAGTATTTTTAACTAAAGAACCTATGTACAAAATTTCAACAAGATATCATGTAAAACCACAAAGTTATGAGCTTATTATCTTACTTCTTTGTCCCAAAAAAAACATGGTCAACGTACCGCTTGCCCGCCCGCGCCTGTAGCGGCGCGGCGCACGGGGCCTCCTAGTACTATGATCTACCGTCAGCTGAGTTGTGCGCTTGGTAACCACACTGCAACAATTTCTAAATGTATTTGGGAAAAATATAACACGGTGTAAAAATGACTGGAATCGATTTAGTTGCTTATTCTGAACAAACTGTATTTAGGTTTCGTATAAAGTAAAAATAACGTTGTATACAACCTAATGCTTCCAAACCTGAGAAATATTTTATACTAGCTCTGCCCCGCGGTTTCACCCGCGTAAGCTTCGAACCGAAAGAGCTCAGTTGATATAAAATAAGCGCCTGTTAAAATAATGGGTGCGTTTGCTCCTGTTTTCGCAACATTTTTTGTTCCTGCTCTGCTCCTAGTGTTCATAGCGAGATGTTTTATAGCCTATGTCCTTTCTCAGGCTCTAGACTATCTGTGTACTAAATTTCATTACAATCGGTTCAGTAGTTTTGGCGTGAAAGCCAGACAGAGATACTTTCGCATTTATAATATTAGTATGGATTATTGTATTTTCTCCTTTTAGGTGTGGTGCGACAGAAGACCTCCGTGGTTGGCTGGGATACTAGCAATAGTGGGCTCTATTTTACAGTTCATTCCCCAAATCTTAGTCAATGCTGTGCAGGGCGGGGCTTCAATGTATCAGGTAGATGCTGATAGTTTTTATTTTTATCTGACCTTAGCATATTTCGATAGTATAAATGAAAATGGAATAATTTCAAGAGCAAATTTAGGCAATCTGTTATGTCTGTAGTAAAACGAAACAAATATTTGGTTCGAATTGAAAAATTGAAATTAATATATGGTAAAAATTTAAAACGTTCCACCAGCGGACGACCCGTCGTACGGCTGGTTTCCACCCTTACGTTGTTAACACCACTACGATCCGGACGAAGCGTTTCGCCTCCTCCTTTATACCGCGTACATCGAGGGACTGGAATAGTTTGCCAGCGGCGGTGTTTCCGTCGGACTACAATTTGAGTGTCTTCAAGGCTAGAGTGAATAGGCTCTTAATAAACTAGTGCGCTTTACCATCAACGACTGCGTCACTGCTTACCATCAGGCAGGATTGCGGTCAAGCGCTAGTTTATAATTTAAAAAAAAAAAAAAAAAATGTGGAAAATTTATCATCCTTGAGGGCTTCCGTTCCGTGCGATGCGTAAACGGTTTAAGTTACCCAGGGGAATAGTCGTGGTCAACAGCTAGAAATAAATGAAATAAAACTTAAATTAATATTGCACACTAGTCTTTTATTTTAAAACCCGTCGAATATTATTTCTAATTTAATGAAGCTTAATACCTCATGTCTTACTTACAGACAATGGCTCTCTGCTTATCCTGCATATCAAGATCTCTGGACTGTGTTCCCCGCAGCTTCGTGAACGCATGTACTATCATAGAAGGCACTTTGCCCTCCCATATAAACCCTGTTGGAGGTTCAGTACTCCTACAAATGCTAGTAACTGTCACCTACGAAGAAATACAGAAATGGGCTGATAAGGAAGTTGAAAAGGAAAAAGAAGGTAAATGCCATCTGTTGGTAAATCTATGAAACTTCTTAGTTGCCATGCGCGCCATCTAGGGATAGATAAAGGAACTAATGAGCTTCGACTTCCATTATATAGTTTGGAAACTTTTTTATGGTCATTATAAAGCCGTCGTCACTCCAATCTGTAAGATTTTAAGAAGATATTATTATCACCTTATTTTGTTCTTTATCGGAACTTAGACACTCTTGTCTGCTAGCATTTTGTTGGCATAAATACAACATCGCACTCGTAATGGCTGGGGGTCTAAGCAGACAATGTACTCTTTATATCTACTATTTTATGATATCTACATTTTGACGATTATTATTTATCAGTTGTTAAATCAATTCAGTATTTCTAACTTAAATTATGGAATTGATATTTATTTTGTTTAATGATCACCTACTTAGTGATATTTCATTTAGTATTAATGTTTTATAATTATTTATTATCTATCTTGTGGCACTCATATGCCGATAATATAGTGGGTTGCAATAATAATAATAGTATGTATTTTATCTTTCTTCTGTTCCAACACACATTGGAGTTGTTTATTATTTGGAGTTGTTATATCCCTGAATAAGGCAAATAAAATAGTTATTTATGACACTATATGTCTGATTCGCTTCGTGGCACAATAGATCAGCACAAGTATTACAGTAGCTGTTTGCGACAGCGGCATACAAAACTTTTTCTACGACCTTGTTAAAAATGCAGATAAAAGCTAACAATTGCGCGAAAATAGCGCGGCTCTCGTAGTGTTGTTATAATCACACAAATGAAAGGCAAAGGCAATTCATCCAAACAGCCTAATAACTTGCGATGTTTAGTCGTGACGCATATACGCGCGCTTTTCGGCATAATCATAAATGATGATTTTTTGATGCCATAGCCAAAAAAAAAAAGTTTCGTTTTAGTTCGGTTTACCCGTGTGGAAATGGTCATTGTAACACGTCTTGGCAGGAATGAGTACCATTGAGATATGACTTATAGTTATGTATTAAGCAAATTACCAAATGGTCGTAGAAAAAATATTTTATTTTATAAACGTTTATTTTTTTTACCAGTAGCATCGGCTGCCAACGGAGAACCACACGATATGAGCACAAAATCTAACAAACCCAGGTCAAAGCATGTCAGGATTGCTGGTATCGAGCAGACAAGTAAGTACCACCACCAGTAGGTGTCATGATGTCTGGTAAAGCCGTATGGAGGACGGGTCTGAGCAGTTGTGTTAATGTATGCCGTGTCGGGAGTTTGGTCGTGGAGGGTCTCCAAATCAATCTCCCTTTGACGCAGTATCGTTGGTCGTGTTGATGGGTTTAACATTTCATCACCTCGCCCAACTGCCACCTTTCTTCCTATTCACTCAGTTTTTTTTTTTGAGTTAATAGGCTCTTAGTAGACTAGCGCGCTTTACCATCAACGATTGCATCACTGCTTACCATCAGGCGGGATTGCGGTCAACCACTAGTTTATAATTATTAAAAAAAGGTGATATTGACTCCATCTTACCAGTTGTACGTCGTAGGTACAAACCCAGTTACGCGCTTAAATTTTTGTAAATATCATCACAACTACTCTCAAAAAGGTGAAAGGTAACATAGCGAGATAATCGGCCATATTCTTGAACAAAAATTCGAAGACATGTGTTATCGATCTACCCACATTGCACCTGTATAGTGGATTACGGCCCACTTCCTTCCACTGGAAGAAGGCCTAACCAAATTAAGATAGAAGACAGACAGCAGGGCAAGCTACCCCAAACTGTTAGATATTCCCAATCAAACTTGAGCATTAATGCTTAAGAGATAAAGTTGAAAATGTAATAAGGAAATCTGACAGATTGTAGTAGCTTGATGTGCTGTCGTCTGTACTTCATTCTTAGCCAAGTCAGACTTATTTAAACATACTAATTTTCCCCTCAGCCACGTCAACATCCGTCAGTTTCGACGGTAGTCACAGCAGTGCTTCGTCTATAGCCTTGGCTGTCGCCGAAGCTCTATGTTCCATAGACGAAGACGACAAACATACCAGAGACATAGAGTTGCTCATAGAACGGGCAAAGAAGAAGGTTGTGCTATCTGAACAGTTTGGGTTGGAAGACTTTCCGGAATTCGCTGAGTTGTTTGAGGAGGTAGGTTAATTAATATGTACCTACCTACATACGGCAATATTAATAAATATAGTTTAAAAAACTAAAAAACATGCTTTTAAAAAAAAATCAAACTAAAAACTTAAATATAATTTTTAAAAAAGCGTGAGGCGCTTTGTGCCATAATTTTTCTATATTAAGCGCCTCATGCTTTTTTTTAAAATTATATTTAACTTTTTAGTTTGATATTTTTAAAGCATGTTTTTTTTTTAGTTTTTTAAACTATATTTATTTTCAAATTTTTAGTACGATATTCTTTAAAAAAAAACGTACGAACGAACGTATTGAAAACGGTGGGACATTTTACGTTAATGAGCCGCTCACTCGTATTCCAAAGAGTTAGAGATGGACAAACAAACAAACAAGCAAACAAGCAAGCAAGCAAACATACAAGTGAAGCTGTGAAAAAGCATGTAAAAAAGTGTCTTTATTGGTTATTTGTCGGCGCATCAGCATGCGAAGAGGCTGATTGGTGATCCTGATTTAACTCAAAACGGTCTCCAAAGCCTAGAGCACAGGCGTAGAGTAGCCAGCCTTTCGGTGTTCTATAGGATGCTTTTTGGTGAGTGTGCGAGGGAATCGCATGATTTAATTCCCCCATCTCCGTTCCACCATCGGACGACCAGTCGTACAGCGAGTTTCCACCCTTACGTTGGTAACACCACTACGATCCGGACGAAGCGTTTCGCCTTCTCTTTTATATCGCGTACATCGAGGGCCTGGAACAATTTGCCAGCGGTGGTGTTTGCGTCGGACTACAATTAGAGTGTCTTCAAGGCTAGAGTGAATAGGCTCTTAATAAACTAGTGCGCTTTACCATCAACGATTGCGTCACTACTTACCATCAGGTGGGATTGCGGTCAAGCGCTAGTTTATACTTACTAATATTATAAATGCGAAAGTGAGTTTGTTTGTTCTGCTTTCACGCCGTAACTACTGAACCGATTGCTTTGAAATTTTGCAAACGTAAAGTTAGAAGTCCGGATTAAATAATAGGGTACTAATATGGGTTTTTATCCCGGAAAAATTAATATTCCCGAGAAATCTAAAAAGCGCGATATAACCGAACTCCACGCGGGCGGACAGCTAGTAATTTATAAAAAAATACATGTGCGCGTGATTGCTTGAGGGGAAGGCGCGGTGGTCGGGGTGGCGAGTCCGGGACGCGACGGAACCCTCCACTTCCGCCACGATCTTTTGGTTACTTTTGGCTCTGTTGATTACGGTATTACAGCTATTTATACGGTCCAATCATTTATTATAAGGTGTCTGTTGAGCACATTCAGTACTTTTTTTTTGGGTTAGGAAATCAAATGACTTCTCCCGCTCTGGGCGGAGTGGAAGGGAGTGTCAGACTTTTACTGACTAAAACCCACCCATGTTTCTTCGTTTGAATGTGCGATGACCAAGGCCACGGTTTCTTGTTTAAGCACATTCAGTACCTGGTTTTGGAATTAAATAAATAAATTTTACTGCCCCAGTGGCGCCGATTCTCTTGTTCACCAACTAAACAAATAATAAATAATAAATATACATATACGGACAAATTACACAGATTGAGCTAGCCCCAAAGTAAGTTCGAGACTTGTGTTATGGGATACTAACTCAACGATACTATATTTTATAATAGATACATATATAGATAAACATCCAAGACCCAGGCCAAACCCACCAACCACCCATGGCCCCACCGACTTATAGTCATATAGGCCGAATCGTCAGGAGACGGCTGCGGACATATCCAGCCCCCCACGTGTGTGGGCGATGCGCTGTCATATCACCGCAGCCGCTTCTTGACTCCTGTACAAATTGTCCCTGTGCCCTCTCCCCATTTCTGGGGCGGCACACCAGCGTCGCATCAGCCTGCAGGGCGGACGGCACAAAAATGTCTAAGCCCTGTAAAAAGTAGACAAAAATGTCCTGGTCTTTTTTGGACTGTGACTCTTAGCGGTCCTCTCTTTTTTTTTCCAAGACCCAGGCCAATCAGGAAAACATCGTTTTCCATATGACCTGGCCGGGGATCGAACCCGGGGCCTCCACGTCGCAGGCAGGCGTGTTGACCGCTGCGCCACGGAGGACGACAAAAACTTATGTTAAAGAAAGAAAATACGTTTATTTGCGGTAAACATGACGTAACAGTTTACAATTGAGTGATAATAGTTGACATGCGTCACATCCACGCAAAACAGCTATCGCTCAGCATTATTCTGCGACCCTGTGCAAAACACGAGTCCAGCGCTGGTTTTCAGCGACAGCCGGTGCCGACGTAAAGACGTGACGCGAGTCGTGACGTGAGCTCAGTGTATCTTTATCTTTCTATTTAATTGAGAACAGGATATAAGATAACGTTTTGCTTTAATTCTGTCTGCTGAATGTAAAAAATCAAAATATTTTTTTTTTTTATTTCAAATTTACCATCCGTTGGTGCTTTTAAATAGTCAATGTCGGTTAGTCCAAGAAAAGTGAAGCTAAATTGCACGTTCCAAAGCGTAGATCTCTATGGACAAGAACGTGCAAGAAACTCCATGGACAACGTGTTTGTTTCAATAAGGTCAATTATACAGGGTTCCCTTGGAGCTAAAATATTGTATAACTTATAGTTACAATCAGCTGTAGAAGTCCATTCCCACCTTAAAGACTACTGTCGCCTGCGCTAAACCGGCCACGCACACTAACGCATTATTTTTATTATCGCAGTCTTCATCTTTCTTTAAAGTAATGCAAAATTTCGTTACTTCATTTGAAGTTAAGTTAGCGGCCGCACTTAACAATGGTCTATCTATCATAAGCGAGCGATTGTGGGTTCGATCCTTAATAAGGGCAAATCTTTTTGTTGTTTCATATAATTTAAAATTATGATAACTGATTTGTATTTTAAAATAAAAATGTTTGCAAATAATATTTAAACGAATAGGAAAATTTTTCTGAATATTTATACCAAAATAGGTTTTTATTATATGTTTTAATTTACTATAGATGTAATATAATAAATAATATAATGTAATATATTATAAAGTTATATATTATTCGGTATAGATATACTTATACTAATAAATGAAACAAACGTTGAAATGGCAGCATTGTAATATTTTATATAAAAGTAATCCTTGACAAACTTATGATATTATTATGGTAAAAAATATAAAAAACATTTTTGGTTTTTAGATATGAAAGTTATAGTATTACATGTTATTATTAAAGAGGTTATAGCTTAATTGTTCATTTTCTTAAAGAAAAGAGGATTGAAGCTTAACCTGAATATTATTACAATCATAAAATAATCTATACTTAGAACACAAAACAGTGCTTATTACATTTACAATTTTTTTGCGTGTATAGCATGCCATCCTGCAGTGCCTTTTTTCGGAGTTTGAAGGCATGAGATTATAATCTTCAAGCGCTTTGTTAGTTCAAAAGTAACCGAACTTATTTCTTATCGAATTCCGAAATTATTGTTTTTATAATTTACCAAAAGTAATTTGTATTGAAATTGCAAAAGGCGACATCTGTTAGCCATTAAGCCAACCGAACATATTACTGTCACTTAGCTAAATTACTTTACGAGTTGGTTTAGAGTCCGTTATTACGATATATAATGACATATATTTAAAACACTTTGTAGGACACTTCTGCACTGTGATTGTTATAAATTGTTTTTTTTTTTGTTTAGCTCGATAAGTCTCCACCAGTATCGCCAGTTTATTTTTAAACCACAAATGCAACCTCTCTTCTTCGCAAGATTCAAAGCTTTATTCAACGGTAAATATTGTTGTTTCGTTCCACTTGTCTTGACACATAAGCCACCTTCGTCCTCCAACCTCTTGACTTTGGCTTACAGTAGTTCTCTAAAATAATAACAAATTTATTACACACTTTCAACAAGAGATTGGTTTGCACCTTACCCAAATAATAATAAAAACAACTTACACAAAAGCCGGTTTCATATTATGATATTTGAGATATATTGCTGCATATGCCTGCATATTGATTAAAAAAGTAAAACTAATAACACGAACTCGTAACTATATGTTCACCAACCAACAACAGCTAAGTAATATTATTTGAGTTATTGTAGTTAATAATACACACATCAAAAGTGTCTAGGGATCAAGCATTTTTATGCGGATTTCTTGAGATTGAGATGTGGCTTTGTAATAAATTTATGATTTTATAAATTTATATGGATCCTTTTTGGTGCATTTCATAATTTGAATCAGGAACTGTGAATCAAATTCGAGTAAAAGATGAAAATCAGCTGTCAATATTTTCCCTATAAAAACATACAACGCATTGAAGACATTATTAGTGCTACTGTTTCCCTACTACTGATTAAAACCAACGTTATTATGGAGCGGCGACGTCATTTAAGCAGGGAAGAAATGCTCAGAGCCGTGGGAATGATAGAAGCTGGTTCCCGGCAACGTACTGTGGCTTTAGCTCTGAATACAAGTCAGAGTGTTATCAGTCGACTTTGGACACGTTACCGAAGCACTGGTACCGTGGCTGAGCGCCATGGAGGACGGTATCGCTGCACCACACGGAGACAAGACCGATACATTCAAATCTTAACTCGAAGAGCTCCAACAATAACCGCCATGATGTTAGCCGTGAGGCTTCATCACTCTTCAGGGAACTTAATTAGCGACCAAACAGTCAGAAACCGCTTGCATGAAGTGAACCTTCATTCCCGAAGACCGCTACGGGTACCACCTATAGCAATGCACAATCGTAGGATTCGATATCAATGGGCTCTTGAACACAGAAATTGGGCAGAAGAACAATGGCGTTTCGTGTGCTTTTCTGATGAGTCTCGTTTTGGTATGAGACCGGATACAAGACGTATACGACACTGGAGAACCCCTGGACGCCAACAGCGATTAAAATCCTGCCAGGAAGTCCATCCTTATAGTGGTGGAACCATCATGGTATGGGCGGGTATTTGGATCGGCGGAAGAACTGAGTTGATTTGGATCAGAGGCAACCTCAACGCTCAAATTTATGCTGAAACGATTGTATCAGACGTCATCGTTCCTCTACAAGTGCAAA
The DNA here is from genome assembly GCA_017933935.1 of Sesamia nonagrioides. Classification (NCBI taxonomy): domain Eukaryota; kingdom Metazoa; phylum Arthropoda; class Insecta; order Lepidoptera; family Noctuidae; genus Sesamia; species Sesamia nonagrioides. The sequence goes on along the minus strand of JADWQK010001429.1, from coordinate 3,476,034 downwards.
TCGGTCCCTTATTTCAGTTAATGCATGATAATGCACGACCGCACACCGCAAGAGTTGTAAGACAGACTCTCGCCGCAGCTAACATCAATGTCCTGCCCTGGCCTGCTCAGTCGCCAGACTTGAACCCGATTGAGCATGCATGGGATATGCTACAGAGAAGAGCTCTGCCGAATATGGAGGGTATCCAGTCGCAAGAAGACCTTTTTTTGTTGTTGCAACGAACATGGGCGGCCATTCCACAGCGTGATTTGGATGAACTCATTTTGAGTATGCCAAACCGATGTTCTTGTGTTGTTAGTGTTCGCGGTAGAAACACGGATTATTAATTGTTTAAGTTACCCAATAAAATTTTAGAGAAAACTGTTATTTCAGTCTTTTTTTCGAACTTTTGTGTTAGTGGTTCAAATGTCAAATATCCCTTTATTAGGAAAATGGCAAATTTCTTTATTAATGCAAAGGTGACTTGGTTTATCGTTACTGTGACAAACGAAAACACTTTATTTGATGAATCCTTAAAGAAAATTTTAATTAATATCAATCAGGAGAAAAGTCATTGCAAAAATATATGTTGATCCCTAGACACTTTTGATGTGTGTAGTTATTGTAGGTAGTGGAATATTTTTTGTTCAGTTTGTTTCAAATCTACCGTCATCTTTTTATAATGACTCTAATATAGAAAAAATCTTAAAATAAAGTATCATCGTTAAGTTGCGGATCGGTATTTTTACATATTTTTGTTGTCAGCATTCATAACTCACCAATAAACATTTCAAAAATATTTTGTAAGTTATTAGATTTGAACTCGAACCACCTTGAACGCCAATCAAGACGAGAACCGCTAGGCTATTTAAACACTTACTGTGACCGTTGAAATTAGTAAGTAGTACCTAACAATCATAAGCGGGCAGCAAGTTGTCAAAGTGTATAAGTGTGTATCAAACTTTATTATAGAAGAAGATCGTAACTACAACTAGTATTGCTTGGCCATAGTTTTGTGAGATTGTAACTCGACTTTTGGTCTTGACTGTAATTTATGAAAATATTTGAACCACAAACTTTTTAGGGTGATGTACCTGGATCAAACGCTGAGCGAGCGAGTGACGCAGCTGCCCTAACCAGCCAAATCCTTATGACATCGCCTGGAAGAGACAGCCTCCGGGTGAGTACGAATCTGCACGGAATTAGTCACGTGTGCCATGATTCTGACGTTACCCTTGCATTGAGTTTTGTGGCCTGCACTGTCTTTGTATCAACATAAAGAAATTCAATTCAGGACGCACACATGCTGCAAAAGAAAACGCAGAAAGGGGAATGCCAAGTCGCCATAGTAATTTAGGCCCACTGTGCACACAAATTTAAAATAATGATAATAATAGGGGGCAATTGTAACAATTAATCAGTAAAAGAAATGCTTTACAAAAAACTTAGTGTTTCAAAGTTATTTAAGATTCTTATATTCCATCAGTACTGTTTATGTCAATACACTCAGAGTCAAATAATACAAAAAACATTGTAGTTTCACATCTTTATTCATTTTGTTCATCTTCATATATCACTAAAAATTGTGCCGGTGTAAAAATATTGTTCTGATGCCGTGCCCATCCTAAGTACCATACTGTCATAACATGGGCACATCATCCTACAGTGTGGCAGCCGACAATACAGTTACAGCAGTACTGCTGTACTGCTGCGCGGCCTGTGTTAGCAGTGCTGACTAAAACATACATAAAGTATACTTTGCGACTAACATAATAGTTAGCGATTCTGACCCTCATCAGTCAACAGTTATGTCCAAATATATTGCCATTCATGGTTCTATTTCTAGCATTAGTGCACACTTCAATAATAATATATTTTAATAGTATAATATAATTAAATAGGCTGCAAGTGCAAATGTTTCTCTATGCTTGCCTGATAATCTCGGTACTTCTGCAGGAATTTTCTCAAATTGCTGTTTGGAAAATCCTAAATAATAATGAACAATAATGATCTGCCATAGTCTGAATGTTGTCAAAATCTAAATGCATTATCATATTATCTTTCAGTAAAGAGTAGTTCTTCCATTTGTTCAGAGTTAAATGTTCTAATAGGATTTAATATTGATTGCACCAATAAATACCGGTCAAGTGATATGAGCAGATTCTACAATCTGAAGGCACATAGTAATTATATATAATCGCAAAGTAAACTTACGCGTAGTGATACTGGGACTAAAAAGTCTTTCAACACTGTTACAATCAGGGAAAAAACAATGCCGTTGTGTACTTGGGGCCTGTATGTAATTTGGCAGTATTACTTGATCACTGGTATGTATATCTGCATTTCTTTCTTCTGCTTGGGTAGAAGTCATGGTACACCAAATCATCACTGGAAACTTGTACCTGAAAGAAAAGATGAGTAAAGTTTTAAAGTCAGCTCTTAAAATACGTCTAGAATAGAATTGTTAAATAAGATTTCTAATAAATACGTAAGTACATTATATTTACCTGCCCAATCCATCATTGTTGTATAAAACATCGAACTTCAGCGATTTCCAAAGTATATCTTCGCATTCTGGATAAATTCAAACCACCGTTAACACAACGTATTAAGTTTTTCCAGTTTTTCGCCAGCTGACACGCTGACAGTGACAAGTAAGACTGTGACATAAAAAAGCAAGTTGCCATAAAAAGTATTTATATATTTTTCGAAAAGGTCGATTTATAGATATACATATTTCTTTATTAATAGTAATTGGAATAATAATTATTATTAAAGGAGATTTTTGGGAATTAATGAATGTTTGCTTAGAAGAAAATGAACGGTTATTAATAATAAACGAAAACTGATTATTCGGATTAATATCTGCGAACATTTTTTTGTAAAGGCAACATTTTGAGCTCATGTTTTATTCAAGTCAGTTCAAGTTCCATTAGTTTAGTCGTTTTAATGCTTATTATTTTTGAAAAAATGTTGCTTTCATTCAAAGACTAATGAGTACGTGGAAGATATTTGAAAAATATCAACATATTTTTTTTGTAAAACCAAACCCCTGTGCACGTCTGGGCCTAAACCTGGCATTCCCCTTTAGGTATAAGTAATTTCTACTTCGCATCGACACGTGATTGCGTTCCATTCTTACGTAAAGGGTTTTGATTGTCCGTGACATACCTACCTGCCTGTCCGCCATTTTTTTTTTTTTTTTTTCCATAATGGCTGCCATGTAGATATGAGACCATCGACATAATTATATATAATGGACATGCCGTACGCGTATAATCTGCAGTATTTTTTTGGTTTGAAAAGAGTGAGAGAGATGACCTATGCTTTCGTGATAGCACTATCTATTTCCTCATAGATTGATGATGTTGAGAGAGATAAAGATAGACCGAAACTTCGTTTCCTCTTTCGGAGTGCCACAATTCTCATATCTAAGTCATGTCCATTAGTATTATGTCGATGGTATGAGACCTATATACCTAAATCGATAGCTTACGTCAAAGTAAAAAAGAACATAACAAAATCAAACCCAGTGGCGTGTAGCCATATTGAAAAAAAAAACAAAATGGCGCGGCAGTAGGTATGCCAGGCTCCTTATAAATAACTTCGAACCCCTTTGTAACGTTTTTAGGTCATTTACGAGCATCTCGCGCTACACTCCGAGTGGATATACCAAGAGCTTGGCATTCAAGAATCGTGTGACGTCGACATTCCACTGAACAAGGCTCCGCTATTGTATACCATGTTCCATATTGGGAAACAATCTTTTGATCAGGCGAGTAATTTACAGAATTTTTACTGTTTGCTGAAAATATTTAATATATTTCCATCTCTTATGAAGAATCGTGTCCACGTGCTTGTTAGCGTTCACCCATACTAACGTATGACTCGATTTTCTCACTGGCTAATAACACTATTAATTTCGGAAAAAATAAATACGTATGCCAAAAAAAAACATAGAAACACGACACGGTACATAAAGTAAAAAAAAAAAAAAAAACTTTCAGTAACCAAGGAGAAAAAGAAGGATAACGTGACCGCGATGTGCTAGAAGATACTTTAACAATCGGTGGTTGAACCTTTACAGTAACATTGTAGGTGAAAATGATAATTTTCACATAGTTCCATCACAAGAAGTCTGACTGTAAATTGCATTGTATTATGACACCGTCATATTTAAGGCCTTTTACTAGTGATACTGCTCTCAAAACGGTGTAGGAAAACATCGTGATGTGATCGGTACGTCCTAGATCCAAAACTTCGAAAATATTTGACATCTACGAACCCACACTGGTCCCAAGTGGTAGATTATACATATAGGCCTGTGTCCAAGCAGTGGGAACATTATAGGCTAGTTATACAACGTTATTTTTTGTTTATGCGAAACCTGAACGACGCTTGAAAGGCAATCATATATATCTAAGCGACAAAAAAAATCGTAAATTGAGTTATATACACCATTCGAACCGCCAGATTTTTCTGCGTCGTTTGGTGTATATAACTCAATTTACGATTTTTTGTCGCTTAGATATGATTGCCTTTCAAGCGTCGTGAATATAATTTGTTCAGAATAAGCAACTGAATCGATTCCAATCATTTTTACACCAGGTTATAATTTTTTACAAATACAGTGTGTATACCGAACACGAAACGTAGCTTACAGTAACAGCTGACGCCAGAGGTCAATGCACCGCTTCGCGCTTACCCGCCCGACTGGACTGTGGACCATATTTAACTTTGTGTTTTTTCGTAACATCTTTTTGACATTTTGTAAATAGATTCTTTACTTAAAAATACTGGACACGTGTTTCAGGTTTCGCATAAACGAAAAAATAATGTATGCGATCGCAAGGTTGGAAGGCATTCCTCTGTGCATGTGATCTGTCCTGGTCTTCAAAATCCTAAACAGGAATGTTTATTTTTTTAGTTCCTCCGCGGCGAATGGCCAATACCTTGGAGCAAATTGGTCTCCGTTGCCAAAGCCTGGTCTGGTCTGGAAGGAGTCCGGGTCCACATCAACAGACGTACAGACGTGCGCAATATGAAGACCCAGGGGAAGCCCAACAAACAGTTGGTGCAACTTTGTGCTCTGTTCAAGTCCAATAGTGAAGGACTGTTGTAGTGTGTTCGGGAATGTTCGGGAAATGTCGGTTTCGTATCAATAGAAGTGCGTAATATGAAGACCCAGGGAAAATCCAACGAACAGATGCTGCAACTTTATGCTTTGTTCCAGTCTAATGATTATGTAGCGTGTTCGGGTGAGATCGGAAATGTTCGGGAAATGTCGGATCCACATCCAAAGATATACAGACCTCCGTAATATGACGATCCATGGAAACTCCAACAAACAGATGACGCAACTTTGGAATTCCAATATTGAAGGACTGTCACAAAGAACACAACAACCTGTTGATGCGACTTTTTGCAATGTTCGAGTCCAATTATAGTTAGGTCTTTTGTGGTGTATTCTGCTCAGTTCAGTACTAAGTCGGGGCTTATCTCATGCACTGCACTTCTATTTTGTGAATGTGAGAACGTTGTAAGCTGTACCATTTTCTATCATAATTAAGTACCTGGTACTTGTGACATGCCTACACTGTAATCAGAAAACATTGCAAACGAAAATTACTTTTAAAACAGTAACCGGCTCTTCACCATTATATTAAAAACCAATTGGAATCATATTCAACTGCTTTGTATTTAGACAGTTCTAGTTTAGACGGCGATGAAATAAATGGACTGTATTTTTAAGGTCTGGTCTATTGCCGTTAATAATAAATTCTATATTTAACAGAATCCCGAACAAACAATAGGGATGTGTCCAAGGTATGAAAATCAAAAAGTTAAGACAAAAGTTAAGAAAAATTTTGTCGAAATTACCAAAAACTACTGAGATATAACGTATTAAAGATAAGGAGTGGGGGCTAATTACGTCACGCCCTGGTATATTTTGTACCACTGCGTGACGTCATGCGACATTTCAAATCAATATATTATCTTCCTAAGTATTTGAATGAAAGAAAAAATAAAAATACATGTTCAATATTTTCTAGAAACCTATCTGATGGACATTAAGTTATTTTTTAGTTTGTATACCCAATTGTTTAATTTAAAAAGATGTGTGTGTCGTGGCGGGGTCCGTGGAAGCGAGTGAGTTCCAAGCCGGTCCGCTCGCTTGGTCATGGCCCCCGCCCGCGTCCCGCTCCCGCTGTCGATGACGACTGCTCACGTGCAGACCGCGACCATGTTGGGTCTCATTCCCAACAGTCCTTACTGTCTGACCGTGTACCACCTACTTAAGAAACTAAGGCTTTAGATTATGTAACACTGTCTTAATCATATTATTTATATTGATCCTAAATATATCATCTATGCTGAGTTCACCTCATCATCATTATATCAGCCACATGAAGTCCACTGCTGGACTAGGCCAAGGATTTCCAAAAAGAACGGTTGGACGTGGCTTGCATCCAGCGCTTACCTGCGATTTTGTTCAGTTCATCCGACCACCTAGTCGGTGGGTGTCCGACGCTGCGCTTGCCGGTAGGTACTTGGTCGCCATTCAAGAGAGTTTCTGCCCCGTTGGCCATCGGCTCTACGAGGTATGTGCCACTCCCACTGCTACTTCAAAGAGCTAATCCGCTTGGCTATGTCGGCGACTTTAGTTCTTATACGAATCTCCTCATTCCTGATTCGATCACGTAGAGAAACACCTAGCATAGCCCTCTCTATAGCTCTCTGTACGACCTTGAGCTTTCTTATGAGGCCCAATAGTGAGGGGGTTCACTTATAAGTGATTATTGCATTACTCTTATTATCTTTTTTAATCACATGTTACCTTATGTGCAACACCCAGTGTAAACAATAGTTGGTAGATCACAATAAATACAACACTTTCATTAATCAATTTTCATCTCTATAGCACAATCTGTTATAGCCTACTGCATCCCAATATGGGGCGGCGCAGCAAAATCAAAGTTTATACATGTTGAAAGAGGACAACGTGCTATAATAAAAATTATGTATTTTAAAAGGATCTCATACCCTACTGAATTACTCTATCGGGAAAGTGGATTGCTTTCTGTTGAAAGATATATATCATAAACACTGTTCTAAAAAAACATAAGAATGTACCATATGATCCTGATAGATTAACAAGAAGGCGTAGAGATTTTATAGCACAAGTTCCACAAACAAAAACTAAATTTGCTGCGATTCAATATGGTACACTGTCATGCCAACTGTATAATAGGATCAATAAACATGTATATATACAATAATAAGTTACATGACTGTAAAAAAATGAACACACACACACCACACACACAGGCGCACACATATACATACACGCACATATACACAAACACATTCACACAAACACGCACACACACTTGCATGTTAATTATACATAAGGTTTTTAAAAATTGTATACTGCTGTGGAAAAGCGGAGTCTCCTAACACGGGCATAATTTGCTTAACAGGAGGCTTCAATCAACAACTAATGTTAAATAATTTGAAGCTCTAATAAATTTGATTTTGATTTTTTTTTATTTATTTTTTTATAATAACTCTCTTTGTCTTATCGACGAATCAATAGTAAACGGAAAAAAATATTGAAATTAAACTAATAAGTTGTTATATACTTTTTTTTATCCTAAATTGGTATCAAAAATTGGTAAAATGATAAAAAAAATTCTATCCTAAATTGATATCCTTTCAAAAATTGGTAAAAAAATTGGTAAGGTTATTGCAGTTCTTTATATTGGTTATCCTAAATTGATGCTTGACCGTGATACCGCCTGATAGTAAGCAGTGACGCAGTTGTCGAAAGTAAAGCGCGCTAGTTTATAAGCTAATTTAAGCTCCTTAGTCTAAAGTTTATAAGAGCCTATTCACTCTAACGTTGAATGTAATTAAATTACTCTTAATGCAATTGTATTTTCATTTTTACCTAGGTATTTAAAAATTAGGAAAAGAATGACTAATCCGTAGTGTAAATTGCAATTTTGACAGATTGTTGTTATTATTGGCTAGACTACATTACACACTAGATGTCATTATTTTATCTGAATGTTGGCTTAGTAAATGTCCTAACTGTCCTTCTCTAACGGGTTATAATGCTTATTCATCTTCATTTACTAACCAGAATGATGGAGTTGTAGCCTACATCAAAAATGATCTTCGGTGCTCTTTTGAAACTCCTACTTTCAGTGATGCAAATTTCCTCGTAATTAAATTTTCTGAGAAAGCTGCAGTTATTGCCTTATACCGTTCTCCTTCAGTTAGAGATCTCACTCAATTTTTCACTAGTCTAGATACATTGTTGCAACAGCTAGGAAAATTTAACAGTATTGCTTTGGTGGGAGATATTAACATAAATATTGCTCCTACTTGCTTGGACCCAAACTCAGACTTATATTTAAATATCGCAGCGTCACACGCTATGCTTCCCGCACATACTCTACCCACTAGACTAGCAAATTGCCTCGACCATGTAATTTTGAAATCCAGACACACTGCCACAACCTTAGTCCTAGACTGTGATCTAACAGACCATGCTCCAGTTCTCCTCTTCTTCAATCCTGATACTTTAATAACTGCTCCTAAACGTTTTTTATCAAAAATTGACATAACTAAAGTTAGGAATGACATTGAAAATACAGACCTTTCTCATATACTCCAAATTCATAATCCTAACCTTGCTGTTGAAACCCTTGTGTCTATTTTATCTTCTTCCGTTACCCGGCATACTACTTCCTCTGTTATATCAAGTAGAAAACGCATCATCAAACCTTGGATTACACCTGGCCTTCTGAGATGCATCCGTCATAGAGACAAACTCAACAAAACTTTCAAAAAGCACTCAGAAAATGATGCTCATAAAATTATATTTGTCCGTTATCGAAATTACTGTAACAATTTACTAAAAAAACTAAAATGCGAGTATGAGAAATCTGAGTTCCAGAGGGCCAAAAACAATCCGAAGGCAACTTGGAAGCTTATAAAGCAAGTATGTAGTGTTATTTTATTAACCTACATATACTTACTTCTTCATACTCATATATCATTCATTTCTGCAGGTCATAATGCGCATTCCAGTATTATGAGGCGCTGTTCTGATAATATTTTTCCTACACAACACAACGCTATAATTTAATATCTACATACATTTACACATTTACAATAATATTTTTATTGTTATGACAGTTTTTGACAACGCTGTTGATTATGTCTCTATGACAACCCTTTTTCTTCTAAATTCTTAACTGCCCGCTATCTTTCTATCGGATTTGTTATGCCGAACTCCTTTACGGTATTTTATATTACTTTTAAATATTCAAATATTCAAAATTTTGTGGAATGCTGTTCTGCGAGGTTTCTTAGGAAGCCCTCGCAGAACGTTGACAGTTTTTGAGTTCAGCTTGAGTCGCGGCCTGGTGCTTACATGTGTTTACTAGTATATTTAATTTATAGAGTGTTTTATCTCTGCAGAGCCCTCCTAGGGTTACCCTCTCCCTCGCGGAGAGGGGACCCTCCTATCGTGCTGCTGCCGGCTCTCCGTTGCAGGGGCCGGTCCTGCTGTATTTCTGCTGCCTGGTACTGTCTCTGTTGGCGGCGCCACCGCCTCTGATGGCGGCGCCGCTGCTGTAGCCGGACCTCTGCCGCGGGAGCCTCTTTTCGCTGCAGTCTTTGGATCTCCGCTGCTGTTGTCGGCCCTCTCGGCCGCCCCGCTCCTCTACAACTCTTCTGCGACCCTCAACCGCCTGCCTACAGCTGTCGCCGGCCCTCAGCCGCTGGGCTTCAGCCGCCGAGCCTCTGCGCCGGCCCTCTTCGCTGACCCTCAACCGCCTGTCTTCAGCCGTCGGGCATCTGCGCCGGCCCTCTTCACCCACCTTCAGCCGCCGGGCCCTCTGCGCGGCCCTCCGCCGCCGAGGCCGTTACTTGAAGCTTTACTTTTTATATTATATAGTGTACCTTTTTATATTTTACTTGGACTTCACCTTCATTCATCATTTTTATACTTTTATTTTTGCTTTTGCTATTTATTTTATTTAATAAATTCTTTGTTTTCGTCCCTCTTCCCTCCTCTTTTACTGTCTAACATGACAAGTATCCCATTTGGATACGAGTAAATCTTCATCCACCGAATTGTTGAAGTGTGGCAACAATCCTCTTCATTCTGTCAATATTATTAATCACTATTTTGCCAATGTAGGTAGTAATCTTGCGTCCAAATTCCCAATCTCAATATCTTCTCCTTTTGATCCAGTTAACTCTTCCTCTTCACCACTACAATCCATGGCTTTGTATGCTGTAGACGATGACGAAATCGAAAGCATCATACTGAGCCTTAAAGATAAATGTGCTGTTGGATATGACGGAATTTCACCCGCAGTCATTAAGGCCACCAAGGGCGTTGTTATTCCAATACTTGTTCACATATTCAACTTGTGCATATCCCAGGGAATATTTCCTGATCTCTTCAAAACTGCCATTGTACATCCCATATACAAAGGAGGAGATAAGTACATCGTTACTAATTACAGGCCAATATCCGTACTTACAACCCTCTCAAAGATCTTTGAAAAAGTCATTAACGGGAGACTGGTAAAATTCCTTAACAAATTTAATATTTTGGCCGTCAACCAGTTTGGTTTCAGGGCAGGTAAATCTACGGAAGATGCTACCTTGGAACTTACAAACTCTATAGTTGAACAGCTTAATAATAAGCAAAAAGCAATTGGTATCTTCCTGGATTTATCGAAGGCATTCGATACTGTGTCTATTCCTAGGTTAATTGACAAGCTGGAACAAGTTGGCATACGAGGAAACGTTCTCGAAATCTTTCGCAGTTATTTGACGGGGAGAAAACAGGTTGTCAAAGTCGATGGTTTCATTAGTTCTTTGGAAGACATTGCATTTGGTGTGCCTCAGGGTAGTGTTTTAGGACCTACTCTTTTCCTTATCTATGTCAATGAGCTGTGCCAGCTAAAACTCCCAAACACAAAAATAATTGCTTATGCGGATGACACAGCTCTTGTGACGCCTGGTAGGGACTGGCTTGACACTCGTGTGAGTGCGGAGATCGCGCTAGGTTTGGTCATGAAGTGGTTAACCTCAAACCTACTCACACTCAACATCGAAAAGTCTAAGTTCATTCCCTTCACACCAGGAATTCTTACGCAACCACCAACATCTTTTCAAATTAAAACTCATATTTGCTCCCATACTGTGGCTACCATATCCTGTAACTGTGCCAACCAAATAGAACGCTCCGACAACATCAAGTATCTTGGAATCATAGTAGACAATTGCCTAACCTGGAAAAAACAAGTTAACTCAGTGGTGGTCCGTGTAAGAAGACTTATATATGTGTTCAAAAAGCTAAGGTCGGTCGTGGATTTTCCATGCCTTATACTAATATAGGTACCAGGCACTCGTCCAGTCAGTTCTTGGTTATTGCGTTACAGTATGGGGAGGTACTCACAAGACTACAATTTTGCGTTTGGAGAGAGCACAAAGAGCGGTACTAAAGGTATTGGCCAAGAAACCTATTAGATTCCCGACGTTGGAGCTTTATTCGCTCTGCAATGTCCTCACTTTTAGACAATTATTAATAATAATATTTATTTGCTCAAAACATGGTATAACAGGTCTTAAAGATAACAGTAGTACAAACATGTTTTGCCGAGTTTAGACTCAGCACGCAAATTTGAATACAATACAAGAACAAAAAGTACCTACTTAACATTTCGTGTCAAAAAATTGTTTCAGACTATAGAAATTATGTTGGTTACCGTTCTTAAGAAACACGATCGCACGAAATATGATCCACAATGCCGCTCCAAGAAGCGACGTTCGGACCTAATTTGTAAGACACCTTTCTCCAGTTAGTAAAACGCCACTACAATTACCTTAGCCCTAAACTCTACAATACCATAAATAGGATTATTCAAATTTATCCATTAACAAGAGCCTCAGTCAGAAAAAAACTGTCAGAATTGCTTAAATCCTTCTCCTACGAAGCAACAGAACTTATGGTAACATAATACTTATATTCCTGATTCCCATAACATCAATCTTATTACTTGAATACCTTCCACCCCTCCACTTACGCGTTCTACACACACAAACACACACACACACCCTTACACACCCACACACACACTCATACACACCCCCGCATACACACACACGCATACACACACACGCATACACACACACGCATACACACACACGCATACACATACACACATAGGGATGTAGTTTAATTAATTATTAACTTTATTACTAGTCTGGAACTGCAATGTAACTTATTGTTTAGCTAGGCCTCGATAGCTCCTGGCCGGATCCCCGCCCTGGGACCTAGAGGCGAAAGTACTCGCGTCATTGTACCGATGGCGCGAGGAAGAGCGGAAACGGGGCTTCAGTCCGGTGCAGCGGCAGATCGAGCTGCACCGAGAGGAGCTCCGTCAGGTCCTGGTGGCGGACTGGCGGCAGAGGCTTATGCGCCCTACCGCCGGCCTCGTTACCGTCGAGGCGATCCGGCCAGTACTCGACGACTGGCTCGGGAGAAGGCACGGCTCCCTGTCGTTCAGGGTGACGCAGGTGCTGTCGGGGCACGGCTGCTTCGGCAAGTACCTGCGTCGCTTAGGCAGGGAGCCGGACGCTCGGTGCCACCACTGCGTCCAATGCGGGGAGGACACGGCGCAGCACACGCTCTCCGAGTGTGTAGCTTGGGAGGAGCAGCGCCGTGTCCTCACAAATGAAGTAGGAGGCGACCTGACGCTGCCGGCAGTAGTGCGGAGGATGGCCGGCAGCGCAGAGTCGTGGGACGCGGTGGTGTCCTTCTGCGAGGACGTGATGTCGCAGAAGGAAGCTGCGGAACGGGAGAGGGAGATCTCAACTCCCTTCCCGGGCCGCAGAAGACGCACCGGGCGCCGAAGAAGGGCGGATAACGCCCTCTTCCGCCCCCCATGAATGGGTCCAGGGGCGAGGGACATGGGGAAGTCTCCGCCCCCTATTCAATGGACCCCGAGGCGGAGGCGCGCGCGAGTGTCAGCGCGCGCCTCTGAGGCGATGCACGGGGTAGCTTAACACCCCACTACCCCGTGCCGGAGACGAGGCCCGGGCAGACCGGGCCAGCACGAGAGTGTGGGGCTGCGGAAGAATTTAGACTCCCGCGGCCCTACGCGCGCTCGTGATAGAAGAGACACCGGGGTGGTTTTAGTCAGTAAAAGTCTGACAGACCCCGTCGCCCACCCTAGGGCGGCGGACATCCAATGAGGATTTCCACCCCGAAAAAAAAAAAAAAAAAAAAAGGCCTCGATAGCTGCGCCACAGTTTTAACTTTTGTAGCTATCTTCGTTTCAATTTGTAAACTTATGTCCTAAAACTTGTTCCAAATAAACGTTTATTATTACCTATTATTATTATTATCGTGGCCTAAAAGACGTTAAATTTAACTTACATCAATTCCTTTCACATCAATCTTGAAGATAAATTACACACGTCGACTACAATATCCAAAAACAAGCGTCATAAAATCCTCACCACTCGTATCAAGTCTCTCCAATCTGCCACCAATATCTATAAAACGTCAACACTGATATAAGTCCGCAACTTCGTGTAAAATACAATATTCTTTCATAAAATATTCACAGGGACATGAATTGTGAAACATTTTTCCTCTTAGTTCAGTAAACTGAAGTCTGTTGGGGTAACTTCTCTCGAAGTCAGTGTCATAAGTTTTATACGGGACTCCATGTAACTTTTCGCCATAGACATTGACATTTCGTAAGTTTAAATACAGTGGATTCTATTAGGAGTTGGTTGGTAATAAGTTTCCGGAGTGTTGGAAGCCAGGAGAGGCAAGAAGATCGTAATTTTCTTTCGATATCTGATATTTTAAACGCGCAACGGGAGTTTCTTTTTGTAAAGTTTTCTTCGTGCGCCGCTCATGTTTTGTTTTGGCAAGTTTAAAGCTTGCTGTATTTTTCTCTTGGGTCACTATGTGGCGATAAAGAATCGATTTAGGATGACAGGTGGTGTTGAGTAATGTAAACTAATTTTGTTTTCCAAAGAATTAATTTATAATGAATGTAAGGAATATTCTTTGGATAAGGGTTATCCATCAATAGCTCCGATTCACTTGTTCGCTAACTAAACTTAATTGAAATCTCTACTAATCCATACTAATATTATAAATGCGAAAGTAACTCTGTCTGTCTGTTACGCTTTCCCGCTTAAACCTCTCAACCGATATTGATGAAATTTGGCACAGACAATCTTTAGACCCTGAGAAAGAATATAGGCTACCTTTTATCCCGGAAAAAATTGATGTTCCCGAGGGAAATCTAAAATGCGCGATATAACCGAACTTTACGCGGGCGAAGCCGCGGGCGGTAAGCTAGTAAGTACATAAAGCTGAAGAGTTTGTTTGAACGCACTAATCTCAGGAACTACTGGTCCGATTTGAAAAATTCTTTTTGTGTTGGATAGTTCATTAATCCAAGAAGGCTTTAGGCTATATAACATTACGCTGCGACCAATAGGAGCGGAGCATACTTAACTCCACGCGGACGAAGTCGCTGGCGGCCGCTAGTATGTGTATATAATTCATGATCTTAAAGGTAACACACACACGTGATATTTTACACATTGGCGCCGATTAATGCATAATTTAAATCATCCTTTTCTTGGTATTTCATTAAGAAAAGGACAGAAAATAAATATCAGCTTAGTCCTGTTAAATTAGTCCGCGTCTGACGTCAATTGACGTGAGTTTAGTCGCCATGTTTTCCATCGCGCTTAAACTTTCCACGGAGTATCTTAATTAGACAAGACTAACATAAAAGTGATGTGTTATCTTCTGTCCTTTCCTTATTGTATGTATTAACCGGAGCCAATGTTAGAAAAATAACACGAAGAACACTGAGTAATCATTCTCATCTTGCTTTTATTCCAATTTATTTGATTTCCGCGCAACATGTTTTTTCTCCTACACTTCTATCTTAGTCGACATCTCGGTGGACGCCTTCTTCCAAATCATCTTTCTGACAATCCATCAGGAAGGAACAACCTGTCCCCTGGTGTGTCAAGATTGTTTGGTTAAGATTTTAGATTAAGGGACCACTTGACCAGTCGAAATCTTTAAATTAAGTTCTATAAATCAATGGCGTTGCTTCCCTTGTTCGCAATCGAAAACTAAACTGTTCAGTAGGTACATCTATTTCCTTCTACTTTATTAAGTAAATTACAGTGGATAAATATTAATTTAGTCCTGTTCTGTGTGTCCTTCTTAATACCATATTGGGAAGGGTTGACTGCCCTTTTGTGAGGCACTTGAGTCTTCCCCGTACCCCCGGCAATAGGCAAGAAGAGGAACGCTCCAGTGGGTTTAGCCGGTGAGAGCCCGGCACACCCTCCGTCGACCCTCAGACGGAGGACGGTCTGGTAGAGATTCCCACTGGGTGAACAAAAAAAAAAAAAAAAAGGCACTTGAGTCTTGAATACCGTCCACGTTTTCGGAGGTGATCCTTTTTAACACAACTTTGTAATTTATAATAAATAATTTTGCTAACCTAAGTACTTTTATTTATTTATTTTATTATTTATGTACACACAATCAAATACATAAAGATACGACATAATTAAGATCGGAGTACAAAGGTGCTGCTGATTTCTTAAGAAATTTCTTCCAGCAGACCTGCGGAAGGAGAAGTAAAACAGAAATGTAGACAATAGTGTGTAAGAACAAGAAGAATAATCTTAATAATCATTATTTACTAACAATCTATGGCATGTAAATTTAATTCCAAAATAAAATTCTTCACACCACAAACCTCTTCTAGTCACAACTTAGTAAAACAAAACGTCGATGAAGGGGCCTTTAAAACCTCAAATCTAATCAAAGAACGCACTAAATCGGAAACGCAAATCCAAGTGCTTTATAAGCCACGAAAACGGTGTATCGGAAACCGATGCAAATAAACTTGAACTGGGGTACGAAGCCCGAATCTTTGGTGGGCAAACAGTGTCGCTATGTTGCTACACGTTACGCTTTATACGGTTCGACATGTTAGATGTAAATTGAGAACCAGTCAAATGATTACTAGGGGCCGAGAACTCGAGTGGCGTTATGATGAGTTGTTTTAAAAATATCTTGGGTAGGTGGGTACCTACTACATTCATGATTGGTTGATTCAACAGAGTTGCCATCTAGAAAATCGTCACGTTAAATAAAGACATGTAAATGGCTGGGATTCCCCTTTTCACAACCAAAATTAAATTAGAGTTCAGTGCATATTTTTCTTTATACCTATATTATGAAAAGGACAGAAGTAATATGATATTTAATAATTATAAACCAATGCTTGACCGCAATCCCGCCTGATTACCACCAGGCAGGATTGCATCACTTGTCGTGTAACGACAAGAAAAACTAATAGAGGGCAATCCGTAGATTACAATTTTTATTATTAACAGATAAAATTAAAAAAAAGGAAAGATGAATGTATGAAAATGGGTGAAGTGAAAACAAGAAAGGTGAATTAAATAATGACAGCAGTCCAGCAGCAACAGCGTAGGTGCGGGGCGCCGAGAGGGCCGCTTACAGTGGCGGAGGAGCGGCCCCGGCGGCGGAGAGGGCCGACAACAGAGACGGAGGAACGGCTGCGGATGAATTTAAATAAGTAAGTATATGTAGGTAAAAACATAACACTACACATTGCTTACCAGCAGTGATGCAACCGTAGATGATGTTAGTCGAATTAGTCCGCGCCTGACGTAAATTGAAGCATTTTTGGTCGCCATGTTTATAATCGCGTCTAAACTGTCTATGGAAGGCTGTCACGGGGTTTAGCGGGAATGTCAAGATGACTGTCACGCTCATTTTTCATTGGACTTTTAAAATTATTTATAGTGTCGTTTACTAAATAAAAACGCGTGATTTATGTAGTAAAAAATGCATTAAGTGAATAATTCAAAAAGAACAGTGAAATATTGTAGCATAGTGGCCACATCATATCTTGACGCTAAACCGCTCCTTATCGTCTAAACGCGGGAAACGAAAGGAGTTAGATTAGTTAGGATAAGTTAGGATTAATTAGGATAAGTTAGGATAGAAGTTTACTCAAGAGAATATGTACTGAAGACTGTAAGGCGTACTATGGCTTTGCCTTTTCCGTTCAGAAGAACGGAAAGAATTGAACCAAAAAAAAAAATGTCTATGGAATATCTTAATTGGACAGGATTAAACTAAAATATTATCTTCTATCCTTTTCTTAATGAAATAGAAAGAAAAGGATGCACTTAACCTAAAATTAATAAATAAATATATTTTGACAAATCACACAGATTGAGTTAGCCTTAAAGTAAGTTCGAGACTTGTGTTATGGGATACTAACTCAACGATACTATATTTAAAATAGATACATATATTGATAAACATCCAAGACCCAGGCCAATCAGGAAAAGATCGTTATCCATCATGACCTGGCCGGGGATCGAACCTAGGGCCTCCACGTCGCAGGCAGGCATGTTGACCGCTGCGCCACGGATGACGACAAATTAGTTAAAATTAGTTTAGTGAAGAAGACAATGGCGTCGATTCTGTTGTTCACAAACTAAGCAAATTTTAAGTTATACGCATCTTTTTCTTTCCATTTCGTTTAGAAAAGGACAGAAGATATAATGTCAGTTTAGACCCGTCAAATTAGGGCGCTCCTAACGTAAACTGGCGTATTTTTAGTCGCCATGTTTATAATCGCGTCTAAAATGTCTATGGAGTATCTTAATTTGACAGGATCAAATTCAAAGTGTTATCTTCTATCCTTTTCTTAACGAAATGAAACGAAAAAGATGCACATAACTTAAAATTAGTTTAGTTTGTGAACAACAGAATTGGCGCCATTATCTATTTTAAAACGACGACGTAGCCCAAACCAAGCCAAATATGGAAGTGCGCAACCTACCTGCACCCTCATACCGTAACACAATTTGTATCATTCTGAAAGATATTATGAATCCATTGCTTTATTCATTTGTAATATTTTTCTGCTCAACAATGTAAATAACATAATACCTAGATGCTGTTGGACTGTCAAAATTAAAGCCAGTGCGGTTAATTACACAATTGACCCGCTGGTGCCGCTTCACTGCTTGGCATCTTCTTGTGGGTCAATAAACAACCTTAGGCATTAAGATGTATCTATCAAGTTGTGCAAGATCATTCAATTGATGAAGTTGCTTCTTTACGAAAAAGCTCGCTCATAAAAAGGGCATCTTGTACGAAATAATCACTATTTGTCACTAAAAATTTCGCTGGAAAAAATAAAGTGAAAACATTTTTTTTTTGTTATTAAATCCATACTAATATTATAAATGCGAAAGTAACTCTGCCTGTCTGTCTGTTACGCTTTCCCGCTTAAATCTCTCGACCGATTTTGATGCAATTTGGCACAGACAATCTTTAGACCCTGAGAAGGAACATAGGCTACCTTTTATCCCGGAAAAATTTGACATTCCCGAGGGAAATCTAAAAAGCGCGATATAACCGAACTCCACGCGGGCGAAGCCGCGGGCGGAAAGCTAGTTAGGTATAAACTAGCGCTTGACAGCAATCCCGCCTGATGGTAAGCAGTGATGCAGTCCTTGATGGTCAAGCGCACTAGTTTATTAAGAGCCTATTATTTTTACGGGATACAAAATACAAGAATGCACTTAACGAGAATCAAGTGAGTTTCTCATTCTAGGTAGGAGTCGGATCAGCGAAGTTGTCCTAGGATTGTTTATTCAAAGCGCGCCGCGGACGTGATGCGATTGTTACATTCCCGGACGATTCCAATCAAATTTTGATTTATTCCTTTTGTTCCACTTTACATTTTCGGTAATGTCCGACTGATTTTGTTGGGTTTTGACGTGGGATCAAGTTCTTGAAAAGGGAATGAAATAGGAAAGCGTTTAGGCATGCAAAGCTCGGACTTCCTATTATTTGGTCGGTTATCAGAATTTTGTAATTTACATAGGAACTATGCACAGAAAAGTGTAGGACGCAATGGCAATATTCAAACTTAAGTTTTGTTTATGCGAAACCCGAAACAGGTGTCCAGTATTTTTAAGTAAAGAATCTATGTAACAATATTTCAAAGAAAAACCACAAAGTTATGAGCTTGCTATTCTACTTGGTTGTCCCAACAAAAATATGGTCAAAGGTCCGCTCGTACGGGTGAGCGCGGGGCGTTAACCTCTGGCGTCAGCTGCGTGCGCGCACTCGGTATCTAAACAGCACAATTTCTAAACGTATTTGGAAAAAATATAATATATCTTTATATATATAATTCTGCTGTACGTGTGTATGTCATTGAACTCCTCCTAAATGGCTTGACCGATTTTAATGATTTTTTCGGTATGCGTTTGAGTGGCGCCCTGAATGGTTTAGATTCACAAATCAGCCCGGCAGATGGCGCTGATTGCTTGAAAAAGCATGTGATCTCGGAAACGGCCCTAACGATTTCGCTGAAATTTGATATGTGGGGGTTTTCGGGGACGAGAAATCGATCTAGATGGGTCTTATCTCTGGGTAAGCGCATGTTTTCGAGTTTTCTCTTTCGCAATATTTCCCGCATAATATGGGCGCTAATTTCGCGCGGCTTGACATAGCCCCTGTGGCGTAGTGGATAGTGGTATGGTCTACTCGCGATGGCTGGTGTTCCTCGGTTCAATCCCGGGCAATCACAAGTCTTTTTTTGTTTTAGACAAGTTTATAGTTTTTTTTTTTAATTTTTGTAATTACTTAAAAAGAAAATTGTACAATTTTCTTTATAAGAACTAAAAGGGAAAAAAATAAACAAAATATTTAATTTTTTTTATTTACTACAATTGTACTTCTGAACTAAAAGAGAAACAAATAATTAGAAATAAATAAATATTTAAGATTTTTATGTAACCTTAAGAGACTGAAACAAAAGCTCTAGGGGTAGAGAGAGGTATGATATCTTTGTTACAAATGTAGATGACAATGCTTTCCATGGGTATATTCCTAAATCTGCTGTACCTGTGTACATCACTGAATTCCTCCTAATGACTGGTCCGATTTGAATGAAGTCTATGTATATAAATGAAAGTTGTGTTAGTTACTCTATTTATAATTCAAGAACTGCTTAACCAGTATGGCTCAAAATTGGTAGGGAGGTAGATAAGAACTGGGAGAAGGACATATCACAAAGGATACTTTTTATCCCGTTCCCGTTGTTCCCGTCGTTCCCGTGTGACGTGACATAAGACATAGTATATCAAAACGCAACTGACATGGAATAACAAAACAACTCAGTCTAAATATACAGTTAGCGGTTCATTTGTTAAAAATAGTACAAACACACTGCTGCATTACTCAGCATATTAAAAAAAAAATCTTACCGGTTGAATGTTGATGCATTCATTTAAAGCAAGGAATATAAAAACTCTCTGCCGGTTTAATTATTTAATAAAAGCCCCAAAGCAAACTTCAACTTCAAAATTTCTAATATTGTATTGCTGTGCCATTTACCACTTCACTACATACTATAAAACAAAGTTACCTTCTCTTTCCCTATGTCCCTTTGTATGATTAAATCTTTAAAGCTACGAAACAGATTTTGATGAGGTTTCTTTTAATAGATAGAGTAATTAAAAAGAAACGTTTATATGTATAATAACATCCATTAAATTGTGGAGAAACACTATCCCTCGAACACATGTGGGAGTGACGAAAGGAGGCATAACTCCGTTGCCGCGAAAAATCGCAGTACAGCGGACAGATCTCCGGCGGGATCTCATGGCGACATGGAAAGTGTGATTGTCGCAATCCAGCACTGAACACGCCACAATAGCGGCGGTAAGTCCCCTCTTTGAGGAGTAGCTAGAGAGGCGCCACGGCGTCCTCACTTTCCGACTGACGTAGGTCCTCACCGGACACGGCTGAATCGGGAGGTTCCTGTTCCGTATAAGGCGGGAGGAAACGCCAGGGTGACCACTGTGTGCATCGCTCTGAGGACACGGTGGAGCATATGGTGGAGGTCTGCCCGGCTTGGGTAGAGCACAGCCGTGTCCTCGTGGCGGCTATCGGCGGCGATCTCATCTCTCGCGTCCGAACCTGGTCCAGGCCATAGTCCGGAACAATAGTGCATGGCAAGCTTTTACCTCCTTCTGTAGAAGGAGTGATGCTGGCAAAGGAGGAGGCGGAGCGCGTGAGGGAGCGGAAATCCCACTACCCTCACGCCTCAAACCGCCGCAGGAAGCGCCCTGGTCGGGTGGCAACATCGCACTCCTGACCACCGTAGGCGCGGGCTTGCGGGCGGCGAGCGATAGGCAGCTCGCCTTCTGGTAAGAACCAGGCCCGGGTTGACGGCGCGTTGTGTTTCACACGCGCCTCAAAGAGATGTCAGCACACCTTGACCCGCAACCCTGTAGAACAGTCCTCGTGGACCTCCACGAGGACTGTTCCACAGGGTTGCGGGTTGGTTAAAAAAGAAACCATGGCACTGGCCGTTGCACAGGCAAGTGAAGTAACACGGGTGGGTTTTAGTCAATAAAAGTCTGACACGCCCTTCCGCTCCACCCAGAGCGGAAGAAGTCATTTGATGGTTTCCCATCCTAACAAAAAAAAAAGAAAACTGAAGAAGAGCAAGAAATTGCACTTGAAGAGCGCAGCCTTAGTATGGCTCGACTTCGTGCTTCTCACTCACCAGAGCATTACGAAGCACAAGAAGAAATTCATCAAATACTGATTTGAATCGGGCAGCGTTTCAATACGCATATAACATAGCGCAATGACGTTCGCATTGGGCCAATGGATGTTGTTTGCGAGTATTGTAGCACATTAAAGATTTCCGGAGAACCGCCAGGATTGTGCTCCCAAATAAAGAATCATTGAATAATAATAGTTATTTATTTAAAATTATCCTGATTTAAAAAGTACTCATGTGATATTGCCTTTAGGGCGGAACGAAGTTCGCCGGGTCAGCTAGTTATATATATAATTCAGTTTTCGCATAAACAAAAAATACCGTTGTATAATCAACCATAAGACTATGATCTCCGCTCGTGTTCTTGGCAAAATTTTGGCGTCTCTCCCACAAAGGCCATTAATCAAGAATTTAATTTTATTAAGAGCGTAAAAGATATTGGCAATTGAAGGAACAGGGGAACAGGGCTGGGTCTTAGGCAGTAAAAATCTGACACGCCCTTCTGCTTTCCCGAGAGCGGGAAAGGTCATTTGGTGATTTCCCAATAAAAAAGGATTATGTCCTATCCAAATTTCGCCATCGCAGTGCATAGGCCTCTGTCAGGATACGTTACAATTCCCTATCTTTTCGCATTTAATCTGTTCTAGCCACCATCTTAAGGTCTTCTGACCGTCTAGCTGGAAGGCGTCCCATGCCATTCTTGCTGATACACATTCTCCAGGAATCATCAACTCCAGCGGCCATTGGTCATTTGATATTCATTGCTAATTTTTATTTGTATGTTGACTTTTACTGCTTGATTTATGCCTCTGGTTTCATGCACTGTCTCCTTATTAGGTGGGACTATAGTCAAACTTAGTTCAGCTTACTGTTGCAATAATATATAGGTAACTACAGAGCGACGAGAATCGCTGCTACAGTAAAACATTTTCGTACAACGCCACTTTTAATTCCATCCTAGTTTTTGCTCTGAAATATTTCTCGGAATCTCCGACGATAAATTGGAAGGCATCAGTTCGGATTTTACCTTTCAATTTATTGATGCAATATGACTTCGAACGGACAGGAAAATTACTTTAGGAATTGTACTGCAGGGTAGTTGCGTAACACACTGTTAGTGCAATGATTGACATAAATTGACATCTTTTTAGTCGCCATTTTTATAATCACGTCTAAATTGTCTATGGAGTATCTTAATTTGACAGGATTAAACTAAAATGTTATCTTGTATCCTTTTCTTAGCGAAATGGAAAGAAAAAGATGCACTTAACTTAAAATTAGTTTAGTGTGTGAACAACAGAATCGGCGCCATTGTCTATTTAAATTCATTTTGACAGTTCAACAACATTCATTGCGTTATTTACGTTGCTGAACAGACACATTTTTTTCAAAATATGAAACAATGTATGAGCAATATCTATAGAGCACAGAGTGGGCTCTCCCCTATTATAAAATAGGAATAAATACTGAATAGTAATGAAAAAAAGGCGGATGCTACTACCAGATTTATTATCGGTATTTCCACAGGTTTTAAAGTATACAATCTCTGGATTCGGTCAAGTATAGACACGGTGTAGTCTTAAAATCTAAAACACGATTACATTTTACGAGACTAAACTAACTCACCCGCACTCTACGACGTCTTGAAGCGAAAAGGGGCCGTTACCACGGTATGTGGGCGGAAGAAACCGATATTTTCTTAACTTCCGGATCTGAGAGTTTCTAGAACATTCGAAACGTGTTTACCTCACCGCCCCCAAGTGTCGAGAGGCGGGAAACTACAATTTTCATTGACAAATAATCGTGATTCATTCATAAACCCAGCACCTCTGGCGTCCAATAGCGGTACTACAGTTCTCATGGTCAATATGGCGACCGTTTTCATTCATAATACAGCGCCTCCAGTGTCGAAAAGCGGTACTACTAATATTGTGCGTAACTCGTTCATTGATGCTGTCGCCTCCTTTCGACAACAGAAGTCGCTAGCTGCCTATGTCAGCCACAATATATATATATATATCAGTCACAATATCCTTTAGAATTATTCTAATTAAGATTGATAGTGTTACGTAATTAGGGTGCTGTTTAGCGCGTTAGCCTGCGTAATCATGGTTTAGTCATTGTTAATGGCATATCATATTCATGGGGTATCACTAGTATTACAGTAGGCTTATAGTACAATAAGCATAAGTGGATATGGTAATCATTACCATAGTATATTGCATAAAGTTCTGCTCGCTTTTTATGAATTACCAAAAGGATATATAGATATTTCTAATGACCTTCATCATCATCATCATTTCAGAGGAAAGACGTCCACTGCTGGACATGGGCCTACCCCAAGGATCTCCACGATGAATGGTCTTGCGACTCCCGCATCCAGCGGTTTCCCGCGACCTTTACGAGGTCGTTGGTCCACCTTGTCAGGGGCCTGTCCACGCTGCGTCTTCCGTGGTCGCCATTCGAGAACCCGTCGGCCCCATCGGGCATCAGTCTTATGGGCAATATGTCCGGCCCACTGATACTTAAGTGTTGCAATTCTTCGGGCTATGTCGGTTAATCTCGTTTTTCTGCGGATCTCCTCATTTCTGATTTTATCACGCAGTGAAACTCCAAGCATAGCCCTCTCCATTGCCCTTTGAGTGACGTTGAGCTTTCTTATAAGGCCCATTGTTAGCGACCACGTCTCAGTGCCATAATTCATCACTGGCAACACATATTGGTTGAACACCTTTGTCATGAGGCACTGCGGTATTTCGGACGAGAAGATTCTACGTAGCTTCCCGAAAGCAGCCCAGCCCTAATAACCTTGGGGTTGCATAATTTTGATGACTAATGATCGAGATACAATAATTGTTCAGACTAGATTATAATAATCGGCAATCGGGTAAATTAAAAGCAAAAAATGAAAGAGTTTGCTTATGGAGTCGGCAATTTTAAAATGATGCAAGGCGCATAATCCTTTTAGGGCCAGTGCGGCATGGCTAGGGATTTTTACTCGACGAATAAAATACAATTTAATAGTACCTATGACAATGAAATTGAAATTCCACTGATATTGCCAAATAACGTTGCGACAGTACCTACTACCGTGACCATAATATTTCTATAACTTTCTTACTTACTTTCCTTTTAACATCAGCCTATTCGACATTTTTTCCTTATTTTTTAAACTAAAAACTTCTCATGTATTTCTCCTTCAATCCTTTTAAATTTTATTTATAATCTTGATCAAATACCTTATTATGTGTCGCATTTTTTAATATTATTTAGGGTCTTGTAACCAAAAGGTAAAAAGGAACCTACCCTATTACTAAGACTCCTCTGTCTATCACCAGGCTGTATCTCATAAACTGGATATGTATCTATCAATAGCTAGACAGCAAGAATTTTCACAGATGATGTACATATTTCTTTTGCCGCTCCATTAACTAATGTTAAAACTGTTTTTTTTTTCTTGTATAGATAATAGTGCGGAATCCTTCGCTATTCGAATTCAAATCCTACACATACTTAGGTACCTACATCGCCGCTTTTTTTTTTAAATTGACCGCATTCATTTTCGATACTGACGGTGATGATAGCTGGTGTACTCCGCCTAGTTCTTCTGAAAATACAAAAGTGATATCATTTTGCTACGAGAATTCGTCTTCTATGTCACCTTATTTTTTTTTTTTATCAATTTGGCTATGATAGTCGCCACAAAAGCTTCGATGTCGCCTTCAGGTTGTGGAGGTCAGACGGCAGTCGCTTCACGGAAAATGTCGAAGTTGAGCCATATTAGCAGTTGGACTGGTAAAAGCGGGCCCCAGACTCCAAAGCTAAAAAAAGGCTTCGGATGCGACTGGGATTAACGCTGGGATGACGATGATGATGATAAGTCGCCACAAAAGACAATTTAGGTACCCCAAAGTTGGTAAAGTCCTCATTTCATTAGACACTATTTCATTACTGACCAGAACCAAACGTTCCCATTCTCTGTTCTCGCTATGCAACCACCACTGCACCTTATTACTAATCATACTATATCCGAAACACATAAACAATACGTTCCAATTTCCTACACAGAGGGGACCTCATACAATCTTCGAGAACTATTGGCAAAGTTCTGGAGTAAGCATAAATTGTATCTCCAACCAATAGTTTAGAAACTAAATGTCCCCTTTTGTGAGCTATCTAGTAGCTTGGGGCGCAGTTGGGTTGGCTTCGTATAGGTATTTGCTAAGTAAATTGAGACCGGCTTTTACGCTTGCTTCTTAGTTCTAAACTACAAGGTCATTTAAAATTAGTTAGCCACACTACATGATGAGTATCAAAATGTTAACAAGCTAAATTAATAAGTGATTTTTATAATATAAATACATGTAGAAAAAATTAATTCTGATACCTAAATATGGATGAACTAAATTTAAGCAAATAATCCATTAATATAAAGTGCGTATGTTTGTATGTCTGTCTGTATGTATGTGCCCGAAGTTGCTCAAAACCCGCACCACTATAGATAATCATATAGATCTGGATGCGCTGAGATCAAAAAAAAAAAAAAAAAAAAAAACTGTTTCGGTCCTTTCTTATAAACAGCAACTGCTTTTTTAACAAGTTGCTAATGCACATGTTACAGAATACCTATAGATGGAAGTTGCTTTTTTTTTAATTTTTTTCGGGGATAACTTCGTCTAATTTATGAACCGATTTTGGTGATTCTTTCTTGGTTAAGGACATCAGGGTTTGATGATGAAAGACCAGATAAATCAAGGGGATCTTTCAAAAATCGTAGGGGCGACTAGTGCATTTGTAAGTTTTTTCATTAGGTATTTTGAAGCACTACAATATCATAAAGGTCTGATGGAAGTAAGTGAAAGAAGAATGGATGGTATGTGGTGGTAGTATGTGGTGGATGGAAGTGAGTGAAGTGTAAGATTCTTATCAATAGATAAGAATCTTACACTTCGTTGCGTTGTGACTGTCATTAGGGGGCTGATGATAAAGACAAAGGTCAGTTCAGGGAACTTATCAACGGTTTCCAGTAGCTACTATTGTTGTATATAATTAATATTACATAAGATAGTCCCCCAAAACCCCCTTTCTTCGCCACTTCCTTGTGCTTTCGCTGGAAAGAAGTGGCGTAACAAATTCCCCAGCAGCATAGCTGTCTGTTGATATATAAAAAACAAATATTTATTTAAATCTGTTTTTAGTAGACTTTGTTATTGTAGCGACAATAGAAATCCATAACCTGTCTGTCTGACAGACAGATACACAGACAGACGAACAGATAGGCAGACAGCGGAGTCTTAGATAGAGACCATATTAGGTTTTCACACCTGGATACGAGCCCAAAAAAGTGAGACCTTCGATAAATCTTGGGTCGTTTCAGTTTGGTTTAATTAACCATTACCTACATAGCTACAAAACTTTTTATTAAGCAAACCTGAATTTTGGCTCCGAGTGCAAAGCAGCGTACCGTGATTATAATTAAGAATTAACAACCAGAAAATACCTACCAATTACATTTTGTATGACCCGAACTTCAAACTAATGGTAAGGGTCCGCGGTTGTGTGGGGAGGAAAAACTAATTAAGCAGATTACTTTAAAAAGGCAAAATAGTATGGCGACCCAACGAGCGTAGGTATATACAGTATGTTAACTAACAGAGGGCGTTCCCGTTAACCCGAAATAGTATAGCATACATACATGCTAAAAAAAATATTTCCATTCGAAAACAAAATGTTTTAAAAATTTTTCCAATAAGAAAATATTCAATAAAAATTTTAAATTGACATGTAAAAGAAACACACTGTACACGCGAACATGAAAGACGGCAACGTCGCAATTTATTTATACATGACGACTACTATTTTGATTTAAAACAGGAGGTTTCAAATTTATTTCCAATTAGAATTTTTTTTTATTCGGATTTTTTATGCTTATTTTTCTATGCTCATATTTTTATTTTATTCTATTAATGATATATATTAACGAGTTTAAGGGAACGCCCTCTGTTATTTAACATACTGTATATTACTAGCGGTCGCCAGTGACTTCGTTCGCGTGGCGTTAGTTATGCTCCGCTCCTATTGGTCGCAGCAAGATGTTTTATAGCCTAAAGCCTTCCTGGATTAATGGGC
The DNA here is from genome assembly GCA_017933935.1 of Sesamia nonagrioides. NCBI lineage: Eukaryota > Metazoa > Arthropoda > Insecta > Lepidoptera > Noctuidae > Sesamia > Sesamia nonagrioides. The sequence goes on along the minus strand of JADWQK010001429.1, from coordinate 3,448,201 downwards.
TATCCAACGCAAAAAGAATTTTTCAAATCGGACCAGTAGTTCCTGAGATTAGCGCGTTCAAACAAACAAACAAACTCTTCAGCTTTGTATATTAGTGTAGTAATAGTGTATTAAATAAAATGTGATTTCAAAACTGATGTTGTTTCATAACAACACACGAAATGGTTTTTATGACTTTTATTAATTTATTATAATTAATCTTTATTCTACAATATTAATTACATCAAAGTAAAAATATAGAATGGCTATTCATGCAAGAATAATCATTATAATTAATTTGCACCAGCCATTATTGCCAAAGCTGGATCGGTGATTTGATGTGATTTGTATAACAGCAACTTCGACGTTCTTCCTATATTATCGCCATGGAATTCAAAACTGAAACGTAAATACACTATTTGATAACAGAAAAATGAAATATTTTTCCCATAGCCCCCACAACACTAACTTTTAAATTTCACCTCAATTTCAGGAAAAATCCTACATTTTTAAATCAAGAACCAATTAACTTGTTCGTTTAGGTAACTACCCAAAAACTATTGCAGTAAAAAAGAAAACTAGCTACGTCACGAAAGAATAAAAACGAATTTCAATAAAACTTCGTTTTTCTCGTGTTCTATTAATTAAAATACTCTCTCAGATCAAGCCGACGAAGCATTGGCCTGAATCAATTGAAAGGAACATTGTCTACGAAACTCATTGTTTTATCTCAATACCTAAGGCTTCTATTTAGCGGCGAGTAGATAGAATATTGTACTGATGTTTGCTGAGAGATTCAACTTTGAATTATTGATGAAAGCAAAATTATACATTTAGAGGCTTAAATTGGGAAGGAAATAAGTCGGAAGACCGTTTTGAGAGATATGTCACGATTTGATTGTCATGTAGTCTGTTTTAGGTTCTTGTGTTTCATTGGAAGGTTTTCAGCAAGGAAAAGGATCCTTCGGCATCCCTTCATTGAAGCCCACACTGTCTGAAACTATGGCTTGGCAGGCTGCAACGTTCTTAGAGATGACTAAAACTGCAACAAAAGCAATAACATTGAACTTGGCTAGAAATTAAAATTCAAATCATTTATTATTTCCGCACATGGAGTAGATGGTGCGGAAATAATAATTATGATTATGGCGTCCCTTCTTTTGGTTTTTGGATGAGAAATCATCAAATGACTTCTCCCGCTCTGGGCGGAGTGGAAGGGCGTGTCAGACTTTTACTAACTAAAACCCACCCGTATTCCTTCACTTGCCTGTGCGCCAGGGCTACGGTTTCTTTTTAGCCAACCCACAACCCTGGCCCAGGAGGCATCAGTCCTCGTGGGCCCCGTCACGATGTGCTGACATCTCTTTGAAGCGCGCGTGAGACACAACGCGCCGTTGACCCAGGCCTTTTCCTTGACGGGCGACGAACTGCCCGTCGCTCGTCGCCCGCAAGCTCGCGCCTGCGGTGGCCGAGAGATCGATTTTGTCAGGGACCAGGGCATCTCCTGGAGCGGCTTGAGGCGTAACGGCGCTGGGATTCCCGCTCCCTCACGCGTTCCGCCTCTTCCTTTCCTAGCATCACTGCTTCGCAGATGGAGGTGACGGCCTGCCATGTAGGTACTCTCGTTCCGGATCATGGCCTGGACCAGGGTCGGACGCGAGAAGTCGCCGCCATGAGGACACGGCGGTGCTCTACCCAAGCCGGCCAGACCTCCACCGTATGCTCCACCGTGTCCTCAAGGCGATCCACACGGTGGTGATACCCTGGCGTTTCCTTCCGCTTTATACGGAACAGGAACCTCCCAAAACAGCCGTGTACGTTGAGGACTTGTGTCAGGCGGAAGGTGAGGGCGCCGTGGCGCCTCTCTAGCCAGTCCTCAAAGAGGGGACTTACCGCTGCTATTATGGCGTGCCCAACATCGATTACCCTTTAGGTACCTCATATTGTCTCAGGATAGAGTTGAGTGTACATAATACGCCATGCTGGAATGGAAACTCCACACTAGGAACTTCTCCTGTATCGAGGGTGTGTTGACAAACATTTTAACTCGCATACACAAAAAGCCAGACCTACTTATAACAAATGCTTGTAGGTCATAAAAATAATTGTTCCGTGCGGGAATTGAACCCGCGACACGCAGTCGGCAGTGAATGGTGTAACTACTGCGTCAACCGTTCCATGGAACTAAGTATTAGCGTCGACGTTGATTATGATACACTTTATGTACATATTTATTGTATAATTTACCTAAATAGTTCGCTGTAGACTACATAAATTATTTCGCTCCTTCCCCTTGGTATTCCATCCAAAGTTCGTCTGTAAAAGATCGCTCTTAGCGATTAGACCGCCCATTGTGTCACTTTTTGTAAAATCTTGATACTTATTTATGTTCTGTAATTTATATGGTGTACATAATAAAGAGTATTCTATTCTAACTTTTTATACCCCCTGAACGGATAACCCGTCACTAAACCAAGATTCAAAGTTGTGAGCGTAGGTACGTAAGAATGGTTTTGTGATTTTTGATATTTTCTGTTTGCCAAAGACAAGGTGTAGGCCTAGGCAAATATTTATCGGCAATCTGTTCGCCAACTACAATAGGGATCACTACATTGACGTAATCTGAACATACCTGTAGGTCTGTCAGGGTCGTGGGTCGTTCGAAAGAGATACTGTGGTCCTGGAAGAACATGGGGCGGTTTTAGTCAGTAAAAGTCTGACATGTTCTACCGCTCCGTCCAGAGCGGGAGAGGTTATATGAAGATTTCCTATTCAAGAAAAGGCAAAAAAATATATAAAAATATATAGAAGTAAATATGTCGGTACATCTTTATACAAGTATGGTGTTAAATTAATAATATGGGCAGCTCGCCGCCCGGTAAAGGACCAGGCCCAAGTCCACGGCGCGTCGTCTTACACGAACGCCTCAAAGCGATATCAGCATATCGTGACGGGCTTCACGAAGACCGATGATTCCTGAGTCAGGGTTGTGAATTGTTTAAAAAAGAAACCATGGCCCTGGCGCACAGGCAAATGAAGAAACACGGATGGGTTAAAACCAAGCGGAAGGGCGTGTCAGACTTTTACTGACTAAAGTCAGTAAGAGTCTGACACGCCCTTCTGCTCCGCCCAGAGCGGAAGAGGTCTTTGATGATTTGATGATTACCCATCCAAAAAAAGGTATGATATTTATACTTCAATAACGCCAAGCGCCCATTAAATTCGTAAAGTGCCGCGGGCGACGCTATTTCATTAAAAAAGCGACGCGGTCAGCCTGTACTGTGCGTTACATTGCGGTTGACGAGAGAATGCGTTCTTGACACATGTCAGTTTCATACAAACAACAACTTGTATTGCGATTTTTATCTTTATTGCGCTTCTAGAATTGTAGCACTGACAGATTTCAGGAAAGTTTTCCCTCGACAGACTGTCGTTTGTAGACACAGTAGATACCATATTGGCTTTTTTTGACGGGAAAGCTAAGATGAGTGTCACGTGCATTTTTCATTGGACTTTTAAAATTATTTATAGTGTCGTTTACTAAATAAAAGAGCGTGATTTATGCAATAAAAAGTGCATTCAGTAAATAATCATAAAGAACATTGAAATATCGCAGCATAGTGGCCATATTATGACTTTGCCTCAAACCTCCCTCATAGACGGTTCATGCGGCCGTCTTTTACAACTGTCATCGGCGATAACCGCCATTATTGTGAAATAAAATTTTCAAAGAATTTCTATAATTTGTTACATGTGTTATTGGCAAAATTGTGGTATCTATTCCACAGAGCCCATTGATAAAGAGTTGAGGTTGAATCTCACCTTGAAAAAGGAAGAAGAAGATACTATAGTGATAAAGGATTGCGTTGCGGCGAAACTGTGGGTACAATTTATCAGATTCCATCTCCTTCTGTGTGTGCACTGAAGTGCACTGAAAAGTTTTAAAAATAGAATGTAAAAGGTTGTCCTTTTAGGGTTTAAACTATAAACAACGCTTAACCTTTAATAACCAAACACATTAACAAACCAACCTGTTTAAACAACACGAAACCTTTCTCTAAATGTTTCACTTGTGTCCCATATTTGAGTGCTACCGAACTCGGCCTGTAGCAAAGTGCTTCCTAACTAAGCTCAGACTTGTTATTAAGTGCTTTGGACTACACATGGCAGCTAACGCTGTTACTAAGTACAGATTGTGTGGACTTTATAAGATGGGTACGAAGGTTGTAAATAAATTTATGTGAATAAGAAGGAGATGTCGCGTGGAAAATTTTGAGTATGATGGCCGAAAGAGTATAGGAAGACTAAGGAACGGTAGACGGTTTGTTTAAAAGATGGAATGGAATGGATTAGAAAGAGAGTTGATAGATTAGAGACGCTGCGCCGATCGCATATACATACAATATTGGAATGAGAGCCAGAGAATGATAATACTTATTGTAGCGGTACCTACAAACGCCATAAAAAAGCAACGCGTCATACTGACGTCACACGAATTCTACATCTCACAAGCAGAGTTTACCGAGCAATTAGCTTAAATATACCTTCCCAATATCAACCGTTGGGCAAGTGTCCGTGAGACGTAACACCCGTCTGGTCGAAGGATCCTCCCTTTTCTATGGAGGATGAGTGAACTTTACTCTCTGTTCATCATGCCTCTACACTGGTGACCCCGACTCCTGTTGGTGGTAGTGAAATTCACAGAATTTCGTCCCAATATCCGGAAATAACACAGTCTGCAAAGCCTAGAGCACAGGCGTAGAGTAGCCAGCCTCTCGGTGTTCTATAGGATGCATTTTGGGGAGTGTGCGAGGGAATTGCATGATTTAATTCCCCCATCTCCGTTCCACCATCGGACGACCTGTCGTACGGTGAGTTTCCACCCTTACGTTGTTAACACCACCACGATCCGGACGAAGCGTTTCGCCTCCTCCTTTATATCGCGTACATCGAGGGAACAATTTGCCAGCGGCGGGGTTTCTTTCGGACTACAATTTGAGTGTCTTCAAGGCTAGAGAGAATAGGGTCTTAATAAACTAGTGCGCTTTACCATCAACGATTGCGTCACTGCTTACCATCAGGCGGGATTGCGGTCAAGCGCTAGTTTATAATTTGTGAAAAAAGAAAAATAAACACCGCGGGATGACAGGGATGTTTGATGTTTGTTTCGTGCGAAATGGAGGCGTATTATGTAGAAAAGCGGACCCCGGGCTCGAATGCGAAAAACGCGGTTACAACCGGGATTACTTATACGCTGAGAAGATGATAATGATCCGGAAATAACACGCCCCGCTGGTATTCCGGGTGTCGTCAAACACAACACTGTACACTATATTCGCACTACAGCAGGACCCCCAGTGTCATGCTCACCTCATCATCAGCCTAACCTTAATAGATTAGAAGTAGATTTATTGCTGATATTATGGTGTGACATGATTGTGCCCACAGACCATAACTGGACGGTGCACTATCTTGAGTTGGTTTGTGTGACTTTTAAGGTTTACTTCTATCATTCGTTATTTTATCACTGTCCCCTTCTGTATACGTCCGTTTCCTTATTTCTTGTAAAATCAATATGTTTTCGTGGACATTGGTGTGGGTCATGTTTGTTTACTATGTATTATACCTTAGCCGACTATTAATATTGTAACATATAACTGATTTTTGTCCCACATATAATAATAATAAGTCTTTTTACCCGACTACGGCAAAGCAAAAGGAGGGTTATGATTTTGACAGGCTATGTATGTATGTATGTATGTATGTATGTATGTATGTATGTATGTATGTATGTATGTATGTATGTATGTATGTATGTATGTATGTATGTATGTATGTTCATCTGTTCCCTCGTAACTTCTAAACTACTTATCAGAATTCGACAAATGATACATCATTAGAAGCGTCTTAATTGTCCGCTGGTTATAGGCTATATGGAGTTCCACAAAATCTAATGTGGCGCCCTCTAACGGACAAAATATACAGAATAAAAAAATAAAGTTAAGATAAATATGCCGTGTTTGGTATCATTTGAAAGCGCTTTACTTGTACATTTTGAATATATATATATTACTAGCATTTGCTTGTGACTTTACCTGTATTCATGGGCTGATTGCATATAATTTACATCTTTTCGTTCTTCTTTACTACTTATCAGAATAAGACCACTGCAGTACCATTAGAAGGGCCTTAATATTCTGTTGGTTATGAGCTATAAAGCTTGTCACCAAATTTAGTATTACGCCCTCTAGCGGACAATAAGTTCTATGTTAATATAAAATTAAAATAAATATACCGTATATGGTATCACTTGAAAGAACTTCACGAGTACTTTATGTTTGTACATAATACCGAGTAATGCTTCGTAGAAATTTGAATGTAAACCAGGGTTTGGTAAATGGAGCGATGGGAGTAGTGAAAGCCTTCGAATGGCCTGCTCTTCAGCGCGGTCAGTTAGAACAGAGAGAACAGCCAAGCGCTGTTCTCATACAATTTGACGACGCATCTATAAAAGCAGATATTAACGGACTTAGCAGAATCGAGCCTTGCCTCAGTGAATTTGACGGTGTGAGGGGGTCTGGGCAAATTCAGCGTAAAATGCTCTCGCCGAGTCTTTCTTGGGGTTGTACTGTACATAAATTACAAGGTTGTACTCTAGATAAAGCAGTTATCGATCTAGGAAAGTCGTTGTTTGGTAAAGGACAGGCCTATGTCGCTAGTAGATTCAAAACCATAGAGGGATTGTTTATAAGTGTCTTGGATCATAATGAATTACTTAAAAATCCACATGACAGTCGATCGTTATCAGAATTAGATAGATTAAGAAATCTTCCCAGGTCCTCTTAATATGTGAAACATCCAATCTATTTATACTAACGACCTCATCCACTAATTCATGATCCATTCGCTGCCATCGACGCAAATGTGCGTCGCCACTACGAAATACTGGGAGCTTCATACGGGGAAACCGTTGCTATACACGCTATGATCCACGTGCTACGAAATAGAAAATAGGATATCTCTACATATTACTATACGCCGATTCATAAGTCAAAAGAGATGTCGTATGTTAACTACCTAGTTTTTAGTTCGTCAATTTAACTTTTGTTAATATTATGCGCCACAAATACACTTTAACACCAAAATAGTAGAAATAATAAAAAGTATAAAAACTAAAACCCAACTACGACAAAAAACGACGCTGAAAAAGTATAAAACAAGATTTTCAGAATACTGAAATGAACAGAGTTGCTAATATAGTTGCAAGTAAATGGACACAGTAGACTCTACCAAGATGCCTTCGTTGTAAATAGACAATAATGTCATACAATACTATTCTGAAGTATGCAATATTCACTATGTAGAGATAATTTTTCATGTTTGGAAAGGCGTAGTCACACGTTATATATACCTACCGTAGCACTTTGATAACGTGTGACTGCGGTTTTCCAAACATGAAAATTTATCTCTACATAGTGAATATTGCATACTTCAGAATAGTATTGTATGACATTATTGTCAATTTACAACGAAGGCATCTTGGTAGACTCTACTGTGTCCATTTACTTACAACTATATTAGCAACTTTGTTCAGTTCAGTATTCTGAAAATCTTGTTTTATACTTTTTCAGCGTCGTTTTTTGTCGTAGTTGGGTTTTAGTTCTTTTACTTTTTATTATTATTTCTTGTTTTACAATTGATAGTAATAATGTTACAGGAAACACAATTTATATTTCTAAGTATTAGTAATGTTAGTAATATATGTAGGTTTATAATATGTCAGTAGTGTTATTAATCACAAGAACCCCGGTTTGGGTAAAGGCCTCCTCCAAAGATGCCCATTTTTGTCGGTCTTGTGCTATGGTGTACCAGTTTGTGCCCGTTGATCTTTTCAGATCATCTTCCCAGCGATTTAAATGTCTCCCCCTCTTTCTCTTGCATGGTGGTCCTAACCAGTTAGTAACCCGCGATGTCCACCTTCTGTCAGTCATTCTCGCCACATGTCCAGCCCACTACCATTTCCGTTTTCGAGCATAAATCAAGGCGTCTGTAACTTTAGTGACGCCTCTTATCTTTGAATGTCTTATTTTGTCCATTTTCTTTATATTTAACATGCTTCGCTCTAAACCTCTTTGACATGTATTGATTTTATTCATGGCTTGTGTGGAGAATTTCCAGGTCTGGCTTCCATAGGTGAGGCTCGGTATAAGACATGAGTTCATAACTTTAGCTTTGAGAGTTATTGGTAGATTACTTTTAAATATTTCTTTTAGACTCCAATATTTGTTCCAGGTTTGTTGGGTCCTTCTTTCTATTTCTTTAATGTTGCTGTCTTTTTCAAAACTTATTCTTTTTCCCAGGTATATATAGCTGTCCACGTATTCTAAAGGGTTACCGTTGATAGTTATAGGATTGGTTCGTGTATTAGTTATCATCTTAGTCTTCGTTAAATTCATTTCCAATCCAGCTGTCGCACTCGCTCGTTGTAGAGATTCTATCATGGTTTGCGTTTCGTAAGCTGTCTCTGCTAGAAGTATTAGGTCATCAGCGAACCTTAGATGACTTAGGTAGTTGCCGTTTATATAGATTCCTGATTTACTCCAATCACACTTGCTAATGATGTTTTCGAGAATGGCTATAAAAATAGTGGGTCCCCTTGTCTCACCCCTCTTTCTATATGGAATGCGGGGCCTAAGGTTTCGAGTTTTATTCTTCCTTTGTTATTATTGTATATAATCTCTGGCACCTCTTGTTCTTTTAAGCTTTCCCATATGCTTATATGTGTAACCGAGTCGAAAGCTTTTTGATAATCTATAAAAGTAATATATAGAGGTCTTTGGAACTCTTAGTATTTCTCTATAATAAGATCGATGGTGTGTATGTGATCGATTGTAGAGTAGCCTTTCCTAAAGCCTGCTTGTTCTACCGGTTGTTTTGCCTCTATTATCGAACTTACTCTATTGTTAATAATCGATGAGAATAATTTATATATATTTGGTAATAAGCTAATTGGTATAGTTGCTGATATTTTTTGGATCACCCTTTTTGTATATAAAAGTATAATATTTGCTTCGGACCATTCTATGGGCGTTTCAGAACTAGAAAGTATAGAGTTAAATAATTCAGTTAATGGTTTTGATAGAATTTGGTGAGCATACTTTAATGATTCATTCGTGATGTTGTCGGATCCAGGGCTTTTCTCGAATTTCAGTTTCTTAATTGAGTCTATCACTTCAGTTTCATCGATTTGTTGTATTGGATGGCAGTCTACTGTTTCTTTTTCAGTTTTGTCAGTGGTTATTCGAGATTTGTCTCTGTACAGTTCCCTGTAAAATTCAGTTGCTGCACTGATAATGTCATTTCGATTGTAAAGGTCCTTTTTAAGAGTTGTCAGTCCTTCTCCTTCTTCGATCCAAGATCGGTTAGTTCTGAGTCCTTTGTATGCTTTCTTCGAGCTACCATATAGTTGAAGATGTTTCTCTATTGTTTCTTGCCTATATTTTGCATAGTCTTTCTTGATATACTTATTAACAAGTTTGTACAAAGCGGTGAGTTCATTTTTCAATGAACGAGTTTTATTTTTACATTTTTGTAATTCTTGCCTTCGATTTAGTAATTTTAATGTGTATTCTTGTAGTATTTTATGTTTTTTATTATCTTCGTTGTTGGTTTTAGTAAGGATCAAACTTTGCTGGATGGCCTTTATTATGTTGTCGTAGAAGGTTTGCACCAGTTTTTTATCTTGGCTGGTAGGTTGACTTGGTGACTCCGAAAGAAAGCTTGATAGGTTTTCTCTGTATTCTGTTATTTCATCGTTGTGTTTGAGTTGACTTGTTTGATTATTTGAGAACTTGGTCCTATTTTTCTTTTGCGTGGTACACATGATAGTACTTCTAAGCGGACGGTGATCTGATGCGTAATTAAGATTCAAGACATCGATATTTTGGAACCATTTTGGGTGATTTGAAAGGATGTAGTCAATCTCGTTCTTATACTGGCCATTTGGTGAACGCCAAGTCCATCTGCGGCTTTGCTTTTTCTTGAAACAGGTGTTTATAATTGTGAGCTCGTGTTCTAACGCAAAGTTAATAAGTCTTTGGCCTCTGTGGTTTCTTTCTCCTGAGCCGTATTGTTTCATAACCACGTATTCGTTTTCCCTGGGGACTCCAACTTTTGCGTTAAAGTCTCCCATTAGAATGATGTGTGTGTGTGCTGTTCCAAGTGCCTTTTCTATCTTTATATATATAATTCTGCTGTACGTGTGTATGTCATTGAACTCCTCCTAAACGGCTTGACCGATTTAAATGATTTTTTCTGTATGAGTTTGAGTGGCGCCCTGGATGGTTTAGATTTACAAATCAGCCCGGTAGATGGCGCTGATTGCTTGAAGAAGCATGTGATCTCGGAAACGGCCCTAACGATTTCGCTGAAATTTAATATGTGGGGGTTTTCGGGGACGAGAAATCGATCTAGATCAGTCTTATGTCTGGGTAAGCGCATGTTTTCGAGTTTTCTCTTTCGCAATATTTCACGCATAATATGGGCGCTAATTTCGCGATGCTTGACATAGCGCCTGTGGTGTAGTCGATAGTGGTATGGTCTACTTGCGATGGCTGGTGTTCAAACCCAGGCATTCATAATTTTTTTTTTTGGTGTTAGGCAAGTTTATAGCTTTTTTAAGTTTTTGGAGTCAGTATTTAAAAAGAAAATTGTACATAAGAACTAAAAGGGAAAAAAAAAATATTTTTCTTTTTCTTAAGTTAAAATTGAACTTAAGAACTAAATGAGAAAAAAATAAATAGAAATAAATACATATTTCAATTTTTTAAATTAACTTTAAGAGACGGAAACAAGAGCTCTAGGGGTAGAGTTTTTTTTAAATGTAAATTATAGAGGTATGATATCTTTGTTACAAATGTAGATTACAATGCTTTTCGTGGGTATATTCCTTAATCTGTTGTACGTGTGTACGTCACTGAATCCCTCCTAAAGGGCTGGTCCGATTTGATTGAATGAAGTCTATATTTAAAAAATAAAGTCGGGTTAGTTACTCTATTTATAACTCAAGAACAGCTTAACCAGTTTGGCTCAAAATTGGTAGGGAGCTAGATAAGTACTGGGAGAAGGTAATAAGATACTTTTTATCCCGTTCCCGTTGTTCCCGTCGTTCCCGTGTGACGTGACTTAAGACGTGGTATAACAAGACGCAACTGACATGGAATAACAAAACAACTCAGTTAAAATATAAGTTCAAGTAAGCGGTTCATTTGTTAAAAATGATACACACTGTTGCACTACTCAGCATATTAAAAAAAAAGTCTTACCGGTTGAATGTTGATGCATTCATTTAAAGCAAGGAATATAAATAGTCTCTGCCGGTAATTTTTTTTTAATAAAAAGCCCCAAAGCAGACTTCATCTTCAAAATTTCTAATATTGTATTGCTGTGTCATTTACCACTTCACTACATACTATAAAACTAAGTTACTTTCTCTTTTCCTATGTCCCTTTGTATGATTAAATCTTTAAAACTACGAAAGAGATTTTGATGAGGTTTCTTTCAATAGATAGTTAATAAAAAGAAACGTTTATATGTATAATAACATCTATTAAATTGTGGAGAAACACAACAAACATTTTTGAGGTTTCTAATGTGATGTCGTAAATAATTACGTTTATTCCGCGTTTGCACTGAATCTTAGCACTCCTTGCCGGATTGCCGCCCTGGGATCCGGAGGCCAAAGCCCTCGCTCACATGTGGGAGTGGCGAGACGAGGCATAACTCCGTTGCCGCGAGAAATCGCAGTACGGTGGGATCTCATGGCGACATGGAAAGTGCGATTGTCGCAATCCAGCTCTGGGCACGCCACAATAGCGGCGGTAAGTCCCCTCTTTGAGGAGTGGCTAGAGAGGCGCCACGGCGCCCTCACCTTCCGACTGACGTAGGTCCTCACCGGTCACGACTGTTTCGGAAGGTTCCTGTTCCGTATAAAGCGGGAGAAAACGCCAGGGTGACCACTGTGTGCATCGCCCTGAGGACACGATGGAGCAAATGGTGGAGTTCTGCCCGGCTTGGATAAAGCACAGCCGTGTCCTCGTGGCGGCGATCGGCGGCGGTCTCTCGCGTCCGACTCTGGTCCAGGCCACAGTCCGGAGCAAGAGTGCATGGCAAGCTTTTACCTCCTTCTGTGAAGCAGTGATGCTGGCAATGGAGGAGTCGGAGGGCGTGAGGGAGCGTTAATCACACTACCCTTACGCCTCAAACCGCCGCAGGAAGCGCCCTGGTCGGGAGGCAACAGCGGACTCCCGGCCACCGTAGCCACGGTCTTGCGGGCGGCGAGTGATCGGCAGCTCGCCGCCTGGTAAGAACCAGGCCCGAGTTGACAGCGCGTTGTGCTTCACGCGCGCCTCAAAGAGATGACGGCACACCGTGACGGGGTCCACGAGGACCGAAGCCTTCTGGGCCAGTGTTGCGGGTTGGTTAAAAAAGAAACCATGGCACTGGCCGTTGCACAGGCAAGTGAAGGAACACGGGTGGATTTTAGTCAATAAAAGTCTGACACGCCCTTCCGCTCCGCCCAGAGCGGGAGAGGTCATTTGATGATTTCCCATCCAAAACAAAAAAAAGAACTGAAGAAGAGCAAGAAATTGCACGTGGAGAGCGCCGCCTTAGTATGGCTCGACTTCGTGCTTCTCACTCACCAGAGCAAAGGGAGGCAGCCCGTGAAACGGCTCGGTTGGCAATGCGAAATTGTCGAGCAAACCTCAGAGATCAACCGCTAGGTAATTTATGAAGCACAAGAAAAAAATCATCAAATACTGATTTGAATCGGGCAGCGTTTCAATATGCATATATAGCGCAATAGCGTTCGCATTGGGCCAATGGACGTTGTTTGCGAGTATTGTGGCACATTAAAGTTTTCCGGAGAACCGCCAAGATCGTGCTAGCAAATAAAGAATCATTGAATAATAATATTTATTTATTTACAATTATCCTTATTTAGAAACTAGAAAAATGTGGTTATGTGATATTGCCTTTAAGGCGGAACAAAGTTCGCCGGGTCAGCTAGTGGTCTTATAAAACTCTTCAATATCGTGTTCGTTTGCATTCTCTGTGGGTGCGTACACTTGTATTATTGATATCTTGTTACCATCTAAATTCATGTTAAGCATTGCTACGCGTTCTGTTATGCCTATGAAGCTCTCTATATTACTTTTAAGTGACTTGTGTATTATAAAACCCACCCCATACTGTCCGGGTGTGGATCCAATGTAGCAAAGTATAAAAGGGTTGTGTTCTTCTATTGTGTTACCTTGTCGTCTAACTTCCGAAATTCCCATAATATCATATTTTATTCTACTTAAACATTCTTCCAGTTCCAGTATTCGGTCGTATGAGGAAAGGGTCCTGACATTGTATGTGATAATATTTAATTGACGGTTTAAATTTAATTGTTGTATCTTTGGAGGGTTTTGGTCGTAATCTTCCGCGGTGACCAACCGGGTTGGAAGATGCGTTTCGTTTGTTGTTATTTCTATATAATCACTTTGCGAGGGGGGTGTTAATTGCTATTCGTTTGAGTTTTCCTTGTCCTGTTGCTTAGACCCGCTGTTTGGGTGTTTAGTAGTGAGGAAATTTAGTAGTGAGGAAATTTAGTTTTACAACTCCTTCTGACAGGCTGGAACTCCTTTTATTTTGTGCCGAGATTTTATTTTTCTTGTTCACTTGCGTTTGTTTTTCAGTTTGTGCTAGACGGTTATTTTCCGGGGATACTGAGAGCATTCTTTTGTTCCTGTTTGATGTGTTTTTATCTAGTATAATAATTTTGTCGTATCTTAGTATCGCCTTATTTCCTTTCTCTTGTCCCACATAAATAAAATAAAATGTTGAGGTTGGCTTCTAGTCTAAACGGATCTAACCGCAGAAGTCACTGCTTATCTTACCCCCACAACGACAACAATACGGGTCCCTTGATTATCAGATTTTCAGGTTTTGCCGACCTACTGTCAGCCCATATCGCCCATAGATATCCACTGCTGGACAAAGGCCTCCCCCAAGGCTTTCCACGATGACCAGTCTTGTGCTGCCCGCATCCATCGGCTTCCCGCAACCTTCACCAGGTCATCGGTCCACCTTGTTGGGGGCCTCCCTACGCTACGTCTTCCACTACGTGGCCGCCACTCCATAACTTTACTGCCCCATCGACCTTCAGTTCTACGAGCAAAGTGCCCGCCTACTGCCCCTTAATTTTAAAGACTCGAAGAGCTATGTCGGTGACTTTGGTTCTTCTGCGGATCTCCTCAATTTCTGATTCGATCACGTAGAGAAACTCCGAGCTCTTTCCATTGCCCTTTGTGTGACTGACTTATTCTGATTACATTACACTAATAGAGCTTTAGCATTATTTTGACAATTCGTTTATTTCTGAAAAAAATCTAGACTTCGGTCTTTGGTCATTTACCTATATTAGGGTTCCGTACCTCAAAAGGAAAAAAACGGAACCCTTATAGGATCACTTTGTTGTCCGTCTGTCTGTCTGTCTGTCTGTCAAGACCCTTTATCTCAAGAACGCGTGGACGTATCAAGCTGAAATTCACATGAAATACTCAGATCTATTGTCCCTTTAAGCTGTAAAAATATCAAACTTCTAAGCCAAGCCAATCAAAAGATACAGCCGATTATGTCGATATTTTCAACAAATTTTCGACACTCGCAAAGGAATCAAAACCTACAGGATACTTCCCGTAAACTCAGAATCTTGAAATTTGGCATGAAGCATTGTCATATAATGCAAATATAGGAAAAATTGCGAAAATCACATTTTTTTAGTTAAGTATTTATTATGATAAAAATATTTTAATAAAATGAAACTTACTAACTTATTTCTCACGAACGAATAAAGGTATCAAATTGAAATTTATACCAAATAGCAAGGTCTAATATCCCTTTAAGCAGTGAAAAAATCAAACTTCTAAATTAACGCGATCAAAAGATACAGCAGTTTATACCGACACCTTAGACGAATTTCCGTCACACGCTAGGGAATCAAAACCCGGATACTTCCCGTAAACTCAGAATCTTGAAATTTGGCACGAAGCATTGTCATATAATGCAAATATAGGAAAAATTGCGAAAATCACATTTTTTTAGTTACATAATATAATGAAAATATTTTAATAAAATGAAACTTACTACCTTATTTCTCACGAACGCATAAAGGTATCAAATTGTAATTTATACCAAATACCTAGTTCTATTGTCCCTTTAAGCAGTGAAAAAATCAAACTTCTAAGTTAACGCGATCAAAAGATACAGCAGTTTATACCGACACCTTAGACGAATTTCCGCCATACGCTAGGAAATCAAAACCTACAAGGTACTTCCCGTGAACTCAGAATCTTGAAATTCAGCACGAAGCAACGTTATAACAGATAAATAAAGGAAAAATTGCGAAAATAATAAATTTGAAGTTACATAAAATATTGAAATATTGTTTTTCAAATTCAAATTCAAACATTATTTCAGGCAGGGCCCATATGTTGTTAGTAAAAAACTTATCCTATGTTAGTGAAACAGAAACAGAATAAAAGAGAATCAGTTGGCGACATGAATATGTGCACGCACATCTCTGTCCGCCCAGAGCCTAATAAAAGGTCCGTCGACCTTGTCCGCCAGTGTAGCTAGGATATTGTTCGGGCTGCCCCGAAATCGCCGCAATATCGAAGCACACCGTTTGCGAATGATAGCATAAACGTCATTAATTCGCGCTTCCGCGAACATGCCTGATGCACTGCAAAACCGAGGCAGCCCCAACAACATCGTCAGCCCATTGTTATACCGGATGCGCAGAGCGTTGTAAGCCTTCTGCGTATACCTGACCCACAAGCTGCACGAGTAAAACGACTGGCAGTAAAGAGCGTCAGTTTTACCTGGTCAGTGCTCCCTATCTATATCCTGGTCATCTGTGAGAGAATCCGTCACATGACCGAGGTATTTAAATTGAGAGACCACTTTTAATAGTGTTCCTTGTAACATCACCGGTGGTATATTCGTGGGTGTATTATTACGAACTTTAAATACCATAATATCACTTTTAGTGGCATTATACCTCAAGCCATGGGCCTCCGCATACCTTTCACACACAGCCACTAACTTCCTTAGTCCACAGATTGATGGGCTGAGCAGCACCATGTCATCAGCATAGCTTATGTTGCTAATCATTTTGCCATCAATAGAACAACCAACCAGAGTGCTACTCAGCTCACCAACCAGCCGATCTATGTACAAGTTAAAAAGGCTGGGCGAGGTCAACCCCCCCTGCGTCACCCCACATTCTAGCCCATTATCGAATTACCGGTCTTCTTTTTAACAATAGGAATCACAACAGTTCGTACGAGATCGTCAGGCAGATAAGAGTGACCCATACAAAAATTGAAGAACATAGCGAGTAGCCTAGGCAAATGTACACCAGCGGACCTTAAATGCTCAACACTCAAACCATCGTGCCCAGGCGACCTACCTCGCTTCATACTTTTCAACGCGTCTTTTACGTCTTTCACGCTGAACCTTAAATGAGAATCGCCCTCACACGGGGCTTGAGTGCCTCGCATCGACGTACTTACAAAATGCGGAACAACTCTAAAGTGGTTCATGAACATGCCGGCTATATCACTGTTCTGTGACAAGCCATCAACGTTTGATGGTAGACTCGGTCTGGGATTCAAAGAATTGGTTTGCTTCCAAAAAGAACTGAATTTCTTATCTTGGTTAAGGGTTGCAATGATGTCCATCTTAATCTGGGTTTCATTGTCCTGACACCACTTCAACTTTGATTTAAATGTTTGTCTCAAAATTTTCATTTCCTGATATATAGCCCCCGATGCAGGTTTTCCGTGCAAGACCCATCTCCGAAAAGCAAGCCGCGTCCGAGCATGTACCACTTTCACAACTTTATTCCACCCAGACACATTTTTTGCTTACATGACATAAAATATTTTTTTAATAATTATAAACTTACTACCTACCCTTTTTCACATGAACGCGTAGAGATATTAAAGTTGAAATTCATATGAAACACTTCTTAAATCTAATTACCTCTAAAATGTGAAAAATTCTAAATCAACGCAAAAATTCAAAATGCTGAGGTACCTACCTATAATCATACCGCATATTTTGAAATTCGCCACTGCTCGCAACGGAATCAAAACATAGACTACTTCCCGCTGACATTGAATATTGAATTTTGGTATGAAACAATAACTTAAGGTAACCTAACAGAAAAACCCGAAACCTTTTAAAATTTTTAGACACAGTAACTAGTTAAACCAAAACAAAGATCAACACAATCGTCATTCAATCTAAATATTTTGGTGAGTGTAGTTCTGTATATAACCTAAATGCGTACTAACTGCTGTGTTATACTTAGTACTTATAAATATATTCAAAGACATTAATTGTGATTTCCTATTGTTGTCAATGATTATCAGACAGCTTGCTTCCTACTGGCGAAGCGGAACGGGGGGGAGTAAGTAGTAACGAAAGAACGAGCAAGAACTAGCCGCCCGCTGGCGCGAAAGCAGGCGGTTGGTCAAGGGAAGGGGTATCGCGGCACAGCGAGCGGCAGCCGTGCGCCATACGCACGAGCGCTTAGATGCTGTTCGCACGTGTACCGAAATTAGTAAAATTTGCGACAATTTCTAGTTGATTTTGTTTACTTCTACTTTGTTTATCAATAAACCGCTTTTTTATAAGTTATAAACTAGCGCTTGACCGCAATCCCGCCTGATGGTAAGCAGTGATGCGATCATTGATGGTAAAGCGCGCTAGTTTATTAAGAGCCTATTCACTCTAGCCTTGAAGACACTCAAATTGTAATGTGACAGAAACACCATCACTGGCAAATTGTTCTAGTCCCTCG
Source organism: Sesamia nonagrioides (assembly GCA_017933935.1). Classification (NCBI taxonomy): domain Eukaryota; kingdom Metazoa; phylum Arthropoda; class Insecta; order Lepidoptera; family Noctuidae; genus Sesamia; species Sesamia nonagrioides. The sequence continues at coordinate 3,430,305 of JADWQK010001429.1, read as the reverse complement.
ATGTAGGCGGTATAAAAGAGGAAGCGAAACGCTTCGTCCGGATCGCAGTGGTGTCAACAACGTAAGGGTGGAAACTCGCCGTACGACGGGTCGTCCGATGGTGGAACGGAAATGGGGGAATTAAATCATGCAATTCCCTTGCACACTCACCAGAATGTATGCTATAGAAGACCGAAAGGCTGGCTACTCTACGCACGTGCTCCAGGCTTTGGAGACCGCTACGTTTGTACGGCGGAACCCTCGGTGTGCGAGTCCGACTCGCACTTGGCCGGCTTTTTTTTATTCCTAATTGGTTGCGTGATCATATACAAACTTTAAAAACAGGCCACAGCAAAGCAGTAATGACTAACACTTGCAAATAGTAACTAAATTAAGCCCACACATATTTCAAACCACTCTTAGCGGTACACAATTGCAAAGCGCTATTCAAATTAAGGGCAGCTTATGAGATTACTTGCGGCCGTCTGCACCAAACGTAAGTGTTCGCTCATATTTGTTAGAGCATTAGCAATAAAATATGACCAGATATATTTGGGTCCCTTTATGTTCTTAAACGTAATTGGGGACGGTATCTTGCATAGTAATTAACTTGGATGGGATAATGTTTTGAGTTGAGTTTGTTTGTCTCTTGAGATTTCTAACAGCTGCGAAGTTAATGTAAATATGTTTTTTGTGAACTTTTCTTTTTATTACTGTTTTGATAAGTATTAGGACTAGACTTGATTCTTGTATCTTATTAAACATACTGAAAACAAGAAAAAAAATATACATAATATAAAAAATTGTACTGTTTCCAATTTTATCCTGTCGCGTCATATCGCCTAGTCGTCGAAGTCGTGGTGGCCTAGTGGTTAAAACACCAGCCTCTCAAGTATGAGTGCGCGGGTTCGATTCCAGGTCAGGCAAGTAGCAATGTAACTTTTCTAAAGTTATATGTACTTTCTAAGTATATCTTGGACACCAATGACTGAAGGTGAAGGAAAACATCTTGAGGAAACCTGGACTTTAAGTCTGAAATCGCCAACCCGCATTGAGCAAGCGTGATGATTACGCTCAATCCTTCTCTGTATGAGAGGAGACCTGTGCCCAGCAGTGGAATGATAAACGGTTGGTGATGATCGTATCGCCAGCGCTCACTTTTCGCTTAGCATACACTCTGACTTTTGCTCCGCTCCTAGAGGGTCTTTGAATCCACGTGAAGTTAAGTCGCCTCTAAATGTCCTGTAGAAATGTTCTATCAGAAATAATATCTGGTATATTTTCAAATCTGACTTGCACTTACAGATATTGGTGCATTTAAACAAACTCTACAAGATTATTGGTACTAAAAATATTGATAAGATCTAGAAAGATTTAAGACTTTTACGAAGGTACTCTTTCACTGAATCAATTTGGCTGTCTGCCTTAACTCTTCATAGTTCTCAATCGAACAACAAACCTTAACGCGTTGAAGTTCAGAATAATTGCAGTAAGATCTAAATGATGAATGCGGCAACACCAACAAAGCCTGACCACACTTCGTCAATACACTCAAAGCGACCTGTACCACGTTCGGACAATGGCGACAAAAGTTACAAAAGTCAATGCAATCTGCAAGCGGACGGTTCATACTGCACCGTCCACAACAATAGTGGAGTAAGTTTCACAATTTGTGGTCGGAACGTAAGAAAATCGATGAAGAGGAACTTCCCAACTATTGGTCCGGGACACAATTTATTGGTGAGAAGAACTTGCACAATGGCTTAGTTATACGGTGTCGATCTTGATTTGAGTGTTTCAGGGATATCTGGAAGTTTTAAGTTCGTATCTTCAATTGCTTATTGGACTCTCGATGTTATCTTTAGAAGAGTTTGTTAATGAAAAGTGAGTCTTGAACGGGCTTTAATCTTTTATTAGACCGATTCGCTTGTAACTTGATAGTTTTGTGGAAATCTTCGTCGAGTTTTGTTAAATGAACTTCCATTTTTAATCAATGTCCTTTACCGACAGAAAACCTAAGTGTCAATATTCTTATGACACTCAATTGTATTGGTAAAAAGTTAATAGAATACCAAAAGCGCTTCGAAGTTTCATGAAAATATTGTATAGGCACTATTATTGCTCTTTTTAGAATAAATTAATCCTATAAAGTTTCAGTAAGCTAGCTCCGGGCTAGGGAAAGCACTGGTGATATGCGATTTATCCCTTATGATTATATATTTAGTAGTACCTAATAATAGAGCTCAGCGGCATGTCCTTATCGTTGTCATCCCGATACGCCTTTATAATCTGATTAATAATCTGGACGCACGGTAGTGCAGTACAGTGAATTTGTTACCCGAACCATTTCGCTGCATTTTCAGGCCCCTATTTAAGAACCTCTGGATAATACCAGAATGCAGGAATTTTCGTCATCCAGTAAGCTATTATATTATACTAGCTTTCCGCCCGCGGCTTCGCCCGCGTGGAGTTCGGTTATATTACGCTTTTTAGGATTCCCTTGGGAATATCAAATTTTTCCGGGATAAAATGTAGCCTATGTTCTTTCTCAGGGTCTAAAGATTGTCTGTGCCAAATTTCATCAAAATCGGTTGAGAGGCTTAAGCGGAAAAGCGTAACAGACAGACAGACAGAGTTACTTTCGCATTTATAATATTAGTATGGATTATGTTAATATTGTGTGACTTGGTCGTTGAACATTGTACGTTAGTGCCATTTTGTTAACACGTAATGTTATATCTGTTGTTACTACCTCATCATCATCCCAGCGTTAATCCTAGTCGCGCTAGTTGTTGCGCTGTCTTTTTTTTTTATCCATACTAATATTATAAATGCGAAAGTAACTCTGTCTGTCTGTCTGTCTGTTACGCTTTCCCGCCTAAACCTCTCAACGGATTTTGATGAAATTTGGTACAGACAATCTTTGGACCCTGAGAAAAAACATAGGCTACCTTTTATCCCGGAAAAAATTGATATTCCCGAGGGAAACCTAAAAAGCGCGATATAACCGAACACCACGCAGGCGAAGACGTGGGCGGAAAGCACACAATCTTTAGACCCTTAGAAAGGACCTAGGCTACCTTTTATCCCGGAAAAAATTGATGTTCCCGAGGGAAATCTAAAAAGCGCGAGATAACCGAAATTTACGCGGGCGAAGCCGCGGGCGGAAAGCTAGTATACTATAAACTAGCGCTTGACCGCAATCCTGCCTGATGGTAAGCAGTGACGCAATCGTTGATGGTAAAGCGCACTAGTTTATTAAGAGCCTATTCACTCTAGCCTTGAAGACACTCAAATTGTAGTCCGACGGAAACACCGCCGCTGGCCAACTATTCCAGTCCCTCGATGTACGCGGTATAAAGGAGGAGGCGAAACGCTTCGTCCGGATCGTAGTGGTGTTAACAACGTAAGGGTGGAAACCAGCCGAACGACGGGTCGTCCGCTGGTGGAACGGAGATGGGGGAATTAAATCATGCAATTCCATCGCACACTCCCCGAAATGCATCCTATAGAACACCGATAGGCTGGCTACTCTACGCCTGTGCTCTAGGCTTTGGAGACCGACTCGAGTTAGATCAGGGTCACCAATCAGCCTCTTTGCACGTCTCTCCACTGAATTCAAAGTGGCCAGGTGACACTTGGTAGCACCAGCCCAAATGTGGCTGCAGTACTCCACACACGAACGGACCTGTGCTTTGTATAACATCAAAACAAAACCCATTCCTACTGCTAATGTGTTACGAAATTACCCCACTGATAAAACGAACCACAAAATGCATAGCGTAAACTGTGGTATCTACTCGTCGGTATAAGCAGGGGAGGCCGCTACCTACAATATTATCATGTCACGCTTGGCTGCTTTTAAAACCAATACACAACGCAATCTTTTTTTATACTCTGTTGAACGTTAGAAAATTTAGTGCAAACTAACCATACATCCCTAATGTACCTGTGTGCTTATCGGTGTTTGGTTAATTTTATGAACTACTTATCAATATAAGTACAAAACTTCAATAAAAAAAGAGGTTGGTATCAGAAGAAAGTGGTGGTCCCCTTTGTAAAGAACAGAACTAAATATGTGCCTGTTCCATCCAACTACAGACTTATATCGCTTGCCACTGTAAAAGCGAAAGTATTAGTTATTAGTATAGCTTTCTTGATTATGAATAAAAAATGTAAAATATTACCCAATATTTTACAGATACATAACGCATAGTTTGGGTAGCTTTCCACTGACAGCACAATCCTTGGTCTCAGGCAAACTGTCAGATAGTATACAGATAGAAGTAGGTACACCATTTAAGCCTACTTCCTTGACCTTTCGAAGGCGTTCGATCTTGTGGCCTATAACGTCCTATAGAAGAAACTGAAGGAAGCGGGAATATCAATCGAACTTCTGGAAATTTAAAGATAATTTTAAAACGATGCGCGTAGCAAGCAGGCTTTAGTACAAATACATATATTTCACAAGTATACAGACATCCGTGGATCCCCGTGGAACTACGAACAGGCCGTGTACAAACCACATGCACACTCACGCAAGTGCCCTACGTCGCTTAAATGAAAGAGCACGAGCAGGCATACATTTTCTCTGCATGGTAGAAAGAGAGGGGAATTCCTTCCGCCTGTTTTTTTTTTTTTTTTTGTTGGGATTGGAAATCATCAAATGACTTCTCCCGCTCTGGAATGGATGGATGGAACGGAAAGGCGTGTCAGACTTTTACTGACTAAAACCCATCCGCGCTTCTTCACTTGCCTGCGCGACGGCCAGGGCCATGGTTTCTTTTTTAACCAACCCGCAACCCTGACCCAGGAATCGGTCTTCGTAAACCCCGTCACGATGTGCTGACATCTCTTTGAGGCACGCGTGAAACACAATGCGTCGTCGACTCGGGCCTGGTCCTTACTGGGCGGCGAACTGCCCACTGCTCGCCGCCCACCGGTCCGCGCCTACGGTGGCTGGGAGGTCGATGTTGTCTGCCGACCAGGGCGTCGATGGCCTGGATCAGGGTCGGACGCGAGAGATCGCCGCCGATTGCCGCTACGAGGACACGGCTGTGCTCTACCCAAGCCGGGCAGACCTCCACCGTATGCTCTATCGTGTCCTCAGGGCTATCCACACAATGTTGACATCCTGGCCTTTCCTCCCGCCTTATCCGGAACAGGAACGTCTCGAAACAACCCTGTCCGGTGAGGACCTGCGTCAGGCGGAAGGTGAGGGTGCCTTACCGCCACTATTGTGGTGTGCCCAACTCTCCGTCCGTCTTAGGTACATTTTCGATCAGGTCACGTATCCTAACGCGAGGTTACATTTTTTACCCATCCAAAAAAGTGCACGACGCCGCTTAGGATATTTTCACTTAAAAAAAAAACAACTTATCCTTTGCAAGATGCTTGCAAGAAACAATTCAGTAAACGAGCGCAAAGTTTTGATTTATGCACACATTCGGAGTAAGAGCTTAACTGAGTTATGATTAACGATATTACATACGTTGTTCTGCCGGAATTACTCTTTAAGTAGTTATAACGTTACTTCGTTTTGTATCGCGTTGTAATATAATGTACAGGCGGAAATATAAGATTGAAGGAAAAAAAGTTTGATGGTGGGCGTGGGTACGGTAACAGCGGATACTCTACTATAGCGTGATTCATCTCACCATGAAAATTAAGGCGAAGTGGGCTTGGAGTGAGTTGTTATGTCAAGTTACATATGCTTGGGATGGGTACTGTTGACGCCTCACTACACCAGATTTTTACGGTGATATTACAAAATCGATTGGTTGTAAGTTATCTGATCAGTCCCCCTAAGACCCCCTAAGCTACGCAATAGTCTTGTATGTCCCACATATTACGAGTATAACGTCACTTCCATACGATTCATTTATTCTGCTTCTGATTTCATCAACAAGTCAAGCTGCTACCAAACGTGGCTTCTAGAAAAAGTCTGGCGACCTCAAGGTAGTCCCAGGATAAAATGGCGGGATAAATTCATGCAAAACGTTTTTTGTTTCAAAATGGTCTCCAAAACCTGCAGCACAGGCCATGAGTAGCCAGCCTGTCGGAATTCTATAGGATGCATTTTGGAGAGTATGCGCGGCAATTGCATGACTTAATTCCCCCATCTCCGTTCCATCATGGAACTACCCGTCGTACGGCGAGTATCCACCCGTACCTTGTTGACACCACAACGATCCGATCGAAGCGTTTCGCCTCTTCTTTTATACCGCGTACATCGAGGGACTTGAACAATTTGCCAGCAGCGGTGTTTCCGTCGGAGTACAATTTGAGTGTCTTCAAGGCTATAGTTATTAGGCTCTTAATAAACTAGCGCACTTTACCATCAATGATTGCATCATTACTTACCATCAGGCGGGATTGCGTTATGAAACGGACGGAGAAAAGGGCGCCTCTGACATGCAGTGGATCAACGCAGGCTAAATATTTATAACTAGCGGCCTCCAGTGAGTTCGTTCGCGTGGAGTTAGTTATGCTCCGCTCCAATTGGTCGCAGCGTGATGTTATATAGCCTGAAGCCTTTTTAGATTAATGGGCTATCCAAAGCAAAAAGATTTTTTTCAAATCGGACCAGTGGTTCCTGAGATTAGCGTGTTCGGACAAACAAACAAACTCTTCAGCTTTATATATTAGTAGGTATAGATAAATAAATGATTACACTCAATTTTAGTTTGTCAATTTGTAATGAAATTTAACGAATAAATGAATATGAAACATTGATATTAAATGATTGATCCTTGCCATAACAGTTACTCAAATATGGTTCTCGAACTCCAAGCATTTATTTCAATTACACTAATTATAGGCACTTTTGAACTGTCAAGGAATCAGTCAGGCAATCGAATGACAAATGAGTTATCGTGCCACGTGCATCCGAAAGCCTCATAATTATCTACGGGGAGCAATATCGTTCAGTTGTTTTGAGTTTTGTTGCCAACCATACTAATAAAAGGAATATATTCTGAAGTTCCACAGAATTGCCAGGAGCACCGAGGCATCTTTCTTGTACCACGTTGCATCATGTTTATTGGTGAAACACACACTAAAGTTGTAAGTTACATAGAAACTTAATACTACATATGTTATAGAACTGGAGTTTATTGTACCAAAGCTAAATTAACTAAAAGAGCTGTGGCGGAATCTATATCGCCACATGCGAACGCATCACAATGACGTCACAAAAAAAACTTGCATCGCGCAAGCACAATTACCTACCACGCATCTAGCATAGTATGATGTTCCGGCTTAAATTGTCAGGCAGTTTTTCGGCACGGTTGGCGCAATGGATGTAGATACGATCGACAGCTGCACTGTGTGTCGCTAGTTCGATTCCCGCACGGAACAAATATCTGTATGACTTACAGGTAGTTGTTCTGGGTCTAGTTGTCTGTGTATGTGAGTTTTATATGTTTGTAAAACGCACCCACGATACAGGAGGAATTCTTAGAGTGGGGAAAAGTTTTATTAAAAAAAAATATGTTGCCCATCAGATATGACACCCGTCTGGGCGGGGGATTCTCCCTTTTTATGAGATGAAATGAAATAAAATCGTTTATTATGCAAGTAGGATCACTGATCACTTTTACACGTCAAATGTTTTTTTTTTTAAACTAGATAAAGCCGGCATTTCCTAACTGGCTACCTCTGAGAAGAAATAGCCGAAACAAACTCAGGCATCATCCTCTTTTTTCAAGTCCAGACATTAAAAATGAATACGTTTACAATAATTTATCTTATAATTACGCATATTGCTTAATAACAATGCTTAACAGAGCGAGCAGCTCAGTCCCAAGCTTTTTTGTCTTCTAAATAATCTGTGATTTTATAATACCCCTTTTTGCAAAGTTTGGCCTTTATATAGTTTTTAAATCATTTAATGGGTAAGTTTCGAATGTCCATGGTAAGCTTGTTGTAAAAGTGTATACATTGACCCATGAACGAGTTGCCTACTCTGTGGAGACGAGTGTGATGTACAGCAAGATTGTGTTTGTTTCTGGTATACATATTATGAATATCGCTTGTTTTCTTAAAATCCGATATATTTTTATGTACATACATAAGATTTTCAAACATATATTGTGAAGCTACAGTCAGAATTTTTCTCTAAGAGAATCTCTAGGACCAAGGTTGTAAATGGCTCGAACAGCCCTTTTCTGTAAAACAAATATGGTATTGATGTCCGCACAAGTTCCCCAGAGAAGAATTATGCAGGATACACCTTGTTTCTCATATCGCTATAACCCAGATACGACATTGTCATAACAAATTAAAGAAACCTTTAGTTTAATGGAGCAATGAATGTATTGTATATACAACCTTATTTTATCTTTATGCGAAACCAGAATATAGTTTATTCAGAATAAGCAACTGAATCGATACCAATCATTTTTACATCATGTTCTATTTTTTCCCAAATACATTTAGAGTGAGACCGCAGAGTGGTTACCGAGCGGTTACGATAGATCACAGCTGACGCCAGATGTCAATGCCCGCGCTCGCCCGCCCGTACAGACCTTTGACCATATTTTTGTTGGGACAACCAAGTAGAATAGCAAGCTTATAACTTGGTGGTTTTTTATTAAACCTTTTTCAGATTTTGTACATAGATTCTTTACTTAAAAATACAGGACACGTATTTCGGGTTTCGCATAAACAAAAAATAATGTTGTATACGTATTGACGACAGCACATCAAGCTACTACAATCTGTCAGATTTCCTTATTATATTTTCAACTTTATCTCTCAAGCATTAGGCTCAAGGTTGATTGGGAATATCTGACAGTTTGGGGTAGCTTCACCTGCTGTCGTCCGTACATATACGTTATATCAGTGACTATGCTCATCAGCAAATTTGAATAAAACCGTCTTTGTACTGAACTACGTGAATTGATATTCAGGTTTGTTCGTCACCAAACGTATCAAATTAAGAGTTTATCAATCCAAAATTCTCCTGTACCTATCTATCGTAATGATGATCATTATTATCAGCTGAACGAGATTGTCTTGACTTAGGCCTCGCTCAAGCACCGCCAGTTGAACTAGTTCTTTACTTGATCTATCCTGAGCATTGGCACAGTTTTCTCAGTCATCGACCACTGTTTATTAAAATCAGTCAGTGGAATTTATGACTACTTTTTATGTTTGAAAAGTTAATTAAAATGCCAGTCGAAATCAGAGCCTACTATTTTTTCCTTATTATTAATCCTTATCCAAATAAATTACGTCATACCAAAGGTATGACGTAAGAGCAGCGGCAGCAGATCTCTTTTTGAATTATTGGAAATGGTTGTTTCATTCAGGAGATATCACGATTTATTCAAAACTAGAAAAAATCCACGTGCCGCTCGTGCCCCTGCCGGCCGCCTGCTACTTGGGTGTTTCTCTGGCTAAATCGCGGAGTGAGTGGGCCGGAGCAGGGTCCGTTATTTAGAAACAAACTTGCTACCCCGGTAGGCTTTCATTCTGTTTGAAGGTGGTGGAACTGGCTATCCATGCACAATAAGGTCGATGTATCTTGCAGAGTCAGATATTAGCTGATGGGCGGCACAGTAGACATTATTTTTATTGAAGGGCCACCGTTTCTTGAGGAAGGCTTAGGTACATTAGTCCTTTGGCCACGTGCTAAGCCAGGGCGGGTCACTAGTTGATAATATTACAGGCAATCGCAGTTTTCTGAATTCGACTAAGTAACCTACATTGCAAAATGCCTTTGAGCTATAAAATGTACAAAATACCCAGCAAGTTTCAGGTTTTCCCATTCCCAGTAGGAAATCTAAAAATAGGTTGATATGTATGTTAGAATCCTATTTAATCAGCGTTGGAAATCTGTACTGTAGCACAGAATAAATAGTACAGGTCTTTGGTTCGGTGTGCGAACGACAGCAGGTCAAGCTACCCGAAACTGTCAAATATTTTCTTCAACCCTGAACCTTAATACTATAGCTATAAAATTGAAGATCTGATAAAAAAAAAATGAAAGATTGTTGTAGTAGCTTGGTATGCTGTCGTCTGTACAACATATCCTTTTTTGGACGTAATTCAGTTTCGTAACATTTTTCTGCTATCCTATTTCAGTCGAGTTCGAGAACGTAAAGCGAGCTACATTTTAATTTTTAACAACTATAAGTGACAACCATTGTTCGAGAAACTTCCGATGGTCGCGTGCGTGTGCTTTTTTAGTCAGTTTCGCATGTCACTTCGCGTTGGTTACATTTTTTTAACTATTCTACTTCTGTTTTTGTCCATTTGTCGTACGGATATGTAAATTGGAATGGACTTTATGTTTTTTACCCGACTGCCAGGAAGGGTTATGTTTTTTTAAAGTGAAATCTTGTTTAGTTAGCTTTAGTTTTGGTGTGAATGGAAATCATCAAATAACCTATCCCGCTCTGGGTGGAGCGGATTGAGGACTCGAGAGATTGTCGCAGATTGCGGCCACGAGAACACGGTGGTGCTCCACTCAAGCCGGGTAGACTTCCACCGTATGATCCACCGTGTCCTCGGGGCGATCTCCACAGTGGTGACACCCTGGCGTTTCCTCCCGCCTTATCTGAAACAGGAACCTTCAGAAATAGCCGTATCCGGTGAGGACCTGCGTCAGACTTAAGGTGAGGATGCCATGGCGCCTCTCTAGCCACTTCTCAAAGAGAGGACTTATCGCCGCTATTGTTGCGCGCCCAAAATTTTTTTACCTAAGTTTAGAACTATTGTTGGATGGGAGAAAGGCATTGAATTCAATGCGAAACTGTACCTATATGAACCTGTATGAAGGTTCAACAAAATATTCTCTCCGAGAGAGGGCCATCTGTCCTAGAAGTAGGAATATCAGAGGCTGATCATTTTGGTGAGTATGCGAGGGAACTGCATGATTTAATTCCCCCATCTCTGTTCCACCATCGAACGACCCGTCGTACGGCGAGTTTCCACACGTTGTTAACACCACTACGATCCGGACGACGCGTTTCGCCTCCTCCTTTACACCGCGTACATCGAGGGACTTAAACAATTTGCCGGCGGCGGTGTTTCCGTCGGAATACAATTGGGTTGTATCCTAAAAAGTAAATTAATGTCCATCAGACAGATTCATAAAAAATATTGAACACGTATTTTAAATTTTTTCTTTCGTTCAAATAACTAGGAAGATATATTGATTTGAAATGTCGCATGACGTCACGCCGTGGCACAAAATATACAACGGCGTGACGTAATTATTCCCCACTCCGTAACTTTAATACGCTATATCTCAGTAGTTTTTGGTAATTTCGACTAAATAAGAAATAGGGGTCTTAATTTTTTTTATTGTTTATGAGACGGACTAATTACTCTTTGATTTTAATACCTTGGATACACCCCTATTTGAGTTTCTTCAAGGTTAGAGTCAATAGGCTCTTAATAAACTACCGCGCTTTACCATCAACGATTGCATGAATGCTTATCATCCGGCAGGATTGCCGTCAAGCAATAGTTTATAACTTATGTAAAAAAAAAATGTGGTAAGGTTCATTATACGATATGGTTCTTCACGATGTTTTTCTTGCAGACGTTGATTTTGGTGTGATCTATGCAAGTGCATACATTGTTAAACCACGGTAAAGTCGTTAACTTCACTCCCTTTTGATTTTGTAACACACTTAATTATTTATTCCTATAAGCAATTATCTTTTTGTATTTTTATGTTGTTGTTTGGGTTGTTGACATCAGCTAGTGTCGCAGGCGCATTACGATTGAATGACAGGCGGATTGAATTGTCAAATATTGTGTGCTTTCTAATGTCTATGCTATGGCATGGAGGTGATAAGTACTACGTTGTACATAGTACATTAATACTTCCATGGTCTATGGTCTGTGGCCCTGGCTTTGACATCAAATCAACTTTGTCTATAGTTTGGCAGTTTTGCATGCTTGGAGTGAGAGACTTTTGGTGATATTATTTAGGTCATCAAATCATTTCAGGAATCAACTACGGTTGGGTATTGGTCTCCCCTTTCTACTGGCCTACTTCTCGGATTGACCACTTATCTACTGGCCAAAAACCTTGACAGTGAAATAAATCCATGACTCTGCATAGACAACAGTAATGGCGTCTACTGAATGGGGTAACTGAATACAGCTGAATATCAATCCTTACTAATATTATAAATGGGAAAGTGAATTTGTTTGTTTGTTTGTTCCGCTTTCATACCGTAACTAATGAACCGATTGCTTTGAAATTTACACGTAAAGTTAGAAGTCCGAATTAAATAATAGGGTACCTTTTATTACGGAGAAAATTAGATATTTCCAAGGTAAATCTAAAAAGCGCGATATAACCGAACTCCACGCGGGTGAAGCCGCGAGCGGAAAGCTAGTATGTTACAAGGCCTATCTGACCTCCACAACCCAGTTCATGGGTGAAACAATAAACCCTGGTTCTTACCAGTAACCCGGTTATCAGGATCTCGGCCTTCTGGCTAAACCTAACTACTTTCAAAGTTCTACACTGTGACCAACGGCTGAACGTGCTTATCGAAGTACGGAAGGGTCTCAATATATTAACAGGTCACCCATCCACGAACCAACCATGGCAAGCGTAACTTTACCTGATCGATCAACACGGCTCTCATTACTTAACCACAAGCCTACCAGGACGAAAACAAACAAAAACCCAAAACTTTGTAGCTCGAGTACAAACAACTCAAGTAACAAAGTAACCTTATATCCAATTTCCATTTCGTAAAGGGTCGTATATTGCTTAACGCCAATTGGCTTCTAACGATGGACATCTACCATGTACATCTCATATCGTTTGGCAATCAGCCCAACTCCAGACGAGTACTTTATTTTCCTATCGGTACGAGGTTCTGGAGGAATCTTGGAGTCTTGTCAGAGGTAATTGCAATATGGTCATAAAATTTGAAAGGATTTGGCCTGGAAAAGTGGATTGGGAAGTGGAGATTTTGCGGCTATAACAAAAGTAGTATGGTAGAAAGCTATTAGACATATTTTTATCCGTTTCATGTGCTCCGTTTAAATAAAGATTTTTATGGCACTCGTTGGTTGGTTCATAGGAAGCCAACCATTTCTCATTAAGACCACTCCGTGCGTATCTGACCACTAGCCACTGCCTATCGTGTGTATGCACGAAGTCAAATAGGCAGTGACTGGCAGTGGATTCATATAATTATGTAGACTCCATTTCTAATATTATTCTAAGTAAACAACGAAATTGTATGTAACCTACTCAGGGTCGATTTTCTAACCAAGTCTTCCTAAAAGTTTTAATGCACTAAGATATTGTTACGAATGCACCATATGTCAATGGCATAAGGTTTAATATTGCGTGGCATGCCGTTTAAGTTACTAACTTTGAAGCCCTATATCTTGAAACCTTGGCATTGTAGAGGTACGATCTAAAAATGCATTGCACCTAAGGAACGGTACATTTTTCATCAATATTGACAACGAAAGATCGACATCAAAATTACTAAAGACTTCGTCTCCTGTTAAGTACCAGTGAAGCACTACCTGCTGGGTGTAAACAAGAATGTACTGGAAAGCGAGCGTTATTATTATTACTTCTAGACAGATCTGGAAGGTTCGAACTGCTTGTATATCAAGCGGCGTGACTTAGCGAGTCAGTCTGCATTTGACGATCGAAGCGCAACAAGCGAAAAGTAAGAAGCTTTAATCGAGAACATCTACAGCGACAACTGCAACGAGCACTTCAAGGACTATGTGAAGTAACTTCTGATGTGTTGTTGTGTGTGTACGACACTTACTTCATGAACGTCAGGGAAGACTTCGGTGCGACATCAGCTACGGTTTACTTATCATTGCCTACTATCGACTGTATCATAGTTGTGAATAAACTTCGTAACCTTTAACCGGCATTTTAAGACCCCTAGCCCGTAACAGTATTTAATAACATCTGGAATATTGACTTTCAATTTCAAAACTTGGCTCACATCCAAATTGCTAATGAAAAGCGTCGCCTGCAAATGATAATAATGCAATCGTTTTGAATTTTCTGGTGGCGGTTTAAGCTAGAAGTTAAGAGGTTGTCTGGAAGAGATTGCATTGGTGATAAGGCCGCCCATTGTGTTTTTTTAGTGTTTTTTTTTTTTTCTTCTTTGGCTTCGCATGCTTTATGCATTTATCCAATGCCACGTAATGAATTTTCATTCATGTCGAAAAAGACGGCCGCGTGAACCGTCTACGAAGAAGGTTTGAGGCAAAGTCATGATGAGGCCACTATGCCGCGATATCTCAATGTTCTTTATGAATTATTTACTGAATGCACTTTGTACTAGGTACATAAATCACACACCTTCATTTAGAAAACAACACTAAATAATTTAAAAGTCCAGTGAAAAATGAGCGAACGTGACACTCAGCTTAAATTTCCCGCCAAAACTTTTTTTTAGCGTTGGATGTATTCTTTATGCCTAATGTATGTTTTTGGTATTCAATGTTTTGGCTTATGTTTTATTATAAATATACTTTATACATACATATAAAAAAATATCCTTAGGTATATATAACTGGAGGCCCCGTACTTTTTTATGAAAATTTGCATTCTTATTTCAGTCTTAATCTGTCAAAAACGGGGGGACGGGAGACCCCCGTCCTGGTAGCTTCAGACACGTATCGGCACAGTAAGGAATAAAACGTGACTGTTGCAGAAACGCCAAGAATTAATAGACTCTCGTTATATTTCTTGAGCGAAACATGTCGTAGTGATATTGACTCCGCCCGTGTGCACGCATATGAAATAATAGTATTCAAAAAAGTAATCTGTTTTTGCAGAGTGCGTACTCATCACCTTTGTGAATAATACTAAATTCCGAAGTGAGAAGAGGTGTAATTTGATATTGTTAATACCCATGCTCAAATACTTATTGGATTTTTAGGGTTCCGTATCAAAAACAGGACCCTATTTTTAAGGTCTACATTTCTCCTGGGGCCCTAGTCTACTATTTTTATAAAGTTGTCATTCCAAGACGATTCTATTCTTCTTAAAAGTTAGTAATATGCTAAATTCATAATAATTGATTAATTAACTCAGTCGTCTTTTAATGGAATGGTGATAGAATGACATTATCGGTGGTATTGCTATTATTGCCGTTAAAAGTAACGTTTTTCTAAATACTACTATGTACTTGAATTGAACATTTTATTAATATGAACCACTCCATATTAATAAATGTTCAAGTCGAGTTTCGTCGAGTCGAGTCTATTTTATTAGTAGACTAGCTTTCCGCCCGCGGCTTCGCCCGCGTGGAGTTCGGTTATATCGCGCTTTTTAGATTTCCCTCGGGAACATCATATTTTTCCGGGATAAAAGGTAGCCTATGTTCTTTCTCAGGGTCTAAAGATTGTCTGTGCCAAATTTCATCAAAATCGGTTGAGAGGTTTAAGCGGGAAAGCGTAACAGACAGACAGACAGACAGAGTTACTTTCGCATTTATAATATTAGTATGGATTACGAAACTTGTCAAAATCGATCATTATGAGACCACTGATCGACCAGAGTAGTAATAGTGCCACTATTGTAATAGCAGACTAGAGCCCCGGCACTGATGTCGGTCTGTCGATGTTGGTGGCGTACGTCGGTCCCGCATATGAATTGACACTATGTTCAATATACTACGAAAAACCATACTGAGATGGTGACGTTAGCGCCTCGTATCACGCGCATCGACTTCGCTCATCAGCGCCGCGCTTGTCGGTCGCCCGACGAGCATGGTACGGACGACAGCGGTCAAGCTACCCCCAACTGCCAGATATTCCCAATCAACCTTGAGCCTTAACGCTTTAGAGATAAAGTTGAAAATCTAATAAGCAAATCTGACAGATTGTAGTAGCTTGATGTGCTGTCGTCTGTAACATGCATTGCGCCCGGTGCCATATACTGTACCTGTAAGAGGAATTCAGACTTAAGAATACCACTCCACTTAAGAGTTCCACTGAATGTTACTAGGTTGTATCATATGTAATTTATGATAGAAAATTTTGGCAGCAGTTTGGACGATTCTGTAACAGTTTCACTATGAAAACTTAAGTGTCGTGGGCGCGGATTGAGCTGTTATTCCAACTGCTAGGGATTGACACTATTCAATTTATAGTGCTTCATAGCTTACTCCAAACTCAATTCATCAAATTTTTGAGGTGAGTTTTTCACAGAATCGATCAGACTGTTCCTGTTGACTGATTTCTTGATTTTTTTTGTTTATTTTTCATATACGTATTTTACATAATATAGATTTTAATATTACCTCACATTTAAAATCATGGTCATCATGGTTGTTCAATATTTTTGTTACTAACAATAGTGTAGTAATTGGAGACGTTTTATACTACTAGTCATAGTTCTAGTTGATTTTACAAAGATTGCTTCGATCAATGCTTCGTAGTACCTACGCAAAGTCAACCCATAAACTACGTGTTTTTCATTCCAATATTTAGCCACGCTCCAGATACCCAAGAGAATCTTCATAAAGTCCACGTGGACAAAATCAGGCGGCAAAGTATTCAATATAACACGACTCTCATAAAATAAGTCTTTACCTGTCCTATTTGTGTCACCCAAAATGAATATAGCAAGAAATATAGTTGCAATATGAGTCAATACATGCAATCAGTGTCTTCTGCTGGAACCGAGCCAAAGTAAATGGGGCGGGGTGTCTATGAAGTTAGTGAATTCATTGGCAGAGATACAAATCTCTATGCAACCTTCTTTGAAGACAAAATGATTTTAATGGGTTTTAATGGGAGAGGAATGCAGGCTTATGAGGCAATTTTAGCAAGTTAGGATTTATGTCCTGTATAGGACTTGTGCCCGCGTATATGGTATTAGGATCAAATCAAAATAAAAAGTCAATTATTAAAATTAGCTGCTTATCAACACTTTTTGAACATCGATGAAACATAAGACAGGCCACCAGACGCCTGCTCTTCTATAGCAAAATAATTATGAATATAAGACAAATATGAGGACGGGTCTCAGCAGTTGTATTGCGATGTGTGTCGGGCACGATTCGCCAAATGCTGTTGTATCAGGAGTTTGGTCGTGGATGGTCTTCAGATCAATTCCCTCTGGCGCAGCATCGTTGGTCGTGTTGTTGAGTTTAACATTGTATCACTTCGCTCAACTGCCGTCTTCCTTCCTATCCAGTCAGTTTTTTAAGAGTGAATAGGCTCGTAATAAACTAGCGCGCTTTACCATCAACGATTGCATCACTGCTTACCATCAGGCGGGATTGCGGTCAACACTAGTTTATAATTATAAAAAGACCCAGCCGGCCAGACCCAATGGACCTCTTAGTGGAAAATGACATCGCGGCAGGACCAGACAGCGATTGCAGGATTAGCTGGTAAGGTAACCCACAGCGATACATAAAATAGTTTACAAAATATGAGTGTTACATTTTTTTATGACCGATTATTGGTTTCCCTATGCAAGTGGGATATATGTATAGGTATTTATTTAAGATTGATTGCATTGATGACAGCCTCCGTGGCGTAGCGGTAGCGGACGCGGCCGCTGCGCAAGGCGCGGGTTCGATCCCCGCACAGTGCAAGTATTTGTATGCATGAATATGAATATTTGCACTGGTCTGGTCGTGCCTCGGAAAGCACACTAAGCCGTTGGTCCCGGTTGCCCTACGAACACCAGTGGCAGTCGTTACGGGTTGTTGGAGCCCTCAAATTCCAACAATTGGTCTAACTGCAATGGTTCGATGCCGCCTTCGGGTTGTGGAGCAGACGGCAGTCGCTTCATGGAAAATGTCGAAGTTTAGCCATATCAGCAGCTAAAAAACAAAAAATAAAATAATTATAATGCATTTATTACAGTAAGTTTTACATAGAAGTTGCCGGGGCTTCCCAGAAAGTAATCATATGATACTTGTGTTGGGAAAGCCTCGCTCTACCGGTGGAAACATAAATTTAGACTTACTAGACCATGAGTAACAATAATATAACCATAAGTTCCTTAAAAATTAAAAAGATTAAAAAGAAGAAAAAGAAGCGAGAAGTGTGTGTTTGTTTGTGTGAGTGTGTTAGTGTGGGGTGTGTGTGGGTGAGTGTGCGCGCGTGTGTGTATGTGTGGATGGTAGTTTATTTTGGCCACATAACCCTATAAATTCTTTACGTGTGTTGTGTGAGTACATTAAGCATGTATCAAATTCAAGCTAATGTAATGTAAGCAGGATCTCCTCCACATCTTCATAATTTAGAGTAAGGAGCCATTCAGTCAGTTTTTTCTTGCACTCATACCATTGCATGGGGTATACATTAAGGATACGGTTAATTTTATTATAAACACGGGGGGCTTGAGCCAAATTTTGCCGACTAGCAAAGACAGTACGAGTGGGGTGTGTAGGGGCAACTATATCGCACCGTCTTTTCCTAAGTTTGGCATAGTCGAAAGGTAATGTTTTGTGATACCTATGTGTCATGTGTAGGATATAATATAGTTTCCTGACAGAGAGAAGCTTAGAAATTGCATATAAGGATTTAGTAGGAAACCTAAAAGGCTTACAGTACGTAACTTTAATCAAAGATCATTGCGCCCTCTCTAGATCTATAAAATATGACTTAGCTGCACCTCCCCATACCGAAATGCAATAGATAATTACTGATTGGGCTAGTGCAATGTATATTTTATTCAGTAGCTCAGTACTCATAACGTGTCTAAGACTTTTAAAAATCCATATAAGCTTTCTTACCCTCCCTATAGTTAGTTCAAGGTGAGGGTACCAGCTTAACCTTTGGTCCACGACAATTCCGAGGTATCTAGCAGAGCTAACTTTCTGAATAGTCGGATAACTGTGAGTACAATTACAGGGGCAACGACAGGAGTGAATTTTAATTTCAAAGTCAGGCGAAGGCTGTGCGTTTAAGTACGGGGCGAAGCATACGTAGTTAGTTTTTTGGGTGTTTAACGTGAGAAATATGAGTGTTACATTTTTTTATGACCGATTATTGGTTTCCCTATGCAAGTGGGATATATGTATAGGTATTTATTTAAGATTGATTGCATTGATGACAGCCTCCGTGGCGTAGCGGTAGCGGACGCGGCCGCTGCGCAAGGCGCGGGTTCGATCCCCGCACAGTGCAAGTATTTGTATGCATGAATATGAATATTTGCACTGGTCTGGTCGTGCCTCGGAAAGCACGCTAAGCCGTTGGTCCCGGTTGCCATACGAACATCTAGTGGCAGTCGTTACGGGTTGTTGGAGCCCTCAAAAGTCCAACAATTGGTCTAACTGCAATACTTCGATGTCGCCTTCGGGTTGTGGAGGTCAGACGGCAGTCGCTTCACGGAAAATGTCGAAGTTTAGCCATATCAGCAGTTGGACTGGTAAAGCGGACCCCAGACTCCAAAGCTGAAAAGGCTTCGGATGTGACTGGGATTAACGCTGTGATGATGATGAACGTGAGAAGATTCTCATTGAGCCAATGACTAACTCTAGCTAGACCTCCTTCAGCCACCAACCTTACGCTCTCCCATGTCTTGGCAGTAAAAATAATGCAGTTGGACTGGTAAAGCGAACCCCAGACTCCAAAGCTGAAAAGGCTTCGGATGCGACTGGGATTAACGCTGGGATGATGATGATTTATTTAAGATTGGTCTTTGGGAGTTCTAAATGTGCGAGCTGAAAGGGGAGTAAGGAGGCCTTAGCCCTTGACGGCGTGACTTTAATGGCTAATAAAAAATACTGTGATATTCTTCAAATATACGATGACATAAAATCGAAAAGTATCGATTTCAATAAACTTTAGCCTTGTTGTGCTTATTCGTCCACATTTTGCCAAACGTACAATATTGCCGTGTCCGTTAGCCGACCGGGATACACGATGAGTCCGACAATTCTGGGTACATACGTAATCCATTAGATTAGCCTTGTGAAGCGAGCTACGTCTATTGGGGAAGTGACACACCTACATTCCTACCTGCTATAGCCTGCTAGATATGAGAAGAGTTTGTGTGTTGTTAATTTTGTCTTCGCTGCTGAGCATAATAAACAGCCAACATCACCATTTGCCTAGCTTTTTCGCAATTATGTAGCTATAGGCTTTCAGTCTAACCGGATTCAGCGGAGTATATATTGTATTATATGAATATATTAATTTTTCATTATTATTGAGTATACCAGGAAAAATGGCAGTGGCAAATAATTTTCTTTTACTAACATTAAATAAATCAATAATTTACGAAAGGAGTATTTTTAGGTAAGTACCTAATCTTACTTATAAGTATTATTAATAAAAAAATATATTTTAATATAGGTAATAGTAATGTGCTGCATCCAGTTAGACTAAAAGAAAGAGAGAAAAAAGAAACAAGAAAAGAAAAGAAGAAAATACGTATATTTGCCGTAAATATGACGCAAAAACGAACTAAAAGCATAACAACATTTTTTTAAACTTGTTCCAGCATAATTGGGAAAAGGATAGGCTCGGGCAGATTTAAAGATACTATTTATGCCTAACGAACAAAGTCTGGCTAAATTAAATACATAGGTATTTGCTTTTTTTTTTGTATCGTGTCTACTTGCTCTTTAAATCCATCCAAGGTTAGCTTTAAAATGTCGTTCTTAGCAATAACACAGCGTAATGTGTCTTAAATGTTTCTACATTTATATTCTGGTATGGTGTATGATCATCAAAGAAGAGTAATTAGTTACTCTTCTTCTTACGGGTCTCTTTTTTTAGATTATTGGAGATAAATGAAATTTTGCAAAGAACCGGTAGGTTTTCGAATCCTTACTAATGTAATAAGTAGGAAAGTGAGTTCGTTTGTTTGTTCCGCTTTCACGCCGTAACTACTGAACCGATTGCTTTGAAATTTTGCAGACGTAAAGTTAGAAGTCCGGATTAAATAATAGGGTACTTTTTATCCCAAAAAAGAAATTGATATTCCCGAAGGGAATTCAAAAAGCGCGATACTCGAACTTTACGCTGGCGATGCAGCGGGCGGAAAGCTCGTGAACTATAATTTGAAAAAACATTTAAAAAAAAACATTCTCGATTCCTTGCTAAACTTTAACTAAATCCGACGACCTTGGACCTTACTTACCTCTGTTAGTGACCGTACATATTGAAGTATATTCTATTCTATTCCTCACCTCCTAACAACCAACTGTTAGTAAATTCAAACAAATAGACCTGAAAACTGTCGAAAAAGCCAAAGGCCAGGCTAATACTTATGACGGAGCACCGGCCATCTTGTTTTATATTCCAGGCTGGCTATACACGTTACGAGTTGTGCACACGAAACTATGAGCCTAGCGCGAACGCGCCGAATAAACGTTACGGAGTCGGAAATACGAAGAATATTTCTATTTTTTTTTTAAACATATATAGTGCTTGACCGCAATCCCGCCTGATGTTAAGAAGTGATGCAATCGTTGTTGGTAAAGTGCGTTAGTTTATTAAAAGCCTATTCACTCAAAAAAACTGAGTGAATAGGCAGTAAGACGGTAGTTGAGCGAGGTGATGCGATGTTAAACCCAATAGCACAACTAACGATGCAACGCCAGAGGGAGATTGATCTGGAGACCCCCCACGACCAAGCTCCAGCATCGTACCCGGCACGCATCGCAACGCAACTGCTCAGACCAGTCCTCCATACGGTTTCACCAGAGATCATGCCAGAACACGACGAACCGCTTGGCGGCAAGACTTTGTCTGGTGGATGGTATCTTCTGGCGGCAGCCGATGTTATGGCCTAACAGATAAAGCAAGCATCAGATTAAGTGTTGTAGCTACATAAATGATTAAATAAATAAGTCGTTATTAATTTTAAGACTTTATTTATATCAATGGAGACAGCACTGAATATACACGATTAGGTATCACCAACCGCCTGGAGCCGAGTATACCCGAATCAATACCCCGAGCGTAACGATTCAGTTTCGTTCGCTGTTCAAAAAGAACGCGTAGTGCGCCCAAACAGATTTACACGTCTTTTTACCTCAAAATTTTTAAGGTTTCACTAACGAGTGTTTTTTAAAAAAAGAACGCGTGTTCGTGCTAAGGCCAGGCGTGTTCGACAGTATTCGGACGTGGAAGGCTCACGTATGCATGTCAAAAGTTCATCCTGTGAATATTTTTGGATAGGTACTATGATGTCAATTTCAGACGTTCGGAGCGAAAATAGGGTTGCTTTCGTGTTTTTATTTATTATGCAGGTGCAGGCAAGCCGGTGTGTATTTTTTTTTTTTGGGACTAAGTTCCTTATCGTACCTCGTCGGGTGATGAGAGCCGTCCCACCGCGTCACATTGCATGGCCTACTTCGTTTTAGCTTAGCATTCTTTCTACCTTTGTTTTAATTTTCTTGTGTTCTTATGGGCTGAGGCGTGAATAAGCCAATAAGCTTCTATTTGTTTCAGTTGCTTAGTTAACGGTTTTTAACTAGTATAATTTGTTTAGACTGATCCGATAATCCTACGTAAGTAGGAACTACCTATCTTAAGTTCTATTTTTTTCTTTTTGTTCTAGATGGGAAATCATCAAATGACCTCGGGAGGCAGCGGTCTTCGTTTTTTTTTTTTTGACCCCGTCACGATGTGCTGACATCTCTTTGAGGCTCCTGAGACTCGGTCCTTACCGCCCGCAAGCCCGCGCTTACGGCGGCCGGGAGTTCGGTGTTGTCTCCCGACCAGCGTCTCCTGCGACGGCTAAAGGCATGAGGGCGCCTCCTCCTTTGCCAGCATTACTTCTTCGCAGAATGATGTGACTGCCTGTCATGCGCTCTCGCTTCAGACTATGGTCTGGACCAAGACAGGACGCGAGAGATCACCGCGGGTCACCGCCACGAGCACAGGGCGGTGCTCAACCCACGTCAGGCAGACCTCCACCGTATTCTCCACCGTGTCTTCAAGGTGATCCGCACAGTGGTGACACCCTGGCATTTTCTTTCGCCTTCAGGAACCTCCCGAAATATCAGTCAGGCGGAAGGTGACGGCGCCGTGGCGTCTCTCTAGCCACTCTCCAAAGAGTCTTACGTGTCCAAACTATCTTATATCCTTAATTTGAGATATATATAACAGAAGTTTGTGGATCGAAGACCTTTACATCCAAAAATCCCTCTGCGCCTCGGAAAGCACATTAAGCCGTAGGTTACGGTTATCATTTGTAGATTTTTGAAAGTCGTTACGGATCGGTAGAAGTCCGAAAGTCTGGCCACCAGCCTTGACAAGGGGTATCGTATTACCTAGTAGGTAACTGGCTTATAGAGATAAGATAGGCAGTCACTCCAGGTAAAATACTGGTATTCAGCTGAATCCAGTTAGATTGGAAGCTAAAAAATCACCCCGGTATACAGTTGAAACCAATTAGATTGGAAGCTGACCCAGAATAGTTGGGACAAGGCTAGCTGATGATAACATTTATGACACACCTAACTATGCATTAAAACACAAAGTGGAAGGTACATCGACGCGCTAATTATATATAACTTTTAATTGTTTGTTGCATCGGGTGACGTCTTTACGTCGACGCCGACTGTCGCTGAAAACCAGCGCTGGGCTCTGTTTTTTGCATAGAGTCGCAGCATAATGCTGAGCGACAGCCGTTTTGCGTGGATATGACGCATGTTTCCCTCAACAATTTCTTATTTTTATGTTTTTGTAAACGCTTGCGTCATGTTTAATGCAAATAAACGTTTTTTCTTTTTCTTTTCTTTCTTTTCTTCTAATGGAATTCGTGACTATAGCAAGCGACAAAATAATTGAAAAAAAAAATAGAAAGTTTTTCCCACATACAGGGTGTATCTGACATCGTAATGCAAACTTCGCGAAAAGGCTAGACCGCATGCCACTAATAAAATTATGATAGTCCTTTATGTCGTTAATGAACGGTTACAGAACTCAGTGTTTAAAAAAAAGTGTCGGCTCGGCCTTTGAACGTTGCAAGCGTACCGCCGCGCGGGTTTATAGGTATGACGTTGATCCCTGATGTGAACTTCTGTGAACTGTGTGAGTTTTTCGAGTTTTGTTTTCAATGCGTTTTTTTTATGTGTAATTAGCAAATTAATAAAATTTTACTTTAAAATCTTATTGGGTTATAAGAGTGTGGCAATTGTGAACCGTCTAAAGTGGAAAAAACTACATACACATTTTTTAAATCATGAAAAAGCCGACGAAAAATTCCACCACTGGGGGGTTCAGAATCATGTACTGGATCCTTGGTTCTCGTTTGTGCGTCGATGTCAGATACATCCTTTATATTTGACCTGTAGGTAGCGGAATTTTTAATAATTTTTAATAAACCACAAAAAAATTTTTTATAACCTATGAAAATAATTCCCTTTCAGAATCAAATAAAGAAAAAACAACAAGAAAATGCATTTATTTCGCATAGACTAACACACAAACATAATGGACCAGAACCATACATAGGGTAGCTACAAAATAAAAATCTAATTTAAGAAAATAACAGGATGCCTCGCCATTTCCGCAAAAAGGCCAGACAAGTAGTGCCTGGCGTTGGTTTTCAACTGAACCCGATGTGTAAGGTTACGAATGTAAATCAGTTACATTGCAATGAGACGCGACATCTCCCCGTCAAGACCCTCCGGTTTATTCGAGTCACTTGGCTATTAATTCATTATTTTTCGTTCTCGAGCGGCGACATCAAAAAGGTGGCTGGTAGTGGCTGGCGGAGAACTGCTCAGGATCGAGATTGTTGGCGTGTCATGAAGGAGGCCTATGTCCAGCAGTGGACGAGTAGAGGCTGATGTTGATGATGATGATTTATTTATTTCTCCTTATAATTACTTACATAAGTACCTACTAATCCACTTTAATCCCAAGAAAGTCAATCAAATCTATCTGACATTTGGGTAGCGAATTATTCTTTCACTGACCAAACTAAACGAAAAGGAAAAACATTTGCAGAAAACAAAAAGCAACATTAGACTGGCAATATTATATACAAATACAATAGAGGATCTTCTATCAACATTGTCCTCCGTTCTGCCAACGAAAACATTTCTTAATTAAATAAGCTCGACAGGTGGATACAGTAGCAAAATCTAATATACCAAATAGGAATTCCCTTTATTTACACTGCGAGACCTTGGCCACCGCCAAGCTGCTTAGAAAACTGAAAGAACTTTTTCGACCCTCGTTAATATCCTTTAAAGTCTTATACAATTAATTCTGTTGTAACTTTCTTTGCTTGTTCTCTTGTTTATTTACTAAGGCGTTAATAAATATTGGTATATAATATTGAAAATTGTGGCTTTGTTAACGAAATGGCTTAAAATTATTGCGTTGCTTCAACTTTTGTTAACTCGAACTTTCGACAGTTGTTGAGGTCATTGTCAGACACTAATTGAGACAAAAGTTATACAAAGTTGTTTTTACTATAGACGACACCGGAATATAGTTTGTTCAGAAGAAGTAACTGAACTAATTCTAATAATTTTTGCATCATGTTATATTTTCCCAAATGCATTCAGAAATTGGTGCAGTGTGGTTACCGAGCACACACAGCTAACGGTAGATCCTAGCACAAGGGGTACAGTGAGACAGGGCCCCACGCGCTGCGCTGATTCAGGTGCCGGCGGGCGAGCGGTGCCCTGACCATATTTTTGTTGGGACAACCAAGTAAGATAACAAGCTCATAACTTTGTGGTTCCCCAGTTCCCCAATTACGTAACACACTACTATTACTCTCGTTATTATATAGTCGTATTTAACAGCCTCCGTGCCGTAGCGATAGCGAACGCGGCCGTTGCGCAAGGAGGCGCGGGTTCGATCCCCGCACAGTACAAATATTTGTATTCATGAATATGATTATTTGCATTGGTCGTGCCTCGGAAAGCACGTTAAGCCGTTGGTCTCGGTTGCTATATCGAATATCTAGTGGTAGTCGTTACGGGTTGTAGGAGCCCTCAAAGGTCTAACAATTGGTCTAACTGCAATGCTTAGATGTCGCCTTCGGGTTGTGGAGGACAGACGGCAGTCACTTCACGGAAAATATCGAAGTTTAGTCAAAATCAGCAGTTAGACTGGTAAAGCAGACCCCAAACTCCAAGGCTGAAAAGCGACTGAAGCGACTGGGATTAACGCTGAGATGATGACGAACTTTTAGCACAATGAAAATGGAATCATTTTGGAATGACAAATTTATAAAAAAAAATAGCAGCCCTTCGCTCCGCCCAGAGCGGGAGAAGTCATTTAATGATTTCCCATCCCAATAAAAAAAGGGGGGCCTGCTCATAGTGTGTCACGCAATTACCCTTCAGGTTTACAAAGAAACAAAATTCCTTGTTTGATCTCAATTTAATTATGCTACAAAAAATCTTTATACACATACAACTCAAGTATATTTTATACAAAGTTTCATCTGAACAACTGTAGTCCTTGCTGAATAATTTATTTTTACTTTGCGTCCAATTGTCGAGCGGGCGGGATACTTCTAATTCACTCGCTTCGTACGAATTGAAGGAGGCACGTATTTTTTTCTTGTTGTAATTTGTCTGAGTATAAATTGCTATTTTCTTAATTGACTAAGCTCTGCATTTCTGGGCTGGTTATACAGTACGCATAATACAGTACGCATATTTATAAGAAAGATAATGTTAACTGATTATTTCTTCTTCTTCTTCTTCTTCAGCCTATAGATGTCCACTGCTGGACAAAGGCCTCCCCCAAGGCTTTCCACGCTGACCGGTCTTGTGCTGCCCGCATCCATCGACCTCCCGCGACCTGAGGGTCCAGGTCATCGGTCCACCTTGTAGGGGGGCTCCCTACGCTGCGTCTTTCAGTACGTGGTCGCCACTCCAGAACCTTACTGCCCCATCGGCCATCGGTTCTACGAGCAATGTGCCCTGCCCACTGCCACTTAAGTTTAGCGACTCGCAGAGCTATGTCAGTGACTTTGGTTCTTCTGCGGATCTCCTCATTTCTGATTCGATCACGCAGAGAAACTCCTAGCATAGCTCTTTCCATTGCCCTTTGTGTGACTCTGAGCCTTCGTATGAGGCCCATTGTGAGCGACCACATTTCAGTTCCGTAAGTCATCACTGGCAACACACACTGGTCAAAGACTTTAGTCTTTCACTGATTATTTAGTTCCACATAATTAGCCTATAGTTTTCTCACAGCTGTAGTGCATTTCTCCTCTTTTTGAAAGGGAGGGAGCGACGCGAAAGCCCATTTTCCATTGCTAGTTACCGTATATCTTCGAATTGTTGATTGCTGGTTGATTGTGTTGATATGCCGGTTTCTTCACGACGTTTTACTTCACGGTTTTGAGAGCAGTGGTGATGAAATGATTCACACAAATTAAAGCGCCGGACTAGGTGTTAACCTCCGATTTGGAGGTCGCAGCCCTTAAAACTGGCCTACCACTGTTCTAGCTTAAAGCTAAACCGGTACGTCCTGGAACCAAAAATTTGTAATTTAAACCCGTTTTGAGATTAAGGCCCACTTATTCTCACAGAGCGGAGATCTTTCTTTTCTTTTTATAATTATAAACTAGTGCTTGTACGCAATCCCGCCTGATGGTAAGTAGTGATGTATCGCGCTAGTTTATTAAGAGCCTATTCACTCTCGCCCTGAAATAATAGTTAAATTGTAGTCAGACGGAAACACCGCCGCTGGCAAATTCTTCCAGTCCCTCGAAGTACGCGGTATAAAAGACAAGGCGAAATGCTTATCCGGATCGTGGTGGTGTTAACAAAGTACTTGCCTTGCCTTGGTCGTCCGATGATGGAACGGAAATGGGGGAATTAAGTCATGCAGTTCTCGCGCACACTCTCTCAAATGCATCCTGTAGAATACCGACAGGATAGCTGCTCTTTGCCTATGCTCCAGGCTTTGTACCCCACCAAGGGGGAACGTTAAGGACTGGTTTTGGAAAGTATGGATAGTGTAGCATTGGATGACACTATCAACGAAGTGTCGACATCGATATTACTATGTAAAAACTCGTCTTCGGTGAAGTACCTGTAGGTACCTGATGAATGTACTCGAGATTATGCGCTAATATTATTACTTCTAAACAGATTTGGAATGTTCGATCAGCTGATCTATATAAAGCGCAGTGACGCCAGCTCGCAGGCAGTCTGCATTTGACTAGCGACGCGAAAACAAACGGCAGTTAAGAAGCGATAGTTAAGAAGATCTACAGCGACAACTTGCTACTAACCTAACCCAAAGATGATAACTTTGAGGATTACGGAAACTAACATCTGTAGTGCTGTTGTGTGAGTACGACACGGACTTCGTGCACGTAAGGGAAGACATCAACTACATTCTACTCGTCATTGCCTACTTTCGACTGTACCTTTGTTGTCAATAAACTTCGCAACCCTTGACCGGCATTTTAGTACCCCTAGCCCGTAAAAACAGCTTTTTTATGTAAAAGGAAGTCTCGAGTATATTTATAGAAGCTGGTTTGTTATAGTTAGTGTCTTTGATTTACTAACGCGTCATAGTTACATAAGAGAATTGTATGTCAAAGCTTGTTGTCAGAGCAAAACTGTGGGTAGAAGAAATAATTGGTCTGTTCCTACAGTAAAGAGTATCGTTTACATCTACGGTAGGTGACCTTCAAAAGTTAGATGAATGAAAAAAGAAAATATATTTATTTGCGGCAATCCTGACACATAAAAGAGATCATAACAGAAAAAAAAAACACAGCGGTGGTAAACAACATAACGGCCCTTAGTATATAAGGCTCATTTACAGACTAATAAGCAGCAAGTGCAAGTGTGTAAAGCGACTAGTTGACAATGTTAAGTGTCAAGTGTTAAGTGTAAACGGTGTTTAGCGGTTCTTGTTAAGTCCAAAGTATGTATGCTATGCACTTGTCAAAGCATAACTGTTTACACGGTGTTTAGGACGGGCGACGACGTTGCGAGTGCTGGGATTCCACAAGTGTGCGGAGGAAGCTACTGAACACCAAAAATAGAGCAGCATTCTAATGATTTTACTTCACACTTAGCACTATTCGCTAAACAGCGCGACCGCTTACACGTTGATTTTACTTATCACTTGACACTTGCACACTTGCTACTTAATAGCGTGTAAATGAGCCAGAACAGCTAAGATAGAACCCCAAAGTCGCTTGCGTGATCGATTATTATTTTCTAAACTACACAATAGAATTTGATATTATGCTTTTCACTATCAATTAGAGCATTTATTGTAGAAGGTTTACTTATTATGGACGTCAAACAACAGCCTTGAAACAAAGTTTCTATTTTAATACTTCCGTATCATTTATTTAAAATATTATAGTTTCCGGTACAGTTTATAATGTTTCTATGATGGGAGGTACTTATTACCGATTTATCTTTCCACGTCGGTTTATTTATTTTTTTATTAGTTTCACATCTATTATAAAATTTATTAAATACTATTTGATGGCTAAGTTTTTTTGTTTTTGTAATGCGAATGGATCTTCTTGATTCGCTGCTTGTGAAATAATCACCTTTTTTAGATGAGAAATCATCTATTCTTTCCCGCTCTAGGCAGAGCGGAAGGGCATTTTTTATTTTTTTTTATAATTCTAAACTAGTGCTTGACCACAATCCCGCTGATGGCAAGCAGTGATGCAATCGTTGATGGGAAAGCGCGCTAGTTTATTAAGAGCCTATTCACTCTACCCTTGAAGACACTTAAATTGTAGTCGGACGGAGACACCGCCGCTGGAAAATTGTCCCTCGGTGTATGTGGTATAGACGAGGCAAAACGCTTCGTCTGGATCGTAGTGGTGTCAACAAGGTCACTGAACGAAGGGTCGTCCTATGCATGTCGTGTCGGGCATGTCAGGCTTTTATTGCGTTGTTTGGGCGCCAGGCACAACGGTATCTTTTTCGAACTACCCACATCCCTGGCAGGCAATAACCATCCTGAAGTAAGGTATTTTCTTTGGAATATCTGTCTGGTTAAAGCTGGTACTGGTACAACTACATTTATCGAAGCACAACCAGCTGTCATTACAGTAATTTTCAAGAACCTACCAAGACCAAATGATTTGTTCGCTTACTAAATAAAAGCGCGTGATTTATGTAGTAAAAAGTGCATTCCGTAAATAATTCATAAAGAACATTGAAATATCGCAGCATGACCATATCATGACTTTGCTTCAAACTTCCCTCATAGACGGTTCACGCGGCCGTCTTTTTCAACTGTCACTGGCGATATCCGTTTTCAAGAATTTCTATAATTTGTTACACGTGTTATTGGCAAAATTGTGGTACATATCTATTCCACGCAGGCCATTAATCAAGAGTTGAGGTTGAATCTCACCTTGAAAAAAGAAGAATAAGAAGACGAAATGACTTCCCGGTCTCCAGTGTTTGACAGCTCTTTATCGCCCTTCATATGTTCATAAATTAAAATTCAGGACCGATTCACGTAAAATAACATCATGGCGTAATATCAGAAATCTCACTCTCCAAGTTAACTACTCCCTCATGGCTAGATGTTCCCTGAACTACTTATTTCCACATGTTTACAGCAAAGCCATAAAAGGCTAGAACATAAAACACCTGAAATTATCCCTGTGCCAAATGGTAATAAAAACGGTGTTTTATACTCTCCAACGATGAAACAGAAAATATTATTTGTGCCTAGATAAGCAACATTATACAGACTACTGGTCACATACATAACACGCACACAAACTCAAACGCTTCTACAATGTAACATTTTATACTTAAATAATTAATTTCATTATGATACAAGATACAGTATTGCATCCTCGATCAATTTCAAGAGGCTATTATAAAGGGCATATATCTCGACCTGAGAATCATTAGGTCATAAGTATAGGTCATCGGACCTATAAATACGACCCAATGCTTCTAAAGGTTACAATATAATCAAATTAAATTACGATACCTGATCATACATTAATATATCGACGCTTGAAAGGCAATCATATCTAAGCGACAAAAAATCGTAAATTGAGTTATACAAGGTGTAACATAAAGGGTATATACATACCTAGGGCATGGCATCTTTACATGATATCAAACGATATCAGAAGAGTTTCAACTCAAAATAAAATACTCAAAAAATTGATACCAAATTTTGGGTTTCGTGTGTTTTTAATTCAAATCATAACAAACGTGGCACCATACAACATCCGTCAATAACTACTCGTTACATGTCATATTACTCGCCAAAATCGCGATAAATGTCTTCAATAATTCTGTGCGCCTAGTACGGTAGTAGCCTATCACAGGCGGTGTTTTCTCTCATAACTTCCTAACAACACAAAGAGATATGATAAAAAAACCCTTCCAATATCGTTTGATATCATGTAAAGATGCCATACCCTTTACGTTACACGTTGTATACACCAAACGACGCAGAAAAATCTGGCGGTTCGAATGGTGTATATAACTCAATTTACGAATTTTTGTCGCTTAGATATGATTGCCTTTCAAGCGTCGAAATACTTGAGCGAGTTAGTTACTTATATTTTTCATAATAAGAGAAGCTTTCAAAGAACAGAATTGTCAAGTTGCATATGTGGTAGGCAGTTTCGGATGACCATGTCATCCTTTAGATTTAGGAAAATTAGTAAAAAAACTATTTATTTTAATATCAATAAT
This sequence comes from Sesamia nonagrioides, assembly GCA_017933935.1. Classification (NCBI taxonomy): domain Eukaryota; kingdom Metazoa; phylum Arthropoda; class Insecta; order Lepidoptera; family Noctuidae; genus Sesamia; species Sesamia nonagrioides. The sequence goes on along the minus strand of JADWQK010001429.1, from coordinate 3,398,743 downwards.
GAATTATATTATAACTGGCTTTCCGCCCGCGGCTTCTCCCGCGTGGAATTCGGTTATATCGCGCTTTTTAGATTTCCCTCGGGAATATCAAATTTTTCAATAAACAGTAGCCTATGTCCTTTTTCAGGATCTAAAGATTGTCTGTGCCAAATTTCATCAAAATTGGTTGAGAGGTTTAAGCGGGAAAACGTAACAGACAGACAGAAAGACTTTCGCTTTTATAATATGGATTGTTAATTTGACGAGACGGTTGGCGAAGTGGCTGACTGATCATTTCCTTTTTTTTTTTTTTTTTTGTTAGGATGGGAAATCATCAAATGACTTCTTCCGCTCTGGGCGGAGCGGAAGGGCGTGTCAGACTTTTACTGACTAAAACCCACCCGTGTTTCTTCACTTGCCTGTGGGACGGCCAGGGCCACGGTTTCTTGTTTAACCAACCCGCAACCCTGACCCAGGAGGCATCGGTCTTCGTGGACCCCGTCACGATGTGCTGACATCTCTTTGAGGCGCGCGTGAAACACGACGCGCCGTCGACTCGGGCCTGGTCCTTACCGGGCGGCGAGCTGCCCATTGCTCACCGCCCGCAGGCCCGCGCCTACGGTGGCTGGGAGTTTGGTGTCATCTCCCGACCAGGGCGTCTCCTGCGGTGGCTAGTGGCGTGAGGGCGCTGGGATTCCCGTTGCCTCACGCGCTCCGCCTCCTCCTTTGCCAGCATTACTGCTTCGCAGAAGGAGGTGACGGCCTGCCATGCACTCTCGCTCCGGACCATGGCCTGGACCAGGGTCGGACGCGAGAGATCACCGCCGATCGCCGCTACGAGGACACGGCGGTGCTCTACCCAAGCCGGGCAGACCTCCACCGTATGCTCCACCGTGTCCTCAGGGCGATCCACACAATCGTGACACCCTGACGTTTCCTCCCGCCTTATACGGAACAGGAACCTCCCGAAACAACCGTGTCCGGTGAGGACCTGCGCCAGGCGGAAGGTGAGGGCGCCGTGGCGCCTCTCTAGCCACTCCTCAAAGAGGGGACTTACCGCCGCTATTGTGGCGTGCCCAGCACTGGGTTGCGACAATCGCACTCTCCATGTTGCCATGAGATCCCGCCGGAGCTCTTTCCGCCGTACCGCAATATCTCGCGGCAGCGGAGTTATGCCCCGGCGTTTTGCCTCCTCTCGCCACTCCCACATGTGGGCGAGGACTTTGGCCTCCAGATCCCATGGCGCCAATCCGGCAAGAAGGCTCGCCGCCTCAGCGGAGACCGTACGGTATCCCCGTATCAGCCGAACGGCCATGACCCTCTGGGACGCGGTCAGGCACCGGGCTGGTCGCTTCCTTAGCGACCGCGCCCACACCGGTGCCCCGTAAAGGGCCATGGACCGCACGGCCCCCGCATAGAGCCTCCGGCAGGAGGCGTTTGGTCCCCCTAGATTGGGGAGGAGCCGCCTTAGGGCAGCCCCGGCCCGTTCCAGTCTGGGTGCCAAACGTCGGAAGTGCTCCTCGAAGTTCCACCGGCTGTCGAGGACGAGTCCCAGGTACTTCATCGTCGACCCAACGCCGATGTGAACCCCTCCTACCGTTATGTGGGAACCCGACGGTGGCGCATTCCGAGGACCATGAAAGCACATGGCCTCGGACTTCTGCAGGGCCACCTCGAGTCCCAATTGCCGGATCCTGTTGACGATTGTCGCAACCCCGAGGGTCGCTGCGTCAGCCGCCGCCTGGTGCGACCTCCCCTGTGCCAGGACTAGCGTGTCGTCAGCGTAACAAACTACGCTGACGCCGGTAGGGAGGTCGGCGCGCAGCACCCAGTCGTACCCGATGTTCCACAGATGCGGTCCCAGGACCGATCCCTGTGGAACACCGCACGACATCTCTCGCCGGTTCCACACTCCTTGGTGACCGGGGTAGATTATGGCCCTGTCCGTCAGATAGGCCTCGACCACTCTACAGAGATAGGTCGGCATCCGGTGATACCGGAATGCCTCCCTGATGCAACTCCAGGGTAAGGTGTTGAAGGCGTTGGCGATGTCTAGAGACACCGCCAAGATAACCCCACCCCGGGCCACAGCATCCCCTGTCGTAAGGGCTCGCACGCGCATGATGGCGTCCACCGTAGAGCGTCCCCTGCGGAAGCCAAACTGGCTCTCCGCCAAATCCGGGCCCGCTCGCCTGAGGTGCCAGACGAGGCGGTCTGCAATGACTCTTTCGAAGAGCTTGCCCACCTCGTCGAGCAACACAATGGGCCTGTAAGCGGACGGCGAGTCCGCAGGGGACTGATCATTTCCTCAGCTGTGTTTCGTGTAGCGGGTTCATCATCATCCTTTTATCGTCCCACTGCTGGGCACAGGTCTCCTCTCATACAGGGAAGGATTGAGCGTAATCACCACGCTTGCTCAATGCGGGTTGGCGATTTCAGACTTAACATCCAGGTTTCCTCGAGATGTTTTACTTCACCTTTTAACCGGTCATTGGTGTCCAAGATATACTTAGAAAGTACCTATAACTTAGAAAAGTTACATTGGTCCTTACCTGACATGGAATCGAACCCGCATACTCAATTACTCATACTTGAGAAACTGGTGTTTTAAGCACTAGGCCACGTGTTGGGTAGGTGTCGCGGGTTGGATTTCCGCATTGAAAAATATTTGTATGGCCTACAGATACACACATCAAAAGTGTCTAGGGATCAACATATATTTTTGCAATAACTTTTCTCCTGATTGATATTAATTAAAATTTTCTTTAAGGATTCATCAAATAAAGTGTTTTCGTTTGTCACAGTAACGATAAACCAAGTCACCTTTGCATTAATAAAGAAATTTGCCATTTTCCTAATAAAGGGATATTTGACATTTGAACCACTAACACAAAAGTTCGAAAAAAAGACTGAAATAACAGTTTTCTCTAAAATTTTATTGGGTAACTTAAACAATTAATAATCCGTGTTTCTACCGCGAACACTAACAACACAAGAACATCGGTTTGGCATACTCAAAATGAGTTCATCCAAATCACGCTGTGGAATGGCCGCCCATGTTCGTTGCAACAACAAAAAAAGGTCTTCTTGCGACTGGATACCCTCCATATTCGGCAGAGCTCTTCTCTGTAGCATATCCCATGCATGCTCAATCGGGTTCAAGTCTGGCGACTGAGCAGGCCAGGGCAGGACATTGATGTTAGCTGCGGCGAGAGTCTGTCTTACAACTCTTGCGGTGTGCGGTCGTGCATTATCATGCATTAACTGAAATAAGGGACCGATTTGCACTTGTAGAGGAACGATGACGTCTGATACAATCGTTTCAGCATAAATTTGAGCGTTGAGGTTGCCTCTGATCCAAATCAACTCAGTTCTTCCGCCGATCCAAATACCCGCCCATACCATGATGGTTCCACCACTATAAGGATGGACTTCCTGGCAGGATTTTAATCGCTGTTGGCGTCCAGGGGTTCTCCAGTGTCGTATACGTCTTGTATCCGGTCTCATACCAAAACGAGACTCATCAGAAAAGCACACGAAACGCCATTGTTCTTCTGCCCAATTTCTGTGTTCAAGAGCCCATTGATATCGAATCCTACGATTGTGCATTGCTATAGGTGGTACCCGTAGCGGTCTTCGGGAATGAAGGTTCACTTCATGCAAGCGGTTTCTGACTGTTTGGTCGCTAATTAAGTTCCCTGAAGAGTGATGAAGCCTCACGGCTAACATCATGGCGGTTATTGTTGGAGCTCTTCGAGTTAAGATTTGAATGTATCGGTCTTGTCTCCGTGTGGTGCAGCGATACCGTCCTCCATGGCGCTCAGCCACGGTACCAGTGCTTCGGTAACGTGTCCAAAGTCGACTGATAACACTCTGACTTGTATTCAGAGCTAAAGCCACAGTACGTTGCCGGGAACCAGCTTCTATCATTCCCACGGCTCTGAGCATTTCTTCCCTGCTTAAATGACGTCGCCGCTCCATAATAACGTTGGTTTTAATCAGTAGTAGGGAAACAGTAGCACTAATAATGTCTTCAATGCGTTGTATGTTTTTATAGGGAAAATATTGACAGCTGATTTTCATCTTTTACTCGAATTTGATTCACAGTTCCTGATTCAAATTATGAAATGCACCAAAAAGGATCCATATAAATTTATAAAATCATAAATTTATTACAAAGCCACATCTCAATCTCAAGAAATCCGCATAAAAATGCTTGATCCCTAGACACTTTTGATGTGTGTAGTTGCTCCCCGTCTGGCAGTTTGTATACAGTATGTTAAATAAGAGAGGGCGTTCCCTTAAACTCGTTAATATATATCATTAATAGATTAAAATAAAAATATCAGCATAGAAAAATAAGCATAAAATAATCCGAATAAAAAGAAATTATAATTGAAAATAAATTTGAAACCTCCTGTTTTAAATCAAAATAGTAGCGCGGAATAGTATCTACCTAACGTTGCATTGCCCAACACACATCAACCAACACACATCAATCAATTAGATCTTAGATCGCCGCCGCATACGCGGCTCGTCATTCATAAATAAATTGCGACGTTGCCGTCTTTCATGTTCGCGTGTACAGTGTGTTTCTTTTACATGCCAAATTAAAATTTTTATTGAATATTTTCATATTGAAAAAAATTTAAAACATTTTGTTTTCGAATGGAAATATTTTTTTTAGCATATATGTATGCTATACTATTTCGGGTTAACGGGAACGCCCTCTGTTAGTTAACATACTGTATGCCAGTTTAAATGTTACAACCAAGACACAAGAGTGGCAAAGTTTTTATAAAAAAAAGGAGATGTTTCATTTTGGGCCACCACTATGTACTCTATATAGATAAAAAGGAGAAAATAAAGGATTTTCATAAAAATACCACAAAACTAATTTGAATAAAAATACAAGTATACATAATTAATTATTTGAAACGTTTTTTTAGTGAAATAGCCCTTTTTAAGGTAGCCATGTCACTTTTTATGACGTTTGATTGGCGACTTTGACAGTTCTATTTTCCCGTTGTGTTCGTGGCGAGTGTTGATTTGAGTTGATCGTGTTTAATTAATGGGCCGTATGTTCGGAATTCATGTTTTATTTTTTTCGCAGTCATATGGTAGATAATATAAATACGATAGCCTTAGATACATGACACGTCAATCAAATGTCACTGTCAAAATCTTATTTCGCTTATTGCGCTTGATCGCTATTAGTAGTTGTGTTGAATCTGTATAAAAAGTAAGCCAAAATATAGGAAATTAACATTAAAAAGAGTTAACTATAGCGTAACTATACCTAGCATTAAGTGTACAATGTGCTGGCCCAGGCTCCATACATTTCTGCAACATATCTTTTAATAACTAGTTTTTTGTGTCGAGAATCAGTAGCATAGTTACCTCCTTGAATTTGACGAGGATGTAAAACGACAGCTTGTGTAATTGATGAGATTTTGTATTTATATTTTTGTGTTACTTTCCTCCTTTGCTTGACGGGTGATGAATTTGGCACACATATGATTCATAACCAGGATTAGCATATAGGATACTTTTTATTCCAACATTCCGCAGTTAGTTTAGCATAAATTCAATATGTTCGCCTAAAGACGGCAATCAGTTCTTGGGAACTATTGAAACATGTTCCTCTGAACTTACACAAGTCCCATCTAGTTCTCAGATATATTGAAATTCAAACTTATAAGCTATTATCTGACTTCTTGTTAAGACTTCTGTGACGTCAGTTTACTGGTTTATTAGATGGCTGGCGCGGTCTCGTTAATAGGTTACATTAGTATAGGAACCGCCTTTCATTGTTACCATCCCGCCTGTGTTGCCCATATGATTGAGTATAGCTGTATGTCACCACCACAATAGTGTATGTCGTCTTAACGTCAATGTCACTTGACAGTTGTGACGTTGGCAGCTGTCAAAACTTTTCTCTCTAGCGGCTGCCGTTGCAGAAGCAACACACTTGCATGATAATCTTTATTTTCAAGAATATGTTTCTGAAAAATTCAAGTAGATAAGACCGTTTTTAACTTATTCTTAAACCATGTAAATTAGGGATGTTTGTCATTCAGATTATAGAAAAATATTGGATACGTACCTATATTTTGTTTTATCAAATCAATAAAAATTGACAAATATAAAAGGCATCAAAGATCAAGAGTGGTGGCTGGTGACGTCACTCCTCGCTAAAAAGTGTAGCGTGCAGTGACGTCACATGAGTTTTCAACGCACTGTGTCGTCTTCATATTTTTTGGAAATCTGACTGACGGTCTAATTCGTTTTTTTTAGTCAACTACCCTATTGCTCGCATGTTTCAATATGTACATATTAAGTTAACTTTAACTTCCTAGATTTAGAATTAGATTTATACTGCACCAGTTATATAGCTAATCTATCTTTGAATCTGCAACCGCGATGCGGAATAAAAGTTTCGCAAACTTGAGTCCTACCAAGAATACGCGACCTATTTCACAGAGGTGCTTACTTCTACGTATCTACTTAGAACTTTAAAATATGTACAAGATGTGTTGTATAAGTATATACACCGTGGAATTCGCTTCATCTTTCCGATGACTAACTACTAAATATTTTATTCATTTTTATACGATAAATAAATTTCAAAGAATACGTCACACAGAAACAATATTTCATCATTACAAACATACATAAGATCTCCTTTTAAAGAGGGCCAGAAACTACAAAAATTTAGAAAAAAGAAACGATTTTGAATAAATAAAAAACGAAAAAAAGTAAAAGGCGAAAGATTGCGAGGATGTAGGTATGTATGGATGTTTCTTACTCTTTCACGCAAAAACTGCTAAACGGGGTTGGATATTTGGCACACAGATAGATTGTACCAGGATTAATATACTGAACGCTTTTCATCCATTAAATCGGAATTTATGCGGGTGAAACCGTAAAGATGTTGCCACTTCATTTCGCTTGCCATTGTAACGCAACGCTCGGACTGTGCTTCGCATAAAGGGTGTTTCAAATGAAATCATACTAATAAGTGATATATTCGTTTTTTCAGTTATTCATAGAAATGAAATAAAAAAACATTAGTAACAATAATGTTTTTATTTTAACTTAAGTATGTTTTTTGATTTGATTAATTCGATTTGAATATTATTATTATTAATTTTTATTACCTAGTCATTGGCTAGATGAAGCGGGCTGTATTTTTAATATGTCTAAAATTCCACGGCGAGTATGTACTTTAAATCATAGTTCAATATTAGTTTAAATGTTATGGATAATCGTCTACTATTGCAATATCCTACCAGTAGGACTAATCCACTGAGTAAAGCTCCTATAATGCGTGCCTTGCGTGCAGACAGAATTATAGATCTTTTGATTTGTTTTCCGAGTAAGTTCACATAAACCACGATATAGGTACATATTAGGTTATGATAAATAATAAAACTGTTATTATGGTCACACTATTGAACTAGGAAATTGCTGTTATAGCGATGACGAGATACCTACCAATCTTTTTTATATAAATATAAAAGCTAGGCTTTTATTGGTAAAAGAAGATTCAGAAAAGGGTCCGTAGTTCCAGTGATAACCCCCTTACAGCCTTACAAACTTCATCTCTGTATAATAATAGTATGGATAAAACCCAGTACCTCGTAATTTACCTAACCTGGGATGTGAAAGTACCCCACTAACGCTTACGGCGCACGATGAGAACAAGGAATCCAACAGCAAACCAACAGAAAGTATCAAACCAGCTCAACTCTCCACGAGAAAAAAAGTAAAATACAAGTTGAGTGCTATTATCTCACTTCCCGGAGAAAGTATTAGAAGTACTACACCTAAGTTTATCAACTAAGTAGATACTACCTGAATTTAGAAGTTGTTTTTCACTTAGATCCATTAAAGAAATTTAAAAAGGTTTAGTTCATCAATCCGAGAGAGTTGCAACAGTTAAAAGCAAAAAATCTACTGTTTTTGTCTTTTTGGGAGTGTTGTAAGTACTTTCAGTGGTCGTCCATTGGTTGCAGCCCTGACTTACAGCCAATACGCGCTGTCAACTGGTCGATGGCGACTGTGACTTCTTCTTCTTCTTCTTCAGCCTATAGATGTCCAATACTGGACTAAGGCCTCCCCCAAGGCTTTCCACGACGACCGCTCTTGTGCTGCCCGCATCCATCGGCTTCCCGCAATCTTCACCAGGTCATCGGTCCACCTTGTTGGGGGCCTCCCTACACTCAGTCTTCCAGTACGTGGCCGCCACTCCAGAACCTTACTGCCCCAGCGGCCATCGGTTCTACAAGCAATGTGCCCCGTCCACTGCCACTTAATTTTAGCTATTCGAAGAGCTATGTTGGTGTCTTTGGTTCTTCTGCTTCATCATCATCATCATCAACCTTTTTTATCATCCCACTGCTGGGCACAGGTCTTCTCTCATACGGAGAAGAATTGAGCGTAATCACCACGCTTGCTCAATGCGGGAATTTCAGACCCAAAGTCCAGGTTTCCTCAAGATGTTTTCCTTCACCTTCAGTCATTGTTGTCCAAGATATACTTAAAAAGTACATATAACTTTAGAAAAGTTACATTGGTACTTGCCTGACATGGAATTGAACCCGCGCACTCATACTTGAGAGGCTCGTGTTTTAACCACTTGGCCACCACGATTTCTTCAGTTTAAATAGATGTCGTTTGTTGTAGATATGGTTGTTGGTGTTATGTAGATGTCGTTTGGTCAACGGTCGCCCGGGTGACTTTGCCTATGTTTTGGTTCCTGAAGGACTGAGTCGCTGGGGAACAGCCGATAGTGCGTAATAGCTCTTACGAGTTGTAGTCATGGCCATATCCAGGTAGTCAAGTCCAGACAGTAACTTTACTTCGTGAAAGTTATTTCATCTACAGTGCTCCCAAAACAGTGAAGGGAAAAACTAGTTGCGAGGAAACCGGCTTTTTCTAAAACCAAACATTCAAAGACCTGTAAAATTAACTAATCGATATTGGGCCCATGTGATGTGTGGCCCACTTCTCTCACCGAGAGGACGCCTGTATATCAACTGTGGATACATTACAGGCTAATTATGTTAAAACTAGTGCTTGACCGAGATCCCTTCTGATGATAAGCAGTGATGAAATCGTTGATGGTAGAGCGCACTAATTTATTAAGAGTCTCATCATCATCTCATCTTATAATCCTGGATGTATCCGCAGATTTCGCGTTGGAGCCCAGGGTCCGCTGTTCTACAATTACTCCTCCATGTCGCACGATCTTTGGCATCCCGTGGCGTGAGATTGGTGGCACGCATGTCATGTTTTAAAACTTCAAGCCAGCACTTCTTTAGTCTACCTCGCTTATTCCGGCCCGGCGGAGGCGCCATGGCAAGACATTTGTTACCCACGTAACATGCCGCTTTTCGTAAGACGTGACCGTACCAGCGTAGGCGACCCTCTTCCAGTTTTTCTGCTATGTCCCGGACACGAAGACTGCCATGGATGAGGGAGTTCCTGATGTGGTCTTTCCGCGTAGCTCCACACATCCACCGCAGCATATTCATTTCTGTGACACGCAGCTCCTGCTTGAATCGCTCAAGCACAGGCCACGCCTCAATGCCATACAGAAGAACAGGTCTAATGATGGTCTTATAGACCTGTCCCTTAAGCTTAACTTTTATTTTTATTAGCTTATTTTGGGGTCACAAATGACACCTGTCACCTCACGCCATTTTACCCAAGCTGCAGAAATGCGTGCTCTAACGTCGCAATCAATGTCCGAGGACGCGTGAAGCACAGACCCTAAGTACTTAAACTGGTCTGTGCACTCGATCAAGATTATTACTAATTTATTAAGAGTCTATTCACTCTAATCTTGAAGACACTTAAATTGTATTCGAATAGGAAGATCGCCGCTGGCAAATTGTTCCAGTCATTTGAGGTACGCGGTATAAAAGACGAGGTGAAACGCTTCGTCCGGATTGTACTTTAAGTGGTACTTTTTCAGTACAATGCCAATGACATAATAACAGCACTAAAATAGGACAAAATTACCACTTTATCAAGATGACATTGTAAGTTATGGGGGTCAAGAACATAAGAGCCTACATAATACGTCACAAACATTTTCCTATTAGTTTTTCTAGTTATTATCGCAGTTTTCCTTATATTCGTAACACGAGCAGTCCTCAATAATTTGTCAAATGTGGTCGACGTGATCCATTACTTCTTGCTCTGATGCTGTCTCGGATTGATTTATTATAGTTGGTAGCTAATAGTTTATTTGTATGGCGAAGATTTTATTACTTACTTTTGTGGAAATAGTGCAGTATTTTTTGCCAAACTGGATTAATGTATTTTTATACATAGATTTATTTAGGAATCGTCATCTTTCTATCAATTGTATTATCATAGGTATGCTGGAAGAGATTTCTTAAGGAATAAGCATTACCTCTGTACCTCTTTTTCTGTACTGCTTTTTCTTGTCTGTTTATATACATGTGTAAAAAAATGTTAAATAAATAAACTGGATAATTATCCGCCCAAGTAAACTAACTACAAGTTTACTGAATATTGTCTTCTAAATTTAAATAATCGAATCCTGCCCGGCTGGGCAGCGTTGGAGAAGCTACGTCATCGCTACATCATCTCGTCGTCCAAGATACCACAGTGTCTCAAAACTCTGACCAGTGTATGTTGCTAGTGATGACATACGAAACTGAAACATGGTCGCTCACAATCGGCTTAATACGAACGCTCAAAGTGACACAAAGGACAATGAAAGAGTTATGCTCTGAGTTTCTCTGCGCGATCGAATCAGAAAAGAAGAGATCCGCAGAAGAACCAAAGTCACCGCGATAGCTCTTCAAGTCGCTAAAAGTAAGTGACAGTAGGTGGGGATATTGCTCGTAGAACCGATAGCCGATGAAACAGTAAGGTTCTGGAGTGATGGACACTTTTCGGAAGACGCTGCGTAGGAAGGCCCCGATCAAGGTGGACCGATGACCTGGAGGTCGCGGGAAGCCGATGGATGCGAGCACACAATACCAGTCATTGCGGAAAGCCTTGGGGGAATCATTTGTCCAGCAGTGAATCTCTATAAGTTGAGGAAAGAAAGAAAGGAAAGTAAACACTATTACTTACAAAACTTTGCTTTTTTTATTTGCTTAAAAGTGTGTGTAAATAAATAACAAGCGCATACAAGGTGATGTTATAGGAATTTGCATTTCCTACAATCATTAAGTCATCATCAACCTTTTTATCGTCCCACTGCTAGGCACAGGTCTCCTCTCACTCAGAGAAGGATTGAGCGTAATCACCAGGCTTGGTCAAAGCGGGTTGGCGATTACGGACTTGATAGTACAGGTTACCTCAAGATGTTTTCCTTCACCTTGTAATCAGTCACTGGTGTCCAAGATATCTTTAGAAAGTGCATATAACTTAGGAAAGTTACATTGGTACTTGCCTGGCTTGGAATCGACCCCGCATACTCATACTTGAGAAGCTAGGGTTTTAACCACTAGGCTACCAAGACTAGTTGGTAATCAGTAAGTATTATACCTAAAATACTTACTAATTGTAACGAACGCAACTACATACAATTAGTAAAATAGTGTATGATACAAATTACCGCTATTCAGCCATTTGTAATCGATTACCAGAAAGCATTTCCTAATGCCAAAAAAGCCCTAATTTCGCCTTTCCACTCAAATTATTACTGTGGTAATTTGCAGCGTAAAACGTGCTAAATTGAGGTTTTATTAACCTAAACTGGATCTCGGCAAATCCTTCAGTTTATATAATATTCTTTGAATAGATGAAAATGTAAACACTTTGCTAAGAAATGTTTATTTGAACCGCCTTTTTAAATTAAATGTTTATATAAGAATAATCCTTTTAAATGTATCTTTATAGAATGATTAACACTGACAATATTTTTAAAACTAGATAGCGAAGTAAAAATGCTGAAACAAATTTAGAAATGGTGTCTTTTTAAACTTAACTTTTAGTAACATTTATGAATAAATAGGAATATTATTGGGATCTGGAAGACCTTTTGGAGAATGAGCGTTTCAAGTTCCTGCATTCCCTATAGGATGCATTTTGGAAAGTGTGCACGGGAATTGCATGACTTAATTCCCCCATATCCGTTCCATCATCGGACGAGCCGTCATACGGCAAGTAGCCGCCCTTACGTTATTGACACCACTACGATCCGGACGAAGCGTTTCGCCTCGTCTGTTATACCGCATACATCAAGGGACTGGAACAATCTTCCAGTGGCGGTGTTTTCGTCTGACTACAATTTAAATGTCTTCAAGGTTAGAATGAATTGGCTCTTAATAAACTAGTTCGCTTTACCATCAGGCGGAATTCCAGTCAAGCACTAGATTATAATAACAAAAAAAAAAAAAACCATAAAGTTTTCCATAAGAATAGATGGCAGTGCGCTCAGATATTAGAGCACAGGTGAAATGATGATGTCACGGAGTCGATTTACCACAGTTTCAAAGGCTTTTTCGGGCATAGCCATATTTACAGAGTTTCATCAAACATCAGCTTCTCAAATATGAGTGCGCGGGTTCGATTCCAGGTCAGGCAAGTACCAATGTAACTTTTCCAAAGTTATATGTACTTTCTAAGCATATCTTGGACACCAATGACTGAAGGTGAAGGAAAACATCTTGAGGAAACCTGGACTAAGTCTGAAATCGCCAACCCGCATGGAGCAAGCGTGGTGATTATACTCAATCTTTCTCTATATGAGAGGAGACCTGTGTCCTGCAGTAGGATGATAAAAAGGTTGATGATAATATGTATGAAGGAAGCCGCAACCGTGCCTCGACTTACCAGTGAGCGAAGCGCCTAAGGAGTTCAATGATCCATTTCTCGACGCTGCCAGATCTACAGGACATTTGCGTAGACTACACACCATAATACAAACATCATAAGGCAATTGTAAAGTTGAGAATTCAATTTGGCTTGCATAGTATGGACGACATCATGTCAAGCTACTCCAAAACTTCAAATATTCTCAATTATTCTTGAGCCTTAATGCTTCAGCGATAAAGCTGAAAATCTAATAATGAAATTTGAGAGATTGTAGTAGCTTGATATGCTGTCGTCTGTACATTCACAGTCTGTGTACCTTACAAACTAGGACATAAAGCTGTAAACAAAATTGCAGGCTTCAGTAGGACCTTCGAACAATTTTCTTATCTGTCTCGTTATGAAGGACCTCGACCTTTCGGAGCCTTAAAAATATCTTGACAAACTTAGAACTGGCTATCAATTAGGGTAAGGAACAATTTTTTGCTCCATTCATTGAGGCATAGTGATGGTCCCACACAAATTAAGATAAGACACAACTTGTTTGGTTTAAAAGACTGGACTGGGATTGTCTTAAGACTTTGTTTGAGCATAAATAAAGTTCTTTTGTTTTAGTAGTGGAAGAACTAATCCGTAAGATAAGGCTTCGATAATGCTAATTGGAATTTGGTAAACGGAGAAATTGGTGAAAACGGATTGAACAATAATATCGAGCCGTGGCATGGCATACGTAATAATGGTTTTTATATTATATTTTTCTTTTTTATTAACCATATTTTATTGCTTTTTTTTTTTTTGTTCGTAGGTATCGGTAGCGGATCCAGCCCGCTACGAAATTGCTACGTTACTTATTAGAATCATTATGCTTAAGATTGGAGCCTTTGACACCGCACATATTTTTTTTTCTTTTTTTAGTTTGTTTTAAATGTTCCTTTAAATCGGCCTATTTACTCTTTAAATTTAAAAAAAAAAAAAAAAAAAGTGAAAATGAAATTGATTAAAAACATCGATCACAATAAATGTATATGTATATTATATAAATATTGAGCACACAAGCGGACCTACTCTTAATGTAAAATAAGAATAAGTACTGGATAGTAATGAAAAACAGGCGGATGCTACTACCAGATTTATTATCGGTATTTCCACAGGTTTTAAAGTATACAATCTCTAGATTCAGTCAAGTAAAGACACGGTGTAGTCTTAAAATCTAAAACACGATTACATTTTACGAGACTAAACTAACACACCCGCACTCTACGACGTCTCGGAACAGAAAGGGGCCGTTACCACAGTATGTGGGCGGAAGAAACCGATATTTTCTAACTTCCGGCAATGAGAGTTTCTAGAACATTCTAAACGTATTTATCTCACCGCCCCCAGGTGTCGAGAGGCAGGTTTAAACTACAACTTTCATTGACAAATAATCGTGATTCATTCATAAACCCAGCACATCTGGCGGCCAATAGCGGTACTACAGTTCTCAAGATCAATATGGCGACCGCCTTCATTCATAATACAGCGCCTCCAGTGTCGAAAAGCGGTACTACTAATATTGTGCGTACTACGTTCATTGAAGCTGTCGCCTCCCTTCGACAACAGAGGTCGCTAGCTGCCTATGTCGGCTACAGTTTATATCAGTCACATTTCTCCCGCCGTGTACATGCAGTGTACATAAATATCACCAGTGACTGGTATATACTACACGACATTAACAATGAAATGAACAATTCAAGCAACTATATAACATAACAATTTAAGTTAAGGGTAGCCACCCCAGAATTCCTGCTCTGCTATATATTAGTTCAGCTTTAACTAAAAACAAACTCCTGCTTGTAGCAGAATTCTGGAGCGACGCCATCAAGGAGACACATAATGTAAGAACTTATTCTATCAAGGAGACACATAATGTAAGAACTTATTCTATCTACACTAGCGTCTACAAATACAAGACAAACAATTATTCATGACAATAACTAAACTTCTACTGGTATAACGACGAGACGTTTAACAGGACGACGCATCACACCACTCTTGGTTTTGACGTCGACGACTCTTATGATACCATCTGCGCCTGGGTACGTGCGTTCGACTCTTCCCATTGGCCATATGTTTCTTGGTAAGTTTGGGTCCACTATGACAACCAAATCGCCCACCTTAATCGAATCGCCGCGTCCATGCGGCTCCCGCCGGTTTTGAAGCGTAGGCAATACTTCGTGTACCCACCGTCGCCAGAACAAATCCGCTAGTCGTTGCGACGCTCTCCAATGCGAACGGCGTAGTTCATCTTGCCTCGTGAAAGTCCCTGGCAAAGGGACTTTAAAAGGAGCTCCAAGCAGAAAGTGGTTAGGTGTCAAAGCTTCTTCGTCGTCAGGGTTAACCGACACATGGGTCAAGGGTCGGGAATTGACCGTGTGTTCTATCTCTGTCAAGAGTGTATGCAGCACGTCTTCATACAGATGCCGATCAACAAGTGTAGCATTCAATGCAGCCTTTACCGTGCGTACCAATCTTTCCCAAGCTCCGCCCATGAACGGCGCTCCTGGCGGAATGTAGCGCCAGTCTATATGACGTACCTCTGCTTCGTGTTGAAGCGATTCTAGGGCGGCCTTACGGAGCTCAGCGTCTGCCCCATGGAAATTGGTGCCGTTATCACTCCAAATGACTTCAGGGCATCCACGACGAGCCATCATACGTCTCAATGCGAGTATAGCCGCATCCGTTGACAGCGAGGCGGCGACTTCTAAATGTACAGCACGCGTAGTGAGACATGTGAACAATGCCACGTAGCGCTTCTCATGATGTCTCGCCACTGTGACAGAGAGTGGCCCGAAGTAGTCTAATCCTGTGTGTGTGAATGGACGTTGATGGTGTGCCAGTCGACAGGGTGGTAATTCACCTGTCAACGGCTCTGGTGGTACAGCTCGACGGAGCCTGCAGGGTTGACATAGCTTGATAACTGCACGGACGGATGGTCTCAAGCGTAGAATCCAGTAGTGTTGCCGTACCTCATTCACGACGCATTCCACGCCACTATGGTGTAACTTTCGATGTATCCAGTCTATATACAAGCGGCAGTAACGGTGGTTACCGTCTAATACTGCTGGTGACTGTGTTTCGCGTGATATATCGACTGCTGCCGCGATTCGCGAGCGTATTCTCATTATCTTGTGTTCGTCGATTTTTTTTTTTTTTTTTTTTATTGGGACAAAGCCCGCCACACTGTTCCCAACCCACTGCAACTCCTGAAAGCCAGAATCAACAGTGGAGACCGCCAGAAAAACGCCGAGCAATGAAGCTCGACGAGTCCCGGAGAAATGTTTCAACTGTCTTGGGTCCCGCAACGAAATTAATCAGAAAAGAATAGCGGAGGAGTAAGAAAAAAGATATTTTTTCCACTTCCCTCCATAATAAGCAGGAGACAGAATAGAACTAGGCCAATCGGCACAAAGGGACATTATTGCAACTAGGAGAAGCCCAGATTGCCAAGCACCACGGAATAACATTTGATCAAGTTAATGGGTCCTAAGTAGGTATTTGCTGTTACAATTGATTCCAATAATAGGTATGGCAAAAGCGCCTGAACGCACGGAAATTAGTTCTAGTTTCAACAAGGTCCGATAAACAACTCCGGATGTAACTTGTACACTATCCAACATAATATTGCGTTCATTCTGCCAAAGAATACACTCCCACAAGATGTGATGTGCGGACTGTTCAAATTCACAGTTCGATGTAGAACACTGACACAAAGGCGAAGGAACAAGTTTAAAAGAATACAGTTTACTTTTAAAGTTGCCATGACCTGTGAGAAATTGGGCAACGCAGTGGTCAACCTCCAGCCATGTCTTAGCCAGCCGATCGCCAACGGATGGAAAGAACAGATGGAGGTGCCGGCCCTTGATGGAATTATCCCACCTACTTTGCCATTCGGATAAGAGGTCCTCCCAGACGTCAGTCTGAGGTTTAAATAATCTAGAAATTCTATTGAGGTCGCGTTGTGTAACAAAGTTAGTGTCCATGGCCTCCCCCTCGCGGAGTAGTACATTGAAGCACGTCGCTGTACTTCAAGATCGACTGGAAGTACACCTGCCAGAACGGGTAAGGCTTCAGTACTGACTGTTCTATACGCCTTGCATAAAAATATCAATGCCAAACGTTGGCTTTGAAGCAGTTGTGTTCGTCGATTGTCAGCGATAGTCGCTTCAACCGACTGTCAATCGGTACCGTTCTCCCGCCGGTGACGTGACGTAACTCATTTGCGAAACTTTCTTCCTGTATAGCGCGTGTCCAAAGAATCTCTGCCCGACGTGTGTATTGTGTACCAAGGGATATGTAGACCGTTGGAGTAACGCGGGGGTTGTGGTTCTGCTCTCTGCACCGCTTTCTCGTACCTTCCCGTTGCTTCTCCGTCCAGTTCGGGTCTTCAATGCTGATGTTTTTATTGCGTTTGCGGACAGCTGCTGCGGTATGAACTCGAAGTCTGTCGATAAATTGAAGAATGCGGGCCGTTGCCCGGATGAGTCGCAGCCAGGAAGAGAAACGCGTAACATCAGGTAACGCCTTCATTAAAATAGACTGACCGTGAGCAGCAGTGATGGCAACACGCTCCTCGCCCGTGTCGATATAGAGGTGTGAGTCTGTTTCCTGTGGCCAATCCTTTTCGTTGTCATAGAGAAATGAAGGGCCAATGTACCAACGGTGGCTCGCCGTGAAGTCAGTCGGTGTATCGCGAGTTGAGTCGTCGGCGACATTGTGAGCGGTGGGCACCCAGCGCCACTCGTTCCGTTCTGTGATTTCTTCTAATTCTGCTACTCTGTGTGCGACGAACGGCTTGAAAGTGCGCGCGCCCGCGCGCAGCCACGCCAGCACAGTGCGCGAGTCGGACCAGAAGACTCGGCGGTCGGCGCGACGATCGTGCTCTCCTTCCACGCAGCGCGCCAGGCGCCCGCCGAGCACGGCAGCCTGTAATTCAAGTCTAGGTATAGATGTGACCTTAAGGGGCGCAACGCGCCCTTTCGCTGCCGCGAGCGACACATCTACATGACCTGTGTCATTCACTGAACGCCAATATGCTGCTGCAGCATAGGCTCGTTCGCTCGCGTCCACGAAAACGTGCAATTCTAACCCAGTCGAGTCATTATAACCCGGGTGACAGCGTGGAATATGCACGCCTTTCAGAATTTGCAGAGCATTTATCCAGTCGCACCATTTACGTTCTAGATTTTTAGGTAGGCGTTCGTCCCAACCGATTTTTAAACGCCAAGCGTCTTGCAATAGGCACTTTGCCTGTGTCGTAAACGGTGCGGCTAGACCCAGCGGATCATACAAAGACATTGTTGTTTTTAATAACTGTCGTTTAGTGACCCGCATGCTCAAATAAGAAGGGTCTACTTTCCTGAAGTTAAATCCTAAAGTGTCACCCTGATGTCGCCAAATAAGACCGAGAATTTTCTCTTCCTTGTTGAGCAGAGTATCCTCCTCTGCCGGCTCGGTCGAGAGGCCAGCAACAGCGGCCGGCTCGTTGGACGCACTCGTTACTCCCTCAACTGCCTTAGACACTTGGATCGCTTCTTCTGCGTTATCGAAGCTCTGTAAAAAATCATCCATATAGTGATTCCGTACTATAGGGTTAACAGCTTCGGGGTAGTCGACCTCATGAACTTGTGCGTTGAGATTTTTAACATAAATCGCAGTGCTTGGGGAAGAGGTTGCACTAAACAACACCGTTTCCATTCTATATTCGATGGGTTTTTCAATAGATTCCTCTGTACTTACGTGACCGCAGCGTTCTCCAATCTGTGGTAATACATGTACCTTTGTCAGGTCGCAGGTCTTGCCATGTAAAATCCAGCCGAGTGGTGTACGTGACGCTACCGGCTGGTTCTTTGTGCCTACTCGTGCTTCAGAGGCGAGCAGCAGTGCCCAATTGTCTTGGCCTATCAAAACAGTTGGCACGCCCATATCGTATGCTAGCTGCTCGGCTATTGGTGTCAGGTGTTCGAAACCCATCAAGTCCTTTGCCCGTATCGACTGGCCTGATAATTTAAGTCTGTCAATGGTTCTGGCTTCGATGTCTATGCCTTCAGATGTGTACTTGCCTCGTATATTTACCTTGACTCGTTGCGAGTTCGTGGCGTCAATACGCGCGCCTGCTACGGCCTCGATGTAAAATGGATCATTTGGGCCTTTTGCGCCTATCCGTTGCGCCATATCAGCGGCAAGAAGGGTTATTGTCGACCCATCGTCCAACAAAGCAAATGTATCTACTTTACCGTTTGGTCCCGATAGTGTTACGGGTACTACTTTCAGCAGGACTTGATTGTAAGCGCGCGGCGTGCTCGTGTTGTTGATGACGGCGTGTGGCGCGCTGTCACCGCTTGGCGCCGTATCGTTGCGCGACGCTACGTGCTCGGTTGCTGTCACACGAAGACGCTCTTCCGAGTCGTTTGCAGCGCGTGCTCCCTGCCCTCTGTCGCTGTGCAGTAGCCTGTGATGATAATACTCGCAGCCTTGCACTTCATACTGCTTGCCTTGGCATCTATGCTTCCACGTTCGTCGGTTTAGGCATCTGAAACATAATTTATTTTTACATGCAGTTTCCCATCCATCATTTATCGACATTTTCTTAAAGTTAGAACAGATAGTCACTCTACTACAGTCACCGTTGCAAATCATGCAAGGTGTTTTATCAGTCCCTATTTTAAATGTCTTATGAGCCGGTCGTCGTGGAAGGTCTCGTTTATGTTCCACCTCTACTGTGGCGTGACGCGCATTAAGATCGGCCTCTCTATCGAGAAATCGTCCCAATACTATCCCAATATACTAGGCCAGGCTCTGTGTCACCTGCAGCCACCTCATAATCGTACCACCGGCTCCTTAACGTAACTGACAACTTTTCTGAAATTGCAGAAATCATCTCCGGACTATATAAATATTCTGTTCTTTTCAGAGCTTGTACCGCGGCAATGACGTTTGTGACCTTTGATGCAAACACACATATATCTGTAGGGTTATCTGATACCCTAGGTAACTGACGTACTTTATTTAATTCGTAAGTTATTAATGCGTTAGGTCGTCTAAATCGAGATTCCAACCTTTGCATAATTTGAACGGCCGAGGATCCTAGGAATAGGCATTTAATTGCCTCGAACGCGGGCCCTCTCAGGGACCTTCTGAGACGGGCCAAATTTCCCGCCTCTGTGTGAGTCGACGCGGACTCATTATACGCTGCTTTAAAATGCAGCCATTCGCCTGGGAGGCCACTATAAATAGGTAAATCAAATTCATACCTGCTGGCAGCGGGTTTGCCCCGCGCTACCTCTAACAATGCCTGAGTCAGTCCTTGCAGCAGGCTCCCTTCATCGCTATGTTGCTGCAGTGGCAACGGCGCCATGTCGTCTGCCCTCGTCCTCCGCGTGTCGTCGTGTCGCGGCTGAGTGGGTGAATCCCTGTGAGGCGACACGAGTTGTGACTGCGGTGGGCTGATGTGGCCGCCGTGTTCACTGAGTCTGTCTGCGGCTTCCGTCCGACGTTTCGATGTCGCAGCAGAGCTCTCCTCTAGCAGTTCTTCGTCTGCCGATTCTGCCTCTAAGAGTGCCAATCTAGCGGCAGCGAGTTCCAATCTCGCTCGGGCCAACGACTTCCTGTCGGCTTTCGTCTCGCCACGTGGTTGTCTGTGTGGGGGTGTGGTCGCCACAGGGCTGTGAGGCTGGGTCTCGTCCGACTCTGTGACGGAATAGTTGGGCGGGTCTGCTGGTCCCACCGCTGTCGCCAATTCCGTGGAGTCCCCATCCGTGGCTCCTGTGACAGCTTCTTGCATACCGCGTGTTTTCACCATGTCGACGGCACACACACCACTACCACTTTCTGTGTAAAACTACACCGAAGCCCTACCCGACCGAATCCGATTATCTTAGGAAGAATACTGGAGCATCCGGCTCGAATGGACCAATATTGAGCACACAAGCGGACCTACTCTTAATGTAAAATAAGAATAAGTACTGGATAGTAATGAAAAACAGGCGGATGCTACTACCAGATTTATTATCGGTATTTCCACAGGTTTTAAAGTATACAATCTCTAGATTCGGTCAAGTAAAGACACGGTGTAGTCTTAAAATCTAAAACACGATTACATTTTACGAGACTAAACTAACACACCCGCACTCTACGGCGTCTCGGGGCAGAAAAGGCCGTTACCACAGTATGTGGGCGGAAGAAACCGATATTTTCTAACTTCCGGGTCTGAGAGTTTCTAGAACATTCGAAACGTATTTATAATCTTACCGCCCCCAAGTGTCGAGAGGCGGGTTTAAACTACAACTTTCATTGACAAATAATCGTGATTCATTCATAACCCAGCACATCTGGCGTCCAATAGCGGTACTACAGTTCTCAAGATCAATATGGCGACCGCCTTCATTCATAATACAGCGCCTCCAGTGTCGAAAAGCGGTACTACTAATATTATGCGTAATACGTTCATTGATGCCGTCGCCTCCTTTCGACAACAGAGGTCGCTAGCTGCCTATGTCGGCCACTATATATATATATCAGTCACATTTCTCCCGCCGTGTACATGCAATGTACATAAATATCACCAGTGACTGGTATATACTACACGACATTAACAATGAAATGAACAATTCAAGCAACTATATAACATAACAATTTAAGTTAAGGGTAGCCACCCAAGAATTCCTGCTCTGCTATATATTAGTTCAGCTTTAACTAAAAACAAACTCCTGCTTGTAGCAGAATTCTGGAGCGACGCCATCAAGGAGACACATAATGTAAGAACTTATTCTATCAAGGAGACACATAATGTAAGAACTTATTCTATCTACACTAGCGTCTACAAATACAAGACAAACAATTATTCATGACAATAACTAAACTTCTACTGGTATAACGACGAGACGTTTAACAGGACGACGCATCACACCACTCTTGGTTTTGACGTCGACGACTCTTATGATACCATCTGCGCCTGGGTACGTGCGTTCGACTCTTCCCATTGGCCATATGTTTCTTGGTAAGTTTGGGTCCACTATGACAACCAAATCGCCCACCTTAATCGAATCGCCGCGTCCATGCGGCTCCCGCCGGTTTTGAAGCGTAGGCAATACTTCGTGTACCCACCGTCGCCAGAACAAATCCGCTAGTCGTTGCGACGCTCTCCAATGCGAACGGCGTAGTTCATCTTGCCTCGTGAAAGTCCCTGGCAAAGGGACTTTAAAAGGAGCTCCAAGCAGAAAGTGGTTAGGTGTCAAAGCTTCTTCGTCGTCAGGGTTAACCGACACATGGGTCAAGGGTCGGGAATTGACCGTGTGTTCTATCTCTGTCAAGAGTGTATGCAGCACGTCTTCATACAGATGCCGATCAACAAGTGTAGCATTCAATGCAGCCTTTACCGTGCGTACCAATCTTTCCCAAGCTCCGCCCATGAACGGCGCTCCTGGCGGAATGTAGCGCCAGTCTATATGACGTACCTCTGCTTCGTGTTGAAGCGATTCTAGGGCGGCCTTACGGAGCTCAGCGTCTGCCCCATGGAAATTGGTGCCGTTATCACTCCAAATGACTTCAGGGCATCCACGACGAGCCATCATACGTCTCAATGCGAGTATAGCCGCATCCGTTGACAGCGAGGCGGCGACTTCTAAATGTACAGCACGCGTAGTGAGACATGTGAACAATGCCACGTAGCGCTTCTCATGATGTCTCGCCACTGTGACAGAGAGTGGCCCGAAGTAGTCTAATCCTGTGTGTGTGAATGGACGTTGATGGTGTGCCAGTCGACAGGGTGGTAATTCACCTGTCAACGGCTCTGGTGGTACAGCTCGACGGAGCCTGCAGGGTTGACATAGCTTGATAACTGCACGGACGGATGGTCTCAAGCGTAGAATCCAGTAGTGTTGCCGTACCTCATTCACGACGCATTCCACGCCACTATGGTGTAACTTTCGATGTATCCAGTCTATATACAAGCGGCAGTAACGGTGGTTACCGTCTAATACTGCTGGTGACTGTGTTTCGCGTGATATATCGACTGCTGCCGCGATTCGCGAGCGTATTCTCATTATCTTGTGTTCGTCGATTTTTTTTTTTTTTTTATTGGGACAAAGCCCGCCACACTGTTCCCAACCCACTGCAACTCCTGAAAGCCAGAATCAACAGTGGAGACCGCCAGAAAAACGCCGAGCAATGAAGCTCGACGAGTCCCGGAGAAATGTTTCAACTGTCTTGGGTCCCGCAACGAAATTAATCAGAAAAGAATAGCGGAGGAGTAAGAAAAAAGATATTTTTCCACTTCCCTCCATAATAAGCAGGAGACAGAATAGAACTAGGCCAATCGGCACAAAGGGACATTATTGCAACTAGGAGAAGCCCAGATTGCCAAGCACCACGGAATAACATTTGATCAAGTTAATGGGTCCTAAGTAGGTATTTGCTGTTACAATTGATTCCAATAATAGGTATGGCCAAAGCGCCTGAACGCACGGAAATTAGTTCTAGTTTCAACAAGGTCCGTATAATAAACAACTCCGGATGTAACTTGTACACTATCCAACATAATATTGCGTTCATTCTGCCAAAGAATACCCTCCCACAAGATGTGATGTGCGGACTGTTCAAATTCACAGTTCGATGTAGAACACTGACACAAAGGCGAAGGAACAAGTTTAAAAGAATACAGTTTACTTTTAAAGTTGCCATGACCTGTGAGAAATTGGGCAACGCAGTGGTCAACCTCCAGCCATGTCTTAGCCAGCCGATCGCCAACGGATGGAAAGAACAGATGGAGGTGCCGGCCCTTGATGGAATTATCCCACCTACTTTGCCATTCGGATAAGGGGTCCTCCCAGACGTCAGTCTGAGGTTTAAATAATCTAGAAATTCTATTGAGGTCGCGTTGTGTAACAAAGTTAGTGTCCATGGCCTCCCCCCTCGCGGAGTAGTACATTGAAGCACGTCGCTGTACTTCAAGATCGACTGGAAGTACACCTGCCAGAACGGGTAAGGCTTCAGTACTGACTGTTCTATACGCCTTGCATAAAAATATCAATGCCAAACGTTGGCTTTGAAGCAGTTGTGTTCGTCGATTGTCAGCGATAGTCGCTTCAACCGACTGTCAATCGGTACCGTTCTCCCGCCGGTGACGTGACGTAACTCATTTGCGAAACTTTCTTCCTGTATAGCGCGTGTCCAAAGAATCTCTGCCCGACGTGTGTATTGTGTACCAAGGGATATGTAGACCGTTGGAGTAACGCGGGGGTTGTGGTTCTGCTCTCTGCACCGCTTTCTCGTACCTTCCCGTTGCTTCTCCGTCCAGTTCGGGTCTTCAATGCTGATGTTTTTATTGCGTTTGCGGACAGCTGCTGCGGTATGAACTCGAAGTCTGTCGATAAATTGAAGAATGCGGGCCGTTGCCCGGATGAGTCGCAGCCAGGAAGAGAAACGCGTAACATCAGGTAACGCCTTCATTAAAATAGACTGACTGTGAGCAGCAGTGATGGCAACACGCTCCTCGCCCGTGTCGATATAGAGGTGTGAGTCTGTTTCCTGTGGCCAATCCTTTTCGTTGTCATAGAGAAATGAAGGGCCAATGTACCAACGGTGGCTCGCCGTGAAGTCAGTCGGTGTATCGCGAGTTGAGTCGTCGGCGACATTGTGAGCGGTGGGCATCCAGCGCCACTCGTTCCGTTCTGTGATTTCTTCTAATTCTGCTACTCTGTGTGCGACGAACGGCTTGAAAGTGCGCGCGCCCGCGCGCAGCCACGCCAGCACAGTGCGCGAGTCGGACCAGAAGACTCGGCGGTCGGCGCGACGATCGTGCTCTCCTTCCACGCAGCGCGCCAGGCGCCCGCCGAGCACGGCAGCCTGTAATTCAAGTCTAGGTATAGATGTGACCTTAAGGGGCGCAACGCGCCCTTTCGCTGCCGCGAGCGACACATCTACATGACCTGTGTCATTCACTGAACGCCAATATGCTGCTGCAGCATAGGCTCGTTCGCTCGCGTCCACGAAAACGTGCAATTCTAACCCAGTCGAGTCATTATAACCCGGGTGACAACGTGGAATATGCACGCCTTTCAGAATTTGCAGAGCATTTATCCAGTCGCACCATTTACGTTCTAGATTTTTAGGTAGGCGTTCGTCCCAACCGATTTTTAAACGCCAAGCGTCTTGCAATAGGCACTTTGCCTGTGTCGTAAACGGTGCGGCTAGACCCAGCGGATCATACAAAGACATTGTTGTTTTTAATAACTGTCGTTTAGTGACCCGCATGCTCAAATAAGAAGGGTCTACTTTCCTGAAGTTAAATCCTAAAGTGTCACCCTGATGTCGCCAAATAAGACCGAGAATTTTCTCTTCCTTGTTGAGCAGAGTATCCTCCTCTGCCGGCTCGGTCGAGAGGCCAGCAACAGCGGCCGGCTCGTTGGACGCACTCGTTACTCCCTCAACTGCCTTAGACACTTGGATCGCTTCTTCTGCGTTATCGAAGCTCTGTAAAAAATCATCCATATAGTGATTCCGTACTATAGGGTTAACAGCTTCGGGGTAGTCGACCTCATGAACTTGTGCGTTGAGATTTTTAACATAAATCGCAGTGCTTGGGAAAGAGGTTGCACTAAACAACACCGTTTCCATTCTATATTCGATGGGTTTTTCAATAGATTCCTCTGTACTTACGTGACCGCAGCGTTCTCCAATCTGTGGTAATACATGTACCTTTGTCAGGTCGCAGGTCTTGCCATGTAAAATCCAGCCGAGTGGTGTACGTGACGCTACCGGCTGGTTCTTTGTGCCTACTCGTGCTTCAGAGGCGAGCAGCAGTGCCCAATTGTCTTGGCCTATCAAAACAGTTGGCACGCCCATATCGTATGCTAGCTGCTCGGCTATTGGTGTCAGGTGTTCGAAACCCATCAAGTCCTTTGCCCGTATCGACTGGCCTGATAATTTAAGTCTGTCAATGGTTCTGGCTTCGATGTCTATGCCTTCAGATGTGTACTTGCCTCGTATATTTACCTTGACTCGTTGCGAGTTCGTGGCGTCAATACGCGCGCCTGCTACGGCCTCGATGTAAAATGGATCATTTGGGCCTTTTGCGCCTATCCGTTGCGCCATATCAGCGGCAAGAAGGGTTATTGTCGACCCATCGTCCAACAAAGCAAATGTATCTACTTTACCGTTTGGTCCCGATAGTGTTACGGGTACTACTTTCAGCAGGACTTGATTGTAAGCGCGCGGCGTGCTCGTGTTGTTGATGACGGCGTGTGGCGCGCTGTCACCGCTTGGCGCCGTATCGTTGCGCGACGCTACGTGCTCGGTTGCTGTCACACGAAGACGCTCTTCCGAGTCGTTTGCAGCGCGTGCTCCCTGCCCTCTGTCGCTGTGCAGTAGCCTGTGATGATAATACTCGCAGCCTTGCACTTCATACTGCTTGCCTTGGCATCTATGCTTCCACGTTCGTCGGTTTAGGCATCTGAAACATAATTTATTTTTACATGCAGTTTCCCATCCATCATTTATCGACATTTTCTTAAAGTTAGAACAGATAGTCACTCTACTACAGTCACCGTTGCAAATCATGCAAGGTGTTTTATCAGTCCCTATTTTAAATGTCTTATGAGCCGGTCGTCGTGGAAGGTCTCGTTTATGTTCCACCTCTACTGTGGCGTGACGCGCATTAAGATCGGCCTCTCTATCGAGAAATCGTCCCAATACTACTAGGCCAGGCTCTGTGTCACCTGCAGCCACCTCATAATCGTACCACCGGCTCCTTAACGTAACTGACAACTTTTCTGAAATTGCAGAAATCATCTCCGGACTATATAAATATTCTGTTCTTTTCAGAGCTTGTACCGCGGCAATAGCGTTTGTGACCTTTGATGCAAACACACATATATCTGTAGGGTTATCTGATACCCTAGGTAACTGACGTACTTTATTTAATTCGTAAGTTATTAATGCGTTAGGTCGTCTAAATCGAGATTCCAACCTTTGCATAATTTGAACGGCCGAGGATCCTAGGAATAGGCATTTAATTGCCTCGAACGCGGGCCCTCTCAGGGACCTTCTGAGACGGGCCAAATTTCCCGCCTCTGTGTGAGTCGACGCGGACTCATTATACGCTGCTTTAAAATGCAGCCATTCGCCTGGGAGGCCAATATAAATAGGTAAATCAAATTCATACCTGCTGGCAGCGGGTTTGCCCCGCGCTACCTCTAACAATGCCTGAGTCAGTCCTTGCAGCAGGCTCCCTTCATCGCTATGTTGCTGCAGTGGCAACGGCGCCGTGTCGTCTGCCCTCGTCCTCCGCGTGTCGTCGTGTCGCGGCTGAGTGGGTGAATCCCTGTGAGGCGACACGAGTTGTGACTGCGGTGGGCTGATGTGGCCGCCGTGTTCACTGAGTCTGTCTGCGGCTTCCGTCCGACGTTTCGATGTCGCAGCAGAGCTCTCCTCTAGCAGTTCTTCGTCTGCCGATTCTGCCTCTAAGAGTGCCAATCTAGCGGCAGCGAGTTCCAATCTCGCTCGGGCCAACGACTTCCTGTCGGCTTTCGTCTCGCCACGTGGTTGTCTGTGTGGGGGTGTGGTCGCCACAGGGCTGTGAGGCTGGGTCTCGTCCGACTCTGTGACGGAATAGTTGGGCGGGTCTGCTGGTCCCACCGCTGTCGCCAATTCCGTGGAGTCCCCATCCGTGGCTCCTGTGACGGCTTCTTGCATACCGCGTGTTTTCACCATGTCGACGGCACACACACCACTACCACTTTCTGTGTAAAACTACACCGAAGCCCTACCCGACCGAATCCGATTATCTTAGGAAGAATACTGGAGCATCCGGCTCGAATGGACCAATATTGAGCACACAAGCGGACCTACTCTTAATGTAAAATAAGAATGAGTACTGGATAGTAATGAAAAACAGGCGGATGCTACTACCAGATTTATTATCGGTATTTCCACAGGTTTTAAAGTATACAATCTCTAGATTCGGTCAAGTAAAGACACGGTGTAGTCTTAAAATCTAAAACACGATTACATTTTACGAGACTAAACTAACACACCCGCACTCTACGACGTCTCGGAACAGAAAGGGGCCGTTACCACAGTATGTGGGCGGAAGAAACCGATATTTTCTAACTTCCGGCAATGAGAGTTTCTAGAACATTCTAAACGTATTTATCTCACCGCCCCCAGGTGTCGAGAGGCGGGTTTAAACTACAACTTTCATTGACAAATAATCGTGATTCATTCATAAACCCAGCACATCTGGCGGCCAATAGCGGTACTACAGTTCTCAAGATCAATATGGCGACCGCCTTCATTCATAATACAGCGCCTCCAGTGTCGAAAAGCGGTACTACTAATATTGTGCGTACTACGTTCATTGAAGCTGTCGCCTCCCTTCGACAACAGAGGTCGCTAGCTGCCTATGTCGGCTACAGTTTATATCAGTCACATAAATGTATATAAATGTACGAAGTCCATGATAGACTAGACATATTTTCGTGTTCTTTGAGTGAACTCGCAAGAGTTTTATTAAATATTGTTAGTTATATTTAAGAATTAGTGTATGTATATTAAAGTATTAGTGGATAACTGTACTGTCGCATTAGGGTAAGACCTGTAAGGACAGTTGTAAACTGATAAATAAATAAATATGTGTTTCAGTTCATACAGTAGTAAAAAATCTTAATAAGAACAATCGTAAAAGCTAACTTTCTGTAGATTAATACATAACATAAATTCATAAAGTTACGATCTAAAACTAATATTGGGACCAACCGAACTAGGTTTATTTAAACTTATGTTTCAGGCCACCATCAAACGTATCTAATATAAAATATTTATCTTTCTTTGTTGCACTGACGACCTAATTAAAAGTTTTGAGTCAATCTCACCCCAAAGACTACTTGCAAATCCCTACCGTTATTCAAATATAAGATTCGTGCGTCTCGTTTGCGTCATCATTATCATCATCAACCTTATTATCGTCCCACTGCTGGGCATAGGTCTCCTCTCATACAGAGAAGGATTGAGCGTAATCACCAACGTTTGCTCGATGCGAGTTGGCGATTTCAGACTCTAAAGTCCAGGTTTCCTCAAGATGTTTTCCTTCACCTTCAGTCATTGGCGTCCAAGATATACTTAGAAAGTACATATAACTTTAGAAAAGTTACATTGGTACTTGCCTGACCTGGAATCGAACCCGCGCACTCATACTTGAGAGGCTGGTATTTTAACCACTAGGCCACCACTCGTTAGCGTATTGTGTTGAAGTGGTGAAGAGCTGAGGTGATAGCTGTTTTTAGCGATTGCAGGCTACTCTAGAAAACCAGTAGCTAGATTTTAGCACGCTAAAGGATACTATGTTAAAGCCAATTTTCTGAAGTGCTTGTTATGATATTTGAGCATCCAACTTCGCAAGAGAGGAGATTGCACTTATCCTTGGGATAGAAAAAATATTTATCGTAGGTAGGTTTACTGAATAAATAAACGAATTACATATAAAAACGAAAACAAATATTACGTCTTCTATCTTAATACAAAAATAACGTATTCGATTACCCGTAAAAGCCATCAGTTTGTTTGTATCTAGTTTAAGGCAATTCATTTTCTTTTATATTCGTATGTATTGGGTTACATTTAAGGCTAATTTCTTTGAAAGGAACATTGTATGTACTCTAAATATTTGTTGCTCTGAAAATGATGTGTATGTTTCCGTAGAAAAACAACTTGTTTTTGTAGTTAATTCAAGGCTTGGGAAATGTATTACTTGTTTTTCGTTGGCCTCACGAGAACAGCCTTAGCCGTGTGGGAAAAATAAGCCAGTCATCAAACATATAAGCCTACTTCGACTAACAGGGTGCATTTAGAATGTTGGAAGCGTTACATATACTTATTTATTTCACTATTTAGACTAAATAATCAAACCGACTGTATGAAATTGTGAAAAATTAAAATATGTTTATTTCACATTTAATACCAACAGGGATGTATCCAAGGTATGAAAACCGAAAAAATAATTAGTCCGTCTAATAAATAATAAAAAAAATTAAGACCCGTATTTTTTATTTTGTCGAAATTACCAAAAGCTACTGAGATGTAGCGAACTAAAGTTACGGAGCGGGGGCTAATTACGTCACGCCGTGGTATATTTTGTATCATGGCGTGACGTCTTGCGACATTTCAAATCAATATATCTTCCTAAGTATTTGAATGAAAGAAAAAATAAAAAATACGTGTTCAATATTTTTTATAAATTTATCTGATGGACATTAAATTATTTTTTGGGATACAACCCAATTAAGAAACGACAGAAGCTTGGTACCCGGTTCCAATTTGACGTTTTTGGAAAAGAGCAGGTAAGAAGAAAAATAATTGCCTTTATCAATGTTTTCAAATCAGAGTAGGTATATGTCAACAAGTACTTGATAAAATAAAAAAAAAGCATATATTATAATAGTGTGCAAAATTTGAAAGAATTAACACATTAGTTGAATACGATAAAAAAGATGTAGTCAAAGAGGATTGAAATTTTTTATTTAGAGTTTTGTTTATCTGAACTGTTCGCCTGCAGTGTGTATTTAAAAATAGGACCACGGACTTTTAAATACTTTTTAGAAGGGATTGGTACAGACCATCAATTTGAATAACCTCCTTCGTGGGATCAAAATCTATTCTATCCTATTTTTATTTATGGCAAGTGAAGCCGATGTCGATATTCTGCCAATATTAAGAGTGGATTGGAGAAGCAAGAGTGTACTAGATAAAAAAAGTTTGCCTGTCATAAATAGCACGGCAGTCTGATTGACGCGTCTTTTTTGTTCCCGAGCTCTTGGACGGTAAGGTGGTTGAATTGGTGATCGGTGCGACTAGCAGTAAGTCATTTTGTTGGTATTTCGCTGTAAATGGTAACACCTGGCTGTTGGCTGTTTGTGTTAGCGTAATTCTTAAGGTTTCTGTTTTGTGTTGAACTTTTTTTATGTAAATCTCTCTCCTGATCCTAAAAGTAAGTACTTAAAAATAATCTACACATTGGTAGTTTTCATAAAAAATCGGGGTCAACATCATAATAGTACAATTGGACAACTACATGCGACAGTGCCAGATCTTCATAGAGACCTGGATTGAACTAGACTTTTTCATTTACCTTTGTAAAGGCAACCTGTGCGATCAAGTATTCTACAAAGCCCACAAACATCTCAACCTGTCTTCAAAACGACAGTACTTCAACTAAAATAGACGATCCCGAACTTCGACACGAAACAAGCGAATTCTCGAAATATTTTCGGTAGAATCCTCGAGAGTTTCGCAAACGGTAAACGTCGAGTAACTGGGCCGATAAATTAGGTAATTTGCGGTAGCCGTCCGGTCCGGACTGCGTGTTTCGTCCCAGTATCCGGGTCTCGTAATTAATTATCCACATGTACGAACCGTTGCGTATTACTTAATCAACCATCAGAATGCTAACTACACGAGTACGTATTGATTGAAGTCTTTTGCTTGTTCATTTCATTGAGTGTGTGTTTATTGGCTTATGTTTGGCTTGTTCGAGCTTCGCGTTGTTGTGATTGGGTTCCGATGTGTGGCTGTGTTCAAATAGACGGGCTGAGTTGGGTAGGTATCGTTTCCGAATTACAAGTTCAGGACCCTAATTGTCTAACACACCGTTACTATCAATTGGGAACATTGTACAGCATATTCCTAATCCATTGCTCCATGCTGCGGAAAAGAGTCTGCTTAACAACCCTACACCACATCACACACATCATAAACACATCATATGTCTGTAGGGGCTCTTTATTAACGATTCTTCATTAACGATTGCATCACGGCTACAATCAGGCGGGATTACGGTGACGCAATAGTTTAAAATCATAAAAAAAAACTTTTGATGTTAGTCAAAAGTCTACGTGTTAACGTAGACTGCCGACAATAGACACAATAGGAAACCTCTTGCTGATAACTGGTGACCGCGGTGGTAATCAGTAAATCGTCAACTTCAGTAAATACAATCAAAGAAAAATTCTAGATTTTTAAATCGCCATTGTTCATTTTATACTGGTGGACGCTTTATACAATAAAAATACCAGCCAAGTGCGTGTCGGACTCATGCACAAAGGTTCCGTACCATTGATTTATGAAATTAAAGGATTTAAATTATTTGTATGAAAGATTACGCGGTAATAAGCGGTTTACGATTTACGAGGTACTAAAAAAACTACTTACCAGATCTCGTTCAAAACAATTTCAGTTAGTAGTTTTTTTTATAGTAATGTACATCATATGTTTTTTTTAGATTTTTCATTTTCTTATTTTAGAAGTTAGAGGGGGGGGGGGGGACTAACTTTTATCCACTTTGGAAGCGTCTGTCACGCACACTATTATTTTTAGTCTGACACGCCCTTCCGCTCTGCCCAGAGCGGTAGAAGTCATTTGATGATTTCCCATCCAAATAAAAAAAAAGGGGGGGACCAACTTTTATCCACTTTGGAAGCGTCTGTCACGCACACTAATCGGTTTAGAAAAAAAATATTTTAGAAACCTCGATTTTATTTTTGAAGACCTGTCCATAGATACCCCCCACGTATCCGTTTTATGAAAAAAAAAAATGAGTTTTAGTTCTAAGTATGGGGAGCCCCAATATTTATTATTATTTTTGCATCAAAATCTTAATGCGTTTCACAGAATACATCTACCTACCAAGTTTCAACAGTATAGCTTTTATAGTTTCGAAAAAAATGGCTGTGACATACGGACGGACAGACAGACATGACGACTCTACAAGGGTTCCGTTTTTTTTCCATTTGACTACGGAACCCTAAAAATGACCAAAATATTTTGAAACTTGAACTTTGTTGAACTCCGTTTCATGTTTCCGATTTTCCGCTCGAACAACTCGCCCTTAAAACTTGGAAAATTACTGCTTTGTTGTTTCTTTGATGAAGTATATCAACTTCCATTTTATTCATCATTCAAAAAGAATTATTTTGAGACTTATCATGTACTAGTTTCTACTCGCGACTTCAATAAAAAAAACCAATAAATAATAAAAAATTAAAATAATAATAAATTAATAATAATAAATTTACACCTATGTATACAAGGTTATTTTTGTTTATCCGAAACCTGAATATAGTTTGTTTAGAATAAGCAACTGAATCGATTCCAATCAGTTTTCACCATGTTATATTTTTTCTCAAATACATTTAGAGTGAGACCGCAGAGTGGTTACCAAGCGGTTACGATAGATCACAGCTGACGCCAGAGGTCAACGCCCGCGCTCACCCGCCCGTACGGACCTTTGACCATATTTTTTTGGGACAACCAAGTAGAATAGCAAGCTCATAACTTGGTGGTATTTCATGATACCTTTTTGAAATTTTGTACTTAGATTCTTTACTTAAAAATACTGGACACGTGTTTGGGGTTTTGCATAAACAAAAATTAATGTTGTATATGCACAACAGAACCATAAGTCGAACGATCAGGTTAAGCTACGCTTGCTGCGGTAGGACTGTGGATGGGACCCCTTCTTGTCAGTTGCTTCATGTAAAATATTGGAAGCGGACCATACAATAGTTTGGGAGAAGGCTAGTCTAATACAAAGCTTCCTTTCAATATTATTATTACTCATCAAGTAGTATATTTATAAGTAGTAAGTATTACTTATCAAGTTACATTAAAACAGAGGCCGAAAAATGTTACCCAAAAACCTCTACCTTCTCCAAACTAATAACCACAACCCAAGATTTAAATACAATCCATTCTTCTCTGTCGTGAGCAGACTTATTAAGCTAGCTGTCCAGCTAATGGGCGGCAATAGGACCCTATAAATAAGAACATTGGCGACCCCACACACGTGGCGGTCGAGTTCGACGGAAATACTATTAATTAATCCTAGCTATAGATAATACGTCGCTGTTTACTTGACCGAGTGTAGCGGAATTTCGATTAGAAAAGGGTTCTACTGATGTATGTACGTTCTAAAATGCATTAAAAAAATAAACTGGTTGTAACCTGTGAAACGAAGAGCAAAAATTTCATATAATTGGAAATCGTTTCTTTTTGCCAAATGAAGTTTTTTGTCACAACTATGATTACGGTTTATGTAGAATAACATCTGTTTTATTTGTAGGAACCAGCCATTAAAAGATTATACAAAACTACACATTTGCAATACTCATACTACGCGATACTCACGTGTTACGAAAATGCTAGCGCTCTATTCATATACTACGAGCATGCTAACGCACTACTGAGGTGCTACGAGCTAGCTACGCTCATGTTAATATGCACTGCGTGCTACGTGCTACGGGGATGCTACGAATACCCTACGAGCATTCAGCATGCCTACGCACAGGAAACGCAATATAGAAACTACCAACTTAAAATTTTCTACCCACCAGAAGTATACAAAAAAGGTCAGAAAAAAGGTGTACGACCCAATTTTTCGTCTTACAAAGTGGCATTTTAAATATTTATATATAATGTAATGTAATTTTGAGAGTGACACTTAACACGGGTCACTTAATAGAGGGATGGCATTGAGGTAGGCTGCCTCCGAAGGTGTGTGAGAGGAATCACAATGTTCTTGGTTTTTCGATAAACGTCAGGGGTTAAACTAAAGTAACAGAAGTTGTATTTATATATTTAATGATAGTGTGTATCTAGGACACAAGTTAAAATCTTCTTTTTCTTTTTCCGTTAATGGCACTCTGGACAATAATGATGTTATTTATTGAAACAATACTATCATCATCATCATTTCAGCCGAAAGACGTCCACTGCTGGACATAGGCCTCCCCCAAAGGATCTCCACGACAACCGGTCTTGTGCCTCTTGCATCCAGCGGTTTCCGGTTACCTTCATCAGGTTGGTCCACCTTGTCGGGGGCCTACCCACGCTGCGTCTTCCGGTGCGTGGTCGCCACTTGAGAACCCGTAGGTCCCATCGGGCATCGGTCCTACGGGCAATTTGCACGGCACTCTGCCACTTAAGTGTTGCAATTACTCGGTCTATGTCGGTTAATCTCGTTCTTCTGCGGATCTCCTCAACAATACTATGAGGAGACGCTTTTGGAAACTGTGGGTCAATGGTATTAATTTTTATATTTAGAATATTACAGAAATCAAGTCAAAACTAATTTATTCAGATAAGGATGATGATCAGCACTTTTCGAACGTTAAAATTACATAAGACAGCCCCCCCCCCCCCAAAATGCCCGTTTTTCACAATTTCGTAGTGGTTTCACTGAGGAGAAGGGACGCAAACTCTCCAGATTCTCTAATATAGAGTTATGTAGCATAACCATAAGCACCGATGTATAATGATTTCTCTGCTGAAACACAGGCATCCTCTCGATGAGGGAAGATTTTTTCTCAGCGTATTATGTGATTGTCATTAAAAAACAATCCCCTTAATGCACACAGTATAATGACAAAAGTCCAACACACTAATATGCATGTTAATATTACTCAACTTCCATATTAATATACTATTAAAATCATCACCTGTCTAGCCTTTTCCCATCTAGGTTGGTCAGCTTCCAGTCTGACCTCCACAAACCAGTTACTGGGTAATACGATACTCTTTGGTCTTAAGTTCCTGATAGAAATAATTGAGATCTCTCGTCTTTTGAAAAAGAAAACAGCGGAATACGAAACGTCTTTTGGTCAACGTTTTTGTGGGTACAATCAGCCTGAGCTGCAACTGACCTTTTCGCACTTTACCTGGAGAGGTTGGAAGCAGCGCAACGGCAATAGTTTCTTCAAATACCTATTTTCCAAATTCCTCGGCACTAGAGTCCTCTCTTAAGAGCGCGTGACCGATCCAGTTCTATTTGCGGCATTTGATCAGCTGGTCGGAGACTCGGATAGTCCTAATATATATTAATACACTTATTAATATAAATAAGTATTGCACTTATGAATATAAAAAATAGAGAAAAACCTATTCTCGAACCTAACAAATGCATATACGAAATTTTATTAAAATCGGTTCAACCATTTTGGAGGAGTTCGAAGACAAACACTGTGACAAGAGAATTTACATATTTTAAATTAATACCCATCATATTTTGCATACAATACAACATACTCCCACACACATAACTAGCCTACAGAACATGACGGAATAAAATCAAGCATAAAAAAGCAATACAACTAAAATGAAGCCCACACAAGTAGCGATAATGTCAAAATATTTGTAGCATAAATATACATTTGCAAGTCTTGAAACGTCCCATTACTGGATTTCGATATCGACGTAAAGTTCCAGGCGTTCTATGACACAAGTTTCATATACAACTCCCATACAAAACTAGAGACAGATATACCGTCAAATGCTGCAACTTTACCAACCAAGCCCAAATTCGCCTATTTTGTTTCAACCATTATATTTCGCGTTTGCTCATTTCATCCTCGTTGTCCACCATTTGGTATTGATTTTACATTATTCGGGCATTATATTTTTCATTTTCATTGGAACTTTCAACTTCTTCCATACTCTGTCAATCGTGTGAGAAAAGCCAAAAGGAGTGGGTCGTTTTTTGTATCCTGTAACTGTGCAGTTTTAGCCACAGATATTGTGTTTTCGTGCAGAAATAACATCTTAGGGTAAGTAAATATCGTATATTTTCTGTATTTTTTAATATTTTTATGAAAAGAATTCGATTTAATAAACAAAGGCAATCTTGTGCAGCGTTTTGGGAACTTGTATGACACAATTTCGCCTGGGTCGGGGTTGTCACTAGTAGGGTTTTATTTATAATATTTATTAAGTCATTACTATTTCATTGTATTCTCGACAAAGCGGATTCAAGTGATTTCTAAGTCATAATCAATGGTGTTGGAAATTGCGCCAGTCAACTTAAGACCAGGGGTGCTATGTCAAAAATATCTACAAATATAGCAGCCGACTCAATTCCTATAAAAAGACTAAAATCATAATAGATGAAATATGATGTAGTATACAGGCAAAGGCGACAAAGGGAAAAACCGGATGACTCTGCTGCCCGTCATCTGGTTAGAGTACTTTGTACATCTAACTGCAATCGCCAACTCGCCTGCCAAGCGTGGCGATTATGGCATTATCCCCCTCAAGATGTTTGACACAATATTAAATATAATCACTTCATGGCAATTATTTAACTGCCAGGGAGCCGCATTCAAACGAAAAAATAAACCTGTAAATACGTATTATTCATTATGTAATTCGTCTAGGCAAAATTGCATCAATTACATACAACTTTGCCTGCGACTTTGAACGCTTGTTATTTGGAAATGACATAATGCTTTAAAATATTTGCATCCTATTTTGTAAGGCAAAAGGTATGTTTTTCAAACTCAAGTCACTTAACTCTATAACTACAAATAGGTCCAGAGATATGAATAAAAAACGTCAAAATCCAGGCAAAGTTACAGCAGTTTACGGTAGCAATTATAATTAAACGCGCGGGCATCCAGCGAGATCACCGTGAAGTAAGGCCACAGTTGCGTAGACTAGCCCAATATGGCCGCCATAATTAAGAGGTTCATGATATCTATTGAAATTAAATTAGAAATTAAAAAACTCCTCATCATCATCATCATCATCATCACAGCGTTAATCCCAGTCGCATCCGAAACCTTTTCAGCTTTGGAGTCTTAGGTCCGCTTAAAATAATGACTGTACGGAACCAGTCGGACCTCCACAACCCGAAGGCGACGTCGAAGCATTGCAGTTAGACCAATTGTTGGACTTTTGAGGGCTCCAACAACCCGTAACGGCTGCCACTAGATGTTCGTATGGCAACCGGGACCAACGGTTTAACGTGCCTTCCGAGGCACGACCAGACGAGTGCAAATATTCATATTCATGCATACAAATACTTGCACTGTGCGGGGATCGAACCCGCGCCACCTTGCGCAGCGGCCGCGTCCGCTACCGCTACGCCACGGAGGCTGTCGTCTTGTTTTTAGCAAAACTCCTATTTGATGTTTTTCTTCCATTACCGAGTAATCTCATATTACAGATCAATTACTATATAACGTTATTTTTTGTTATGCAAAACCTGAATCTAGTTTGTTCAGAATAAGCAACTGAATCGAATGCAATCATTTTTACACCATGTTATATTTTTCCCAAATACATTTAGAATTTGTTGCAGTGTAGTTACCGAGCGCGATACGCAGCTTACGGTAGAATATCGCCCGTGCAACAGCTGACACCAGATGTATATATTTTAAATTTCATATTGCTGTTGGGACAACCAAGTAGAATAGCGAGCTCATAACTTTGTGATTTTACATCATATCTTTTTGAAATTTTGTATAGGTATACTAGCTGACCCGGCGAACTTTGTTCCGCCTTAAATGAAATATCACATGATTAAATTTTTTACTTTTTAAATTATGATAATCCATACTAATATTATAAATGCGAAAGTAGCTCGGTCTGTCTGTCTGTTACGCTTTCCCGCTTAAACCTCTCAACCGATTTTGATGAAATTTGGCATGAAAGATTGTCTATCTTTAGACCCCGAGAAAGGACATATACCACCGTTTTCCGTTGCACAGTTATGGTTGGTTTAAGTTTCGAATCATGATTACTACGGAACCAATCTTTAGTCGTAAAGTGTGCGGTGGTAAGCCAGGTACATCCAAGGAGTTTAAAAATTCCGTTGGATAGTTGGTGGCATCATCTTCATTTGTTACACAGTCAATAGATTTGAAAGAATGCAGTGTACCAATGTTCTCATTCTGAATTATGTAGTTTTAGTCATCTACATCTTTATTTTCAGCTGCCGATATTGCTCGCTTACCCAACCATTCATTATTTTTGAGGTTAGTAATGATGTTTGGGAATACTTTGTTGATGAATTCGTCTTTTGATAAGACAAAGTTACAGAAATTCTGACGAAATGAAATTAGTCCACTCGATTCGTCGACAGATACTCGACCATTACCGATATTCCGCAATTCCTCAGAGAAATCTTCAGCAGATGTATCGTTCAGCAATGCAACTCTCATGTTTGTTATCAGCTGAAGTTTCTTAACATAGCGCCATAGATTCGATGATTTGAGGCAAGCGTTTATTGCATTGGCAGCAGTCGATCTGGGAATTACTGGCAATGTTTGGCGGAAATCGCCAGACAGTAAAATCATTGCGCCTCCAAAACATCTCGAGTCATTACTTAGATCTTGCAATGTTCGGTTAAATGCTTCCAATGCACGTTTATGCGCCATTTTGCATTCGTCCCAGATGATGATCTTCGATTCGGATAAAACTTTGGCCATAGCGGAGCGCTTTGTAATGTGACATGTTTGTTCTTCAATAGATTGAAGGTTTAGCGGAAATTTTAATGCAAATATGCAATGTGGCTGTTATTCCAGAAGAAGCAACTGCAACGGCAATGTTGGATCTTGCGTGAACAGTGGCTAAAACTACTGACATGAGGAATGTCGTACCAGTTCCACCAAACCTAGTATGCAAGCAGTAATCTTTGCTGCAATCGTATTGAAACGCTGCCTGAATCAAATCAGAATTTGATGAATTTCTTCTTGTGTTTCGTAAATTATCTAGCTGTTAATCTCTGAGGTTTACTCGATTATTTTGCATTGTTAACCAAGCCGTTCACGGGCTGCTTCCCTTTGCTCTTGTGAGTTGCTATTGTTTTAAGATAATATACGGTTTTATCTATATAAATAAAAATGAATTGTTGTTCGTTAGTCTGGTTAAAACTCGAGAACGGCTGGGCCGATTGAGCTAATTTTGGTTTTAAAATGTTTGTCGTAGTCCAGGGTAGGTCTACACGGTGAGCAAATAAGGAAAAATTGCGAGTATGATAGAGTTAAACGACAATTCCATTTTCCCATATAAAAGTTGACCACTTACTTTCTGTCAAACATTTGACAGTATTTGTACTCTCAGTTCCACTCGAATTGAAGAACGCATTTAAACAAGAATTTTGAATCGACAACATAATATCAACTTTGCTCATAAAATCGTGTATTTAAATTTCAAAATATAAAAATAATAATTAATGGGTTGACATGTTTGACGGGTGCCACCTTACAGTGTTACCAACTCTCAAAAATATTTAAACACGTCCATAGATACAACGTGTAGGTGCGCGGATCAGCTATATTTAAATAATATAGCATAACGTTATACTATTAAAAAATATTATAACACCCTGAGTTTTGGCGGGAAAGCCAAGATAAGTGCCACGCTCATTTTTCATTGAACTTTTAAATTATTTATAGTGTCGTTTACTAAATAAAAACATGTGATTTATGTAGTAAAAAGTGCATTCAGTGAATAATTCATAAAGAACATTGAAATATTGCAGCATAGTGGCCACATCATGACTTTGTCACAAATCTTCGTCCTAGAGTCGGTTCACACGGGAGACGAAAGGGGATAGGTTTAGGTTAGGTTAAGTTGGGATAAGTTTAGGATAAGTTAGGATAAGTTAAAAAAGAAGACAAAATTAACGAAGAAATGGCTCAAAGGTCTTAGCAACCAAGCCAAAAACTCCAAAACTTATAACACCCTAATATTTGCGTTCAGCTTTTTTACCATTTTCATAGACCACACAGAAATAACGCCACATTTGTCCGATTCAAAGCATAATTAATGAATAATAAAACCGTATATTATCTTAAAACAATAGCAACTCACAAGAGCAAAGGGAAGCAGCCCGTGAACGGCTTGGTTAACAATGCAAAATAATCGAGTAAACCTCAGAGATTAACAGCTAGATAATTTACGAAACACAAGAAGAAATTCATCAAATTCTGATTTGATTCAGGCAGCGTTTCAATACGATTGCAGCAAAGATTACTGCTTGCATACTAGGTTTGGTGGAACTGGTACGACATTCCTCATGTCAGTAGTTTTAGCCACTGTTCACGCAAGATCCAACATTGCCGTTGCAGTTGCTTCTTCTGGAATAACAGCCACATTGCATATTTGCATTAAAATTTCCGCTAAATTTTCAATCTATTGAAGAACAAACATGTCACATTACAAAGCGCTCCGCTGTGGCCAAAGTTTTATCCGAATCGAAGATCATCATCTGGGACGAATGCAAAATGGCGCATAAACGTGCATTGGAAGCATTTAACCGAACATTGCAAGATCTAAGTAATGACTCGAGATGTTTTGGAGGCGCAATGATTTTACTGTCTGGCGATTTCCGCCAAACATTGCCAGTAATTCCCAGATCGACTGCTGCCAACGCAATAAACGCTTGCCTCAAATCATCGAATCTATGGCGCTATGTTAAGAAACTTCAGCTGATAACAAACATGAGAGTTGCATTGCTGAACGATACATCTGCTGAAGATTTCTCTGAGGAATTGCGGAATATCGGTAATGGTCGAGTATCTGTCGACGAATCGAGTGGACTAATTTCATTTCGTCAGAATTTCTGTAACTTTGTCTTATCAAAAAACGAATTCATCAACAAAGTATTCCCAAACATCATTACTAACCTCAAAAATAATGAATGGTTGGGTAAGCGAGCAATATCGGCAGCTGAAAATAAAGATGTAGATGACTAAAACTACATAATTCAGAATGAGAACATTGGTACACTGCATTCTTTCAAATCTATTGACTGTGTAACAAATGAAGATGATGCCACCAACTATCCAACGGAATTTTTAAACTCCTTGGATGTACCTGGCTTACCACCGCACACTTTACGACTAAAGATTGGTTCCGTAGTAATCATGATTCGAAACTTAAACCAACCATAACTGTGCAACGGAAAACGGTGGTATATGTCCTTTCTCGGGGTCTAAAGATAGACAATCTTTCATGCCAAATTTCATCAAAATCGGTTGAGAGGTTTAAGCGGGAAAGCGTAACAGACAGACAGACCGAGCTACTTTCGCATTTATAATATTAGTATG
Organism: Sesamia nonagrioides; assembly: GCA_017933935.1. Classification (NCBI taxonomy): domain Eukaryota; kingdom Metazoa; phylum Arthropoda; class Insecta; order Lepidoptera; family Noctuidae; genus Sesamia; species Sesamia nonagrioides. Next base: position 3,357,047 of record JADWQK010001429.1, on the reverse strand, counting down.
GATTATCATAATTTAAAAAGTAAAAAATTTAATCATGTGATATTTCATTTAAGGCGGAACAAAGTTCGCCGGGTCAGCTAGTTATTCATTAATTATGCTTTGAATCGGACAAATGTGGCGTTATTTCTGTGTGGTCTATGAAAATGGTAAAAAAGCTGAACGCAAATATTAGGGTGTTATAAGTTTTGGAGTTTTTGGCTTGGTTGCTAAGACCTTTGAGCCATTTCTTCGTTAATTTTGTCTTCTTTTTTAACTTATCCTAACTTATCCTAAACTTATCCTAACTTAACCTAACCTAAACCTATCCCCTTTCGTCTCCCGTGTGAACCGACTCTAGGACGAAGATTTGTGACAAAGTCATGATGTGGCCACTATGCTGCAATATTTCAATGTTCTTTATGAATTATTCACTGAATGCACTTTTTACTACATAAATCACATGTTTTTATTTAGTAAACGACACTATAAATAATTTAAAAGTTCAATGAAAAATGAGCGTGGCACTTATCTTGGCTTTCCCGCCAAAACTCAGGGTGTTATAATATTTTTTAATAGTATAACGTTATGCTATATTATTTAAATATAGCTGATCCGCGCACCTACACGTTGTATCTATGGACGTGTTTAAATATTTTTGAGAGTTGGTAACACTGTAAGGTGGCACCCGTCAAACATGTCAACCCATTAATTATTATTTTTATATTTTGAAATTTAAATACACGATTTTATGAGCAAAGTTGATATTATGTTGTCGATTCAAAATTCTTGTTTAAATGCGTTCTTCAATTCGAGTGGAACTGAGAGTACAAATACTGTCAAATGTTTGACAGAAAGTAAGTGGTCAACTTTTATATGGGAAAATGGAATTGTCGTTTAACTCTATCATACTCGCAATTTTTCCTTATTTGCTCACCGTGTAGACCTACCCTGGACTACGACAAACATTTTAAAACCAAAATTAGCTCAATCGGCCCAGCCGTTCTCGAGTTTTAACCAGACTAACGAACAACAATTCATTTTTATTTATATAGATAGATAGATGTAGATTCTTCACTTAAAAATACTGGATACGTGTTTCGAGTTTCGTATAAACAAAACATAATTTTGTATTTCACATATACAAAATTTAGTTCTTATATCTCGCTCTCCGCGTTCAATATTATAACGCGCTGAGGGCGCTGCTGCGGCTGCCTCGCTTTTGCAGCGCGTCGGGAATGTTCGCAGGCGTCCGCATAGACTGTTTTTATGCCAGTATGCGCAAGAGGGCGACCTCGATGGCGAGTAGAGTGCGGGACAGCGGCAACAGTCTTCTTACCGTTGTTGCCAACAGATTGGACGGGCCTTTCATGCAGCACTGGCAGGCCTTACATGCACCCATTTATTAATCTTGGGGCAGGTAGAATTAACATTATTATTATTTTGTTTTGAATTTGGACATTTTGTAGTTTTGTATTTTATATTTTGACATTTTAATTAACATTTTATTTTACGATTTGACAATTTCAATATTTTAGATAATTCAAAATTGGGACACTTATCGGGGCCATCAATTGCGCTGTTGAAATAATTTTAAAATGTGGGGTTTTAACAAGAAATGTTTTGGACTGTCAGTTTGTGAACCACTGCTGCTTTTGTATTGTTTGTAAATGTATTACTAACATAGTTTGTAGGCACATTGTACCTAACACTATGAGTCTGGTTGCTCGAAATAAATAGATTAATAATAATAATATCTTTTCAACGCCAGTTTAAGTGAACAAAAACTTGAAGGCATCGTGTTAACCTCAGCCTCTCGACACGGTCATAACTAGGGCAAGAGACGATATGAAACTAACTTGTGAATAGCTTGTTACAGTAACAGCTGCAGTATGCAACTGTAACAAGTTGCTTTTACTATGATAACTAATGGAAATTTGTCATATGTGAATGATTTCTTTTTTTGATATGTGGGTTTTGCTAGTGATCATTTTTTGAATGAAACAAATAAGTATTTATTGTTACTCGCATAGAAAGATCACAAACTAGAGTCAACTGAATCGTGTAATAAAGGCTAATAATATAATGTTCCCACTCCTGGGATACAAGAAATAGAAATGGGTCGTAATCTACCCACGCGGGCCCAGTTGGTAAATGTCACGTTTTCGTAGTTCTGCCGTTTTGAGAGCAGTGTTGATGAAATTAATTGCATCGCCGCACCAAAGTCGCCGTCGTCGCAGCGGCGAGTTTGCAGCGGCGACTTTGGTATGGCGACTTTGCTGCGGCGACTTTGGGGCGGAGATTTTAATGCGGCGACTTTACAGCAGCTACTTTAATGCGGCGACTTTACAGCGGCGAATTTAAGGCGGCGACATTTGTTCGGCGACTTTGCAGCGGCGAATTTAAAGCGGCGACTTTGGTGTGGCGACTTTGCTGCGGCGGCTTAGGGGCGGCGACATTACAGCGGTGAATTTAAGGCGGCGAATTTAATGCTGCGGCTTTGGTGCGGTGCGGCGACTTTGCAGCGGCGACTTTGGTGTGGCGACTTTGCAGCGGTGAATTAAATGCGGCGACTTTGGTGTGGCGACTTTACTGCGGCGAATTTAATGCGCTGACTTTGGTGCGGCGACTTTGGTGTAGCGACTTTGGTGCGGAGACTTTGGTGCTGCGACTTTGCTGAGGCGACTTTGCTGCAGCGACTTTGCTGCGTCGACTTTGCTGCGACAACTTTGGAGCTGACTTTGATAACGCAATCGCAATAATAACAGCGTGGGTGGTAGGATGATATACGGTATTTTTATGTCTTAAGTTGATAAGATTGATGGGGAAACTCAAAATAATTGACGGAACGTGGTCAGTAATAGTGAATAATTTATTTAAAAAAAAACGGACGTTTCTGTGAAAATCCCACCATGAATAGTTACGTAATACTTTAAGTCAAGCTCACTAGCTTAGAGCGAACTGTCACATACACACACACACACACAAACAACTGCTCAATTCAAAGTTTTCACATTGAGCTGGTCAGATAATTACACTACAAATGAAATTGAAAGTTCCAATTTCTTTATACATTTTTCATTATCTTTGAAATAAATATGTTAGTTATTGCATGTTCTTATTACAAAAGTTCACACAATAACATGCTTTAATAATGTAGTACAAAAACTCCTCTATAAAACATGGTGTCATATTTTATCACATCGCATGAGTGAATTCTTACCCCCAAATTCGTTTCTGTATTGTAATCCAATTAGGACCAATTCTTTGTAATACATTCGTATTGTAAATAACAGTTATATTTTTAATATGTTTATTCTACTGCCAAATAGACGTCTTATTAATTTTATTATCCATACTAATATTATAAATGCAAAAGTAACTCTATCTGTCTGTCTGTTTGTTACGCTTTCCCGCTTAAACCTCTCAACCGATTTTGATGAAATTTGGCACAGACAATCTTTAGACCCTGAGAAAGAACATAGGCTACCTTTTATCCTGGATACATTTGATATTCCCGAGGGAAATCTAAAGCGCGATATAACCGAACTCCACGCTGGTGAAGCCGCGGGCGGAAAGCTAGTTTCTTATAAATTATAACTGGTAATTAATTAAAGTTCACAAAGCCTGTGGTCGAAGTTCCTACCATCCATGGCATTAAATAATCTATGATCGCTCAAAGCTTTTTTATCTTTCTATAAACAAAATTAATGTTAGGCTCATATGTTACAGTATGTCTCCAAACTACTCGTACAACGGTCAAATTCCTGTACCCACATCCAAAATCAATACCAAGCCCAGCATTGATTAGTTGCATCGGCTCCAATACCCTATCATTATAGCAACGTGCCGAACGCCTCGGCCAATTTCCGCCGAGACGACGTCGAAAGCCAAAAGCCGAAAGCCGAATCAGCTTAGAAGCCATTTTTGAAATGGCCACTCGATCGTCCACCTACAATGAGACAGGGGTAGTAATCGTAGTGGATTTATCTCAAGACATCTCACCCATTGAGTCAGGGATCCATTGTGCCTTAACTGATTACAACAGGTAATAGATGTGAGAATATCACAATGGGGTGTTCATAGTGCTTGGATGGGTGGGATTCAGTGGCGCTAAGAACGGTGAGCAGTTTCTGACATTATTTTTTCTTTATTTGAAACGTGAATATAATTTGTTCAGAATAAGCAACTGAATCGATTCTAATCATTTTAATTTAATTTTATCGACGCTAATGCCTGAAATTAACAAATATCATTATTATAAACCTGCAATAAGAAGCGAAAGAAGGAAACGTTAGAAGCTAGACATATAGTTCTGTTCATGTAATTAAAAGGAAACGAAATCATAGCGGGATTTATAAAGCAATATTCAATATTTTAGTACCGGTGCGCTCGATAGATGGCGTTGGCGTCGAATTAAATTTCGCTATGGTTTAGTTACCGTCGCAAGTATAAGACAATATTTTATTTTGCATTTTTGTTTCTTGTCCGATGTAGGCCAGCCCGCGCCACATCTGAGCCAGTAAATATAAATTCCCAACTATGACCTCTGAGTTTGTTTCGGACGTTTCTTCTCAGAGCTAGTACTAGGAAACGCCGCGGTCATCAAACCGAAATAAAAATAAAAATTCGATCCAGCCGTCCCTTGCTGTTGCGACACCCTAAGCCGAGGTTCGTACCCCACAGGGGGTGCCCTTAGCGTGTAGTCGCTTAGCTTTTAGTAGCCCTGGCTGGAGGCTTTAAATTCACTTAAGGCAGCCACAGGATAGTCCGGTTAAGTAGTACCGACCTCTCAAGGTCAACTACGAGATGCCATATTAAAAAACAAAAAAACGCATTTTTGTTAGTGTTTGTATATTATACGTGCTTAGTATTCAAGTCCAGTGTTTGATTTACCATCCCTCTCCAAGTCGTGATCCTCGTTCAGTTCTATTGGCCGTCTTATGGAGAATAGCCAGCAATAAACTCTACTCTACTGTCACTATACCTATATGGGAATTTAATCAATTTAATAAAAAGTCTAGATATAAAAAATATAGTTATCGAGTGGCTACATCATTGATTAATTTTTTTTTATACTGTTCAGTGTTTAATATCTAAATAATGAAAAAGCACAAAGATTTTTATATACGTTTATTATATATTTAGTAGCTAATACTTATTGATGATATTTTATAAAAGTTACCACCCATCAGACAAAGTCTTGCCGCCAAGCGATTCATCGTGTTCCGGCATGATGCCTGGTGAAGCCGTACGGAGGACGGGTCTGAGAAGTTGTGTTGCGTTGTGTGGCGGGTTCGATGCGCCAAATGTTGTTGTGTCGGGAGTTTGGTCGTGGAGAGTCTCCAGATCAATCTCCCTCTAGCGCAGCTTCGTTTGGTCGTGTTGGTTTTGGGTTTATCATTGCATCACCTCGCTCAACTGCCGTCATCCTTCCTATTCCTAAGTTTTTTAAGTGAATAGGCTTAATAAACTAATGCGCTTTACCATCAACGATTGCATCACTGCTTACCATCAGGCGGGGTTACAGTCAAGCACTAGTTTATAATTATTAAAAAAAAAGTTATCTGAACTTTTCTACCCGTGTATCACCACAACTCTCTCATGGTTTCCCGTGAGAGCGATTTCTGAATATCCTTACCACTGATTTGTGGGCGGGTCTCCTATTCAATTTTCTGTGAGAGACAGTAGATGTTCTTAAACCATCTAATCTAACCAACATTAAAACCATACGACAGATAAAGTGGGGTTGAATCGTCCCGGAAAAGGGCAGATTCTTTTATTTTATATATATTATGTAGTTCCTCTGTTACAATGTTGAAGATATTTGGGAAACAATCGACGCATAACAAAACTAGGGATTGCTATATTTTTTTTTTTTTTTTTTTTTTTTTTTTTTTTAGTATTTATGTACTGATACTTGACTGTAATCCCGCCTGATGGTAAGCAGTGATGCAATCGTTGATGGTAAAGCGCACTAGTTTATTAAGCCTATTCACTTAAAAAAATAAGGAATAGGAAGGTTGACGGCAGTTGAGCGAGGTGATGGAATGTTCCCGGCGGATTCGCCGTCTGCGTACCGGCCCATAGTGTTGCTGGACGAGGTGGGCAAGCTCTTTGAAAGAGTAGTTGCAGACCGCCTCGTCCGCCACCTAAACACGACAGGGCCGGACCTAGCGGATGGCCAGTTCGGCTTCCGCCAAGGGCGCTCCACAATTGACGCGATAATGCGCGTAAAGGCCGCGGCGGAGAGTGCCGTCTCTCGGGGCGAGGTGGTGTTGGCGGTGTCTTTGGACATCGCCAACGCGTTCAACACCCTGCCCTGGAGCTGCATTAGGGAGGCGCTCCGATTCCACGGGGTGCCGCCCTACCTCCGCCAAACAGTCGGGGCCTACCTTGCAGAGAGGCAGGTTATTTACCCGGGTCACGGTGGTGGCTGGTATCGGCGAGAGACAACGTGCGGTGTTCCACAGGGGTCGGTTCTAGGCCCACTCCTGTGGAACATCGGTTACGATTGGGTGCTGCGTGGCGCGCTCCTCCACGGCGTCGTCGTCACGTGCTACGCTGACGACACGCTCGTCACTGCGCGAGGGAGGACGTATCGCGACGCAGCCATCCTAGCGACGGCAGGGGTTGCGCAAGTGGTCCACAGGATCCGGCGTCTGGGCCTGGAGGTGGCCCTCAACAAATCCGAGGCCCTGTGCTTCCACGGGGCTCGGCGGGGTCCACCTGCGGGCTCACACATCGAGGTAGGAGGCGTTCGCATTGCCGTCGGGGCGACGATGAGATATCTCGGTCTCGTCCTCGACGGCAGGTGGAATTTCGGGCCGCACTTCCGGCAACTGGCCCCCAAACTGAGGACGGCCGCAGCCGCGCTATCGCGGCTGCTGCCGAACTTGGGGGGGCCCGACTCATCGTGCCGGAGGTTGTACCTAGGAGTCGTGCGGTCAATGGCCCTTTACGGGGCCCCAGTGTGGGCGGATCACCTGGCGCCTCGCAACTTTGCGGTCATTCACGGGCCGCAGCGAGCGACGGCTGTCAGGGTGATAAGAGGATACCGCACGATCTCCTACGAGGCGGCCTGCCTCCTAGCCGGATCGGCGCCCTGGGATCTCGAGGCCAGAGCCCTCGCGTCGCTTTACAAGTGGCGCGGGGAGGCCCGAGAGCGGGGCGAAAGATCGTTTCTGCCGAGAGTTATCGAGGCGAAGCGATCTGAGCTCCGCCAAGTCCTGGTGGCGGAGTGGTGTGCGAGACTTGCGCAACCCAGTGCGGGGCACGCCGTCATAGCGGCGGTAAGACCCTGCATGGAGAAGTGGATCGACCCGAAGAGGCATGGGACGCTCACCTTCCGTGCGACGCAGGTGCTGACCGGACACGGGTGTTTCGGCAGTTACCTGTGTCGTATCGGTCGGGAGCCGACACCGGCGTGCCATCACTGCCGTGGCGGGGCAGAGGACACGGCGCTGCACACCCTCGAGGAGTGTCCCGCATGGGACGAGCAGCGCCGTGCGCTCACCGCAGCGATCGGCGGGCGCGACCTCTCGCTGCCGGCCGTGGTCAGAGCCATGGTCGACAGCGGGGAGTCATGGGACGCGGTCGTCTCCTTCTGCGAGGAGGTAATCTCCGCGAAGGAGACGGCCGAACGGGAGAGGGAAGCTCTGAGCACTCTCCCGTCCCGCCGACGGCGCGCTGGCCGGAGGAGGAGGGAAGCCGAGGTCGATCCGCTTCCTCCATAAGGAGAGGCCGACGGGCCGAGGACCGGGGGAGTCCGACGTCCGTCACTAGGGCCGGAGTAGGCGTGTAGTGGCTGTTCCTACACGCCTACCTGATGGAAGGAGAGGAGGAAGAGGGACCCGCCGAACTCGCGCGCGGCGGGTCAAGGCCTGCCGGGGACGCGGTGAATGCAAACTAGGCCCCGTACCCCCGGCAATAGGCAAGAAGAGGAACGCTCCAGTGGGTTTAGCCGGTGAGAGCCCGGCACACCCTCCGTCGACCCTCAGACGGAGGACGGTCTGGTAGAGATTCCCACTGGGTGAACAAAAAAAAAAAAAAGGTGATGGAATGTTAAACCCAAGACCAACACGACCAAACGAAGCTGCGCTAGAGGGAGATTGATCTGGAGACTCTCCACGACCAAATTCCCGACACAACAACATTTGGCGCATCGTACCCGCCACACAACGCAACACAACTGTTCAGACCCGTCCTCCTTACGGCTTCACCAGACATCATGCCGGAACACGATGAATCGCTTGGCGGCAAGACTTTGTCTGATGGGTGGTAACTTTCATAAAATTATCAGTGGGTGGTAACTTTAACAACAAGTAACAATTAACAACGGACTGCAATTAACGGACGGCAATTTAACTACGGATTTTTGAAGCTCTCATTAATTTATTAAGTTAAAAAAATTGGAAACAAAAATTTAACTGAAATTGTTTGTCAGTTGCTTTTACAGCTCAAGCTGAGCTACCGTTTTATTTAAGCACAGATAAAAAGGCACGGAAGGCTCAAACGCAAACATACTGTGTTCTATATCATGTTGAGATATTATGTGAATTTTGTACATATCCGCATACATTTCGATGCCACAATAACATCGCGCTTCTCGCTAATCTCGTGTTTTTTGCGCAAAAGAGCAATAAGCATTGAATACAAACTTTCACGTTTGTAATATAAAGTAGGATATTGAAATATCCACAGTTCTTTACTAAAGAGACGTTATAAATTCATTTCTACTAAACTTATCATCGAAAGATTATATTATACTAGCTTTCCGCCCGCGGCTTCGCTCGCGTAGAGTTCGGTTATATCGCGCTTTTTAGATTTCCCTCGGGAACATCTAATTTTTCTGGGATAAAAGGTAGCCTATGATATTCTTTCTGAGGGTCTACAGATTGTCTGTGTCAAATTTCATCAAAATTGGTTGAGAGGTTTAAGCAAGAAAGCGTAACAGACAGACAGAGTTACTTTCGCATTTATAATATTAGTATGGATACAGCCCTCATCGATCACTTATACACTAGATTCGCAATCATCGTAAAAAATGGTTGAACGGAACAAGCGCACAACGCAGCACTTTGGTGCTTCTTTAATTTAGTACTTACTTTATAATTTTGACTTTCATGCATGCGTGTAAGATTGAATTTGGTTTGATGTCAGACTCGGTCGTAAAAATAATGGCTTTTTGTACTGCTTTGTGATAAGAACTATACAGTATGTTAACTAACAGAGGGCGTTCCCGTTAACCCGAAATAGTATAGCATACATACACTCTAAAAAAAATTTTTCCATTCGAAAACAAAATGTTTTAAATTTTTTTCCAATATGAAAATATTCAATAAAAATTTTAAATTGACATGTAAAAGAAACACACTGTACACGCGAACATGAAAGACGGCAACGTCGCAATTTATTTATACATGACGACTACTATTTTGATTTAAAACAGGAGGTTTCAAATTTATTTCCAATTAGAATTTTTTTTTATTCGGATTTTTTTATGCTTATTTTTCTATGCTGATATTTTTATTTTAATCTATTACTGATATATATTAACGAGTTTAAGGGAACGCCCTCTGTTATTTAACATACTGTATACACTGCACTTAAGGCTGATTTTAAATTAATGTATATTTATTTTGACTACTTTAGACTGCTTAATAGTTGTCGCCATTTTTGATAAGGGTTTTGTTCGAGATTGTGTATCTGGTGTATAAGTGATCGATGACATCCCTCTATATAGCTACCCACCAACTACACTACTACCTTTCAACCAGACAACACCTCACCAGCCACATTTAAGAGCGGTCCAGGTAATTGGTGGCCAATCACGGACCTCAATCACAGAAACCTAAATCACCTGACGTCTCGACTCCATCAAACACTCGACTTCGACACGGTGCCATTAACCTGAACCTATTACGAAGCATAAAGGGACTGATCATTTATTACCGTTACAATTGGTATCGTTAATTTTGTATACAGTACGATAAAGTAATGGTTGAAGGGAGGTATAATATTTGAGGCAGAGAAATCATGTTTGAAGAAGGTGATCTTTAGGGTTGTTTACTGCTGTGGCCGGGGCACATTGCTCGTAGAGCCGATGACCGATGAGGCCCCTCGGGCTTCAAGGAGCCATCAAACAGACCCACCGGAGGGTCCCTGAACACTGATATGTCTCCAAAAGCCCACTAGTGGGTCGTCTGAAATTTTATTACCTTCGAAGACCTACTACTGAGATACATATTTTATTTTGAGATGTTTTATTATGGCAGTAAGGTTCAGAAGTGGCGGCCAAGTACTGGAAGACGCAGCGCAGAGAGGCCCCCAACAAGGTGGAACGATGACCTGGTAAAGGTCGCAGGAAGAAGATGGATGCGTGCAGCACAAGACCGGTCATCATGGAAAGCCTTGGCGGAGGCCTTTGTCCAGCAGTGGACCTCTACAGGCTTAAGAAGAAGACTGCTTTGTTATGGGCGGTGCAATAGTGAAATTCTATATACGTGTCGCTGTGAAAACAGGTCAAGTTGGCCTGGAGTGAGCCGTCATTCTAACTAATGGAAGGGACCAGGGATTGACACTCTTGAGGGCTCACTTCACCTTAGAAAGAACGAAATAGTTTTATTCCGTACTTTTCACGGTAAGATTATTACAGAATCAATTGCATAATAAGCGTAGGTATGATGTTCCTACTTCTGGGAGACAGGCCTCTCCTCTACGAGAGGGAGTGGGATGTAATCTACCACGCGGATCCAGTGCGGTTTGAGATGTCATATGTCTTCGATTTTTTGTTTTAGGACCTTCCGATGTCTTTACTATATTGCAATATTTTTAAAGCAGTGGTAATGAAATGATTTACACAAATAATAGCACCTGCTTAGGTTCAAACCCGCGAATCGCAAGGTGGGGTTGTTATCACTGACCCATAACTGCTGCGGGCTCCGATTTATGTGTTTTTTTATTATCAGGAAAAGGATTTACAAACAGTAAGGAAATACAGTGAAAAATTAGAAAATGTAAGAATATTTAATCACCATATTAAAATATTAAGTTCTTTTAAATTATCCAACGGTGTTTTAAAATTTGCTGGAATTACCGACTACCCACCTCATAATCGGTTGTAGTCATTATGCTGTGGAATATAAAATAGGCAAGTCTTTGTAATAGTACCCGACTTGCGATGAAGAAATTAATGAACAACGTTATCGAAGCTACAATTGCGCAAAGACGTTTGATTCTATGGATTCCTGCGATTCCGAACGACATGCCATTCGAATTTAAACGTTTCAATTTCCAGTGCGGCTAGCATTTGCTTTGTCGATAAACAAATCTCAACACTGGCAGTCGCTAAGTGTTAATGGCATCCATGTTTTTCACATGGCCAGTTATATGCCACCTGTTTCCGTGTCGGAATAGCAACAAAACTGTTTATTTAGGAAAAAAAAATAAGAATGTCGTTTGTCATTAACATATTTATTAGCTTTTTTTTTAAATTAATTATACGAATTCGATTTCAATATTCATAATAATTACAGTATAACTTCTGTCAGGACAGCTAGTGTTTAGTTCTTTTTTTAAATTATTCAAAAGTCGCTTTGTTTAAAGCCATTGGATAAATGAAGTGGCCTGTCATTCTTAGTCAAAACCAAAGGATTTATATTAAAAAAAAAAAAAAAACAATCAGTAAAATATAGCTGGTCGCCCATTCCAAAGCATAAGTCTCTATGGAAAAGAACGGGGAAGAGCCTCCACGGTTTTAAAACGATTAAAATTGTACGGTCTATAAATGGTGTAATTCATTTGGTGACACAATCTGCTATTTGTCAGTTTCTTTTATTAAATGATTAGTAATTACCGATATTCCTATATCAGTAGTTTCTCGCCCTTCATTATCACTAAATAAAACAATACTTAGATTGATATTTATGTCAAATTATTGAATATAATAGAAATCATTATTTTATATAGATAATATAATTTATTATTAGTGGCGGTAACGTGCCTACCACGAAAGATTTTAAACAAGATTCAAGTGGACTGTATTTAGAATGGATATATTAGAAATAATACGTAAATATGTGATAGAATGATGCCATCTGAGTATATGCATCTGATGGTGATAAAGGTGATAAAGCGGCAAACCATTTATCTCCAACCTTCAGATGCGGAGTTCGTAGACCACCAAACCAGATCACGAGAAGACGCACATCGACACAATTCATTGGCAGACTACCTAACTTTGTTAATTTTGGATTTTGAGGCCTAAATTCCCCCTGGGGGTTACTTTAAATACTTAAATTTGGTGACCGTTAAAAGATCGTGGCCATGACTCGCTAGCTTACCAGTTCGAAAGGAATTGCGTTCGCGTTCCGTCTACTTTAAGTTTTCGGCAGCGTTCACCGCCGAAAAACATCAAATTCGGAGGAGATATTCAACAATTTATTGAATTATAATAATATAATTTATTAAAATTTATTGATATTATAATTTTATATCCTGTCAACAATCCTTCAGAATCTACCAGCATCCTGTACCAACTACTTCAATTATATTCCGAAAACACGTAACGCACTTCCGAAGACTGATTAGTTGATTACGTTCACATGGTAAATTTTGAACAGTTACGAAGATAAATTAAGTCTATTAGGTATTGAGGACGATGTATAGACTTATACTTTACAGTGTTGTTGACCCCGAAACCCAGGGTACATACGTACGTACGAACCATTAATTTTATAGAAGCTTATCAATCAATTACTTTGGAGCGGTAGCGTATGGGCCGACTTTAATTGAATTAAATTTATGGGGAAGGTGCTGCAGATGGTACGTCGGGTAAGCAATAAGTTAACAAGGCATTCGATGTTTTGGTTAACAGAAAAGAAACATTTGTAGAGGAAAACATAAGGTTTAAAGTTGCTTGAATCCTGATTTGAGATGATTTTTTTCTCAGCACGGATGATTTGCAATGACGAAAATAACATTTTTTCGGCTAGTTTTTTTTTTTTGATGTGGCAAAATCTGAGTCATGCTTAAAAAATGAGGTTGTTATTACATTTTAATTAATTATTTATTTTGATTCGTTGAACTTTTCGTATTCCTAAAGTTAATGATTTCCACTAGATGCCATGATAGGAAATCAAATGGCTAAAACAGTAATGGAATGAAATGGAGTAATAAAAAAGTAGTATTGGAGAATATATATATATATATTTATATATATATTTATATATATATTTATATATATATATTTATTTTAGCCAAAAAACGTAAATCCGTTACACAATTTGTTTTAGCTACATAAAATTATGTTTAGAATAAATTAATAACAATAATTGTGTCCAATTAGCATCTGCTGCCGAACTAGGTTTAAAGCCTGTGTTTCAGCACGCAGCGCCTCCGGCCCTCAGACTGGGTATGCAAGTATGAGCTTAAAAACAAAAGGAAACAGTTTTAAACTATAAACATATTTTTAACACCCTTGCTCGTAAAGCTGATGTAATTCCACCGGTTTTAAATATGTAAAGCAGGCCATAACAAACGCGTGTTTTATCAAAGCAAATAGTTAAGTTATAGTCCATAACAGCATTATTTTCCATAACAGCATTATTTTCCATTTCAAGTAATTATGGAACTGATCGTCGCCGCACGGCTCGCGCTGCGCGCTGTTCCATATTTGAAATGGCAAATAATAATACTAATGGAGGGAAAGCAACAGTGTGCATTCACAGATTGAGTTTATTTAAAATGAACAAAATATAAAATACTTCTTTTTCTGTTTCCTCGCAAGTGTGTTAAAAAACGTCGTACGATATACGTGCGTATTGGTTATAACATGCTCGGCTCAATTACACCCTCGCCTTCGGCTCGGGCTGAAATTCCGCCTCGCATGTTATAACCATCATTACGCACTAATATCGTAATGTACTATTATAACACAGAAAAGAACGACTGAAAGTTTGATAGTTTGATGTCCTCTAGGTGTGTAATGTGAATGGTGAGTGTATGTGTGTTAGAGGGTGTATAAAGAATAAAGTCATTTTAGCTAGTAGATTCTTCAGGTGAAATTTTCAAACTGTTTCGTCATTACTTTAGGATAGTCAGTATATCCTCAGTTTGGTCGTACGTCAACTTTCAAAGCCACAGAGATACCGACTTTTTCATCGACCTTTTATTCATCGAGTATATTTCCAGAACTTTATTAATTTTGTCATATAAATAAGGGCCCAAAAATGGGTAAAACCTACGAATAAAAGCCGTTTTTAGATGAGATAACCTCTTGCATACAGGTAGGCCACTCCGTCGTATTAACTGAATTGGATTGTACTCCAAGATAGCGTGTTGTTTTGAGACGATACTCAAGATAAACAATTGTCGTACAGTCAGCACCTCACAGTATTCATACAGAAGTGTGGTAGAGTAACGGAAAGGTTTAAAAGTACAGAGTTTCAGTATGGTTCTCTGTGAAACCTCAAGTTGCTTTATAGTAGTTTTCGGTGCACCACCCCACGATGAAATGCAGTATGTAATCAGCGACTGACAAAGCGCAAAATAAATTTGTTTTAGGAATAACGGGGTCACTACATGTCTCAGTGTTTTAAAAATATAGGTAAGTTTTCGAATCCTTTTACTCATCAATTGAATGTGTGCTTTGAAGCTAAAATTGTCGTCAATTACAACGCCCAAATATTTGATTGTCTTTGTGCGCTCTAAAGGCGCGCATGAGCATGTAGCATGACTCAAAGCCTCCGGAGGACAGTTATGTGCAATTATATTTTTACTCGAATGTGATGAAGTACGGATTGAAAAGGTCAAGTATTTTGTTTTCTCAATGTTCAAGGTAAGAACATTATCATGAAGCCACCTCTTTGCCGAATCAAAACCTTTCTGGGCTAGCTGGTATGTCTCATTCCATGTATTAGCAGCGAAAATCAGGGCAGTGTCATCTGCATATGAGATAATTTTTCCATTAAAAGAGTTCAGACAAAGGAGATCGTTTATGTAAACGAGAAAAAGTGTTGGACCAAGAATGCTACCTTGCGGTACGCCATAAGTAACTGGAAGATCAGAACTAGTATAGGAACCTACCTTAACACACTGAGTCCTATCAGTAAGATAATCGGAGAAAAGGTTGAGTTGCTTCCCTCTAACGCCAACTCTTTCTAATTTGCGTACAAGGGCTGGAACCGAAACCGTATCGAAAGCTTTTGCCAAATCAAGAAATATTGCTATACATTTATTACCTTTATCTAAATTAGTGGTTATAAAATTTGTTAAATTGGAAACTGCCTGGTCTGTAGATTTTCCACGTCGAAAACCGTACTGATTTTCAGATAAAATGTGCTTATTTTCGAGATAGTTTACTAAACGTTTATTAATTATTTTTTCTAAAATTTTTGACAGAGAAGGTAATATTGAAATAGGCCTATAGTTCTCGATACGGTCCCTGTCCCCACCCTTGTGAATTGGTCGAATCTGAGATTTTTTAAGGGCTTTAGGAAAGCTACCACTATTAAGGCACATATTAAAGATGTATGTTAAGTGTGGCACAAGAACGTCCTTATGATCTTTAAGTAGCTGATTCGACAAATTATCCCAACCTACGGAACACTCATTCTTCAGTGCAGCTATTAGGCCCATAACTTCCCCTTCATCCGTGTCATAGAGCACAAAAGAACTAAGATTTTGCTCACAGACATCTTCACTTCTTTGGGAGGGAGTAGCCTGTACTCGCGTAATTTGTTCAGCTAATGATTTGCCCACGTTGGAAAAATATAAATTTATTTCATTCACAGAGTGCTGAGAAGAGTCACTTAATAAAAGTAGTTCCTTTGGATAGTTCATATTTTTTGCTGAATTAGTTATATTTTTTATTGTATCCCACAATTTTTTGCTATCTTTACCAGCTTTCCGAACAAGTTCTCTATCATAATCTAGTTTAACTTTCTTTAATATTGAACAACAAAAATTTCTGTATCTAGTGTAACTAGTTTTAAGTATTAGGTCATCTGGAAATGATTTTGATTTTTTATGCAGTTTGTCCCTGTTGCGCATGCATCGCAGCAGGCCCTGAGTTATCCACGGTTTGATAATCTTTTTGCGACAGGAAAGTATAATAGTTTCGGAATTAGTACTCAGAGCAGTCTTCAATTCACCAGTGACATAGTTGAATGCGGAGTCAACGTCATCTGTTTCGTAAATGGGAGTAAAGTTAATTTTGCTTATGTCTTGAGTTAGACCTTCCTGGTCTACTTTAGTGCGCATTAAGGATGCATACTTACGCGACTGTCGCTTTTTCAAACAAAATATGACAGATTTATGATCTGTGAGCGTGGATTGCGGAACAATTATACTTGAGGGAAGGTTTGTCCTTAAAAGCACATGGTCCAAACAGGAGCCACTTGCGTCACGAGTGATGAAAGTATGTGCTGGCAATAAACCGTGATAGGCAGTAAGAGACAGATATTGAATAGCAGATGTGCTCAGATTTTCGGAGATTATGTCTATGTTTAGGTCTCCCAATATTGCAATAGTTTTATATCCAGATAATTTCATGCAAAACAGCAGTGATAAGAAATCTGACATTACAGCAGTCAAATTAAATTCTAGGTTTAAAACTGAACTTTATAGTCCTTTTGTAGTTTAAATAACTACTCTATCTGTATACTATCTGTGGATCATTTTTATCGTCACATTATTCCTCTTGGTTACGTTACTGTCGGTTTTCTGGCCAAAACAAATGTTAAAAACTTGTTAATTGTTGTTGTTATACTTCACAAGTTATTCAAATAAAAAATATCTGTTAAAACGCCTATATTTTCTCTAAAATAAAGGTATTTTTAACAGATATTTAAATCTGTAAATATTTTTAAAATGAGGAGAATCGTCCTCTGATTATTGAAGGAATAATAATGAAATTTCGACAATTATTTCATTAAAAAACTGCCAAACGTCAATTTTATTGATTGAATAAAAGTGTTTTTGCCGTGGAAAAATCGACCTTCGGTAACCGACTGCAAAGGGTGGCTACCAGTAAGAATTGAACTCTTGGCAATTGCTTAACAAATGAAAGCTAATCCCAAATCTACATAGAATAGAATATAATAGTCTTTATTATGTACAACATATAAATTACATAGGATAAATATAAAGATTTTACAAAGGGTAGAGCGATCTTTTAGAGTCATTCTTTGGATAGAATACTAAGGGGAAGGAGAGAGAAATAATCTACAGTGTATTATTTACAATTTATATTAACAACATGATTATACAATAAATATGTACCTAAAGCAGATTATACTAGTTTAAATAAAGAGATATTTAAGTCTTATTAATAAACATCAAACGCGAGCAAACGTCCTGATGGCCAAGTGGATAAAACACCAGCCTCTCAAGTATGAGTGCGCGGGTTCGATTCCAGGTCAGGCAAGTACCAATCTAATCTTTCTAAAAGTTATAGGTACTTTCTAAGTATATCTTGGACACCAATGACTGAAGGTGAAGGAAAACATCTTGAGGATACCTGGACTTTCAAGTCTGAAATCGCCAAACCGCATTGAGCGTGGTGATTACGCTCAATCCTTCTCTGTATGAGGGGAGACCTGTACACAGCAGTGGGACGATAAAAAGGTTGATAATGATGATGAATGATACAAGAGCAAGTAAAATATAATGATATATTTATAGAGAAAAGAAGTGCTTTTTATCATACTACTATACAACGTGTAACATAAAGGGTATATCCATAACAAAGGCATGGCATCTTTACATGATATCAAACGATATTGGAAGGGTTTTTTAATCCTATCTCTTTATGTTAGGAAGTTATGAGGAAAAACACCGCCTGTGATAGGCTATTATCATACTAGTCGCACAGAGATATTGAAGACATTTATCGGAAGTTGACAGAGTTTGAGCACACGGGCAAGTCATTCAAAAGCCGAACTGCTAGTACCGTAATGGACATACATATGTAGGTACTTTACATAACAAACTTCTACAATCTTGAGCACCGTACACACTATTGATTTCGAACACACGGTTCGATAAATTTCCCGCACCATGCATACAAGCGGCCTCCCCCAGTTATGAGGGACTACTTTACGCATTATTTCACAAGCCATATTCATTGGGGGTTACCGCCGACTGTGGGTACAGACATGGGGGAATGCAGAACTCGGATGAGTTAGCATGCATGATGATTCGGGATTGATGTTGGCAATTGATGGCCGAACGATGATATATTTATCTAATTGTGTCTGCCTGAGGATAGTACAGGAAAGGTTTAATAGGACATAATTATTATATTAACGTACGCAAATAATTATTGGAAAGTATGTTCGACAGTTTGGTGTGACTTAAATATTTAAGTGGACGTCAAAATTCCCTCTGTCTGAGAATTCACGCTATATCACAGACTAAATTTCTCTGTTTTTGATGAAATGTATGAATTTTGAAATCCATAAACTCGACTTTCCTAGGGCACCAAATGTTCAAACTGTTTTATTTCAAATTCCCTGCCGCGTGCGACTCCGTCCGCGTTTTTATATGCTCCGCTCCTATTGATCGCAGCGTGATGTTATATAGCCTAAAACCTTCCTGGATTAATGGGCTATCCAAAGCAAAAAGAATTTTTCAAATCGGGCTAGAAGTTCTTGAGATTAGCGCGTTCAAACAAAGAAACAAACAAACTCTTAAGCTTTATAATGTAATATTTGACGGGGACGTTTAAACATTTATTTTAAAACCTTTAATGCAATAAAATGAAAATCGCAAAAAAGTAGATCCGACAATATTAATTGCTACGGTTGATATATTGGTATAGATGAAAAAATAAGACAACGCCTGTCTGTCCCAAGCGTTAATAATATCAATGTGGGACTGATACCAACTTTAATGAAGTTAGATTACGATACCCGCTTTGAGGCAACCCGTCCGGTGCGACCAAAACAAAGCCAATCCGGTTAATTGTGCCGAAGCCGAGCGCCATGTGTGCATGCTCCTTTATAAAATTACCTCAGCTTAGACCATAACCACAGAGTATTAGAATAGTAACTACAGCAATTGTGGTAGATGTCCAATCAAACGCGAGTTAATTCGACTAGTTTGTGTGCTTAACTAATTGACTGGGTGATAAATATTTAGTAATTGTGGAGTGTAACTGGATTTTAAGCAACGTGCTAGTTGCATAACAAACTATCATTCGGTTCTGAGGATTTTCAAGGAAGTTCTTATACAATGTTATTTTTTGTATATGCGAAACCCGAAACACGTGTCCAGTATTTTTAGGTAAAGAATCTATGTACAAAATTTCAAAAAGATATCATGAAAGACCACTAAGTTATGAGATTGTTATCTTATCTGGTTGTCTCAAGAAAAATATGGTCAACACACCGCTCACCCGCCCGCGCCTGCAGCGGCATGGCACTTGGGGCTGCCTCATTGTGATCTAATTTCGTAATGTATTTGGGAAAATATATACAGGGTGGCCCATCGATTGACGTCATAAAAAAAAAAATTAGGTCCGGCATTTCGTGGGGTATCCGAAACACCCCCATGTATGTTCCGCGATATTTCATAGTTTTCGAGTTATGAATTTTTTTTTACTTTTCGAGGAATTTCAACCGGACAAGTATAAAAAATTGTTTTATTTTTTTTAATTAAGACTTCTTAAGATTTTTTTTTTTTGCAACAGAATCCTCATGTGCTGTACTTTAATACATAAAATAACTAGCTTCGTAACTTTGATGAAAATTACGAAAATGTTGGTCAGAATAAAAAAAAATACGTTCCGTGAATTAAGACTTTAATTTTCAACTTTACATTAAAATGAAATCGATGGACCAATTAATTCGCCATTGAGAACACCAGACCGCACAACAGCATACGCCCGGGAGTGTTCCAGTGAACAAGAACTGAGGCAGAAGATTTTAGAAGCAAAACGGGTAGTGAATGAAAACAGACAGGCGTTCCGCAGATTAAAATACAATGTTTTACGCAGATGTAGAATGTGCATTGGCGCTGGCGGTGACCACTTTGAAAATTTATTGTAAATTTAAATAAAGATTCGTACATAAAATTCTACTTTTTTTTCCTTATCTTACTTACACGATAGGTTTTTAGCTTTCTTAATCATTAATTTGCCTCAGAAATAATAGTTAATGCAAAAAAAAACAAAACAATTGTAACCAGATACGTAATTTTATGAATTTTGCTACCTTGGTGTTTAGAAAGCCCGGTTTTAGCCAAACTTGCTTTAAAGTACTACTTCTGTCTTCTGATTATGAAAGCTGAGAGTCTGGCGCATTTTTGAGAGTAAATAAGAAGTGAAATAACACTTGATTAGATTTTTAATGTAAAGTTGAAAATTAAAGTCTTAATTCACGGAACGTATTTTTTAAATTCTGACCAACATTTTCGTACCTTTAATCAAAGTTACGAAGCTAGTTATTTTATGTATTAAAGTACAGCACATGAGGATTCTGTTGCAAAAAAAAAATCTTAAGAAGTCTTAATTAAAAAAAATAAAACAATTTTTTATACTTGTCCAGTTGAAATTCCTCGAAAAGTAAAAAAAAATTCATAACTCGAAAACTATGAAATATCGCGGAACATACATGGGGGTGTTTCGGATACCCCACGAAATGCCGGACCTAATTTTTTTTTTATGACGTCAATCGATGGGCCACCCTGTATAACAACAAACTGTATTCAGGTTTCGTATAAAGAAAAAATACTGTTGTATATTGCTTCTTAGGTTTGAAAAAATTACAGCTAGACAACGTAAATAACGCAATGAACGAGACTGAACTGTCGCAATTGTCTTGCTTATTATTGTTGTTTGACAAGTGTTACACACTACTTTGTAGGTTCAATTAGTGGATTATAACTTTTAAATAATATAAGACAAGTTGAGGAAGTCAAATGGAAAGACTTTCCCTAGGTACGGACATTCAGGAATTTATTTTATTTTTCGTTCACCTTATTTATAATATGAACTGGTAGTTGTCGTGGTGGTTTTTACTTAAAGGCCAAACCACTAAATTAAAAAAAAAAGATTAAAATCTAATCATAAACTCATGACACTGACACAATAACGTGGAAAAAAATGTGTGAAAATATAAGGTACAAAAGAAAAAATTACGTATAAGGTAAATCTGGTCCTTCCCGTTTGGTCCCATTCCAGTTTGGTCCAGTTGACAATGCTCCCCATAAGAAAACCGTGTAAGTCTTGAATTTTATTAGGAATGTGTGCGACATATCGACGAATAGTTCAAGATCACGCCAACCGATTTCAATGATTATTTTATTAAGTAAAAGAATATTCCATTTAACACAGTTTAGTCCCTTAGCAATTTCATGAATATCGGTTCAGTAGTTTGGTTTTTAACTCAATATTACGAGTAAAAATGCAAGTAAACGAAATTGCTTTTCATAACGCGCCATTTGTCAAACCTTCCATATCTATGAGGCCAGTATCCAGACTGATCGGATGTAGCTTTTCACTACTTAAAAGTGTAAAATAAGAATATATTGACAAAAAAAAAAAACCAGCGACTTTCAAGGAAACACCACAGAGTGAAAAAGCACTAATTTCGGAAGGCCGTAGCAAAATACAAAATTAGTTATTTTTGACTTTCTGGTATTTTTTTTGGAACTTTGTTTTTTTTTTTTTTTGTATAAAAGTTTTTGAGTCATATGGTAATTTACCTAAATATACATGTATAAAATTGCCCTACTGTAATCTCAGACAGGACATGTAGGTAGGTAAGCTGCCTAGAAAATCCTAAATCCTATTAACCTGTAAATCCTAATTTATGTATATTCTAAATCAAAACGAACTACACAGAACTAACTAAAATTAATTCGCTCCATACTGCCGCCCACACCAGTCACATACACTGGAGAGATTTATCGAACACCCACGGATCAGTCAAGTTGTTGGGTAAAACAAACATTTTATTAGGGAGGAGCTTATTGTCTTTGGATTTTAATTAAAGGGAAACGAAGGTCGGCTGTATTTATAGCTAATCTAAATTATCATCTCTGGCCATTATTTTAGAATTTCAGGGTAAAGACCTATTTTTACACAGCCAAGGCATTGATCTCTAAGCCTGCTTAAATAGTGTTGGCGATTTCAATCTCATATTTTTTTTATAATCAAATTCAAGAAAAGGTGTGTGAGATACATACCCATCAGCTATTTTGTTTTTCAACATGGTAACCACACTTTATACCTGTATACATCGACATAAACAAATGGACGTGCCTTAGAGATGAGAATTGTGGCACTCCGAAAGAGAGGAAGTTTCGTCTATCTTTATCGCTCTCAAAACCATCAATCATCTATGAGAAAAGAGATAGTGCTAGACCGAAAGCATAGGCCAACTCTCTCACTCTTTTGAAACCAAAAAAATACTGCAGATTATATGCCTACGGCTTGTCTATTAGTAGTTATATGTCTATCGCTTTATAATATAAAACTTACAGTTTATTAAAACATAAAGACAAAACAGGCTAAAAATTCACCAGTCACTAACTCTCAGAACGTGCAGTGTTAAAAGCAATGCCTCGCCAAACTTCCTACATATTTCATTGTGTTTAACAACTCCGCACATAATAAAGATTCTCCAAGATTTCTTTTACTTAACCTCCCAGCATAAATTAAATTGTACTAGTCTGTAACAGCTGAGGTCTAACTTCTGGTTTAAACTACCGTCCATCTAGGAGCTTTGATGCAGAGTTAATTAAACACTGTCTGTGGACTATTAAGTCTTGCACCTGGTATGTTAAAGGAAAAACTCGTTCATGGGTCAATGTATACACTTTTACAACAAGCTTCCCATGGACATTCGAAACTTACCCATTAAACGATTTAAGAACCATATAAAGGCCAAACTTTGCAAAAAGGGGCATTATAAAATCACAGATTATTTAGAAGACAAAAAGCTTGGGACTGAGCTGCTCGCTCTGTTAAGCATTGTTATTAAGCAATATGCGTAATTATAAGGTAAATTATTGTAATCATTTTCATTTTTAATGTCTGGACTTGAAAAAAGACGATGATCCCTGAGTTTGTTTCGGCTATTTCTTCTCAGAGGTAGTCAGTTAGGAAATGCCGGCTTTATCTAGTTAAAAAAATAAAATAAACATGACGTGTAAAAGTGATCAGTGATCCTACTTGCTTAATAAACGATTTCATTTCATTTCACGAAATAAAATACGGTTTGTGACTTTTAATGTTTTTTTTCTAGTTTGTTTGAATAATTAAGGACAGACGTTGCAGATGGATTTTCGGATCAGCTGTTTTACGAAATCGCTAGCTATTTTACAAAAGAGCTCCAATAGGTAAGACAACTGGACTATTTTCAGCTAGATAGCTATAGCCCAAAATTTAATAGAACTGCTATAATGGACGTTTAGACGTAATGCAGAATGGCTTGTTTGTAGTCACAGTAATAATTGTATTAAAAATTATTTATGTTAAAGCCAAAAAGTACAGATAGGAAAATTATTTTGAGATAGCTGTTTATACAAATACGAATTTATGTTGCTATCTCTACAAAGGATGTTATTCTACCTCATAAACTAGGGTTTAGAATAAGAATTTGGTATAGCTTCTAATAGATCGCAATACTGAGATGGGGCACACTGAACAATTGATTTGGGTTAGATCCGTGACCACCCGAGCGGGAGCCGAGTTAAAGTTGCAATAACCGCTAAACCTGACTCAAGTATTTCACAAAACAGAACGCTTTCGTAAAACAGCTGACGAGTGACGGTTTTTACAATTCACTTACGACATACCTACTACTTCAAGATGGGGTTATCTTTAATACCTTTTAATACTTTAGAGATTTCTAAATAGGTGCGTCCTACATAACATAAAAAAACAGCAGTAAAGTCTTAAAGCGAAATTATTCTGAAGGATAGATAAAAACCATGATGTCAGGGGTGATTTCGGTAATTTTAGGTACGTTCACAGTTTGATCTATGTCTCAGTCTTTTAAACTCTGGCGTACATTGAGGGACTGGAACAATTTAGCAGAGGCGATATTTCGGACTGACTACAATTAAAAATATTACGAGAATTGGCCATTTTGATTGTTGATTAAAACAACGACGGGTTTATTGTAAAATAAAACACAACAATATCCTGACGAGGACTGTAAAATGAGACGCAAAGTATATTTAAAAGCTACTATTTATTTTTGGAAGGCAAATGCCAAATAAATCTGATTATCTCGTCGCAATGAAGTGCAAAAAGTATTTAGCTTGAAAGACTTTCCCAGCTGTAAGCCTTTTCACCATTGCATTGCTCTTATCCCAGGACAATGTTATTAAGTCTATCTATGTGCTGTAAGACTATACTTATGATAAAAACTGGAAGCTATTCTATAAACAAAAGTATTTATTCACATCAACATACATCTCGCTTACTCTTGTTCATTTTCCTCTTTATCCTTTCAGTGTATGCAGCAACTATGTTCGCCAGTAGTGGTAATGCTGAAGACTTCTCATCATCTCTCACCCCTACTTCGGTACACAAATCTGCCCTGAGAAGTAAAATAGTAAACACACGGGCACACGGACGGGGACACGGGCAAGTCATTCCATAGCCGAACTGGTAGTACCGTAATGCACATACATATGTAGGTACTTCACATAACAAACTTCTACAATCTTGAGCACCGTACACACTATCGATTTCGAACACACGGTTCGATAAATTTCCCGCACCATTCGGCACAGTGCATACAAGCGGCCTGCCCCAGTTATGAGGGACTACTTTACGCATTATTTCACAAGCCATATTCATTGGGGGTTGCCGCCGACTGCGGGTACAGATACGGGGGAATGCAGAACTCGGATGAGTTAGCATGCATGACGATTCGGGATTGATGTTGGAAATTGATGGCCGAACGATGATATATTTGTCTAATTGTGTCTGCCTGAAGATAGTACAGGGAAGGTTTAATCGGACATGATTATTATATTAACGTACGCAAATAATTGGAAGGTATGTTCAACAGTTTGGTATGACTTAAATATTTAAGTGGACGTCAAAATTCCCTCTGTCTGAGAATTCACGCTATATCACAGACTAAATCTTTCTGTTTTTGATGAAATGCGTGAATTTTGAAATCCATAAACTCGACTTTCGTAGGATACCAAATGTTCAAACTGTTTTATTTCAAATTCCCTGCCGCGCGCGACTTCGTCCGCGTTTTTATATGCTCCGCTCCTATTGATCGCAGCGTGATGTTCTATAGCCTAAAACCTTCCTTGATTAATGGGCTATCCAAAGCAAAAAGAATTTTTTAAATCGGGTTAGAAGTTCCTGGGATTAGCGCGTTGAAACAAAGAAACAAACAAACTCTTCAGCTTTCTAATGTAATATTTGACGGGGACGTTTAAACATTTATTTTAAAACCTTTAATGCAATAACATGAAAATCGCAAAAAAGTAGATCCGACAATGTTAATTCCTACGGTTGATATATTGGTATAGATGAAAAAATAAGACAACGCCTGTCTGTCCCAAGCGTTAATAATATCAATGTGCGACTGATACCAACTTTAGTGAAGTTAGATTACGATACCCGCTTTGAGGCAACCTGTCCGGTGCGACCAAAACAAAGCCAATCCGGTTAATTGTGCCGAAGCCGAGCGCCATGTGTGCATGCTCCTTTATAAAATTACCTCAGCTTAGACCATAACCACAGAGTATTAGAATAGTAACTGCAGCAATTGTGGTGGATGTCCAATCAAACGCGAGTTAATTCGACTAGTTTGTGTGCTTAACTAATTGACTGGGTGATAAATATTTAGTATTGGTAGAGTGTAAGTGGATTTTAAGCAACATGCTAGTTGCATAACAAACTATCATTCGATTCTGAGGATTTTCAAGGAAGTTCCTATAAAATGTTATTTTTTGTATATGCGAAACCCGAAACACGAGTCCAGTATTTTTAAGTAAAGAATCTATGAACAAAATTTCAAAAAGATATCATGAAAAACCACTAAGTTATGAGATTGTTAACTTATTTGGTTGTCTCAAGAAAAATATGGTCAACGCACCGCTCACCCGCCCGCGCCTGCAGCGGCATGGCACACTGTGATCTAATTTCGTAATGTATTTGGGAAAATATATAACAACAAACTGTATTCAGGTTTCGTATAAAGAAAAAATACTGTTGTAGTCTTAGGTTTGAAAAAATTACAGCTAATCAACGTAAATAACGCAAGAACGTGACTGAACTGTTGCAATTGCGTTGCTTTTTATTGCTATTTTACAAGTGTTACACACTACTTTGTAGGTTCAATTACTGGATTATAACTTTTAAATAATATCAGACAAGTTGAGGAAGTCAAATGAAAAACTTTGCCTAGGTACGGACGTTCAGGAATTTATTTTATTATTCGTTTACCTTATTTATATGAACTGTAGTTGTCGTGGTGGTTTTTACTTAAAGGCCAAACCACTAAATTTAAAAAAAAAGTTTAAAATATAATCATAAACTCATGACACTGACACAATAATGTGGAAAAAAATGTGCGAAAATATAAGGTATAAAAGAAAAAAATAGGTGTAAGGTAAATCTGGTCCTTCCCGTTTGGTCCCATTCCAGTTTGGTCCAGTTAACAATGCCTCCCATAAGAAAACCGTGTGTCTTGAATTTGATTAGGAATGTGTGCGACATATCGACGAATAGTTCAAAATCACGCCAACCGATTTCAATGATTATTTTATTATGTGAAAGAAAATTTAGTCAGTTTAATCCTATAGAAATTTTTAATGGATTTAGTAGTTTGGTTTTTAAATCAAAATTACGAGTAAAAATGCCAGTGAACGAAATTGCTTTTCATAACGCGCCATTTGTCAAAACTTCCTTAACTATGTTGAGGCCAGTGTCCAGACTGATCGGATGTAGCACGATACTATTAATTTTCACTACTTAAAAGTGTAAAATAAGAATATATTTATAAAAAAAAAACCAGCGACTTCACTTCGTCAGCTATCATCACAAAGTGAAAAATATAGTTTAAAAAACTAAAAAAAACATGCTTTTAAAAAATCTCAAACTAAAAATTAAAAAATAATTTAAAAAAAAAGCGTAAGGCGCTTTGTGCCATAATTTTTGTATATTAGGCGCCTCACGCTTTTTTAAAATTATATTTTACTTTATAGATTGAGATTTTTTAAAAGCACGTTTTTTTAGTTTTTTAAACTATATTAATTTTCAACTTTTTAGTTCGATATTCTTTACAGTAATGAGCCGCTCACTCGTAGTCCAAAGAGTTAGAGACGGACAAACAAACAAGCAAGCAAACATACAAGTGAAGCTAATAAAAAGCATGTAAGAAGAACTGATTTCGGAAGTAGGTAGCAAAATACAAAATTAGTTATTTTCGACTTTTTTTTATTGTATAAAAGTTTTTGAGTCATATGATAATTTACCTAAATATACATGTATAAAATTGCCCTACTGTAATCTCAGACAGGACATGTAGGCAGTGGCGGGCCTACCATACAAGCCCAGATGCCCGGCTTGCCTTCCCTCAAGCCTCACCCCCAAAAATAAAAAAAAACAGTAAACAGAAGAAAATAGTTTTCAAACTAAATTTACGTAGACGTAATTAAAAATACAACGCAGAACGCCACTCAGTTTGAACACACGCGCCCACGGTCGCACAAGGTCACGGCTCAATATCTATCTCACTCGCACTTGCGGGCTCTAATCTAGTGCAAGCCAGGTTAACCTCGCTTGCAATGCACTCTTCTTTCGTTCCGTAATATGAAGTATCTAGTAACATAAGTATACGTATAACTATTGACATTTTATATGGCTGGATTCTGCTCAATAAAGCACGGCTTGCATATATCTGACGTTGTACACAAATGTTGTACGCACTGTTGGATCAGTGTTGCCGTTTTAGTTTGTTGATTTTTTAGTAGTTAAGTACGATAATTTTCATTTATTTTAAGTTTGTGGGCTGATGTCACCGAAATAGAATATATTACACGAGGGAGTCCCAGGTATAATAGATTATTAAATTGGCTCATTCATGGACTGAATATAAGTAGTTTTCTTCGTCTTTCACGTTCGTTGATATTAAATATGAATGAGTGATAAAGTTATAGTTAAATACATCGAGTATATACTATACTTACTTAGTATGTATTATACTTTTTCAATAACATTCGCTTTTTGACTCATTCAAGTGAAAAAAAGGGTTAAGAAATTTCTGTGACAAAAAAAAATATTTCTTTCATTGTAATTCAAGCGTTTATAAAAAATACCTAGTATAAAACAAAAAACTGGCCGTGTTACACATGTGAAATAGTTTAGCACTTTCTTGCGGGTTTTATTTTTTGTTATATTTTTTTCATATCTGGTAGAATTTTCAGATAATTAAGCGCTTTTAAAATTCTTGGAACGGCAACACTGGGTTTGATTTGTATGAACATAGCTACGATTTGAATAGTCTCTTTGTTGTTGTTGAGCGGAGTAATTTTTTCGAAGTTTAATTTTGAATTGATTGTGTAAAATGAGTGCAAATCCGTCGGATACCGATAATATTTATGTCCCTTGTGACGATTTCAAGTGTATTTATAGTTTGCTAGGCGGGGGAAAGGTAAATTCTTTAAGTTTTTCAGAGAAAAATAACCTCATATCTTCGCCAAAACCTACGCCGGATTTAAGCATATCTCAAACAAGTAAGTCTCATAAAAGGAAATTCAATAGATCCGTTTATAAAACTAATTGGATTGCGGGCTGTTCCCATTCGAACAAACTTTATTGTTGGTATTGCTTATTTTTTTCAAACGAGAAAAATGCCTGGAATTTTTCTGGCTATGACGATCTTAATAACTTATCTCAAGCCATAAAAAGACATCAAAATTCACAAAAACACTTGAGTGCCGTTATTTCATTTTGTAATTTTGGTAAACAGCGTATCGAAACTTCGCTATCACGTCAATTATCTGACGAAATTTCAAAACATAATTCGCGAGTTGAACATAACCGTAGCGTTTTTCAAAGACTTGTTGATGTCGTTTGTCATTTATCACAACAAGAATTATCTTTTAGAGGACATGATGAGTCCACATCTTCATTAAATAGAGGAAACTTCTTAGAACTTCTTTGTTTACTCTCGAAATATGACCTTGTTTTGGAAAAACATATGCAGCCCCAAGACACCGGCAAACCGGGCCCGAGCTACTTGGCTAATAAAATTCAAAATGATATTATTCATTCTGTTTCTGAAGTAATGAAATCCCACATTGAGTTGCAATTAAAAAATACTGAATTTGTTTCTGTAATTATTGATGAAACACACGATGTTAGTAACAAAGAACAGCTTTGCTTTATTTTAAGATATTATTTTGGAAATAACATTTATGATCGGTTTTTAGGATTTATAAATGTGTCAGACAGCCGCACAGCAAATACTCTTTCTAATATAATTTTAACTTTATTAAATGAACTCGGTTGAACAGAAAAACTCATAGCACAAAGCTATGACGGTGCCAGTGTTATGTCAGGCGTCCGAAACGGAGTTCAACAGAAAATCAAGGATATATGTCCCCAAGCAATATTTATTTGGTGTAATGCACATATTCTCAATTTAGTATTGTCTAAATCTTGTGGCAGAATTGGCGAAGTGAGCTCTTTTTTCTCAGCCCTTCAGGCATTAGTATTTTTTTTTTAGTAAACTGTTACTAAAAAAAAATTACTAATGCCTGAAGGGCAAAAGAAAAGAAGGGGAAAAGAAGTCCGTTTTGTACTGACAAAACGGACTTCTTTTTATGACAATTACTGTCAAAAAAGATTGCCTCATATTTCAACGACACGTTGGTCGTATACCTCTCGCATTGTTAATACAGTTTATGAACAAAAAGTCCATCTCATTGAATTGTTCATGGACATGTCCGACAATCCGCAGGATTGGGACGGCGACACTATTTTGTCCGCAGATAACTTTTTAAATATATTGCGATCTTTTAATTTTGTCTTTTTTCTTTCGGTGTTTCAACCTATTTTTGAAAAAACCGACTGTCTCTACAATATAATTCAAAAATCTCAAGTTGATGTCGGTTATTGTGCAAATAAAATAAAAGAGTTTGAATCTTGGTTGCGTTCTGAATTTCATGCAAAATTCGATACTATTTACGAGAACGCTGTGCATAACAACACCCCTCCTCGTTTAAGACGCAACGTTGCCTGCGCGCGGACGGAATACAAGCGAATTTTTGTCGAAATAATAGATAACATTTCTACCGAAATTAATTCTCGTTACTCCGAAATTTTTAAACTAAAATTTTTCCAATTATTAAACAATAAATTATTTGAGCAATACTCATCTAATTTTCCGATAGACGCTTATGAGTCTTTATTAAGCATTTACGAAAACAGATTTGACAGGCAAACCTTAAAAAACCAACTGATTTGTTTGTATTCATCTCCTGAATTGAGGGACCGCGACGTTTTCACATTAATTGATTTCATTAATGAAAATGGCTTAAAAGACGCCTTTCCCTAGCTTTTAAAACTTGCCCATTTGATTGTAACAATTCCCGCTACGTCAGCTTCCGCAGAACGTGCATTTTCTTCGCTAAAGCGTATTCACACATACTTACGGAACTCACAGGGCC
The DNA here is from genome assembly GCA_017933935.1 of Sesamia nonagrioides. Classification (NCBI taxonomy): domain Eukaryota; kingdom Metazoa; phylum Arthropoda; class Insecta; order Lepidoptera; family Noctuidae; genus Sesamia; species Sesamia nonagrioides. Next base: position 3,326,414 of record JADWQK010001429.1, on the reverse strand, counting down.
AAGAGCGACTTTCTGATCTTTCGATGATCGCGATCGAAAAGCAACTTTTAGTAGAAATCAAACGTTCACCAACTTTTTATTCTGACGTAATAAAATCATTTTTAAAGAAAGATAGACGCATTGATTTAGAATATAAGTAAAAGCTTTTTTATTTTTTTATTTCTATGTTTTCGAAATCCCATAACTTTGTAGCATATTTAGATCGTTTGCAATTGGACACGCGCCGTTATGAATATATGTAGGGATTGTAGGTAGGTATCTTCGCTCAACACAATGAAAAGAGAAAGGCTTTTTTCGAAGCCGCCGAGGGTATGTCTTTGCTGGTACGTGTTATTCTTCTGCCTAGCAATATCATGCCTTCAGTGTGCTTTGATTAGCTCGCCGTCGTTAGAACACCGGCTTCTTGAAGCGAAGAATATGGTGATGTGGATCACAAAATCTTGTTTTGTAAAGAACGGTAAGAAAACGTATCATGGGCTTGCGTTATCGGTGGACCCTAGGCACGCCACTGCATGTAGGTAGGTAAGCTGCCTAGAAAATCCTAAATCCTATTAACCTGTAAATCCTAATTTATGTATATTCTAAATCAAAACGAACTACACAGAACTAACTAAAATTAATTCGCTCCATACTGCCGCCCACACCAGTCACATAGACTGGAGAGATTTATCGAACACCCACGGATCAGTCAAGTTGTTGGGTAAAACAAACATTTTATTAGGGAGGAGCTTATTGTCTTTGGATTTTAATTAAAGGGAAACGAAGGTCGGCTATATTTATAGCCAATCTAAATTATCATCTCTGGCCATTATTTTAGAATTTCAGGGTAAAGACCTATTTTTACACAGACAAGGCGTTGATCTCTAAGCCTGCTTAAATAGTGTTGGCGATTTCAATCTTATATTTTTTTTATAATCAAATTCAAGAAAAGGTCTGTGAGATACATACCCATCAGCTATTTTGTTTTTCAACATGGTAGCTACACTTGATACCTTTATACATCGACATAAACAAATGGACGTGCCTTAGAGATGAGAATTGTGGCACTCCGAAAGAGAGGAAGTTTTGTCTATCTTTATCGCTCTCAAAACCATCAATCATCTATGAGAAAAGAGATAGTGCTAGACCGAAAGCATAGGCCATCTCTCTCACTCTTTAGAAACCAAGAAAATACTGCAGATTATACGCGTACGGCCTGTCTATTAGTAGATATATGTCTATCGCTTTATAATACAAAACTCACAGTTTATTGTAAACATAAAGACAAAACACAGGCTAAAAAATTCACCAGTCACTAACTCTCAGAACGTGCAGTGTTAAAAGCAATGCCTCACCAAACTTCCTACATATTTCATTGTGTTTAACAACTCCGCACATAATAAAGATTCTCCAAGATTTCTTTTACTTAACCTCCCAGCATAAATTAAATTGTACTAGTCTGTAACAGCTGAGGTCTAACTTCTGGTTTAAACTACCGTCCATCTAGAAGCTTTGATGCAGAGTTAATTAAACACTGTCTGTGGACTATTAAGTCTTGCACCTGGTATGTTAAAGGAAAAACTCGTTCATGGGTCAATGTATACACTTTTACAACAAGCTTCCCATGGACATTCGAAACTTACCCATTAAACGATTTAAGAACCATATAAAGGCCAAACTTTGCAAAAAGGGGTATTATAAAATCACAGATTATTTAGAAGACAAAAAAGCTTGGGACTGAGCTGCTCGCTCTGTTATAAACCCCGCACGATGATATTGCGATCGGCGGCCATCTTGGTGACGTAGTCGAACTCGCACCGTCAGTACCGTTCGCAAGTTCATTCCGCGCTTACCCACTTACGCACATCGAATATTTTTGTTAGCTTTTTGTTTTTGTTATCCTGTTTTATTGTTGTTCTTGAGTTTTGTTGTTTAGTTTTGTTAGCTGTTACTCGTTAAAATGAGTAAGAAATTAATTCACAGTCGTGCTCGTGAAATTATAATTAAAGTGGACAATTATTTTGTTAAAGAAAAAGAGGACTGTAAGTTAGTTCTTGAAAGTATAAACCGTGCTTTAAAAAGTGCTTCGGACACTACTGAGGACATTTTAATACCGAAGCAACAGCTAATATTTATTAAAACTATTTTGCAAAATTCTACCAAAGTCACGGAGCGTGTGGCATGTGCCACAGGCGTTGCAAAAAATACTGTGATGAAATTGCGACGAGAGCATGAGTCGACTTTCCCAACGACAGTACAAAACCTGAACTGTATTTATTAATTAAACGGCACAGACCGCCGAAAAATTATAAAATTGACAATTTATTAGCTGGCAATGGCCATGAGGTCGTTAGATTACCACCCTACAACTGCGACCTCAACCCCATTGAGTACATCTGGAACCTGCTAAAGATGAGGGTGTCACAAAAAAAATTTGGAGCAGTTGGAAAGTCGCATTGAAGCTCTGACGCTGGAGGCGTTAGCGTCAATAACTCCAGATGACTGGCGAAAGGAAGTCAATCATGTTAAACGGCTTGAAGAGGAATATTGAAAAAAAGATCGAATAACTGACGAGTTATTTATCATAAATACGGCAGACGACAGTGAATCGGAAACGACAGACACAGAAAGCAGTTCTGATTCGGAAGACTGTATGAGTGGAATTGAATAAATAGGGTAAGATTATATTGAATTATATATAAACATTTTTTTACATACTATCCTGGTGTTATTTGGTACTCTGGTTCAATTCCCGCTCACAAATTAACAGAAATGTAGTTAGCAAAAGTTAATACACATGTAAGAAAGATATACGAATAAGTATATTTTTCTTACGTCTACAAGAATTATTTCCTTGAAATATTTAATAATGAAAGTTTTTTGGTCAGAATATGGGTGAGTAGGTATAAAGTGTGTATGTATAATAAAATTATAAAATACAAATAAATCCTTAACCCGAAAGAATGTTAAATGCAAAATTAATAAACTATAATTTTGCATTTAACATTCTTTTGCTAGCTGTCCTTTTGTGTGACAGATGACGTCACAAAGCTGTTATTGTGACAAGGTTCCATCGCAATATCATCGTGCGGGGCTTATAAGCATTGTTATTAAGCAATATGCGTAAATTATTGTAAACATTTTCATTTTTAATGTCTGGACTTGAAAAAAGACGATGATGCCTGAGTTTGTTTCGGCTATTTCTTCTCAGAGGTAGTCAGTTAGGAAATGCCGGCTTCATCTAGTTAAAAAAATAAAATAAAAAATAAACATGACGTGTAAAAGTGATCAGTGATCCTACTTGCTTAATAAACGATTTCATTTCATTTCACGAAATAAAATACGGTTTGTGACTCTTACTGTTTTTTTTCTTGTTTGTTTGAATAATTAAGGACAGACGTTGCAGATGGATTTTCGGATCAGCTGTTTTACAAAATCGCTAGCTATTTTACAAAAGAGCTCCAGTAGGTAAGACAACTGGACTGTTTTCAGCTAGATAGCTATAGCCTAAAATTTAATATAACTGTTATAATGGACGTTTAGACGTAATGCAGAATGGCTTGTTTGTAGTCACAGTAATAATTATAATAAAAATTATTTATGTTAAAGCCAAAAAGTACAGATAGGAAAATTATTTTGAGATAGCTGTTTATACAAATACGAATTTATGTTGCTATCTCTACAAAGGATGTTATTCTACCTCACAAACTAGGGTTTAGATTATAAGAATTTGGTGTAGCTTCTAATAGATCGCAATACTGAGATGGGGCACACTGAACAATTGATTTGGGTTAGATCCGTGACCACCCGAGCGGGAGCCGAGTTAAAGTTGCAATAACCGCTAAACCTGACTCAAGTATTTCACAAAACAGAACGCTTTCGTAAAACAGCTGACGAGTGACGGTTTTTACAATTCACTTACGATATACCTACTACTTAAAGATGAGGTTATCTCTATTACCTTTTAATAATTTACAGCTTTCTAAATAGGTGCGTCCTACATATCATAAAAAAACAGCAGTAAAATCTTAGAGAGAAATTATTCGGAAGGATAGATAAAAACCATGAATATATCTCAGGGGCGATTTCCGTAAGTTTAGGTATATTCACAATTTGATCTATGTCTCAGTCAAACTCTGGCGTACATCGAGGGACTGAAACAATTTACCTACCAGCGGCGGGCTTCCGTCTGATTGTAATTTAAAATATTACGAGAATTTGCCATTTTGATTGTTGATTAAAACAACGACGGGTTTATTGTAAAATAAAACACAATAATATCCTGACGAGGACTGTAAAATGAGACACAAAGTATATTTAAAAGCTACTATTTATTTTTGGAAGGCAAATGCCAAATAAATCTGATTATGTCGTTGCAAAGAAGTGCAAAAAGTATTCAGCTTGAAAGACTTTCCCAGCTGTAAGCCTTTTCATCATTCCATTACTCTTATCCCAGGACAATCATGTTAAGTCTATCTATGAGCTGTAAGACTATACTTATTATAAAAACTGGAAGCTATTCTATAAAACAAAAGTATTTATTCACATCAACATACATCTCGCTTACTCTTGTTCATCTTCCTCTTTATCCTCTCAGTGTATGCAGCAACTATGTTCGCCAGTAGTGGTAATGCTGAAGACTTCTCATCATCTCTTACCCCTACTTCGGTACACAAATCTGCCCTGAGAAGTGAAAAAGTAAAAAAATTGCAATAGAAATCTTTAAAACTTTAAAAACATAGAATACACAAAAAGATAAAAAAGAAACAGCTGCTTTAGCTTAAAAATCTCCTCGAAGGAACGAGTTTCATTCTTTGTGCAAATTATTTGTGGCAATATATTTATGGCCATTCTCAGCATGTTCATTGAATATTACAATGGATCTTTAAGGTAGGTTGGCTGCTGCCAGGACCGTGGGTTGTTCGAAAAAGATACTGTCGTTCCTGGCGCACAGGCAAATGAAAGAACATGGCTGGGATTTATTCAGTAAAAGTCTGACACGCCCTTCCGCTGCGTCCGGAGCGAGTTTTCCGAATGGGAAATGATCAAATATTCTCTAATTTGATAAATTTTTACCCATAAAAAAGGAAGGTGAAAGGGGAAAAACAAAGCTGTTCCTTTCATTTTGATTCCGTTCAAACGGCATGTGTTTTTAGCCTACGAAACATTGCATTACGAAACAGAACTAGGTGATCACCTAGTTCTTGATGATTCAAGAAGGGAGGCACATGACTCACACCCTGTAACCATGAATTCAGCACATGATTCTAGGCCAGCAATGTTTCGTAGGCTAAAAACACATGCCGTTTGAACGGAATCAAAATGAAAGGAACAGCTTTGTTTTTCATTGGCAGGATAATTGCGTTACACACTATCAGTAGAGATGAGTTTAATTTTGACAGTTCAACAACATTAATTGCGTTTTTTACGTTGATAAGTACCTTCTCGAACACGTCAAGTAATGGATTAGCAATATGCTTCCAAATGATTGCAACTGATAGTAATAATGTGTTACGTAATTAGGGTGCTGGGTTCGGAATCATGTACCGCCTGCCGTTCTATTTTTTTTTTTTTTTAATATTATAAACTAGCGCTTGACCGCAAGCCTGCCTGATGGTAAGCAGTGACGCAATCGTTGATGGTAAAGCGCACTAGTTTATTAAGAGCCTATTCACTCTAGCCTTGAAGACGCTCAAATTGTAGTCCGACGGAAACACCGCCGCTGGCAAATTGTTCCAGTTCCTCGATGTACGCGGTATAAAGGAGGAGGCGAAACGCTTCGTCCGGATCGTAGTGGTGTTAACAACGTAAGGGTGGAAACCAGCCGTACGACGGGTCGTCCGCTGGTGGAACGGGGATGGGGGAATTAAATCATGCGATTCCCTCGCACACTCCCCGAAACAACAATATATACACAAATTACCATGGTGGCAATGTACCAGCATCTTAGCTGCTAAGCTATAAGATTCATAACATTCCAACACGTATTAAAGACAGCCTAGATCAGTGTTTTGTGTGATCAACCTTTTTCATGGCCTCTTAGTGTTACAAAATATTTCGCGACCCCCTTCCCTGCTGCTTTTAACTTTGAATTTAGTCAGTCACTTTGGGTATCTTTTGGTTAAACAGAAAAACAGAATACCCGCAATCAACCACATAAACTTTAAAGTGTTTGATTCCATTTGGAACATTCTATAATTTTAAAGGAAATAGCGACCCCCTCAATGAGACTTGGCGACCCCCTAGGGGGTCGCGACCCACACTTTGAAAAACACTGGCCTAGATCACTGTAAGTATCCTACCTGGTTCTCCTGTCCTTAGGCATAGCAGCTTCAGATATCATAACAGAAGCTGTGTACAGGTACCCGTTCCACTCCAGGTATTCTCTCACCAGCTCATTGACTAGAAGAACTTCATCCGTTGGAACGGGTGGTGTTGAAGTTGCCCCTGAGTTTTGACGATCTTGAAGAAGTTCTGTCACTTTGGCTCGAACCTATAAAAATACATTGTGACTTGCATAATCAGCCTCTAATGCTTCCTTTGCTAGGACTTTTTTTATATAATTGTCATCTAGTGCTTGACTGCAAATCCTGCCTGATAGTAAGCAGCGATGCAATCGTTGATTGTACACCGCGCTAGTTTATTGAGCCTATTCACTTATAAAACTTAGTGAATAGGAAGTAAGACGGCAGTTGAGCGAGGTGATGCAATGTTAAACCCAACAACATGACTAACGATGCTGCGCCAGAGGGAGATTGATCTGGAGACCTTCCACGACCAAACTCCCGACACAACAACATTTGGTGCATTGTACCCTGCACACATCGCAACACAACTGCTCAGAACCGTTCTCCGTAAGGCTTCACCAGACAGCATCACAGTGTTCGGCGTAGAACAAGCCAGGTGGACAAAAATATTTTTTCATGATTTTGGAACTATATCTATAAATTAAGTATTTATATACCTATACTAATATTATAAACCTAAAAACTCAGTTTGTTTGTTTGTTTGAACGCGCTGATCTCAGGAAGTACTTTGACGAATTAAAAAAAAGGCCGAATTAAAAAAATATTTCAGTGTTAAATAGGCTATTTATCGTGGAAGGCTATATACTATCACGCTGCAACTCACGGGAGTGGAGCAGTAACCAAAGATGCGGGTAAAGCCGCGCGGGACAGCTAGTTTTGCTATAATATTTTATTTCAAGGAAATGCGTAGAAATTGTGTATAAATATTTTATTTCATCTAGACACGATTATAAAAAAGGAAAAAATTATGTCAATCGCTGCCAATATCAACGCTAATATAAATATAGGTACAACCTTAGACTTACATATTAAATACAAAAAATCTAAAAGTTTAATTATATGTAGGTATGTATAAAAATATAAATATACAACCTTAGACTAACAAATTAAATACAAAAAATCGAAATCTAACACTAGACTATCTATATATATAAAAATGAATTGCTGTTCGTTAGTCTTGCTAAAACTCGAGAACGGCTGGGCCGATTGAGCTGATTTTGGTTTTAAAATATTTGTCGTAGTCCAGGGTAGGTCTAAACGGTGAGAAAGTAAGGAAAAAATGATTTAATAATAATGATGTATAAGCTTCATTGTTTTTACTTCTTCTCTACACTTTAGTGCTACCCCGGTACCCTGCACCTCCAAAAAGGAGACAAAATAAAACTCACTTACAAGAGCAATGGGAGAATGGCAATGATAAATGTCACAACAATACAATATTAGTTTGAAGTTGAAGTTGGCTTTGTGGCTTTTTATTAGAAACTTTAAACCGGCAGAGAGTATTTCTTGCTTTAAACGAATGCATCAACGGCTGAGACTTTTTTTTTATGTACGGTGTATGGTACCAGGGTAGCACAAAAGTGTAGAGTCGAAACAATAAAGCTCATTCATCATTATTAATCTAATATTACATCGATGAAGTTATTTTGCCTACTTTGAGGAGTTGCAAGGTACCAGGATCGCAAAAAAGTGTAGGAGAAGTCGAAACAATGAAGTTCATTCATTCACACAGGAACAACGAGAACGGGATAAAAAGGATATCCTATATCCTTCTCCCAGTTCTTAGCTACCTCCCTACCAATTTTCAGCCAAATCGGTTCAGCCGTTCTTAAGTTATAAATAGTGTAACTAACACGACTTTCTTCTATATATATACAGATTATCCTAATTTAAAATAGTAGTTAGTAGTAAATAAGATCATGTCATATTGCCTTTAGGGCGGAACAAAGTTCGCCGGGCCACTTTTGTGCTACCCTGCTACATAGCACCTCTACAAACTAGGCACAATAAAAGTTCTTTGATGTAATTATTATGGTTTAATCATGAATGAGCTTCACTGTTTCGGCTTCTCCTACACTTTTGTGCTGCCCTGGTACCTTACACCTCCACAAAGTAGAGAAAATCAAATTTCTTCTATGTATGTATTAGTACTATTAGTGATTTAATGATGAATGCAAAGCCGATTACAAAGTGAAGGAAAACATTTTAAGGAAACCTAGCCTTTTGTAAGTCTGAAATCGCCAACCCGCATTGAGCAAGCGTGGTGATTACGCTCAGTCGTTCTCCTCTCTAGCTATCTCCAGCAGGGGGACGATAAAAAAAGGCTGATGATGATGATGATGAGCTTCATTGTTTCGATTTCTCCTACACTTTTGTGCTGCCCTAATTATCCTAATTTAAAAACTATTATATAAGATCATGTGATATTTATTGCCTTTAAGGCGGAACAAAGTTGGCCGGGTCAGCTAGCGGGTCTTCTAGCTGACCTTGCGAACTTTGTTCCGCCTTAAAAGCAATATGACATGATCTTATTTACTACTTTTTAAATTAGGATAATCTATACATATATATATAAAAGAAGTCGTGTTAGTTACACCATTCATAACTCAAAAACGGCTGAACCGATTTGGCTGAAAATTGGTAGGGAGGTAGCCAAGAACTGGGAGAAGGACATAGGATATCCTTTTTAACCCGTTCCAGTCATTCCTGTGTGAATGAATGAACTTTATTGTTTCGGCTTCTCCTACATTTTTGTGCTACCCTGGTACCTTGCACCTCCTCAAAGTAGGCAAAATAAAACTTCATCCATGTAATATTAGATTAATAATGATGAATGAGCTTCATTGTTTCGACTTCTCCTACACTTTTGTGCTACCCTGGTACCATACACCGTACATCTTTAAAAAAAAAAGTCTCACCCGTTGATGCATTCGTTTAAAGCAAGAAATCCATACTATAAATTTATATTATAAATGCGAAAGTAACTCTGTCTGTCTGTCTGTCTGTCTGTCTGTCTGTCTGTCTGTTACGCTTTCCCGCTTAAACCTCTCAACCGATTTTGATGAAATTTGGCACAGATAATCTTTAGACCCTGAGAAAGAACATAGGCTACCTTTTATCCCGGAAAAATTTGATGTTCCCGAGGGAAACCTAAAAATCGCGATATAACCGAACTCCACGCGGGCGAAGCCGCGGGCGGAAAGCTAGTAACTAATATATTTACATTAAAACTAATCCGCTATATCAGAATCATCTGATTCAGAATCCGATGAATCCAATTGAAAATAGTCGTCCTGAATTTGTAAAGGTCTTGGTTGTAATTGGAGTCAAGGCTCTATAGTGGGAGCTATGATGAGCTTTAAGATCTCGGCGCATAATTTACTACTCTTTTTTTTTCGTATTTCCCGGAGGCTGTTGATTAGAGGATCAGACGTTAAAATCAACATATTGAGCAAGTCAAGAGCATCTGTTCATGGCGAGACGAGAGAATATCTGCTCGAGATTGTATAACAACAATGTGCTTCTCTAAAGGATAACATTGTTTTTTTTTATTTTACAATGCAATCATATGATGGATCACGTGATGCCCAACTTTCATGGTCCACTTCGTAGTTTGTTTGTAAGAGTGGGTTGTTGATTTAGAATCAATAAAATACGCTAATGTCTCGTCACTACTTAGCGGTCTATCAGTTTGCATAGCACTTAGTTGTTGGAGGTATGAACTTGCAGAAGATGGATTTTCGCCAATGTCCTTTATTACTCTGGCAGCTTTATTCCTTTTTAGGTCTTCCGGGTCGACAACAATCAGCGGATGAAGTAGAAGGTTGTGGTTGAGTCGATCTTAAGCAAAATTCTATCTTTTCGCCTTCCAGCCACAACTTATTCTTACTCAGGAAACGCTCCTTTGATTTTGCTGAAGACACCCACTTAGTTGCAATTTTCGAAGAAATGCTGGCTATTTTCATCTTAATTTCCCTTTGACATACTTCAGTGATATCAGAGAAATCACACTTAAACAAAATAAATTGAAATAGACGATCATTTCTTTCATCTTCGAAAACACTATTTTGCCAATAGAGTATGTCATTTCTACAAAAAAAAAAGAAAAAAAAGTGTTGTACTCAAGTGTGCTACATAAAATAGGTCACATAATAGTCTATAGCCATGTAGTTAAAACATATCAAAAATTCAGAGTGGATACAAGAGGATACATGGCTTTTCTAAGCCTGTTAAGTTCAAAAACAGAGAAAAAGATTGTAATTTTTTGAGTACTCAGAGATAGGCTACTTTATGAATGTTTATAACACATTAAAAGATTCTAATTAGAAAATAATATTGAACATACCTTCAGAATTAAAATAATTCACTAAAACTTTGCAAAAAATTAAAACTACCATCATGAGATGTTAGTGTAAGTGTCGCTGAAATGCAACTGATTTATTTATTTAACTGCACTTACCTAATTACCTTACTTTGATATACGATGACTCACCCATATGAAATGTTAGACGTAAACAATTATTGGAATCAGAGGTTTAGGGGGGTTGTTTACAGGTAGATAGTACAAATTTCTGGAAATTCGATAATGACTTTTGTCCACCTGGCTTGTTCTACGCCGAACACTGTGAGCATGCAGGAACACGACGAATCGCTTGGCGGCAAGACTGTTCTGGTGGGTGGTAACTTCTGCTGGCAACCGATATTATGGCCTACCACCGAGAACTCAGACATGGTCTATTCGAGAATAATTCAGATGCAATCTTCCACGCGGGCTCAGTGCAGATTGGTAGTGATATCTACCACGCTGCACCTTGATTCTGGAAATATTTATCAAACTGGAGACCGCCAGCGACTAGCCTAAAGCCTTCCTGGATTAGTGGGCTATACATACAAATAATTTTTCAAATCGGTCCAGTAGTTCCTGAGATTAGCGCGTTAAAACAAACACACAAACTCTTCAGCTTTATATATTAGTATAGATAGTAGATAATGAGGTAAATAAAGATACTTTTAAGATCTATCTCAATCTATCTAAAATACCTTTCCTAACAATTTTAACAAGTTTTTTGACACTGACTATCGCTGAGATGAGATTGTAACTACATTATGGAGGTTTTTTATTACGGGAATTGGTCTTGGAGACTGTGAACTTTATTGAAGTTACGAAAATTGCCCCTCTGAACTGTGAACACTGATATATCTTAAAGTAACTCTATTTGAACACATAATAAAATCACAAAATACCCAGAACAGATCCCGAAAAAATTCCGAAACACACGTAATGCGTTCCGGATCAGCGCACAAATTAAATAAAAATGATCAGCTCTTCATTTGTATTTAAATGTTGTGTTTTAATTCAGCCAAGCACTTAAATGGCGCGTTTCATTATGCAAGCCACATTATATAGCGACCACGATTGTTGGAATAAATAGTTGTACGATCGGAACACGGGGAATTTTTTTGCAATGGATTTTTTGGCGTTGTTTATTTTTTGACGATACGAGGAAATGTAGAGGGTTTTATGTCAAAAATGTAGGCTAATACTTTTAGTTTTATCTTTGTACGGTTTCGTAAACTAAATATACATTAAATATAATAATACTAAATGATAATAAAATGCTTTTTAGTATCATTTAATATTATATTTATATTTACTATTACATTTTTATATTTAGCCAAAGATTTCATCATCATCATCTGTCTTTTTCCAAACAATGTTAGGGTTGGCTTCCAGTGTAACCAAAAATTAAAAAACAATAGACTTAAACCTCGACTTTAAGACTTATTAAACCACCAATTAGATGGTAGATATACAACAGTATCAAAACAGTTAAGAATTGAGGAAAGCGTTGAAACTGTGATTTAATCCTAGCATCGATCGAGTAGGCTATGTGTAGTAAATACTTCTTGCTTTATTATACATATATAGGTCGTGGAGGGTCAATATCCCTCTAGCGCAGTATCGTTGGTCGTGTTGTCGAGTTTAACATCAAAAACATCTCATTTCTTTTTTGTGTGAAATGGCCCTAATAAACTAACGCGCTTTGCCATTTACGATTGCATCACTGCTTACCATGAGGGGGTATTGCGGCCAAGCACTTGTTTATAATTGTAAAAAAAATGTAAGACTTCATTTTTTTTACAATTGCAAACATCTCTAATAATGTAATGTAGAAAAGTCTGAACATACATTAAATATCAAAATTAAATCGTTTATTTCAAGTAAACCAATTATAGGCACTTTTAAATAATTGTCAAAAGGTCAGTCGGTCAGTAAGATGAAGTTAGTGGCCCATTCCAAAGCGTCGGTCTCTATCAAAAAGAACATGCAAGAAACTTCACAAACACTTTTGAATCATAAAAGGATTTTTTCACAAAAATATGTGATGACTTCATTCCTCAGCATCATCTCAGCGTTAGTCCCAGTTGCATTCGAAGCTTTTTCAGCTTTGGAGTCTGGAGTCTGCTCTACCAGTCTGATTGCTGGTTTTGACTAAACTTCGATATTTTCCGTGAAGCGACTGCAGTCTGACCTCCACAACCCGAAGGCGATATCGAAGCATTGCAGTGGACAAATTGCTGGACTTCGAGGGCTCCAGCAGCCAATAACGACTGCCACTAGATGTTCGTATGGTTACCGGTACCAACGGCTTAACGTGCTTACCAAGGCACGACCAGACCAGAGCAAATATTCATATATACAAATATTTGCACTGCGCGGGGATAGAACCCGTGGCTGTCATGACTTCATTCGACACGTGGTGTGATGACTTAATTCATGTTGAAAATCACCATGTGAGAACGATGCAGAAAGGAGATAAGAAAAGATGTGCATCTTAAAAGCGAAAATATAAAAACAATTCAGAATTTTAAAAATGTAAAAACTATTCAGCTCAACCACTTTGAAGGGAACATAATGATGCAACCCACACACTACCACCAGCGAGACACATAACACAATCCCAGCAGCCAGAGCAGATTCAAGTCAATGAAAGTCGTACCCAATAAAAGCTTTACTGCAATTATAATTATATATCGAGTAATAACATACATACATACCTCTGCATTGATTTTGTTTAAATATCCACTTTTCTTTAGAAGATCTTTAATTGCAACCAAAAGTTCTTTCTCCGATATGGGTTTTTCGTTCATTTTTACAAGAAATTATTACAGTTTCCGAAAACTGTCAATATAAAAGTACACATGTCATAATGACAGTCGTGTTATATGTCACATATTGTTTATTAATCTTAGGTAAGCCATCCTGCCAGTATATAGTAAATCAATGAAGGAGTTTTTTAAGTAAATATATTACTGTTTTATAGTCTTTTTGGAATGAAACTCCTTCTCCCACGCTCATCATCATCCCAGCGCTAATCCCAGTCGCATCCAAAGCCTTTTCAGCTTTGGAGTCTGAGGTCCACTTTACCAGTCCAACTGCTGATATGGCTAAACTTCGACATTTTCCGTGAAGCGACTGCCGTCTGACCTCCACAACCCGAAGGCGACATCGAAGCATTGCAGTTAGACCAATTCTTGGATTTTTGAGGGCTCCAACAACCCGTAACGACTGTCACTAGATGTTCGTATGGCAACCGGGACCAACGGCTTAACGTGCTTTCCGAGGCACGAGTAGACCAGTGCAAATATTCATATTCATGAATACAAATACCTGCACTGTGCGGGGATCGAACCCGCGCCGCCTTGGGCAGCGGCCGCGTCCGCTACCGCTACGCCACGGAGGCTGTCTGAGTGACTCCTTCTCCCACGCACATTCTGCACACTTGGCGCGCTATACCTAGACAGAAAACGTGTAATATTTTGACTATCATAAGAGTTTTGATAATCCTGTTTATTTATATTACAGTGGTGTTATTTAATGCATATACGTCTAGACCACAGCACATCGAGCTACTACAATCTGTTAGATTTCTTTATTAGATTTATAACTACCACTAAAGCAAGGCTCAAGATTGATTAGGAATATTTGACAGTTTCGGGTAGCTTGACCTGCCGGTGTCTGTACAATGAAATGTACTTCATTCTTTTTTTTTTTAATAGTTATAAACTAGTGCTTGACTGCAATCCCGCCTGATGGTAAGCAGTGATGCAATCGTTGAGTGGTAAAGCGCACTAGTTTATTAAGCCTATTCACTTAAAAAACTTAGGAATAGGAAGGATGACGGCAGTTGAGCGAGGTGATGCAATGTTAAACCCAAGACCAACACGACCAAACGATGCTGCGCTAGAGGGAGATTGATCTGGAGACTCTCCACGACCAAACTCCCGACACAACAACATTTGGCGCATCGTACCCGCCACACATCGCAACACAATTGCTCAGACCCGTCCTCCGTACGGCTTCACCAGACATCATGCCGGAACACGACGAATCGCTTGGCGGCAAGACTTTGTCTGGTGGGTGGTAACTTCTGCCGGCAGCTGATGTTATGGCCTACCACCATCTGTAGAGTAATTGAGCAGCACATTATCAGTAGCAATGAGTTTCATTCTTATAGTTTGAATGTAGTTACATTCATTGACATTTTAATCTTTGAATTTCAAGCTTCAAGTCATTCCACTTTATTGTAATAGTATGTCACGCAATTAGGATGCTGGTGTCCCACGACACCGGTCAGCTTAATTTTTTACCTTTACAGTTTCACCCGCATATGCATCGAATCATCGAATGTCCTAATCCAAGTTAATCCTAACCTACATTCATTAAATGTATCGAAATCCAGTAATCCGTTTTAACCTGATAAACAAAGCCATAAAATGTAATATTTTCTCTTTATAATATTAGTTTTGGCAATTTTCTTTAAAGTATTTAACAACTGACGTATTCTATCTCTCCCCAAAGAGATAAGGTAAGAGTACCTATTTCCGTTAATGTCCCGGTAGCCGTTAACTCGTCAGTTTTTTAATATTAGCGTCTTTCTAGCAAAACTAAATTAAAATTTGCAAATAGCAATTTATTCTTGGTACTATTTTATACAATTCTGATGGCGACACTCACCAAAAAGTTTAATAATGTAAAAACTGTGAGAAAATAAAAGTATGGTATAGTAAAATTATCTATAAGTACAAAGTTCTGTCAGTGAACTACGAACCCACCCGGTCGCAGAAATTATCTAGCCATACTTCGACGGATAAAATTAAGGTAAAAGTGTTAATTTTTTTAATAAATTGTGTATATTATTTAACGATTTAATATATAAATTGAGGTAAATCTCATCGAAAAGTAAATAATTTTACATGTTACATCTATTGGTACACTCAAACCCCTACTTGACCTAGTACCCGGTAAAAATGTGCGATTTTTACCGGATATTGGTACACTATCAAACCAGTTACATACGTTGCACCAAAACCCGTTATTCTATTCTTATTGCTTTGGAATAGGTCTCATTTTCCTTTGAAACTGTGGATTATTTTAAATATTTTCTGCCGGATACTGGGGCATGCCTTAACAGCTGCATTTAAATCCATTTATAGTCCTTATTGTCTTGAATTAAGCATTATTTTCCTTTGAATCAAAAGGATGTAGTTACTAGACATTTAGTTTGTTTTGGTAACCACGTGAATTTGGTTGCGTTTTTTTGTATGGTTTACCACTTTTTGTACTGGTTGCGTTACAAGCTTTTCTTGAATCAGCTATGAAGTATATAAAAAAGCCTACTGCGACTAGAATGTGAATAATTTGTTTTGGAAAATTAAAAAAAATAAACACGTTTATTTCTTAGCAGATGGTAATTTAATTATTTAAACATGGTTTTGGGATTTAACAGCATAGTGGCCAAGTATTTTGACATGCAACGTACACCGTGGTACACCTACCATGTACTACCATTTGCTCCATGGTACTCCAAACAGTACGGTATATTGTAGTATTGGTACGATATACCGTACGGTACTCCAAACAGTACGATATATTACCATATATCGTACTGTTTGGAGTACCCTGGAGAAAATGGTAGTTCCTAGTTGAAACTGAAGCAAGGGCGAAAAGCTCTTGGCTATTTCATTTACATAATGCAGTTCGAGTCCTAACATATGTCTTTCTTTTATTTATTTTTTGATGACTATGCCTCATTAATTAGAACTCTCGTCTACATATTCTTACGCCCGTACTTTCCCATATTTCCAGCACGGCTTTCATTTGTACGCATTAAGTCACTCACGTGAGTTCTGATTTGGGAGCAAGTCTCAGTCAGAACAGGTGTTAAAAAATCATTAATAAGTATAGAATCTTTCTAGAGATTATTATTATTTAAAGGTAATTTTCATTCATCATCATCAACTCATTCCATGTTTTCAAACTTCTGGTGCCGTAAAAACCTTCGAGCTGACTTGCTTGCTTGAGTGTGCCGCCATAATAAGAGATACCCTGGAGCACAGGCAAATGAAGGGACACGGGTGGATTAACCCTTTCCTAGCGAATATGACAATAATAATGAAAAATTTAGTTTTTATGGTTTTGTATGGATAAGGAGTAACAAATAAAACTATTTTCTTTTTTTCAGATTTTATTATTATATCTATATATTATTTTTATAACCTAGACTTACAGGTACCGTCAGGAACTTTGGGTTACTAATTAAAAAAAAACCTAGTAAACTAGGAACATGAAATACTTCTTTTTGACTCAAATTAATAATAAAATTATAAATTAATTATACATTAGCATTTCACAAAACATTTTTTTTTTTCATTTATGTACAAAATATTGCAGTTTGAACATTTTGAGTGAGGTTTTGACTGAACTTTTTTCATGCTGTACTTCACATTCACACCTCCATCTATTTGGCACAAACGTAGGCCAATATGCTCCACGGTTTCCTAAACGAACATCTTTCAACGTTGAGAAGCTAATTTTGCGCCTCTTAGATGATCCAGGGCTAGGCACAGACTCTCTTGATAACCTTTTCTTCTTGTTATCTTTGATGTCCTTCATAGTCATCAACCCTTGCATAATAGATCTCCTAAATTCCTTTACAGGTGTCTTTTTCATTATGAGTCCATGAATAATATTATATGCATTTACAAAAGCAATGTCTAGAATACCCCAAAACAAACTGTGCCACTATTTAGGGGATTTCTTGTCCCGGCAAAATAGTGTTCTCAATCTATCTGCCGTATCGACACCCTCATGTAAGAGTTGTAGTGTTTGATGGTCTTTGGACTGGTGACTGTAGACCCACTGTTTTCTTTGCGCGATATTGTAGCTTCATCATTCTCATGAAAATTAGAAACTAATTGCAGAACTTTATTGTCCTTCCATTTATAATATACAATATTCAAATTAGAAAATCTGTAATCATATTGACCATGCTTCACTTTAGAGTCAATTATCAGATTGTTGGGCATGCCTTTTCCATTAGACCTTTTAGTTGCACATGCACAAATCCTTCTGTTTTCAATTTTCGTTATAAAACAATAGATGTATATTTTATTTATACATTTTTTTTTTTGGATTGTGCATGTGTTGACCTAACAGTTCCCTGAGTCAGTAAATTATCTGGAACAGTGTTGGATATAGAATATACAATTACCTCTCGGTCTATTTCGGCATTAGGACTATCTTCCTCGTGTTCTGTATTAGGTTCAGATGGTTCTGTATATATTCTTCTAATGCTGCCTCGAAATGTTCATCAAAATTGCTAGTCGAGGGTAGTTGTTCTTCAAGAATATTTTCTTCGTCTGATAATTCCACATCTGAAGTATCGGCACAATCTGGAAGATCTTCCATAAGTAAGGCTTCTGTAAAAGCCGTATTATTTGCAATATTCATTATAAAAATCTAAAATATATGATAAACCAATATCATAATATATTCGATTTAATTAACGTTTTTTGTCAACCAAAGTCACTGGCGGTACTTATAAGTCCTCGTTCATTTTTATGTTTATTTTACCACTAAAATTTAAAAATATAATCTAAAACAATACTAATTGTATAGTTAAAACTATAATCTAATATAATAATATAAAACAATAACACTTACCTCGTCTGTTCTATTTTGAAATATTTTCGAAAACAAAACCAATCCGCAGTACTCAAATCCAAGACAGCTGGAAATTTGAAACTGTCATTGGCTGGTAGTAAGTAAGCAGAATTGAAATAAATCACTGTGATTGGCTAGCGTAGTGGTACATGAAAAGATCGTCAGTATTAAATACGTAATTCGTGCTCGTATTGTCGAAATAATGGACGGGGAATGACATGGTACAAATTAGTACCGTCAGATAGGAAAGGGTTAAAACAGACCCTCACCCTTTCCGCTCCGCTCAATGTGGACTTTTTTTGGATGAGAATACATCATATGACTTTTTTTTTTAAATAATTGAGCACAAAGCGCCACCTAGGCTGGAGGAAAGCTCAGCTTGGACCCAACAGCGCTGTGCCATAGTCGCGACACTTGGTGCCGGTGATATCTCACTCCCGGCCGTAGTACAGTTCATGGTCGAAAGCGAAGAAGGAAGGAGCGTGGGGGATGCTATGGCCTCTTTTTGCGAGAAGGTAGTGCATGCAATGGAGGCTGCAGAAAGGGAAAAAGAGCATGACTCTCACTCCACTCGCATGAGAAGGGTAGCCAGGCGTCAAGGGCGCTTCACGATCTTTGGCCACCTTAAGAAGGACCATGCGGGCGACGAAATTGGGGCCGTATCTTCGCTCGAGCATGACATGCAGTATGCGCAGCTTAGTGGAAGGATATGTGGTCGAGGGATCGGCCGCATTTGGTCCCCACGTGTGTGGGGCGAATATACAAGTATCTGCCGGGTCCCCGACTCATGGTACTGGAAGGAATAGTGGACGTTTAGATGGTAGGAGGCCGACATAATCCTCCCTTATTCCCAGACGAAATAAGGGGGAAACTTTTTTTATCGGATTTATCCACGATAAAAAAGCAAAAGGTCGCATCTTAAAAACCTTCTCAAGTCGCCTCCCCACTCTACCGATTTCTACTCTTACTCCTTCAGAGTGCACGTCTTCTGTCCTTTACTTTTTACACGCTTTCTTATTGCAGGTATGCCGAAAGAAATTTTTTTATGATATAATCATCTCTGTACCTTTTATCTGTTCTGTTTTTTCTTTTTGTTAATATATTAAATGGTAAAATAAATAAATAAATAATTTCAGATGTCACTAAGGAGCACTTATTGGATAGTGTTAGTTTATTTATTAAAAAACTTAAGCGAGAAAATGCTTTTCATAATGGCAGACTCGGTCGTTTGGTTGAAGCTGCCGCCTGTTGTAGGCCAACAAGTGTCTCAAAATCTGATGCACACGCGTGCTTTATAGTTCAGGAAAGCAGTTTAAGGGCGTGGTTTAAAGAAGTGATGGACTATTGGCACATCTCGAAGAAGGAATGATAATCCACGACGGACAGAGTTTGTTTATTTCTTTTTATATAGTTATAGGTACTTTATAAAACATACATTATAAAAAGTTAAAACGAATCGTGTTTATTTGTTGGTTAAATACGGACCCTAATGTTTTTCAGTAATATTTTATTTGAATATATTGTATTTCTATGAACTTTAACGTAAAGCAATAGAGTACAATTTCGCGGCAAAAATTACCGGTTACCGGGACAATTTAACGTTAACTAGTACAACTCTACCGGGTACTGGTACAATTGGCCCTTTTTGTAGTTTTATTGTTTTATAGTTAATTAAATTTTACACTAGTTTAATAGAATCATAATACACTAAAAGTATATTAAATTATCTAAACAGTCAAGTAAAAATTATTTTTGTAAGTCTTCTAGTTTTAGCCTAGTGCTCATGCAAATTCGGCGAAGTTCATAACTTAACGGTTACTGGGCCGTTTACCTTAAGGAGGAAGACAGTGAAAATAGCTTCTCGGAACTAATAAATTGTATAAGAAATTTCTATGTACTAATGTAACATTCCTTCATTTTCATCTCCGGCCTATTCCCCGATTGTAGTTCCAAGAAAAGCGATCCCAATTTGACGAAGAAAAATCCTTCTAAAATTAAACTTGCCTTTACAAAATTATGTAACCTTGGTATAAAATTCAAATAAGCGAACGCCGGGGAGGTTTTAAGTGATTCAATTCCAGTAATACGAGGTTACCCGTGATAAAGTCTTGTATCTGAGACAGCATCGCGTATGAGTCTCCGTATCAATGACGTAACTGGCTTTATGTCAAAATTGTTCTTTGAATTAGAACTCGGAGAAAAATGTTGGTATCATTCTGAACACATTTCGTCTGGATTGATCAGCAATTTGATGTTGGAAAAAGATTCCTTATAAATCTGTACTGTAGTGATTTCAAAGATGAATATCGCAATAGTCAGCATAACCACGAGCGCCAACACGATAGCTTTTGCATTTTAATATTTCATAATAACAAATGGAAGCGGGTCGGTGGGCAAGTAATTATGCCCGTGACTTGCGTGTACATCGTAGGTTCGAACCTACATAAGATTATGATTCTATTATAATAACACGTAACATCTTTGGGACGTTAAGCTGTTGGTCCCGGCATTTTTTTTTTTTAATTGTAAACCTAGTGCTTGACCGCAATCCCGCCTGATGGTAAGCAGTAATGCAATCGTTGGTGGTGTAGCGCGAGTTAAATTATTCAGAACCTTCTTATTCTTCTTCAGCCTATAGAGGTCCACTGCTGGACAAAGGCCTCCCCCAAGGCTTTCCACGATGGCCGGTCTTGTGCTGCCCGCATCCATCGGCTTCCTGTGACCTTCACCAGGTCATCGGTCACCTTGTTGGGAGCTCCCTACGCTGCGTTTTTCAGTACGTGGCCGCCACTTCAGGACCTTACTGCCACATCGGCCATAGGGACTACGAGCAATGTACCCTGCCCACTGCCACTTAATTTTAGCGACTCGAAGGGGACAACCCAACCCACATTGAGCAAGCGTGGTGATTACGCTCAATCCTTCTATGTATGAGAGGAGACTTGTGCCCAGCAGTGGGACGGTAAAAAGGTTGAAAAGGTTGAAGGGGACATACTCAATGGGCTTCATGCGAAGCCTCAGAGTCACACAAAAGTCCGAGGTATGCTCGGAGTTTCTCTGCGTGATGGAATCAGAAATGAGGAGATCCGCAGAAGAACCAAAGTCACCGACATAGCTCTTCGAGTCGCTAAAATTAAGATCAGTTTATTAAAAAAATAACTGAGTTAATAAGAAAGAAGACGTCAGTTGAGCGAGGTTATGCAATGTTAATCCCAACAACATGACCAACGATGCTGCGCCAAAGGGGGATTCGGAGACCCTCCACGACCAAACGCCCGACGGAACAATATTTAGCCCATCGTACCCGGCACACATCGCAACACAACTGCTCAGACCCATCTTCTGTACGGCTTCACCAGGCATCACGCCGGAACACGACGAATCGCTTGGCGGCAACATTTTGTCTGGTGGGTAGTAACTTCTGCCGGCAGGCGATATTATGGCCGATCACCGAGAAAATACATACATAGATATTTGACAGTAATTACAGTTGATCCAAAAGTCTGATCACCAGTTTTAATTCCTATCGTATTACCCAGCAAATGGGTTGTGGAGGTCAGGTGGGCAGTCGCTTTAAGTTAAATACTTAAATTCAACTGAATCCCGTTACACTGGATGCCGCCCCATATAGGACGAAAAAGCTAGAATGGAGGTGATGATATAACTCAATGTGTGTATTATTCAGAATCTATAACGTTATTTTTTGTATATACAAAACCCAAAACACGTGACCAGGGAAATGAAATCGTTTATTAAGCAAGTAGGATCACTGATCACTTTTACACGTCATATTTTTTTTTACTAGATGGAGCCGGCGTTTCCTAACTGACTACTTCTGAGAAGAAATAGCCGAGACAGACTCAGGGATCATCGTCTTTTTTCAAGTCCAGACATTAAAAATATGATTAGTATTTTTATATACAAAATTACAAAAAGCTATCATCAAAAATCACAAAGTTATGAGCTTTTCATGTTACCTGGTTGTCTCTACAAAAATATGGTCAACGTGCCGCTCGCCTGCTCACGCCTGCAGCATCGCGGCGCGGTGGGAGCCCTAAGACACCATGATCCGCTGTGAGCTGTGTCGTGCGCTCGGCAACCACACTGCATAATTTTTAAATATATTTGGGAAAAAATATATTCTGGTGTTTAAATAATTGGAATCGATTCAGTTGCTTATTATGAACAAACTACATATTTTAGGTTTCGCATAAAGAAAAATTAACGTTGTAAACACAAAATGTTTTCATTGGGCGCTCTTGTAATAAATTGATTTGACGGGCACAACTTGGTATAACAGACACATAGTCCCGTCCGCTACAACTTCATAAACGTTCTGCAATTTAAAAACGTCATTAAAGTGATTCACTTCAACACTGCACTTGAAAATGGCCGAACATCACATTAATCAACATGTACTGTCAGCAAAAGAAATAAATGTGCAAGTGAACGCTATGATTTACCAGAAGACTGGTGGCCGTCATTCAGATTGTGAAAAGCTGACATTTTGATCAATTAATCAGCTTAGCCTTTTCCCAACTCTGTTGAGATCAGCTTCCAGTCAAACCAATTTTTTTAATAGTTATAAACTAGTGCTTGGCCGCAATCCCGCCTGGTGGTAAGCAGTGATGCAATCACTGATGGTAAAGCGCGCTAATTTATTAAAAGACTATTAGCCTTCATAATCAACCTTTTTATCGTCCCACTGCTGGGCACAGGTCTCCTCTCATACTGAGAAGGATTGAGCGTAATCACCACACTTGCTCAATGCGGGTTGGCGATTTCAGACTTATAAAGTCCAGGTTTCCTCTAGATGTTTTCCTTCACCTTCAGTCATTGGTGTCCAAGATATACTTAGAAAGTACATATAATTTTAGAAAAGTTACATTGGTACTTGCCTGACCTGGAATCGAACCTGCACACTCATACTTGACAGGCTGGTGTTTTAACCACTAGGCCACTACGACTGCATTCTAGCCTTGAAAACATTTAAATTGTAATCAGATGGAAACACCGCCTCTGGCCAATTGTTATATAATAAAAGACGAGGCGAAATGCTTCGTGCGGATCGTAGTAGTGTCAAAAACGTAATGGTGGATACTTGCCGTACGACGCGTCGTCTGGTGATGGAATGAAGATGGGCGAGTTAAGTCATTCAATTCCCGCGCACACTCTCCAAAATGCTCTCCTATAGAACACCGACAGGCTGGCTACTCTTCGCCTGTGCTCCTTAGTTTGGAAACCGCTTTGAACCAAATCTGGGTCGCCAATTAGCCTCTTCGCACACCTTTCCACCGAATTCAATGTTGCCAGGTGGTATTTTACAGCATCAGATCAAATGTGGCTGAATCGAATCCAGCTAACTATCAGTACTTTAGACGAGGTGACTAGTCAGTCGCTATTTTAGTTATGAAGGTTAGATAGTCACCTAACCTCCATAAATAGCTATTGGGTAACGCGAAAGGTAAAGTTTGGTAAGACAGCTACTCAGATTTTCGAATTTTTGGGGACCCGTAATGACCGCCAAAGATCTACAAATGACAACGCGGACCAACGGATTAACGTGGTAATATATTACGTTATGGATGGTCATCAAAACGTAGACAAACCTCTGATCTACTCTTGCGTCTGTTTTAAGCCACGAGCTATCTGTAATTTTTGTTAGTATTTGACAATAAGTTGTCAAAATACAGTCAAAATCAAAAATCATTTGTTCAAAATTAGGCTGAGAGATCTCTTAGCCTAATTTAGTCCAATTTGGAAAAATTCTTTTTGCGTTGGATATCCCATTAATCCAGTAAGGTTATCTAACATCATGCCGCGACTAAAAGGGGCGGAGCATATATAAAAAAAAAACATATCGAAACCTATTCTTGGTATAGAGAGATTTCCTAGACATGCATTTGAGTCATATGCTTTGTTTATTTTTTTTTATTCAAATTAAAAGGCATTCATTCAAATTAGGCAGAGAAACAGCACTTTTGAACATCAATATTACATAAGATGGTCCCCCGAAAACGCCCGCCCTTCGCCATTTCCTAGTGCTTTCGCTAAGAAAAAAATGGCGGAACGAACTTCCCAGCAGCACAGCTATCTGTTCATTTAAAGACACCTGACTTTATACAATTCTATGTATAGTTAACACAGAACATTACATGAAATTATTTACGATATGCCAGCCAAAGTCCAGCAAAACAAAAAATTAATAAAAAAATCACTAAAATGGAAATGTAAATAGGTAAAACCTTACTATCCAAATAAAAGCCCTAGGCATAAAGGGCGTGGTAGCTCAGAAATGTATAAAAAAAAACAATTATAACTGAACTCCGATAAATGTTTTTCAGCTTCACTTTCTTAAAAAAGCTATGATCACACATAACGGGCGCTCTAACAACTGTAATAGAAATGATGATAGTTCCAGATTTAAATCACTAGATACGCCCTACCACATCAAAAGATAGCCACATATCTGCTAGGTTTTGACGTTTCTGACACACAATGACGCAGCGACGTGATTTGACTGGTCATGGAAACGCGACATAATACTGTGTTGTGGCCGCATTACCATTCAATGTGGCAATGCTGCCAGTCTTCTGGGTACGTTTCCGGGTGACAGCGATGCGAACAAGTACGTCAATGCCTAAGTAGCCTTTGTTTTTGTATTTATTTGTGTAATAAGTTGGTCATTTTTGTATTTATTTGGTTTGGACGTACAATGAAGAATATAATAAACTGTAAGTCACTTTTCTTACTATACATACTTTTGTGCGTGTCTTCTTTTGTCTTTGCGTAGCGGCATTTGACTTTACGGCATCAAAAACGTTATCTGAGAAAACACACCAATTTATTTTCATAAACCACGTTTCAGTGAAGTTGTTCACCGGTAAATTAAGGACGCTATGTGAGCGATCACAATAATATCCGTATTCGTTCTTATACTTATGTACCACATGTTTTCATTTAACTATATAACTAACAACATCTACTGTTTTCATGTATTGGAGGATATTGTCAAATCTGTCGCTGAAAACTTTGAGGCACAGTACTGGGACGAGATTGAACTCGTATAGGGATGGTCTTAGCATTATGCTGAGCGAAGGCCGTTTTAGGTGGATGTGACGCATATTCATATCCCTCCACTTGTTTTTTTTTTGTACTTGTATTTTTTTCTGCGCCGTTTTTCCACATATGAATTCTTCATCAATCTAGGTAGCATGAGTTCACATTTACTTTAACTTGCAATGCCAATAGAATACACAGGTACTGACGTGAAGGAAACGGTGGGCAGAGCGAGTAAAGAAATAAATAGAAGCAAACCTTACATTCAATGATCATCGTTCGCCTACCACTACACTCATTCGCTGAGTGTACACAAAAATAGCACGGC
Organism: Sesamia nonagrioides; assembly: GCA_017933935.1. Classification (NCBI taxonomy): domain Eukaryota; kingdom Metazoa; phylum Arthropoda; class Insecta; order Lepidoptera; family Noctuidae; genus Sesamia; species Sesamia nonagrioides. Next base: position 3,300,733 of record JADWQK010001429.1, on the reverse strand, counting down.
CGGTATTTTTACACAGAGAGACTTTGACATATGGTATAACGACCTGCGGCCAACTGCAAGCGCATTCTTCGTGCAGTCGGAATAACCGCGACCATACGGCAATAGTCCCACTGCCGACAAGAGAACGAGCTTAAATAAAAAACTAAATAATGTAAAAACTTAAGAATAATATTGAGTTGTAAACGATTTTTTTTCTCTGAAAATCACAAAAGTGTACTGTGGAGGCATGAGGAACATGGAGTAAAGTTCACTCACCCTCCTATCCGACGGGCACTTGCATAAAAGCATCTCAGCATGATGCTGCTGCATTCAAAAGTAAGTGTAGTAGTGTCGTGATTTAGATCCTGTGTCTTTCGGCTGAGATGAGTATAAGAGATGCTTATATTTATAGTTGATGCTTGTATTTATATTTATAGTTGATAGCTGACTCCTTACACTGGCAGCGAAAACTCTCTCTCTCTCTCTCTCTACTAGTTTATCACAACGATAAGAGCTTAAAAATAAGAAATACTCAGTGATGTTTGTTTAGCTGGCAGAATCAAGAGCTTAGAAACTGCCAGATTGCTTATAATTATGCAAACAAGGAACTAGGCAGCTATTCGAGCAACTAGCCATTAGGTCGTACTCGTGACACAAGCTCAATTACTTATAGGCCAGCCATAACTTTATCCAAAACATCATCCATTGCATTTTACTGAGCAATGATCATTTTGCTGAGCAGTGGCCGTTTTGCTGAGCAGTGGCCATTTTACTGAGCAGTAGCCGTTTCGCTGAACAATGGTCGTTTTGCTAAACAATGGCCATTTTGTTGAGCAGTGGCGGTTTTTTTGAGCAGTGATCGTTTTAGTTGGAGGTGACGCATATATTCCCTCAACTTGTATTTTTTTTTGCTTTTGTTCTTTTACAGCGTCATGTTAACCGCGAAAACCGTAGTTTCTTCCTTATCCGACCTCCTAACTCTCCCGCAAACTCGTTTCTAGCTATTAAAAAATACTCATATTAAATACTATTAAGAATTACTCTTGTATCGTGTGTGCGTTTACAAACATTTAAAATCACATATACAAACAGCCAGACCCGGAATCTGTAGGCCATACAAATATTTGATTTGTGCGGGAATCGCACACTCGCAGCACAGCAGTCGATCGCTCAGCCACTGCACCAATCATGTCGTCAAAGTTGCTAGCTCTGCTCGCGTTTCGCTAATCGTTCATAGTGGGACAGGAGCCTTAACTAATGTTTAGCACATTAACTTGAAGCTGTTTCGTTGGTACGTCGGTGGATAAATAACTTTTTGCGGACAGCTCTATATCTCATGCTGCATCGAGGGTTTGTTTATAGAATAGAGAGGTGCTATTTAGCTTCCAGTCTTATCCGATGTTTTGTTTTGTTGCTTCAATGGTTTAAGTACATTAGTTGATTGGGAATTTAATTATATGTTGAAGCTGTTGTGGCTCAGTTGTATGGGCTCCGACTTAGGTGTTGGCTGTGAGTTCAATTTCGATAAGGCACTTTGCTTTGTCTATTTAAATTCAGCAACTCTGCTCCCCAAATGGTGCAGGAAAATATCGAGAGGAAACCCTCATGTCCTAAGACTATTTTAAAGTAAGGGACATCTAGCAACATGCACTGGCCCCACTTGGTTGATTACGACCAACTCCTACGGCCAAGCTCTATGTCTCAACAGTTGGATTATTACAAATATGTATTTAATGTATGTTTTCTATGGTATGAACGATTTAACTGATCATCATCGTCCCAGCGTTATTCCCAGTCGCATCAGAAGCTTTTTTGAGGTTTTGAGTCTGGGGTCCGCTTTACCAGTCTAACTGCTCATTTGGCTAAACTTCGATATTTTTCGTGAAGCGACTGCCGTTTAACCTCCACAACCCGTAGGCGATAGCATTGCAGTTAGATCAATTGTTGGAATTTTGAGGGCTCCAATAACCCGTAACGACTGCCTCTATGTTCATATGGCAAACGGGACCAACGGCTTAACGTTCTTTGCGAGGCACGACCAGACCAGTGCAAATATTCATATTCATGCAAACAAATATATGCACTGCGCGGGGATCGAACTCGCGCCTCCTTGCGCAGCGGACGTGTTCACTACCGCTACGCCACGGAGGTTGTCATGAACGATTTAACTATACGTCGGAAATTATAGATTTGATCATAATACATTGCAGCCTATAATGTGCCCAGTCACAGTGGGACGTGGGACATAGGCCTGCTCTCGGTAAGAGGGAGTAGACCATAATCTACCACGCGGGACCAGTGCGGGTTGGTAAGTGTCACATATCTTCGATGTTTTTAACCTCTAGGACATCCGGTTTCCTCACTATGATTCCCATCACCGTTTTAAGAGCAGTAGTGATGAAGTATATAAAATAAAGCGCCTGTTGGGATTCCAACCTACAATTTGTGTGTCACAGCTTCGTTCACAAATCGGTTAAATGAAGGAGAAAAGAGACTACAGCTTTATACAACCATCAATCATAACTGACAGTAATAATATTGCGATTGCATGTTAGGCGCAAATGATTGACCACGCAGCGATGATAGATGACAGGCTTATAATTATTATTATTCGTTAATTTCCTTTATTTCATTATTTACATATAAATTCATCAGTCTAGTGTTTTCCTGACTGACAGCCTCCGTGGCGTAGCGGTAGCGAACGCGGCCGTTGCGCAAGGAGGCACGGGTTCGATCCCCGCACAGTGCAAATATTTGTATGCATGAATATGAATATTTGCACTGGTTTGGTCTGGTCGTGCCTCGGAAAGCACGTTAAGCCGTCAGTCCCGGTTGCCATACGAACATCTAGTGGCAGTCGTTACGGGTTGTTGGAATCCTCAAAAGTCTAACAATTGGTCTAACTGCAATGCTTAGATATCGCCTTCGGGTTGTGGAGTTCAGACGGCAGTCGCTTCACGGAAAATATCGAAATTTAGCCAAAAGCAGCAGTCAGACGGTTAAAGTGGACCCCAGACTCCAAAGCTGATAAAAGCAACGGATGCGACTGGGATTAACGCTGTGTGATTAATGAGTGTTTTCCTGACTATGTTGGGCTCGGTTTTCATTCTACCGTATGCAGCTGTATTTATTTATAAATTAGTATAAACTAGTGCTTAGCCACAGCCTCGCCTGATGATAAGCAGTGACGTAGTCGTTGATGGTAAAGCGCGCTAGTTTATTAAGAGCAGTCACCGGGAACAACTAAATGTAGGCCATACAAATAGGTATTTGTTTCGTGCGGGAATCAAACCCGCGACACGCTGCGCAGCAGTCGATCGCTCAGCCATTGCGTCAATCGTGTCATTATTATACATAAATTAAGACAATATTAAACTTTTTTAAAAACTAGATGATGTCGGCAATTGCTAAGGAGCTACATTTAACTACTTAAGGAGCTCAATGACATATGAATGAGACGTAGCGATTGCTAATTCGCCCAAACAATATTTTTGTATACGAGGTGGAATTTGTATAAGGCAAAAGCTACAAAACCATTGACACGAAATCTGACCCTTTTGACATATTACGTAATTGAAGTAGGTACTCAGCTCTTAATATCAAAAGGTCCTGCTTCCCCGGAAATCAGGTTACGCTATAATTATGCCATCCACCTCAAAACCACAAGAGGTGATTAGGGTCAATGACAGCACAATAATTAATTAGCTATTTACGGTAAATCACATGTTACGTTTCAGATATTAGCAATCATAACCGAACCTTCATAGAGCAGAGAAGAATTTGGGGGGTAATTGTGTAACACATTGATAACAGCAATGGCTTTTATTTTTACGTTATGGAGTTAGATAGGATCCATGCCTGCCATGACGACAGTTTTGTCAAAAGAGATACCGTTGTCCCTGGCACGGGCATATAAAGGCACACGGGTAGGTTTTAGTCAGTAATACCTAGCCTGCTATGAAGAGCGGGAGAAATCATTAAAAAAAGTCCCATCCAAGTAAACAAAAACAGGATCTGCAATCATGAACAAACTTATGATTAGAGCTTTTGTGTCGACATCCTTGCCATCTGTATTATCATCATCGAGGAGATAGTGGAGTATCTCCGCGTCAAGTCTAAATGGACTGTGAGGGTTGAGGTGTTGGAGTCGCGCCACAGCACGTACTTGTACAGTCGGTTGTGGTACGTGTTCCGACGCATGATCTCGTTAAGTTCCTGAAAGAAGAGCTATGCCCGAAGGGTGTTGTGTACCGCCGGGTCGTGGCCGGCTGCGTGACACTAGTCAGCGAAACACAACGCCGATGATCCGTGTACCAGATGTTATGTTATAATATGTATTTATAATATTTTTAAGTTTTAATAGTATAGTAAGTATTGTATTTGTTGTGATATTTTTTATATATTAGTTTACAAGTATTTTTATGTTATAGTTTGTATTGTATTTTCTATGGGTTCTAGTGGTTTGAATTAAATTAATAAATAAATAAAATGGCAGTCCCATTAGTGCATCTATGAGTGTCCCAGTAGTGCTGGATATAGAGCCTCTCCCATTCCACGCCATTCAACTTCATCATTATCATCATTTCAGCTGAAACTGCTGGACATAGACCTCCTCCAAGATTCTCCACGACGACCGGTCCTGCACCTCCCGCATCCAGCGGTTTCCCGCGACCTTCACCAGGTCGTCGGTCCGACTTGTGAGGGGCCTACCCACGCTGCGTATTCCGGTGCATGGTCGCCACTCGAGAACCCGTCGGCCCCATCGGGAATCGGTCCTACGAGCAATGTGCCCAGCCCACTGCCACTTTAGTGTTGCAATTCTTCGGGCTATATCGGCCCATTCAACATAATTTTCGGCAACTCTCATCCAGCTGCCGCTAGCCATCCTGCGAAGATCGTTGCTCCACCTAGCCTGAGGGCGTCCCACCTTAAGTTTATAGCCTATATATTATGGCTAATTTATAATTGTGTGGATAACTCTGCTCTGCAATTGGGCAATCTGATGGGGACCGCTAAAGCCGATGTCAAACAGGGTCGTGGGTTTTCCGAAAGAGAAACCGTGGCTCTGGTACAGGCATATGAAAGAACAAGGGTGAGTTTGAATCAGTAAAAGTCTGACACGCCCTCCTGCTCCGCCCAGAGCGGGTGAAGAAATTGGATGATAGGTATAACAGCAAAAAAACTTTTTACAAAAAAATAGAAACCGATTTCAAAAAACACTTAAAAGGAATAAAATATTTTACTTTTGTCAGGGCTCTAGAAGTCCGTGTCTAGAGGTTTCTGTTGTTTAGCTCGTCACCGACTTCTAGAGCCGACTTCTAGTGCGACGGTGTTCCCATCACACTACAATTTGAGTGTCTTTAAGGCTAGAGTGAATAGGCTCTTAATAAATTAGCATGCTTTATCCCGCCTTATGGTAAGCAGTGATGCGATTGTTGATGGTAACATCAACAATCGCATCACTGCTTACCATAAGGCGGGATTGCGGTCAAGCGCTAGTTTATAATTTATAAAAAAAAAGTGTTTTATGTAGTCGGTTTTTAAATGTTTTTGTCTACATACATAATGCAGTTACGAAAAATACGTGATTCAATCGCCATACAACAAAAAGCACGTATATAATATAAAAAGAGTATTTTATTGTACTCTGTCATTCTCCTCATCTGTGTGGGTTATCGGAATGCGCGCCCTTTGACAGAACCACGCGTTTCAGTTCGCCGAAAACGCACACAGAAGATATCCACAACATCAAAAAGATGCAATAAATCATCGCACATGTCTGTTTTTCAGACAACGGGAGCAAAACTTTTAGGCATTTTAGTGTACTGCGATGGTGATAGAAAACACTTAAAATTTCAATTACCTATTTAAGTAAATAGGTTAACAAAGAATCATAAAACCTTTCGGGTCACCCCCAGTACGATCCTCATCTCGTTACCGAAATTGCCAACAAACAAAAGAACGTTTAAGTAAAGTCATTAGTGAAATACAGTGACAAAACTGAACGTACAGTCACACCCAAAACGCTAGTACTACACTTGGCACAAAAACGGCAACTGAGCTCCGAAACGCGAACGTTGAACAAAAAATTCAAAAGAACTGTCTTCTCCATAAAAGCATCATTCACCTGGGAACCTTTGATCGAACTCATTCGAACATGAAAGATTGAACTCGGAACGTAACATTTATCAAAAACTAGCTTTTGTCCGCGACATCGGCCGCTAGGCTGGTCTAACTGGCTAGCTCCTACTGTTTATTTTACTGAACGATATGAAAAATAGCTTTGTTTTCGTTGAAAGATTTTGGTGTGGTTGTGGGATTTTTTGTGTTTTTGGCATTGAATGAATGACCTTTATATAGCAACCAATTTGTATGTCTTTTGAAAAGCGTTAAACAGTACAGCCCCTGCTAGATACTCACTTTGATGAGTTTAATACTTATTATTATTTATTATGTCATTCATACATTTCGAAGTAGACCTTATCTCGAAGAGCCAAATGCCTCCTCCAAATTCTTTTAGAAACTATTTGAAAAACAACTGGAATCGACTGAAATCAGGATTATTATTATTTAGACAGTAAGTTATTGTTACGTCCGTGTTTTTAATTTTACAAACAAATTGAGCTGTGATCATGAATAACAGATTTATCTGATAACTAGTCAGAATCTTGACACAAACAAGAAAATTGTGTTCTGTGGTTATTCAGATTTTTTTTTGTGCATTATGTACATCTTCATTCACCTACTCCTATCCTGATTTATACATAACTAGCTGCGCCTCGCGGTTTCACCCGCATAGGTTTCGATATGTTTTTTTTTTTAATGGGCCGCTCCTATTGGTCGCAGCGTGATGTTATATATAAAGGATATATATAGGAATCCAGTGTAAAAATATTTTTTCAAAGCGGACCCGTAGTTTTTGAAATTCGCGCGTTCAAACAAACAACAAACAAGCTCTTTACCTTTACATATTATGCATTACTGCTTACCATTAAGCCAGCTTGCGGTAAAGCACTACTTTATCTATACTAATCTATACTCATATGCAAAGCTGATTATTTCACTACTGTTTTTAAAAAAAAACAATCACTATTATAAGTCTAGTATGTTCCCCGTCTTACAAGATATTGCTGAATATCAGTATTCTCGAAAATGCGACTGCCAATCTGACCTCCACAACAAAGTTGGATATTATGATACCGCTTATTTTTTGGTGTTTGCTTAAAGGGTGTCATCATCATCATCTCAGCGTTTATCCCGGTTGCATCCGCAGCTTTCGCGTTGGAGCCCGGGGTCCGCTTTCCTGTACATTCTCCTCCATTTCGCATGACTAAAACCTATATGTATGCATATATGTAACCTATTTATGTATTTCTTTACTTGCCTGTGCACCAGGGCCACGGTTTCCCTTAAGGCGCTCGTGAATCACAACGCGCTGTTGACTCGAGCCTGTGTGGCTACCATGAGTTTTCATTATGAAGACTCGATCATCGATATCGGCCGCGTTTGACTTCTAGCGGTAGCTACAACCGCCACATGCGAACAACACGTCATACTGACATCACACGAATTCTACATCTCGCAATCAGAGTTTACCGTGCAACTAGCATATATACAACTTCCCAATTTCAACCCTGGGGCAAGTGCCCGCCAGACATAATACCCGTCTGGTCGGAAGATCCTCCCTTTTCTATGGAGGATGAGTAAACTTTACTCCCTGTTCCTCATGCCTCCACAGACTCATCGATTGACCCGTTTCAAGGTTGTAAGAACCAATGAGAGTTCCAAAAGCGGTCGATGCGTATGATCGATTCTCGTAATGGAAACTCATGGTAATCACACAGGTCCTTACCGGGCGGCGAGCACCGGAGCTCGCCGCCCACGCCTGGCCGGGAGATCGATGTTGTCCCCCGACCAGGGCGTCTCCTGCAGCGACTAGAGGCGTAAGGACGCTGAGATTCCAGTCCCCTTACCCGCTCCGTCACCTTCATAATACGATACCTCGTAATAAGGCTGGTTGTCAAACTTTAGGGGTCTCCTGACTTCCGGCAACGATTGTGTCAAAGCGAAGCTTAACCTTATCGATCGAATTACTTGTCATAGCTCTAAATGATATTTTGTATGAATGTGTGTTTTTAATTTCCCGTCTGAAATAATAATATGTAAATTAATTAAGGCACTTCCTGAAAACAGTTTGTTCAGAAACTTTTACTGAATCGGTTTATATCATTTTTAATAGGCAATTTTTTATCCCAAAAATAATTAAAACTACGGAAATTATTGTCACATTAATCATCAAACTGACCTGTTGTTTGTACAGACTTTTAAAATCACGGTTTTACTTGTATATCTACATACAAATTTAATAATTCAATACAAAATAGAGAAAAATTTATATGTATTATGATCATAACATATTATTCTAATTGGGGTGTTTGAGGTTGTGCTTTAATTACATTACATGTTGTATAAAATCTATTGCTTTGTCATAATGTAATATCATTTATTATTGTTCGACTTATAATAATTCATATTTGTAATCTATTATAATTCTTATATAGGTGTATTCCTATGATAAAACTTACAATATTTGATTTTATTGTAAATATAAACCTAGCTGCAGAAAACCGCTTAAGAAATAAAATCGTTAAAAACTACATCAACATCTATGACGCAGTTTAAAGCTATTAAGCTCAAAATACACTGACAGATCACTTTTTTTCATACCATTTCGAGATTAGCAAAGGCGAGAAACTAAACTATAACGTATTTGGCAGTTGCTATGGTAATAAGTTCTTAATATGAATGGATGCTCAAAGTGGTAAGACAGCTTTCTGTGGAACAACTCCTTCGGTGAAAACTATTCACCATATGACCTATTTCTGCTATCAAATATCGTTGCTTTGTTACAGTTAGAAGATTATTGATGCCAGACTGCGGTGTAATTAAAAAGAATCTCTATTATAAACTTATACATCTGCAAATAATCCATTTGACTTTGTCTTTTGTCGCTCGTAACCGGTGGTGAACAGGTGTTCACCGCCGTTTATGCCAGCGACCTGAAGTTAGGTACCTTCAGAAGGCTAATTCTCGTAATTTAAAACGTTAAAAATATACCTCTTTATTCATAAACGTTGCTTAAAGTTAACTAGTGATTAGTGACTTCTAACCATAGATTTTTGATGTTTGCATATCAATTAACTTTAATGATCATTTATGAATAAACTCCTTAAACACAAAGGTGTTTATTCGTAAACAAAGATTAAAGTTAAGATTTTTTTATAAGTTATGAACTAGCGCTTGACCGCAATCCCGCCTGATGGTAAGCAGTGATGCGATCGTTGATGGTAAAGCGCACTAGTTTATTAAGAGCCTATTCACTCTAGCCTTGAAGACACTCAAATTGTAGTGTGACGGAAACACCGCCGCTGGTAATTGTTCCAGTCCTTCGATGTACGCGGTTTAAAAGAGGAAGTGAAACGCTTCGTCCGGATCGTAGTGGTGTTAACATCGTAAGGGTGGAAACTCGCCGTACGACGGGTCGTAAGATGGTGGAACGGTGATGGGGGAATCAAATCATGCAATTCCCTTGGACACTCACCAGAATGCATCCTATAGAAGACCGAAAGGCTGGCTACTCTACGCCTGTGCTCAGGTTTTGGAGATATTGTGGTTTTCACCTCACATAATACTAAAATTATGTTTCTTTAATTAAAATTATAATTCAATAGTTAGGTATTCCTACGTATTTTTACATAAAACAGGAATTCTATGTCATATCTTTATTTCTATATTTATTGCACGTGAAACAATTTGGTTTTACAAAGGGTCGTTCAACTACGGATGCGGGCGTGGCGTTGCTAAAGAACATATTTGGGGCCTGGGAGGAATCGCAAGATGCTCTTGGTATTTTTTGTGATTTGTCCAAGGCCTTTGATTGCGTACATCATGATACTCTTATCAGGAAATTGTACCATTATGGTTTGAGGGACAGAGCTCTCGACCTTCTGACTTCTTATCTGAATAATCGAATTCAGAGGGTTGATGTTAATGGCAAGAGATCTGCAGGATCTGTGGTCACCATGGGCGTTCCGCAGGGCTCAATTCTAGGTCCATTCTTGTTTTTAATTTATATTAATGACTTACCTCATCACGTGAGGGATAATCACAACATAGTATTGTTCGCGGATGACACTTCTCTTATTTTTAAAGTCAAGCGTCAGCTAACAAACTTTGACGAAGTTAACAATGCACTCTCTAAAGTTGTCCATTGGTTTAATGTAAATAACCTCCTTTTAAATGAAAAAAAAACTAAAGTCATTAAATTTTCTACGCCAAATGTCAGGCAGCTAAGTACCAATGTTCAACTGAATGGAGTAGAGTTGATCCCTGTCGAGTCGACAGTTTTTCTTGGATTAACTATTGACGCCAAGTTACAATGGGGTCCTCACATTGAGAAGCTGTCGGGTAGACTCAGTTCTGCCGCCTTTGCTGTTAAGAAAATTAGACAGATAACTGATGTGGATACAGCCAGAATTGTTTATTTTAGTTATTTTCATAGTCTTATGACTTATGGGATTCTTCTCTGGGGAACTTGTGCGGACATCAATACCATCTTTGTTTTACAGAAGAGGGCTGTTCGAGCCATTTATAACCTTGGTCCTAGGGAATCTCTTAGAGAAAAGTTCAAAGAGGTGAACATTCTGACTGTAGCTTCACAATATATATTTGAAAATCTTATGTATGTTCATAAAAATATCTCGAATTTTAAGAAGATAAGCGATATTCATAATGTAAATACCAGGAACAAACACAATCTTGCTTTACATCACACTCGTCTCCACAGAGTAGGCAACTCGTTCATGGGTCAATGTATACACTTTTACAACAAGCTTCCCATGGACGTTCGAAACTTACCCATTAAACGATTTAAGAACCATATAAAGGCCAAACTTTGCAAAAAGGGGTATTATAAAATCACAGATTATTTAGAAGACAAAAAAGCTTGGGATTGAGCTGCTCGCTCTGTTAAGCATTGTTAATTTTTATTAAGCAATATGCGTAATTATAAGGTAAATTATTGTAAACATTTTCATTTTTAATGTCTGGACTTGAAAAAGACGATGATCCCTGAGTTTGTTTCGGCCATTTCTTCTCAGAGGTAGTCAGTTAGGAAATGCCGGCTTCATCTAGTTAAAAAAATAAAATAAAAAATAAACATGACGTGTAAAAGTGATCAGTGATCCTACTTGCTTAATAAACGATTTCATTTCATCTAACTGACTATTCTACATTCTCTTTTAGTAAGTTATAAATATTCTGAATCGAGACGGATAAAGTAAAAATTCCGATTTTATTACCAATAACAGTTATGCCACATAAAAATTGAAATAGAGGTGTTGTAAACAAAATCTCAATAATCTACAAGAAAGCTTTACACACACGTTTTATGATATTGAACCCATCCGTCTCCTGCACATCTCTAGTGCATAGATAACAAACATAGGATGCTGGAAGATCCTACAGAAAATACTGAATAATCATGTTGCACCGTGAGCCGAGCTCACCCGAAGCTATCCGAGCGGCGGTTTTCAAACTTGGAATGCCAACCGAAGTAGAAGCGCAGTTTGCCGCCGACCGTTGTATTGTGCGGACGTGTTTAGTCGGCTGAACAAATATCCACGGTCGTACGTTTAGTGTAGTGGTGAGAAAGTGGTTAATGTTTTTGTGTTTGACAGTATGAGGACATAAATCGTGTTTGCTTTGGAAGATTTTAGGTCGTAATAAGGTGAGAATTAAATATCTTTTGGGATTTTTGTTTTAACTATTTGATTATAAGGAAATGTTAACGTTAGGCTTTAATTTTTTTGCGAAAATTATTCAGTAAATTTAAAAGTCTAAGATATCAAAGTATGAGCTGCAAATACGAGTAAATTTTACACATCCTCACTATATTCATCCATAAGTAACACAACGTTTAAATTACATCACACCATCGCGAGAAATCTCACACATAAATGTTAATTCTGAAATAATATCTGGAAATTCGTTTCTCAAATTAAATTAAGTTCGCCATACCCGCAACCGTAAATGTGTGTTGAAGAATATCTCGTAGCGCTTTGCTACGCGGTGCTACGAGAAGCTACGGCGTTGCTACGAGTTAATGGTGGATTAATTTTATTTTACAGGCAATTTTGAGAAGGAAGGAAGTTAGTACTAAGATTTAGTTGAGATTGAACTAATAGTAATTCTGTCGTTTATTTATTCATGGTATAAGTTCAGGTAAATTGGTTTTGATTGAAGAAACTAGTGGTTTCTTCGACTAGTGAAGGGAAGAACGATTTTTGATATTACTGCGGTCTTTCAGAATACTTTAGCATGACTGGAATCTGTTTCTTAGAATTTTGTATTAATAATTTTATAATCAAGGGGTTCGGATACGCAACGAGCTGATCTTAAAGAGTACCAAAATTACAGAACAAGCAAGCTGAAGGGGCAATTTGCCGGCTATATTATCAGTAGAACCGATGACCGTTGGGGGAGACGTGTTCTTGAGTGGAGATCGCTAATCGGTAAACGTGGGACGCTCTCAAGTATGAGAGTTGTCGAAAATCGAATTGAAGCGTGAAATAGGAGAGACCTATGTCTACCCGTGAACAGCTATAGACTGGTAATGATGATGAAAGCATATTTTAAAAATAGAATTACGTAAACGCTGGGAAAAATAGATTTTTAAGAACCGGATATTTGGTCATTTTAGCACTTTGCTGAAAACGTAAAACATAATTTTCTGTGAGCAATAAGATGAGGGAATTGAAGTACAGTACAGGTTGGAGTCAGAAGTGAGAAGGGGGATTTGAGGAAGGCCTATGTTTAGCATTGACACCTTTCGGCTGTAATGACGATGATGATGAATGATAATCCTAAGCTGGATGAATCTTTGGAAAGAAATAAATAGATAAAGCTCTCTTAGGGAAAATATGTTTTTTTTTTTAATATTTATAAAGTAGTGCTTGACTGCAATCCCGCCCGATGGTAAGCAGTGATGCAATCGTTGATCGTAAAGCGCACTAGTTTATTAAGCCTATTCACTTAAAAAACTAAGGAATAGGAAGGCTGACGGCAGTTGAGCGAGGTGATGCAATGTTAAACCCAAGATTAACATGACCAAACAATGCTGCGCTAGAGGGAGATTGATCTGGAGACTCTCCACGACCAAACTCCCGATACAACAACATTTGGCGTATCGTACCCGCCACACATCGCAACACAACTGCTCAGACCCGTCCTCCGTATGGCTTCACCAGACATCATGCCGGTACACGACGAATCACTTGGCGGCAAGACTTTGTCTGGTGGGTGGTAACTTCTGCCGGCAGCCGAATCTCATTTTTCTCTTATTCACAAGTCTGGAGTATATAAAGTGATTTGTCTATAAGATTATTTATCATTTATTTTAGCATTGTCACCTTTATAAGGAAAATTATAGAATGAGTGGTAACTTAACTCTATTTCGTGCTTCAATAATATCAGTCGTACAGATAGACCGTTTCGATCACCGAGACCCTCTGCTCCTGGCTGTAGTAAAAAACTGAAAAGTCTGACTAGTCTTAGAATACCTAGATAAGAATAGTATATTATTTAGTTTCAACAAAGGGCTATCGTTTTACCTAGTACCTGGATTTGGATGGTCACATTGGAGTTCACCAGTATAAAATTCGATCCGATGCGGTATTCAGCTAAATTCTAGTAGACTGAAAGCTGATACCAACATATTTGGTAGAACTCTAAGCAGATGATAGCGTTGACACAACTATCAGTGTACAAAATGTGTTTGGGCGGGTCGTCTTTGTAGATTACACAAGTTTTTATTGACTAGAGTCTTCATTCTGTGGATACTTAGTGAGGTTGATGTCACGAGATCTTTAGCGTGTTTGTCAGATACCGTTAACAAAAATTGAAAAGTGAAGCATTGATTTGAGACTCTTTGACCTCGGAATTTTACACTTTTACAACAAGCTTCCCATGTACATTAGAAACTTACCCATTAAACGATTTAAAAACTATGTAAAGGCCTAACTTTGCAAAAAGAGGTATTATAAAATCACAGATTATTTAGAAGACAAAAAAGCTTGGGACTGAGCTGCGCGCTCTGCTAAGCACTGTTATTAAGCAATATGTGTAATTATAACGTAAATTATTGTAAACATTTTCATTTTTAATGGACTGAAAACTTTAATGGACCTGGACTTGAAAAAAGACGATGATCCCTGAGTTTCGGTTATTTCTTCTCAGAGGTAGTCAGTTAGGAAAGGCCGGCTTCATCTAGTTAAAAAAAAAAAAAACACATGACGTGTAAAAGTGATCAGTGATACAACTTGCTTAATAAACGATTTCATTTCATTTCGGATAGTGACCTCTGAGTCTGTTTCTACCTTTGTTTTCAGACAAGTTTGATAGGTAACGCCTACCTCAACTAGTGTTTCAAATATGATTAATGTTTCAAAATATTTGTGTTGAGGTTTAAGCGTTTACCGTAACAAACGTTTATAAATGGAAGAGGCTTATGAGCTTCACTAAAAATTTTTCATCGTTAGTATGTTGGTTGAGGAGAAGTCTCGAAAGAGCTAATGTTTCATGCTTCAAACAGATCGTCTTTGCGTGGATACTACCATCATTCATTAATAAACTCAATAATGATCCTAGTCTGGTGTTATCACAATACAATTGTATTTGAGGATGTTCATAAGCGTATAGTTGTCCACAATAACTTTATTTTTAGGCAACCTGCTAACGGAACCCTAATTCTCATAATTGAAAACGTTCAAAATCAAAAAATTACAAATACTTAACACAATGTAGGAAAATTAAAAGTATTTTCTAAAAGATTGAGACTGATATAAAATTGTGAATATTCTTAAATTTAGCAGAATTATCCTATGATATAAATATGGTTGCTACAACTTTAGAATAAGGTATCCAATATGGTATGTGTAAAGTATTTTATATCAGATCTTTTTTGTTTAGAAAAAAAAAAAAACATTTATAAGTTACTCGACAAAACGTGACGATGTTCTGGGACTAAAAATAAATTTATTAATAAAAAAAATATGTATAAATAAAAAAAAAATATTCGGGTCTGAAAAACACAATAAAATATAAAAACAAAAAGTCTTGTATTATTACATAGCCACTGATGCCTTACAAATTCCCTGGGATATTTGAAAGCTCTTTTCCTAACCGATTCCGAATACCAAATTCAACCTTTCTTTAAATACATACCACGGGTATTTCCAACTAAGCCTAAAAACTAAAGCCTCGCTGGACAAAAAGTTAGAAAATAAATCGCACGACCGTAGTCGTGAGGCATAACAAAACATTCTACTTAACTATTTACAACTACACGTGTCTAAGATAAGTACAATACAGGTTGGTCCACTGAAATTTGAATTTGAATTTGGAACAGGGTGTAAAGTTCACACATCCTCCATGGAGAAGGGAGTATCCTCCGACCAGACGGGTGTTATTTCTGGCAGCCACTTGCCCAATAGTTGAAATTGGGAAGTTGTATGCATGCTAGTTGCACGGTAAACTCTGATTGCGAGATGTAGAATTCGTGTGACGGCAGTATGACGAGTTGTTTCATGTGCCGTCTGTAGGTACTGCTACAGAAGTATTGGATCATTGAATAAAAGAAGGGAGGAGATTCTTATATTTATATAAACGTTAACAGGTTGAAGGCCAATCCTTATTATTTAAAACGATCAAAACCTAGCTCCAGTTTCATCTTGGTGTCAAAAAAATTAACATTTTTTTTTTAATAATCAAATCAAATCAAATCAAATCGTTTATTGCAATCCATAATGTACAGTTACAGGTGGTAAATATAATAATATAGTATTGGAAACAATTATGGACCCTGTTGGGCACAGCAAGTTTTAAATAAGTAGAGAGAGGAAAAGCGCTTCATGTTTCCATTTATTTATTTAGTTTTATATAATTCTTATTCATTTATTTTTAATAATTGTATTAGAGTGAGTATTTATTCAATTGCTATCTCTTTATCTTTATATATATAATTCTGCTGTACGTGTGTATGTCATTGAACTCCTCCTAAATGGCTTGACCGATTTTAATGATTTTTTCGGTATGCGTTTGAGTGGCGCCCTGAATGGTTTAGATTCACAAATCAGCCCGGCAGATGGCGCTGATTGCTTGAAAAAGCATGTGATCTCGGAAACGGCCCTAACGATTTCGCTGAAATTTGATATGTGGGGGTTTTCGGGGACGAGAAATCGATCTAGATGGGTCTAATCTCTGGGTAAGCGCATGTTTTCGAGTTTTCTCTTTCGCAATATTTCCCGCATAATATGGGCGCTAATTTCGCGCGGCTTGACATAGCCCCTGTGGCGTAGTGGATAGTGGTATCGTCTACTCGCGATGGCTGGTGTTCCTCGGTTCAATCCCGGGCAATCACAAGTCTTTTTTTTTTTGTTTTAGACAAGTTTATAGTTTTTTTTTTTAATTTTTGTAATTACCTAAAAAGAAAATTGTACAATTTTCTTTATAAGAACTAAAAGGGGAAAAAATAAACAAAAATATTTAATTTTTTTTTTATTTACTACAATTGTACTTCTGAACTAAAAGAGAAACAAATAATTAGAAATAAATAAATATTTAAGATTTTTATTTAACCTTAAGAGACTGAAACAAGAGCTCTAGGGGTAGAGAGAGGTATGATATCTTTGTTACAAATGTAGATGACAATGCTTTCCATGGGTATATTCCTAAATCTGCTGTACCTGTGTACGTCACTGAATTCCTCCTAAAGACTGGTCCGATTTGAATGAAGTCTATGTATATAAATGAAAGTTGAGTTAGTTACTCTATTTATAACTCAAGAACTGCTTAACCAGTATGGCTCAAAATTGGTAGGGAGGTAGATAAGAACTGGGAGAAGGACATATCACAAAGGATACTTTTTATCCCGTTCCCGTTGTTCCCGTCGTTCCCGTGTGACGTGACATAAGACATAGTATAACAAAACGTAACTGACATGGAATAACAAAACAACTCAGTCAAAATATACAGTTAGCGGTTCATTCGTTAAAAATAGTACAAACACACTGCTGCATTACTCAGCATATTAAAAAAAAAATCTTACCGGTTGAATGTTGATGCATTCATTTAAAGCAAGGAATATAAATACTCTCTGCCGGTTTAATTATTTAATAAAAGCCCAAAAGCAAACTTCAACTTCAAAATTTCTAATATTGTATTGCTGTGCCATTTACCACTTCACTACATACTATAAAACAAAGTACCTTCTCTTTCCCTATGTCCCTTTGTATGATTAAATCTTTAAAGCTACGAAACAGATTTTGATGAGGTTTCTTTTAATAGATAGAGTAATTAAAAAGAAACGTTTATATGTATAATAACATCCATTAAATTGTGGAGAAACACTATCCCTCGAACACATGTGGGAGTGACGAGAGGAGGCATAACTCCGTTGCCGCGAAAAATCGCAGTACAGCGGACAGATCTCCGGCGGGACCTCATGGCGACATGGAAAGTGTGATTGTCGCAATCCAGCACTGAACACGCCACAATAGCGGCGGTAAGTCCCCTCTTTGAGGAGTAGCTAGAGAGGCGCCACGGCGTCCTCACTTTCCGACTGACGTAGGTCCTCACCGGATACGGCTGAATCGGGAGGTTCCTGTTCCGTATAAGGCGGGACCCTGTGGAACAGTCCTTGTGGACCCCCACGAGGACTGTTCCACAGGGTTGCGGGTTGGTTAAAAAAGAAACCATGGCACTGGCCGTTGCACAGGCAAGTGAAGTAACACGGGTGGGTTTTAGTCAATAAAAGTCTGACACGCCCTTCCGCTCCACCCAGAGCGGAAGAAGTCATTTGATGGTTTCCCATCCTAACAAAAAAAAAAGACAACTGAAGAAGAGCAAGAAATTGCACTTGAAGAGCGCAGCCTTAGTATGGCTCGACTTCGTGCTTCTCACTCACCAGAGCATTACGAAGCACAAGAAGAAATTCATCAAATACTGATTTGAATCGGACAGCGTTTCAATACGCATATAATATAGCGCAATGACGTTCGCATTGACCCAATGGATGTTGTTTGCGAGTATTGTAGCACATTAAAGATTTCCGGAGAACCGCCAGGATTGTGCTCCCAAATAAAGAATCATTGAATAATAATAGTTATTTATTTAAAATTATCCTGATTTAAAAAGTACTCATGTGATATTGCCTTTAGGGCGGAACGAAGTTCGCCGGGTCAGCTAATATTATATATATTGTATTAATTGTTGAGTATTCATTCATTAACTATTTCTTAAATATATTGATATTATTTTAATTGGTACTCGATTAAAATTTGTTCATTATTATAAATGTATTATATATAATTAAGTATAAAATACTTAATTATATATAATACATTTATGTATATTAAAAGTTTTTTTCTTTTTTTTTTGTAAATATACCTTTCTTTACAGTTATGTGTTTTTGTTGAATTTATCTGTACGCGGGCGAAGCCACGGGCGGAAAGCTAGTTCTTTATATAAAAACTAGCTTACCGCCCGCGGCTTCGCCCGCGTGGAGTTCGGTTATATCGTGCTTTTTAGATTTCCCTCGGGAAAATCATATTTTTCCGGGATAAAAGGTAGCCTATGTTCTTTTTCAGGGTCCAAAGATTGTCTGTGCCAAATTTCATCAACATCGGTTGAGAGGTTTAAGCGGGAAAGCGTAACAGACAGACAGACAGAGTTACTTTCGCATTTATAATATTAGTATGTGCCAAATTTCATCAAAATCGGTTGAGAGGTTTAAGCGGGAAAGCGTAACAGACAGACAGACAGAGTTACTTTCGCATTTATAATATTAGTATGGATGACAGATTAGTTCGGCACTAATTTGTCACATTTGTATTAAGAACTAAAGCTAGATTTCATTATGTAATAAGTGGGTGGTAACTTCTATAAAATTACAATCAAATTACCTGTCTGACCTGTTTCAATCTCGCAGAAATATCTTTGAAATCCCAACATTTTCGCTGAAATGAGATTGCGACTAAGTAGATTTTGAACATTTTTAATTAAAGGAATTCCTCTTCAGTTTTTCGGAAAATATAATGAATAATTATTATCACCATCACTGTAACATGTTCTTGAGATATTGTCATAACCACTGATATAACTCAGTGATTATGACATAATCAAGTTATGGCGTCAGAAGTGCTCAGCTTGTGTGGCAAACAAAAACTTTATGAGAGATTGTGTTATTTACTTAGAAGTTGGATAGCAAGATACATATTCAAGCTTGTGATATATTGTCATAATCACTAAGTTACGTGTCGCTAAGTTTCTGAAGGAAAGATATAAGATGTCTAAGTTCATAAGATACCGTTCATAATCTTAAAAACAGATATATGTATGTAATTATTGTCAAAATCACGATACTATCGTACTAACTTTGAAGATTTTGTAGATATTACTTAGGTTACATAGTGTCTTTGTGCGTAACTTACTATAACTAAATTTAGATCATCATTAGCCTAGCCTTTTCACAATTTTATGGGGTCAGCTTCCAATCTAACCGGATGCAGCTGAATTCAAGACTTATTTGGCCCCCCATAACTCAGTTGGGAAATACGTTACCCCTGAATAAGATTGGTTGTCACACTTTCGTGGTCTTAACTATCCGTAACGACTGTCAAAGCCATCCACGAATGACAGCCGGGATAAACGTTTTTTCGAGGCACGTACGGGTCTCAGTATGTAAAGATGGTCACCCACCACATACCAACCGTGGCAAGCGTAGCTTAACCTTATCGATCGACCTGTGATCTGTTAATATTTAACCACAGGGCCCCCGAATAAAAATTTTGGCTTTCCGCTTATTGAGTGCATCCGAAGAAATTAATACACATAAGAAAAGATACAGAGATAGATAGCTACATAGGAATATTAGCTGGGCAACCCACCCAGAACAGATGTGAATGAGGACTTGGAATGAAAGAAAGATCACGTATGAAGGATGATAGTGCGAGAAGAATCAATGAGAGAACTAGAAGGAATGAGAACTGATAAGAATAGGCTCCAATATTGTTTATTGTTCGAGGTAGCAGAATCCATACTAATATTATAAATGCGAAAGTATCTCTGTCTGTCGGCTTGTCCGGCTTTCAGGCCAAAACTACTGAACCGATTGTAATGAAATTTGGTACACAGATAGTCTAGAGCCTGAGAAAGGACATAGGCTATAAAACATCTCGCTATGACCAATAGGAGCAGAGAAGAAACAAAAAATATTGCGAGAGAGCAAACGCGGACGTACATATTGCTCCCATTATTTTAAAAGGCGCTTATTTTATATCAACTGAGCTTTTTCGGTTCGAAGTTTACGTGGGTGAAACCGCGGGGCACAGCTAGTAAATAAATAAAAAAAAACCACAGGGCCCCTTCAACTAGACGACTGCGTAACAGAACGTTTTGTAACAATATTCACTAAGTTATAAACTTAGGTCTAGTTGTAATAGAAGTATTGTTCACAATCACTAAGTTTTAATGACTGATTCAAGCAGTTTTGAAGACAAAGGCTCCGATTCCCTTGTTCAAAAACTAAATTTAAGCCTGAATCTGAATCTTTCCTTTCTATTTAATTAAGAAGAGGACAGAAGGTAAATATTAGTCCTGTCAAATTAATCTGCATCTGGCGTAGATTGAAGTATTTTAGCCGCTATGTTTTTATTTGCTTCTAAACTGTCCATGTAGGGTATTTTTTTATGTTTTTTTGAATAATAAAAATAACGTTTATTTATTCCACCACATAATTTGACAGTACTAAACTAATATTATATCTTCAGTCTTTTCTTAAGAGGGTACTGGATAACGATTTAAGAGCAATTATTTTTTTTCCACAATTTTACACCTTCATTACATGTGCTAATTGTGTAATTAGATTTTTCCCAAAACGTAATTAACAAAAGAAATATGACATTTCAAAATCCCGAAAAATAACCTATTTTTACCGCGATGGTCAGACCACTATTAGAGAACTGTGATAAATTTTTGAGAAAAAGAAGCATAGGTATACTTTTCCCCAAAATTTTGATGTAAAAATAATTGAGATCTCTGGTGTTTTGAAAAAGAAAATAGCGGAATACGAAATGTCTTTTCGTCAACGTCTTTTTTAGGTAAAATCAGCCTGAGCTGCAACTGTCCCTTTCGCACTTTACTGAAGCGGATGGAAGCGGCACGACAGCAATAATTTCTTCAAATACCTATTTTTCAAATTCGTCGACACTAGAGTCTCCTCTTAATCCATACTTCCATACTAATATTATAAATGCGAAAGTAACTCTGTCTGTCTGTCTGTTACGCTTTCCCGCTTAAACCCCTCAACCGATTTTGATGAAATTTGGCACAGACAATCTTTAGACCCTGAGAAAGAACATACGCTACCTTTTATCCCGGAAAAATTTGATGTTCCCGAGGGAAATAAAAAAGCACGATATAACCGAACTCCACGCGGGCGAAGCCGCTGGCGGAAAGCTAGTAGAATATAAAGAATACGATGCATTTAACCTAAATTTAATTTAGTTAGGGAATAAAAGAATTCGGGCCAGTGACATGATTACTAGGCTCATAAGTCGTTGCTAGGTAAAATAAAAAAGTGGAATAAGAACAAGAATTTCCTTGACGGCAATACAAAATAAGGAACAAAAGATATGGCGTTATTCAGACTACCCAACAAAAGACGTTTATACTAACACAGAACATTCCATATCGTTTTATTGGGAACCCGTTTCGCTTTTTTCGCAGCAAAAATTTTATTATATAAGAAATAGTGTTACAATTTCTGCTTTTTCTGTATCGTATAAAGTGTTTTGGTTGAGGTGGTTGGAAAGTTTTTTGAGTTTCGTAAGAGCTGTCTAAAGTTTGGCCACTATGAGTTTGTAAGTGACGGATTTAGACTGTTTTATTTATTGCTGTTTCAAGTATTTTTTTTTTTTGTTTTGAACTATGTTGATGAGATATTTTTAAATGACTTAAAAAAAAACCAGGAGCTTCTCAACGCGATAGTATTTTTTTTTTGTTGTTTTTTATTACCTCAGAACTGATTGGTTAAACGAAAGACGTTGAACTTGATGTTTCTTTTTTTTTTTGGAAGCTGGGGTTCTCGCTTGGTCCCATTCTAACAATAGTATCAATAAGAAAACCGTATAAGTCTTAAAGTTGCATTAAGTATGTGCGTTCTAAATGAACGACTAGGTAAGTCAATATCACGCCGACCGAATTAGATGATTATTTTTATGTGCGAAAGGATATACTTTTAGTTTAGTTTCATGGAAATTTTGTCAAAATTTGTTCAGTAGTTTGCTTTTTAAACCAATATTACGGATAAAAATTCAAGTCAATAATATTGCGTCGTCTACTTGTTAGTCTTTACCTAAATATGTTGGGGTCAGCGTCCGATCTGACCGTGTGCAGCTGGATCAGCTATGCTGGCTTTACATTTTTTGATAAAAAAGTACTGACTTTTCAGAACCACTTAAGGTATTAAAAATATTTTACATAATATTTATAATACATAGACTTATGACGTTTGAGGAACGTCGATATTGAGTGTGGACGTCAACCGCCACGTTTATCTGAAGTAGGTCTGAATTATTCACAATTCTTGTAACTTATTTTCTTTCATTGGATATATTTTTAACTATCAGCATAATACAGAACTATCGATCTTTAGTCATGTCACCACATCAGTACATTGTATCAGAACAAAGCAAAAGAAAGTCACTTAATAAATGAAAAATCCTAATTTGAGGCAAAATGAAAGACACCAGAATTCCCTACGCTCTATATTCAAGGGAATAACAACTTTCACGGAACGAACAAACAAAATAATCAAAAGTAACTTAGGGAACGCTTAGTACAACAATTTGGCGCCGATTATACCAAATTGTAACCAACTGTAAATCATAAAGAACAAGAAAAGGGAATATTTCTTCACCCACACGTACGAAAATATTACTATCAATTATCAACTTGCGTCGTTATGAAAGTTGAAGTAATTAATTCTACTGCGTATATCGATTAAACAGAATTTTGATGGGTATTTGATATTCCCGCTTTCATAAATAAATTATCTACAGGGAAAATGGTATATTTGTCTTATTAGGGTGTCGTTTTCATCAATTATCGGCCCGGTAATTTCCAGAGGAGTGGTGACCCAGTGGAAATGGGCATGAATTATGAATTGTAGGTCCCAGACAAGCGCTATAATTTGTTTAATTTATTTAATCACCAATACTCTCAAAACGGTCTGCCTCGTCAACGATCTCCTACTGGTCGTGCCTCGGAAACACGTTAAGCCGTTGGTCCCGGTTGCCATACGAACATCTAAAGGCAGTCGTTATGGGTTGCTGAAACCCTCAAAAGTCCAACGATTGGTCTAGCTGCAATGCTTCGATATCGCCTTCGGATTGTGGAGGTCAGACGGCAGTCGTTTCACGAAAAATGTCGAAAGATCGAAGTTTAGCCAAAATCAGCAGTTAAACTGGTAAAGCGGACCCCAGACTCCAAAGCTGAAAAGCTTCGGATGCGACTCGGATTAACGCTGAGATGATGATGACTCTCAAAACGGTGAACAAACATCGTGAGGAAACCAGAATGACCTGAAATTAAAGATTCGAAGACCAAACCGCACTGTGCCGCTGTGGGCCCGACTGGTGGTTTATAATCCGCTCCCTCTCACTGAGTGGACGCTTTTGTCCCAGCCATAGTATGCAATTTTTAGAGAGACCAGTTAACAATTTTTGCCATAGTTAAAATAAAGTATTTTATAATATTTAGCTGGAAGCTGGCCCATTTCACAAAAATAATACCTACCTATATACAAAGTTATTTTTTGTATATGCGAAACCCAATACACATGTCCAATATCTTGAAGAAGTTATGGGCTTGGTATCTTGTCCCAACAAAAATATGGTCGTGCGGGCCCTGTGTCGCGCGCCTATTACTATGATTAACCATGAGCTGTGTTGCGTGCTCGGTAACCACACTGCAACAATTTCTAAATGTTTTTGGGAAAAAATATGACATGGTGTAAAAATGATTGGAATCGATTTACTTGAACAAACTATATTCAGATTTCGTACAAAGAAAAAATAACGTTGTATAATTAAATATTAAAAAAAAACCTTGTGCTTTTTGATTATTTATATATAATGTAATATTTATATATCATTAAATAGGGAATTTTCACAAAATGATAATACTGAAACTTTTTTCAAAGAAATGAATCACAAACAGCAGCTTTGAGTGACAGAAGCTTTATCATTCCTATCTCAAAACCAAACATTCTCAAGTTCATTTAAAAGTATGAGTGATTAGATGTTACATGAAGATACAGTCTTTGGTTAAGTACACGTCCTCGTTTCGTAAAGAATTTCTCAACACAAGAAGATAAACTTTATACTTCTTTCTAATCATCTAGAAATATACTGCTTCAAAGAAAAATTACTAATAAGGAACAAAACATTCCCGGCTCATACAAAAATAAGCTTCACTTATAACTTCACTCATTAAGAAACACTTAGCCAATTATTTTTCGATGTTACTGAGTAAACAGGGAGTCTTCTCCCGAAGCACAAAATCTCTGTAGTTTTGGCTGAAGTTATAAACGTTTCCTGCTCTGTAATATTTCTCACTAATATGATAAACGCGAAAGTTTCTGAAGATGAATGTATTGGTAATTGTTACTCTTTCAGGAAAAAAAACTATTAACAAAATGTTATGAATGTTTACAGTAATACAGCTTGACATCGATCTCGAGTATTCAGAAAGAAATACTTGAAAGAAAATACTTAATAACTTATAGAAATACTTGAAAGAAAATACTTAATAACTTATAGAAATACTTGAAAGAAAAATATTGAGTGCCTTACGTAATCTTCGTTAAACATAGAATAAATTTACTAAAACATGACTTATAGCTTTTAGCTGTAAATATCAATTCTTAAAGACAAAATAAATAAATAAAAAAGAAAGTAGAGGATCGGAAAAATTGTGGAATGGTTTTTCTCTTAAAAATAATATTTTCCCTATATCGCAGTGTTTTTTTTGTATTGTAACGTTTTTCTTTGCGAAGTTAACTTCGCGCCGGTACATAAATTACAATGAAGTGGGAAATACTGGAAGGGTAAAGCGATGTTAAGAATGGAAGAAAGCTTTTTAATTAAAGCTTTTTGTGTGTGCGCACTTTTTTAGGAGGTGTAAAAATGTTATGGTGAAAGAAAGTAAGAAAAGAAAGAATATACGTTTAATTCCGGGAAACATGACTCAAAAAATGCTAGGCGCTGGTTAATTCGGTAAAAAGAGTAGGTTTCATGTTACTTGTGTGTGTTTATCTAGCGTGTTGCACTTATAGTAAAAGGAGGGATGGCGAGACTGATACATGGTCCACATCTTCCCTTTGGCGCAGTTGCAGATAACTCGATCGGTCTCGGTGGTAGGCCATAACATCGGCTGCCGGTAGAAGTTTCCTACCACCAGACAAAGTCTTGCCGCCAAGCAATTCGGCGAGATCCAGCATGATGTCAGGTGAAGCCGTACAGAGGACAGGTCTGAGCATTTGTGTTGCGATGTGTGCCGGGTACGATGCGTCAAATGTTGTTGTGTCGGGAGTTTGGTGGTGGAGGGTCTCCAGATCAATCTTCCTCTGGCGCAGCTTCGTCGGTCGAGTTGTTGGGTATAACATTGCATCTTCTCGCTCAACTGCCCTCTTCCTTCTTATTCAGTGTTTTTTTTGTGTGAATTATCTATTAATAAACTAGCGCGCTTTACCATCAACGACTGTATCGCTGCTTACCATCAGGCGGGATTGCGTTCAAGCACTATTTTATAATTATATAAAAAAGCTTGAACATATTTTTTACTATCAGCTGACTAGGCGACTATAGTACATTACGATATTAGTGCGTAATGATGGTTATAACACGCGAGGCGGAATTTCAGCTCGAGCCGAAGGCGAGGGTGTAATTGAGCCGAGCATGTTATAACCAATACGCACGTATATCGTACGACGTTTTTTAACACACTTGCGAGGAAACAGAAATAGAAGTATTTTATATTTTGTTCATTTTAAATAAACTCAATCTGTGAATGCACACTGTTGCTTTCCCTCCATTAGTATTATTATTTGCCATTTCAAATATGGAACAGCGCGCAGCGCGAGCCGTGCGGCGGCGATCAGTTCCATAATTACTTGAAATGGAAAATAATGCTGTTATGGAAAATAATGCTGTTATGGACTATAACTTAACTATTTGCTTTGATAAAACACGCGTTTGTTGTGGCCTGCTTTACATATTTAAAACCGGTGGAATTACATCAGCTTTACGAGCAAGGGTGTTAAAAAACTTTTTACCGCATCAGAATCAAAAAGTACACATTGATATGAAGTCAAATTCAAACTGTATGGAAACGAACTGTATGAAGTGTATGGCTGCGCGTGATTCTCATAGAAATAAGTTAACCTTTTCCAATTGTTTCTATTGTTTGTTCGTTGTAGATGGTTGATCAATGGGACATAATATTCTATTAGCGAAAATGTCGACTAAAATTTAAAATTGGATTGATATGAGCTACCAAAGCGTGTGAGCAGTGGCCCAATGGTAACGGGACGATTAACGAGTTGTAAGTTGTATGTTCGGACTAAGGGAGGTTTCGCTTTACTTTAGGATCCGTAATTAACATCTCGGCACCCTAACCGGTTGATAGTTGCCGAGAATCTAGTCGAATGGCGTAAAATTGGCGAGACCTATGTCCATCAGTGGACTGCTACAGGGTGATGATGATGATGAAACTGAACTGAATAGTTTCGTCGATCCTTCCTTGGCTTGCCTTCCAAACGGTTAGTACTAAAAATATAAAACTACATGGATATGTGGTCACTTGTCCACTACACTAAAAATAAACATATGAATGATTTTGAAGCGTATTGCTAATCCAATAAATGTATGTTGTTGAACCGTCAAAATTAAACCCAATGCTAATGATATTGTGGTACACAATTAACTCTCAGGCCGTGTTAATGCTACGGATCATAATCATCACTATCGTCTCAGCGTTAATCCCCATCGTATCCGAAGCTTTTTCAGCTTTTTTGGAGTCTGGGGTCTGCTTTACCACTCTAGCTGCTGATTTTGGCTAAACTTTAGATATAACTCTTGCTACGGATGTTAATCTATACTAATATATGATGCTGAAGAGTTTGTTTGTTTGTTTGTTTGTTCGCGCTAATCTCGGGAAATACTGATCCGATTTAATAAAATATTTTTGCATTGGATAGCCTATTCATTCAGGAAGGCTTTAGGCTATATAACATCACGCTGCGACCAATGGAAGCGGAGCATAACTAACTCCACGCGAACGAAGTCGCTGGCGACCGCTAGTAATTAATAATTGCCTGCACATCTGCGAATAAGACAAAACTGCAAAAGTTGATGCCAAGCGTAACAGTAATTCTGCAATAAATATATTTTTTATCAAGCAGACAACAGTATTTTGTTCCCAGACTGTTTGGCTCTTATTTAACTTTGCTGGCTATTTTGAAACTTGATAGTTTTAAGCTTATGCTTGAAACTGCCCTTTTGGCATGAATACTGTGGGTTAAAAATTGATAAAGTCGCACTATAAAGTGGCAAGCTGCCAGCTAACAGCAGCTATCTTCTTGCCCAACTGTTTCGCTAGCCCATCATTTTTTTATAACTATAAAATGATAGGGTACTGAATTATGTTTTGTTATTAATTTTATTAGTCACCCACTGGGTAATTGCGTAACACATTACCAGTAGCAATGGGTTTCATTTTGACAGTTCTACAACATCCATTGCGGCATTTACCTTGTTTAACATACACTTTTTCGAAGATATAGATCAATGGATTACCAATATGCCTTGAAATTATTCCAACTGAGAGTAATAATGTGTAACACAATTAAGGTGCTGCTAAGTTTCATCGGAATCGATCGAGCTTTTTTCAAGACTCCAACACGGCAGTTGATTCTTACACACAATGTTGTACTTATATACAATGTTTTACAAAGAAGTCGTGGTGGCCTAGTGTAGTAGATATAATAGAATAGAATACTCTTTGTTTACATAAATAAGAGTATTCTGACCATCTATTGAACAACCTATTACATAAGATTAGTGGTACGGAGCAAAGAGACTTTTTATATGTTGGGCTGGCATTACTACTGTTGGTAAAAAGTTGCATCAACCAACTTTAGAATAGAATAGAATACTCTAGCATAAAAATAAAGACTTTAGAAAGGGTGACAAAATGGGCGGTCTTATCGCTAAGAGCGGTCTTTGACAGACAACCTTTGGATGGTATACAGTCAGAAGCAAAAATATGTATGTATACATTGCCAAGGCTCCAAAAATATGTAAACATCTTCGACTTTAAGACGAAATGCTCAACTTGATGAGCATAAAATTGTAGCCACCGGTTCACATCATAAATATGTATACGCTCATTGCTTCATTAAATTATCCCCACCACTAAAGGAACAATACTATGTATGCACGCTTCCATCAATAGCATGTTTTCACGCGTTGGTTCATAAATTAATGAAGCAATGAGCGTATACATATTTATGATGTGAATCGGAGGCTACAATTTTATGCTCATCAAGTTGAGCACTTCGTCTTAAAGTCGAAAATGTTTACACATTTTTGGAGCCTTGGCAATGTATACATATTTTTGCTTCTGACTGTACCAAGGGGAAGGTTAGATAAATAATGTAGGTAGTGCCCACTGCTGGGCACAGGTCTACTCTCATACAGAGAAGGATTGAGCGTAATCACCGCGCTTGCTCAATGCGGGTTGGCGATTTCAGACAAGTCCAGGTTTCCACAAGATGTTTTTCTTCACCTTGTAATCAGGCATTGGTGTCCAATGTATACTTAGAAAGTACATATAATTTAGAAAAGTTACATAGGTACATGCCTGACCTGGAATCGAAACCGCACACTCATACTTAAGAGGCTGGTGTTTTAACCACTAGGCCACCACGACTGTCTACAGTGTACTATTTACTAAATTATACAATAAATATTTATATAAAGTGTCATCATCATCCTTGCATCCGAAGCCTTTTCAGCTTTGGAGTCTGGGGTCTGCTTTACCAGTCCAACTGCTGATATGGCTAAACCTCAACATTTTCCGTGAAGCGACTGCCGTCTGACCTCCACAACCCGAAGGCGACATCGAAGCATTGCAGTTAAACCAATTGTTGGACTTTTGAGGGCTCCAACAACCCGTAACGACTGCCACTAGATGTTCGTATGGCAACCGGGACGGGGGACGGCTTAACGTGCTTTCCGAGGCATGGCAAATATTCATATTCATGCATACAAATACTTGCACTGTGCGGGGATCGAACCCGCGCCACCTTGCGTAGCGGCCACGTCCGCTACCGCTACGCCACGGAGGCTGTCAGATATTTATATAAAGTGTATCATACTAATAAACACAACAAATTAAAAACGTCGCCGACAAGACACAAACTTCTACTAATACCCTCTATTTCTAATATAACATTTCACCCATTAAACGATATAATTGTTGAAAAATATATAGTATCTACCCTGTCCAACCCTTCTACACCTTCAAAGGACAGACCTCGTTACTCCAATGTCGCGTCAAAAATAATCCTCAATGTCACGAGACAACCTATTAATGTTTATTTGGTTTTTTAAGCTTTTATCTCGAATAAATGGTTAAACAGGTGGCTGAAAAGTTCGTACTTCGTACTATGTTAGAAATTTCTATAATTTATGAGAAACACTTTATTTTACAAAGAGTGACTCTATGATAATTTTGTTTCTGATAATGGCTTTTTATTTTTGTTTCTAAGTATAGCTTGATGTGAAAAATATCATAATTTATTATTTAAGTAAACGGTCTATTTTTATCTTTTTTTGTCATAAGCACGGTGCTGTCAATATTATCAACCGCTTTTTTTGTTCTGGGCGGAAAATCATCAAATGACATCTCCCACTCTGGGCGGAGCGGATGGGCGTGTCAGACTTTTACTGACTAAAACCCACATTTGTTTCTTCACTTGCATGTGCGCCAGGGCCAGGCTTTTTTTTACCAACCCGCAACCCTGACCCAGGAGGCATCGATCTTCGTAGACTCCGTCACGATGTGCTGGAATCTCTATGAGGCCCTTGTGAAACACAACGCACTTTCGATCCGGGCCTGGTCCTTACCGGCTTTAGAGCTTTCGGGCGGCGAGCAGTAGGCTGCTCGCTCCGAAGCCCTAGCCTACGGTGGCCGGGAGTTCGATGTTATCTCCCGACCAATAGTATCAATCCTCCACACACACACACACACACACGCACTCCGCGTTCACTTCACCTAAATGATCACGGTGAGATGATGACAGACACGCACCATAGGTACAATATAAATTATACAGACTTCGCATGATCCTATGGGTCTGAGCAGTTGTGTTGCGATGTGTGCCGGGTGCTATGCGCCAAGTGTTATGTGTCGGAGATTGATATGGAGGATCTCCATATCAATCTCCCTCTGCCGCAGCATCGTTGGTCATGTTGTTGAGTTTAACATTGCATCACCTCGCTCAACTGCCGTCTTCCTTCCTAGTCACTCAGATTTTTTTGAGTGCATAGTCTTAATAAATTATCACGCTTTACCATCAATGATTGCATCTCTTCTTACCATCAGGTGGGATTGCGGTCAAGCACTAGTTGACAATTATTTATTATTTAATAAATGAATTAATTTATTGTATTCATTTACAATTAAAAATTATGTTTTTGCTAGTTATTACATTCAATAAGCCAAAACGTAACTTTTCGACATATACGAGTACATCTACATAATTATGTATATTGTAAACACTGCAAATACGCATACATTATTCTTAACCGGCGACAATAAATTCTGTACCAGGGATGTTACCACATCATAATATGGTGTGGTGAAATATATTATATTTCATGTTTAACAATCTTTTTATAAATTTCATATTTCGATTATAATTTTTATTTGTGTCAAATTAAATACTGAGCTGGTTGTTGTCAACGCTGTTTTTCGCTGAAAACCAGAATCGGTGCTCTGTCTCGTATAGAGTTTTAGCATTATGCTAAGGTCCTGAGAGGAATTTCTACTGTGGGGAAATGTTTAAGAAATATGCTGAACAATGGGTGATTTGCGTGGATGTGATACAGGTTTACCTCTAATCTGTTATTTTATTTTTTGTGTTTTTATTCTTTTTTGCGCCATGATTACATACATAATCAGCCTATAATGTTCCTACTATTGGAACACAGGCCTCCTCTTGGTAAGAGGGAGTGGACCGTAACCTACCACGTTCAAAATCAAAATCAAAGCATTTATTTCAAACTAGCTGCTGCCCGCGGCTTCGCACGCGTGGATTACAAGTAATATCACAGCGGGATAAAAATTAGAGTACTTAAGTTGTATTATATTTTATTTTTTATGGTAGTAAAATATAACAGAAAATATTATCTAGCTAGTACTACTATTTATAACTATAATGCCTCTTTATAAACAATATTCGATGTGGTCTGGTTTGGAACGTAAACAAATAGTTTGTTTGGTTGACTCACACGGGAGAAAGCCACATAGAGCTGGCCGTGTGAGAAACAGCCGACGCTGAGATCTACGCCGGCAACACGCAGCGTCTGGCCTTGGGCTTTGTTTATGGTCATAGCGTAACATAAGCTCACTGGGAACTGTACGCGTTTGAAATTGAAAGGGTAATTATTGGGAATCAGTGGAATTCGTGGTATAAAGACTCTTTGACCGGCGCCACATCCCGACAAAATCTCCGCTTCTATAATGTTACGCTGCAGAGAAATAACTTTCAGTCTTGTCCCGTTGCATAATTTTGGGGGACTTAGATTTCTTAACAAAATAATTGGGACGCCAATTTTTAAAGTAATGTTGTGAGCTGGAAGTCCGGGAGCGCTCAGAGAATTAAGAAATTCAACGGGATAATTGGTAGCGTCATCTTGCTCCATTACTCTATTGATAGAAGTATACTCTACTACTTCTCCTTCAACATGGTTGAGTATATCCAAGTTGATTCTTACTGCTTGGTCATTTCGCGGAGTCAAAATTGCTCTTTCGCAAAGCCATAAGTTCTCATGACTTGTTATTTGATTTGCTTCACCATATAGGGAGGAGATAAGTTCTTCAATTGAATTAACAGTGTGGCAGAGATTTTCAGATAATACAATTTCCCCTTCTTCTTCCGAATATGTTCCTTCGCCAATTTTCAGCAACAAATCAGAAAATTCCTGAGTGTTTGTGTTACCTCCTGTTCGCGCCCTCATGTTCACCGTCAAGTGCATCCTTGTGATGTGTCGCCAAAGACTTGAGCTCTTTAAGCATGCTCTTAACTCGTCGGCTTTTGTTCCTCGTGGTACTACTGGCAGCGTTTGTCTAAAATCCCCACAAAACAGCATCGTTACGCCACCCATAGGTTGGTCATTTTGACGGATATCTCTGAGAGTTCTATCAACTGCTTCTACAGCTTTTCGGTGTGCCATAGTGCACTCGTCCCAGATAATTAAACAGCAATCGCGTAAAACTTTCGCTTTATCACTGCTTCTAGAGATACCACATACAGGATGATCACTTATGTCCAAATCTATGGGGATTTTAAACATTGTATGAGCAGTTTTACCGCCGGGTAGCAAAGTGGCTGCTATTCCAGACGACGCTACAGCAAGAGCTATTTTGGCTTGTGCTCGTAATTGTGCCAATATTATTTTAGTGAGAAAGGTTTTTCCCGTCCCACCAGGTGCATCTAGAAATATAATTTCTCCTGTAGCATTCTCAGCACTGTGACATACTCGGTCAAATATAGTGCGCTGTTCTTCAGTAAGACTGTGGACTCCGGTTCGTAACGTTTCAGCTAATTCAGCTGGATCATAATTTATTTCTGCAGCGTATTCTCTATTAATACGTTCCCCTTCTATGGTCGGCGCTGGCAAACCATACTGAGGGAGAGAATCACCACCCATAGATGTAACTAAATCTTGTACAGCTACTAAGCATTGATTGATAGCAATATCTCGTAATCTGTGGTTAAGGTCACCGTCAATATTTTGCCTTATATTCCTAAAAAAGTCTTCCCCTAGTCTATCTTGATATTTTTGCCACAATTGCTCAGCATTTGAAACACCACAAAATACCAGTAATACAGCAAATAAATGACGCAAGCGGTGTGGACAATCACTGATGCATGCATCGGCTAGGGCGTTATCCCAATGCTGGTCATCTTCGAGTAAATTTCGGGCTCGGCAAGCATCTCGATAGTAATCATTCCACCCACAAATGAAAATGAAGCATAATCAATTCTGAGTGAGTATGTAAACCCACTTTTTTCTTTTTCTGTCCAGGGGTATTGTTCGTCAGAATCAAGGTCAAACTCTTCAGATGAAACCGACCTTCTGTTGAGTAAGTGTCGAAGTCGATCGGACTCCAAGCGTGCTTGACGTTGTTCTTCTGATTCATGCTGTCTTATTTCATGTATTCTCTCTCTTTCTCTTAGTAACGAATCCTCACGATCCTGGCGCATAAGCTCATAGTTTTCCCTGGCCAATTCTAATCGTTGCTGGTGTTGATCATCCCTTTCTAAAGCACTAATAATATTTTGACGATATCGAGCGTTACTTAAGCGTTCCTCACGTTGGGTAAAAGTTTGTGAGGCATAAGATAATGTATGGCGCTCGCGATCAGCTGTTAGACGTACCTCTCGTTCTTGACTCGTTTCTGAGACTCGCGACAACGCATGACGTTCACGATCGGCTGTTAGTCGTTGCTCTCTTTCTACGTTGGTTTCCAGCGATCGAGAAGCAGACGTGCGGGTGCGTTGTGAGCTTAAGCGGGACTCTCTTTCCGTAAACGTCTCTGAGACTCGCGACAACGTATGACGTTCACGATCGGCTGTTAGTCGTAGCTCTCTTTCTATACTGGTTTCCTGCGACCGAAAAGTAGACGTGCGTGTGCGTTGTGAGCTTAAGCGGGACTCTCTTTGAATAAACGTCTCTGAGACTCTAGATAAAGAATGGCGTTGCCGATCAGCTGTTAGTCGGGCTTCACGCTGAGAAGGATTTTCCATAGCGCGAGCAGTAGCCTGGCGGTGTCGAGTCGCAGTAAGTCTTGCCTCATGATCATCGTTACTTTCTTGGGATCAAAACAACCTAGATCTTTTAGCTTCTCTCGAGTACCGAGAAAGATTTGACCTTTTTCTAGGCATTGTGAAGAAACAAACCGTGAAAGTATTCGCCGATAGAAATATATATTCTTTTGAAAATGCACTTTGTGGTTATTTACGAAATAATCGGAATTATCACAGAATGACTTTCAAATATAAACAGGTAGGTAACGTAGTTACAAAAACAACGCCTTTCGACGCTAGACAGCGCTGCATGTTAAACTTTTTTTACTCGACGCTAAATGACGCCATGGACTCTTCCGTGATTTTGTGATTTTCAACAATGGTTTTTTAACCATCCCACGGGAACCCTTTAATATTCCGAAATAAAAATTATCTAAGATGTTGACCAGGGATATTAGGTATTACCATGCAAAATTTCATTCAAATCCGTTCAGCCGTTTCGAAGATTAGCCCGTGCAAACAGACAAACAGACAAACAGACAGAGAAATAAGAAATTCTAAAAAAATTTTTTTTTGTATTTTCCTTTTATTTACATCACCCTGACTTCGTTTTAAGCATTTTTTTCATTTGTACAGACATTCGACCTCTACGATTTTATTATATGTATAGATAAACCAGTTACAGGCACTTTTGAATTGTCAGAAGGTCGGTCAGTCAATAAGATGAAGCTAGTCGCCCATTCCAAAGAGTAGGTACCTATGGAGAAGAACGGGCAAGAAACTCCATGGACACTCTTTTAAATTTTCAAGCTATTGTTACAAATATTTGATTACGTCATTCATGTTGAAATCAACCGTGTGAGAACGATGCAGAAATGTATTGTACGCTGAGAGCGTCCATTATGGAAAACACACAAAAATCAATTCAGAAATAAAATAAATAAAATACGCTGGCCCAGTATGGGTTGGTAGTTGGTATGGCATATGTCTTCAAAATTTTTAGCTCTAGGATATGCCGGTTACCTTATGATGTTTTCCTTTACCTTTTGAGAGCAGTGATGATGAAATCTATACTAATATAAAGCTGAAGAGTTTGTTTGCTTGTTTGTTTGTTTGAACGCACTAATCTCAGGAACTATTGGTCGGATTTAAAAAATTCTTATTGCGTTGGATAGCCCATTAATCTAGGAAGGCTGTAGGCTATATAACATCACGCTGTGACCAATAGGAGCGGGGCATATAAAAAAACGCGGGTGAAACCGCGTGGCGAAGCTAGTAATTTATAGTAAGCGCCTGATGGGTTTCCAACCTACGACCTGCAACTTGTAAGTCTCTGATCGTGATCATCATCATCATCTCAGCGTCTCGATTGACACAAATAAATGTGTTTTTCTTCCTCTTTCTTTTAATTATAGTTTAGGTCTACCATACAGCTAGCCACAAAAGTAAGTGAATGTCATAAATAAAGTACGAACGCCAAAAACAACTAATCCAAAGTTACCTTTGCCGGAACGGATCACAATTCACATTTTGATTGATGTAAACCGATCGAAACTTTATTATTGAACAGCGTGGGACGTATAATAACTTCTCAGAGATACGCCGACATTTTTTTTTTCTTAAAAAAGTGTAAGGACGGGAATGTTGGTAGTTGAAGAAATGGCGGGATGTGCCGCGACAGATGAAATTATGGAACGGTTTTAATGGATCTAAAGTCGTTTCTATATTTAATAGAAACGACTTTATTTTAACAATAGCTTTTAGGGAAGGAAACATTATTTATAAGGATATTTTTATAAGGCCGCTGTTTTTTTCTTAGATTTTTTCGTGTCTACGTCAGAATAACACAGGGTGTTCCAGAACTCAACGTCAAACCGAAACGGGGTCGTCATCATCAACCTTTTTTATCATCCCACTGCTGGGCACAGGTCTCCTCTCATACAGAGAAGGATTGAGCGTAAACCCAAATGGATTAGCATTATGCTTCAAAATTATTCTAATTACGCAGCGAATGTTGTCGAACTGTAAAAAAAAATCAATCTCAATGTTACTAATAGTCTAGACCCTGCAGGTCTCCTAAACTAAGAAAAATCCTGCATAAGAAATAAATATTTTCCTCGCTGCTACACATCACATGCCCATACCTTGAAAACCGATTTCCCCGGACGGATTCAGAATTCAATTTCTAATTTTCATCTATGGCTCTTTTCAAAACTGGGTTGCGTGCTTCCTTTGTTTATTGACATTTTTGTCAGCCGCGGTTCATTCAATGACATTGTCTTTCATTTTCGCAATCACATTCGTTGCATTTTAGGTCTAATTTCAGTCTAACTGCAGCCATATACAATTTGTAAAGCAGCCACCCATAAGGATAATAAAGGTTAGGTAAACACACGACCAAAATTTTTTCAGATTTCAATATTCATTATTAAATAAAAGAATATTAATTAAATATAAAAAAAAAAATATTTTTATAAATATATTTAAGAAGAAAAAATAATAACTCAAATATTAAGGGTGAAGGCCTCCTCCAGAGAACCCCAGCGGTCACGATCTTTGGTTACTATCATCCAAGTTTCCCCTACAACTCGTTTGATGTCTTCTGACCATCTAGTTACAGGTCTTCCTTTTTCCCGAGTGCCTGTTGTACCTGGCCATGTCGCCATGCGGATTGTCACTCATTCCCGCTACGTGACCTGCCCATTTCCATTTTAATTTAAAGCGTAGGTTAGAGCATCTATTACTTCTGTTCTTTGCCTGATGGTAGTGTGACGAATTTTCTGACATTTTCCGATTTTTGCTATACTTCTCTCCATGCTTCTCTGGCAGGAGGTAGTAGTAGAACTACTCTTAATAAGACCCATAAAATAGCTACGTATGACAGCCGGTACAAGCAGATCTAAAATACCGTTATAGTAATAAAATCCAATATTCCATTCACACAGGTCGTGGCTATAAATGGCCATCTATATTTCTACATGGATCATAAAACTTTGATATAACAGTAATGCACTCCCGTTTATCAGAGCAGCACACCGTGGCATAATGTGGTGAAAGTTCTGTAATGAAATTCGATGACCGCTTGAATTTCAATCATGAAAAACTTCAAGATTAGATACAATTTCATGGTACTTCATGGTAGATTGATATTTTAATGCATCATTTTCTGATAATTCTTGTGGATTATTACGCCCTGGTACTTTAAGTGTTTACTGTAGGTAATTGTGTATTTCATTTCCTCTTTTTAGAGTTCTGTATTCAAAGAATACAAATACAAAGGAAACAGCATTTACTACTAAGCCTTCGCTGTCCATCCATCCATCCGTCATACTCTCAGCGGACTGTATCTTACATGGCCGTACGGTTAGTTATTTTGGCGAGTAATTTAATCTGTGAAATGTTAACAGTATTGCATACAAGTGCGAGTCGGACCACATGAATGATTTCAAAAGCAAAAAAAGCCTTGACCAAAAACACTTTTCACGTTTAACACGTGAAAAGTGTTTTTGGTCAAGGCTTTTTTATACAGAGTGGTGCTGACAATACTACAATAAATGAAAACGCATACCATGCTGGTTCGTAGGAATAATCCTGAACCGTAGAAAAAAAACCTAGCATCAAAAATAAAAAAGTGAAAATTTCAAACAAACTAAATCGCATAAAATTGCAAACGGAATAGAACATCCTTTAAAATAATTGATTCAATGACCTCAGATCAGCGGGCGACAGCGCGTTCCTGTATCGACTTGCTTTTTCGCGCCATTATTTTTAAAGTTTAGTGCCGCTGGATGCAGCGGTCATCAACCTGCGCCTCCTTATCAACATGTACATCATGTAGAAAATGTGAAAAATGAAAAATAATTTCCTGTGACTAAACTAATGGATATACACACATCAAAAGTGTCTAGGGATCAACATATATTTTTGCAATAACTTTTCTCCTGATTGATATTAATTAAAATTTTCTTTAAGGATTCATCAAATAAAGTGTTTTCGTTTGTCACAGTAACGATAAACCAAGTCACCTTTGCATTAATAAAGAAATTTGCCATTTTCCTAATAAAGGGATATTTGACATTTGAACCACTAACACAAAAGTTCGAAAAAAAGACTGAAATAACAGTTTTCTCTAAAATTTTATTGGGTAACTTAAACAATTAATAATC
Source organism: Sesamia nonagrioides (assembly GCA_017933935.1). Classification (NCBI taxonomy): domain Eukaryota; kingdom Metazoa; phylum Arthropoda; class Insecta; order Lepidoptera; family Noctuidae; genus Sesamia; species Sesamia nonagrioides. Next base: position 3,262,372 of record JADWQK010001429.1, on the reverse strand, counting down.
CGTGTTTCTACCGCGAACACTAACAACACAAGAACATCGGTTTGGCATACTCAAAATGAGTTCATCCAAATCACGCTGTGGAATGGCCGCCCATGTTCGTTGCAACAACAAAAAAGGTCTTCTTGCGACTGGATACCCTCCATATTCGGCAGAGCTCTTCTCTGTAGCATATCCCATGCATGCTCAATCGGGTTCAAGTCTGGCGACTGAGCAGGCCAGGGCAGGACATTGATGTTAGCTGCGGCGAGAGTCTGTCTTACAACTCTTGCGGTGTGCGGTCGTGCATTATCATGCATTAACTGAAATAAGGGACCGATTTGCACTTGTAGAGGAACGATGACGTCTGATACAATCGTTTCAGCATAAATTTGAGCGTTGAGGTTGCCTCTGATCCAAATCAACTCAGTTCTTCCGCCGATCCAAATACCCGCCCATACCATGATGGTTCCACCACTATAAGGATGGACTTCCTGGCAGGATTTTAATCGCTGTTGGCGTCCAGGGGTTCTCCAGTGTCGTATACGTCTTGTATCCGGTCTCATACCAAAACGAGACTCATCAGAAAAGCACACGAAACGCCATTGTTCTTCTGCCCAATTTCTGTGTTCAAGAGCCCATTGATATCGAATCCTACGATTGTGCATTGCTATAGGTGGTACCCGTAGCGGTCTTCGGGAATGAAGGTTCACTTCATGCAAGCGGTTTCTGACTGTTTGGTCGCTAATTAAGTTCCCTGAAGAGTGATGAAGCCTCACGGCTAACATCATGGCGGTTATTGTTGGAGCTCTTCGAGTTAAGATTTGAATGTATCGGTCTTGTCTCCGTGTGGTGCAGCGATACCGTCCTCCATGGCGCTCAGCCACGGTACCAGTGCTTCGGTAACGTGTCCAAAGTCGACTGATAACACTCTGACTTGTATTCAGAGCTAAAGCCACAGTACGTTGCCGGGAACCAGCTTCTATCATTCCCACGGCTCTGAGCATTTCTTCCCTGCTTAAATGACGTCGCCGCTCCATAATAACGTTGGTTTTAATCAGTAGTAGGGAAACAGTAGCACTAATAATGTCTTCAATGCGTTGTATGTTTTTATAGGGAAAATATTGACAGCTGATTTTCATCTTTTACTCGAATTTGATTCACAGTTCCTGATTCAAATTATGAAATGCACCAAAAAGGATCCATATAAATTTATAAAATCATAAATTTATTACAAAGCCACATCTCAATCTTAAGAAATCCGCATAAAAATGCTTGATCCCTAGACACTTTTGATGTGTGTATATATATATATATATATATATATATATATATATATATATATATTTTATGGGTAGACTGAGAATGTGTTGAGGTACACGATGTTTAATTTATTGTCGTATTGTCAGCACCACTCTGTATAAAAAATATATTTTTATTATACATCCTATATTACACTTATTTGAAAATTTCAAGTTTCTTCCTATTACGGTTCATAATATACATTTTTTTTTTTGTATGGACGACAGGTCAGGCTACCCTAAACGGTCAATTATTCCCAAACAATTTTGAGCCTTACAGCTTTAGCAATAAAGTATGCATTAAAATAAATAAACACAAACACAAGTACGACCTTAGGCATTGTAGTACTCATTTGCATCGCTGTCTGGAAACAAAACCATTTAATTTCTTCATCTTGATATACACTATTTATTCAAACTCTAGACATATAAACGACTGCCTTTTAAAGGCTTTCCAACTAATTAATCTGTTAGCGTGTAATCTGATTATTCCAAAAGTTTCAAGATATATGGCATCGCTTTTACTTGCAAACAACTAACTTCGATAAAAGCTGACTACAAACCAAATTATAATTGAGTTTATAGTTTTAATACGGAACGGCCTTTAGGCCGGCATTGAGAATATTAGAGTGCTCTGTCTTTCACATAGCAATACGGTTTAATGACTAAGTTTTGATGGAACATGACAGAAAAATTAGTACAGGGAATTTTCCCCGGTTTTGTTTAAAGAAAATTTTACCTACATCAATCATTCCAGAGGGCTGTATTGTTAGCTTAATTTTTATTGGCAGTATACTGTACCTTTATTTATTACACTACCGACCCGCCCCGGTTTCGCCCGGTTGCAATGCTGATACTAAATACACTACAGAAAACTGTTAACGTTGTATAAAAAACAGCGGCCCGCCGCTCCCGCTACCCCGGACGGAACGCGACGCCTCGCAATTTTTAAATCTGTAATATCTTCGTTAATATTAATTTAAATCATATGCTGTAAAGGACGATATAGATTTATATTAAATCAGCAAGTTGCCTAGTTTTAAAGACAAGGGGACATAGGGAAAGAGAAAGTGACTTTGTTTTATAATATCTAGTGACGAGGAACGCTCTCGTTCATTCAACCTATTTCCTTACCATTCCTGCTATCAGCCTTTCAGAAAGTTCTTGACTGGACAATCTATAGAAGAAAGAAAGTGCGGACGACAGCAGGTCAAGCTACCCTAAACTACCAATGTTTCCAATCAATCTTCAGCCATAATAACGCTTTAAAGATAAAGTTTTTTTTTTTTTTTTTAGTAGTGTGGCTCCATCGAAGACCGATGATAAAGATAAAGTTGAAAATTTAATAAAGAAACATGACAGATTGTAGTAGCTTGACGAGCTGTCGTCTGTATATTTATTAAGTTGGGCTGAAAGCCATATAACATATTTAAAAAAAAAAGTTCCAAAAAGAATTTACAGGAATGTGTGGCCACACCAAATACGTCAATTGTCACAATCTTTCTAGTGCGAAAGGATTTAGTTTTCATTCGGCCTACTGAGTTTACACCGCAACACAAAGGCCACAGCCACGAGCCCCGCGGATTCCAGTGGTCTTCACGAGGTCATCGGTTTACTTCAACAAACGTGCCAGACAACTATGCCTTAACGCTGGTTGTGAATATAACCTGAAGTTATGAGGTGTTACGTTCACGACACGTTACTCGAACAGCTGAAACAACACCATTAAAGGATATAACACCATTAAAGGAGGTTGTATATCTAACAGATTGTTGAGATAACATTGTCGTATGTAAAACCGGTATGTTCACGCCTCATTGGCAACGCATAGTCTCAACGCCTCTGCACGCATTCACGCGAGTTACATTATCAGGACAGATTAACTCTGTGATCAGTGTGTCGACTGCCTTAATTCGAACTGACGCTTGCAAGTAATGTGTCAGACTTAACGCTTCCTTTAACGGTTTAGATTCACTGGGTTAATGCTACTTGAAAAACTTCAAAGAGGGCTTAATCACGCATAGTATATTTTAAGAGGCAATAATAAACATGTAATTAAAAATTCAGTTTACAAAAACACTTGTATGACTACAATTGTATTAGTGTAATAGTGTCGCAGTCATTAACGCCCACCTCCATGAAGTTGATAAAAAGCAAAACTAAAAGAATCATAACAAACAAAATAGGACTTATGTCTGGTGAAGCTGTAAGGAAGACTGGTCTGGTGGTAGCAGTTGCATTGCGACGTGGGCCGGGTACGATTCGCCAAATGATGTTGATTCAGGAGTTTGGTCGTTGAAGTAGGAGGCGACCTGACGCTGCCGGCAGTAGTGTGGTGGATGGTCGGTAGCGCAGAGTCGGGGACGAAATGGTGTCCTTCTGCGAGGAGGTGATGTCCCAGCAGGAAGCTGCGGAACGTCGGCGCGCGCCTCTGAAGCGATGCACGGGGTAGTTTAACACCCCAGTACCCCGTGGAGGAGATGAGGCTTGGCCAGACCGGGCCAGCACGAGGGTGTGGGGCCGTGGAAGAGTTTTGACTCCCGCGGCCCCACGCGCGCTCGTGCCAGAAGACACCCGGGTGGTTTTTAGTCAGTAGAAGTCTGATAGACCCCGTCACCCACCCCAGGGCGGCGGACATGCATTATTGCAACCCGGAACAGAAAAAAAGAAGTTTGGTCGTGGAGGGTCACAACAATCTCTCTCTGGCGCAACATCGTTGTTCGTGTTGTTGGGTTTAACATTGCATCACCTCGCTCAACTGCCGTCTTCTTCTTCTTATTATGCTAGGCTTAATAAACTAGTATGCTTTACCATCAACGATTGCATCACTGCTTACCATCAGGCGGGATTGCGGTCAAGCACTAGTTTATAATTATTAAAAGTAAAACTGTACTATATTTACACTCAGTAATTTTATGTAATTTTAAGTTATCCCGTAGGAATATTGGGATAAGACTATCTTATGTGATATTTCGGGTTATCTATACTAATGTATAAAGCTGAAGAGTTTGTTTGTTTGTTTGAACGCGACAATCTCAGGAACTACTGGTCCGATTTGAAAAAATATTTTTGCGTTGGATAGCCCCTTAATCCAGGGAGGCTTTAGGCTACTATATATAGCATTATGCTGCAACTAATAGGAGCGGAGCATATCGAAACCTACACGGGTGAAATCGCGGCGCGCAGCTAGTAAACTTTAAGTGTGCCAACTTTCATCCAAACCCGATCAGTAGTTTTAGCACGAAAGAGTAACAAATACCCATTTATACTTTCGCATTTATAAATATTAGTAGAATAGGCATGATGACAAATTTTGAAAAACTGTTCTATAATATTCGGGAATATATATTAATCACAAAAAACATAATATTTCTGCTGAAAATTAAGGTTTAGTATTTAAAAATTACATTTTAATTCATAAATTTAAAATTTGCACCAAAACGCTTCAAAGTGTCATGGCGTCACTTGCTACGTCACTTTAGAGTACAAGGATCATACGAGAGAGTTGTTCAAAACGGCTATAAAAAAATAGCACGCTACAGACTATAAACTATTAATTTATAGCGCGCTATTAAATGCGCTATGTTATAGCGCGCTATAAATAAGAAAGCACGTGGACGTCCAGCAGGCGCGATAATTCTTGCAACACGCTACATTTCGTAGCGTGTTACTTTACATAGCGTTCTTCGATACATAGACCGCATGCTATAACGGAACGCTAATAAAAGCAATATAAAAAGATATCAATGAACTCTCTTTCATACTTTTCAGGCTTAGGACTGTCTATAATTGGTAAAGGTTATTCTAACATTAATTTTAATAAATCGTAAATCAAATATAGGCGTATTTAAAAGTTCATTGATTGTATATACAGTATGTTAACTAACAGAGGGCGTTCCCGTTAACCCGAAATAGTATAGCATACATACATGCTAAAAAAAATATTTCCATTCGAAAACAAAATGTTTTAAAATTTTTTCCAATATGAAAATATTCAATAAAAATTTTAAATTGACATGTAAAAGAAACACACTGTACACGCGAACATGAAAGACGGCAACGTCGCAATTTATTTATACATGACGACTACTATTTTAATTTAAAACAGGAGGTTTCAAATTTATTTCCAATTAGATTTTTTTTTATTCGGATTTTTTTATGCTTATTTTTCTATGCTGATCCATAATCATAATCTATTAATGATATATATTAACGAGTTTAAGGGAACGCCCTCTGTTATTTAACATACTGTATACAAAAAAACAACTATTTACATTATACACAGATATATACAGTGGTTCTTCTTTAATTTATATTTTATTTACATTTAAAAACATTAGTTGAACTACTTTTGTAGTAGACAACCGTGTTCCTCGATTACTGATAATATATACTGATTTCGAAAAAATAAATTTAAAGGACAACTGTCAGTGACAATAATTACAAATAGCAGTCTTGCTGCCGTCTGCAGATTTTTCAAAAAAGTTCCAGATTGGCAAACCACCACCTTTGCGATTAGACATTTTTACATAGAGTACACACTAAATAATATCCAGTAGTTCGTTTTGCAACAGAATTATATATTAATATTTACACACCCTAATAATACCTTTGCAGACACTAAATAATCGTCACTAGTTCGTTTTTCAACAGAACTTTATACTAATATTTACACTAACAATTAAGATTGCGCGCGATGAAAATAGCGTGCTCCGACAACAAACATACATTTATAGTCCACAGCGCTCACGCGATTACTGACTGCCCGTATAGCGCATAGCGCCATTCTATAGCACGCTATTTTTTCATAGCGCATAGCGCAGATAGCGCGCAGCGCCCGCGGAGAGCAGGCGCGCGCTGTGCGAGTCGTTAGATCAATTTCATTCATAGCGTAAATAGCGTTATAGCGTCTTAACGTCCACCTACATAGCGTGCGCTATGCGCTATGAAAAAATAGCGTGCTATAGAATGGCGCTATGCGCTATATTAACCACCTCTACATACGACATTGCTCTGTAACATTACGAGTACGACAGTTGTAAATGTTGATACACTCTTGATCATTTCTAAATTTTACATTAAAAACATGAATTCGAAAGCATATAGGTGGTGTTCCGTCCCTCTGTGTACTAACACGTCCATGAAAACTCCTGAGAAGTTATTTATTTTTGTTCCTTTCAACAAGACAATACGAAATAAGTGGCTTAAACTTGCAAGACGTGATTTGAAAGGAATATTACCTACTACTCAACTTTATTTTTGTGAAGATCACTTTGACGTAAGTATTTACTTTTTAGTTTGTAGATTTAATGTTGATATTAGATAAATGTGACCATTATTAGATAAAGTAAACATGATAAACAAACTTTTTGGAGGTTAGGAATCTCATAGTCACATGCTTATTGAGCTATTATATAGGTATTTTATTTCATTTTCAGTTACCAAATGATATGGAAAATTACATGGAATATCATGTGATGGGGTCAGTGTCGCAGATTCGCATGAAACGAGGGTGCATTCCCTTAAAATTTGAATGTCAACCCGATAGAAGAAAACGTACTTCCGACTCAAACGAAAGACAATACATCGCGAAAAAGCAAAGAAGAGAAGTAATTGAAGAATTTGAGCAAGAAATACAAAAAGGAATAACTACAAGTACCACTACAGAACGGTTAGAACTCGAAGAGCCTTCACCCGGATCATCAGCCATGCAGGAAACTATTACACAAGATGCACCTATGATGGCAAATAAATCCATTCAAGTGTACATGACAACTAAGTTCAGAAGTAAAGCTGTTCAAACAGAAATAAATTCAGTAGATAAGATGACATCACCGTTGAGGCCCTATTGCCGGTCTGCTTTTACTTCACCATTTAAAATCATAAGTGACAAAACTGCCATACCACTAACATCCTTACAGAAATGCACCAAGAAAGTAATAGGTTTTCAGGCAGATTCTGATAGTGATACTTCATACACACAGTCTGTGGTGCAAAGTGAATCACCGTCAGTGTCATCAGTGTCATCTAAAATGAATTTGTCTTCAGATTGCAGCGAATTAATTGAAGAAGATAAGAAACAAGAGGCATCAAGAATTTTAGCATATACATTGCAGAAAATAATGAATAACCCTCGGTCTTACATTGGAGTTCCTAAAAGTTGTTACTACTTAATAGATTTAATTGAAAAGAAGTTAAATATTCCCACACACCATATAGTTATGTGCTTAAAAAAAAATTAAATTAAATAATACTTTTAGAGAGCTTGCTGATGATTTTTCCATTTCTCCGACATATGCCAGCAAGATTTTTCTGAAAAATATACCACTGATAGCTAGTTTGATGCGACCATTTCTTGTTGCATTAGACAAAGATTCCATAAGAAGAAATTTGCCTATGGCCTTTAGGCATAATTATTATTATGTAAGTTGCATTATAGACTGCTTAGAAATTGAGATACAGAAGCCTTCAAAAGCATTGCACCAGTCTCTCTCATGGTCAGAATACAAAAAAAGTAACACCATCAAGTATCTTGTGTCTTGTACTCCTAATGGATTAGTAAATTATATTTCTCCAGGATATGGAGGAAGGATTACTGACACATGTTTGGTTGAATCTTGTGATTTTATAAAGTGTTTGCAACCAGGTATGTGTGTGATGGCTGACAGGGGGTTCAAACATGTAGAACAACATTTGCGAAAACAGGGAGTACACTTAGTACGACCTCCAAGTGTTGCAACTGGTACGAAGCTATCAAAACATGAGGCAAGGGCAACAAAACAAGTCGCAAGCTTAAGAATTCACGTGGAGAGAGTGATTAGACGCTTGCGTGAATTTGGTATTTTAAATAGTAGATGTCTAAATCTTAATCTTGTCAAAGTTCTAGATGATGTTATTACCATTGCCTGCGGATTAATTAATTTGCAAGATTCTTTGATTAAATAAATATTTTGTAAATACATACATACTTACCTATATTATGTTTCAACTAATTTGTGTGGCATACATACAATGTTAAATCTGTTATTACTTTTATTAATATAACTGCAGCTATAGAACTAACAATAACTTAATCTGTAAACTGCTCGCTAGCTCTGTGTTACTATTTCAGGAAAAATAGATTTATAAGTAAATATATGTGAATATTTGTGTATTGTAGGTAAGGTTTATTATTAATATTTTTTTTAATCGCTTGAATTACTTATCAAACTTAGGCTAATTACATGTTTAAATGCTGTGCACATCTATAGTTGATAAGTTCATTGGAGTAGTTTATATTTAAGACTATTTATGTTTATATGAATTAATCCTTGGAGTGCCATAATAAATAAATAAATATGTATATAATATGTAATGAACAGCTGAGGTAAAAATAAAGCAAACATTTAACTTTACATAATAAACTGGCTTTTTATTTATTTGTACTTTTATACAATACTGGATATACATTATCCTTCCACATGGGTACTATAACCTTAAGAAAATCTGAAACATATTTTTCATCATACATAATTTCCATTATATGTACTTTCTTATTGGCACTGTAGTTGCAGTCAGCTACACAGAAGTAGCCTTTTTTATGCCCTGTCAGTAACATTTGAAGTTGCATTTGCACATAAAACTTCTGGGTTGGTGTCCCATTATTAACATAATTTTTCACTGTTTTTTCACTCATAGGACACTTAATTTCAATAATACTATTTTCACAGATCCCATCAGGTGAACCTGCTAGCATGGGATAGTTTTTGGACAACATTAAACCACATATTTTAATTTTTTTTCCTAAGTTGGCACTCACAGTTTTCCTCACATCTTCCTCCAATATTCTACCACGTTTCATGGCTGTTGTGTCAGGAATTTTTCCACCCATTATTACTGCCATCAGAGTGCCATCACTGGTTGTACACCTACTGAATTCATAGGCTCTTGAAGCGGTCACTCTGCCATACCTTAATTCGTACCAAAGCCTGCTTTTATGTTGCTCCCTTGTTTCTTCTTCTACATTCTTGATGTCAGCATCAGAAAATATCACTTTTTTCAAAAATTCATCACTAGATTTTTCTTTATATTTCAGCACTAAATTGTCCATCGATAGACTTTGTAGTCTATCCAAAACATATTCGTTTTGGTGTTTTAATAATTCAACCTTGGCAAGCTTTCTTTTCCTCCCTTGCTCTGAAAACTTCTCATATAGTTCAGTATCTGACGGTAAGCTAGGGCGTCCCTTTGATAATTCCTTAGCAGGTATATATTTAAGTGTACTCCCAACTCTGGAAAGCTTGGACTTCATCCAATAGCATTCTATGGATGTGCAAGACGGTTCCTCACTCCTACGATGAACCCACATTAGGAATGCCATGGCATGTTTGCAGCCTCCTTGTGAAGCCACACAATCATGACATTCTACTGACTTCACTGCTTCTTCCTGTTCGTCGACTACCAAAGACACTCCATACAACTTTGCATGTACTTTATGTTCTGGGCAGATTTTACCTTTTATTGTGCACAAATTTCCTTCGCGTTTGAGCTGGACATAGCTTATAGCATCATCACCATAAGATGCCCTAGCGGACCTGAAATAAACAAAACAATGGTAAATATTTACTTGCAGAAGAAAATTTAACATAGGGGAGAGGGGGGCAGTTTAGAACAGAGGCAGTTTTGAATTATTGGATTTATGAACGCATTATTTCTCTTTCCTAACCTCCAATACCTTTTTAATACTGGTAAGACCGAACTACATGTCTGTCAGTCGCCAATTTACGTCAATGTCAGTGTCAAACAGGATAAAAGTGGTCGGTTACTTTACGGAGACGAAACCAAACATTGTTATTTTTTATTGTAAGCGGATTACTGAAAACGTAAGTATTATTTTCGAGTTTTGAATATTTCATAGTGTTGTGTGTATACAAGTGCAAGTGTATTACGAATATAAGTTAATTAAATACAAGTTTCTTGGTCGTCTAGTTAATTTTGTTTCTGAAGGATGGTATTGGGGCAGATTTGAAAAAAAACTGTGGGGCAGTTATGAATAAAATGTTCAAAAGTGCCCCCCGCTATTTGAACAAATGATGTTTATTTCTTTTTTAATAATTGATGAATATGATGAAATAAGTTCATTTTATATTATTTTACAGATATAAATCACAATGGTAAGAAATTACAAAAAGAAAAAAGAAAATGATGTGAATGAAGAAGACGCCGAGAGAGCTGTATTGTGTGTTTTCAATGATAGGCTGAAACTGAGGACCGCTGCTGCTATATCTATACTAATACATAAAGCTGAAGAGTTTGTTTGTGCGCGCTAATCTCAGGAACTACTGGTCCGATTTGAAAAAATATTCTTGCATTGCAGGAAGGCTTTAGGCTACATAACATCACGCTGCGACCAATAGGATCTGAGCTTATCTAATTACACGCGAACGAAGTCGCTGGCGGCCGCTAATATAATATAAAACCAACCACTTTGTACTATAGAGTAAAGAAATATAAAGAGATTGTAATGCCAAAAAATATAAATTATAGCAGCAAACACACTGTGCATCAAGTTTTCACTAATGATGAAGAACTTATGCAAGAAAAGTACTTTTTAAAAATGTCCAAAATGAATTATGGTCTTACCTACTTACAAGGTCGAAAATTGGCATATCAATATGGGAATTTAGGAATAAGGTGATTTGGATTGTTTGTTTGATATATATTTTTAATGCCTTCCTGAGACCATTTTAAATGGTATGTTTTTAAGATAATGTTAAGATTATAAAGACAAAGATTAGCAATATGTAACTAGATCTCAAATATTAAAATAATAAGTCACTTACATTCGTTCAAGACTGCCCCAGGCTGTTAATAGTTTTATAAAGTTTATTTATGTAATAGTGAGTGTACGAAGCTAGTGGCAATAAATTATAATTATATACGATCTGTATGTCTTAAATAAAGTGTTGATTATGTTTTAAGCTGCATTGTTTTCTTGTTATCATGGTATTTCAAAACTGCCCCTGGGGTTATCAAATGTGCCTCTTGCCAGGGGCACATTTGAACAAAAAATGGTTTTAAAAAAATAATAATATTGCTACTTTAAGAAATAAAAACAAGTAAGTTAATTTTTATTTTGTAGAACAAATAGCATATCTATTCATAAAAAAATAAAATACCTTGATATGTAGCACAATACGATAAATATAATATTTTATTCAAAAAGTGTTCAAAGGTGCCCCCCTCTCCCCTAAACATAACCTCAAGTTGTAACATTGGATATTATAATAAAATAGGTACAATCGCTATGCTATGTACTTATTTTTATGATTTAAATAACTGTTTATTATAAGGTACTTACATGGAAGTTTTAACATTTCTAAATTCTGCTGAACAAAAGTCTTTGTTTGATCCTAGAAACTTTCCTAGCGTTAACAAGTCGATTCTTGGTAAATTTGCACTGGAAGCTTTTATAAATCCTTGTTCCATGACTCAGTGTATCAGAATCGATTTACACAAAAGAAATTTAAGTTAAAAACAAAATAAAAACGGCGTATATAATGATAAAAACGAGTAAGTGTATAAATAAGTACTGAATTACAAGTAAACAGAGACTGACAGAAAGAAAGAACTCTAACGTGACGTCACGCGCTCTGATTGGCGTTCAGCATGTCATGGCGGATTGCCGTATTTATAAGCCCCGCACGATGATATTGCGATGGAACCTTGTCACAATAACAGCTTTGTGACGTCATCTGTCACACGAAAGGACAGCTAGCAAAAGAATGTTAAATGCAAAATTATAGTTTATTAATTTTGCATTTAACATTCTTTCTGGTTAAGGATTTATTTGTATTTTATAATTTTATTATACATACACATACCTACTCATCCATATTCTGACAAATAAACTTTCATTATTAAAAAATTCAAGGAAATAATTCTTGTAGACGTAAGAAAAATATATACTTATTCGTATATCTTTCTTACATGTTTATTAACTTTTGCTAACTACATTTCTGTTAATTTGTGAGCGGGAATTAAACCAGAGTACCAAATAACACCAGGATAGTATGTAAAATTTTTTTTATATATAATTCAATATAATCTTACCCTATTTATTCAATTCCACTCATACAGTCTTCCGAATCAGAACGTCTTTCTGTGTCTGTCGTTTCCGATTCACTGTCGTCTGCCGTATTTATGATAAATAACTCGTCAGTTATTCGATCTTTTTTCCAATATTCCTCTTCAAGCCGTTTAACATGATTGACTTCCTTTCGCCAGTCATCTGGAGTTATTGACGCCAACGCCTCCAATGTCAGAGCTTCAATGCGACTTTCCAACTGCTCCACATTTTTTTCTGACACCCTCATCTTTACCAGGTTCCAGATGTACTCAATGGGGTTGAGGTCGCAGTTGTAGGGTGGTAATCTAACGACCTCATGGCCATTGGCAGCTAATAAATTGACAATTTTATAATTTTTCGGCGGTCTGTGCCGTTTAATTAATAAATAGAGTTCAGGTTTTGTACTGTCGTTGGGAAAGTCGATGTTGTGAGCTTGTAGCCACTCAACCATCAACTGTTTTTTATTGTTCATACTTGGTGGCCTATTCTCTTCCCTACTGTGATAAGGGGCGTTGTCCATCACAATTATGGAGTTGCGTGGTATGTTGGGTACTAATTTTTCTGTAAGCCACTTGGTGAAATTCTCAACATTCATTTGATCATGGTAATCCCCCGTTTTGGTGTCTGCTTTAAACATTAAAAGGGCATTGTCAACAAAACCGCTTTCACTTCCCGCGTGAACTATTATCCATCGGCGGCCGGGGCTGTCGTTCCGTCTCACTCCGACATCGGTTGCTGTTTGCCAACATTTTTTTACCGTGTAGTGTGCGTGTATCCACGTTTCGTCGAGATAAATAACGGGTCTTTTGTTATTAGCAAGCGAGTCATTTTCTTTCATACGTCATAAATATCTAGCCCTCCACGCTTGAATTTGGGGTCTTTCAATTAGAGCCAGTCTTTTTTGGTAGCATCGTTTAAATTGGTAGCCTAAATCACATTTAATTATTTTTCTTAATGTAGTTTCACTATTGGTATAATTAAGGTCTAATTTTGAAGCCGCCAAGATTTTGCGCATTGTGGGTATTTCTCTCCTCACCGTATACATTGAATGTATAATATTTCTTAAAGCTGTTAAGGAAAACCCGTCGAAATATTCCTTCTTTTGTCTTTTTCCTTTAGTAGGAGTTCTCATTTTGCTGCCACTGGCTGTTGCCGACTCATGCTCTCGTCGCAATTTAGTCACAGTATTTTTTGCAACGCCTGTGGCACATGCCACACGCTCAGTGACTTTGGTTTAGCTGTTGCTTCGGTATTAAAATGTCCTCAGTAGTGTCCGAAGTACTTTTTAAAGCACGGTTTATACTTTCAAGAACTAACTTACAGTCCTCTTTTTCTTTAACAAAATAATTGTCCACTTTAATTATAATTTCACGAGCACGATTGTGAATTAATTTCTTACTCATTTTAACGAGTAACAGCTAACAAAACTAAACAACAAAACTCAAGAACAACAATAAAACAGGATAACAAAAACAAAAAACTAACAAAAATATTCGATGTGCGTAAGTGGGTAAGCGCGGACTGAACTTGCGAACGGTACTGACGGTGCGAGGTCGACTACGTCACCAAGATGGCCGCCGATCGCAATATCATCGTGCGGGGCTAGTAGTGATTTTATTTTATCAATAAAATATTAATCTTGGTTTTAATTATAAAAAGAACCAGTGTTTGTTAATCAAGCATTTAGGTATATTATACACACAAATTATTTCAATGAAATTTACTTGCTGTCATCATGCCTATTGAGTGTTTGTAAAGAAGTTCTTCCTGTATTTTGCTAGTCATGAGGTTATAAATAATCCGACGTGAAGGATACTACTCGGATAAAAGTATCCTATGTCCTAAGCCAGGTTATTATCCTAATTACATACAGAATTTGATAAAATTTGTAGATGGTACACACGTAGTTTACGTGTTTCCCAAATTTCATCGAAATCCCATCAGCCTTCAAGGCATGACAAGGTAACTAACAAATCTACCTTCGCAACAATGCTTTGTATAAACAGGTCTAGTCTCAGCTGCTTGTATTATAATTGCTCTACTTCGGTAGAACTCCTTTACAAGTAGCTTTTTGATTGGGTATAAATAATTTGCTACACAATGTAATATAGAACCGGGTGCATGAAATTACTTCTGTAATTAAATTAAAACACGACTGCAGCGCAGGTACCCGCTTTACGTTTCAAGTAAAATTATTTTCCAGCTTTAAATAAATTTGATTTATTACTGCTTAAACGCACGTATATTTTTTTTATAATATAAACTACTGGTTGACCGCAATACTTCCTGACGGTACACATTGATGCGATCGTTGATGGTAAAGCGCGTTAGTTTATTAAGAACCTTTTCACTCAAAAGAAACTGAGTGGATAGGAAAGAAGAAGTCAGTTGTGCGAGTTGATTTTAATGTTAAAACTGAACAACACGACCAACATTGCTGCGCCAGAGGGAGATTGAGCTGGAGATCCTTCATGACCAAACTCTCAAGACAACAATATTTGGCGCATCGTAGCCCTCAGACCCCTCCTTACGGCTTCACCAAACATCATGCCGGAATACGACGAATCGCTTGGCAGCAAGATTTTGTCTGGTGGGTGGTAACTTCTTCCGGTAGCCGATGTTATGATTCATGTAACAAAGGCGCATTGACCCTCACCAATTTCTGAATAGCCTTTTCTCAACTATGACGAAAAAAGGAGGAGGTTTTCAATCAAAGAGAGCCAAGAAGAACCCCTTAACGTGATTTCCGGAGCACTGTGGATAGAATTAACCAAGATTGTCAGAAACAGTTGAAGTTTTTGGTAAGAAGCTATTGAATGTTTTTGAATAGAATTGAGGGAGAAACTGTTTGTTTTATATTAATTAAATAAAGCTATTGTATTTCAACTGTAATTCAATTCAGGTTGAGTGGAATCTTCGCAGGAGTATTCGTAGTAGCTGTATGAGAGTTCCGAAAATCGAATGAAATGGCCTGAAATGGGAGAGGCCTATGTCCAGCAGTGGACTGCCATAGGCTGAAAATGACTGCAACTAAACAAAGTATTGGCGATTTCTTACAAAACTACAACTATTTCGATGACCGCGCCTTATATTATAGGAAGATTTTTGTGGGACAGATTGGTAGTAGAATACCTATTTAGTCAGTCTTAAAACTGTTCCCGCGACTTAGTTCACAACAGCTGCTATGCCTAAAATAAAATGGATTTCAAGGTTTTTTCCTTTTTTTTGTGCGTGGAACCCTAATTCCTTCTATAATATAGACTATAATTTAAAATGTATTTGGATCCTTCGGAAGTGTTGTTAATAATGCATTACTAGGTACGTAGTATTAAACTAAGTCGCTTTCTCTGTGCCATGTCCATAGGTATGATTGAATCTTTAAAACTACGCAACGGATTTTATTCCCGTTTATTTAAAGAGGAAGGTTTATATGTATAATAACATCCATTAAATGGTGGAGATATACTATTATTTTTGAGGTTTTTAATGTGATATCGTAAATAATTAAATTTTTTCCACGTTTGCAATGAAACGCAGTCTTCAATCCTACAAGATGAAAATAATGTACTAGGTAAATATTTTACAAATTGACAGAAAAGTCCGCAATGCCATATGTCTATCTCTTATGGATTTCCCACAATATTTTTTTTTATCATTTACTATTACGACAAATACTGGCTAATTTTCGAAGCGCTTTTAAACAATACAACATTAATTCTTATGCAATTTAATATCTTAAATACATCTCTTTACAGTATATGATTTAAATTAATATTTTTGAAGGTAAGCATTACAAATTTAAAAATTGCAGGGCGTCGCGTTTGCGGTAGTATCGACCGGCTGCAGCGGTGTGAGGGCGGGACGCTATGTGAACGTTGTATATTTTTATATACAACGTTCACATTTTTTCAGTAGTGTAATTAGTGTCAGCATTGCACCCGTGCGAAGCTGGGGCGTATCGCTAGTAGATTATAATCATCTGTTTAGCCTGTTCAAAGTATGTTTGCAGCGATTTTTGACTGTAGTTCTATGTAAAATTCTAGTACCATCCATATCTGGCTTCCTTATGTCAATGGTATAAGGTTCAATATTCGTGACATGCAGTACGTAACTTTTAAGCCCTATATCTTCAGACCTAGGCATTTTAGAGGTACGATATAAAAATGCATTGCTAGACGTAGGATGGCCTATCGAATCATCATCATCCCAGCGTTAATCCCAGTCGCATCCGAAGCCTTTTCAGCTTTGGAGTCTGGGGTCCGCTTTACCAGTCCAACTGCTGATATGGCTAAACTTCGACATTTTCCGTGAAGCGACTACCGTCTGACCTCCACAACCCGAAGGCGACATCGAAGCATTGCAGTTAGACCAATTGTTGGATTTTTGAGGGCTCCAACAACCCGTAACGACTGCCACTAGATGTTCGAATGGCAACCGGGACCAACGGCTTAATGTGCTTTCCGAGGCACAACCAGACCAGTGCAAATATTCATATTCATGCATACAAATACTTGCACTGTGCGGGGATCGAACCTGCGCCACCTTGCGCAGCGGCCGCATCCGCTACCGCTACGCCACGGAGGCTGATAGGATGGCCTATCGAATATATATACGATATCCCTTTGGTTAGACTATTCATTTTGCTATGGCATAGATTTCTAAACAAGATAACAACATCAGTCATGTTTCCACTCCTAGTAAACATGCCGAGATGTCGCATCTCCTCCAAGTTTTGACTCTAAGACATGCCAGTTTCCTCACAATGTTTTCCTTCACCATTTTAAGAGAAGTGGTGATGAATTAATTTACCTACACATAGTAACGCGCCTGATGGGGTTCGAACTTAGGACATACAATTTGTAAGTCGAGGTCGATAATCAACATTTCAATAAGCCATCTCTGCTCTCCTAAAATATCTAGATAAATTCTCTAAATTCTCTTTTATGTACATATTTATTGTATAATCTATGTAAAAAGTACAACACTGTAGACTACCTACATTTTTTACCCGACTACGGCAAAGCAAAAGGAGGGTTATGATTTTGACAGGCTATGTATGTATGTATGTATGTATATATGTTCATCTGTTCCCTCGTAACTTCTAAACTACTTATCAGAATTCGACAAATGACATATCATTAGAGGCGTCTTAATTGTCCGCTGGTTATAGGCTATATAGGGTTTCACAAAATCTAATGTGGCGCCATCTATCGGACAAAACATACAGAGTAAAAAAATAAAGTTAAGATAAATATGCCGTGTTTGGTATCATTTTAAAGCGTTTTACTTGTACATTTTGAATATATATATATATTACTAGCATTTGCTTGTGACTTTACCTGTATTCATGGGCTGATTGCATATAATTCACATATTTTCGTTCATAGCTTCTTTACTACTTATCAGAATAAGACCACTGCAGTACCATTAATGGAGGGCCTTGATATTCTGTTGGGTATGAGCTATAAAGCTTGTCACCAAATTTAGTATAGCGCCCTCTAGCGGACAAAAAGTTCTAAGTAAATATAAAATTAAAATAAATATACCGTGTTTGGTATCAACTGAAAGAGCTTCACGAGTACTTTATGTTGGTACATAATTACAGGAATGCTTTTTAGTTCATCAATTTAACTTTTGTTAATATTATGCGCCACAAATACACTTTAACACCAAAATAGTACAAATAATAAAAAGTAAAAAAACTAAAACCCAACTACGACAAAAAACGACGCTGAAAAAGTATAAAACAAGATTTTCAGAATACTGAACTAAACAAAGTTGCTAATGTAGTTGCAAGTAAATGGACACAGTAGATTCTACCAAGATGCCTTCGTTGTTCTATAGTAATGTCTTACAATACTATTCTGAAATATGCAATATTCACTATTTAGAGATAAGTTTTCATGTTTGGAAAGGCGTAGTCACACGTTACATATACCTACCTACCGTAACACTTGGACAACGTGTGACTACGCCTTTCCAAACATGAAAATTTATCTCTAAATAGTGAATATTGCATACTTCAGAATAGTATTGTATGACATTACTGTCAATTTACAACGAAGGCATCTTGGTAGAATCTACTGTGTCCATTTACTTGCAACTACATTAGCAACTTTGTTTAGTTCAGTATTCTGAAAATCTTGTTTTATACTTTTTCAGCGTCGTTTTTTGTCGTAGTTGGGTTTTAGTTTTTTTACTTTTTATTTCTCTCTCGTTCTTAGTATTCCTTCTAAAGGGTGTCTGTAAAAGATCGCTCTTAGGGATAACACCGTCCACTGTGTCACCCTTTTTAAAATCTTTATATTTTTGTTTTTTAATTTATATATTGTACATAATAAAAAGTATTCGTTTATATTCTAAAATTGGTTGATGCAGGTTTCATCAACAGTAATGTATATTGAATAAAACTACATGAATTAATTAATCACTGTGTAATTATTTCTGTAAACGCCGTTGCCGGTAATAGAGTACAGAGCGAACCATAGATACCACAAACAGTAATCACACCAACCCAACCTATAAAAAGTCCTTTTGCTCCGTAACACTAATCTTATGTAAAACTCTTGGTCAATACATGGTTTACTCGATTTATTTTCCGTCCATTCTGGACTTTTTCACAGGAAATTGAATTCTCCGTCGTCCGCGGTACGTTTGAGAGGAAATCTGCTTCATTTTTTTTCTTGCTTGCTTTTATGAAATGTGTTCCAGTGTTTCTTTTACGAGGTAAAGGTGTTACGTTTTTTTTTCTTTTTGAAGTAAAATAAAGTTAAGTAACGGAAAGGTAGACCTCTTTTGTTGATACTTAGAACATTTTGGCTGTCATTAACTTAGGTTCGTAAAGGCCTTTTCTACTATAAAATGTTTAAAGAGCGCCTTGACAGCTCTAAATGACATAATTTGTATGAGTTTGTTGAGTAATATTTTTCGTCTCATGTTCTTCCATAAAACAGGTACAGACGTCAGCACATCAAGCTACTATAATTTGTCAGATTTCTTTATTACATTTTCAACTTTATTTCTGAATTATTAAGGCTCAAGGTTGATTGGGAATATTGGACAGTTTCGGGTAGCTTGACCTGCTGTCGTCGTACATAACGTTATTCTATAGCATGCATTTTGGAGAATGAGCGCGGAAATTACATAATTTAATTCCGCCATCACCGTTCCATCATCAGACGAACCGTCGTAAAGCATAATGTTAAAGAAACAACCTTAACATTTTCTAAATGCCTCAAGCAGAATGGTGTTTAATAATATCATACTATCACCTTTTTTCCCACCGAAAAGGTGGGCAAAATTGTTTCTAACGAACATTTTTTTTTTATCCATACTTCCATACTAATATTATAAATGCGAAAGTAACTCTGTCTGTCTGTCTGTCGGTCTGTCTGTCTGTCTGTCTGTTTGTCTGTCTGTTACGCTTTCCCGCTTAAACCTCTCAACCGATTTTGATGAAATTTGGCACAGACAATCTTTAGACCCTGAGAAAGAACATAGGCTACCTTTTATCCCGAAAAAAATTGATATTCCCGAGGGAAATCTGAAAAGCGCGATATAACCGAACTCCACGCGGGCGAAGCCGCGGGCGGAAAGCTAGTAAGTTATAAACTAGCGCTTGACCGCAATCCCGCCTGATGTTAAGCAGTGATGCGATCGTTGACGGTAAAGCGCGCTAGTTTATTAAGAGCCTATTCACTCTAGCCTTGAAGACACTCAAATTGTAGTGTGACGGAAACACCGCTGCGGGCAAACTAATCCAGTCCCTCGATGTACGCGGAATAAAAGAGGAAGCGAAACGGTTCGTCCGGATCAACCCCCAAATACGTTTACATAATTCCTTCTAATAGTGGGCGAGCCATTTGCCACCTACCAGGCACTAATCAGTAAGGTTCTGGAGTGGCGGCCACGTACTGGAAGACGCAGCGTAGGGAGGCAACAAGGTGGACCGATGACCTGGTGAAGGTCGCGGGAAGCCGATGGATGCGGGCAGTACAAGACCGGCGAGGAAAGCCTTGGGGGAGGCCTTTGTCCAGCAGTGGACATCTATAGGCTGAGGAAGGAAGGCACTAATCCAGCCCCCGGGATACTACTAAGACATTCACACATGTTTGATGATATTTTAAGCCTTATAATATGTGACAATACGACAATAAATGAAAACTCGAACAATGCTTCTTCATAAGAATAATCCTAAAACAAAGAAAAAATCTAGAATCAAAAATAAAAAAAATATGAAAATTTCAAACAAACTAAATCGCATAAAATTGCAAACGAAATAGAACATCCTTTAAAAATATTGGTTCACTGACCTCCGATCGGCGACAGCCCGATCCTGTATCGACTTACTTTATTGCGCCATTATTATTAAATAATAATGGCGCAAAAAAAAAAAGTACCACAGGATGCGGCGGCCCATAACCTGTAAGCGCTTCTTTATCAACATGTACATCATGTAGAAATTGAGAAAAATGAAAAATCATATAAATATGTCCATTACTTTAGTCACAGGAAATCTGTGACTAAACTAATGGACATAATTATATGATTTTTTATGGGTAGACTGGGAATGTGTTGAGGTACGCGATGTTTAATTTATTGTCGTATTGTCAGCACCACTCTGTATACATACCAAAGGCATAACATTTTTGATGATATAACAACATTGGAAGGGTTTAAAGTTAAAACACTCTAAGAATTTATTAAACTTATACGGTTTCATATTTCCTAAATTCAAATCACAACAAACGTGTCACTGCATTATGTAGATCAATATGGTTCTCGTTAGTAAAAACACAAAAATATAAGAAATGGTTGAGGGAAAATGCGTCACATCCACGCAAAACGGCTATCGCTCAGCATTATGCTCCAACCCAGAGAAATTTTATAAAAATCGATTCAGTAGTTTGGTATTCAAAACCGAAATTACGGGTATAAATTCAAATAAAAATAAGGCGTCATTTGCTTGTTAGCCTATTCCCAACTATGTTGGCGGCAGCGTCCAGTCTGACCGGATGCAGCTCACCAGTACTTTTTGCAACTAAAAATTGTAAAATAAAAACATTTTACAAAAAAGAAAAAACAACCGACTTCCACACAAAAAGCAATACAAAGTGAAAAATAACTAATTTCGGAAGTCGGTGGCAAATATGCATATACATGTTCATGGTCATGGTGTCTTTGGTTTTTGTATATTCGTATTTCTATTCTAGTTCATAAGGAACAATAATTACACTTTCTGATCTAAAACCTTCGTTTCCTAATTTATAAGAGCATCTAGCATAATTACACCGACTATACCTAGTTTTAGTACTAAAATGTTTTTTTTTTTTATAATTATAAACTACTAGCTTTCCGCCCACGGCTTCGCCTGCCTGGAATTCGGTTATATCGCGCTTTTTAGATTTCTCTCGGGAATATCAAATTTTTCCGGCATAAAAAGTACCCTATTATTTAATCCGGACTTCTAACTTTACGTCAGCAAAATTTTCAATGCAATCGGTTCAGCAGTTACTTACGGCGTGAAAGCGGAACAAACATACCTACAAACAAATTCACTTTCCCATTTATAATATTAGTAAGGCCGCTGCCTCGAAACTTGCGGGCATCCAAGACCCATTCTCGAAACTGGCGGGCAGATCGCGCGTCACTATAGCCGCGTAGTGTTGTGTTCACGATTGTGTCGACGAGATATTTGTTTTCATTCGCGAAAGAAATGTCTAAACAATGACGGCAACATCTTTTTGATTCAAATTTATTCCTAACGCTCGATCACCGCTCGCTGCCCGCAAGATTCGAGCGCGAGAAGTACACCGCTCGCTGCCCGCCACCGCCCCGCTACCGCGCCGCTGTTTTCGAGAACCGGTCCGTTTGATTCTACGCGTAAGATCTTGCCGCTCACTCGCCGCCGCCGCTGCCGCCCCGCTGCCCGCAAGATTCCAGGCAGCGGCCTAAGGATTGCTTGACCGCAATCTCGCCTGATGGTAAGCAGTGATGCAATCGTTGATAGTAAAACGCGCTAGTTTATTACGAACCTCAAAAACCTGAGTGTTATAATGTTAAACCAAACAACACAACCAACACGAATCGCTTCGCGGCAAGACTGGTGTGATGATGTCTGGTGGGTGGTAACTTCTGCCGGCAGCCGATGTTATGGCCTACCACGGAGAGAAATACCGATACTAGTGTCTTCGAGGGTCGAAGCGTTTATATTAAACTAGTGCACTTTACCATCAACGATTGCATCACTGCTTACCATCTGGACGTTTTTTTTACTACATAATTTATATCATTAAAAAAGTGCGGATAGATTATTTTCAAATTTTAATGTTAGTTCGTGGGGACCACTGATATCTATTTCATGCCCAATCCATGATCAGATAAGAAAAGCTTTAAAATTTGGTTACATTATTCCATTTCATTTCACATCCATTCCATTCGTGTAATAATTCTCATTACCGCCATATCGAAATAGCTTAGTACTGAATTAACGTTTTTCGCATTCCAAAGAAGGTATGTGGCACTTCAGAAGTGATTAAAAAATTGGCCAAGTTCGATGCGGACTCGCGCACGAAGTGTTCTTTACAATCATTATATTATTTCTGAAGAGCTTTGTTTTACATACGTCTTCAATAAACTTAAATGAGGCATTATTTTAAAGCTTTTCTGTACTGCTACACCGGAAAAATAAACAAATTACTCACATTTGAGTGGTTCTTCGAAAATTTACGATTGAAAATCAAGGAAATGTGCGAGTACTTCGCACCTAGTTATCTATAATACAACCACTGGAAAGACATAATGATGCCATTTTGTTAGTATATTACGACACTTGTCAAAAACAATCACTGCTCTGTCACTAAGTATTGTAATGGCAGAATAGGGCTCCTGCTGGCAGGTAGATAGAAGGACAGCGGAATCTTACCAGCAGAGTCCCGTTTTTTCACTTTTAGTACGGGATACCAAAAACGTTCATTTGTTATAAAATACGTTGTTCTCACATGCAATGCGATACTGCTTCCAATTAGAGGGTTTTATAATAACACAGTTTGGGCTTTAGTAACAGCGATTGCTAAAATTCCACCATAAACTTATGTTACAAAAACATGAAACTGTGTTTTATAAGCGGTTGTTTCAAAGTACTGATATGATTAGAAAATTTCTGTCATAAAAGCTAGACTATAAACCTAATGGTAAGCTAATGGTAGTCTGTAAAAGATCACTCGTAGCGATAAGACCGCACATTGTGGCCTTTGTAAAATCTTCATACTTGGTCAAAATGCTCGAAGACCTCAGCACAGCTTCCCAATAAGTGGGTCTAAGGATGAACATAGATAAGACGAAGTTCATGTCGAACTCCCATGTCGCACCCACACCAGTTCTAAATGTTTGCTCTGCCATCGAAGTTGTTGACGAATATATATGTATGTAGTAGGTACCTGGTACAGACAGTCAAACTAGGTAGGTCGAGCTTCGAAAAAGAGGTTTCTCGTTGAAACCAGCTCGGCTGGGCAGCGTTCGGTAATCTACTCTACATCTTCTCGTTGTCCAAGATACCACAGTGTCTCCAGACTAAAATCTTGGACCAGTGTGTTTTTCCAGTAAATACATAGGAACCTGAAACGTGGTGGCTCACAATGGACCTCATACGAAGACTCAAGGTCACGCAAAGGGCGATGGAAAGAGCTATGCTCGGAGTGTCTCTGCTCGATCGAATCAGAAATGAGGAGATCCGTAAAAGAACCAAAGTCACTGACATAGGTCTTCTAGGGACTAAATTTGCACACTTGGGTCACATTGCACGAGGAATTGATGGCCGATGGGGTAATAAGGTTCTGCAGTGGCGGCCATGTACCGGAAATCGCAGCATAGAGAGGCACCCGACAAAGTGGACCAACCTGGTGTGGGCAGCACAAGACTGGTCATTGTGGAAAGCCTTGGAGGAGGCTTTTTCCCAGCAGTGGACCTCCATAGGCTGAGAAAAAGGAGAACGGGATGTAGCAGAATACCAGAATTATACATGGATCGACTGCCTATCTGACTTCTACATACCAATTACTTGGTAGTTCGATACCTCTTGCTACGATTGTTTGTCAGTCTTTTGGGCTATTGACCATACGCAACGACTTTCAAAGATATACCAATGCTAACTGTTTAGCCATGAGTGTAAACAGTTCGTCATCACTCTTATTTTTTTGTATCGTCCCACTGCTGGGCATAGGACGTCTCCTCTCATATAGAGAAGGATTGAGCCTAATCATCACGCTTGCTCAGTGCGGGTTGGCGATTTTAGACTTAAAAGTCCAGGTTTCCTCAAGATGTTTTCCTTCACCTTTTTAATAAGTCATTGGTGTCCAGGATATACTTACAAAGTACATATAATTTAGAAAAGTTACATTGGTACTTGCCTGACCTGGAATCGAACTCGCACACTCATACTTGAGAGGCTGTTGTTATAACCACTAGGCCATGTAAAAAATACTGCAATAAAATTCCAAATGATTTAAAACCTTCGACAAAAAAAAAACTACTTAAATATTTTCCATTTGGATTTTTTTTTGTTCTTTCCATCTTTTCTTGTTTCTTTCTTTCATTCAGCCGTTAAAATAAATTAACTCCACAGCCCGCTATCTTAGCAGCCACCCACAAACGCCTGTAAAATTTAAACCGGTGCATTGTACACTTATGGCGTAGAATCTGGGAAATTTAATTTACAACGGGAAACCCGTTCCACAGAGGAAACCTTTTAATGAATAGAAATGAAATTGTACGCTACAGTGCACACGAATGAGCCGATGCTTACACGTCATTAACGTGTGCAATACTATTAGTTAATGCCTTTGCTAGTTCATTTGTTTAGAATATTCCAAGTTACTATTTCAATTGGGTAATATTACTGCATAAAGACTTTCTGCGTGGTTTCGTAGGTAACACTCACAGAGCAGTGGCAGTTGAGGCTTGGCTGGCTTTCTAAGAAGCATCTGGAAGTAATTAAGTCTACGTATAATACTGCCTTCAGAGCCCATCCTGTCTGTGAGCTGAATAATGTTTCCTGGTGTAATAGAATACGATCAGAATAGCGCTTCATAATACTGGGATGCGTATGTCCTGTAGGAATTAATGATATATAAGTATGAGTATGTATAAGAAGTGTAAGTATATATAATAAATATACATAACACTAAACCATTTTAGACATCAATGTGTGTGGTTTCCACATGATCTGACCACGATTTTGTTTGGACTGTGACTTCCAAGTTTGTTTCGGGCTTTCTTCTCAGAGTAGTCAAACAGGAAATGTCGATTTCATCTTATTTTAATTTTTAGTTGATGTATATTTCAGCTATGTTTGTACAAACCTACAGAAATTAGAACGTCTTTGAGTAGATTTTTATAGGAACTACAGCAATCCAGTTAAAGTGAAAAAGCTGAATAATGAGGAAGCAATCAATCCATAAACGGCTGGAATCATAGACAAACAAATGTTTCATAGAGTATCCACGGAGCCAATCAATTATCTTTAACTTACAAAAGAACATTACAAACAAATCCTGCCACAATAGAACACAACTAATGCAAAAAAACTTCCCAAAATAAACGAAATTATATCTAAAAGCGATAACAAAAAGAATAGCAATCAAAATCACATTATACGCACGTCACGCGATCCCAAGACAGCACGTGTCACGTTACATAAAATAAAATTCGTTTCTTTAACATAACCCTTAAATGCTGGTGCGGTGGCAATAAAAGTATAATAACACTTGGAGCATCTAGTACCTGCGAATGAGTCTCCATGCGATAGTTAAGGGAAAATATTCTCTTGTGAAACGAGCTAAAAAAATTTTTATGCCTTGTTTGGTGAGCTTTGTGACGTCAAATTTCTTCACATTAAGATTTTTGTTATTTCTTGGTGATGTCTGATGAAGCCGTACGGAGGACGGCTCTGCGATGCGTTTAATGTTGTTGTGTCGGGAGTTTGGTCCTGCAGGGTTTTCAGATCAATCTCCCTCTGGCGCAGCATCGTTGGTCGTTTTGTTGGGTTTAACACTGCTTAGTTGTTTTGAGAGAATAAGCTTAATAAACTAGTGTGCTTTACCGTCAACGATTGCATCTCTGGTTACCATCAGGCGGGGTTGCGGTCAAGCACTAGTTTATAATTTAAAAAAAAAAAGACTAAACATTCGGAGAAATTTGATTCGTCACCAACGTGGCGAATTGTTATCCACCACTTCTCATAGGGAAGAAACTTAATGTTCCAGTAAAGGAGTTCTGCGTGATCACCGACAAAGTCACCGACATGATACTCTTCGAGTTGCTCCCAACAAGGTGGACCGATGAACTGATGAAAGTCGCGGGGAGCCGATGGATGCGGGCAGCATAAGACTGGTCAGCGTGGAAAGCCTTGGGGTAGGACTTTGTCCAGCAGTGGACATCTATAGGCTGAAGAAGAATAAGAAAGGGAATATTTTACACTGCGAATGCTTCATTAGATTTCAGTCAAGCCTTGCGTCTTAAATTACGAAAAGTATGTATAATGCTATGTGAAAATGCAGAGAATATTCGAGAATCGGTATTGTAATAGTCATAGTAAAAATCGCGTATTTATGGAAAAAGAATTATGTGAAAATGTTACAATAAGTTACTATTTTATTGTAACTTTCATTTTTTTTGGCACATTGCTCGTAGAAGCGATGGCCGATGGGGCAGTACTTAAGGTTCTGGAGTGGCGGCCACGTACCGGAAGACGCAGCGTAGGGACGCCCCCAACAAGGTGTCCGATGACCCAGTGAAGGTCGCGGGAAGCCGATGGATGCGGGCAGCAAAATACCTCATCATGGAATACCTTGGGGGCGGCCTTTCTCCAGCAGAAATATCTTAGAAATATGTATATTCTATCAATCTCTAATGCTCTTTACAGTAATTCCGAATCAAAAGGCTATAAGGGATAATAAATAAGAAAGCAGTTACAAGTGACACTCGCTCTAAAAAGACTCGACACTAATATAAAAATATTCTTCGCCACTTCGTAACCCTTAAATGCCAACGTGAAAAGTAATAATGCTACAATAGCACGGGGACCGCACGGTAAACCTGCGGCCGACGGTTATGGCGAGATTCCAACCGTAATGCAGAGATAGTTCGCAGTTTTCTAGTCGCTTTAAGCGTCAAACGTTTTGGTTTACAGCGCTTTTTTTTTCTTTTTTTTACCTACGTTGTTGGAGAATATTTTGACCTGCATTTTAATATTTTTTGGTGAATATGCTATTTTACTTAATGTTGTTGTAAATGTGAATCTCGTCCTATTTGGAATTGTGGTAATTCTCTATCTTTAGGCGGGCTTAAATTATGCAATAATGGCGCCGATTCTATTGTTAATAAATTAAACTAATTTTAAGATAAGTGCATCTTTTTCTTTCTAATTCGTTAAGAAAAGGATAGACGATAACATTTAAGTTTAATCCATTGATATAATATTAACTAAGGTAGATACGTCACTAGCGCACTGAAAATGAAGCGTACAAAAGGAGGTAAGTCCAGCAAGTCGCTTTAGTTTTCGTCGATTCTATTTAAGCGCAAACGACAAACACTAGCCATCTTTTTCTTCTCTATGCTTTAGATAGCGCCCCATCTCACTCACACTGTGCCAACCTGTGAAATGTACGCAGAATAAAAAAAAAATGCATGTGTGTGCTGCTGCTCCGATCGGCACATTTATTTTGGTTAATTTGTTAGAGCATATCATATCTGTTTAATATTATATCAATGGTTTAATCCTGTCAAATTAAGATACTATATAGACAGTTTAGACGCGATTATAAACATGGCGACTATTATTATTATTATCTAATTACGTCAGGGGCGCACTAATTTGACAGGTCTAAACTGTCATTTTATCTTCCGTCCTTTTCTTAACGAAATGGAAAGAAAAAGATGCACGTAACTTAAAATTTGTTTAGTTTGTGAACAACAGATTCGGGGCCAATATTAACCTTCCACAGCTTTACGTATAACGTGGAGAAACGCTTTCAAATTTCCATCACGATAACGTTATAACGTTTGTTACGAACATATGACTAAAACATTATTACCAACTAACATAAATTATCTTTATATATATAATTCTGCTGTACGTGTGTATGTCATTGAACTCCTCCTAAACGGCTTGACAGATTTTAATAAATTTTTCTGTATGCGTTTGAGTGGCGACCTGGATCGTTTAGATTCACAAATAAACCCGGCAGATGGCGCTAATCGCTTGAAGAAGCATGTGATCTCGGAAACGGCCCTAACGATTTCGCTGAAAATTAATATGTGGTGGTTTTCGGGGACGAAAAATCGATCTAGCTCAGTCTTATGTCTGGGGAAGCGCATATTTTCGAGTTTTCTCTTTCGCAATATTTCACGCATAATATGGACGCTAATTTCGCGCTTGACATAGCGGCTGTAGCGTAGTCGATGTTGGTATGGTCTACTCGCGATGGCTGGTGTTCCTTGGTTCAAACCCGGTCAATCACAAGTCTTTTTTTTTGTTTTTAGACAAGTTTATAGTTTTTTTTAATTTTTTTTAGTTACTTAAAAATATAATTGTACATAAGAACTAAAAGGCGAAAAAATAAAAAAGATATTTTTTTTATTTTAACTAAATTTGTACTTATGAACTAAAAGAGAAAAAAATAAATAGAAATAAATAATTATTTAAGATTTTTAATTTTACTTAAAGAGACAGAAACAAGAGCTCTAGGGGTAGAGAGAGGTATGATATCTTTGTTACAAATGTAGATGACAATGCTTTCCATGGATTTCTTCTTTCCATCCTAAATCTGCTGTACGTGTGTACGTCACTGAATTCCTCCTAGGCTGGTCCGATTTGAATGAAGTCTATGTATATAAATGAAAGTCGTGTTAATTACTATATTTATAACTCAAGAACCGCTTAACCAGTATGGCTCAAAATTGGTAGGGAGGTAGATAAGAACTGGGAGAAGGACATATCACATAGGATACTTTTATCCCGTTCCCGCGGTTCCTGTCGTTCCCGTGTGACGTGACATAAGACATGGTTTAACAAAACGCAACTGACATGGAATAACAAAACAACTCAGTCAAAATATAAGTTAGCAGTTCATTTGTTAAAAATGGTACAAACACACTCCTACACTACTCAGCATATTAAAAAAAAATCTTACCGGTTGAATGTTGATGCATTTATTTAAAGCAAGGAATATAAATGCTCTCTGCCGGTTTATTTTTTTAAATAAAAGCCCCAAAGCAAACTTCAACTTCAAAATTTCTAATATTGTATTACTGTGCCATTTACCACTTCACTACATACTATAAAACAAAGTTACTTTCTCTTTCCCTATGTTCCTTTGTATGATTAAATCTTTAAAACTGCGAAACAGATTTTGATGAGGTTTCTTTTAATAGATAGAGTAATTAAAAAGAAACGTTTATATGTATAAAAACATCCATTAAATTGTGGAGAAACACTATCCCTCGCCCACATGTGGGAGTGATGAGAGGAGGCATAACTCTGTTGCCGCGAAAAATCGCAGTACAGCGGACAGAGCTCCGGCGGGGTCTCATGGCGACATGGAAAGTGTGATTGTCGCAATCCAGCACTTAAGAGTAAAGCGAAAAAAAGCGTTTAAGAGTAACAAATATATGTACGTCCATACAAACTATCACGATTATAATCTATATATATAAAAATGAATTGCTGTTCGTTAGTCTCGCTAAAACTCGAGAACGGCTGGGCCGATTGAGCTGATTTTGGTTTTAAAATATTTGTCGTAGTCCAGGGTAGGTCTAAACGGTGAGAAAGTAAGGAAAAAATGATTTAATAATAATGATGTATAAGCTTCATTGTTTTTACTTCTTCTCTACACTTTAGTGCTACCCCGGTACCCTGCACCTCCAAAAAGGAGACAAAATAAAACTCACTTACAAGAGCAATGGGAGAATGGCAATGATAAATGTCACAACAATACAATATTAGTTTGAAGTTGAAGTTGGCTTTGTGGCTTTTTATTAGAAACTTTAAACCGGCAGAGAGTATTTCTTGCTTTAAACGAATGCATCAACGGCTGAGACTTTTTTTATGTACGGTGTATGGTACCAGGGTAGCACAAAAGTGTAGAGTCGAAACAATAAAGCTCATTCATCATTATTAATCTAATATTACATCGATGAAGTTATTTTGCCTACTTTGAGGAGTTGCAAGGTACCAGGATCGCAAAAAAGTGTAGGAGAAGTCGAAACAATGAAGTTCATTCATTCACACAGGAACAACAGGAACGGGATAAAAAGGATATCCTATATCCTTCTCCCAGTTCTTAGCTACCTCCCTACCAATTTTCAGCCAAATCGGTTCAGCCGTTCTTAAGTTATAAATAGTGTAACTAACACGACTTTCTTCTATATATATACAGATTATCCTAATTTAAAATAGTAGTTAGTAGTAAATAAGATCATGTCATATTGCCTTTAGGGCGGAACAAAGTTCGCCGGGCCACTTTTGTGCTACCCTGCTACATAGCACCTCTACAAACTAGGCACAATAAAAGTTCTTTGATGTAATTATTATGGTTTAATCATGAATGAGCTTCACTGTTTCGACTTCTCCTACACTTTTGTGCTGCCCTGGTACCTTACACCTCCACAAAGTAGAGAAAATCAAATTTCTTCTATGTATGTATTAGTACTATTAGTGATTTAATGATGAATGCAAAGCCGATTGATTACAAAGTGAAGGAAAACATTTTAAGGAAACCTGGCCTTTTGTAAGTCTGAAATCGCCAACCCGCATTGAGCAAGCGTGGTGATTACGCTCAGTCGTTCTCCTCTCTAGCTATCTCCAGCAGGGGGACGATAAAAAAAGGCTGATGATGATGATGATGAGCTTCATTGTTTCGATTTCTCCTACACTTTTGTGCTGCCCTAATTATCCTAATTTAAAAACTATTATATAAGATCATGTGATATTTATTGCCTTTAAGGCGGAACAAAGTTGGCCGGGTCAGCTAGCGGGTCTTCTAGCTGACCTTGCGAACTTTGTTCCGCCTTAAAAGCAATATGACATGATCTTATTTACTACTTTTTAAATTAGGATAATCTATACATATATATAAAAGAAGTCGTGTTAGTTACACCATTCATAACTCAAAAACGGCTGAACCGATTTGGCTGAAAATTGGTAGGGAGGTAGCCAAGAACTGGGAGAAGGACATAGGATATCCTTTTAACCCGTTCCAGTCATTCCTGTGTGAATGAATGAACTTTATTGTTTCGGCTTCTCCTACATTTTTGTGCTACCCTGGTACCTTGCACCTCCTCAAAGTAGGCAAAATAAAACTTCATCCATGTAATATTAGATTAATAATGATGAATGAGCTTCATTGTTTCGACTTCTCCTACACTTTTGTGCTACCCTGGTACCATACACCGTACATCTTTAAAAAAAAAAAGTCTCACCCGTTGATGCATTCGTTTAAAGCAAGAAATCCATACTATAAATTTATATTATAAATGCGAAAGTAACTCTGTCTGTCTGTCTGTCTGTCTGTCTGTCTGTCTGTTACGCTTTCCCGCTTAAACCTCTCAACCGATTTTGATGAAATTTGGCACAGATAATCTTTAGACCCTGAGAAAGAACATAGGCTACCTTTTATCCCGGAAAAATTTGATGTTCCCGAGGGAAACCTAAAAATCGCGATATAACCGAACTCCACGCGGGCGAAGCCGCGGGCGGAAAGCTAGTATTATTATACAAATTTTTTTTTTCAATACTTCTCTGTATGAGAGGAGACCTGTGCCCAGCAGTGAGACGATAAAGAGGTTGATGATGATGATGATACTAGCTTTAAAATTATGACAATATTTTAAAACTAAGGATAATCTTTTAAATATTTAAAGTTAACATTTAGGATTAAAGATCAATTTGTCTAAAACTTATGACATCATCATCATCATCGTCAACCTTTTTATCGTCCCACTGCTGGGCACAGATCTCTTCTCATACAGAAAAGGAAAAAATAAACTTAATTTATAGTTATTTTTTTTTTTTTTAGCTGATTACATATACTTATTACTTAAGCAGCTAAAAAGTCATGGTCTATTGCTTTGCGAAATGGATTAAATAAAAAAAAACAAGACATTAAAAATATGAACTAGTGAACAAATAACAATACATATAAATCCTGACAGAAAAACGTACGCCGTTCAGTATAAAAGCGTTTGTGACGGATAGCGTGACAAGAGTTCAAATGAGTACCATTGTCTCCGTTTTTCTTCGAACGAAAATTCTCAATATAACCGAAACTCAAACACAATAAAATAAATCTCACAATTCACAATCATGGCACCCCATTCTTTACCCACACACGGTCGCCGTCAACGATTTAACCCTTCACATGTTATTGTAGTTTTTATTCCAAGCCTAAACGGAATGTCAAGGTGGCACCACTGTCGCGGTCCGAAATACCGTTGTACCGAGAAAGGCGCCCCGTATCGCCACCGAAAATTCCAAATTTATTTCCTTGGTGAAATTTTGACATAATCTCAAATGGTTGCGAGCCCGTAAATTTAAGTTAAAATGCGGATTTTAGATGTTGTTGGTTTATTTTTAAGTGGAATGTCTATTAGATTGGAAAAAAGGTTTTATTTGAGGGTTAATATGTTTATGTGAATTCTAATAATTCAATTATGTAAAAATATCACTGTGAAAACTGTCATCATCATCTCAGCGTTAATCCCAGTCGCTTTCGAAGCATTTTCAGCTTTGGAGTCTGGGATCCGCTTTACCAGTCAAACTGCTGATTTGGCTAAACTTCGATATTTTCCGCGAAGCGACTGCCGTCTGACCTCCACAACCTGAAGACGATGTCGAAGCATTGCAGTTAAACTAATTGTTGGACTTTTGAGGGATCCAACAACCCGTAACGACTGCCATTAGATGTTCGTGTGGCAACCGGGAGCAACGGCTTAACGTGCTTTCCGAGATACGACCAGACCAGTGCATATATTCATATTCATGCATTCAAATATTTGCACTTTGCGGGGACTGAAACCGCGTCTTCTTGCACAGCGGCCGCGTTCGCTACCGCTACGCCATGGAGGTGTCACATAATGTAGATAATTTAAGTACTAACCGCCCTGGAAAGTTTTTCGCTCCACCTAGTTTAAGGGCATCCTCCTACCTTACTTTTCCCGATTCCCTGTCTCAACTCAAAGCAATGTCTAGCTTACGATGATCACATTAAAGCCTATATGAAACCAATTATAATACAACGAACGACCAGGTTCCACCCTTACGCTGTTGAGACCACTACGATCCAGATGAAGCCTTTTCCCTCGTCCTTTATACCACGTACACCGAAGGATTGGAACTGGTTTTACCGTCTGACTACAATTTAAGTGTCTTCAAGGCTAGAGTGAATAGGCTCTTAATAAACTAGCAAGCTTTATCATCTACGATCACTGCTTACCATTAGACGCTATCGCGTTCAAGCACTAGTTTCTTCCTCAGCCTATAGATGTCCACTGCTAGACAAAGGCCTCCCCCAAGGCTATCCACGATGACCGGTCTTGTGCTGCCCGCATCCATCGGCTTCCCGCGACCTTCACCAGGTCATCGGTCCACCTTGTTGGGGGTCTCCCTATGCTGCGTCTTCCAGTACGTGGCCGCCACTCCAGAACCTTGCTGCCCCATCGGCCATCGGTTCTACGCACTAGTTTATAATGTTAAAAAATGGGTATATACGTGTAAGACTACCTCAGAAGGAAGGGACTCGGTTCGAAGGAAACTTCAGCAATACCCAATACTCCGCTCTATTTTATTATTACCACAATGAATCAACTTATAATATAACTATGACTATCCAATTATATTACATAGATTATTTGACAATGTAAGACAACTGAACCGTTAGCCCGTCGCCGACCAAGTGTCCAGCTTTTTCTGTTTCCTGCCATATTCCACCTCCCTGTTGACTATTACCGTTGTGTAGTAAGCTATGACTCCCGCCATTCTAGGCTGAACCAATTAGATACAAGCATTCGTTTTGTTGTCAAAAACCGGCCCACGACAGACTTCAGAGCGGAAACAGCCAACTAACGCATTATTTATTCTAAAAATTGCATACAAAATAATCAAAACCTTACATACGTACCAACGGCATTACAATGAAATGATATTGGATAGGCTTTTATTTATTTTTTTATGTAAATTATAAACTAGCGCTTGACCGCAATCCCGCCTAATGGTAAGCAGTGATGCAATCGATGGTGGTAAAGTACACTAGTTTATTAAGAGCCTTGAAGACACTCAAATTGTAGTCCGATGGAAACACCGCCGCTGGCAAATTGTTCCGTTCCCTTGATACTGCATACAGTATGAAAGAGGATGGAATTTTATGAGAAATCAAGACAACAGCAGACGGACAAATAGAAAGTCTTGAATTTAGCGTCCCATGATGCTAAATATTACAATGTTTCCATTCAAAACTCTACAATGTCGTGTACATTGACACCATCTAAAATTTCACAAAGTGAAAAGCATTATTACCCGTAAAATGAAACCCATAGTATCTTATTAAAACCACGTCGTTACCATCTGCCCAGACTGTCAATTTATTGCCATGTTTATGTCAATTCGTTGCCACGTTTCTGTCAATTCATTGCCGCGTATCTGTCATCATTACCGGTTTCATTTCCGTTGCGTTACGTTATTCTCTGGTTGTCGCATTATACACCTTTATTAATAATGACGCATCGTGAAATGGAATATTATTTGGGGCATGTAATTATCGTTTTGGGTTTGTAGGGAAGGTATATTTTGCTTTTTGACTGTATCGATTAAGTTTCAGGAATGACTAGGTTGATATGAAATTGTTATTATTTTGTGGTGATGGAATTTTTATGTTATTAGACCTCCGCTTGGAGATAGTAGACCGTAATCAGGGAGGTCAGTACAGGTTGGTATATGATATAGATAAGTAAATGTAGATGCACCTCCTACATAGAAATATAGATAAAAAAATTAAAAAAAACCTACTATAAAAAGTCATCATAAATGTTCCACCCATTATAGAAAATTGTTTATTTATACCTGAGCGTTAAAAATAATGTTGTAACTCAACAATAATGAACGCAAACAAGGAACATGCGATTGCTTTCAGACGAGTATTAGCCATCGCTCCATTTAAAAATTTAACCGCGCATTGAATTTTCAACTCTCTGCGATGAGCGTTACGTTGAAATTACTGTGCATGAAAGCAAATTTTCGCGGGAAAAATGCGTTCGTGCAAACTTGGACCACTCAATGATTCCTTACTTCGAAATCTGAATTTGTTTTGCTATTCCCGCCAAACCTGCGTTGATTTCGCGCGGTTTCGGCCATTTTGTCATAGAGAATTGCGGCCCAGCATGGTAATAGCGTAAGAAACTATCAGTAAATGAAAGCAATGAGTTTCATTTTGATAATCTTACAACATTTATTGCTTTATTAACGTCGGAAAGCACATTAACCCGTTGGGCCCGTCTGTCATTCGTAGGTTTTTGACAGTACTTGGACGTCAGAACTCCGAAAGTCTGGCCAAGAAAGTCTGGAAAGGGTATCGTATTACCTAGTAACTGGGCTGTCAAGGTTACATGGGCAGATACTGTGTAAATACTGGTATTCCGCTAAATTCGGTGAAACTGGTGAGCAGCGGTATCGGCAACGACTTACAAGTTATAGGTCGTAGGTTCGAACCCCATCGGGTGCTTTACTTTGTGTAAGTGTACTTAAATTATTTCATCACCACTGCTCTAAAACCGGTGAAGGAAAACGTCGCGAGGAAACCAGCATGCCCTAGAGCCAAAAAAAACATAAATAAGACATGTGACATCTACCAACCCAAACTGGGCAGTGTGATAGATTACGGCCCACTCCCTCTCACCAAGTGATGGCCTGTGTTCCAACAGTGGGAACATTATATGTTGACACTGGAAGTCGACCCCGACATAGCTGGGAAAAAGCTGGAATATTGATGATGATTTAGGTTTGTGACCAAACTCTAGTGTCCCCTCTTTGAGGAGTGCAACCTCACCTTCCACCTGACGCAGGTCCTCATCGGACACGGCTGTTTCGGGAGATCCCTGTTCCGGATAAGGCGGGAGAAACGCCAAGGTCTCACCGCTGTGAGGATCGCCTTGAGGTCACAGTGGAGCATACTGTGGAGGTCTGCCCAGCTTGGAAGTAGCACCGCCTTGTCCTCGCAGCGGTGAACGGCGGTGTCAGCGCATCGTGACGGGTCTACGAAGACCGACGTCTAGGTTAGGGTTGCGGGTTGGTTGAAAGAGAATCCGTGGCCCTGACGCACAGACAAGTGGAGGAAAACGAAAAGCTAAAGTTAGACACGCCCTTCCGCCCCGCCCAGAGCGGAAGAGGTCATTTGATGATTCCTCATCCGAACTAAAAGGATAACAATAATATTACTGATACACATTTCATATTTGAACTGCTACGTTAGTTGGAAGCGCGACTGGTGATCATGAGTTTCTGGGTTCGATACTCGAGTTGGCAATGATTTCTCAAAGGATTTATTTTTAAATTTTCGCACATGGCCTGTACAGAGGCAGTCTTAATGCCTAAGGCAATCTCTACCAGCAAACCACAGGTGGTGAAGAGATTATATAGCAGGTGCTTTAGTTGAAAAAACTTTGTTGGTCTCTAATATTTTTTGAATAAATTAGTTTTACCTCGGACTACCTAATTTTGTCACATAATTAATTTAGTGAATAATAATTTTAATTTTAACTAAAGGACTTCATTTTTATTTGCCTTATTTCTTAAATATATTCTGGTCCTTGAGTTACTTCGGATAAATTAGCTTCGCCTCGGACGTAGATTGTCCGAGGCAAAGATATTTTATCCAAATTATATCAAGTTTTCGTTACATAGTGGTGTGTTTTATAACGATAATTTTATCCGCATGAAGAGTTTTTAATTCGTAGCAGTATTTACACCGCTACTTCCGAAAACCGCATTATGATGCGGTTTTGTTGGCTTATACTGACGGCACGCAAATCTTGCAAACCGCAAGCAAAGTTTACTGTCCAACTAGTATAAATTTAATGCAACTTCCCGACATCAAACATCTGGCAATTGCCCGCACGACCCTTCACTCGGCTGGGCAAAAGATCCTCCCTTTTCTACGGAGGATGAGTGAACTTTACACCTTGCTCCTACCATACTACTAATTTTTCTGGTGTAACAGATTTGTTCGTAAAATATAATTCGATTTGAACTGCTCACGGTTTTATTATTAACCATTAACCAACGGTACGCTACTAAAAAAGTTCTATCTGTAACATATACCAACCCGTACTAAACCCGCGTGGTAGATTACGACCTACTTTCTCCAATTGAGAGGAGGCCTGTGTCCTTGGAGTGGAAACATTATAAGCTGATTATGTATAGGGACTGTCCGAAATACATGAATTAAATTGATTCAATCAAAACCTAAAGTCGTGGTGGCCTAGTGGTTAAAACACCAGCCTTTAAAGTATGAGTGTGCGGGTTCGATTCCAGGTTAGGCAAGTACCAATGTAACTTTTCCAGTATATCTTGGACACCAATGACTGATTAAAAGGTGAAGGAAAACATCTTGAGAAAACCTGGACTTCAAGTCTGAAATCGCTAACCCGTATAGAGCAAGCGTGGTGATTACGCTCAATCCTTCTCTGTATGAGAGAAGACCTGTGCCCAGCAGTGGGACGATAAAATGTTGATGATGATGATGAATTAAAACCGTCCGATGCAAAGACAGGACGGGATCGGACCTTTTAAGGCTCCCGCGGACAGGTGCTACGCGATTCTGGTAAAATATCCCCTACAACGTTCATTTTTGCTTATGCGAAACCCGAAACACGTGTCCAGTACTTTTAAGTAAAGAACCTATGTACAAAATTTCAAAAAGATATCATGAAAAACCACAAAGTTATGAGATTGTTATCTTACTTGGTTGTGCTAACAAAAATATGGTCAACGCTCAACTCGAGCGGGCGAGTGTTGCATTGACATGTGGCGTCAGCTGTTGCGCGTACTATGATCTACCGTAAGCTGTGTGGCGCGCTCAGTAACCACAATGCAACAATTTCAAAATGCATTTTTGCAAAAATATAGTTAATATAGTGTAAAATTGATTGGAATCGATTCAGTTGCTTATTCTGAACAAACTGTATTCAGGTTAGGTATAAAGCAAAAATAACGTATAAAAAACATCATGGAAAATCTGTCACTAGAATTGCGTCGCGCTTGTCTGCGAGACCTTCCAAAGTAAAGTTTGGCTTTCATAATGTCAGTAATAATTTATTCTCTTAACTTATAATAGATATCTATGTTCAAAGAAAATGAATTAACTAAGTGCTCACTCAATAGAAAATACAAAAGCAAGGCTATATTTTAAAAGTTCGTAGTTTAATTCAATTGTATGACAAGATGGGAGCCCTTTGTGATATTTTTGTTTGACTTATGAGCCCTTAGTTCATAATTTTCTAAGTGAACCATTATATTTTATTAAAGAATTTGAGATGATTTTCAAGTTGTTCAACATTAAACTGAATGTCAAACTTAACAAAGTTCAGATTCATTTGCAACCAGAATGTTTTTATTCAACCTATTTGGTCACTCAAGAATCAACTTAAAGCATATTTAAATAAAGTACATAGTTGATTAATACATCATGAAATATAAATTATATGCGATTATGAACGCTCTTAGATTGATAAAAAGTACTAACTGCGCCTCGCGGTTTCAGCCGCGTAGGTTACGACAGGTTTTTTTTTATATGCTCCGCTCCTATTAGTCGCAGCATGATGTCATATAGCCTAAAGTCTTCTTGGATGAATGAGCTATCCAACGCAAAAAGAAATTTTCAAATCGGACCAGTAGTCCCTGAGATTAGCGCGTTCAAACAAACAAACAAACTCTTCAGCTTTATATATTAGTATAGATTTGTGAAAACACTGTTATAGTCCTACTAATATTATTAGAAATGCGAATGTTTGTGAGTATGGATGGATGTTTGCTACTCTTTTATCCAAAAACTACGAAACCGATTTAGATAAAATGTAGCACACAGATAGTTCATAATCAGGAATATCACCTAAGATACTTTATATCTTAACTTATGCGGGTGAAACAGCGGAGCACAGGTAGTTAGATCTACAGGGTGGCGCAATAGAACGTGCATATTGCATCATCTTTTTTTGCGGGGTAGAAGGGGCGTGGGCGAGGGGAGACCGATATCGTTGGGTAGCGCGGTTCATGAAGTTTTAGTCACTATGAGTCACTTCGACGGGAAGCGTCGCGCATTTTGCGTGCGCGCATTTTACGAAAACTCTCGTTCGTACGTAGTTGTCAGGCGACTATTTTGTTCTGAGTATGGTGTACGGCAAATTAGGGAGGCTCCGAGTGCTAATTTAATTAAAATCTGGATAAAGCGGTTTGAAGAGACTGGATCGACGTTTAAACCACACGCAAAAGGTCGTCCACGCACATTTAGGACCGAAGACAATATTGAGAGTGTTAAGCAGTAGGTACGAGAAGATCCACAAATGTCTACTCGCAAGAGATCGTCTGTCCTAAACATATCGCGACGAAGTTTGCAACGAATTTTAAACTTGGATCTTAAATTGCATCCATACAAGCTGCAATTAACTCAAGAATTGAAAGACTCTGACTTCATAGCACGGCTCACATTTGCTAATGAAATGCTCAATCGGTTTTCAAATTTTGAAAACATCCTTTTCTCTGATGAGGCACATTTTCATATGAATGGGTTCGTAAACCGCCAAAATTGTCGTTATTGGAATAGTGAGAAATGTGAGAATCCCAGACTCAAACATCAAAAACCGTTACATAGCCCTAAAGTGACAGTTTGGGCCGCAATCTCTGCCAAAGGAATAATTGGTCCTTATTTTTTTGAAAACGCATAGGGGCAAAACATCAAAACGTCACCGAACGCTATGTTGCGATGTTGGAAGGTTTTTTGGCCCCAGAACTTGAAAATTCAAGAAAAAAGAACTCTAGGACTTGGTTCCAACAAGACGGAGCTACCAGTCACACATCAAATGACTCCATGGCGGTTGTGAAGCAGATGTTCCCTGGCAAACTGTTTTCGAAAAGAGGTGATATCCCATGGCCTCCGCGCAGTCCAGACTTGACGCCTCCTGACTTTTTTTGTGGGGATACCTCAAATACAAAGTCTACACCAATAATCCGAGAAACATCAGTCAGCTCAAGGAGAATATTCGTGGTGAAATGGCAGCAATCACACCAGCACTACTTAAGAAAGTTTTCGGTAATTTCCGTTTGCGGTTAGAGGAGTGCCAACGTAGAGAGGGTCATCATTTAGATGATGTTATTTTTAAAAAATAAACTTCAGTTATCACTTAATAATTGCTTAGTTTTATTTTAACTATACCTTTTGTATTTATTTTTTAATAATTATTTTAAAAATGCACGTACTATTGCGCCACCCTGTATAAAC
This sequence comes from Sesamia nonagrioides, assembly GCA_017933935.1. Classification (NCBI taxonomy): domain Eukaryota; kingdom Metazoa; phylum Arthropoda; class Insecta; order Lepidoptera; family Noctuidae; genus Sesamia; species Sesamia nonagrioides. The sequence goes on along the minus strand of JADWQK010001429.1, from coordinate 3,221,450 downwards.
ATCATCATCATCATCATTATTTCAGCCGAAAGACATCTACTGCTGGACATAGGTCTCCCCCAGGGATCTCCATGACGACCGGCCCTGCGCCTCCCGCATCCAGCGGTTTCTTGTGACCTTCGCTAGGTCGTCGGTCCACCTTGTCGGGAGCCTACCCACGCCGCGTCATCCGGTGCGTGATCGTCACTCGAGAATCCATCGGTTCCGTCGGGCATCGGTCCTACGGGCAATATGCCCGGCCCACTGTCACTTAGGTGTTAAACTTCTTCGTGTTATGTCGGTTACTTTCGTTCATCTCTGAATCTCCTCATTTATGATTTCATCAAGCATAACCCTCTCCATTGCCCTTTGGGTGACCTTGAGCTTTCTTATAAGGCCCATTATTAGCGACCACGTCTCAGTTCTATAAACTATTAAAATAAAATATAAATTACTTGGTTTTCTGACATCAGAACCTTACGAGAACCGTGAAAATTCCACGAAAGTAAGTTTCTCTGTACTGAGCTACTAAAGATTTTTTATAAAAGTTTCCTTAACTGCTCACGGACGAAGGTTTGATCCTTCAGGATTTAAAGTTGCCAATTTCGAAAGAAACTTCCAAAGACCTATCAGATTGAATTTCCGATGAGTTACCCAAAGTATTCCGTACAAGATAAGGGATATTCCTCCCTTACACAACAGTTTCCCCACTCAAGACATATCAAATAAAAGTAACGAAACCCTTTTAAAAACCAATTTCCGAAAACAAAAAAATATTTTAACCCTTCATTCACATTAGCAAAATTCAATTTGTGCAAAATGCCTTCGCCTCCGTCATAATAATATGACATTAGTAAAAAAATAAAAATAGGGGACAGCACTAATAGCACGTCTATTTGGTGCCGGAAAATTGCTAAATCGCTGCCGTGGCTCACTATGGCAAACAAAAGCCGTTCAATACAGAAAGGGGATGACAAAAAGAGGTCGTATCTGACAAAGCTTGGTTGTGGTCGCGAATGCGTGAGCAATACGTAATAACTGGACATTCGTACTTGTTTCTCCCTGTTTATATACGTGTTTCGCAAAGGCTTTATTTTCGTGTGTGGATTTTGTGACGATAAAGCAAGACTGGAGTTAGTATTGTGAAGAAAATGGTTTGTCAGCACATAGTGGACAACAAAATCAGGCGCTCTTTTTATCTCTTTTGTATCGACGAAGAGGTTGATTGGCCAGATTTAACTCAAAACAGTCTCCAAAGCCTGGAGCACAGGCGTAGAGTAGCCAGCCTTTCGGTGTTCGATAGGGTGCATTTTGCTGAGAGTACAAGGGAATTGCATGATTTAATTCCCCCTTCTGCGTTCCACCATCGGACGACCAACGGATTACTTGAAGACACATAAATTGTAGCCCGACGGAAACACCGTCGCTGGCCAATTGTTCTAGTCCCTCGATGTACGCGATATGAAAGAGGAGGCAAAACGCTTCGTCCGGATTGGAGTGGTGTTAACAACGTAAGGGTAGAAACTAAAAGAAGAAGAAGAAAAGAAACCGTACCGTAAAAAGAAGCCGTACGACGGTACGGCGAGGGACTGCAACAATTTGCTAGCGGCGGTGTTTCCGTCGGACTATAATTTGAGTGTCTTCAAGGCCAGAGTGAATAGGCTCTTAAGAAACTAGTGCGCTTTACCATCAACGATTGCGTCACTGCTTACCATCAGGCAGGATTGCGGTCAAGCATTAGTTTATAATATACTAGCTTTCCGCCCGCGGCTTCGCTCGCGTGAAATTCGGTTATATCCCGCTTTTTAGATTTCCCTCGGGAATTTCATTTTTTAGCCATATCCTTTCTCAGGGTCTAAAGATTATCTGTGCCAAATTTCATTAAAATCGGTTGAGATATTTAAGCGGGAAAGCGTAACAGACAGACAGACAGATAGACAGAGTTACTTTCGCATTTATAATATTAGTATGGATATAAAAAAATATCGTAAACTAAATTACGTATGCTACTATATTATGTATTTAGTTTTGTGAATTATTGTGAAGAAAATGGCTTATCAGTCCATAGCGGACTATAAAATGAAGGATTATTTTACATCGTAAACTACATTACGTGTATCGGTGTCATATCGCCCCATGTTTCATCATTATTACCCTTTTTCCAAACATACCTTTCGTATATGATGGGACTGGAACAATTTGCAAGCGGCGGTGTTTGCTCCGGACTACAATTTATGTCTTCAAGGCTGGAGTGAATAGGCTCTTAATAAATTAGCGCGCTTTATCATCAACGATTGCATTGCTGCTTACCATCAGACCTGTTTATAAATTATAAAAAGAAATATATATATGATCAGGTCAGATTCATATACCTACATGTATTCTTATTCGAAGTGTCATTATTTATAATAGGTTATAGATAATCAGGATTCTTCATTCCTTGATAGTACTCCCTTTGAGTGTCTTAAGTTACACAGTTCGACATAAGAAAAAATGCTACAAATGTCTTAAGTCGATAGGGAAGTAGGGAAGGGGGTTAGTCATCCAGGTATATTTGTCGACCACTTCTAAGTAAGACCTTTTTTTTATAAATTATAAACTAGCGCTTGACCGCAATCCCGCCTGATGGTAAGCAGTGACGCAATCGTTGATGGTAAAGCGCACTAGTTTATTAAGAGCCTATTAACTCTAGCCTTGAAGACACTCAAATTGTAGTCCGATGGAAACACCGCAGCTGGCAAATTATTCCAGTCCCGCGATGTACGCGGTATAAAGGAGGAGGCGAAACGCTTCGTCCAGATCGTAGTGGTGTTAACAACGTAAGGGTGGAAACTAGCCGTACGACGGGTCGACCGATGGTGGAACGGAGATGGGGGAATTAAATCATGCAATTCCCTCTCACACTCCCCAAAATGCATCCTATAGAACACCGAAAGGCTGGCTACTCTACGCCTATGCTCTAGGCTTTGGAGACCATCTCGAGTTAAATCAGGGTCACCAATCAGCCCCTTCGCACGCCTCTCCACTGAATCCAAAGTGGCCAGGTGACACTTAGCAGCACTAGCCCAAATATGGCTGCAGTACTCCACACACGAACGGACCTGTGCTTTGTACAACATTAGAAGCTGCCCAGGTGTGAAGTACTGCTAAGTAGTTCTGTTTTTATGTCGAACTGTGTAACTTAGGACAATCAAAGGGTTAATAGTTATAAACACGTGTCTTTCATTTAAACACAACACAATCAGTCAAATAGAGGAGCAGCGTCTAAAGCTCACTCATCCTCCATAGAAAAGGTTCCTCCGACCAGACTGGGATTGTCCGGCGGGCCACTTTGCCCGCCGGTTGGTGTCGCGAACTTGTATGCGTGTTAGTTGCCCAGAAAACTCTGCTTGTGAGATGTAGGATTCGCGTGACGTCAGTATGCCGCGTTGTTCGCATTTAGCATTGTAAACACCGCTACAGTAGTAAATACACAAAACTAGGACCGAAAATAATCAGAAACGAGAGTCTTTTGTGTCTCAAAGAAAATCGGAGTCATGAATACGACACGAACGCTCCGTCTCCGTGATTTAGGTCATCGTTCTGACTTATATTGACGAGATGGAATGCTGGTCTACATTCTACGGTAGGCCCTATCGAGTGAAAGTATTAAATAAATTCCGGCATGAATCGACATGGAAACACTTAAGTGTCTTTCGGTTAGATATCGAGTGTGTCACGTCTGAGTTGCTGTCAATAGAATTTTTATTATTGCTGTTGAAGGTTTGGTGTAATGGTGAATGTAGTTATTTATTGAATTCTGGATTCTTCTATATAGATAACTATGGCAGAAAACCAGCGCTGTGGACTTAGGTATTGTGCCGAGCTATTGGATAGGACGCATATTATATTACAACTTGTTTTATTTTTTCTTTTTGTGTTTGTTCTGTTTCTCGGAGTCATATTTACCGCAACGTATTTTCTTTCTTCAAATATTAATAATCCCAACGAGTATTCGGTTTATTTTTTGTTAAAAAATATTTCGGACATACCCAGTAAATATAAATAACAAAAAAAAATCATTCAATCATGAAAAAAAATAAGGTTTTTTTTTTAACCGTTATGAAGTAGTGCTTGACCGCGATGATGATGGTCAGCAGTGATGCTATCGTTGATGGTAAACGCACTAGTTTATTAAGAGCTTATTCACTCTAGCCTTGAAGACAGTTAAACTGTAATCAGACGAAAAGATCACTGCAGGCAAATTGTTCCAGTTCAGTATAAAAAATAAAGTGAGACGAGGAGGCAGACTAACTGTCTCACTAGCAAATACCATATTGTAACCTAGCGATCACGCACCGGAAGACGCAGCGTGGGTAGGCCCCCGACAAGGTGGACTGACGACCTAGTGAAGGTCGCGGGAAACCGCTGGATGCTGGAGGCGCAGGACCGGTCGTCGTGGAGATCCTTGGGGGAGGCATATGACCAGCATTGGACGTCTTTCGGCTGAAATGATGATGATGAACCTAGCTGTAGGTAATCTAATATACAAAGTGGTGCTGACAATACGACAATAAATTAAACATCGTGTACCTCAACACATTCTCAGTCTACCCATAAAAAAACTATGTAAATATATTCATTAGTTTAGTCAGAGGAAATTATTTTTCATTTTTCACATTTTCTACATAATGTACATGATGACAAGGAAGCGCTTACAGGTTGATGACCGCCGCATCCAGCGATACTAAACTTTAATAATAATGGCACGAAAAAGCAAGTCGATACAGGAACGCGCTGTCGCCCGCTGATCGGAGGTCACTGAACTAATACTTTAAAGGATGTTCTATTCCGTTTACAATTTTGTGCGATTTAGTTTGTTTGAAATTATCATTTTTTTTTATTTTTGATGCTAGATTTTTTTTTCTATGGTTCAGGATTATTCCTACAAACCAGCATGGTCTGTGTTTTCATTTATTGTCGTATTGTCAGCACAACCCTGTATAAAATTCTCATGTCGCGTTGTGGTTAAACTCCTCTGAAACGGCTTTCCCGATTCTCATGAAATTTTGGGTGCATATTGGGTAGGTCTGAGAATCGGACATCTATTTTTTATTCCCCTAAATTTCAAGGGTAATCCAACCCTAATTTTTTTAATTATATAGTTTCGAAGATATTACAAATTTAAAAATTGTGGGGCGTCGCATTTGCGGCGGTACCAGCCGGTTGGACGGCGGGCCGCTATGTTTTTTATATAACGTTAACAGTTTTTTATAATGTTTTTGGTATTAGTCTTGCATTTGCACCCGTGCGGAGCCGGGCGGGTCGCTAGTATTTTATACTACTCATGTGGTTTTAACTTACTGCTATTACCTGTGGACTCGCTTATTACTGTATTACCTGGACAATGAAATATTTGCCTTTCCTATATTAAAAATTCCGCTATTAAGCTAACAAAGTAGTAAAAATGAAAGAAAGTTTTTCTATGCGAGGTCAAAGAGGCTCCCAACCCTCCTCGTGTGCTATTTCTTTTGTTTTGACTAAACGCTATTTTCGTACAAACTTGATTGATTTTATTCGACGCTGCTCAGCCGTCGTCCTTGAAGTAAATCTTATAAAAAACCCATTTCCTTTATAATTTGGAAAGATAAGTACGAAAATAATTGTTTGTTTTGACATTTAGTTTGTTCATTTGCTATGTCCTAATCGGTCAAGGGCGAGTCGGACTCGCGCAGGGAGGGTTGTGTAGAAACTGTAGGTGGGTCAGTATTAATTTACGCTTTTCATTTATCCCTTTATCTGTGCATTAAGACGTTGCTTCGTGCCAAGACTTGAGTACAGTGTTGAGAATTTGCAGAAATTTACGGTATGACTGTATCTTTTCATTGCGTTAGCTTATAAATTTGATTCTTTCATAATTCCAAGGGAAAGTAGATCTAAATCATTATCATCATCATCCCAGCATTAATCCCAGTCGCATCCGAAGCCTTTTCAGCTTTGGAGTCTGGGGTCCGCTTTACCAGTCCAACTGCTGATATGGCTAAACTACGATATTTTCCATGAAGCGACTGCCGTCTTACCTCCACAACCCGAAGGCGACATCGAAGCATTGCAGTTAGACCAATTGTTGGACTTTTGAGGGCTCCAACAACCCGTAACGACTGCCACTAGATGTTCGTATGGCAACCGGGACCAACGGCTTAACGTGCTTTTCGAGGCACGACCAGACCAGTGCAAATATTCATATTCATGCATACAAATACTTGCACTATGCGGGGATCGAAAACGCGCCACCTTGCGCAGCGGCCGCGTTCGCCACCGGGCCACGGAGGCTGTCGGAAAGTAGATCTAAGTATTTGACATAAATTCTAGTTCGGGATCTCAACGCGTTCTTGAGAAACAGGGCCTTGACAGATAGACACAAGGACGGACAAATAGACGGACAAAAAAGTGATCGTATAAGGGCAGTAGAAAAAAAAAAAAAAAGATTCCATGGAATTGAGAACCTCTTCCTTTTTTGAAGCCAGTTAAAAATAGTGTTCCTATAATCGCTATTTATTATCTACTCATAATTATTTTAAGCAACTAAAATGTGTTTTATAAAATAACTAATAACAATATTTTCTTCTTTTCAGATTAACAAAGTGGTGTAAAGTGAAAATGCAAGTGACTTAAGTGTAAAGTGTTCAATATGAAGACCTCTAATTTAGTGTCGACACTCATTTGTGTAATTTCCCTCACCTGCACGCACGCCAAAACAGGTGAGTTGTAGTTGTTACGTGTTATTGGGACATTTACCCTAATAGGTAATAACGCCTAGGTAAGAATACCTTATTCGTTTCCTTTAAAAGGGAGGATATTTTTTTTTTTTTGGTAAATATTTACCAATAAACTAGCATTTACTTTACTGACCAATTTTATTAATTAAATCAAATTACGTAATAAAGCCCCAACGGCTATCGGCTCTACGAGCTATGTGCCCCGCCCACTGCCACTTCAGAAAGCTAATCCGCTGGGCTATGTCAGCTTTAGTTCTTTTACGAATCTCCTCATTCCTGATTCGATCGCGTACAGAAACACCTAACATAGCCTTCTTCATAGCTCTCTGTGCGACCTTGAACTTTCTTATGAGGCCCATATTGAGGGACCACGCGCTGGATGCAGGCCGCGTCCAACCGTTCTTTTTGGAAATCCTTAGGGGAGGCCTATGTCCAGCAGTGGACTTCATTGGGACGTAATAATGAGAGCTGTGGAGGCCCCGGTAATGCTACGCTTTGGAATGGGCGACCAGGCCGGTCGCCCAATCCATTTTACTGACTGACTGACACTTCGACAATTCAAAAGTACCCTTCATTGGTTTATTATAATCAAATCCTTTGATTTTAACCTGGACTTGTAGGTCATAAGTTTGAACCCACGCAAGCGCTTCACTTGTCCCGGTTGCATCCGCGGCTTTCGCGTTAGAGCCCGGGGTTGGCTTTCCTCCTCATTCTCCTCCATTTCGCGTTATCTTTGGCATCCTGTGAGATAAGACTAACAACGTCAAGCCAGCATTTCTTTGGTCTACCCCGCTTGCTCCGGCCCGACGGAGGCGCCATGGCAAGACATCTGTTATCCGCGTAACATGCCGCAACATCTACCAACCAATGCATGACCGGTGTTTTGTTCTCAAGCACTGCTGCGTGTTAGGAGATTGAGGGCTTGAAATATTTAAGTAGGCAACACCAGGAATTCCTTTAGACTTGATTTTATTTTGAGCATAACACTGAACCACCATGTGAAGTATATGTGATACGTAGCGCGTACAATGCAGTAGTAGTTATAAAAAAGAAACATATTTTTACAAAAAACCGTCGACGCGTAGCTCGGTGGCTATTGGTCGATCGCATGCGTAGGCGACCAATTGCTGTAAAGGAGATGGTTGCTCCAGTTCTTAAGGCCAAGTTCATCTATTTAAGGTAAAGTCTGAACAATCGGTGTGTGTGTTTACGTTTCACATACGTTTAGATTACGTTTCACTCCTTCTGGCAGAGAGGAGAATTATGTTATAGCAGTGAGATCATTTTAGTTTGATTATGACTACTTAAAAATTTAAATACTTGTCTAATAACTCACACTGATTTCGTGTGCTAGATTATAAGCCTATCCCCTTATGAAGACAAGAGGTTTTTGTTTTCGGCAGTACAGAACATCAAAGGCTTTATACATAAAGTTAGTACCCTTTTCTACAATTATATCCAATAATAAGTTGAAATATTTTCTTGTGGTAAGTTTTGGTAAATGTAATTTGAAGTTGGTAACCTTGAAGTGGGGCGCTGCGTGTAACCAAGTTTTGGAACAAGGAGGCCTATTGTATTACGGATTTTATAGGTTTTGCGTAGATCTTTACAGTCTTGAGGCATCGTATTCTATTACTTTGTTGAAATTTCATACTTAGGTTTATTTCCTAAATATAATATACGAACTGATAAATTATCAGTAAATACAAACTTAAAATCTGCGCAAACCTTGTTTTTTTAGGTAAAGAATAATTAATGTGTAACAAGCTATTTTCATCTTGAGGAAATCTGGACTTTAAGTCTGAAATCGCCAACCCGCATTGAGCAAGCGTGGTGATTACGCTCAATCCTTCTCTGTATGAGAGGAGACCTGTGCCCAGCAGTGGGACAATAAAAGGTTGATGATGATGATGATGATGAAGCTATTACTATCAATTGGAATAATTTTTAAGTAATCTATTGCGCCATGTTCGAAAAATATGCTCAACAACCTAAATTACGCAATAAATAATAAACTATTCAACTGAAATCCTTTGCCACTGATAGCAGGTTACGCAATTATCCTACCGGACTTCTAGTTTAAGACATACGTTTTATATTTTTGCTAAAATATTTTTTTGTAGCCTGTTTTTTATTAACAACTAGCTTTCCGCCCGCGGCTTCGCCCGCGTAAATTTCGGTTATATCGCGCTTTTTAGATTTCCCTCGGGAATATCAAATTTTTCTGGGATAACAGGTAGCCTATGTTTTTTCTCAGGGTCCAAAGATTGTCTGTGCCAAATTTCATCAAAATCGGTTGAGAGGTTTAGGCGGGAAAGCGTAACAGACAGACAGACAGACAGACAGACAGACAGACAGACAGACAGACAGACAGACAGACAGACAGAGTTACTTTCGCATTTATAATATTAGTATGGATATGTGTCATTTTAATATATGTATTTATCGCAGAAGAGCTGTTGAATAAGCAATTTTACATGACCGCTAAGTAGCTGTTTTACAAAACAGCGCCGTTAAATACAGACGACAGCACATAAAGCTACTACAATCTGTCATTTTTTTTAATTGGAAGTTCAACTTTGTCATTAAGACTCGAGGTTAATTGGGAATATTTTTGACAGTTTCGGGTAGCTTGCATTGCTATCATCCATAAACCAGTTGAATAACTTTCAGCTTAATTGTGTTTGCGTAATATTTTATAAAATTACATAGCACCTGAAGATGACTCTCAACAAATCAGCACACGCACAATCGTAACCAACATTATAATCACATTCCTACAATGTAAGATGCGCATCACCATCTTTCATCTGTGTTATTCGTCAAGTACCCTGAAGTAGTGGGCTTGGGCTGTCTTAAATCTACGTCCATTTCGTAACCATTTAACAAAATGAGGCGCTTACCTCCTACCTGTAATTTTAACGCACTAAGCCGTACAAAAAAGAAAATCACCTTCCGGGATCTTGGCGGTCTTCCGTGTGTTCGTTTCATTTTAGAACAAATTTTCCTAAAGATTTTTTTTTCATTTACATATATTTATAACTATGTTTTCTTATTTCACTGACTGACTACCTAGTAAGGTTTCGACTGTTTAGTAAGGTGAAGGAAAACATCTTGAGAAAACCTGGACTTTAAGTCTGAAATCGCTAACCCGCATTGAGCAAGCGTGGTGATTACGCAAGGAGACCTGTGCCCAGCAGTGGGACGATAAAAAGGTTGATGATGATGATGATTTCACTAAATCAAAAATAATTATACATATTTTGACTGCTTTTGGTGGAAACTAGCGCGCATCAGGCGGGATTGCAGTCAAGCGCTAGTTATCATTTATAAAAAAAGGGATGCTACACTGATCCTCGTAAAAAATAAACAATTCCCGTACCTAATTTAAAACGTTCAAAATCTAGTCGTAGTCTCATTTCGGCGACAAAAAAATGTTAAAAAGTTGTCAAAATTTACGAAAAATAGACGTATTGAGACTGAGATGAAACTGTAAGCGTTCATAAAATTAGTAGAATTAACCCTCTGGTGTACAACTTGCTTTAATCTGCTTAATGCACTTTGAATTAAGTAAAGTGCAAAAATATCTTAATTTAGATCATACCCACCCTAAATACTGGGCGCGAAAGGACATTGCTAAAATTCCATACATTGAATGCCCCAGAATTGACAGCAATAAGAAAATGCTAGTTGTGTTTGGAATGATTCATGTAATCATATCATCGTATTTGTTGATACACGGACAAGCTTAGGAACCGAGTATCAAACTAAAATGTGTTTGATTTTGAGGTTATATAATCGTAAAGAAAACTGAATAGATTTATTATTTCTTTTACGTTTAGTAAGAAAATGAATGTAATCATCAAATGTGTAAATAATACAAGTAATTTATAGTCTAGCCTTTTACCAATTATTTTGGGGTCAGCATCTAGTCTAACCGGACGCCGCTGAATATCAATGTTTTACATGGAGCGACTGCCATCTGACCTTCACAACTGTCACTCGTGTAATCCAGTAACAAAAGTGAACACTCACTACTCTGCACAAAGGCAAGGAAGCGAGTACCTAACAATTTTTTTTTTGGTTTAATTCTTTCCGTTCTTCTGAACGGAAAAGGCAAAGGCATAGTACGCCATACAGCCTAGTCTTTAGTAATTTTTTTCTTGAGTAAGTCCTATCCTAACTTATCCTAGTTTATCCTAACTTATCCTAGCTTAACTTAACTAATCTATCTCCTTTCTTTTTCTGCGTGAGGCCGACAAGAAAGAATTTGGAGTAAGGACATGATGTGGCCACTGTGCTACATTATTTCACTGTTCTTTATAAATTATTCACTGAATGCACTTTTTACTACATAAATCACGCGATTTTATTTAGTAAACAACACTATAAATAATTTTAAAAGTCCAATGAAAAATGACCGTGACACTCATCCAGCCAAAAAAAAATCGCGAGTAACAAACATAACAAAACAATTGGAGATGTCACTCATTTCCGCATCTGTAGAATCGATACCGCTATTTGAATTAACGATTTGAGAATCGATTTTGTTTAATATCGATAAAAACACTATTATTACGCTATTTTACAGATTGCATTTAATGTATTTTGATAACAAATGTAGCCATAATAAAAATGCATACATTAAATAAAACTTCATGTTCTTTAATTCATAAATACAATTATTAAACTATCGATTTCGTAAAAACAAGAAGCAACATCTCTAAAGCTCTTGACATGGCAGCAATTTATATGACAGACAAATTGTTTAGTAGTTACAAGGCTTTTAATTACTCGTTTTAAACCCACGCTTGTCCGTTAACTATGGATATTTGCATATACTATAAAAAAATTAAAGAAAAATTATAATGCAGGACATTTATTTGTCCATGCTGGGGTGAATTTCGGCGATCTCCTTTATTAATGAATACAAAACTCGGTTCTATCATCATCATCATCAACCTTTTTATCATCCCACTGCTGGACACAGGTCTTCTCTCAGGTACAGAGAAGGATTGAGCGTAATCACCACGCTTGCTCAATGCGGGTTGGCGATTTCAGTCTTAAAGTCCAGGTTTCCTCAAAATGTTTTCCTTCACCTTCAGTCATTGGTGTCCAAGATATACTTAGAAAGTACATATAACTTTAGAAAAGTTACATTGGTACTTGCCTGACCTGGAATCGAACCCGCGCACTCATACTTGAGAGGCTGGTGTTTTAACCACTAGGCCTAGGGTTCTATACTTGCAAATATTCTTGTGTATACAACACACCATTTCATTTTCGAGAATAGTATGTGTATTGTGAAAATTATAATTAATTAATATAGAATATCGTTCTGCTGTTTTACATTAACTTCGTTCTGCTGTTTTACATAATAAAGCTGTTTTGTAAAACTGCTATCGGTTATTTCAAACAGCGGATTGGACAATCCATCTGCAAATAATCAGTCTATGTATCACCTCGAATAAATATACATCTTTTTATTTTATTCATCAAACATACTTTAAAAAAACCGTTTTTCTTTTAGTTATTTCTGTGGGCAATTTATTTTTAATATTTTCTGACAAACACTAATATTTCAAAGTACTTTATTTATTAACACATCGATCATAGTGCCCACTTTACTTCCAATGAATCACAATCATCTTTCCTATTCCCATCAATGTCTTCGATTGACTGGCAAAACAAAAGAACATCAATTCCCACTGATTGATTGCTATCAGAAAATAAGAAATCTTCCTGATTGGTAGCTGTCGAGCAATCAGTCAGGGATTCGTGATCGACTTTCATTGTGTGTGATATGAGTAGCAACTTTGATTGCGACTTTAACTTGATAGGGTATTGAAGGAAACAACTGCATTTATCAGTTGTCCTGGTAGAAACAGTTAACTGTCGAAGCATCGGTTTATAAAGTTACGGCCTAGACGGCTGTCATTACGGCAACACCTTACAATTGGATTGTGCCCTAAAAAATAATTTAATGTCCATCAGATAGATTTATAAAAAATATTGAGCACGTATTTTTTATTTTTTCTCTCATTCAAATACTTAGGAATATAAATATAGATTTGAAATGCCGCATGACGTCACGCCGTGATATATTTTGTACCACGGCGTGACATCATGCGACTAGTAATTAGCCCCCACTCCGTAACTTTAATCCGCTATATCTCAATAGTTTTTGGTAATATCGACAAAATAAAAAATACGGGTCTTCATTTTTTTTTATTATCTATCAGACGGACTAATAATATTTTATTTTTTTTCATACCTTGGATACATCTCAATTCACTGTCGGTAAAATGAGTTACCTTTTCCAATGTGATTTTCAATTTCTTTTGTTTTTTTTTTCCTGTCCTTATCCCCATCTATTGGGTCTGGTCACAACATCTTTGAAGATAGCATTATAGGTACGTATCTAGAGCAAGAAAGTAGTCGATGGTTTACTCGATGGCGGTGCAAAAGACACCTAAGCGATCAACCGCACCCATGTGTCGGCCAAGACACGTTCAAAAGATTTTAAATCCCGTGTCGAAAGAGATGCATATGTTAATATTAATTAATCGATAAAATGTTGCATACTAAAAGCCCACGAAGGCCAGACCTTCGCTATTTTATAAAAGCTGAAAGTTTCTCTGTATATGTCTCCAACACAGATAAGAACGACCCGCGATTATAGAGTTTCGATTGTGGTTACTTGGGCAGGTAAAAGGTAGTAAAGGTGTATAAAATAGTATCTACCTTAAATTCCTTAAAGAATAAGGTTCATTTTTGTTTATATTTTCTTCAGGATGTCTTTAGAAATCACGTTATCTATTGCCCGACTTTTTTGACAGTTGCTACCCCTTGCCAGACACCCCTAAACTATAATAAACTAGCTTTCCGCCCGGGGCTTGGCCCGCGTGGAGTTCGGTTATATCGCGCTTTTTAGATTTCCCTCGGGAATATCATATTTTTCCGGGATAATAGGTAGCCTATGTTCTTTCTCAGGGTCCAAAGATTGTCTGTGCCAAATTTCATCAAAATCGGTTGAGAGGTTTAAGCGGGAAAGCGTAACAGACAGACAGACAGACAGACCGACAGACAGACAGACAGACAGACAGACAGGACAGACAGACAGACAGACAGACAGACAGACAGACAGACAGACAGACAGACAGACAGACAGACAGACAGACAGACAGACAGACAGAGACAGACAGAGACAGAC